>CM028137.1:28622500-31022500 GCA_016271365.2 Neoceratodus forsteri | reverse complement strand
TCTCTTCTACATGGTGGACATAGTGTCTTATGTAATCCTATTTGGTCGTAATCCTTGTTGAATGCAACATTGTACATATTATAAATACTAATGTAAAGAAAATTGCTTGATTTTATTTTTATTTATTTATTTCAAACTAGGATTAGAAAATACCTTTGAGCACAGTGGAGCTCATTTACAAAGGTTCCAAACCAATAACGGGGAAGGGTTACAAAACAGAGTATAAAGCACAATAACATGTACAGATAATATCAAATATAGCAAACAGTAGAACAGCACAATACTGTACATAGTAAACATAGGTGATTGCAATTAGATACATAGTTGGCATTCTAGGACTTCATAGACTTTATTTTAATTTATATTATGTGTCCTTACTTTTTGTATCTCACGTCATATATTTATCATTGCTTGTACATGGGACCTCCATGAAATTAGCTTGTTCAATGGATTTTATCCCCTCACAATAAACTTGATCTTGAACATGGAAAGCACTCCTCTCCATTCTATCTCCACACATAGGTATCATTGCTCTACCTCCATCCTACCTGCATACATTGAGCCTATGCTCCATCAGGTGTGATTTACGTGCCCGAGGTGCATATCCCACCTGTGGACAGGTGCATGCTGCTGGTATTCCACAACAGCCATGACCTGTCCATGGGCACACATCCCCATGCACTGCACTTCCGTGGGGTGGCGGGGGTGAAGTCGTGGAGCCTGGCGGGCATCCAATCAGATGCCTGTCCCTGGTCCAACAGTGGATCTCTTCTGGGGTGTGGGGCACAGTGGCAGCATTCCCCTGTGGATGTCCACATGGCCAGCGGCCATGGAGGTGTGAGGTGGGAAGTGTCACTGGCTGTATGATGCCCCCCTACAAATGGGGAGGAATGTGGATCGGGGGCAGGTGGCATAAGGGTGTGCTTGGGGTGAGAGAAGGGGTTCCGCTATGCTCCCCACCACACCATCTGGACAGTGATGAGGGGTGGGACAGGTGGGGGTATGCAGGGGGGGGCTGCAGTCCAGGGTCCAATGCCCCCGTGTGTGTGAGTCTGTGGGAGAGACATGCATGGGGGAGGTGAGCTGCACGTCTGGGTGCGGCGGTGTGTGCCCCTGGGTGGACTGACTCGGTGGCCATCTGGGTCTTGTCGCCGATGGATGGTGGCAGAGTCACTGAGCATGTAATGGGCTTACAGTTGGGCGTCCCTGGTGTACAGACTGCCTCCCACATGCCCCAGTGCACAGCTTTATGCAGCTATATGCATCCTGTGTAATGTTGGCATGTCCCCCACCTGCCCCCCGCATGTAGCAATCCACATGGGTGGGGGATTGAGTGCTTAGAGGCTGCATGCCCCATTTCCATCATGCCATGTGGGGGGGTGCACTGGGTGTGGAGTGTCTCCGTGCCTCACATGCCAGTGCGGAGGCACTCTGCACCTTTGAGCATAGGACCCAATGTGAGCACTCATCCCCTGACCGCTCCAGTGCTTCTCCCACTATATTTCACCTCCCCACATGGAGAACACTTCTCGCACTGCATCACACCTCCTGCACATAGGGAGCACTTCTCCCCCTCCATTCAACCTCCACACATGGGGAGCTTTCCTCGCATTTCATATCAGCTCTGTACATGGGGAGCATGCCACCCCTTCATCCCACTGCCCCTACATGGGGAGCATTGCTCCCCATCCATCCCACTCCTACACATGGGGACACCTCCACACATTTGCATCACTCCTCCTTATCACCATCCCACCTCTGCATATAAAGAGTACTCCTAACTCTATTCCACCTTTGCACATGGGAGCACTCTGCAACAGCCAGAGACAAAAATGTCAGTCAGGCATCAGGCTTTCCACACCTAGTCCCACTCCACATGATAAGCTTCAAGATGGGCAGAACATGGATGAGGTTGAGATGTAATGAATGACTTTCCCTGGGTGATGGTGACAAAACCCCTCAACACCTCTCTGAAAGAGAGACATCCCCCCCGAATCAATCTTTATTCTTTTCTCCACTCATTACTTTTCTGCTGATTATCCACCTGTTTGCTTGCTTTACCAGTCAATTCCCTCCCAAGACAGGACTACAGGCCATTAGACCAGGGTAGATTTTCCTTGATCTCGCCTGTCTTCTCTTCAGACCACACCACCAGTCCAGCCAGCAGCCAGCACCGTCAAGAAGATGTGCTGCGTGTTACTCACAGCTCAGCATTGGGAGGTTCAGTTCTTTCTCTTCTAGACCATACTTCAAGATTTCCCACAGTTCAACTGAGGCTAGAGAAGAGCAGCACACAGCCCCACTCTACCACCACGAAAGTCGACAGGTCACCACGACACGCTCGGTGCTGTACAGATGAAGTGACACAGCAGCGTGCTCACTGGTCCATCTCACCAGGCTTCTCCTGCTCTCTCCGTTGAGGATGTCGCCATCTCCCCTGGCCATCAATGGTCCCATGCACACACATTGGGTTGCAGCTAGCTCCAACCGCTATGGAGACTGCTGAGACACAACGTTTTTTAGCAGCTGAGCCTGAGCCAACTCGAAAATAAAGTACAGGAATTTGAAATTTTCTGAGGTAATTTGGGGGGGGGGCAGGGGCAACACCCTGGATGCCCCCTGCCTACGCCCATGCAATCCACAACAGTTCAGACACATGCAGTGCTTACACTTAAAGGGACTCATCCCAACCCAGCCAGCCCCTCAACATACAAATGAACACCAACCGTGACCCCTCCCACTTCCTCTGCAAGCAGCGAGGATTCCTCACTCTCAAGCAGTCAGTCCTGTACAAGTAGCAGAGTTGGAGGTCCAGGGCTTCATTTGGACTTGTTGCTGTAATGGAGCTTGAGCCTGCCTGAATACAACAGGGCAGCTAAACTGAGTCCCCTTAGTCCCTTCAGATGGAGAGCTGCTGCACAGATGGTTGCTACAGCCACTCAGGCACCATTGAGGATTTAAAACAAGAGCTGGACTATGGCAGGCAGCCTGCCATCTGCCTCCTCCTCCTACACTGACCACTTCCAGCATTTGCCCAGCTACTTCTTTGCTACCAGTGCCCACCAATGGTCAGTAGTGTCGGCGGGTGGCCCCCGTTGGAGCTGTCAAGAAAGTTCCTTGACTTGTTACTAGCTCCCATAACTGATACTCTCTTTTGACTTCCTTCTGTGTCTGGTTGTATTTGCCTGTTTTCGAACACCCAATACATTTTTTTTTGTAGTGTCTACTTAGATACAGAATATTAAATATGCAAGCAATAACACACAATTAGGTGTGGGTTATCTCCTGATAAGAGCACGCCCAGGTGCGTTGTTAGGCACGAGACGCTTGTGCTGAGTGCCTTGTGCACCTGGGCGTGCTCTTATCAGGAGATAACCCACACCTCAGAGTGTGTTATTGCACTTATAAAATGGGTTCTGTAACTAAATATTAAAAAAAAGGAAGAAAGAAAATGTGCAAAATGTTTTTAAAAAGAGTTTTTTCAATACTAGTTATAGGAGAAATAGTCCTCTATTACTGTATTGTGCTGTATTTGAGACTGGCTAGCTGGCCAGTAGAGGGCTCTCCTTCATGAAAAACACATAGTGCTGAGATTAGTATCCCCCCCAGCACCACAGATGTGTAGAACATGTTTGTTTCTTTTTTTTTAACAAATGAAAAATACAGTGGCCCAGATATTCAAAAGGGTTGCGCCATGCACAACAGAGATGCGCCAGCACAAGTCCAAAATGCGTCATTCTGCGATATTCAGTGGGAGGCAGCTGCGCCATTCAAAATGCAATGCGCAAGAGTGCAATGGTAATGAATGCATATGCAACCGTAGGGGGAGGAACCATGAATAAATGGCACAGTGCGATATTCAACAGCATGCGCTATGCGCAATAGGGGAGCAAGCGGAAGTTGCGAGATAGCGGAAATGATCCAAAATAAAAAGGAACAAGATAGAGGCACAAGAATGCTATACGGAAGCCAGAGGTGGGAGCAAGGTGACAGCAACAGAAAAGAGGGTAGCAGTGAGTGGAACTGGAAAGGAGCAGGACAGGGCACACCTGGGAACAAACTGCAACAGGACAGGAGTGAGGAGCCTGTGCCACTGTGCAAGAGAGACAGGGAAAGTGCCACAGTGGACTGAGGGCAGTGGCAGTGGGAAGGACAGCCAAAGGTTGGAGATGTACCCGGTGCAGGGGGAGCATTACAAAGGACAGCGAGGGGAACGGGATAACAGCTGCTGGGGGGGGGACACTAGCCAGGGACATGGCCAGTGCCACATTTCAGATGGAGGTGATAATGAGGGGTGTGAGAAGGCAGACAGCAGGGGGACGTGGCCGTGGAAGGGCCCATCGGCAGAATGCCCCCAACAGGTGGTATTATGCCCGCACCAGCTTCGAGCACTACAGTGACACAGAGATTGTGGGCCAGTACCACCTGAACCGGGTGATCCTGAGGCAGCTCTGTGAGCTGTGTAGTGATGAGATGCAGGCACCCACACGACAGAGCCATGGTCTGTCAGTGGAGACAAAGGTAACAGCTGTCATGTGCCTGCTCACCATGGGCACCTTCCAGAGACCAACAGAGGACACAACAGGCATAACCCAGTTGGCCGCGTCATGCCTACTCACACAATTCCTTAGCGCACTGCTGCCACATGCTGCAGAGTACATCCATTTCCACAGCACACCGGCGGAGCGCACAGCACACATACAAGCATTCCACAGGGTAGCACGTATGCCTGGCATGCTCAGGGCCATTGGCTGCACCCATGTGGCCATCTGCACGCCACCTGGCCCAGAAGGTGGCGCTTACATCAACCAGAAGGGCTATGCCAGCATCAACTGCCAGATGGTGTGCGATGCTAGGGGGTGCATAACCAATGTCTGTGACACACACCCTGGGGGAGCACATGATGCCTTCATCTGGCACCAGTCTGCACTGTGCCACAGGTTCGAGAGTGGGGACATCCCCACTGGCCACCTAGTGGGTGAGTATGCAAATCACGCAGGATGACATGGATCTTGGTGGGGCATAGTCAGAGATGCCATGGGTACTGGCCTTGATGGCACATGGCAGAGTGACGCTGACCACCATACTAATGTCCACTCTCTACACACAGGTGACAGTGGCTATCCACTCCGTCTCTGGCTGCTCACACCATACTGGCGACCCACGACCCCATCACAGCAACGGTACAATCAGCCACATGCCACCACAAGTAATGTCATAGAGTGGGTGTTCGGGCTGCTGAAGGAACGTTTCCGTTGCCTGGACACGTCTGGCGGTGCCCTACAGTACAGCCCCTCGAAGGCCTGCGGGCTATTCCTGGCCTGTTGCATCCTACACAACATGGCCAATGACTGTGGGATAGCTGTAGAGGTCGAAGAGGGGGACAGTGATGGGGACGATGAGGACACCGGTGCAGACGGTGATGGGCAGTCCCCCTTGGGCGAAGGGACCCCCCCGACTGATCTGGATGTCGCAGCTGCACTGGGACACCATCACAGAGGAGCACTTCAACCAACCCAGGTAAGTCATGGGGCCATGTGCAACCACCAATGGCAAGGACACAACCCACAAACACATGGACAAACCCCAGGGGCGCATGGCGGCAGGGGAATTGGCTGAGCGTGGAACCACACACACCGTCAGGGATGGGCAAGGCTTAACACGGCACATGGTCACGCATGCACACACACACACACACACACACACACCACAAGACATGCACAAGGGGTAGGAGGCACGCCGACCCCGACTGCCACCCCTAGCCACACACAGGTCCACAGACGACCACACCCAGTGCCTGGCATTGTGTGTGTCTCAGTTGCTGGGCACCATTGCACAGTGGTGGACAGCACAATGAAGACATCATCATGCACACGCCACAGTGGCCAGCAGCCGGGAGGGTGTGCACATGGACCATGTGTGTGTGTGTGTGTGCAGGGCCGGGTACCCCACCCGTGCATCGCACATTGAACAACATACTGCACACAGTGCAGCATCAGACAGTAGCCATGGTGGGAGACAGGTCAGTCACGTGGCACAGTGCCACGGCTGCCATGGATGCGTGGGCGGCCCCACCGAGACCTGCCAGCTGTGACAGGCTGACCACTGGCCTCGTGGGGTGGCACCAACAGTCTCCCAGGGGTGACGCTGTGGGAACTTGACCGTGCTCGAGCAGGGGTCTGCAGCTCACCGAATATGCCTGCGCCAGGCATGCTCGGGATGCCCACAGCTGAACCCGGTGTCGACATGGAGGATGTCACATGACACCGGGAACAGGGGGTGGACATGACACTGTGCGGTGTCTGCGGCACATGGGCAACTTACTGTGTGCCCAATGTGGCCATGACAGTTGTGAATGCACGTGTCTGCCTGTCAATGGCAGCGGTCACATCCTCCCACTGCCGGGCCATCTCTGCAAGGAGCAGAACGTGGTCTCTGCTG
Organism: Neoceratodus forsteri; assembly: GCA_016271365.2. Lineage (NCBI taxonomy): Eukaryota > Metazoa > Chordata > Ceratodontiformes > Ceratodontidae > Neoceratodus > Neoceratodus forsteri. The sequence continues at coordinate 31,016,059 of CM028137.1, read as the reverse complement.
CGCCACTTCTCTGCCTGGTGCAGAACCGCACTGAGTGCATCCACCGCCCTGACAAGCTGCTACTGCTGATCCATGGAAGCCTGGAGTAGTCAGCTGTGCTCATCAAAGAGGTCATCCACCAGATCGGCATGACATCCCTCATGGTGTTCCTGGCCCTGCTGGGCATCACCCCTTGATGATGGGTGCTGCACACCAGAGCCATGCCAGGGAATGGCCACACGCGGTGCACTGACGCCACCCCCGACATTGTCCCCCCGTCGCCATTGGCCAACTGCTGACACTGCCCCTCCGGCCACCACTTGCCAGGGCTCAACGGTGCTGCCACAGCAGCCACAACAGCCTCACCGGCCTGGACGCACACCAGTGCTGCCCCACTGGTGCAGACAGGCACAGGCTGGGACTTTGATGTCATGCAGGCCTCCACGGCGGCACCACCCATGGCTATGCCCGTGCTGTTACCTGCTGTGGGGCCATTCTGCGACCCACACGTATCACTGTCCATGATGTGAATTCCATCATCATCAGTGATGGATCCAGCACCAGTCCGAGTCTCAGCATGCTGGCATCCATGGACGCTGTCACACTGGGACACAGGCAGGGCCTCCTTCGCACCAGCTCCACCAACTTCAGTCCGGACAGACAGGTGGGTACACTGTTGTCCTGACCCTCGGACACCTGTGGAGGTGGATGGGTGCTCCTCTGTGTCCAGGGTATCGCCCTCAGTTGACGAACTCACCACCGCTGACCCATGTAGATGCTCAGGAGCTGTAAGGGAACACAGTAACATTAATGTCTTTGCTCTACCCTGTGGCATTCCCCCCACCCACCACACAGTGACAGATCAGGACCTACCATGCAGTGAAGGGCTGCCACCCATCTGGAAGCCACCACCTGGAATGCCCTCTAGGGCACCACGCTGCATGCTGCCAGCCACCCGCTCTTCCTGTGGCATCAGGCGTGGCACGGCTGGCTGTCCACCACTAGTCACAGCACGTGCTGCCCTGATGGCAGCCACCTTATCTTTTATCCTCCTCTTGTCCTTTCCCACCTTCTTCTTGCACTCCTGCATGGAGTGCTGGTGGCTGCCATGCTGGTTGATGGCACACGCCACTTAATCACATGCCACAGCATGGGCCTGTGGTGTTCCCCACTGTCCGTTGAGCAGCGGTTCCTGGCCAAGGTAGGCCTCAAACAGGGCATCTGATTCTGCCCGGGTGAAGTTGGGCCTCCTCTGTCTCACACGTCTCTGTTCCTCCTCCTCCTCCACCTCATGTTTGGTCATTATTGATCCTGTGGGAATGACAGGTGTTACCTCTGAATGTGCAGTCCCATGCATCTCCCACACACCACAGTCCACACTGGCAAACAGCATGCAACTCACCACAATAGACTGCAATACTAGACTATGGCCTCTGCAGCCCCATGTCACATTTATATAGCGCAACGCATGCAAATGAGGCGAGGCTCAATTTTAAGTGGATGCTAATGCAGTAGCTGCGCCATGGAATTGCTGATGAGCTGATCTGCATATGCCAGCTGAATATCGCACTGTTGCACCTTGCGCAATTGTGTTGAACATGCTCAGGCAGGGGCTCAGCTCTGTGATGTGCGCAGTAGACACCGCACGGCACATGCCTGGGGTACTGATGCTGATGCCTGCCGTGCTGCTGATGTGCTGAGCACGGGAGGCAGTGCAGGGCACATCCACCACTGTGCCAGTGGTGCTAGTGTGCTGTTCACATGTATAGCCCCCTTGCCCTGGGGCGCCATAGGTGCCATGGTGCTACAGTGCGGTAGGCCACTACAGGAAGTCCCACACAGGCACCCTACTGCGCTACACGCGGTGAGTACCAATCGGGCTGTGGCGGTCTGTGCGCCAGAGACCCTTGACCCTGTGCCCAACCCTTGCCCCCTAGGCGCCATGCATCCACATGCATACACCTCTATTGCGCTGTTCAGTGACAGCACGATGGGGAATGGCAGAGCAGTACTGCGCAGCAGGCGCACGTGGTGGACGTGCACTAGGGAGCGCCATTTTAAATCAGACACAGTCCAAAGATGGCACGGCGACAAGCACCAATCTGGAGCCAGGTAGAACTGGCAAACCTGGTTGCACTAGTTGAGTCCCATGCTGGTGCTCTGTTTGATGAGGCACCCCTGGACAGGGCCAGGAGTGCCATGTGGGAGGAGGTGGCGGTGGTGCTGGAGGAGGCAACAGGGATCCAGAGGACAGCTGAGCAGTGCAGTCACCAGTACGGGGACCTCCAGCAGAGGGACCCGGACAGGCTTGCCTGCCTGTGGGCATGCACCAGGAGAGGCGCTGTTCCATGGCTAGGTAGGTGCCCCAGCCATACACTGGCTGTATCCATACAGGTATCACGGTGGGCATGTGTCCCCCACACGGGGGGGTGGTCTGTCCAGTGTGGGCAGTGGTGGTGGTGGTGGTATGGGGTGGGGGGCAGAAGGGTTTGGCTCTGTGGGATCGCACACACCTGGGGGCAGGGGGGGCCTTTGCTACTGGATTGTACTGATGTTCCTCTCTCCATGTTTGCACCCTAGGCCCTGAAGAGCATCGCCGTGTGAGGGAGGAGAGGCAGAGACATGAGCCACATCCCAATGCCGGAGGTCCCATACAGGCTCAGTGCCAGGACCAGCCCGATGATGGTGAGTGCCTTACATCCAGGATTTTCTCTGCATGCTGTATTGCAGGGCAGGTGGCAGGGCATGGCCACCATCCATTGACACTACTGCTGTGCATGCCACATGGTACAGTCAGCACTGTCCAGTGGCACTGCATGTCTGGGAGTGCATCACTGGTGGTCCATGCGTGCACCGGGTACATGGCTGTGCCACTGCCTTCGCACCGCAAAGCCATGTCACTGTACAGCCATGGTGGTGCTGTGCAGGACTTGGGCGGTGGGTATGTGTAGTGGTCCACATGGCTGTGTGCGAATGGGTGGGCAGGTCTTGTAGACACAATCACTGTGGGTGGTCGCACACCATCACCGGGGCATGTCCCATGGCTGTATGCCATGCACAATGGGTGGGCTGCAGAGGACTGTGCATTCACGCCTATTGACTCTGCTCCCTTGTCCTAGGTGGATGGCAGATGGTCCGGATTGAGAGGGCACTGCAGGAGCTGCTTCAGGTGGCCAGGGCCTTCCTGGAAATACTGGAGAGGGTGGAGCAGCATGGAGTGAGACGGAGGCATGGCAGGAGGCGCCATAGGAGTGGGGAGTGGGGCTCCCGCTGAAATACTTCCACCCATGGACTACACCAACCCCCCTGGACCCACTCTCACACCCCTCCTTCCCTCTCCCATATGTTCACCCCTGCCCCTTACCCAGCCCCACCTGGTTTGTGGCCCTCACCCCTTTTATTCTGTATATTTGCAAATAGTTTTGTTTATACTTACAATACATTTGGTTAGTTATGCCTACTCTTGTGGTCTCTGATTTGCAGTGGGCTAATGGTGCTCAGATGCAGTGGTGTGCATGGTGTCGGGGGTGGTGCTACCATGGGTGTGTGTATGTGTGTGTGTGTGTGTGTTCGTAGGGGAGGCAAGTGTGGTGTGGGCGTAGCTCTCAGTCACTGTCTGTGGTTTGTGTATTGTTCCCTGTGCAATGGATGATTGTGTGCAGTGGTACACCGTGCATGTGCTGTGTCCATGGTGCACCTGTCAGACCATCCATGGCCTGTGCAGTTGCCACCCTTGCATGTCTGTGACCTGCACAGTCCACTGGCATGTCAGTGGTGGCTGCCCATGCTGGACTGCCACTGTACCCAGCGCGATACCGTGTTGCCTCCTGTCACTGGTGTGGTGCACGTCTGCCTCGGGTGGCACTGTTTCCTCCGCTGTTGTTGTCCCACCTCGATGCTGTCACTTGTGTCTGTTGCAGGGGATGTGCTCCACTGTCTGTCACTTGTGCTCCAGCCACATGCTGGTGGCGTATGGCATCGTGGTGCCTGCACAGGGTTGCTGGCACACCTGTGCTGTGGAGGGGTTCTGGCCATGTGTACATGGTTGCCGTGGTCACATGCCGGGGACTTGGTTGATCCGCTACTGTGTCCCTGGGTTGGTGTGCCCTTGGGTATGGGTGGTTGTTTGTCTGTGCACTGTGTTGCATCCTGTGTGGTGCATGCTTCCATGCAACACTGTGGGTGTCTGCGCTGGCTGTTGTGGCCAGTGCTGGGATGGGGTGTGTCCTTGGGAGGGAGGGCAGGGTGCTGTAACACTGGTGGTGGGGTCCGGGGCATGCCCTGTCATGTGTGTGGTACCTCGTGTGCCGACGCATGGTCGGTCTCACAGCTGTACCTGGGGGGGACGTGCGTGGTGGCACTGTGTATACAGATGTTGCTTCGCTGTCTGCTGCTGCCCGCTGAAGGGTGCTCGTGGTGGGGCTGCCTTGCATGGTTCTGTGGTGCACAGGGTTGTATTGTCACAGTGGGGGTGGTGGCATGCTTGGGGTGTCCTGCACTGTTGGGCGCTACTCCTGGGCAGGGTGTATGGGGATCGTAGTGCAGGGTGTGCTCTGCATTGGTGGGATGGTGTGGCATGGGATGGACGGGCATCCATATGTGACAGTCACAGCTTGCAAGGGGGTGTGCTGGGGCAGTACAGTAAGTTAATATCTGCTCGTGATTATAGGCCTTTGGCACTAAAAATCCTCAGTCTGTACCTTATATAGGGTTTGAAACTAGATTGCGATGAATGACAATTTGGCTGGTGATAGCAATTTTAGCACATTTTTAAATCCTATCTCTAAAAGTGGCTCTAAAAACTCTATATGAATAGGAGTGAAGCAAAATAATACACTACACTACACTACATTACATTACACTACACTACTTTGCAGAAATAGATCAGTGCCACAGTGGCCATCCTTGTGTTAGCGTCCAGGTAATGTAGAGAACAGTGTGATATTCCAACAGTTAACTGAGGATAAAAAGGTTAGAGGCAAAGCCCATTGAGAGTGCTACACCAGAATGCTTTCAACAGGAACAGCAGTATTTAAAGTGTAGAAAACATCAATTCAGACCCCTACACTATGTGCTGCATTCAAACTCATTGAGAGTTAAAATGTGTGCATTCACTATAGGACCTGAACCAGAAATACTTCAGATCCTTCCAGCACAGTACCACATACCATCCAAACAAGCAGGCTGTTCTTAGAAGAAAGAAAAAAACACTGTGGCCACAAACGCACACTAAAACAGCACTCAATTATAGACAAGCTCACTGTTTATTAAATAGTAAACTGCAGCAAGTGTTGCTTTAGCCTTTTCATAACAAACTGCAAAAAGTTAAAGAAGGAGCACCAGAAATATTACTATGGGGCTAAGTGAATCGAGTCAAACAGGAGCAAGAAAAGAAGCACCCCTAGTCACAAATGCACACTAACATGGTGTTCAATGGAAGAAAAGCTCACCGTTTATTTAATAGTAAAGTGCAGTAAACAATCCACCAAGCTCTAGTCACTAAGCCAAACCTTAAAAGTTAGTGGTGGCAGCAGTGACATCATCTCTATGCATTTGGCATAGCACTGTGCATGAGTGGAAGTTCGATTGTTTGCTGCACTTTACTATTTAATTTAATAAACGTTGAGCTTTTCTACCACTGAATACTGTTTTAGTGTACTTTTGTGACTAGGGGTGCTTTTTTCTTGCTCCTGTTTGACTCACTTCACTTAGCATCATAGCAATAGTCCTGGTGCTCCTTCTTTAACTTTTTGCATTTTATTATTAGAAGGCTAAACCAATATTGACTTAACAGTGCACTGTAGTAATGGTTCTGGTGCTCCTTCTTCAACTTTTTGCATTTTGTTATTAGAAGGCTAAACCAATATTGACTTAACAGTGCACCGTAGTAATGGTTCTGGTGCTCGTTCATTAACTTTTTGCACTTTATTATTAGAAGGCTAAATCAACACTGACTTAACACAGTGCCATGTTCTACTGATGGACACAATAGTGTGGTGAACATGCAGTGATTACCATTCACTTCCACTTTTAAAAGTCTGTACAGTATCGGGTGAGCTACGCCCGTTACAACCGTAAAAATTGGAAGCAAAAAAGGTTTAGTTAAGGCATCCCTTTTTCTTAGTATGCTGCCAGGTTTTTCATATCTTTACTTTTCGCAAGCATATTTCTAATTTATCATCCCAGTTGTTTCACTCCCCAGTCCAAAAATGAGTTCTCAAATTTGAAATGGTTCTGTGGGCATAGGGATCCCTGCTATCTCTGTAATATCCACAGAGTTACCGATCAATTGGTACCATTTTCATTTTGTGACATTAGTCTTAGAACCAGTAATTCTAGAAGTCTATAGAATCTGAACTGCATTAACCTCAGCATCTACATCTGCCACAAACAAACATATATCATCTGTATAGAAGCAGAAATCACTACTTGCATATCTTGTTCCCCTGCTCCCAGTCCTCGGACTTTTGGTTGACTCCTCATGGTATGAAGAAAATGGTCCAAACTGAAAACATATAGAGGTGGCCACGAACAGCAGCCCTGTCTTATCACTTTGTTGAAAGTGACCAGTAGCAAAAAGTTTATACAAATGTACTAACAACAACCTTTATATGTAGTTGGCTAACCAAAAGGTTGAGATCATAGAAAAGGCGTAAAATGGCTTGCAGGTGCTTAAGTGGCTAGTAAAGGGCTGCAAGTGGCTAGTGGATAACTAAATGATATCACCATGTAAATTAATGCAAGTGGCTAGTAAAGGGCTGAAAGTGGCTAGTGGATAACTATATGATACCACCATGTAAATTAAAAGGCATCGTAAGTGCACAGGTGTTTAAAAGGTAATTGCTGAAACCATGCAAGTGATAATGATACCACCATGTGAATTAATGAGTATGTGGATGCCCGGGTTCAAAAGGTGTTGAAGCCCTTTACATAATTGTAGAAAAATAGGTGAAGAGCATAAGCAGTATTTAGGAGCAGATGTTTTAAGCAAAATTAGTTTTGCTCTGCTCAAGCAGAAATACTTTGTACACAACATGTCTTTCTGTAACCTAAAAGGTCATGGTTAAGATAAAATGCAGCTGCTCCAAGTAACTGCCATTTAGCCTTGGCTACCACAGTTCCTCATTTCATGATTTCTTGTGTTTAAAAAAATGTATAACAGAGAGCTGATAAGAAATAATGATATCCTTGCTTTGGCCACTTTCTACTAAAAGGCTCTTTGTATTAAGGCTCTTTTTGCAGTTCTAAGCAATTTATTTTAAATAGAGTTAAAGCCTTCTTTGTGTTTCCTGTCTCCTAAAGCCTCTTGCCTTTTATGGTTAGAGTATCTGAAAACTTCCTTTGTTTTGCATTTCTTGTCACTATATAAGTATCAGACAGCCTGTATGCCCAGTGTGTCTAAGAGGAATAGCCACATGGCTGCTATAAATGTTTTGACACCCAGAAAAAGGGAGCAATTTTGCTTCATTTTTTCTGTACACCTGTAGCCCTGGTGGTAAAAAGCCATCAGCTGTTTAGAATTAATCATGTTAGAGGTAAAATTGTTAGGGCTTATTTGGGTATTAATAAATTGCAACTAATTTAAAACAGCATCTGGTGTCAGGTGGCTTTATTGAATTGCTAGGGACCACTAACCATGAACCTTGTACTTTTGCTACCTTACTGTCATCAGTGTGATATAGTTTTGTTTATTTACAACTTGATGCATCTTAATTATGGTACCTAAGTGTCCACTACTACTGGGGCTTAGTGTTGCAACATAATATAGCTTTCTAATTTAATTGATAAACAGATCAGGTAGCCCATATTGTTTCAACATACAAAACAGATACATGTGTGACACTCTTTTGAATATCTTCTCCAAGTTAACAGAGCAAGTGTATCCATCCAATAATCCCTAATCCTTTTTCTCTATTATTTCCTGAAGTGTAAGGTTATTTTGCATATACCTTTTCTTAATGGAGCAGGACTGAAATGCAGATACAAGAGCACCTGCAACTGATTCCAGCCTTCTACACAGGATTTTCATAAGTATCTTTAAATTCAAATTTAGTAAGCCCAAAGGGCACCAGTTTTTTTGGGACACTTACAATTTCTTTTATTTGTGTTGGAAAAATTTGCATAGCCCTCCCAAAAGAGGGATTGGGATGACCCTCAAATAACATGAAGTTATATACATGAACTGACTCTTCTCCTAGTGTGGTTATACGTATGTATCTCATGTAATTTGGTGGCTATTTAGTTGTGCAAATTTGTTTTAGCATGGTACACTTCCTCAGTTGTAATGGACCACTGCATATTTGTCGCCAGCTACCCAGGGAGTTAGGATAGCTCTAGGTCCTGGGAAAGACCCTCCAACTGATTCAGAATCATAGAAACATAAAAACATAGACATTGATGGCAGATAAGGAGTGTTAGGCCCATACAGTCTGCCCATTTTCTTTGCCTACTGTAAAGGCCACAGACCCTACTTGATCTCCGACTTTACCTCTTTGTTCATATTGCTAGGGATCCCCTATGCCTGTCCCATGCATGTTTGAATTCTCCCACTGTGTTTCCCCCCATCACCTCTGCTGGGAGTCTATTCCATGCACCCCCACCCTTTCTATGAAAAAATATTTCCTAATGCTACCCCTTAGTCTTCCCACTTCCAACCTCATGTCATGCCCCCCTCGTTCCTGGGCATCTCCCTTTCTGAAAGGTTCTAGCATCTGGTACCCTATCTATTCATTTTGCTTTAGATATTTGGAGGTTTCTATTACATCTCCCCTGTCTCTCTCTCTTTTTTTTCCTTTTAACCAGGAGAGACACAATTACGTGAAAGCTTGTTTACAGGTGTGACCTGTAAACTCCTCTCCTCCAGGTCTCCCAGCCTCTCCTCATATGATTTTTTTGTGCAGACCCTGCACCATCTTTTTCAGTTTATCATTTTTGGTTCCAAACATTTGCTCCAAGAAATCCTAAACTGCATCTTTGGAGTTCTGCATCTTCCCAGCAGTATCTTTTAAACAAATTATGATTGTTTTGTTGACCTTCTCCTTGCAATTTGCAAATATTCTGACAGAGAATGTTGTTTCTGGTGTCGCTGCTTTACGTTCCATCAACAGGGAAGAGGCACATGTATACTGGACTCGCTGCACTTCACTTTTAATATTCCTGCTCTGGTTGGAATAAGAACCCACCCTCGCAGGCTCCAGAAACAAGCCTGGCCAATTGTGTCTGCATATCTAAGTATTTGTGGTGCTCTTTTTGCTTTATGAAGTCGCCTTTGTTTTTTTAAGTTTTGCAATATCTTTTTTGTGTCCTCCCACTAGGTCCCCAGGTCATCATTCATAAATGCATGCTACTGGTTTACTTGCTTCTAGTAAAAGTTCCTTGGCTGGTTGAACTTCTGCTTTGTGTGGAATATCATTGTTTAGTCTCCTTTTTCAGCATGCTTATACCTTATCCCCTCACCCAAGTTTCTTCTTATTATACAACGGCATGTGTAAAACTAGAAACCTGATTGGCTGACTGGTTCTTTTAGTCATGAGAAAATACCAGCATAACTCATGGATAAAGAGACAGTCAGCCACACCTGCAGTCACCACATTAAATCAATCTGACTCTCTGAGAATCAAAACTGTAAAGTGACCACCTTACATTCCCTGTAAACCCTTATGGAGTACAGTGGTTTCAACAGTTGTACGTTGCTGTCTCCCCACCACACATACACACAACCTGGGGGTGAACTTTTTCAAACTTTTTTCTAACAGTCCTCCATTACTGCTTCTCACACCCACTTCCATTCCACACTCCCCACAAGATTGTTACCTGCCAGCTCCAGTACAAAAACTTTCCTTTACAGTTTGCCTGGTGTTCTCCAAGAAGAATGTCTGGTCTCCCAATCTCTCAAAAAACAAAATATTAAGCGATTCCAACTGCTATTTCCTCCCTGCCACAAAACTCAGTCACTCAGGAACCACATCCTCAATGATCGCAGCACTTCAGCACTTGCACCATGCTGTGTCTGTCGCATAATGTGGGTCCTTGAGAACAGACTCAGAAAAGTCAGGGGGAACCTAAGCTCCCAACTGAGCTGTAAAGTCATGTGCCCTGCATGGCTGACTCCCACAACACTTGCACTGTCCCTGTGCCAGCCAATACACACTCGTAACCAACAATATCTGCAGCCATACTGATGTACTCTACCTGGCAACAGGGGACTATTTTACATAATGAGGAAGGATACTAAAACAAAAATCAATAAAAACAATTAAAAAGAAATATCAGCTTGTAATTAAATATTTATTTGAATTTAACCTTTTATCCATTGTATAATCACAATAAACCATTCCAGGGTGTGGGTTTTGCTGAGATTGACCCACTTGTGGTGTGGACTTGGTCACGAGGCTGCAACACACCATGCTTGGGTAAATTCTAGCATGTAGAAAAGTTTATTTTTAAACAGGTAGATTTATAATACATCATTGGGAAATAATCCCTTTTTCAAGATGAACCTGTATCAAATTCATTCCAAAGCTTAAATATAATAACATAAAACTTACAACACTTACTTTAAAACTTCTATGTCTGTCCTAACAGCAAACAACATACATATTAATGCCTTCAAACTTAAGATGATCAAGACAAAGGTCTAACCATTACATGTATACTTCATTTTCAGATCATATCCAATCACATCCTTAAATTGCTTATATTTTTGTATTTTCCACTTTTCTACCTCAAGAGGAGCCCATAAATGGACCACTTTAAAACCAAAGGTCATTTTCCCATATTTATTCAATAATTTAGGAGTTACAAAAGACTTTCCCTCGGTTTTTCTAAGTTTATACTGATATCCATGGGTAGCATATAACAGATTTTGTACTAAATACCCAGGGGATTGTTTATGGACCACACCATGAATTAATTTAATCCATTTTTGATCCCTTTTCTGTTCTAAATGAGACCATTGTAATGAAGAATACATATCGCAGTGATGCGTATTTCTATCACAATTTAATATAAATCTAGCCAAGTTGTTATACAATACTTTTACTGATTTTAATTCAGATTTATTTGCCATACCATATATATGGCTACCATAATCAATACATGGTATAATTAATTGATTTATAACATCCCTTCTCATCTTCATATTCATACAATACCTAGCTCTCCGATAGGCTCCCAACTTATTGTTTATTTTATAAATAATTTTCTTAATGTGTACATCAAATTTTAGGTTTTGGTCTATAATTACCTCCAGATATTTATAAGATTCAACCTGTATTAATATTTCATTACTTAATGTTTTTATGGACAATTTATATCGATTCAGATTTTCATTCCCTTTAGATGTAAATGACATGGTATTTGTTTTTTTACTATTTAGGACCAACTTTGACATCCTCAACCAAGTTTCCAAAAAACTGAAAACTCTTAGAAGATGTTCTTCCACCATCTGTAAGGTTTTTCCACTTGTCAATAAAACAGTGTCATTCGCATACATTCATAACGCCCCATAATTTACTACTTTAGGTACATCATTTACATATATTATAAACAATAAAGGGCCCAGAATCGAACCTTGAGGTACTCCTCTTTTAATAAACCCTGGCTTTGAAAGAACATCTCCAACCTGGACTTGCTGCTCCCTTTTCATTAAGTATGACTGAAACCAAGGAAGGGTTTCTTTATCTATCCCCAAACTCAACATTCTTTCATATAATATGTTGTGGTCAATGGTATCAAAGACCTTGGAAAGATCCACAAACACCGTGCCCACCAATTCACCTCCATTTAATTTGGAGGCTACGATGTCAACCAGATTGGTGAGCGCGGTGTCCGTGGAATGGTTTCTATGGAAACCTGACAGGACTTGACCAAACACCCTGTTGTGGTTTATTGCATATGTACTAGATGGTCAGAATTTGCAATTAAAATCTATTTAATCTCTTAGACTTGAATGGTGTGGGATATTAATATGAAATCAATATGAGTGGCTATCTTGTCTTTCTAATACATGCACCCTTCAGTGGCATGCATCATTCTGTAGGTATCTTGTAACTCTGCGTTTTCCAAGAAATTAGAATAAAAAAATAACTTATTTGTAGAAGCACCACAGATCTTGTCTGGTTGGGATACAGCTCACATTTCCACCCATGATTACTTTTGAGATGTAAATAAATACAGCTGAACCATCTTTAATAGCTCTATTCTAGCCTTCTTCATCTGGGAGAGCATGTCTTAATTAGCCTTATTTTTGTGACTATCATACAAGATGTCTAACAGCATGGCCCAGCCTGGAAGCATATCTAAAATATGTAAAATTTGTAATTCAGTCTTTTAAGCAGAATCCCTACGGTATCACATCTGCAATCCCCAAAAGCCCAATACGATGGTCCCCAACACCATAATCATTTTGCTTGATTTACTGTATATAACTTACAGAGTTCAGTCGGGTCTCTTATATAAAAAATACCTCATAGTATAAATTTTTCAAAGTTGTATGGTTACTAAACATCTGTTAGGATTTTTTATACTGTTGACATTTAAAGATGCCACATTTAAAGTAAAGTCACAGACAAAGTGGCAAATCTATGAACGTGTATGAAAGAGGATAAGACTAGAGTGAAGTAGAAAGGTGGGGAGGCACATCAGTGTACTTGACCACTCCATCCACCTCATGTCTTAGAACTAGGATAATTCTTTCTTTTTGTGGAATGCCTGGAAGTGGATGAACTTTCAGTTCTTTCCAGATGACAAAATGTCAAATTCATTTTCCAAGTGTAACCCCGCCCAAAGAGTGAGGCATACCTGGTCTGCCTTCCAGCCATCTGGTCTTACCACTCCTGTGTCCTGCAGTGCCATTTTATTGTTCCTGCCAGCCCATGTATACCTGCTTCACTTGCGTTTGAAGAAGTGTGTGCAAATAGTTAAAACCAGCAGCCTGCTGTACAGTGCAGCTGATGTTGAACAAGTAGGAAAGTGCTGCACAGCTCAGTATGTGCATGTTTGAGCTGGCAGTACAGCGCAGCTAGCGTTGAGCAAGTAGTAAAGTGCCGCACAGCTCAGTATGAGCATGTTTGAGCTGCCAGTACAGTGCAGCTAGTATTGAACAAGTAGTAAAGTGCCGCACAGCTCAGTGTGTGCATGTTTGAGCTGGCAGTACAGCGCAGCTAGAATTGAGGAGGTAGTAAAGTGCGCACAGCTCAGTATGTGCACATTTGAGCTGGCAGTACAGTGCAGCTAGTGTCGAGCGGTATCTTGTGATTTGGACAAGCCACAAGTGGGCGCCTGCCAAAATGGTGACCCACTTGCTGTGACTGCCCTGACAGTGAGGGGGTGGGGTTGGTGACCAGATGGGTAGGGTCACAAAAAGGCAACAGGTTGTACGTGTGCACATACATGCACGGGGTGGTGGTGAGCCCACTGAAGTAGAGGCAGGAGGGTTTGTGAGTGGTGGTGCCGCGGGTTGAGGGATGCAGAGTTTGGGACTGGGCACCAGTAGTTTTTGTAGCCCCTGGCCCGAGACAGTGTTGTTGTTTTTCTACTGCGATATGCACCCCCCCGGACATGCACCACCCTGGAGTGGAGAATCTTAATTTAAGGGGGGTGTGAGGGGCACAGCCCCCCCTCATAAATGCAGGAAAACTACTTGTTTTGTGCTGCTTTCACTGGCGCCGAGATTCCACATCGCCGGTGGAGTTGCAATAAGGGAATTCGACATTCCGAATTTACCCTTATCACATGAAATCACATTGAGCAAGTAGTAAAGTGCCACACAGCTCAGTGTGTGTGCATGTTTGAGCTGGCAGCACAGTGCAGCTAGTATTGAACAAGTAGTAAAGTGCCATACAGCTCAGTGAGTGCATGATTAAACTTGCAGTACAGTGGAGCTAGCGTTGAACAAGTAGTAAAGTGCCGCACAGCTCAGTGTGTGCATGTTTGAGCTAGCAGTACAGTTCAGCTAGCGTTGAACAAGTGGTAAAGTGCCATACAGCTCACTGTGTGTGCATGTTTAACCTATCAGTACAGTGCAGCTAGCCTTGAGCAAGTAGTAAAGTGGCATGCAGCTCAGTATGTGCATGTTTGAGCTGGCAGAACAGTGCAGCTAGTGTTGAACAAGTAGAAAAGTGCTGCACAGCTCAGTATGTGCATGTTTGAGCTGGCAGTACAGTGCAACTAGCATTGAGCAAGTTGTAATGTGCTGCACAGCTCAGTGTGTGCATGTTTGAGCTGGCAGCACAGTGCAGCTAGTGTTGAGCAAGTAGTAAAGTGCCGCACAGCTCAGTATGTGCATGTTTGAGCTGGCAGTACACAGCAGCTAGAGTTGAACAAGTAGTAAAGTGCCGCACAGCTCAGTGTGTGCATGTTTGAGCTGGCAGTACAGTGCAACTAGCATTGAGGAAGTAGTAAAGTGCTGCCCGGCTCAGTGTGTGCATGTCTGAGCTGGCAGTACCATACAGCTAGTGTTTAGCAAGTAGTAAAGTGCCGCACAGCTCAGTGTGTGCATTTTTGAGCTGGCAGTACAGCGCAGCTAGTGTCGAACGGTATCTTGTGATTTGGGCACACCACACGTGGGCGCCTGCCAAAACGGTGACCCACTTGCGGTGACTACTCCGACGGTGAGGGGGTGGGGTTGGCGACCAGATGGTTAGGGTCACAAAAAGGCAACAGGATGTACGTGTGCACATACATGCACGGGGTGGTGGCGAGCCCACTGAACGAGAGGCAGGAGGGTTTGTGAGGGGTGGTGCCATGGGTGAGGAATGCAGGGTTTGGACTGGGCGCCAGTAGTTTTTGTAGCCCCCGGCCTGAGGCATTGTTGTTGTTTTTTTACTGTGATATGCACCTCCCGGACATGCACCACCCTGGAGTTGAGAATCTTAATTTGGGGGGGTGTGAGGGGCGCAGTCCCTCTATCATAAATGCAGGAAAACTATTTGTTTTGTGCAGCTTTCACTGGCGCTGGGATTCCACATCACGGTGGAGTTGTGATAAGGGCATTTGACATTCCGAATTTACCCTTATCACATGGAACCACGCTGAGCAAGTAGTAAAGTGCCACACAGCTCGGTGTGTGCATGTTTGAGCTGGCAGCACAGTGCAGCTAGTATTGAGCAAGTAGTAAAGTGCCGCACAGCTCAGTGAGTGCATGTTTAAACTTGCAGTACAGTGGAGCTAGCGTTGAACAAGTGGTAAAGTGCCGCACAGCTCAGTGTGCGCATGTTTGAGCTAGCAGTACAGTTTAGCAAGTGTTGAACAAGTGTCAAAGTGCCATACAGCTCACTGTGTGCATGTTTAAGCTGGCACTACAGCGCAGCTAGCCTTGAGCAAGTAGTAAAGTGGCACACAGCTCAGTATGTGCATGTTTGAGCTGGCAGTACAGTGCAACTAGCATTGAGCAAGTTGTAATGTGCTGCACAGCTCAGTGTGTGCATGTTTGAGCTGCCAGTATAGTGCAGCTAGTGTTGGGCAAATAGTAAAGTACCGCACAGCTCAGTGTGTGCATGTTTGAGCAGGCAGTACAGTGCAGCTAGCATTTAACAAGTAGTAAAGTGCCATACAGCTCAGTGTGTGCATGTGTGAACTGGCAGTACAGTGTAGCTAGTGGTGAGCAAGTAGTAAAGTGCTGCACAGCTCAGTGTGTGCATGTGTGAACTGGCAGTACAGCGCAGCTAGTGCTGAGCAAGTGGTGAAGTGCCACGCAGCTCAGTGTGTGCATGTTTTAGCTGGCAGTACAGTGAAGCCAGCATTGAACAAGTAATAAATTTCGCACAGCTCAGTGTGTGCATGTTTGAGCTAGCAGTACAGCGCAGCTAGCGTTGAGCAAGTAGTAAAGTGCCACACAGCTCAGTGTGTGCATGTTTGAGCTGGCAGTACAGCGCAGCTAGTGTCGAGCGGTATCTTGTGATTTGGGCAAGCCACAAGTGTGTGCCTGCCAAAACAGTGACCCAATTGCTGTGACTGCCCTGACAGTGAGGGGGTTGGGTTGGTGACCAGATGGGTAGGGTCACAAAAAGGCAACAGGTTGTACGTGTGCACATACATGCACGTGGTGGTGGTGAGCCCACTGAAGTAGAGGCAGGAGGGTTTGTGAGGGGTGGTGCCACGGGTTGAGGGATGCAGAGTTTGGGACTGGGCACCAGTAGTTTTTGTAGCCCCCGGCCCGAGACAGTGTTGTTGTTTTTTTTACTGCGATATGCACCCCCTTCCCGGACATGCACCACCCTGAAGTTGAGAAAATTAATTTGGGGGTGGTGTGAGGGGCACAGCCCCCCCTCCATAAATGCAGGAAAACTATTTGTTTTGTGCTGCTTTCACTGGCGCCGGGATTCCACCTCGCTGGTGGAGTTGCAATAAGGGAATTCGACATTCCGAATTTACCCTTATCACATGGAATCACGTTGAGCAAGTAGTAAAGTGCCACACAGCTCGGTGTGTGCATGTTTGAGCTGGCAGCACAGTGCAGCTAGTATTGAGCAAGTAGTAAGTGCCACACAGCTCAGTGAGTGCATGTTTAAACTGGCAGTACAGTGGAGCTAACGTTGAACAAGTGGCAAAGTGCCGCACAGCTCACTGTGTGCATGTTTAACCTGTCAGTACAGCGCAGCTAGCCTTGAGCAAGTAGTAAAGTGGCACGCAGCTCAGTATGTGCGTGTTTGAGCTGGCAGTACAGTGCAACTAGCATTGAGCAAGTAATAAATTCACACAGCTCAGTGTGTGCATGTTTGAGCTGGCAGTACAGCGCAGCTAGTGGTGAGCAAGTAGTAATGTGCTGCACAGCTCAGTGTGTGCATGTTTGAGCTGGCAGTACAGCACAGCTAGCATTGAGCAAGTAGTAAAGTGCCACACAGCTCAGTGTGTGCATGTTTGAGCTGGCAGTACAGCGCAGCTAGTGTCGAGTGGTATCTTGTGATTTGGGCAAGCCACAAGTGTGTGCCTGCCAAAACAGTGACCCACTTGTGGTGACTGCTCTGACAGTGAAGGGGTGGGGTTGGCAACCAGATGGGTAGGGTCACGAAAAGGCAACAGGATGTACGTGTGCACATACATGCATGGGGTGGTGGCGAGCCCACTGAACTAGAGGCAGGAGGGTTTGTGAGGGGTGGTGCCATGGGTTGAGGGATGCAGGATTTGGGACTGGGCGCGAGTAGTTTTTGTAGCCCCCGGCCCGAGACAGTGTTGTTGTTTTTTTACTGCGATATGCACCCTCCCCCCGGACATGCACCACCCTGGAGTTGAGAATCTTAATTTAGGGGAGTGTGAGGGGTGCAGCCCCCTTCATAAATGCAGGAAAACTATTTGTTTTGTGCTGCTTTCACTGGCGCCAGGATTCCACATCACCGGTGGAGTTGCGATAAGGGCATTCGACATTCCGAATTTACCTTTATTACATGGAACCACGTTGAGCAAGTAGTAAAGTGCTGCATAGCTCAGTATGCGCATGTTTGAGCTGGCAGTACAGTGCAACTAGCATTGAGCAAGTTGTAATGTGCTGCACAGCTCAGTGAGTGCATGTTCGAGCTGCCAGTATAGTGCTGCTAGTGTTGGGCAAATAGTAAAGTACCGCACAGCTCAGTGTGTGCACGTTTGAGCAGGCAATACAGTGCAGCTAGCGTTGAACAAGTAGTGAAGTGTCATATCGCTCAGTGTCTATATGTTTGAGCTGGCAGTACAGCGCAGCTAGCATTGAGCAAATAGTAAAGTGCCACGCAGCTCAGTATGTGCATGTTTGAACTGGCAGTACAGAGTAGCTAGAGTTGAACAGGTAGTAAAGTGCCACAGAGCTCAGTGTGTGCATGTTTGAGCTGGAAGTACAGCGCAGGTAGCACTGAACAAGTAGTAAAGTTCTGCACAGCTCAGTGTGTGCATGTTTGAGCTGGCAGTGCAGTGCAGCTAGCATTGAGCAAGTAGTAAAGTGCTGCACAGCTCAGTGTGTGCATGTTTGAGCTGGCAGTGCAGTGCAGCTAGTGTTGAGCAAGTAGTGAAGTGCTACACAGCTCAGTATGTGCATGTTTGAGCAGGAAGTACTGTGCAGCTAACATTGTGAAAGTAGTAATGTGCTGCTCAGCTCAGTGTATGCATGTTTGAGCTGGCTCACGCTTGAACGTGCGAGCTGGTAGTCTGCTCGCAGATGCCTTAGTGCTATGCTGACCATGTTAAATCTGCCTTTGTGGTTCAAGACAAGTGTTCTTGTGTGGTGTGTTCCAACCTCTGGGATCCCAGAACACAGGTGTGGTTTTGGAAGAACACTTAGTGGAGTCAAATAAGCATCTCTTGTAGTAATGTTCATGTACTGTTGCTTTAAGAACAGCCATGGCTGCACTGGGACTGTGTGTTTCTGCCTGACACTAGTTAACTTAGTGCTATGGCACTGGCGACAGACAGACAGAGACTTCCAGCAGCATCAGTTTCACAACTGGATAACAGGGCAGAGTGTCAGCTATTGGACTGTGGAACAGTTATTTGCTAAAGCCACTCTACCCGCCTGAGAAAAGACTTTAAACTTGGGACCCCCTACAAACTGTGCATATTGACACTATTTTGGTAACTCCTTCCCTTTCCTGCCCATGCCCCATTCAGTACTTGAGGAACTCTAATGACTGCTGCTGTGGCTGCTGGAAAGGGGGACCGGACAATGTTCTTGACACCTTTAGTGTCAGCCAATTGGGTGTCAAGCGGACTTTATACATATTCATTTTATAGATGGACAGCTGTGTCAGCTAATATGTGCTGTCATTCTTGCTCCTCAGCCATAGGGGGAAGAGTCAGCTTGAGACAGTTCTGCCTGAGGTGCTCTGAGTGAATCAGACTGAGCCAAGGAAAAAGTGTGGAAGTCAGCCTAAGGCTTCCACAACCAAATTCCAGGAGACCTGCCAAAAGCTTTCTACCACCTGGAAAGCTAGAGTGAAAGTTGTAAGAGTTGCTTGTAGCTAATACTCTGCAGCATCTGAGAGAAGCCCTCAGCCTGTGAGGAGGGTTGGACTGTGTTCTGCCAAACACCTGAAGTGCCACCTGGGTCAAACAACCAGAGTACTGAAACATTCCAGAAAAGTCCCATTGCCTGGGGAATTCAGTCTGAAACAAGAGAAGCTGTTCTACAGTTCAAGCTTGTGGTTTGGGGACTGCTTGAGGGACTGTTTGCTACTCCTAGCCCTAAGGGGTGAGCTGGGTTTGATTCCAGGGGCATTAAAATCCACTGCTGCAGAGAGGAAAAGACTGTGTGGTTTTTGAGCTCCATAATAGGAGTCACTATCTGCCAAGGATGGTCTGGGGAATCAGCCAGGTGGTGCCATACCTGGGCAATACCAGTCATCTGCCCTGGGGAGTTAGATGCCTGGACGTGTGGCTCTGGTTCTCAGTATTGGCCTTATCCAGCATCCTTGAAGAGGCGGCCTAGAAGGTGACAAGCTGCCAGACTCTGCCAACAGTTCTGACAACAACAAGCTGCCAGAATCCTGCTCCAGCCAAGTAAGCTGTGGGCCTGTATCACAGCTCGTGATCCACAGCTCAGCTGACTGAACCGGCTGTTCCTCAGGCCCTGTGAGAATATCCACAGAACTGCGAGCAACACAGGGCCTACACTGACTTGGATAGTTTTAGGGTTTAATCAGTTTCCCATTTTCAGGTTTAAAAGTGCACCAGTACTGTCCATCCAGCTGCACCGTTCAGGCCTGCAACACCATTGCCTGGTAACCCAGACTGACTGTAGGGTCACTCGTACCAGTGGGGAGGTGGGTCCCTATTGTGTGTTAATGCTGGGGGTGGGCACTGTTAATGTTTGTTATTGATGCCATCATTTCTAGTCATATCAAATCTGCCAAGTTGTTATTTATTTCTGCGTCCCTTTTCTTCCCCTCCATATTTTATTTACTGTATTTGTTTCTTTATTAATTTATTTAGTTTTTTTCTGGTTCTTTATTTATTTTTTTGGTAACTGGGTTCGTACCACCAGGCACAAGAGCCTGTTTTTGGGGGGTTTCCGAGAGCACTGCTGAGGTTAAGTGATTTGCTCAGAGTCACACAGTATGCAAGAGGAGGTGGTGGGAATCAAACTCAGCTCTGTTGGCTGTACCAAGCTCATTCACAGTGTGTTACTCAAACCTCTATGCACCACTGCCAGCCCCTTTATTCTTTATTGTTGCTCAATACTGGCCTTGAGCATATTATTAGCAATAGCATTTAACTGCATGTACAGTGAAGTGTTTTTATTTGAAGTGGCATTCTGTTTGTGGGGTGACTGTGAGGGGAGGTGTGTAGGTACAGCATCCCAGGGGGTTGTACCACACAGACAACTGACCCACAATAATTTATTCTTGGTAGAAGCATTGCACTGTTTATTCTGTATCTAGGAAAGAACTCCCACTTTTCTATCAGAAACAGAGCCCAGGCCCCTCAACCTTGTTGAGCTCATAAGGCAGGGGTAGTAACCGAAAGTTACACTGCGACCTAGTTACACAAGGAAACCTCTGAATTACTTAGATCTTTTCCTTTCATTTTAGGCTCAGGGGCACATTTTTCTAGATCTGTTCCATGTGACCATGGTCATACAGAAGATGGCATTATGTCTTCCTCTGATTCGATCAGGGGCCCAATTCTAAGAGAGCGAGTAGAGCATGGCACAACATGTGCAAGTGCATAAAGTTATGGCCAAACCCTTGCAACATGCAAGCTGCGCCCTACTACAAGACAAATGCTAGTTACGATGTAGAAGTGCTGAATTACGCATGTTGCAAGTTACACCCACAACACACAGCGTAACAGGCAATACTGGTCATAGCAATCCCGCATGTCGCAACCCAACGACCATATAAAAGTGCACACGTCACAGACATGGCGTAGGAGCTATGCATGCAAGAAATATGGCAGGTAGCAGTGCAGAGGCGGCTACTGTGGCTAAGCGTAGAGAGTGGAATTTCACAAACAAGGAAACCGATGTCCTTCTCAAGGAACTTGAGGTCCAGGCAGACCTCATACTGGGCAAGGATGGGGAACGGGACCTGTGCCGCAAGCACAAGGAGGCATGGGAGGGGGTGGCCAAAAAGGTGAATGCGGTGGCCAATGCTAAGCGCACCGTGCACGACCTCCAGAAGTGGGTCAGTGACCTCAAGCACCATGCGAAGGACAAGGAGGCCTGTAACAGGTGGTAGGCAGCAGCCACAGGAGGTGGGCCAAGGAGGAGAGACCCCTCAGTGGCCATGAGGAGAGGATACTGGTGTTTCTGAGCTAGCACAGCATCCATGGGGATACAGAACTGGACACGATGCAGATGGCCTCATGGATAGGTAAGTGGATGACCAGCACTGCCCCCACTGTGCGTGATAGCAATACAGGGATGTGTATGGAGGCATGTGTGGTCAGCATGACATGGTGTGACATGGTGTTGTAGCACTGATGCACTGTCATTCCCCACAGGTGCAGTAGCAGTGGACACAGGGGCAGGTAAGTGGATGACCGCCATTGCCCCCAGTGAGTGGGACAGCAATGTAAGGATGGGAATGGAGGTACATACAGTTGTCATGACAGTGTGTGGTAGCACTGTAGCACTGTCATTCCCCCACAGGTGCAACAGCAGTGGACATAGGGGCAAGTAAGCTGGTGGCCAGCACTGCCGCCAGTGCATGGTACTGCAATACAGAGGTGGGAATGCAGGCATGCACAGAAGGAATGACATGGCAGGGTAGCACTGATGAACTGTTGTCCCCCCACAGGCACAGCAGCAGTGGATACAGGGGCAGAGGACAGTGGTGGCACATGCACTGAGCCGGAGCTGGAACACGTGCAGCTGATCACCCAACAGGACACCATGTTGGACACCCCTGGAGGTGCTGATCCGGTGCAGCTGGACACAGCCCCAACACTTGTGGTAGGGGAGCAGCAGGCAGCAGAGGAGCAACTACGGAAGGAGGAGGAGGGATTGGACATCAGCGATCTGTTCAGTTGTGGCAGCATATTGGACAATATAGCGCAGGACCATCACACGACAGGCTGGAGGTAACCCTGGATGGGGCTATGTCATCCCCGCAGGAGAACAACACAGCAGGAGCCACAGACTATGCCGGGTTCTGCAGGACCCTCGTGACCGCCCAGGAGGAACAGTCCCAGATGTGGGCAGCATCCGGCTCAGCATGGATGCACACCACGTGGTCATGGAGGAGCACGTGGGCACCCTCATAGGAGTGCTGGAACCAGGGACACGCACCACAGAGTGACTCGTGGACACCATGCTCACCTCCCAGGCCAGTATGCAGGTGCAGGCATGAGTGATCACCCACCTGGACAAGGCTCTGGAGGGGTTGGTGGAGCAGCAGACCAGGCAGGCGGACATACTGTCTGAGGTGCTACAGGGTGCACTCACAGGCCAGCCACTGGGAGGCACATCTTGGAGGGATGCCTCCACGCAGGTGCCACAGGTGGTGCAACCACCAGCACCACCACCACAACAGCCACCAACCGCTGTGGCAACAACCCTGCCACCGGCAGGGGCAGCAGGGCCAGCAGTGGCACCTACCCCACCACCCTCTCCACCACCACCAGCAACTCCAGCACCACAGCCCACACGTCCCCCCCACCAGCAACACCACCAGAAACACCAGCACCACAGCCCCCACCACCCCCACCACCAGCAACACCACCATCAACTCTAGCACCACAGTCCCTACCACCCCCACCACCAACACAGCCACAACCAACACTACCGCTGGCACCACTGAGGGACAGACTGCCAATGCGAATGGCTGCAACGACACCCACCACCATGGCCATGGGCCATGTGGCAGCGGGTACAGGATGCGGGACAAGTGCCAGATAGGGCGAGTCAGTACTGGATGGCGCACCAGCACAGGGCACACCCCAGGTGGCAGTGCACCCACAGGCTGCGGATGACAGTGGGCCACTTGACACGGGACAGGGGACTGTGCCAGACCAATCAGCAATTGCCCCAGGGAGGCATGGAAGATGATGGAAGACAGTGTTGCTGACGGGACCATTGGGCAGTGGTGGACCTGCAGCCATGCAAAAGGGGAAGGGTGGGCCCAGTGATGCCATGGGGCAGTTGAGCCCACAGCACAGGGTGCTGGGCTGGGTGTGTGTGCCCCAAGCGCAAGAGGACTGGGTGGCAGCATAAGGCGGATGACTGACCATGCCATTATGGTGCACAGCTGCCATATGTGGTGGGCAGTATGGGAGGGCACTGTGTGTGGTTGTGTGGTGTGCGTGGGGTGTGTGTGCATATGGGTGTGTGTGCTCTGTGTGCAGGTGTGGGTGCAATTTTAAACAGCACGTGTTGGGTGTGTATACAGTGAACTGTCACTGGGTGTGGGTGTGTTTATATGGTTATTGTCACACATGTATTTTAGCACTGCACCATGTCACAATTAAACCAATTATACACTGTGCACTATACAACTGTGTGGCCTCACTCATTCCAACAGCCATGATAGCAGGTGATGCACGTAGCATAGAACAGGTGCCTGAGATGGGTGCATGGCCCATATCGCATCTGTGCAGCCAAAACGTAGGCTGCAGGTGCATGTAGGCCACAACTGTGGCATACATTAGCATACTGTGCACCTGCATGTTGCGTGTATGCAGGCCGCAGGTGGGTGTCAGCACGGCAGACTGCACGTGTGGATCATACGTGTGCCATGTGTGAGGTGGGACAGTGAATGTGAGAGACACGCCACACAGCCCACATGCTGATCTGGCAGCAGTGAACTACAGAGCTGGGAGGCAGAGGGCAGAGCTGGATTTCCACTGATCTGGACAACTGCAGAGAGCTAAGCAGGGGTATAGGCAGGCATACCCACTGTACACAGGTGTGTGTATTGTTGTGGTGTGTACCTGTCCCACACCATATGCACCTGTGTTACCAATATCACTGTACTCGGTTGTACATGTGTCAGTGTGGCATGCTCAGCAGTGTCTGTACCTGTGAAACATACTAGTAGGTATCACATGTACATGTGTACAACCTGTGTAGTGTGTGGATGGGTCATCTGATGGTCCAATACATGTAGCATGGGGGGGGGGGACTGGGCTGCTGTCCGAGGGGATGCACACAGATGTGTACTGTGGGGTTGTGGTTGTAGGGAAAGTGTACATACTGGCTGTATCTGGCTACACCCACGGTGGTCTGTAGTGGGACTGTACAATGCCCCCACCATTGCTTTGCACACATCCCTCTGTCCCCCTGGAACGGAGGCTATCACACTGTGGGACACATATGCAGACAGTGGAGCACTGCAGCAGACCCTACCTCGGGATGCCAGACCACTGTTACATAGCCTCTCAATATGTTCCGACAGTCAGTTATGACCTGTAAGCAATGGCCTGTGAAGCATGCCACAGAGGACTGTGCCTGCACCTGCTGACAGTGCATGTGGACCTAGTCCCTACATGTGGGAACAGGGAGCACTGTTGCCATACAATGTGGACCTGGCATGCACCAATGCTTCCCACAGGCAGGGCAGCTATATGTGGGGGGGGCTGAGCAGCATCACTGAACAGCATCCTGGGTGCATCCGAGGCCTGACATGTGGTGGTTGCAGTGGCTCTGAGGCTGCACCACTGGCCTGCACCCCTGTGGATGCTGACACAGTGTACTGGGAGGTGGCACAGGGTGGGACACCACAGCTGTACCTCACCACTGTCGCAGGTGGTGGTGTGGGGGGGAGTGAGGTGTGGGCAGCTGTTGTGGGGTCACCCACTGCACAATGTATGTGCATGGTGCCACGCAGCACTGTCATGCAGGGGGTGGTGTGTGTGAGTGAGTGGTGTGTACACCCTTGGTACAGGGTGAGGCCTGCAGGGGCATGTGTGTACAGCATGGCACTGTGGCGCTGCACCCCAGGGATGGTACATGGGATGCATTGCTGCACAGGTTGCCGCTGTGCACCTGCCATGTGCAGTATGCTGACTATGGCGACGATGCTGGGCAGCATGTAGGGGTGTGAGAAAGTATGGTGCCTGAGTACTGTGCACTGGCACTTTCATTATGACATGTTTCCTTGCAGGGCAGAGCTGCATGTTCCAGGTACCCCCCATGCCAGGTGAAGCTGCACAGACAACTTGCCCCACCACAGTGGACTCAGCCTCAGTGGGAGGGCACTCAATTTTACACTGGCCAAGACTGCGATGCTCGTCAATCTCATGCAGCAGTGGAGGAGTGACACTCTTCTCAGCCTGCTGCTGGGCGCACACAGCGCATGAGCGGGCACGGGCACATGGGGTGATAGGGGCATGCATAGATATCAGAAGCAGCATTTCCTGCACCATGCCCCAGCTGCAGCACCACTGGCAAGACATGGCATGGAGGGACCCAGGGATCCTGCAGCATCTGCTGGATATGGCACAGCAGAGGGACGTGGAGATACACATGGGCCAGGCACCAGATGCAGGTGGGTATTCCATCATCTAGCCACACAATGTTGCTATGCTACCACGCAGACCATGGCCAGCACTGGTGCATGCATTTGACTGTCTTCCTCTTCCCCACAGGTGCAGGATGTGGTGACCAGGGTCTGCAGGAGCAGCCAGATGGTGTGCAGCAGCATGAGCTGAGGCACCGGAGGTCAGGTAGGTGCATGCACTCTGTGCCATGTGTTGTGTCCATGCGGAGGTGGCCCATGGGGGTTGGGGTGGTGGCTGTGTGTGTTGCATGTGTGTGCAGCGTGTCCCGGCACAGCAATGACCACCGCCTTTGCTTCCTCAAAAGTGTGCGGAGCAAACTGATGCCCCATCACAGGGCCATGCTGTGGGTGATGGTGGAGGTGAAGGCAGAGGACAGGGCGGCCTACTGACACCCGCACCCAGTGCTGGATATGCAGGGTATGCCCCATCCCACCATCACTGGAGGAGGAGGGGGATCAGCCAGACACCATGGACAGTGGGCAGCAGGGGATGGTGGAGCTACCAGAGGTGGAGGCTGCGGAGGATGACTGACAGGCTGCAGTGCCGGGGGTGCCCCTACAGCACGGTGGTGTGGCTGCAGCTGGGTCACCACTTGTGGAGGTGCTGGTGGATGCAGTGCTGGCAGCTGAGGAACTGTTGGCATTACAGCTGCCTGCTGCCAAGGTGGAGGAGTGGCCGGCAAAGGTGCAGGAGGTGGTGGTGCTCCCAGCTGCCAAGCGGGTGGAGGACGAGGCCATGCTGGCCATGGACAATGCAGACCCCCAGTCAGACAGCAGTGGCATGGATCAGCTGCAGCCGGGTGGACAGGATGCTGGAGATGGATCGCCTGGAGTACAGCCTGGGCTGCAGGCTATGATGTACCTAGGACAACAGCCGGCGGGTGACCAGCAGTTTGTTGTGCTGGTGTCCGCCATTATGGAGGATATGGCGTGCCTGCAGAGCTCCCTGGGTGCCCTCCTCACGGCGCTGCTGAGGTGCTAGCGCTGCACACTGTGGACAGGGGCCATAGACTACGGATCTTTCAGCCTTTGGCCCATTGGCTGCTATAGGTCTGTGGGGGTGTCGGCCTGTTGAGTGTATGTGGGGGGTGTCGGCCTGTTGAGTGTTTGTGGGGTGGGGGCCAGTGGGCAGTGGGTGGTGTGCAGGGGGCTGCATCCCATGTGTGTGGGGAGCTGTGGGGGGTCGTGCCTGTGTGGGGCTATCTACTCTGTGTTACTGTTGGGTGGGGTGGACATTATACATATGGGGTGGGGTGCCTTGTACACATGGGGTGGTGGGGGGGCATGTCCACCTGGGATGGGGTGGGGGGGCTTTACATAGTGGGTGTAATGTGTGGGTGCTGGAGGGGTACTGTTTGTTCCTGCTGTTGGTGTTGTCGTTACTGTTTATACCCTTGTTCAATAGTTAGTGTTTAGTACTGTTCCATTAAATGTGTCTGCACCCCTGGCTCTGCGTGTCTGTCTCTGGTATGCATGGGCGTGTGCATGTGTGTGTCACCATGCACGTGGGGGCATGCATGTGGCAGGCCTGCGCCATCTCATATGCATTCCCAACATGCACATGGTATCTGTGTGCCAGTTGTGCACCTTACAGCCTTGGGTGGACACCACTGGTCATGGCGGTATGGTGCCCTCTGTGCAGCAGCGCACCTTGTCATGTCTGGTTCACATGCCACCACACCATGCATGTCATGGCTGTATGGCGACAATAGGCCAGTATGGCTCCCTTCCACCCATGGGCATGGTGGTCCCTGTGGGTGGCACCAGTGGCACAATGCAATGGTGCATCGTACCACCTTATGTATGCAGGACTATGCCACCCGGTGCTGTGTCCCTGTTGTGGTTGCACTGTTTACATGTATTAGTGGCCAAGGCAGGTGCAGAGTGCATGATGGCGCTATCATCATGGCGTAGTTCCTCTGTCCTGTGTATGTCCATCACCCACCTGTGTCTCCATGCCCATTGTCCATGTGTGCTGTGGTCCTCTGTGTGATGCCCGTATTGCCATCCCACAATCGCGGTCATGCCTCACAGATGCTGTATGACACACATGGGCACTGTTCCAGCTCCAGTGCTGTCACTTGTGTCGCATTGCACCTGGTAGGCACTATCTCCTCCCCCTGAGGCACAATGGTGATGGCATGGGTGCCATGCCATTGTTGGGGTTGCAGTGCATGACAGGGTGTCCCCCATACTGCTGCATGTGCCACTATGGTGGTGCTGGTAGTGTGGGGGGAGGAAGTTGGTGGTGGCCGTGGTGTTGGAGCTGTCAGTTGTGGTGTCTTTATGCCACCTCAGAAGAACTGCTGGATCAGCTCATGTCGTGCACGATGGCCCGCTGTTGCACCACTGTTCTCCTGGGGTACTGCCATGATGTCCAGATCTCTGTCACCCTCCTGTGGTGCATCATCCTCCTGGTTGCTGTCGGGCATTGCAACACTGTGTGCTAGGGCGATGTTGTGGAGGATGCAGCAGGCAAGCACTATCCTGCATGCCATTGCAGAGCTATACTGGAGCGCACCCTCCAAGGTGTCAAGATATCGGAATGGGGACTTCAGTAGTCTGAAGGGGCACTCTATTACAACTCTCATGCTGGTTTGGACCTCATTGTACCTGACCTCGGCTGCTGTGTGGGGCGTCCTCACAGGGATCATCAACCATGGCATCTGGGGATATCCACTGTAGCCTGTGGGGGGGGTGGTTAGTTGTATGCTGCTGTGTGCACCCCTGTCAACAGCATCCCACTATCCTCTGCATGGAATGCACTGCTGTATGCACCTGCATGCACATGCAGGTGCATACTGTCAGTCATATGCACATCCTTGGCTGTGTCCATGCACTGCTTGTGTTTCCCTTGACACTGTGTGGCCTTTCCAGGCCCCTGTGTGTTGCATGGTGTGTGTGTCATGCCTCTGCCTGACTCCCGTGTGTAGCACACCACATGTCTGCATGACCGTCATCCCTGCCCACTGCAGTGCCTGTCTGCCTTGTGCCCCCATTGTGCAACTGTGTCCCCACACATCTACATGCACTGTCTGCAACATGCACGCATAATGCCACACACACACCTTTGCAGTTCTCATTCCCCATGGTACATACCTACAAGCCATCCTCCAGTAATGTCCCCCTCAGTTCCTGTAGATATGGGAGTCATGGCAGGATCCTAGGTACTTGGCCTCCACATCTAGGATGTGACCACCACTGTCTGCGACCACCTGGATGTTCATCGAGTGGTATCTCTTCCTGTTGATGTATGCATCCCATCCTCGCTTGAGGCCCTGATGGCCACGTGTGTGCAGTCGATGGCACATAGCACACGGGGAAACTGCACCACATTATAGAACACCTGCTTCACCTGGTGCTTCTGTTGGGCATCCCATGGGAAGCTGATATGTTATGGGGTGTGATGTATGAGGGCCACAAGGAACCTCTTCAGGTGTTTGGGCACCGCCAGCTGTGTAATGCCCACTGTGTCCCCTGTGGGCATTTGGAAAGTGCTGGTGGCCAGGAAGCACAGCGCTGCACTCATGTGCACCTCCAATGGCAGTGGGTGGCCCCTGTTGCTGGTGCTGGTGCTGGGTAGGTCACCACCCAGGTCCTGGCATTAATCCCTGGTGCAGCTGTTGCTGAGCCTACAGCATGCTAGGCACTGCTGCTCAGTCAGGTCCTTGAAGGTCTTGTGAGGGCATCTTATTCTGTGCACCAGTGGCCTTGGTACCACTGGTGGACACTGTGGCTCAGTTGCCTGGGTCCTGGCTCTGCACCTGGCATGCCTGTGCTCACGGTGCTCTAATAACATAATTCCCAGTAGGGCTGCAATAGTTGACATTTCTGTGTGTCTCACTACACTGCTGTCTGTTGTCTAGCTAGGTGTGTGTGTGTGGGGGGGTTACATAGCCTGTGCTTTGGTTAGACCAGCTATTCCTTGGACTAACTTACATCGGCTACTTCTGGCATATTTACTTACACCACCGGTTATGGAATAGCAGTTGTGTCGTACTGATGTGCTCAGCATTGCACAAGTCACATTACACAGTGGCGCAAGCCTTCTTTGGCATAACTGCATCGTATCTTGCATCTGACATAGCGGTTGTGGATTGCAGCATAAGAGATCTTTAGGAATCGCACTTGTCTCAAGTCACTGGTGTAACTTGCGATTTGTGCCATCAGGAATGGAGCACTGCATTTATGCCTGGCGTAGCTGTCTTGGAATTGGTCCCTGGGTGTTAATGTCTCTTTTATCGGCTCTATGTTCTCTTGTGCTCACATGGTAACTTCTTCCCCTGCAAAACATTGATCCATGTCTGCCTGCTTAATGGAGGGGGTCTTGATTAGGGGTACTTGAGCCTGTTTCTGGCTCTTTCTATTTGAGTGTGTCTGATGGAGGAATATTATGCTCCATTTCTGATGCTCTTGTATTTTGACTCAGTCATGGGGGCTGTGCCCCTTTGTGTTTCTGGAATTTCTGATGCTGTGTTATATTGACTTTTTGGGCATTTGGCAACAACTCGTCTTGATCCGGATGTTCTGCCCTACTGTGGGTGGCCCATGGGCATGAGCAGAAAGAATGTCAAGACTTTTCACAGAGGTTGCACTGAAGTTCATTAGCACAGCCATTGTTGGTATGTCCATACTGCATGCACACATTACACCGTGTCCTATCACAGGCTCCATTTCAGTGGTTAGGTGAACCACATTTAAACCATGTTTTTGTTGACATGGTTAGAAATAATGGCCTCTGTTGTGGCATAAATAAACACAATTAGGCAGGTGTTGATTTTCTATTCCACAAGCGTTAGAGTTTAATTTGGACCCTCCATCCGCCCAATCAGATTTGTTCCTAATCCATGATAGGGTTGGGATGTCCAGAATATCACACTATTGTGATAGCAGATGTTTGATATCAAACACATTGACCCCCTTAATAAGACTGTAATTGTTAGTAGTGCTGGTTTCGTGAAAGGGATTGCTTGGAAAGTAATCCACAAATCACCATATGTCAACTTTTCGTATCTGTCACAGAATCGGTCTAGTACAGCAGCAGTTTTAATCATATACGTTGTCTCTGTGAGTATGTAATAGGGCATAGATTTTATCTGAAAATAATTCATGGAATGTTTAATAAGGGTGTGGCCAGTACAGGACCTTTCTGGGGGTATGTCCAAACCCCCATAGTATCTGGGTCTAATCACACTGCATCTTTCGACTGGCTGCAAAAATCAGCAAACTTCTCTGGTTTGGTGGTTTGGTTGGGGTGCATACACTGAGTAGGGGCCTGGCATTGTCCTCAGTTCCTACTCCGTCATTCTTGCATTGGAGGAGTATCCCCCTTCAGTAGGCCCTTTATTCTGTGGTTGAGAGACAGAGGTGGATGGTTGAGGGTATGAGTGTGTGTTTAGGGGCATTCTGTTTGTTTTTTTGTTTTGGTGTCACTTACATGTATATATTAGGCAGTTTCATGTTATATGAGCAAGTTCTTTAAAAGTGACTCACATAACGGTGAGTGCTAAATACTGATAACAAAATCGATGATCAGCCCTGTGCCAAATAAAAAATTGGTGATAATGCCAACAACAATATCACCCCACACCCCCCAACTTAGGATTTTCAACTCTGGAGGGGGTGGACACTGGGGCAGGAAGGCAAACCCAGGAGAGGTGACTGTTGCAGGAGGGACAACACACAGGTGGGGGAACAACCTGAGGGGACTGGGAGGACTGTTAAAAAATAATCAAGTACAGTGCAACACCCAGAGGTAAACAAATTATACACCACCATGTGGTCCTGAACCCGGGTCCATGCTCACCATACAGGGTGATCCTAACCACCACACCAGGCAGCCAGCTCAGCAGCAACCTGCTCAATCCAACTACTTAACCTCCTACCACTACACTAGCTAACCCCCTCACCTTCGCTATTCTGTCTTGCCTAACTCACTATCTGTATGCCCTTGCTATTCTTCCATACTCACTGTCTTTGCAGGTGCACAAATTGAGTCAATCATGTTGAGTCACTCAGTTTGCTTCACACATATCACTGGATACCATATTGGGCATATCAGCTTGTGGCTCAGGAACAAAATCAATTTGGAGTACTGTATATTATGTTTCACAGTGCCAAGGGTGTTGGTATGGTCTGGTTGTATGCCTCTCCCAGAGCAGGTTTCATCATGTCCCTCCACCATTTGTGAACTTGTTGGTAAATCATTTGTGAATCCTGTTACTGCGTTGACAACTGATGCTTCTGCAGCCAAAATGTTTGGTTCTTCAGCCAGCATTTCACTTGGTCAGGAAAGTGTCTCACTAGCCAGCACCATGTCTGAACAAGGAGTCTGTGCTGTTGTGTCCTGCAATCCCTGTTTCACAGAGGATGCACTCCTCTCTGAATTGATGGCTGCTTCTACTACTTCTCCTGCACTCTCTGTATCAGGAGCTGCTGGGAGTCCATGGGGAGCATTGTATTTGTGCTTCTGTGAATCCTCCATTCTCCTACTTTCTTCTGGACCAGCAAGGGACTCACTCTGACCATTCTCTGTAGTAAGAGAGACATTTGCCAAGATTGGCAGCTCCTTTAACACTAATGTTTTTTGGCAGGCGTTCACATTATTGTCAAACTCTTTTTGTGGTGTTCCAGTTGATGTGGCCTTATCGTCTTGTCACCTGACACCACGACTGCAGATCTGCATTCAGCAGTATTATCTGAGCTGTCAGTTTTTATGGCTGTTGGTGGAGCCAACAGCCACATTGCTTCAGCTTGAAAAAGGGTTTCCATGGAACACTTTTTTTAGTAGTTTTCAGTGTATCCTTCCATAACACTGCAAATCCCTATGGCAGTTAAAAACTACTCCCTTCTTTCTGTTTAGAATTGATTTATTTCTTTATTTATTGATTGATTCTAGGATTATACAACCTATGAGCTAGAAGCTCATTTACATAGGTTCTACGTCAGGAAACAAACTGGTAAAACATTAACATAAATTACAAACGAGGATACACGTTAACAATAAAGCAGTGAACATAGGTTTCATATTCAAGGTAATTACTCTTGGTTACAAAATGTGCAAAATAATTGACATTGTGCTGGGAATATCAACAACGAGGTGTCACGTAAGTTTGAGGTAGGAGCAAGATGTAAAAGGAGCAAGTACGGTCAGGGGATGACAGACTGGTATAGCTAGGGCAGATAGCCAGGACAAGATGGTGCGGGCAGGTAGGGGAGAAGGAGTAGCCTGAGATAAGCCTTGTCATGGATTATGGAGACACTTGACATTGTTGCTCACCAGGAGGCCCTTCAGATTTGTCTTGAACTGGCCAATCTGGGTGCAGGCCAGTAGGTCAGGGCAGAGTGAGTTTATCCATTTAGGGACTCTATACCCAAATGATTGCTGACCTTGGGAAGTGTGGTGGAAAGGGATATTCAGGGACCAATTGCCCTTGCTTCTGGTAACTCTTTTTTTTTTTTTAGTTGTTTAACCAGGAGTAGCACACTAAGCTGAAAGCTTTTTTACAGGAGCGACCTGGGAGCACAGGGAAGTTAAGTGACTTGCTCAGGGTCACACAGTATGCAAGCAGAAGCTGTGGGATTCAAACCCAGGTCTGGTCTCCTGGATGTCACCAGATTTGCAGCTCAGAGCCTTAAACCACTGTGCTATACTGCCTCCCTACTCTGCCACAGTTGTTGGGACACTGGAGACTGAGCAGTCCAGGAGTGGTGAAACCCATTGTGGACTTTTTGGCAATTGGGCAGGTTAAGTATTTGATTCTGCAGTCTAGATTGAGCAGCCCAGTATGTAAATATAGCTCTCAGGTATGCGTTAGCTGGTGTGCCCCTAGGAGAAGCCTACAAGCTTTGTTGAGGGCCAGCTTAATGCTCTGTAGGACTGTGTCAGTTGCAGCTCCATATACCACAAGACTGCAATCAGTTACTGAACAAGCACTGTGCAATTCAGGTAATGCAACAAATTGACATACTTAGTCATTTTTGAGGCCAGATTTTAATTGGTCATCCTGAAACTTGGGACAAAATAACTGAAGGATGTTTGACCCATTCATTCTGATAATCCTAGGCTCTTTAAACATGGATTTATGGTTGGATCTCAGGTGAGGAGTAACAAGAGTAGGTTGAAATCAGTTGGAAAGACCCTTAAGAGTTTGGGCTGTGATTAGATTAAAGGTGTGAAGCAAGTCAAATTATAGGATTGTTCTACTGAAGGAGAAACCAAACCCAAATTGGAGTATAGAGCTCCTTGATGACTGGAGTGAATGCTTGACAAGGCAGATCTGCAGATGTTATTGTGTGTTATATTCCATTTAGAAATAGCACTACAGGTGGTATTGTGATCCACCAATAAACAGTCGCTCAGTTTGGGTAACAGTATTTTCTAACTACTCAGATTCAGGTCATCATTCACACTTTGGCAGCTTTGACTGAGCATGCTCAGTCACCAGAACATCTTCAAGCTGGTTCCTCCCACCTCCTGAGGTGTTGTCCTCTGACTACACTTCAGTTATTGTCATATCTTTTCTCCCACTGAGAGAGACGGGTCTCCTTTTTTACAGCTCCTGCTAGTGATTCTGCAGATTTAGTCTGTCTAAATCGGAACAGACAATACCACAACAATATACTGTGTAAACAAGCAGGGATGGACAAGATCCTTAAAATTGTGTACAGAGCAAAGAGAATCTGGGTCCTGTTATGCTGCTTAAAAGCAAATATTTCTGCAATGCATTTGTCAAACAAAGACAATGCCTTGGCAGACTCCTTAAGCAGAATCAGACAGGGAAATCATGAATAGGGCATTGAACCAACAGGTTCTGTTCACAGTTTTCAGAAAGTGGGGCACTCCCAAAATAGACCTGTTCACATTATTTTATTTTTATTTATTTTATTTATTGAGTCTTGGATTACAACACCTTTGAGCAATACAACTGATTTACAAAGGTCCCATGTCAGTAGTACAAAAACAAAACAAGGTAAACAATAGATAAGCAAACAGCAGATATCAAGAATATACTTAAAAAAAATAATACATTAGAAGCAATCAAAATAGCACTGAATGTTGCTCAATATAACAGTAGAGTGGGCTAGAAGAGAGGGCTGTCTGGGATGCCTTGTCAAAATCTAGGAGAGAAAGTAATGGGGTGTAAGGTGGGGGGTGGGAGAAACAAGAGGGAGAAGGAGATGAGTTGCACAGGAGGTGGAGAGGGAAGGAGCGGAGTTGCAAAGGAGGTAATGGGGATAGAGAGATGAGAGGATGGGGAGGTAGAAGTAGGGAAATGGGGTGAGTGCAGAGAGAAGGGAGAGTGCTGGTGAAGTGAGGAGGAGGAAGACAAATTCATAGTATAAGGAGAAGAGGTGGTGTGTAGTCAGGGGAAGGGGCAGCATAGCAGGCCTTGTTGAAAACCCAAGGGAGAGAGTAATATGGGTGGGAGAGAGGTAAGACAGAGAGATGTAGGGAGAAGGAGGGGAAGAAGTTGCAAAAGAGGTGGCATGAGATAAGAGAATGGGTGGAGGGTGAAAGGGAAGGTGAGGAGGAGCAATGGAAGAACTTGAAAATGTTTGAGCAGAGAAGAAGCAGGGGTGAGGGGAGTAGAGGAAAAGGCTTGAGGGTAGGATCAAAATGAAGTGCCAAGAGTTAAATGCACCAAAAAGTATAAGTACAATGATAAAATAAGCAGAAGGCTGCTAAGGTGGCAGTCACATATACTGTTTACTAATAGATTATGTCAGAGTTTTTGTTTGAAAAGGCTGAGTTTTGACTCAGCAGAGATGTCCCTATCCAGGGAGTTGAGCCAGAGGGGGGCTTTGTAAGCAAAAGACCTCTGACCTAAGGTAGTGCGGCATCTGGGAAAAATAAAGTCCTGAGTTGCCAAGCTGCAAATATGTTGGGTACTGTGACAAGGGCTAAGGAGCTGTTGGACCCCAGGGGGTAACAAACCAAGGTGTGCCTTCTTGGCAAGTAAGCAAGTTTGATATTGTATCTGTCTGAATAGTTGAAGCCACCCAGTCTGAGCATATAGGTCACACGTGTGTGTGAGGCAGCTAGCTCCAGTAAGGAGTCTGCATGCTTTGTTAAGAGCAACAGTGATCCTGTGAAGGGATGTAGCAGAGACAGAGCCATAAACAATCAGCCCATAATCAACGATGACAATGACAGAGTTGAAAATTGCTATTCTTAGTGCCTAGGAAGTGAGACTATGCTTGTGCCTGTGGAGTAGGCTAATCTCTTATGTTGACAGCTTGAGCTACATGATCAATATGTTGTGAGTAGGTGAGTGAGCTAGCAGCAATGACCCCTAGATATTTGAAGGAGTGGATCTGTTCAAATTAGGTGCCAATGCAGTTTGTGATGAACAAGGGTTTGGACTTGTGTTTCTTATGGGCATTGTTGAAAAGCATCACTTTGGTCATTTTATAGTTTAGCACTAGTTTTTGCATGCTGAACAACTTTTCCACCTCTGAGAAACTGTGTTGAAGGTTATCCTGGAGGCTCTTAGGGCCAGGGTTACTAGAGTAGATCACGACATCATCCACGTATGATGGACACAGAACTCATAGCTGCTTTTCTCTGAGAGCAAATGTGCACACCTTTCAAACAAATCTAAATATCTTTAAAACTATTTAAGGTGCACAAAAACAACCAGTGTGAAAGTTGTTCAGAGCACAAAGACTTTTCACATAAGGGCAGTCACTAATCTGAATTCTTTATATTTTGTAAAATATGGTCTTCCAAATAACCTCATTTTTCTCTCTTTGAGTTAACACAGTAGGAGTCATGCCAACCAAATGTAAATATCTCATAAAGTATGCAAGTTACCAATATACAACCAATATGAATGTTGTTCAGGACAAAATTACCTTTCAAATGAGGGTAGTCACCAATCTGAATTTTTTAGATTTTTTTAATTATAGCCATCCGAAAAGTGAAAATGAAGAAAAATGAAGATTCAGGTAATCAGATGGCCATAATTTAAAAAGTATAATTAGTGCAGCTTAATGAATAGGCTCATTGGAAAGGTATATTTGTCCTGAACAACTTTCATACTGATGGGTTATGAGTAACTCCTATACTTTTAGAGATAGTTACATTTGTTTGGCATAACTCCTATTACATTTCTGATAGCCTGATTTCTGAAATCACTACTCTGAGACTAGAACATATGGTTTGTATCTTGTCATGCCTAATTTAACAACAGATCCTAAAGTTATTCTAGCAATGTAAAACACTTCAATGTAATTATTTAGTTCTTAATATTAAGAAAAAAAAATATTGAAACAAAATGATCTGCTTATTAGGGGCACATTAGATCTTTTCAGAATGGGATCATGGCAAATCTTTTCAGGAAAAAAAGCAGCAGATTAATTTTAGTGATTATTAGCCAGCAATATCTGTGAAGCTGACACTGACCAGATAGTGGGAAGAAGAAAGACACAGAAGAAATCAATGCTCACACACATAAAGAAGACTTAGCTGTCTGTGAAACTTTAAAAAGCAAATGGTTTGATGCCTTTTATGCATCTGTGCTGTATCACTGATTTGTTCTTTTATTATGTCCTCTTTGGCAACTTTTACTATTAACATGCATTAAATGTATAGTTTACTAAATCTTAACCTTGGGATAACTCTTGAATGACTCCCAAATAAGTTTTAAGCTGTTCCCTTTATGAGAGGTCAAGATCTGTGCAAAAGGTCAAGTGTTATTCTTTCATGTTTTTTGTTTTACAAATTTCCAAAGTAAAAGTTTGGAGAAATAGAAAAGTATGTACAACTACTCTCCTATGCATTTTCAACTCAGAGAGAAGTTACTTTAATATTTGTGCAAAATCAAACCCAAAGTTTATACAGTTTTGTTCTAAAGTTATTTTATTCTAAATCTTATTGAACTGATGAGTGTTATTTTTTCATATTTATTTTTACAAATTTCTGAAGTAAAAGTTTGGGGAAATACAAAAGTATGCACAACTAATCTCCTATGAATTTTCAACTTGGAGAGAAGTTAATATTAGTGCAAAATCAAACTCAAGTTTATACAGTTTTTGTTTTGAAGTAATGTTATTCTAAATCTTATTGGACTATTGATAAACTGAGCAAAGAAATGTTTAGATAAAACAAATTGATGACTCCAGTATTGGGAGGTCATTAAAACTGCAAAAGGTCAAATTATGAAACCTTAACTGCATTCTTTAATACCATTCTTCTTAGTGTGTACTTATAATGAAGTAAAGATATTTTAATATAGACCTACAATTATACAACCATTGTGATACTTATTTTTAGGATCAAAGGAATTGTGCAAGGCTGCCAAAATCATGGTGATCTCACTGCTTCAGTGCTTCAGTGTGTGTGTCTCAAACCAAAAAGAACCATAATAAAAGCTTTTATTATCTCAAAAAACATAATTTTATTATAGTTGATTTAACCTGAAAATACAAAATAGCAATAAGGATGTAAAACAGATTTGATGAGATTTCAGCCTTCTCAAACCATACATTATTGCTGAGTCATAATAAAGGCTTCTGTCTTCTTCAAAGCAATTATATTTTATTTTGATATATTTTATATTCTGTATCTAAGTAGACACTAGAAAAAAAGGTGTATTGGGTGTATGGAAAAGGGCAAATGCAACCAGACATGGAAAGAAGTCAAAAGATAGTATCGGTTGGGGGAGCTAGTAACGAGTTGAGGAGCTCGCTGGACCATTCCAATGGGGGCCACTCACAAACACTACTGACCACTGGTGGGCACTGGTAGCAGAGGAGGAGCTAGGCAAGTGCTGCAAGCAGTCAGTTTAGGAGGAGGAGGAGGAGGAGGCGGATGGTAGGCAGCCTGCCACAGTCCAGCTCTTGTGTTAAATCCCCTGTGGTGCCTGTGTGGCTGTAGCAATCATCTGTGCAGCAGTCCTCCATCTATAGGTATTAAGGGGACTCAGTTTAGCTGTCCTGTTGTATTCAGACAGGCTCTAGCTCCATTATAGCAACAGGTCTGAATGCAGCCCTGGACCCCAAACTCTGCTACTTGTACAGGACTGACCGCTTGAGAGTCTGGGATCCTCAGTGCTTGCAAAGGAAGTGGGGGGTTGCAGTTGATGTTCATTTGTGTGCCAGGGCAGGCAGGAGGGCTAGCTGGACTGAGAGAAGTGCCTTTAAGTGTAAGGATTGCATGTGTCTAAACTGTTGTGCATTGCATGGGCATAGGCAGGGGGGTGCTCAGGGTGTTCAACCCTCCCCCCGGAAATTACCTCAGAAATGTTCAGATTCCTGAACTTTATTTTTGGATCAGCTCAGGCTCAGCTGCTAAAACACTCAGTGTTTCAGCAGTCTCCATAGCAGCTGGAGATGACTGCAACACAATATGCATGCATGGGACCATGATGGCTAGGGGAGATAGAGACATCATCAACAGAGAGAGCGGGAGAAGCCTGGTGAGACAGACAAGTGAACATGCTGCTATGCTGCATTGTCTGTACAGTGCTGTGCAAGTTGTGGTGTCCCATTGACTGTTGTGGTGGTAGAGTAGGACTGTGTGCTTCTCTAGCCTCAGTTGAACTGTGGAAGAACATGAAGTATGGTCTACCACAGAAAGAACAGACCTACCTGGGGCCAATCTGCGAGCAACACACGGTGTATCTTCTTGACTGTGCTGAACACTGGCTGGACTGGTGGTGTGGTCTGAAGAGAAGACAGGAGAGGTCAAGGAAAAATCTGCCCTGGCCTAGTAGCCTGTAGTCCTGTGTTGGGAGAGAAGCGACTGTTAAGGCAAGCCAGCAGGAGGATAATCAGCAGAAAATTTGTGAGTGGAGAAAAAAATAAAATTGATTTCGGGGAGGGGACTTCTGTCATTCAGAGAGGTGGTGAGGAGTATTGGCACCATCTCCCAGGGCAATCCATTCATTACATCTCAACCCCACTGTTGTTCTACCCAACCAGGAGCTTATCATGTGGCGTGGGAATGGGTATAGAAAGGCAGATGCCTGACTGACATCTTTGTCTCTAGCTGTTGCAGAGTGCTCCCATGTGCAAAGGTGGAATTGGGTTAGGAGTACTCTCTATATGCAGAGGTGGGATGGTGGTAGAGGAGGAGTGATGCAAATGTGTGGATGTGTCCCCATGTGTATGAGTGGGATGGATGGGGAGTAATGCTCCCCATATAGGGGCAGTGGGATGAAGGGGTGGATGGCTCCCCATGTACAGAGCTGATATGAAATGGGAGGAAAGCTCCCCATGTATAGAGGTTGAATGGAGGGGGAGAAGTGCTCCCTATTTGCCAGAAGTGGGATGCACTGGGAGAAGTGCTCTCCATGTGAAAAAGGTGAAATGTAGTGGCAGAAGCACTGAGGGGGGCAGGGGATCAGTACTTACAATCTATGGAGTTGGGTTGGTGTGGAGCAATGATACCCATGTGTGGAGATGCAATTGAGGGAAGGGTGCTCTCCATGTTCAAGTTTATTGTGAAAGGATAACATCCATTGAGCAAACTCATTTGCAAGGAGGTCCCTTGTACAAACAATAATAAAGACAATACATGGTGTGAGATACAAAATGTAAGGACACATAATGTAAATTAAAATAAAGCAATTTTTTTTACATTAGTATATACAATAGATAGAGCGATAAGATAGATAGATAGATATTGTATTTATAAAAGCACCCATTTCCTGGGACTCTGGGTACTGTACAATACAAACAGCAAACAACAATACAAAATCATACACCAAAAATGTATGTAAAATTGAACTAAGAGCAGATTTAAAATGCATCTATCTATCCCACAGACATCAAAACATT
The DNA here is from genome assembly GCA_016271365.2 of Neoceratodus forsteri. Classification (NCBI taxonomy): domain Eukaryota; kingdom Metazoa; phylum Chordata; order Ceratodontiformes; family Ceratodontidae; genus Neoceratodus; species Neoceratodus forsteri. The sequence continues at coordinate 30,975,896 of CM028137.1, read as the reverse complement.
AATCAATAAAAGTTTGCCTGAACAGGTAAGTTTTTAGACCCTTCTTGCAGGCTACTATCGAGGGAGCCTTCTTTAAATAGACAGAAAAGGAGTTCCACAGGGTAGGCACAGCCACCGAGAATGCCCTGGCCCCAGAATGCTGCAACCTAACCCTGAGAACTCCAAGGAGGCTTCCCCTGGCAGAATATGTATAATACTGAATTCAGCAATGATTGAGACCCAATATGATTACATAAGACACTATGTCCACCATGTGGAAGAGGGCTAGAGAAGGAGAATTGGTCCCTATATGCAAAGAAGGCATGGAGGGGGAGGAGTGCTCTCTATGGGAAAATGTGTAATGGAGGGGGAGGAGTGCTAATCATGTGTGGAAGTGGGATGTGGGGGGAAACAGTCACTTAGGGGCCACCATACTAGACCCTACTCCAGCCTGTGTGTGAGACTGTTTGAAATGGGGACAGTTTATGATGATGCAGATTTGTAACCCACATCTCTTTTCTGGCTGCTGTAAAATATTGGGTAGATAGATGGGGGTGCAAGAGGGGGCACCAGTCACTCATGAGCACCCACTGTATCCTGTCCCCACCCACCCAGCAGAGTGAGAACAGTTGTGGAGGGGCAGATACAGCAGCCACATTTTTATATCTCAGTACCTCAGAATGATCTCCATGGGCAGAGCACGTTAGGTGGGAGAACCTCTGGCTGAAGCAGAGTGTTCTGCAAGTGTAGAGATGTGGAATAGGGTGCGGAAGTACCGGTCACCCAAATCCCACTTCAACCTTCTTGCTAGCCCTGGTGGAGCAGGTGCAAATATGAAGGGGCAGATGTGCGACTTGCATCTCTATCCATGGCTGCTGCAGGGTGCTACCCAGGTGGAGGTGGCATGGGGGATGGGGCATCATTCTCCCAGAGCCACCTGCTTGGAGCCCACCCAATGCCAGTTCCAGCTTTCATGGAACTCAGATGGGTGAAGATGGACAGATGTGTGAACCAACTCTGTCACTGGCTCCTGCAGAGTGCTCCTCACATGCAGGAGTTGGAATGGAAGCAGAAAATGCTTCAGTGTGCAGAGATGCAGAATGATGTGTTGGGTAACAATGGCCTCAGGCCACCCAGTGAATCTGGACCACAGCCACATTTCCACCCTCTTGGAGCCCACCAGGCTAGACAGAAACAGGTGAGGTGTGGCAAATGTGCAACTCACATTTTTGTCTCTGGCAGGGGCAGCCAATGTGCAGTGGTGGGACGGTTCTGGAGGGGGCACCAATCACCAAATTCTGCTAGGCCACAGTCCACTATTTACTTTGGGATGCCCAACTGGAGGTCACCTTGTCACTGTGCCAACCTGTGTGGAGTGGTATGAGTGTGGAGGGGAAGATGAGCAACCTACATCAGTCTCTGGCTACTGCAGACTGTTCCATATGTGCTGACGTGAGCTGGATGTGTAGGGGGCAGCAACTATACATGGGTACCCATCCAGTGCCCATCCTACATTGTTCTAGTCAATGTGAATGGGCAGATATGTGACCCACATATTTTTTAGGAGTTATACTAGGAGGTATAGACATGCAGAAAGCCTAGGCCCATTTTGGTATGTCTCCAGCCAAGCTGGTAATTTCCATGTTTATTTTAACAGGATTGAATCGAGTTTATGCTTAAAGATTTAAAGCTTAAAGATATTTGTCTCCGTCTGGGTGCTCCTCCTGTTCAGTGGTGGAATAGGTTCACCAAGTTCTCTCTCTCTCTCTCTCTCTCTCTCTCTCTCTCTCTCTCTCTCTCTCTAACTCGCATGCTCACACTTTCTCAGGGCTCTCTTCAAACTCCCATGGAATCCTACAGCTACAGCATTCCATGGCGACTTGTGCTACTGGAACAAACCTCTACCACCTACTCTGGTGCCAGCTGCTTGCACTAGTCAGGTGGAGCTTGCAGATATTTACTCTTGGATGCCTGGTGGCATCTAGCACATTATGGCCCTGTACGCATTACAGAACTTTTTTTGAAAACCATTTTTAAAACCAGTTTAGCTAAACCATTTCAGTGCAGCCACACTACTCTGTAACCACGCTTGGTAACGGATTAGTGTGGCCACACTGCTAGTGTTAAACCTGTTCTCCTTGTAATTATTTTTTAAGTCCAATGCACAGAACTGTGCTTGCCTGGACACACTGCAGCTAGAACTGTTTTAGTTAAACCATTACAGCTTAAAACATTTTTACTCCTGGACAGACCTGTAAATAAAACCATGCTAGCTCCAAAACATTTTTAAAAATGGTTTTAAGATTAGGTATCTAGTAGAGTTTAAAAACACTTTTGTTAAAACATTTTAAGGAGCTGGTAGTCTCTCTGCAAACAGTGCTAGAGGGATTTAAAACATTTTATGGCATTTAAACCATTTTTAGTTTCCCAGTGTGTCCAGGCCCTATCAGTAACCCCAAAATGGTAAGAATTTTTTAACTAACTTTGTTATATCTTTTTTTAGCAGTGCCAGCCCACTTCTGCTTCTTGTCTTCCAGACAACAATTTTCCTCATTTCATTATTAATCATATGGCTCTTCCTAAAACTTCTAAGTTTTTATATGTCTCAATAACATTTCCTCCTTCTCCTTCAGATACCTAATGATTCACAGATCCTCAACTGAAGGCTCATTCTCGTTTTGGCAAGAACAGTAACTGTTTCCTTTGATATACTGCACCATAAGTTTTAGCTGTGTCTCAATGAGCAGGTATAACTCTATATATTTGAGTATATACATGTGTATGCATGTGCATCTCTGCATGTGTTTCCAAGTACTGTATGTGTGCATGATTGTTGATGTGTATCAGTGTGCATGTTTGTGTCTGTGTGTGTATCAGTATGTTTTTGTGTACTGTATGTGCAAGGATACAGTATGTGGGTGCATACTGTATGCCTGCAAGTTTAAGTGTGAGTATGCCTCTGCACATATCATGGTTTCTCAACTCAGATCTATGGACCCCTGTGGCCCTACGAGCCTTCCCTTGGGGGTCCACAGCAGGTCAAGCACAAAAAACAAGCACAACCCTCCTAATACCTAACATTATACAATGGCAAGAAAGAATAAAATGTTCTGATTGGTCAGTCTGGAACTGGAGCCGTGATGTTATCCTGGCATAACATCATGGCTCTACTCCCAGCATATTGATGACCACATACAGCGTGAAAAAAAAACATCGCTCCGCTGCCTATGAGCAAGGTCTCCAGCTGTCTTGCTTGCCGCTCTGCTCGCTGCTCCCTCACACAACTTAAAACTCTACCACAAAAACACACCAAAAAAGAAATCTGTCAAGCAGCACACAGTGTCTCGGTATCCCATTTTCTTGAATGGATAACCATGACAATGAAAGACAAAAAACTTCATGCTGACCAAAAAAAATTGGAAATGAGCGAGCACCTAATGGCTTCACTGCTCACAGCATGTGCTAACTCGTCGCACTAAACATCACACTGTTTTTCCTCCAACTAAAAACATAAATTTTAATACATTTCCTCTCCTAGTACAGACATACTTTAACTGCACCAGAGGACCTAAACAAGACCAAAAATTAAAACAACAGAAATGGCAGAACGAGGGTGGGGGCGAAGTTTCTCACCAAAAGACATGACTGCTGACAACCACTCGCTCATCAATCATCACCCGTTTCCCCAGACAGCACCAGGATCAAATCATTTAACTTTCTTCTAAACAAAACACTTCTCTCCTATCTATGTGGGGGTTGGGGTAGGTGGGTGTCAGGGAAACCTAGCACAGTATAAAAAAAAACAGCATACATGTATACAAAGCAACAATACAGCAGCACTATTTTTCCTCTCTGTATACCTACCCACATAAACAATTACTTACACGTGCTTTAAAATATATTTTAAACAAGTTTTTTTTTTTACTTTTATGCAACAGAGTTGTTGTATAATAGGAATAATGCACTCCAGGGTGTATGTCATGCTGGGATAACGTCATTTCTGGGGTGATTAGATGCACTCAGTCTGTGGCCTCATGCCTAATCACCCCAGGCGTGACATTATCCCAGCACGACACACACCCTGTCATGCATTATTCCTTTATTTTAGCAAACAAAATTGTTTATTCCATTCTTCATACTGAATAAAGTGAAGAAACATTAGATATTAAAATCTCCTTCTGGATAAGAGATCTTTGGAAATGTATGGTCATAGTCAGGGGGTTGCATGCCTGGTCCAGGTGTCCTCAGTGCCAGAAAGGTTGAGAGCCATTGGCATATGATACTTGAATGTGCTTGTGTTTCAACACATTTTCAAAATAATTTGTTAACCTAATCAATGGGTGATTATTTTTTTGCATTGCATCTTAGCTTATTTAATAACATGTAGTCTTTATTCCATTGGGATCCAAGAGGAGATATGGACTGTTTTTCAAAAACTGTGTTTTAAATTATATTTGATCTCTTCTTTCTGCCTCAGAATTTGTTTTGTCATTTTCTACTATCATTTGCAAACCCTTCCATTAAAAGAAGGATGATTATTCAGGATGTTGTGGAAAGAAAGACACTGATGGGATTATATGAATTAAAATGTAGAGCTAACAAGCCTTGACATTACCGTAAAGCAGTGTCTTTTAGCTGTTTACAAAAAACAAGCTATAAATCCCTCTGTGGCTTGCCAGGAAGTTGCCCATGGTATGATATGATAATCATAATGTTTTAGGCTGCAATATTTTCCAAAGTGTGAAGGATGTTAACAAGCCTGACTTTATAAATACAGAAGAAAAATATAGAATCAGGCTTACCCACAAAAGCAAATTGTGAAGCCCTTTTGTGGGCCTTCAGTTCCATGGATTAAACCTTAATGAAATGGCTAGGTTCAGTGCTACTTCAAGTTAGTTTCCACAGCAGATTTTGTGACTGTAATCCTTATACGACATCTGTAAGAACTGAGTGCTCGCACTATATTTTACACTGACTCTACCACCAGAACGCAAAATATTTGCCTTGAAAACATTTTACTTTTGCCTGTTTTCTACTTATGTAATTGTTTGGCTTGTGTGTGAAACCCAATTAAATGTACATTACTGAAGTACTAAAGGCTGATATAAAGGACTCCTTAAAGTTATCTTGTATATAAAAAATAAATTATCTTCATATTTCTGGGCTTCAGTGTATTCCTGCACGAATGAGAGCACTGTTACTCTGACTCAGCTTTGACTGTTTCTGGCAGATAGAAAGAGACATTCTTCCCTAGAAAAGTGCATCATCTAGATTGAAAGGTTTTGCAGTAAAAATGTGTTTGTGCACATTAATGATTGCAGCAACCCTTTATGCATCCGTAATGGGCTCCTCACGGACTGGATGTAACTTGAAGACCCAGCGAGTGGAGGCATTTTACAGAGATGGGGACATTAATATTGGTGGCATAGTCATGGTCAACTCAAAAGTCATCTTTTCTGAGTCCATCTTCAATGAGCTGCCACAGCAAATATCCTGCACTGGGTAAACAATGTTTATGTCTGCTATTCAAAATAATATTTTTTAAAGTTTGTTTTATATTTTCAGAATGTTGTGAGCCATGTTAATATGCAGGTAAGCATGTTAGTAATGTTAATACATGAGTAAAAGGTAACTAATTCAAGCAGTATTATATATTGCAAAACAGACAGAAAATACCTTGACTGGTCTGGAGGCAGTTCCAGCTGTAATGTTATTTCAGGGCAGCATCATGGTCTAAAACTAATAAAAAGAAAAGAACAATAAGAGATACCGGGCACTCATCGAAAGGTCAGTTATTACGCTGGAATTAAACTTCACTGGAGACAAACTGCTGCTCAGTATCTCTATTGGAAACATCGTAACAACTAATAGACTGAGAGAGCAGGCAGAAAGCTCCTCAGCCGGGGCAAGCTGTGGCTTAAGAGCATTCCACCTGTGCTCTCAGAGTATCAGTTATAATTCTGTTCCTAATAAATACTGTATATTGAGAGGCAATTTGTCTCCAATGAGGTTTGATTCCAGTGTGATAAATAACCTTCCCATGGGTGCCTGGCATCTCCTGTTCTTCTTATCTATGCTGGGAGCTGGACACTCCCGCCAGGTGCTAGACTCCTACAGCTGCTGAGCATACATCTCCTGTTCCAGTTTCTAGTCCAAAGAAAACCTACATAAAAATACAGTATCCAGGATCCATGCTGTAATCACAATAATGCACCTCAGTATGTGCATTATGCTGGTTAATGTCAATTCTCTGAGGAGTGACTTTATTGCAGTACAACACATGCCACATCATCTTATATTACTTTTTTCCTAAAAATGGTATCTCGAAATATGAAAGAAACACTTAAAAATGCATAGAAGGGAGAAATGTGTTATTGTTTATGGTTTGTTGAAAATAGTCAGACTCAACCTTTGGAGGATGCCTCCAGTGGGGAAGTGAATCGTAAGCTGAGGGCAGGAACCCTTTTTCTGGTTATGCTCCTGCTGAACTGAATATGGCTTCAATAAACTAGATGTCAGTCTACAGATAGTGCACTGTTTCTGAATCCTAACTGCAGGGGTGAGCGCACTTCTTTTCTTTGTACTCAAAAAATCCATAGAATGGAGGAAATGTTACCAAAGAATACTTATCACAACTGAATAGAATTCAAATATTTGGCTAGTTTTATAAGCACCTATTCATTTTTTGAGTTACACAGACAACAAATGATTTCTTCTGGTGGACGATATATTTCATGCAATATATCAGCTAGCTAGTTATCTCTTTTCCCTTTAAAAGTGGACAGTGCAGAATGACATGCCTGAGGACATCCTCAGTATGTGTGCCACACCTACAGAGTTCAGTCTTGTCTTTTTTGATTATAATATAAATTATTACTCTTAGGGAGTTGCAACATAATTCTTGTGATATAGGCATATTCATTTCTATCCTCAATTACAGACAAACAATATTACTTATCAAAAGATATCTTTAGCTGCTTATACAATAAATTAATTTTACACTTTGAGAGATGAGCCAAGTCAAACTATGATGTGGCATTTCTACATCTCGTTTGATTTTTATTATAATTTCTTCTGTTGGTCTCTAATACTGTATGTCTCATTCAACAAATAACCAAGCCCTTGAGGGTATAATGTACATTTAACAAAATTAAAAATTTTTTTTTACAACTATTTTTCACTCTGGTCACAGCATGTGGGGCCTCTCTCAGGCATCCTGGCCTGATCCTGCTCACATGAGGTCCCCCCCATCCCAAGCCTCCTCTCTCCCCCCTCCTGCAGCCAGTACCCCCGCTTGACCCCTCTGGGGTGGGGCTGCCTCTCCTCATTGGGCACTCTCTTAAGTTCTGGCCGAGCTGCAGGTGAGGGCCTGGGTTGAGGAACTGGATGGCTGGGTGGGTGGGATCTGGGTGGTGGGGATAGGGGCCAAGTGCCGTTGCCTACCCCACAAAGCTGTGTTTTTCCCTTGTTCTGGTTATGTCCCAGATGTGGGACATGCAATGCCACCCAGCCCATGATGTGAGTGGTCCCACTCATGTCCAGAAGGCAGCTGTCCAAAGTCTTCCCCTTCTTGCAAGTCCAAGTGCATCGCAGTGCCACCGGTTTACAACCAGGGGTCGCTGCTACACCGGGCTACCCCTGGATCCCTCCCCAAGAAAGGAGAGCAGTCCTCCAGATGCTCAATCCTCTCTCTCTCTCTCTCTCTCTCTCTCTCTCTCTCTCTCTCTCCACCCTGCTGACTTCTGATGCCCCAGGCTCATTCCTGAACCCGGATCGCCGCGGTGTGGCGCAAGGTGTTGCGTCCTGCACCTCAACCCTCAGCACCACCAGGCAGGCTCAAAATTTAGATGTTGAAATGTAAAACCTTTAGTGGAGTTATTTATTTCTTTTCTATGCACATTTTTGGATATCTGATGCCTGGCATACTGAATAAGTCAAGAGGAGAAATTATTATAATATAATAGACCACACTCTGCCCTTAATACACATGTGAGTACAAACTGTGGGACTTGTGAAATATATCTATAGGCCTATAATTTCTAAGGATGAAACATGTCAGATATGTCATATTTCCACAGCATAAAGCAAAGCAGTCTTCAATATTACATTACAAGCTATGAGATTTCTCATCACTTAATAGGTTCATAACATGGGTATAATCACTGACTAAGCCTGGTTTATTTATTTTATTTATCTAGTGTTTGTTATCCATGTGGGTAGAGTTAATAAATAAATGTTTACTTTCAGGTATGATCCAGGAGAGTAAAACAGAAACACTAAATTGATTGTGAATTACCGGTAAAGTGAGTCAGGATAAAAATACAGGTACAATACAGCAGAATAAGACTACCAGAAGTGAACAAGCATGTAATAACATTAAATATAACAATATGTAGCAGACAACAGCAGTAACAATAGCAGTTTGTCAACCAAGAAGAACAAATACAGTAGTAGACAGTCAATAATAGGCAGTAATAAATAACAGTTAGCCAGCCTTGAATGAGAGCATCATTACAACATAAGTGGTGGTTAGCTCCTCAGGTACAGTTACAAGCAGAGCATGCCTGGAGTGTTTTCTCAGGACACCTCTGGAGACAGGATAGGATAGGAAGGAGTGATGTGTAAAGTTGCCTGAAGGGAGCTGCAGAACTTTGGTGGAAATGAAGAGAAAGCATGTTCACCCATTCAGGTGGCACACTTGGGAACATGGAGTAGACTCATCAGAGGATCTGACAGGGCAAACCTGATGGGAGCAGTGCAGAAGTAAAGTCATAGAGGCAAGAGATTAGGATCTGGCATACAGAAAATCATTGTATAATCTGCTGTTATAACCAGGTGGTTCTACCAGTGAGTGTGAGACAGCTGTGAGCTGTCAGTCTGCGGTGGTATTAACGAGCAGTACAAAACATCACAAAAAGCAAAAAGCACCCAAAACAGCAAGAATTGATAATGTAAGTTGGTAAAGAGGCTTTAGCTTACAATTTATTTAAAGCACAGAGTGCAAACCACAGCAAACTTCCACAATAGTGTCAAGCGCATATACTGTGCCTGTAGCAAATGGATGACACCATAGTGATGAGACAAAAATGCCTAATGTTTCACTTGGCAACTACCAAACTTCATCAGACTATACTTTAATGAATGTTAAGCTAAATCCTTTTTACCAAACCATTGCCAAATGTCAGTGCTTGCTGTTTTTAGATGCTTTTTGTGATGTTTTGAAACTAAGGAGGCACTGACAATGCCAATCACTTTGTTTCTACAGTAGGTCCTGGATTCAAGAGCATGCAGCAGAGTCAGGACCAGACATTAAGTAGAGCCATCCAGCTAGAGGTAAAGGGCCAGAATTTCAAAGGCCTTAGATTGCCGCATGGTGCTTACGTCAAACAGGTCTGACGCAAGGGCACCTTGCACCAAGGGCTGCACCAAGTGGGAATTTGAAATGCAGCCTGCATCACCCAGCAGGCTGCCTGCACCAAAGTGTGCTAGTGCCATCCTTGCACCACGAAAGTGGCTGCAGCATGGTGCTGGGGGCTTGCGGCAGACCCAGACTGCCGCAGCCCTCAGATCCGGATTTTAAAAGACCCCCCCGGAACCAAGTTTCAAGTACCCTTAGACCAGCGAGGGGCTGGTTTAAGGGGACTTAGATGGCTCCTGGAGGGTCGCTCTTTACATGCCACCATGTGGCCTACCCAGATCCATCCCTGGTGGGTGATTCCTGGTGGTCCTGTGGTCCCCCTCACCCCATCATGTCCCCAACACCCGCATATGTGCGTCCTGCCAACCCCATGGTACCCATCTCAGCACTTCCACCCCTCCCATACCTCGATCAGTGACTAGCACTGCCCTCCATACGCTGCTGGCTGGCCGAATGAGCTGTCAGTGGGTGTACTGCACGGTATTCCGAGTACGGCGCGGACTGCCCGATGATGGCGGCATGGTGGCATGTCGGGCAGTGCTGGTCACTGGATTGGGGTACAGGAGGGGGGGTGGGTGTGCTGAGATGGGTACCAGGGGGGCAGTAGCCCACCAGGGTACTGGATAGTGCTGTGGCGCTGGTGCCGGTGGCACGGTGGTGTTGGGGGGCAGTGCCCAGTTGCCAGCCCCTGTCTGTGGGTGCTGCAGACTCCCCGCAGCCATTGCAGCATTCCAGGTGGGTGCGCCATTCATCTGGCACAGCTCCCCCTTTGCCGCAGGCCACTGGACTTAGGTGCTGGTACCCTGTAATTTAGAAATTCGGGCGCAGGGTCCTGGGCACACCACACTCGGCACAAGCTGCCATTGTCGCAGCTTGCGTTGGACCTTTGAAAATCCAGCCCAGAGTCTTTTGCAGCACCAGGACAAGAAGCAGAACCAAGAAAATAGAAGATCTTGTTTTTAGTACCTGGACAGCACCATGCATGCTTGACTGACAGAAAATGGAGACTTTTTGTTTTGCTTTTTGCTTATCTACAGCAAAGGCAGTAATTATAAAAAAACAAAACCCTAAGGCATGGGTAGGGTTTTCAGTAATGATGTTTTACACACTTTTGGAATGTGATGCTTTAATAAACCCCTCACACTTTGCTCTCAAGGGTTATGAAGCTTCACACACATTGGGTGTACGTAAAATCTCATTATTCACCTCTACTCATACAGTACATTATTCTCTATTTAATGTAATTACTAGATTAGTTGACTACAACCCCAAACCAGTAAATAAAATACTCTTTTACACACTGTGGGTGCTATGCATGATGCGGGCGGGGGTACACGCCAGATGCACATATCCCACCCTCATAGCTCCACAGCTCCAGACATGCAGAAGGTGCATGGTATTTACTACTGCATGCACCCACAGGGCACCTGTCTGCAGCCCTGCCCGCCGGCATGCAGATGTGTGCAGGAAATTTCCATGGACTGGGCATGAATCCAATGGGATGATAGGACCCGGTTCACTAACGGATCCTTTGCACCCACAGGGAGCAGATGTCACCAGAGGGAGTGATGTGATCCACCAGCCAGGGGTAGATGATTGCCTGGTTGGCCACCTGCAACCCTACTTGTTGTTCCATGGGCTGGGGCTGCAAGTGGAGGGGTCTGCAGTGCCCATATGCCAGCGCCGTGGCTGACGACAGCATCCTGGGGGACATGTATCCCTTATGGGTGGGTGGGTGTTACCCAGCATAAGGTGTGTCCCCTCATCCAGCACTCTGCACCTTTGTGAATGGCACAGAGTGCAGGCACACCCCCGGTCTGCCCCCCGGCACATTGCTGTCTTTGTAGCTGGGGGATCAGGTGTATAACCGCTGTGCACGCCCTCTGTGAATGCTGCATGTGGTCCATGAGACCCGACTACATGGCATTCAGTCGTAATAATGCCAAAGCACTCAGTGTACATGGCTCGTTGGCATCATGCATAGAGCCCAATATGTTATACATGAGTGTGTATAACAGGGACTTGCCTCACTCTCATACACAGCACTGAGCATGAGACACAGCTGCATGTACTTTTGTTTGTGACAGGCTCTACTATAACCTGCCAACCACAGTTCAGCTACCAGTAATTATAAAAACTAATCTACACAGTGAAAACTTGTTTTATGTACATAACCTTGGAGTGTGATGCCATTACAAACTGCTCAGTCTTTGGTCTTGTAGTTTATGTGATATCACACACCTTAGCATATAAAAAACCTCATTACACACTGTTTTACACACATTGTTCTCTACAAATACAAAGAAGTTCACAAAAAGCTAAACATACCAAATCTTTAAGGAGCCATGCATTATAGATGAAATTTTCTTAATTCTCATTTAAATCCAGTTTATCAAGGGGAAAGTTTACATTTCCCTTTGAAACTGCATTACTTATTTAGACTTGGACAGTTTGAAGAATATTTTTGAAGAACATTGCCAAGTTGCACTCATATTTTATTCTAAATCCATTCAAACCTCAATGACTAGCAGGGCATTTGTATTAGGAAATTTGGACTGAAGTGTCACCAAAGACTTATATCCTAAATAGCACTGAAACAACTCTTAATATGCATATAGTATATGTTGTTTGTCTTATTCTTCTATGCTTCTTGTAGATTTAAATGATTGCAGGTGTTATATGGTGAGATGGAAACTTTCCTCAGAGTGAAAATATGTAAACATGCCTATATTTTATTTGAGAGGGCAGTTTCCTTCATCGATTTGTTATGATTGTTCTGAATTCAAATTATTTTTTTCAAACCCCGTTCTATGTATAAGTGAAAGGTAAGTTAAAGGGGAAGTACAGTGAACAGTGCCCTCCTAATTTAAGTACTTAGGCACAAAATCACTTGCATGTCATCATAGCATCCCAGAAATTGGTGGCTGCTTTGTATCAGTATAGGGCAGATTTAGTTAGAGATACCTCTAAACTGCTAGAAGCTACTACTAAGCACAATATATCCTTTAAAAGATATTTTCATGGGCTTTAAAAGCAAAAACAATTTGTAGTTGGCAAAAAAAATCATCATTTAGTTTTTTAGCATTAAAGTATCTATCGCCTAATTATAATCGTCATCAATATATTTTTATTCTCTTGAATGTTTTTAAAATAACTTTTTTTACTCCGTTTTGTAATTAATACTGTCACGTCATTACAGATGGAAGCGACAAGCAATTTTTTTAAAACTTCTTGTCCACTTAGGTCAGGTTACGTTTTGACTTTAGGTAGTGAATTCATACTGTGGATGTATTAGGAATGTGCTAGTACACATTTCTGATGGTAAAACTTAACAAACTTAGCCAGAGCCAATATGGCTGCAGAATGATATTACTGATGACAGTGAAAAAGAACAATATGTCACGGAGCAAGTGTAAATGCATGGCACAATGTGTGCTCTACTATAGTTGTTTCTTGTGCTACTTTTGTAAATATTTCATTGGTGGTTCATATCAGTACAGATATAAACGGTCTAGTAGAATTGTGGTTACTTAACTTGAGGAATGGTAAACAAGTGATTTTTTTTCTAAAACACATGAGCATATCAGTCCCCCTCTGACCTCAATGACCTCCCAGTGTGAGGAGACTGTGAGGCTGTGAATTATGCAGCTCAAATTAACACAGAGCACTACAAGCGGTAGTGGTAGAGATCAAAAAGTGAGATACTGTAGTGATACATGTAAAAACAAACAGTAAAACTTGGTTAATTATATGCACTGCCCGACTTATAAGGTCCATTGCAATTGCTTAAGTCCTCTTGATTATTGATGTAATTAAATTACAGTTTGCACCTTTCAACTGCAACCAAGTTACAGTTTTTTTATGTCTGCAGTGGGTGGAGCCCTGTAGACTGTGCACTTACATTTGTTTCACTCAACCACCATGGTCTCCTCTTTGACAAAGACAACCTGAGTACCACTAACCTGGTTCTGTCTGCTCCTAAACTTCTTATTTCTCCCTCTCTTCCCTCTTAAGCTCTCCAATCCTTATTCCTTGCCCTTGACACTGCCTCTGAGTTCCTTTTTCTTTTCTGTACATAAATGTTACTGTTTAAATTGTGGCCTTGTTAAACGGCTTACTGATTGTTTGTAACATTGTCTACTATGTTTTCGTACTTAATGACGTGGAACCTTTGTAAAAGAGCCTTGGCTCAAAGGTATTAATTCCTAGAACAATAAACTTCAAATAAGATTAGTGACATGAGTGGGAAATCCAATCCCTGAATAAATATATAGATTGATGTTAGGATGCAAGGTCAAAAAATACATATAGAAATGGGAAAAGAGGCTGGGATGTGTACATCAATCACATGACAAAAATCTAATTTCTATTTCATACCACTAAGAGAACAGATGGACATAACTGGAATGTAAAGGCATGCTGGATTATGTACCTCCATGCTCAGCAAAGCAAGGTTAAAACAAAGTGGTAAGATAGGAGGAAACAACATGGCAGTGACTGAGTGAGCACAGCACTATTAACTGTTACTGCCAACAGACAGAACTGGGATGTTATATAAAGGAATTCTGGACTACTGACTGATATGTGACTCTGACAAAATACAGTAGGAGAGATGTTGCAACTGCAAGGAAATACACTTTGTTTTGTCTTGTTTTTTGGGAAGGGACTTTGTTATCTGTCATAGTTATCTGGCATAGGAGACTGTGCTGCATGTCCATCATGTTCTTGAGTGGGGAAAGAATGCTTTGAAGTAATGCTGAGTCCCTTTTTAAAGTAAGAAGTCTACAGGGCTCCACCCACTGCAGACATAAAAAAACTGTAATGTGGTTGCTGTTGAAAGGTGGCATGAGTGATTTACAGCTCAGCTTGCATTCCAGTAAAAAAGTTTTGCCAGGCACAAAATGTGAAAAAGGTAGTGGATGTTTCAATGCTTTAACTTCACAGCAGGAGATCACAGAGGTCAGAGGGGGACTGGTATGCTCAAGGGTTTTAGAAAAAAAACTTCTCACTTGATAAAATTATCATCCTGGAATTTAAGCAACCGAAGTTACACTATACTTTCTATAGCTGTACTGATATTAACCACTAAATTAAATAGTTGCAAAGTAGAGCAAGAAACAGCTATATCACACATTTCCATTCTATGCCATGCATGAACACTCACCCCATGACAGAATGTTGTATAATTCTCTAAATAATATTTTCTAAATCCATTTCCATGAACTTCACTAAAGGGCAATGTGACTGCACTGGCTACCATAAACTAATTAGAGTGCCAAAGTTCTCCTTTAAGAACTGCACTAACAGGGTCCACAGAACCCAATAGAAAATGGAGGGGGGTGGGGGATAATGCAACAAGGACATGGAGATAAATTATTAATATATTGGGTACTGCGATTTTGTAAAAATATTTTTAAAAAGAAAATTCTAATAAGTGTGGACAGTAACCCTGTTGGTGCAGTTGTTAAAGGAAAACGTTTGAGCTCTTTACACATTTATGGTTGCCAATGCTGTCACCTTGCCCCTTAGTGTTCCCTGAAATGGATTTAGAAAACAGTTTTTAAACAATTATAGGACACTTTTCATGGGGCGTCTATAAATGCATGGCACTGTAGTTGCTTCTTGTGCTACTTTTGCAACTATCTCATTTAGTGGTTAATATCAGTACAGATATAAAGTGTATAGTATAATTGTGCACATATGAACAGAGATCAGAAAGGAGTTAAGTATCTCAGCTGGGACTTGAACCCAGGCTGCCCAAAACACTGCTCTAATTGTGCTAACCAGCTGTGGCATTGAGACAACTGGTACCTTGGCTGTCCCCGAGCATATTACTCTTTCTCAAATGCACAACCCAATGGCAACACAAATATTTACTGGTAACAATCACACAGGAGTGGGGTGTACATATTTATGGAGCACATACAAACAGAGGTGAAAAAAAAGTAAGTGCCTCAGCTGGGACTTGAACCCAGGCAGCCCAAAATACCATTTCAATCATGCTAATCAACTGCGCCACTGAGACAACTGGAACTTGGGTTCTACCTGAGTACACTACTCTTTCTCAAATGCACAACCCAATGGCAACACAAATATTTACTTGTAACAATCACACAGGAGTATGGTGTGCATATTTAGGGAAAGAGTAATGTGATCAGGGACAGCCCAGGTTCCAGATGCCTCAGTGGCACAGCTGGTTAACACAAACAGAACGGTATTCTGGGCAGCCTTGGTTCAAGTCCCAGCTGAGGCACGTACTTCTTTCTCACCTCTGTTTGTATGTGTTCCAGAAATATGCCCACCAAACTCCTGCATGATTATTACAAGGAAATATTTTTGTTGCCATTGGGTTGTGCATTTGAGAAAGAGTATTGTGCTTGAGAATAGCCCAGATTCCAGTTGTCTCAGTGGTGCAGCTGGTTGGCCCATTCAGAACGGTATTCCGGGTGGCCTGGGTTCAAGTCCCAGCTGAGGCACTTATTTCTTTCTCACCTTTGTTTGTATGTGTTCCATAAATACGTACACCACACTCCTGTGTGATTGTTACAAATAGTATAATTGTGGTTGCTTAAATTGCAGCATGGTAATTCCATCAAGTGAATTTTATTTTTCTAAAACAGGTGAGCATATCAGTCCCCCTCTGACCTCCATAAAACCTAGGAGGAAACATCATGGCAGTGACTGATTGAACACAGCACTGTTAACCCTTACTGCCTACAGACAGCACTGGGATGATATGTAAAGGAATTCTGGACTAAATGACTGATATGTGACTCTGGCAAAGTACAATAGGAGAGATGTTGCAACTGCAAAGGAAACACACTATGTTTTTTTCTTGTTTTTTGGGAAGGGACGTTGTTATCTGGTGTAGTTATCTGGTGTAGGAGACTGCTGCATGTCCAATATGTTCTTTGGTGGGAAAGAATGCTTTGAAGTAATGCTGAGCCCCCTTTTGAAGCAAGATGTCTGCAGGGCACCATCCACTGCAGCCATAGAAAGCTGGTATCTCAGTTCAGGAGTGAAAGAAAATGAATACACTGGATATACTGATGCTTCTGACAGAAGAGCATTATCACTAAAAAGCTATATGCTAACTGTTTTTGCCGCTGACAAAGACTTCTGCTTTAAATTGTGTACTGTCAATCACAAATACTGCCTTATAATTAATTAATTATAATTAATTAATTCAATCATTATAATTCATTTACCTTACTCCAAAAGTACATTTTTGGTACAAAAAACAAAGAACTGTGCAGATGTGTATGCATGGCACAATGAGTGCAGATGTGCATGAACAATACAGATGTGCATGTACTGTATGGTGCACTGACCAATAGAGATGTGCATGCATGGTGCACTGAACTGTACAGATGTGCGTCCTTGGTGTACTGAACGGTACAGTTGCAAATGCATGGTGCACAGAACAGTGCAGATGTGCATATATAGTGCACTGACCAATACAGATGTGCATGTATGGTGCACTGAGCAATACAGATGTGCATGCATGGTGCACTGAACAGTACAGATGTGCAGCCTTGGGCTACTGAACAGTACAGATGTGCATGCATGATTCATAGAACAGCACAGATGTGCATGCATGGTTTACAGAACAGTATAGATGTGCATGCATGCTCACTAAACAGCACAGATGTGCTTTTATGGTGCATCAACATTCACGCATAATACATATTGTATATTATATTGTGTTGTAGATTCCATATTAGGTATTATCGAGACGTGCTGGGCATTGCGTTTGCCATACAAGAGATCAATCAAAGTAAAAAAATATTGCCTAACATCACTTTGGGATTCCGAATTTATGACTCCTGCTATACAGAGAAAAGAGCAATTGAGGGACTGATGCCCCTGCTCTCAGGGATGCGAGATCCAACACCCAACTTCAGATGTAAACACCATCCTGTTCTGCTTGGAATTATTGGGGGCCTGATGTCATCTGTATCCCTATCACTGGCCAGGATACTTGGGGTGCTGCACTTTCCACAGGTATGAAATACGCAAATGTTTTCAATACAGTCCAACTCACAGTTTACTGCCCTCCAGTTAGGGTTACAGGTATACTGGTTGCAAAATTCAAATAAATCCAGGACATACATTGTCCAGTCAGGCTGCTTTTATGTATGTTCCATTTGAGGCACAATTTGCTCCCTCCCCTAAGGGCAATTAACCTCTCAAAATCCTCAGCCCCCAATATGAGAGGGCCCTGTTGAAGCAGCAATCATCTCTTCAATTAAGACATGGCATGGCAATCATTAAAAATTCAGTAAAAACCTTTCATTGTGCAGCTGCATAAATAAACTGAGTCAAAATATTTGTGTTGTTGCTTACTTCTCTCCTGATTCTTCTGTCCCTTGGCAATGCCATGTCACTTGATGTTTAGCACCACTTCTCCTGGTACCAGGGATCCTTTCACCTGGTGTTAGGGACTACTTCACTGGATGTCAGGGACTACTTCACCTGGCATCAGGGATTACTTCACTGGATGTCAGGGACCATTTACTTGATGTCAGGGACCATTTCACTTTGTGTTAGGGACCCTTTACCTGGTGTCAAGACCACTTCTTCTGATGTCAGGGACCCCTTAACCGGGTGTCAAGGACCACTTCACCTGATGTCAGGGGTCACTTCAACTGGTGTCAGGGGTCATATCAACTGGTGTTACGGGTAACTTCAGCTGGTGTAAGGGGCAACTTAGAAACAACATAGAAACATAGGATTTGATGGCAAATAAGGACTGCTTGGCCAACCCAGTCTGCCCATGTTTCCCTACCTACAGTATCAATGCAGACTCTAATTAATCTCTGGCTCCTTCTCTCTCCCCATTCCTTTCCACTAAGATGCCTATCCCATGCATAAACCCCCCTACTGTCTTCCCTCCCACCACCTCCACTGAAAGTCTGTTCCAGGAATCCACCACTCTTTCTGTGAATAAGTATTCCTCACATCTCTGCTGAATCTAGCCCCCCCCAGCTTTATAGCACATTCCCTTGTTCTTGAGCTCCTTTTCTTCAGAAACATACTTCTCCCCTTTACCTTGTTTACCCCCCCCCGAAGAATTTAAAGGTCTCTGTCATATCTGACCTCTCCCTTCTTTCTTCCAGGGTGTTATTGAGGTCCTTTAGTCTCTCCTCATAGGGTATTTGATGCAGACCTGTACCATTTTAGTTGCCCTCCTCTGGACCGCCTCCACTCTGTCTATGTTCTTCCAAAGCTGTGGTCACCAGAACTGGACACATTACTCACGGTGGCTTCTTACTAGTGAGCTATACAGGGGCAGTACCTCCTCCCTCTTGCACCCAACATCCCACTATCTCTCCCAATGGCCATGTGGCACTGCATGGCCATCTTTGGGTCATCCCATATAACTGTCTCTAAGGGCCCTATTCCAGGACATCATACACCTGGAGCAAGGTGAGTTGCACCAAACCCCATGGTGTAAATCGCACCTTGCACTGTGCAATACGCAAGTCCCAGTTCCAAGATGCAGCTAGTGCCATACCGCATGCGGGTTGCCCCAAAGGTGGGCTACGCCACCCACTACACCCACAACCCACTGTGGCAATGTACAAGGATGAGTTATGGCAGCACCTGCCCCTATTCCAGAAAGCGGCTGCCGTATTTAGTGTCTGTTACAAGACCGCAATGGTGCTGGGTTAGACCAGCATGGATTGTGTCTTAGGGGCATCCATCCTGGCAAATGATGGATGCCCCCTCGCAGTGCCGCAGAAGACTCATTGCCATGCCCCACGCACCCCTCAACACAGTGCTACTCCCTCACCCCTGATTTTCATTGAGCCCCAGGTCTGTTTTGTGACATGCCCCCCATGCACCTGTGCCACCCAGCCAGCCCTCCCCCACCTCCAAGGGATTGTGAGAGTGTTATGGGGTGGGAGGGCTCTGAGGGGCAGTTAAATGTGGGCCATGACTTGCTGCACCCAGGTCCACTGCACCATTCCCGTGGCACAAGCCTGCAGCTGCCACAAGTGACTGGTCATAGGTATTAGGGACCCTGGCTGTCTTGGAATAGGACACAGGGTCTCTGGCATAGCGCCACATGGAGCAACTTGCATATGCCCTCGAGTTGCGCAGTGCAACTTGGAATTGGGCCCCAGGTCTCACTTCACCTAGTGTCAGAGACCACTTCACTGGGTGTTAGGGATCACTTCACCTAGTGTTAGGGGCCACTTACCTGGTGTCAGGGACCACTTGCCTGGTGACTAGTGCCACTTCACCTGGTGTCAGGGACTGCTTCACCAGGTATTAGAGACCACTTCACCTGACATCAGGGACCCCTTACCTGATGTTATTCACAACTACAACTCATGGTAGGGGTCATTTCATCTGGTGTTAGAGATCACTTTACCTGGTGTTAATGTCACTTAACCTAGTGATAGGTGCCACTTAACCTGGTGTCAAAACTCACTTCTCCTGGTGTCAGGGACCACTTCATCTGGTATCAGTGACCACTTACTTGGTGTCAGAGACCACTTACCTGATGTCAGGGACCACTTCACCTGGTGCCAGGGCCCACATTACACAATATTAGGGCTCTCTGATGAACAGAAGACTTGTAGGGCAAATGAGCTGCTTTACAATAAATGTTTTGTACTAAATTTTGCCATGCTGTAAATTGATTGAAAACAATTGAATGTAAATTGATTGTATCCACAGAGTGGTCTCATAGCATGAATTCTGTCATGGGGTTAGGTAAATAAAGCTTGACAGATGTTAGTATGAATTCCTTAAAGGGGACCATTCATGAACCATACCTATCGTGGTTAGAAAGCGAATTAAAAAAAAAGCTCTTTAAGATGCAGTACTGAGCTCTTCTCCAGCAATATCAATGTTTGTCTGCCCAACATTAATACTACACTGTCACCATTTTAGAACCCTATGAGGTCACTGATGATCATGGTGTTTCTATCCACATTAATCAAGCAGATTAGTGACATCACAAGGTTCTGAAAATGGCGATGATGGGTACCAGGTCAATATGCCAGGTTGAAAACTGCAAGTGAAAAACAGTGCAGTGAAAACAGCTAATAGCAAAATAGCTGCAGGGACAGACTAGTGAACATATATTTCCACTATCCCTGTAGCTGTGTTGCTCTTAGTGAAAGTGGTGAAAGCCTCTGGTTGGCAGTGTGCTGCCGAGCAGCTGCCGTAGCTCAGGGGATAGAGTCACAGGCAGTAAGGGCAATCTCCTGGGGTTCAAACCCTCATCCTGGGAAAACTAATTTTCTTATTTTATTGTCTTGTGTCCCTTTCCCCTCCTCAGGAATCCCCCCCAAGGTTTTTCCCCATGCCCGAGTTTCATCCCCCCTTGGAGTTACAGAAGTTATTTTAATTTGGGGGGGTTGGGGGTGGAGCCCCCCACAAATATACAATGTTGTATTGTTTGCCATGGTTTGAAAGGTAGCACTCTATTTGTTAATGTCGGTGTTTTGCTGAGTGCTACCTTTCATTTTGGCATTTTGCTTGCACGTTTTTTGACCAGTCTCTCAATATCGGCAAAATTTTGACCCTTGCCATGATGATGTATTATAAATATGGAGCATACACAGTCCTAGATATCTCTGGACTGGTGCCAGCTCCAGCTAAGCCCAATATCTCATTTAAAAGGGCTTTTCATGGGCTTTCCGATTATGCTGGGTGCTATATATACATGTCTCCCATTAATATATGCATGGATTTTGCAGAAATATGTTACACGTTTATTAGACTATAGAACCCAAATAATATTTCACTTTATTGTTTTCACCATTTAAAACAGTCATTAAATAAGAACATTCTCATTACAGAATTCTTAGGGTGAGGTTATCACTTATGGAAAAAACCATGACAAACACTGTAAAATTTAGACACAATTTGGCTTGTATTTCATAGATGTTATTTCTATTTCTGTTCTATGATTTCTTCATTATCAGGTTCATTTCCATGGAAAGAGGGTTATTGTCCCCTACAACTGATCTTCTCCTGCTTTTAAAGGTGATAGGAAAGGATTCTTACGTAGGTTACATAGCATGCCTCAATTTGCCCATCGAGCAAGTGTGCAGAAAATGATCCTCCCCACCTTTGACTATGCAGACGTAGTCTGCATTGCTGCCCCCCATACTTCCCTGGCTAGACTGGTGATAGGAAATGATTCTTACATAGGTAACTGCCCTCATATTTCCCTTTCCATGCTTACCATGTATTCTGATATGCTTTGACCAATTTTTGATAAATAATTTAGTTTTGGAGAGCCTCCGATCAATATAGAGTTCCATGCTCCTGGCCAGCTGCTGCTCTTTTTCCATTTTTCTAAGACATTCCATGGCAGAAGTACCATCCAGACATTCATCTGAATGGCCTAGAAAGGTGTTTCTGATGTCATAGAAATTTTAGTCAATGTGGAAAGAAAGACAGAGGGACTAATACAATGTAGTTACAAAAGTAAATAAATTAGATTAATTTAAAATGAAAAAAGATCAGGGGCCCAGTATCCCAATGCCTCAAGAGGAACTTCAAAGAACACAATATCTGAACACAAAGCAGCTTATATTTCTCATCAGCTCTACAGAATATTCCTTACCTCCATTAATTATTACTGAGGTCAGATACATGGTCACAGAAGAGTTGTTCCCTGAGGGTTCATCAGCTCCTATTACTTCTTCCCAACATGATGGCATAATACTGTGCTTGTGACATCATAGTTATTCCCATAGCAACAGACTGTGATGTCACAACAGAGCTTTATGATGTCAAGTAGGGAGTAAGTTATAGAGGCGGATGGGCTCTATGGGACAAAGATCCTGTTTTTCTGGGAATTTCTTCAGTAGCAAATAATGAGGAAGAGAAGTGTATAGAAGATATGTGAAATACAAACTGAACTGTGCCCAAGTATTATGTTTTCTAATGTTTTTTCAAAGGCGTCAGCTACTCTTTAATGGTGATAGGAAATTATTCTTACATAAGTAACTGCCTTCACATTTCCCTTTACATGCCTACTATGTATTTTGATATGCTCTGGTCAATTTTTGATAAATAAATAATCTAATTTTGGAGAGCCTTGGATCAGTATAGAGTTCCATGCTCCTGGCTAGCAGCTGCTCTTTTTTTCATATTTCTAAGACATTCCATGACATTATAGTTGGTTACACCATTCCATGCCATTCATCTGAATGCCCTGGAAAGATGTTTCTGATGTCATAGGATTTTCAGGCAGCATGGGAAGAGAGAGAGAGAGAGAGAATACAGAGTAGTTACAAAGGCAAATACATTAGATTAATTAATTAATTAAAAAAAGGTCAGGAACCCAATATTCAGAAAGGCGCAAAGCTTAGCATCAATGTTTGCACTTCACTTTGCTATTGCCCAGGGGTCTAAGGATGCTACATTCAGTCAGGTGCTACCTGACTGAATATAGGGCCATATTGGTGCAGTGCTAAGTCAGGTAGCGCCAACCTGACATGGCTTCTGAAGTTGGCCTCTGGAGTTGAAAGCGCTGAAACACGATTAGCAATTTTCAAAGGTACCCATGCAAATTAGCCCATTGGGCAGGCAAGGTGTTAAGGAGCCATTTGCATGCCCCATTATGGGCCTATTTGCATGGATAGTGGAGGCAGGCAGCACAGCGTGCCCCCCACCACCATCAATGATAGCTGAACTATCCCTTGTTCCCGCCTCCCTCAGATCACCCAACCCCATAGTAAAAATATAATTCCCTGGTGCCAATAGTCCCTCCCCTGTGATAGCTAGCCCCGAATCATAAAGTAATGTCCCTGGTTCCAGTGGTTCCCCCGCTCCCTCGGATCCCTAACACCATAGTAAAAATACAAGTCCCTGGTTCTAGTGGTCCCCTCCAACCTCTGATCATCAGCTCTGAAGTAGCATATACAATCCCTGGTGTTTGTGCTTCCCCCCACACATATCACTAGCCTGGATTTAAAACAAAAAACCCTCCCTGTTGTCCAGTGCTCCCCCCATTGCACCAGGTACCGCACCATTCACCATATCCTTATTGCAGTGCCACAAGTGCATAAGGTGACTGACACAGCCTGTTTCACACCTCCTTGTCTGGCCACAGTATGTCCAGGAAGTGAGCATGCCTTATTCATAGGAGAGGGTGCATCACTCTGTCCTATAAATAAGAAGTGTGCTCCCTGCCTGGACATACAGCAGCCAGCCAAGGAGGTGTGAGGAGGTCTGTACTCATCACCGTATGTACCCGCAGCACTGATGATAAGGATATGGTGAGAGGAGGATGCCCGGTGCCAAGGGAAGGGGGGGCCACATTTAATTCCAGGCTGGCTATTATAGGTGGGGGGATTCACTAGCACAAGGGACTGTATATGTCACTTAGGGGGTGGTGATCAAAGGGTGGAGGGAACCACTAGCACCAAGGATTGTATATGTCACTTCATGGCTGGTTATCAGTGTATCCAAACAGAGTCCCAATGCCCACAATTCTGATGCTGAAATCCAGACAGCCATATTCCTGGCAACAGCAAAATCCCAATGTGTGGTGATTTGTGTGGCTTTGGGGATTGTTTATATGACAGGGGGTGCAGGGGGCAAAGCCCCCATGAACACTTAGTGGAAATTTCACCTGAGTTGCCGGCCATTGTCGGGAATATGGTTGTCAGGATTTCAGTGTTGGAACTGTGAGCATTGGGATTCCATAGTAGACTCATTATTGAAGGGTGAGGAGAACCAATAATACCAGGGATTGTATATTTCACTTCAGGGCTGGCAATTGAAGGGTGGGTGGGACCATTAGCACCAGGGACATGTATTTTTACTATGGGGCTGGGATTGGAGGTGGGGGGACCACTGGCACCATGGAATTGTATTCTTATTATGGGGTGGGATCAGATGGAGGGGGGAACACTAGCACCAGGAAATGATATGTGAATGACAGGGCTGGGAATCGGGGGGGGGCCACTAGCACCTGGAACATTTATTATTAATACAGGGCTGGGAACTGGAGGGAAGGGGACCACTGACACCAGGGAATGTTATGTTAATATTGGAGCTGGCAGTCAGGGTTGGGGTGCAACAGACCATGGGGCAGATATGCTGCCCCAGCAGCCAATGGGCTGGTTGGCTGCATTAGTTCTGGCAGTTGCTAGAATTGTGTGGAATATGAGGAGGTTTTCATTGGCGGTATTTGCACAATGCAAAAGGATCATGTAAACCCTCTTGTACCAAGAAAATCTGCTGAATATCAACTTGCACCAATATCCCTGTCCCCATCCCACTATTTGCATACTACCCTGTTTGGTTTGTGCAGACGCTATCCCTATTTGCTGGTGAAACACAGCCCTTTGAATATTTGGCTCCAGCACAAAGCCCTGTTTGCACGGGCAAACATCAGTTAATGCCCATGTAATCTTATGAATATTGGGCCCCAGAATATATCAGAGTATCAGACACTAAACAGATAACAGAAGGCCATCTGGAGGTGTAAAAAGCTGTGTCCTATCATCTTTAATCATATTCTGAAGTTAATATTCTCTACCTGTGACATCATAATCATTTTCGCAGCAACAAACTGTGATGTTACAGACAGATAAGTATTACTTCAGTAAAGGAAGAAGGAGTGGAAGCAAATCAATTCTATCAGGCAAGGATACTGTTTCAATTCAAAGTACCCATGTTGTAAAGAACCAAGGAAGAGAGGTGCAGACAATACATAAACCTTAGGTAGAACTGTGTCTAAATATTAGGGTTTTCAAAGTTTTCTCAAAAAATCACAGACTCATTCTAAATAATCTATACCTTCATTATACAGTTAAACATTGTTATGGCATGACCAGGGGTTGATTACCACCAGGTAATATAACCCAAGTGGTAATAAGGCACAATGCAAAACTGAGTGGCTTTTACTTTTAGAGTTAGATTAACAAAGGTACACTAACCCTTGGTGTGCCTTACTGCTGTTAGTAAAATTTATATGCCGGCCTGTTGGTGCAGTGGTTGGATTTCCGCATGCGACATTGCCAACCTGGGTTCGGGAATGAACCCGGGACATCGGCGGGCTGGCAGGGGAGAGAGGTACTGAGCATCCTATGGACTGCTCTCCCTCTCTGGGGGAAGGAGGTAGTGTGTCCGGTGAACTGAGGACCCCTGGCAGATGCTGGGGTTCCTGAGCAGCTGGCACCTCATGTTTCAGGGGCAGGGCAGATGCTGCCATCATTGTATGTCCCCGTCCCTAAAGGTAGAAAAGCATTAAAAAAATAACTGGTCACTAAATGACAGTCCCCACCCTGCCACTCCATGTCTGATCGCCACTCTGCCGGGGGGGGTCCTGCTTCCTTGACCCCACCCTGGGGGGTAAGCCAGGGCTTCGAGACCCACATTCCCTGGGAGAAGGTCACCCACCCAGTGGCCCCATCTGGGGGGGAAGCCTGGAGACACAGGAGCCATTGGTGGGTAAGGCACCTGAAGTACATGGCCACACACACAAAAAAAAATATTTTAAAATGTATGTTTCTGTACTCAAAATTCTAATTTCTCTATTGTATGTGGAAGTTTCCAGCTGTTATTGCAATCCTTTCAGAATGATGTGAGTCAATCAGAATGCACCATTGCTACCAACGTTTTAGAATTTTTCTTCCCCTCCACCGAATACCAAATCTAGTAGTTGTTGGTATATTAGGGCTTGAAATACATGAAACTATGTTTGCTTATTTTTGTGTGTAGGGTTACTGTGTTTATGATGTAATTTGTTTCCTATAAATATTAAAATATGATCATCTGAAACTGTGTGTAATAGATAGATGGATGGATGGATGGATGGATGGATGGATAGATAGATAGATAGATAGATAGATAGATAGATAGATAGATAGATAGAGAGATAGAGAGATAGAGAGATAGATAGATTTCAAAAAAATGCATTAATGCTCTAGTTAGGGTAAAGCCCCAAAAGTAGGAAAATGTGGCTTTAGGTTTTCTAAACCTAACACCCCACCCCATCCTGCACACACCAATAGGCTTTGAAGGTGTACCTTGGGGACATCAGCCCTAGTACTAGGTGCTAGGTTTGGAAACCCCAAGGCCACATTTTCCTTCTTCAGTAGATTTCATCCAGACTATATCATTAATGCAGTTTTTTGCAATTTATTTCCTTTCTTTTTGAGATAGTATAATTGTATCCTTATTTGCCTGTTGTAGCGCATGTCCCTCCAGGCCCTGTGCTTCCATTTATAGGACAATAGTGATCGAATTGTCAACATAGACATCTTATTATCCCACCTCATGAACCCTGTACAGAAAATTTTTGAATTCCCGACAAAATGTAATTCTGCACAACTGCAATTCCATTCCATACCACAGATGTGAAAGCACATCTTGGCCAGGATTTGAAAAATGGCAGCAGTAACATACATGAGGCAGGGTAATAAGAAGGTTATGTTGAAAATCTGGGGTCAAATATTTAAAATTTCCAAAGTTACGAGCATGCATAATGAAACTGTAACAAATGGTCATAACGTTGCCATTTTTTTGTATTTTGACCCTGAATTTTCATCATAGCCTTCTTATGATCCCACCTCATGAACAAGGGCAGGAAAATTTTTCAAATTCTGCCCAAAAGGTGAATTCATCAAACAACTACAAAATCACCTTTCGGGTTGGATTTTCATAATGACAGGCCTGTTGTTCATGAGGCGGGGTCTGCAAAAGACCGCGTTAAAAATTTGAGGTCAAAACTTTAAAAAATGGTGAAGTTATGCATAAAAGTTGAAACCCCCATTGAAATACATTGAACCACATTTACTTTAGTTTCTCGTACTGCAGTTGCCGGTTCCAACAGCAAGACATGCTTTCGATTGGAGAGTGGGTTTTGAACCTGGGACCTTTTCAGGTGAGTGAAGGTGTGTGGGGGTGTCCTGGGGAGTGGGGGGTGCTGAGTTGGAGGTGGGGGTGAGTGGATGATTGGTGAGGGATTGTTTTCTTTTTTTCTGGTTTAAAAAAGATACATTGAGGGACTGTTTTCTTTATTTCAGGTTCTGGCTGTAGGAGGAGGGTGGGTGGCTCCTCTAGACACCAGGGAATAAAAAAATTAAATAAAAGGGATGGTGATAGGTGGGTGGGAGGTGCTACTAGACTCCATTGAATATAAAATACAATAACATGGACAGCGATCGGTGGGTGAGGGGTGCCACTAGGCACCAGGAAATCAGGAGTGGAGGTTGCCACTAGACACCAGGGAATATAAAATATAACAATGGGGACAGCGATCGGTGAGTGGAAGGCTCCACTAGACACCAGGGAATCGGAACAGTGATCAGCGGGTGGGGGGTGCCACTAGACACCATGGAATATACATTTGCTTAACAGGGAAGGTGATCGGGGAGGTGTAGGGTGCCACTAGACACTAGGGAAATATGAAACCATTATAGAGGCAATGATCAGAGAGTTGGGGATGCCACTCAACAATAGATAAAGAAAAAATGACACATTGCCAGGGACGGAAATGGAGTGGGGGGGTGCAACCAGACACCAGGGAAAGGGTGGTGGCAACATTTTTTTAGTTTACTTTCAGTGCATTTTTTTTTTTACATGCCCAGGGACTTGGACCTTTTGGAGGGACTGCCTATCCCCATCTGGCTCCACCACTGGGCCCTGACCTACCAGGATCCTGGCATGATAGTGTGCAATGCTCTGGGGTGTTTACATTTTCCTCCCTGTACATCCCATCCCCTTAGGGCACCGGCACAGAGGACTTGACATCCAGACTGATGGCATGCTGATGCACACTGTAGTCAAGTGCCCAGGAGCACCATCCCTACCCCGACTGCTAAGAGCCGTGTGCCCTACCACCTGTGCTCCCACTTGTGGTAGTGCTACAGGTGTGTTTGCTTCCAGGTAACCAAACCCACCCTGGAGGAGGAGATCATCCATTGAGATGCTCAATCCTCCTCCTCCCAGCTGACCCCTATGGCCCAGGCTCATTTCCAAACTTGAGTCACCAGGGTAGCCAAGTTGTGGTGTCCAGCACCTCAACCCCCAGTGCCACTGGGCCGGACCATGTTTTTTTTTTTTAACAATCAATCTGTTTTTTATAAGTGGATCTGTTTTTATCAGTCAAGCTTTATTTTATCAGTCGATCTGTAATTTTATCGGCCGCATTTCAAAATTATCACAAAAAATGTTAAAATTCAAAAACTGTCCAATATTTTTTAACCAAACCATCCAAAGGCACACCCTTGGCATAGATCACATCATCCCTGAAAAATTCATGTATAAAATCCATACTGTGTAGGCTGTAGGTGAGAGCAAAAATCCCCGTTTAGTACAGTGGAAAAAAGTGTTTTTCCACTTTTTTTGTGACCTTCCATGTCTTGAAACCCATACAAGATGTCATGAAACTTTCCACATCTTGAAATTCTAACAGCCTAATCACACATGTAAAATTTTGTGCACATTCTGCAAATGATGGCAAAGTATTTAAGGTGCAAAAAACTGGCTTTAATATTAAACAACCTTCTCAACCCTCGTTATAATAGTGCTACTGCACCATTATAATATATGTCTATATAGACATAAATTTCAAAAAACTTTGTTAATGTATCAGATAGGGCTAAACTGACAAAAGTAGGGAAATGTGGCATTAGGGTTTCCAACCCTAACACCCCATTCCCCACCCTGCACAGACCCACAGGTGGGGGGGCTGTTTTGGGGCCGTGAACCCTACTGCTCACCCCATTCCATTAAAAAATTAGATGACATGGCTACAGCTTAGGAGAATAGGGTGAGCATTAGGCTTGATACCAAAAAACAGTCCCCCCACCTGCCTGTGGGTCTGTGCAGGATGCGGAATGGGGTGTTAGGGTTGGAAACCCTAATTCCACATTTCCTTACTTTTGTTAGCGTAACCCTAAATGATGCATTAACAAAGTTCTTTGCAATTTTTTTCCTTACTTTTTGAGATAGTGTGATAGTATCCTTATTTTACTGTGGGAGTGCAAGGTCCTTTGGACCCTTCACTCCCATTCCTCCATAGATGCATACATGTATCTAGCTGTGGAAGTACAGGAACCTCCGGCCCCCAGTGCTTCCAGTTATAGAACAACAGTTCCCAGAGTGTCATCATAGCCATGTTACTACCCCACCTCATGTACCCATTGCAGAACATTTTTTAATCCCCACCAAAATATAACTACTCTTAAGCGTAACGCCAATCTATAGCCCAGGTGCAAAAACACATTTTAGACAGAATTTGAAAAATGATACCTGTGACATACATGAGGTGGTGTAATAAGAAGGCTATGTGGAAAATCTGGGCTCAAAATATTTAAAATTCACAGTTACGAGTATGCATAGTGAAATTGCAACAAACCATCATAACTGTGCCATCTTAAATAATTTTGCCCCCAAATTTTCAACATAGCCTTCTTATGAACTCATCACATGTACCTGGTATGGAACATTTTTAGCTCTCTGCCAAAACATAATATAGCATGGTTCCTAAATCACAAGATTTTTTTTAATTACAAGAAGAAAAAGACTATGCTCTTTGCTACACCACAAAACAGACACAAATCCTATCACCTGCAAATCCATAACAACCTAAATGAAGTGCTGGATATGGTCCACAACTTCAAATACCTTGGGATCGCCATTGCTTGCTCCCTCTTCTAATTGTAACACATTGATATGGTTGCAAAGGCTGTTAACACCAGGACCAGAGTGCTGCAAAAACATAAGCATTGCCTAAATGATGAAGCCCTTAGACTCACAGTGACCAGCTGAGAACTGTATGTTATAGACTATGGACTAGTTGTCCACAGAGTGGCTTCCGATTCAGCACTACACAGGATCAGGGTAGCCCTTGAGAAATCCTGTAGACTGATCCTATTAGCCCACCAACAAATGCATACCTGTAAGCTCTACTCCCATACTGGACAGCTCAACCTGGAAAAAGGATTCAGTACCAAGTTTGCCTACTAGTCAAGAAGGCCACTTTGTGCCTCACTACCCCAGGGATACTTGGCCTCCTTCACTCAAAAAAACAATGCCAGGATTACAAGAAGCATATGTAGTCAGACGCTGAAAGTACCTTTCCATTGGATCTCCCAAGGTCAGTGATCCTTTGCATATATGGCCCCAAAATCGCTGAACTCCCTTAGCACAGCCCTCCAGTCCAATACTAAAACTGGCCAGTTTAAATCAAACCTGAGAGCTCACCTGGCAGCCAACAACTCTAAGTGCAACTGTGGGCTCTAACTTTACCCTAATTTTCCCCTTGCTTACTTCACGTTATCCCTGAATCACCTGCTACACCTTCAACTTAACCCCTAGTGCTTAATCTCCCTCCTATAACTGCTTTACATCCCACTCCCCTACCCTCTCCTAACTTTACCCCTGACAAGGCTTGTTGAGCTGCTCCCCACCCCGCCTCCTCCAGCACTTCAAATTGTCAACCTACTGCCTACCACACTCCCTCCTACTGCTTCCTTTCCCCAATCTCTTCTATATATTTCCTGCTCCCCTAACCTCTACTCCATAATCAGGTACTATAAACTGTTGCCAGTGACCACTGTTCCTCAGTCTTCAACCATTAGTTTCAGGCCATGTAAACTTCATGTATTGTATGTAATAAGTCTTTATGTTGTCTGCATTCTGTAAAACAAACAAACAAACAAACAAACAAAAAATATATATATATATATATATATATATCATGAGTAGCACTTTTAAGGTTAAAGGGTCAAATTTTGCACCTTAATAACTTTGTCACTGTTCAATGGATTTGCCTGATATTTGGTATGCATGATTGGGCATAACAGGTCTTGGGATCTGCCATGTTTCGTACCAGTCAGATATACAGCTTCAGAGTTATTAAGCGACAACGAATAGCGCAATTTCTTTGCTCTCGCCTACAGGTTGCACAGTTTACACGACTGGTCTGAAAACATCAGGGAACATGCAGCCAGGGTCCCCGATGTGCCTTTTGAAGATTTTGTGAAAAAACATTAAACGGTTCACAAGTTATTCAAAAAACAAGTTCCCATTGTAAGTCAATGGGAAAAGTTAACAAAAAGTTCAACACGTTCGCAAATGCACTTTTTAGTGTCGCAAATGGCCCTAGTAGTGTCGCAAATCCACCATTTTGTTTCAGTTGGTGATCAGAAAAATGCTTGGCATTTAAAATTGGGACCCTCTAGGAACACAATTCTTTTTGTGTTCACCTAGTCGGACCCTCAGGATACTAGCCATGTCTTTATTTTAGGGTTAAACTCCCTAGAAATATGTTTTTCAAGTTTCTGGAAAAAGTAGTGTCGCAAAGTAGTGTTGCACTCGCTACACTTTCACAAAATTTTGTGAAAGCTTTCGCAAATTGTGACACTACTTTTTCAGACTTGGCCAAAATGACAGGAATTCTTTGCCATCTTGCTGCGAAAGAACGGTTTGGTCTTTTGAGCTGAAATTTGGAAGAAAGGAAGCCAACATCTCACAGATATGCCATTTGGTGGTTTTGTGAAAAAATATTGCATGGCTCTCAAGTTACAGTACTCTGAAGTTGACATTTTTTCCCATAGACTAACATGCTGGTGTCCGCCGCGCCTTTTGGGGCTCGTATCTCGAAAACGGTGTGAGATACGGAATTTTTGTTAAGAATTACATAGCCCTATGGGCTTTGCAAAAGCTAAAACCTACCCAGGAAAATCATGATTTTTGTGAAATTTAAATTCTTTTCCTATGTTGTGCAGTTGCTGAGATATTAGCAATTAACTACTTCAATGCTCGCTTTAAGCTTTGATCCCCATTACAATGCATACATTCTTTGTACACACTGTGTTTCTGTATGCTCCTGTTTGGCAAAACTAGGGTATGCGCTTCCATTACTGTTACAGTTACTGTTTCCACTTGCGTTTATGTCTCCGTTTGCGTTACAGTTCCGGTGTACGCCACCATGTGCGTTACCCTTTGCGTTGTCATTCGGGCTTGCATTTTCGTTACTGTTACCATTTGCATTTCCACTACTGTTTCTTTTTACATTTTTGTTTGCGTCACCGTGCGCATTGCCATTTGCATTTCCATTTCTCTTTCGTTTTGCATCTTCCTTGCTCTTGCTGTTACCATTTGCATTTGCAATTGTGTTACTGTGCCCGTGCACATTGCAGTTTGAATTTCCATATGCACTTGCATTTCCTTTTGCGCTTCTGTTTCCTTTGCTGTTATTGTTGCTGTTACCGTTACATTTCCATTTACAATTGTGGTACTGTGCCCGTGCGCGTTTCGGTTTGCGTTTCTGTATGCGCTTCTGTTCCCATTTCTGTTTCTCTTTCCTTTGGCGTTATTCTTCATGTTAACTTTATCATTTGCATTTACAATTGCGGTACCATGCCTTTGCGCGTTACAGTTTGCGTTTACGTGTGCACTTGCGTTTGCATTTCCGTTTCTGTTCCCTTTTGTGTTCTTTTTGCTGTGACACTTAACATTTCCATTTAAAATACCACTGCCATCACTGTTCACATTACCAGTTGCATTTTCATATGCGCTTCAATGTCCGTTTGCGTCACTGTTCGCTTCGGCGTCACTTTGCACTTCTGTTTCTATTAACGTTTTCTTTACCTTTTACTTTTGCATTACCATGTGCGCCACTGTTCGTGCTTCTGTTTGCATTCCTGTTCCTGTTACTATGTCACAAGACATCACGTGGGGAGAGCTGTTACCATTTGCGTTTGCAATTGTGTTACTGTGCCCATGCGCATTACAGTTTGTGTTTCCATATGCACTTGCGTTTCCTTTTGAGTTTCTGTTTCCTTTGCTGTTATTGTTGCTGTTACATTACCATTCCATTTACAATTGTGGTACTGTGCCCGTGCACATTTCGGTTTGTGCTTCCGTGTGCACTTCTGTTCCCATTTCTGTTTCTCTTTCCTTTGGCATTATTCTTCATGTTAACTTTATCATTTACATTTACAATTGTGGTACCGTGCCTGTGCACATTACAGTTTGTGTTTATGTGTGCGCTTTACGTTTGCATGTCCGTTTCTGTTCCCTTTCGCGTTCTTTTTGCATTGACACTTAACATTTCCATTTAAAATACCACTGCAATCACTGTTCACATTACCAGTTGCATTTTTGTATGTGCTTCAATGTCCATTTGTGTCACTGTGCCCGTGCATGTTTCGTTAACGTTTTCTTTACCATTTACTTTTGCGTTACCATGTGCGCCACTGTTCGCACTTCTGTTTGCATTCCTGTTTCTGTTACTATGTCACAAGACATCATGTTTCAGGACCATGGGGCCCATCGGGCCCCACGCTCCCACCACCTTATTACATTCACTATTTATCATCATCATTCTAAAAAAGAAGGGAAATTACATATATATATATATATAAAAATATATATTATATATATATATATATATATATATATATTACAGGCAAAAAACCATTTAATGCATCAGTTAGTGTTGCTCCACAGTGAAAAAGTGAGGAAATTCGATGTTGGGGTTGAAACCCTTGCAACCCTCAGCCCATCCCCAACCGGCATCGAGGTGCGCGTTGGGGTCATCATCTAACTCTCACCCCATCACATGTGGAAAGAAGCTGAGGAATAGGAGAATGGAGTGAGAGTTAGGACCGATGACCCCAACGTGCACCCCGATGCCAGTTGGGGGTGGGCTGGAAGGGTGCAAGGGGGGTTTGAACCCTAACATAGAATTTTCTCACTTTTGCCGATGTGGAACAACACTAACTGATGCATCAAATGGAGTTTTTTGCCTCTAATTTCCATTCTTTTTGAGAATGATAATGAGAAATAGTGAATGTAATGCGGTGGCGGGAGCGTGGGCATGCCACATGATGTCTTGTCGCATAGTAACACAGCGCCTGCAAACGCAAATGGTAATGCGCATGGTGACACAAAGTGAAACAGAAAGAGAAACAGTGCTGTAGACACAAATGGTAAAATAACGCAAATGCAAGCGCAAATGAAAATGCAAAGGGTAACGATATGGCGGCGTAGATGAAAAGTAAGTGAAACAGGTACAGAACCGCAAGTGGAAGCGGTAAGGATAACAGTAATGTAGGCGCACAGGCTGGTTTTCCCCAAAAGCTGCATAGAGAAAGACAGTGAGTACAAAGAATGTATGCATAATAATGGGTCTCGGAGCAGAAAATTAGGAGTTGGAATACTAAATTGCTTATATCTTCTACGACATAGAAAAAAATTTAAAAGTCATATGATTTATGACTTTCCTGGCTAGTTTTGTACTCAGCTCCTGTTAGGTGGCTAAGCATTTTTCTGTTGAAAAGTCTGTATCTCGCACCGTTTCCGAGATACGGGCCCTGAAATGTGCAGCGAACGCCGTAATGTTATCCTATGGGAAAAAAGAGAAGTTCAGAGTGCCATAACTTTGCCTCCCTGTAATATTCTTTCACCAAACCACCAAAAGTCACATCTGTGGGAAGTTGGCTTTCTTCCCTCCAGATTTCAGTGTAAAAGACTAAACCGTTAATTTGCAGCAAGGTGGCAAAGAATTCCTGTCATGCAGCGGCCGCCGCAATGTTAGTCTATGGGAAAAAGTGTCAACTTCAGAGTATCATAACTTTGCATCCATGTAATATTTTGCCACCAAACCACCAAAAGGCACATCTGTGAGATGTTGGCTGCTATCCCTCCACATTTCAGCCCAAAAGACCAAACCGTTCATTTGCAGCAGGGTGGCAAAAAATTCCTGTTATTTTGGGCATAGTGTGGCAAAGTAGTGTCGTGATTTGCGAAAGCCTTCACAAAAATTTGCAACACTTTCGTGAGTGCGACACTACTTTGCGACACTACTTTTTCCAGAAATTGGAAACACATATTTCTAGGGTGTTTAACCTCAAAATAAAGACATACCTAGCATCCTCAGGGTCCGACTAGGTAAATACAAAAAGAATTGTGTTGCTAGAGGGTCCCAAATTTAAATACCAAGCATTTTTCTGATCACCAACTGAAAACAAAATGGTGGATTTGCGACACTACTAGGGCCATTTGCAACACTAAAAAGCACATTTGCACCACTGTCAAACTTTTTGTTAACCTATCCCTTTGACTTATAATGGGAAATTGTTTTTTGAATAACTTTTGAACTGTTTAATATTTTTTAACGAAATCTTCAAAAGGCACATCTAGGACCCAGGTCGCACGTTCACTGAAGTTTTCGGACCAGTCGCACAAACTGTGTGACCTTTACAGACAAGCACAAAATTCAAAAAAGCATTAATGCACACGCAGATTGCGCTTAATAACTCTGCAGCCGTATATCCGAACAGTACAAAAGTTTGCAGATCCCAAGATGTATGGCTCTTGATATTGTATACCAAATTGCAGGCAAATCTGTTGAACAGTTGCAAAGGTATTAAGGTGCAAAATTTTAGGTATAACATGTAAATGGCTCCTCAACCCTAACTATGGTAGCACTACCGTGCTACCATAATATATATACATATATATATATTCATTGCAAAACACTTCATTAATGCACCATTAGGGCTGAAGTGTAAAAAAGTATGGAAATGTGATCTTAGGGTTCCGAAGCATAAGACCCTGCCCCCATCCTCGGCTTCCAGCCCAAACACCCCACTCTCACCCTCGGATCCAACCTTAAGGCCCACCTCCACCCTGCATGCAGGAACAGGTGTGAGGGGTGTGCCTTAGGGTTGTGAAAACTAATGTTCACCCCATTGTTTTATTCTGTAACCATGTCAGGTTATTAACTGCAGAAATGGGGCATTAGGCTTCACAACCCCAAGGCATATCCCTCACACCTGTTCCTGCAACAACAAAACTGATTTGCACAAAATTTGGCACATCACATCTACAGACCTAAGCCAAGAAATTATTCATGCCACATTTTGTGCAAATCTGAGAACTGGTTCCAAAGTTATTAAGGTTCAAAAATTCAGATTTAACATGTATTTTGTACAAATTACATAACTTGTGCAAGATACTGTTGAATTTTATGCAAATTATGTAATTTGTGCAAAATACAACAGTATCTTATGCAAGTCATGTAACTTGTGTAAATTACAACTTCATGCCTGACATATACATTTTCCCATAGGAAATAATGGGAAATTAAAATTTTAATAACTTTTGAACAGATTAATATTTTTGCACCAAACCTTCAAAATGCACATCTGTGAGATAAAGACTTTCGACCCTGGAAATTTCATATCACAACCTAAAGCTGTTTCTGAGATACAGGTGGACAAAGAAATGTAAAAACAATTGGTAAATGTAGGATTATTTGATGCTCTGTATATCAAAAACCACAACTCCGATTCACACAAAATATGGCAGTTCTGGAGACCTACCCCAAGAGATTATGCATGCCAAATGTCATGCAAATTCATTGAGGGTTGCAAAGTTATTACGATGCAAATGTATGCATAACTGGATGACAGTGTGCAAAAAGTACTTTCACTTTCATTATACATACATAGAAACATGGACGTTGACAGCAGATAAGGACTGCAAGGCCCATCCAGTCTGCCCATTCCTTTTCTACCTTATGAATGTGCCATCAGCCTTTGCTCTGTCAATGGCCTATCTATTCATACTCATCTGTATTGCTCCCTTATGCCTATCCCATGACTGTTTGAAGCCCTGCACTGTATTCATATCCACTACTTCCTGAGGTAGGCCGTTCCATGCAACCACCACCCTTTCTGTGAAAAAGAACTTCCTCACATTACCCCTTAATTGACTTCCCTGTAATCTCATGCTGTGTCCTCTGGTCCTGCTATTTTTCTTATATTGACACATGTTAGACTCTTTCACCTTGTTAATGCCCTTAAGGTGTTTGAATGTTTCAATCATATCACCTCTCTCCCTCCTTTGCTCTAGGGTATAACTGTTGAGCTCCGTTAATCTGTCCCCATATGTCTTATGATGTAGTCCCTGCACCATTTTGGTTGCCCTTCTCTGGACTGCCTCAATTTGGTTAATGTCCTTGTTAAGGTGTGGCCTCCAGTACTACATGCAGTACTCCAGATGGGGCCTAACCAGTGTCTTGTAAAGAGAGATTATTACCTCCCTCTTCTGACTTGTGATACCCCTATTAATACACTCCAAAATCCCCCTAGCCTTACCTACTGCTTTAGTGGTCTGCTTGGATGATTTCACGTGATTGGTGATGATGATTCCCAAGTCTCTTTCTTCCCTTGTGACTGCCAGCAACTCCCCTTCCAGCTTATAAGTGGCTTCAGGGTTTCTTGGCCCTATGTGCATGATCTTGCACTTCTTTGCATTAAACCCCAGTTGCCACTCTTTCAACCATTTTGCTAGTTTATCTAGATCTCTTCTCATTCTGCCCACCCCATCTGGATCATCTACTCTGTTGCAGATCTTGGTGGCATCTGCAAACAGACAAATCTTACCCTCCAGTCCATCTGCAATGTCCCTGATGAAGATATTGAAGAGGACTGGCACCAGGACTGATCCCTGAGGTACCCCACTTGTGACTTGCATCTCTTCTGATTGTATACCATTTACCACCACTCTCTGTTTTCTGCCCATCAACCAGTTTGCCACCCAGTTGACCAATGTCTGACCCTCCCCAAGCCTACCCAGCTTATTAATCAATCTTCTATATGGAACAGTATCGAAAGCTTTGCTGAAATCAAGGTAGGCAACATCAAGTGCTCCCAGTTGGTCCACCACTCTGGTTATCCAGTCAAAGAAATATATGAGATTAGTTTGACAGGACCTTCCTGTTGTAAACTCATGCTGTCTTGAATCCTGTGCTCCTATAGATTCCAGGTGTTGTACTATCCTTTCCTTAAAGAGTGCCTCCATAATCTTGCCCACTACTGAGGTACGACTGACTGATCTGTATTTCCCTGCCTCCTCCCACTACCACTCTTGTGGCGCGGGATCACATGAGCCCTTCTCCAGTCTTCTGGGACCTCTCCTGTGCTCAGAGACTCACTAAACAGTTCTGATAATGGCTCTGCTAGTTCCACCCTTAGCTCCTTTAGTACCCTGGGATGTATACCATCAGGTCCCATTGCCTTGTCCACCCTGAGCTTATCGAGCTCTTGTAGGACCCTTTCTTTTGTGAAGGGATTAGTGCACACCTCCCTCCCCCCTGTGTCCATGGTGCTGAGCTGTGGGCCCTGCCCTACCTTCTCTTCAGTAAATACTGAGCAGAAATATCTATTTAGGATAGATGCTTTTACATGGTCCTCCTCCTCACATGCCCCCTTATCCCTTTTGATCTTAGCAATACCCCCTCTGGACATTCTTCTTTCACTAATGTTTCTATAGAAAGTCCTGTCACCTTCTTTTACTGTTCATGCTAGTGTTTCCTCCGTTTGGGTCTTTGCCTGCCTTACTGCCTTCCCTGCTTCCCTTAGGGAAGTTTGGTATGCCTCCCTATCCTCATCCTGCTGCATTCCCCTATATTTCCTGAAGGCCAGCCTTTTGGCGCTGATCTTTTCTGCTACTGTTTTTGAGAACCAAAGTGGTTTCCTTCTTCTTTTGCACATCCTTTTCTCTCTAACACAATGGGATATTGCTCAAGTATTGCATCCTTAATGATTGCCCAGTTTGCCTGTACCCCCTCACCTGTATTTCTTCTTGCCAGGGCTAGCTTAACTCTGTTGGCCATCTTATCAAAGTCAGCTCCTCTGAAGTCCCATATTTTTGCCTTGGAATGGGATGATTCAGTTCTAGTGGCCAAATTGAACCATACCATGTGATGGTCACTGGCACCCAGGTGACCTACCTGGAGATCTGTGATCCTTTCCCTGTTAGTCAGTACTAGATCTAGGATAACCCTGTTTCTTGTGGGTTGTTGTACCAGTTTTTTGAGGCCTTCCCCATGCAGGGAATACACCACATGTCTAGTTCTGGCAGATGTTCCTGCTGGTATTGATCAATCTGTATCTGGCATGTTGAAGTCTCCTATTATCAGAACCTCCCCTTTAGTTGTCATGTTTTGTATATCTTTTAACAGTAATGTGTCTATGTCCTCACCCTAGTCTGGAGGCCTCTAGACAACCTCAGTTGGTATGGCTGTCCCACTTCCTGTTTCCAGGGTGACCCACAGTTCTTCTGGCTCCTTATGCGTATTCTGAATTTCTGTAGCTTTGATATTTTCATTGACATACAGGGCGACTCCACCCCCCCCTTTTTGCACCTCAGTCTCTTCTGAACAGTACATAGCCAGGTACTGACATCTCACAAGTGTGGTTACTGTTAAACCACGTCTCGCTAATTGCTACTATGTCCAGTTTAGCCTCTGTCATTATTGCCTGCAGGTCTGGGATCTTGTTTCCCAGACTTTGAGCATTTGTGTACATGATTTTCCATTGGCCAGATTTCTGTGTGTTAATTGTTAGATGAGGTCTGGCATTTCCCCTGTGCATCGTATGGGGAGCCGGACCTTTTTCCTTACCTGGTGATGCAAATGAACTACAAACATGCTGAACTCCTGTTTGATCACTAACAGAGGGGGAGGGGTGTTCTTCCCATTTGACGTTTGGGGTGTTGCACCCCTCTCCCCATTTGCTAGTTTAAATATTCTGCAAAGTTTGTCAAACATCTGCCCCAATGCACTGACTCCCTCCTTAGTCAGATGGAGTCCATCAAATTTAAGGAACTTTCGCTCCCAAAACTGTTGCCAATTCCCTACAAATTTGTGTCCTTTTTCCTGGCACCAGCCCTTGAGCCACATGTTTAGCTCCCCATCTCACCTTCTCTGACCTTCCGTCCTTCTGCCCCCCTCTCCCAGACTGGCAGGATCTCAGAGAAGGAGATGCCAGACAAAATGGATGATAGTTTGTCACCCAGCCTTGTCAGGTGTTCCTAGGTCTCCACAACTGATCAGCTGGCAAGATTATTAGTCCCTATGTGTACCAGGACATCAATATTTTCTCCTGCTTCCTGAGCAATTCTAGCAATGCGGTCAGTGTCTCTCCATGCTGATGTACCGGGGAGACATCTGACCATTACCCCGGCTGGAGATAGGTATCAACTCCCCGAATCATGGAGTCCCCTATGATCAGAAGTTTTTTGGATTTCCTTTTTGTTTTTCTTTGTTTTGGTTCCTGTTTTGGGTGAGTTTGTGCTAGCTCCTGTGCTGCAGTGCCCTGCTCTGCAGTGTCCTCTGCCCCTTTGTTTGATTTCAGAGATGAGGCAGATACCTGTTTGTAGTTTTTATATGGTTTGTGGAGGTAATATGTAGGAGAGCACCAAGTGATGGGGCTCCCGATTTTCCCCCCTAACCACCTGCCAACTTTCCCGGACCAACTACCCTCTGCAGTCGTGGTACCTCTGTTGGATGTTGGGGAAATGGCGGACAGTTCTTATAATATATTTCATCTTGAATATGCAATTTGAGGTGCGCAATCCCTGCCCATGCTGCCTGGAGTTGAGCCCTTAGATCTCCAATGGCACAGAATGTAGGATGGTGACCTAAATCCTGTAAAACTGCCTTTCTGAAAAGTGTTCCACAGTTCCTGCAGTTAATGATATCCTTTCCAGATAACTTGCTGGGTTTATAACCTGGTCAGAGTAATTAGAAGGAAGAAAATGAAATCAAAAGTTTGATTTTGTGTTTTGTTTGGTTGTTTTTGTATAACTTGTTATAACAAGTTAACTTACTTGTGCCTTTGTAAATGAGGTCACTGGGTGGATACCTCTCTGATCCGCCCCTTCCTGCTTTGCCACAGGAAATGTTACGACTGTGCTACCCTATAAAAGGAGTGTAGTGTGGGGTGGTTGGGAATGGGGTGTGTGGCTGTGCCCTTCCACTGCCAAAAAAGAACAACCACAGATGAAAGAAACAAGGAGGTAAGAGTAGAAACAATCAGCCAGCAACAAAGGCAGTAGCCCTGAAAGCTTATCCTATTGTTAGATAAAACTGTAAAACCTGTAAAGCACCACCTGCAATAATTTCACAGAAGATATACCGTGTAAGAAACACTTTGATACAGAAAAAAATAAAGCAGTAACAGAAGTTAAACCTGGCAAAATACAATTTGAATCAGAAGATTACAGCAGTAATCTGTTAGCACATACCTGTAGGCACACCCTGTAATAATGCAGCAGAAGGTATACCCAGCAACAACAATTTGAATCAGAGAAAAATAAAGCAATGAAATATTAGCAACAAACAGTAACAATTCCTGTGAGTACAAAATAAAAATAACAACTCACAGTAAATCTGCCTTGCTGAAAGAAGTCTTAATCCTTTCCCTTGCTTTGGTAAGGTTCTTTGCTCTGTCCTTTCAAACAACCTAGAAGAAAAGAGCTCAGGTGAAGCTAGGTATCTTGGCCAGCAACCCTAGTCTTCCACCTCCAAGATATCAACTAACCTGACCTTTTAACCCTTCTTTCTGATGGGAATTGCTGACAATTTGTCAGCTCCAACCCCCCCCCCCCAGATACACACCTAATCCCCTGGAAGAGCTGTGGGAGGAAAGCAATTAGCTCCTTCAATGTAAAAAGGAGACTGCAACACCTCTGAGACAAATAACCTTTCAGCAAAACAATAAAATCTAATAGTGGCAAACAGTAATTTTGCTTAGCCTAATGCTAAAAAGTCACAAAAATGTAAGCACCACCTGTAATAATTTCACAGACAATATACCCTGTAAGAAACACTTTGCTACAGAGAAAAATAAAGCAGTAACAGAAGATAAACCTTGCAACCGACAATTTAAATCAGAGGATCACAGCAGTGATCTGTTAGCACACACCTGTAGGCACACCCTGTAATAATGCAGCAGAAGGTATACCCAGCAACAACAATTTGAATCAGAGAAAAATAAAGCATTAAAATGTTAGCAACAAACAGTAACAATCCCTGTGAGTACAAAATAAAAATAACAACACACAGTAAATCTGCCTTGCTAAAAGAAGCCTTAATCCTTTCCCTTGCTTTGGTAAGGTTCTTTGCTCTGTCCTTTCAAGCAACCTAGAAGAAAATAGCTCAGGTGAAGCTAGGTGGCTTGTCGAGCAAACCTAGTCTTCCACCTCCACACATTTTCCCTTTGGAAATAATGTGGAATTAAAAATGTAATAACTTTAGAATGTATTAATTTTTTTCCACCAAACTTTCAAAAGGCGTGTGACCCAAAGGCTTTCCACCCTGAATATTGCAGTCCACAACATTTCTGAGATACAGGTGGGCGAAGAAATTTGAAAAAATGGTAAATTTAGGATTTTTTGACTGGTTCCCTCTCACAAACCACATAATGGATTTGTACGAAATTCTTCATGTGAAGGGACCTACCCCTGGAGAGAACACATGCTGCATTTTTTGCAAATCTGTTAAGTGGTTCCACAGTTGTTAAGGTTAAGAATTTGGGGTTCAACATAGAAGCTTGTAGTCAACCCTAATATAGTGGTGATACCACTACAGTATATATTCATTGCAAAAATGTAATTATTGCATCAGTTAGGGGTGATAGCACAGTAACAAAGTTGATGTTAGGGTTACCACCCCTACCACCCCACTCCCACCCCCAACCTCCACTAACCAACAGATACTGGGGTGTGCCATGGGGTTGTCAGGCCCAACTCTCACACCATTCCATGCATAAAAAAGCTGACATGCTACAGTATAGAAGAATGGGACAAGAGTTAGGGCTGATGACCCCATGGCACACCCCGACATCTGTTGATGTGTGGAGGGTGGGGGAGGGTGAGGGTGGGGTAGTAGGGTGTGGTAACCCTAACACTGAAATTCCAAACTTTTGTTGCTGTGCTATCAACCCTAACTGATGTGTTAACGAAGTTATTTGCAATGAATTTCCCTTCTTTTTGAGAAAGTGTAATGTAACTGGTAGCTGGTATGTGTTAATGAGAACGCAGGTCCTCTGTTCCCTGTGCTCCCATCACGCTGCACATTTTTACCTAATGGTATGCATATATTGGAGTGCAGGCCTTTTGGAGCCATACAGCAGCCCTATAATACTGAAAAGGAACCCTTGTAATGCTGATTTGTCAATATCTCAGTAACCATAACAGCTATGAAAAAAATTCCACTGCAGTTGCAAACATCACTTAGAAACCTCCATGTGAGCTTAATCTGCTACCATGAGCAAAAAATCTGTATCTCAAATTGTTTTCAAGATATGGGTGCTGAAAGGCACCACGATCACCACAATGTTAGTCTATGGGTGTTTTTTCAAATTTGGAGTGCTGTAACTTTGGAACCGTTTAATATTTTTTTATCAAACAACAAGAAAAAGACACATCTGTGAGTCTAGGGCTTGCCACCCTGCAAATATCAGCCCAAATGCCCCAACCATTTA
The DNA here is from genome assembly GCA_016271365.2 of Neoceratodus forsteri. NCBI lineage: Eukaryota > Metazoa > Chordata > Ceratodontiformes > Ceratodontidae > Neoceratodus > Neoceratodus forsteri. Next base: position 30,932,222 of record CM028137.1, on the reverse strand, counting down.
GGTGCAGTGGGGTGGCAAAGAAATTGTATTTCTGGGGGTCAGTAGTGTCATTAATAGTGACAGTGTTGTAAAATTTGTGAAAGAACGGGTGCAAAAGTGTCACAATTTGAAAAAGTGTTACATCATTTCTTTTTCGTGATTTGCGACACTGCCAAGTACAAACTATTACGCATAAAATAAAAGTGAAAAAAGAATTGGACAACAAATGGTGAGCTACACATTTTGGGACTCATTTCTCCAGAGGTGCACATCTAATCAAAATTAAACTTGACATGTCAAGAGGCCATTAGTCCTTGAGGGTGCATGCCAAATGTCATGCAAATTACAAGAAAATCAGTGAAGTTATTGAAGTATAATATGTGAAAGAAAGAATCTGACAAAAAAATGGTGATGTACACATTTTGGGACTACATATCTCACGATGTGCACTCCCGATGACAATGAAACGTATATAAAGAGACCATTAGTCTGTGAGGGTACATACCAAATTTCATGTAAAGTGCAAGAACAGCTGCAAAGTTATACATGCACAAAGTGAAATGATCGAAGAAAGAATTTGACAAAAAATTGGGATGTTCACATTTTTACTGTATATCTCCAGAGGAACCATCCCAATAAAACTGAAACTTTGCAAATTAAGAGGACATTTGTCTTTGAGGGCACATTCCAAATTTGATGTAAATTGCAAGAACAGCTGCAAAGTTATTATTGCACAAAGTGCACAAAGAAGGTGACCACACCTCTGTAATATATATTTGATGTTAGGGTTACCAACCCTACCCCTCCACCCCCACCGTCCATGCACCAACAGGCATTAGGGTGTGCCTTGGGATCATCAGCCCTAACTCTCACCCCATTTGTAAGGAAGCTGAGATGGTACAATATAGGAGAATGGGGTGAGAGTTAAGCCTGATGACCCCAATGCACATCCCAACACCTGTTGGGGTATGGAGGGTTAGGGTTTGGTAACCCTAACATTGAATTTCTCAAATTTTGTTGCTATAATGACAACCCTAACTGATATATTGATGGAATATTTTGCAATGAATTTCCCTTCTTTTTGAGAAAGTGTAATGTTATTCATATCCATACAGTATGTGGGAGCGTAGGCCCTCTGGGCCCTGTGTTCTAATCTGCCCATATGCATAGAAACATATGGCAGGATGATCCTGTGCTACCAGTTTTGCAAAATGGTATCCATAGGTGGGAGCGCGGGCCCTCTGGGCCCTGAGCTCCTAACCACCCATAAATGTACAGGAATAGTGCAGGAGGGCTCTGCACTCTCAGTTTAGCATAAATGGTATGCATAGGTGGGAGTTCCCTCTGGGCCCTGCACTTTCACCTATCCATAAGTACAGACACACAGCGAAGGCCTAGAGACATTCCAAGTAACCCTTGCACTGTAAAAGTGGCAATATCTCAGTAACCATAGAACCGCAGGGTTCAGTATTAGGACCGGTCCGCTTCAATGTCTTTATAAGCGACATTGCAGAAGGACTGGAAGGAAAAGTATGTCTCTTTGCAGATGACACAAAGATCTGCAACAGAGTTGGTGCACAGGGTGGGGTGGAAAGGATGAGAAGGGACTTGGCAAGGTTAGAGGAATGGTCAAATGTATGGCAGCTTAGATTCAATGCTAAGAAGTGCAAGGTAATGCACCTGGGAAACAAAACCCAGGGAAGAGTACACAATGGGGGTGAGATACTAACAACAACAAAAATGGAAAGGGACCTGGGGTAGTCATATCAGATGACCTAAAGGTGGGCAAGCAATGTGAGAGGGCAGCAAGGAGGGTTGGGGGATACTGGGATGCATAGGGAGAGGCATCACCAGCAGAAAACAGGAAGTTATTATCCCTCTGTACAGACAGCTGGTGAGACTCCATCTGGAGTACTGCGTGCAGTTCTGGAGACCCAATCGCAAAGACATAGACAGGATGGAAGCTGTCCAGAGGAGGGCAACTAAAATGGTGCAGGGTCTGCACCAGAAGACATATGAAGAGAGACTTAAGGAGCTTAATATGCATAGCCTCAAGGAAAGGAGGGAGAGGAGGGACATGATAGAAACATTCAATTACCTCAAGGGAATCAACAAAGTCCAAGAGGGTAGCATCTTTCAAAAAAAGAGGTGTGCAAGAACAAGAGGGCACAATTTGAAGGTGGGGGCGGCTCAGAGGTAATTTAAGGAAGTATTTTTTCACAGAGAGGGTTGTGGATGCATGGAACGGCCTTCCGGAGGAGGTTGTGGAGTCAAAAACAGTGGTGGAATTCAAGCATGCATGGGACAGTCATAAGGCAATTCTAGGGGGTGAGGGTAGGAAGAAGTAGGCTGCTGGTTAACTAGGATCTGCAGCTAATCCAGTAGGTAGGGAAATGGGCAGACTGGGTGGGCCAAGCGGTCCTTATCTGCTGTCAAATTCTATGTTTCTATGTTTAGAAACAATTCCTTCACAGTTGTATTCTTGGCCACTTTCACACAAGCTTAGTACACCTGCATATGTACTAAGCTGTGCTTAGCAAAAAATCCATATCGCAAACCATTTTGGAGATATAGCCATCGAAAGGCACTGCGACTGCCATGTTATCCTGTGGGAAAACTCGCAACGTTGGAGTGCTGTACTATGGAACTGGTGTCAGTTTCTTCATGAAACCAGCAAAGGGGACATCTGTGGGTCAAGGGCTTGCCACCTGCAAATTTCAGCCCAAAAGTCCTGACCAGTTTCTTGCTATGAAGAGGCAAAGAAACTGATTTTGGGGACTGTTTACCTGATTTCACTTTCAGAACATATAGTTTTCTCAATAGGTTATAATGGGAAACTTTAATAACTTTCGAACGGATAAATATTTTTTTACCAAACCTTCAAAAGGCACTTCCCTGACCCAGTCCCCATACAGTATACCCTGAAAATGTCAGACCAGACAGAGAAACCATTCGGGCTGTAGAGACAAGCAAAGAATTCCAGAAAGTTGAGGATTTTTCACACTTTTTCACACTGCACAGCTCTGTAACCACACATCCGACCAGAATGAAACTTTTCAGATCCAGAAATCTATAGTTTCAGACCATACATGCAATATTTTAGGCAAACTGGACTAACGGTTGCAAAATTATTAACGTGCAAAATTTGGGGTTTAACACAGTAGTTGCTGTGCAACCCTAAATATACTGGTCCTACCTGGACAGTATAATATATATTTATGCAGTAGTTGTGGAGCCAAAATCCATTGCATAAATCCATTTATTTCAATATATGTGGGATAAATCACAGCACCCAAAATGTATCCCACATATGTGGGATAAATACAGCCTGTCAATTAACCCCCCACTGGCACTACTTTCCTGCTTTAATTTTTCACTTTCAATTTTACAGTACTTTTCAGTTCAACAATCAAGCATCCATGTGTCATCTCCACTTTGCTAGCCCCCCTCTCACATGGAACTGTTACACCAAAAAAACATTCGCTAATACCAAGCACAAAGAAAAAAAAATGCTTCTTTCTTTCACAAAGGTCTTTCAGCATTTTGCTCCTCCAAATCTCTGCTAGCAGTTCGTCCGCTCCTAAGCCCACCCGCTAAGCACTTTCCCAGCTGCACGTTTTCTTTTATAACAAATCACATTTTAAATGACAAAAAAAAACAATCTTTCACACTACAGTTTTCTTACAGTGCACTCTCTTTAATAAAGCTGCTTCATTTATACTCATTTTCCGACCACAGCACAAACCCCTAGCCACAGGGCACTGGTATTCTTCCACCCCCACTCCCCCAAGACAAGCCGCAAGATGCAAGCCACATGGTTAAGGTTCCCCCACCCCAACCCTGAAAACACAAACCTCAGCCTCCACCTATAGCTTTTGTAAAATAACCTATCCCAATAAGAATTTCCACAAGAACAGTATCTTTTGTAAATGTAACAGTTCTCATCTGCCCCATTCTCATTCTCCTATGGTTATCTCTGTATCACTCACTGCCTGCAAAGCTTCACTGGGACCGACTCAGACTTAGAACTGCATGCCAGATAGACTACCTACCAAATAAATACTGGTAGCTGCAGGATTAGCCAGATACTTTGAACATTCTAGTAGTAAAGTAAACATTCATGTGGTAAAATAAAATTAAAAAAGAAATAAAATAGCACATTACAAAAATATCAGCTTCTCGCTAAGAGAGAAAATGACCTGCCATGTTTTTGAAACTGTCTGGCCCTTCCACACACAAGTATTAACCAATCACAACACGAGCTGTGAACCTTGTCACATGGTCTCTCTATCAACCAGGCTAGCTTCCTTATCATCAAGATCTAAACATCACACTAACACAGAGCAGCAAAAAAAAACTATTTACTGTATTTTATTAAGACAACATACACAATCATACCTAAACAAAACAAAATACAAGCTTCACAAAAAATGGTATGCCAAATTGTGTCCCTATTGCATAAATGCAATTTGCAATTGGGGCTAGTGGAATAAATGATTTATCTGCACTCAAGCAGTTTGACCTCGGACACCTCACTCAAGGCTTATGCCACTCATGAGGTTACTTGAGGTCAAACTGCTGTTGTGCAGATAAATCATTTATTCCACTGGCCCCCATTGCTTATCCCTTTTTTGTATATTTAGTTAGTGTTGTGCAGTCTTGTCTATGTTAAACCCAAACTTTTGCACTTTAATAACTTTGTAATACGTTGTCTGATTTGCATGAACTCGTGCATGAGCAGTGTGGTACTATAGATCTCTGGATATGGAAGGTTTGTTTTGATCTGATCTTCGGTTGAGGAGCTGTGGAGTATTGAAATGTGTGAAAAATCCTCAACATTTTGGGATTATTTGCTCATTTCTATAGCCTGAATGGTTTGCCTGTCTGGTCTGAAATTTTTAGGGTATATTGGGACTGGGTTAGGGAAGTACCTTTTGAAGATTTGGTGAAAAAATATTAATCCTTTTAAAAGTTACTAAAGTTTAAATTTTTCCATTATAGTCTATGGATAAAATATATGTGCACTATGAAAGCTTATAAAAGCTTTCACAAAACCAAATTTCCTTTCAAGCTATTTTGTTTTGTTGTTGAGCTGCCGCCATCTTGTTTGCAGTTAGCGAGAGAGAAAAAGTGCTGTAGCTCCAAAAATGCTGCCCCCAATTAAACACTTTTGGTTGTGTTTACCTAATTGGGGGCTGATGAACTCACTGAGGGCATCAAATTTCCAATCTGGCTCCCAGAACTGCTTTTTCCATGATCTGGCCACCAGCAGTTTTGAAACAGGTGTGGCAGCTTTCATGTAGTATCATGAAACCTGCCACACCCATTTCTTTTGCAATTTGCAAAAGATGCTGCAATTCGCAGTACTACACCCCCCCAAGCACCACTGATATGGCACAATGAGAGCCTACCTCCAGTGTGCTGAAATAATCTTAATTTAACTAAATAAACCTCTGAAAAAAAGAAAACTGTCCCCCAACATCTTTTCTTTCTATGCAGAATCCTGCAACAAAATTTTCAATTCAGGATCCTGCATTGAAGTAGCTTGCCCAGCTTTTTTACCAACATTGGGGTGCCCAATCCCCATGTCGGCATGTATTCCTCCCCACGTGCTAATGTGCCAAACTGGGAGCCCACCCCAGTGTGCCAATTTTATAGCAAAGGTTTCCAACACTGGGATGCCCCCCTCCCAGTGTCAGATGCCCCTCTCAGGTCCCTTCTTTTTATCCTGATATTGGCATGCTCAATCCCAGAGTCAGTTTGGGTCTCTCCCCCAACTATTGTGGCACACTGGGAGCCCACTCCAGTGTGCCAAATGTTTTTTTTTTCCTTTAAATAAAAATAATCTGTAAATAAAGAAAATCATCCTCCGGTGTCTTTTTTTCTGTAAAAAAGAAAATGGTCCCTCTTCATTTCCCCAGTTCCCCCTTCCCCATCCCCACCCTCACACTGAGCACCCACCTCCCCACACCCCCCTACCCCATATATACCTCCAGAGGGTGGGAGCAGCGATCTTCTCTGGACCAGGGACACTTCTGGACTCTTCAAAGTTGAACTGCAATCTGAGGACTCAAGGTTAAGCCATAAAATAGGAGTCAATGGGAGGGAATTTTGGACCTAAATTTTCAACATGGGTTCTTTGGACCCTGCCTTGCATACACAGTCACTGTAATTTTTTTATTCAGTCCTGAAAGCTGATTTTGTGGTCACTGTGTGGAATCACCTTTTGGGACCAGTTGATGAAATGACAGTGCCAGAGTTTATGAGGTGTGGTCCGAAAAAGCCCATGTTCAAAATTTGGCACAAAAATTCCAAAAAATGACTGCATTACAAGCATGCATTGTGCAATTTCTATGCATGCTCATAACTTCACCAGTTTTTAATATTTTCACTCCAGATTTTCAGCATTGCCATTTTTTCACACCTCCTAATGAACAGTATAGTTGTTATTTTTCACATCCTGCATGAAATGTGTTTTAACACCTGTGGCACAGAATGACGCAGTTGCTGTGTAAAATCAACGTTCAGGGTGCAGTAACAAAATTATAGTGCCTCTGTCCATGAGGAGAGGTACCAAAAAGCCCATGCTGAAAATTTGGTGAAAACATTCCAAAAAATGACTGTGTTACAATTGTACATTGCTCTGTTTCTACACAAGCTCATGACTTCACCAATTTTTAATATTTTCACTCCAGATTTTCAACATTGCCATTTTTACACACCTCTTTATTACAGTTGTGATTTTTTACATCCTGCCCAAAACATGTTATCACACCTGTGCCGCAGAATGGCAAGGTCACTGAGCAAAATCAACTTTCGGGATGGATTATGAAATCATAGTGCTGGTGTTCATGAGGGAAGGTCCCAAAAAGCTCATGTTTAAAATTGGTTCTAAAATTCAAAAAATTCACTGTATTACGAGTGTCCTTTGCATAGTTTCTTGCAAAATTTCCCATAGGATAACATTGCAATGCCCACGGCGCCTTTTGAAGCCCGTATCTCAAAAACGGTTTTAGATATGGCTTTTTTGCTATTAACAGCTGAGGTGGAGTAAGCATGGCTGGAGGTATCAAAATCATGAATACCATTGAAGTGGAATTTTGTTTCATAGCTGCTATGGTTACTGAGATTTTGGCAAATTAGTGTTCCAAGGGTTAATTTCCATGTCTGTATGCCTGCATTATGTCCCCATACTTATGTGTAAGTTGAAGTGCAGTGCCCAAAGGGTCTACGCTCTCACATTTGCATACTATTACACAAATATTTTAGTGCCTGGAGGGCCTGCACTCCCACAACCACATACCAGTTACATTACACTACATTTACAATGGAACTGGTGTAAATTTTTTCAGTAAACCAGCAAAAGGCAACTATGGATAACATTACTGAGATAGCTGTGTCTGTGCCACCTTTCAGTGCCCGTATCTCAAAAGTGGGTCAGGAAAGTGCCAGGAGTGTTGCAACACTACCTTTAGTTTCATAAAAGCACCAGTAGTGTTGCAACACTACTTTTTAGTTTCACAAAAGTACCGTACCCTATGTTGACCTATAGGCAGTTTGCAAAAGTTGTGGAATTTCACAAAATTAAAGCCCCACATGAGCCAGTTTCTTTGCCATTTCATAGGAAAATAACAATTAGGACTTTTTTGTATGAAATTTACAATGTAGGAAACCCTGGCCTCACAGATGTGCCCTTTGGTGGTTTGGTCATAAAACTGATGATGTTTCCATAGTTACGGTGCTCCAAAGTTGCCAGATTTCCCATAGGATAACACTGCAGTGCCAGCTGTGCCTTTTGGTGCCCTTATCTTAAAAATGGTTCAAAATACGGATTTTTCACTGTGGTAACCTTAGTGCACCTAAAGGTGCACTAAGTCCCTGTGGAGGTTTTGAAGCCATGATTACAACTGCAGTGGGATTTTTTTCCTTGGTTGCTAAGGTTACTGCAATATTAACATATTAGTATTGCAAGGGTTCCTTTTCATGACTGTATGGGTATGGTATGTCTCCGTACTTATGTGTAAGTGGGAGTGCAGGGCCTGAGGGCCTGAGATCCCACATATTGATATCAGTATGCAAAAAATGGGTAGGAAGAGGGAAGTGCAGGGCCCAGAGGGCTCTCGCTCCCAAAACCACATACCAGTTACATCACACTTTCTCAAAAAGATGGGAAATTCATTGCAAAAAACTTTGCTAATGCATCAGTTAGCATTGATAGTAACTGACAAAAGTTTGGAAATTTGGTGTCGGGTTGTGCATTGGAGTCATCGGGCCTAACTCTCACCCCATTCTCCTATACTGCACCACCTCAGCTTGTTTACACATGGAATGGGGTAAGAGGACGATGTCCCCAACACACACACTCCAATGCCTGTTGGTGTGTGGAAGGTGGGGGTGTGGGGATGGGGTGGTAGAGGTTGGTAACCCTAGCACTGAATGTCCAAAAGTTTGTCAATGTATTATCAACCCTAAATGATGCATTAATAAAGATTTTTGCAATGAATATATAATATATATATATATATATACACACACACACACACACACACACATATGCATACACACATTATAGTGGCATGGTAGTGCCACTATAGTTAGGGTTGAGTACCCCATTTAAGGTTAAAGTGTGAAATGTTTCAGCTTAATAACTTTGCCACCATATGATGGATTTGCCTGGGATTTGGTATGCATGGAACAGTAACATAGATCTCTGGATCTGCCAAGTTTTGTAATGGTCAGATATATGGTTGCGGAGCTATATAGCACCATAAAAAGTCATATTTACGCTTTTTTGCGCATTCTTTGCTCGCTCCTACAAGTTGCACAGTTTGTGTGACTGGTCTGAAAACTTCAGGGAATATGCAGCCAGGGGCTCGATGTGCCTTTTGAAGATTTTGTGAAAAAATATTAAACGGTTCAAAAGTTATTCAAAAAACAAGTTTCTCATTATAGTCAATAGAAAAAATTAACAAATAGTTCAACAGTGTCTCAAATGCAGATTTTAGTGTTGTAAATGACCCCTGTAGTGTCGCAAATCCACCACTTCGTTTTCAGTTGGTGGTCACAGAATTGCTTGGCATTTAAATTTGGAACCCTCTAGGGACACAGTTCTTGCTGTGTTCACCTAGTCGAGTCCTGAGGATGCTAGCCTTGTCTTTTTTGGGGGTTAAACACCCCAGAAATATATTTTAAAAATTTTCATAAAAAGTAGTGTCGCAAAGTAGTGTCGCACTTGCTTTTATTTGTGAAAGTGTCATGATTTGCGACACTACTTTGCGACACTATGCCCAAAACAATAGTGAATCTTTGCCACCATGTTGCAAAAGAATGGTTTGGTCTTTTGGGCTGCAATTTGGAGGGAAGAAAGCCAAGACCCCACAGATGTGCCTTTTGGTGGTTTGGTGACAAAATATTAGAGGGCTGCAAAGTTACAGCACTCCAAAATTGACGATTTTTCCCATAGGCTAACATTACGGCGTTTGCCGCGCCTTTCAGGGCCCGAATCTCAAAAACGCTTCAAGATACAGACTTTTCATCAGAAGAATTCTTAGCCCCCCACTAGGGAGCTAAATGTAAAACTAGCCAGGAAAGTCATAAATATTAGGAGATTTTACATTTTTTTCTACGTCGTACGGTTCCTGATATATAAGCAATTTAGTATTCCAAGTGTTCATTTTCTGCTCCGAGACCCATTATTATGCATACATTCTTTGTATGCACTGTGCTTCTGGTGCAACTTTTTGGAAAAAACAGTGTGTGCGTTAGCACTACTGTTACAGTTAGTGTGTCCACTTGCATTTGCATTACTGCTACCATTTGTGTTTACATTACTGTTTCTGTTTGCGTTTCCTTTTGCGTCACGATGTGCATTACCATTTACGTTTGCATATGCGCTTCCGTTTGCATTTCCATTTGCGTTTGTGTTTCCTTTGGCATCATCGTTGGTGTTACCATAAGCGTTTGTGTTTCCAATTGCGTTACCGTGACGTGCACATTACCATTTGCATTTGTGTACATGCATGCATTTGCGTCTCTGTTTGTGTTACTGGTCCCTTTGCCGTCATCATTGGTGTTACCATAACCATTCGTGTTTCCAATTGCTTTACCATTACTGTTCGTGTGTTCATCACCATTTGTGTTTGCATTTCTCTTGGTCTTAGCGGTTGTGTTTTTGGTAGCGTTTCCGTTGTCAATTGCATTCTGTTTCCTTCTGTGTTGCTGCTGCCATTACCATTTGCATTTCTGTTTTCATTTGTGTTACCATTTGCAGTTTTGTTACTGTTGCATTTGCGTTTCCATTGGCGTTTGCATTTTTTGTTACTGTTTTTGTTAACGTTTGCGTTTCTGTTGGCGTTAGCATTTATGTTACCGTTTGCCTTACCATTTGTTTTCATTAATGTTTGCACTTGCGTTTCTCTTAAAGTTTGCATTATCGTTTATGTTTGCGTCACCACGTGCGTTACCATTTGTGCTTGCGTTTGCATTACCGTTAGCATTATTATTTTATTTTACCTCACTATTTCTATCACTGTTTGCATTAACATTACTGTTTGTGTTTTTGCGTTTGCGTAGTGCAGTGCAAAACATTATGTTTTTGCTATTTTATGCACTGTTGTCCATGATGCATAGAACAGTCAGTGTGTGGTTGATTGGTCTGAAGCTTGGCAGGTAGAAAGACCTTTGTTCAAGGAACATGTCAGTTTTTGTTTGGTGAAAAAATATTGTTCCGTTCCAGCGTTATGGCCATTTGAAGTTGGCCCACTTCACAGTTACTGATTTTTCAGTCACCAGGTTTGCCATTTTAGTGCATTTTCGGCTACGATTTCCACCATTTTGTGGTGGACGACTTCTTAAAGGTATAGAAACATAAAAATTGAATATCTCTGGAATGGTTTGGTCTTTTCACATGAAATTTGGTGTGTCTGTCCTGGAGATGTGAATTATGCTGTTTACATGTTTGAAAAATAATTAACTGTGGAGATATTGCATGATGCAGTTAACGTTTTGCACATAGCATTCTGCATGGTGCTACTGCCTTTAAATTTATAGCGTAGGTAGCCCTAGTGGCACAGAGGTGCCTTACTGTGGTTTCATGTGTAAAACATTAACAGGTGCTGAATTATGCCACTCCAATGAATGAAAATTTGGTTCATTACGCTTCAATAACTTCTGAACCATGTGTCCCATTTGCCTGGCATTTGGAATGTACAAAGAATTATAATTCAGCTTTCACTGTGTCAGGTCACTGGTTGCTGAATTGTGCATCTTACATTGTTTTCTCATGGCGCTGTGCATCCGTTGAACGTATGTACATACAATTCTGGACACACGGTGTGCTATGGTACGTCTTCTTTTAACAATTTTCGGTTCCGTTGGATATATGGTTCTTGTGTAGTGAAGCGAAAAAAATTTCATTTGTGGCACTCCTGCACAGTTTCATAGCACAGTCAGTGTGGTGTTGATTGCTCTGAAACTTGCCACGTAGAAAGACCTGTGTTCAAGGAACATGCCAGTTTTTGTTTGGTGAAAAAATATTTTGTTCCGTTGCAGAGTTATTGCCATTTGAAGTTGGTCCCCTCATGGTTACAGATTTTTGGCAGCCAGGTCCACCATTTTAGCGTATTTTTGGCCGCAATTTCCACCATTTTGTGGTGGAAGACTTCTTAAAGGTGCAGAAATGTAAAAATTGAATATCTCTGTAATGATTTCATCTTTTCACATGAAATTTGGAGGGTGTTGAGTGACTGTCCTGGGAATGTGAATAATGCTGTTTACATTTTGGAAACATTCTTCACTGTGGAGATACTGCATGACAGCATTAACATTTTGTGCACAGCATCCTGCATAGTGCTATTGGCTTGAAATTTATAGCGTAGGTTGCCCTAGTGGTACCGAGGTGCCTTGTAGTGGTTTGCTGTGTAAAACATTTACAGGTGTGGAATTATGCCACTCTGATGAATGAAAAATTGGCTCATTACGCTTCAATAACTTCTGAAACATGTGTCAGATTTGCCTTGCATTTGGAATGTACTAAGATTAATATTACATCTCTGACTGTGACAATTTTTGGGCAGCTGACACTCACGGTTGCTGAATTGTGCATGTTACATTGTTTGCTCATGGTGCTGTGCGACCGTTGAATGGATGTACATACAGTTCTGGACACATGATGTACTATGGTACATGTCTTCATTAACCAATTTTCATTTCAGTTGGTCATATAGTTTTTGCCCAGCAAAGTGACCAAAACTCTCACGGTGTGAGTGTGGGGCCCAAAGGGCCCCGGTCTCCCACCACCACATTACAGTCACTATTTATAGTGCACATTCTCAAAAAGAAGGGAAATTCAAGGCCAAAAACTCTGTTTAATGCATCAATTAGGGTTGTTCCACAGTGACAAAAGTGAGGAAATTCGGTGTTAGGGTTGAAAACCCTAACTGCACATTCCTCCTCCACCCCACCCCCACCCCCACCACATACACACACACACACACACACATACATGCAAGTAGGGGAAGGACCAAGGCAACACAACCAATCACACACAACCAGCAGCAGGTAACAGGAATAACATACAACTATCTAAACCATGAAACCACACACCCATGCTCCCTTTGGGCTGTGGCATGGGGTTGTCACTGCTAACTCTGATCCCGGATGTTCCACGCCCCACAAAATACATATCACTATGGACAACTGGACATGTTGGGCCACACGCTGCCACCAACACATAACACAGGCTACACATATGGTATTTTGAGGGTTCGCAAGATCCAAAACAGGATTTTGCACATTCCCTGAAATAATTTTGAAAATCACTTTTGCAAATGCGACAGTGTCGTACTATGTATTTGCAACACTTTCATGTTTGCTACAGTATTTTGTGTCACTAGTTTGCATGTTTTTGCAAATGTGACACTGTTGTGTTTTCTGTTTGCGACACTTTCATGTTTGCGACAGTATTTTGCAGCACTACTTTATATGTTTTCACAAATGCGACACTTTCGTATCTTCCATTTGTGACACTTTTGTGTTTGCAAAAGTATTTTGTGAAAGTATGCTCCTAATGACTGCACATCTTTGCCATCATCCTTCAAGCAAATAATTGGATCCTTTGGGCTGAAATTTGCAGGGTGGCAAGATCTGGTCCCACAGATTTGCCTTTCCCTGATTTTGTGATAAAATAATTAAGGACTACAATGTTACATTGTTCCAGAAATGAGCAATTTGTCATAGACTAACATTGCGGTGCCCATGATGCCTTTCGCCACCCATATGTTGAACAAAATGAGGTACACCGTTTTCGCTACTGCCAGCTTGGTTCACCTTTATGGGAACTAACCTCATAGAACAACTTTATAAATAATGCATGATATCTGATGTTGGATTTCTCCACTTCCTACAGTAACACAGGTATACACCTCCAGCTGGTTGTGTGTGATTGGTTGTGTTGCCTTGGTCCTTCCCCTACTTGCATGTATGTGTGTTTGTGGTGGTTGTGGTGGTGGGGGGGACCGGATTTCCTCACTTTTGTCACTGTGGAACAACCCTAACTGATGCATTAAATGGAGGTTTTTGCCATGTATATATATGTATACATATATATATTTATAAAATGGTTAAAGAAAAGGATATAAAAATTAAATCTTCTGATTGTATAAAACACATCATATGACCATGCGGATATCAGAGCGCGACTGCACACCTGCACTTTTACTCCCCAAAAAATAATTTTGCCATTTTGCAAGATAGATAACCCATGCTAGGATGTGCAGTCGAGCTCTGATATACACACGCCTTGGGTGGTTGACACACTCCAAGGCATGTGTATATCAGAACTTGACTGCACACCTAAGAGTGGGTTATCTATTACATATATTACAGTGGCATGGTAGTGTCACTATAGTAAAGGTTGAGTACCCCATTTATGGTTAAATCTGAAATTTAGCAGCTTAATAACTTTGCTCTGTAAGGCAGATTTGGCTGAAATGTGGAATGCATGGTCTGGTGCCATAGATCTGTGGACTTAGCAAGTTGCATTACAATTGTATGTACGGTTGAGGAGCTACAGAGTGCCAAAAAATGTAGAAATTATGTTTTTTGTGTGTTTCTGTGCTCGCACCTACAGTCCACATGTTTTGTGTCCAAAACCTTCAGGAAACATGTAGCTGGGGTCCCCAATGTGTTTTTCGAAGATTTCATGAAAAAATATTAAATGGTTCAAAAGTTTTTCACAAAACAAGTTTCCCATTGTAGTCAATGGGAAAAGTTATCAAAATGTGTGAAAGTGTCACAAATGAACTTTTTACTTTCGCAAATGACCCTTGTAGTGTTGCAAATCAGCCATCTTGTTTTCAGTTGCTGGTCACAGAAATGCTTGGCATTTAAATCTGTGACCCTTTACTGACACAATTCTTGTTGTGTTCGCCTAGTTGGGCCATGAGGATGCTAGCCATGTATTTTTTGGGGGGTAAAACACCCCAGAAATATGATTTTTAAATTTTTGTAAAAAGTAGTGTCACAAAGTATTTTCACATATGCAACACTTTCATGATTTCATTTGCAAAAGTGTTGTGATTTATGACACTACTCTGCGACACTATGCTAAAACAATAGGAAATCTTTGCCACGCTGCTGCAAAAGAACAGTTTGGTCTTTTGGGCTAACATTTGGAGGAAAGACAGCCAAGACCCTACAGATGTGTCTTTTGATAGTTTGGTGACAAAATATTAGAAGGCTGCAAAGTTACGGCACTCCGAAGTTGCCATTTTTTTCCATGGGCAAACATTACAGCATCCGCTGTACCTTTTGGGGCCTGTATCTCGAAAATGCTTCGAGATATGGACTTTTTGTCAAAAGAATGCTTAGTTCCCTGCTAGGGGGCTAAGTAAAAAACTAGCCTGGAAAGTCATTCATAATATGAGATTTTTATTTTTTTTCTACGTCGAACGGTTACTGAGATATAAGGAATTTAGTATTCCAAGTGCTCATTTTCTGCTCTGAGGGCCATTATTATGCATACATTCTTTGTATTCACTGGGCCAGATATTCAGAAATGCCCCAAAGGTCAGCACAAGTCTTGCACAGCACAATTCTGATGCGCCATGGCTCAATGAGTGTGATATCAAAGATTGCACATGGCGAAATGCGCCATTGCAACATGGCTGAATATCACACGGATGCACCAAGGTGCAACCAGACTTCGCATGCACCCGCAAGCACCAAGTGCACCCAGACCAGCCCTACAGCGCAACCAGAGATGCGCCACTGTGCAACTGGACATGAGCCATGGTGCACAAAGACTAGCACCAGGCAATGGTGGGAGCACAGCAGCAGTGTAAAGGCATGGGTCATGGCAGAGGATGACACCCAGGGACAGTGTCAGGGATGCACAGTGGCATGCCACAGGTGGCCACCACCAGCAGGGCACACACAGGCACCCAGACACCCCCACCCATGTACACACCTGTGGCACACAAAGCAGGCAACAGGTGGCACCAATGGCGGGTCACTGATCCAGTCCCCCCCACATGCTGTGCACCACCCACTCAGGCCCCAGCAAGCCACACCCAGGACCATGCTGTCAAGTACACATGCCACACATCCCAGACAGCCGCCCCATGGCCACCCCAAGGCACAGCCACTGACCAAGGGACAGGACACCAGGATGCATGACCCACACAATGACACAGGCATACCGCACAGAAACACACTATGCCACTTTAGCTTGGCTCCTCAAACCAGCTACTAAGCAGACACAGACACAGGCAGGTAAGGCAAAATAGAAATGTAATGGCAATAACTATATACAGACAAAAGGGGGTGGGAGAGGGTAGGATAGGGAGGGAAGGGGACAGGAAATATGGACTGTACAATGGGATGGGGGACTGGAGGGGGAGGAATGGCTGTGGGTACAGGTTACCAAAATATAGGGCTAATGGCACCCACAACCAGCCACCCCCTGCTTTCGCAGTTGCCTCCGAAGCCCACTGAGCTGCCTCCATATCTGGAAGACAGCCTCCATTGTCATTGAGGACACCAGTATCTGCTGCCACAGGAGCCTGCAATAAAGTGGTAGCCTTTGATGCCTGCAGACACCTAGGACAAGGGACAGAACAGGTGATCAGTGCAACGTCCAAGGAACAAGGCCCAACCAGAGTGCTGACCGAGCAGGGGGAACACACACCCCTGGAGGGCCCATACTGGCCACCCACAGGGTTGTGGGCCAACACCTGCTGGCAAGGTGGCACACCACATCAGTGCACAGCGGTGGTCCATGCTGCAAAGTGGCTATCCAACTGCAATATGGCAGTCACATGGCTTAGTGCCCCACCTGCACCACAGCACACCCAACCCACCAGCAGCAGGCACACGAGCTCAATGGATGCACCACAGTGGTGAGCACCCCCCACAGTGCCACACAGACAGCTGCCACAGCACACAGCACAGGCTGCCATGCCCACACCTACACCCCTGCCACTCCCTACTGATGTTGCACAGAACAATGTCAGTGTCTACCTGCCCTCTGTGGCCCCACAGGCACTGGTGCCACTCCTCCACCTCCTCCACCACCTCCCTGGGTTGCCACAGCCTGGTGACCTGCCAGCGCCACCCAACACCTGTCCTCAGGTCCTGGAAATGGAACAGAAACAGATACACATCAGTAACCAGGCATAGCAGCTGCCCACCACCCCCATTCCTGTGCACAGGGCGAACCCCTGCCTGACATGGCATGGTGGCAGCGCAATGCAAGTGGCAGATGATGAAGCCACAGCACACTGTGCACAAAGGTAGTACTCCACCCTGCAGGACACACCAGGCAGTCCAGCCAACACCACAATACAGCACCAGGGCACACATGCATGTTGGGCCTACTCACCTGGCTGTGGCACAGCCCCACACTGTGCACATGCCTCCAGGCACTGCAGGTGCTCAGGATCCCTCCATTGCAGGTCACCATAACAGTGGCGACACTGCTCACCACTTCTGGCCACCCCTGTGTGCTGTGAGACAATGGCAGTTATTGCCTGCCACACAGTCACCCAGGGCTGCAGCAGTGACACCTGCCCGAAGAGCTGGGGTGCGTGTGGCAGGACACAGGCTACTAGGTTGGCAAGTTCAACTTGCGACCAATTGGCCTCCCATGCACTGCATTGCTGTTGCTGCACCATCACCGGTGTGAAAGAACCATGGAGCAAAATGATGGCATGAAGTGAACGTGGATAGTGCATGCGCCAGATGCACGTGCCTAGAGGGAATGCGCTGTGAAAGGCTATCATGCAGTCATGGAGATGTGGGGCATGGGTGTGTCCTGACAGCGTCACAGGTACAGGGGCCATCCAGGGGCAGAGGTCACAGCAGGGGTCAGAGAACAGCCACTGCATGGTGCACAAATGCACAATAGCAGCCATGGTGCACTGTGCACCATGGGCCCTATTGCACACTGTGCACACAGTGCACAAAAGGTGGAAGCACACTGTCTTGCGCATGTGCATTGAGGGTCCGCGCAGTGTGCACGCGAGCGCATTGTGCCACAAATTGCTCTGGAGCAATCTCATTGCACATGGAGCAATTCCACGATATTCAGCTGCCACATGCTAATGAGCTCATCAGCCAACGTGGCGCACTGTGGAAATTAGCATGTCATTACCATTGAGCCGACGCTCATTTGCATGTGTTGTGCTACTAAAGCGCCACGGATTGGCACAGGCCACGGACCGGTATTGCAACCTTCTGAGGTAAGTTGCGCATGCTGCTGAGCCCAGCCAGCACAGCAGTAGGGATGGTGTAGGCTGCTGCTGACACTGACACACATGTCCATGTCCACAGGTAGCACAATGTCAGAACGTTGAGAGGTTGAGGAGTGTGGGCCTGCGCACAAATGCAGGCCCAACTTTACCAAGGCAGGGGCTAATGCACTGTTTGAGGCCTACCTCAACAGGGAGCCACTGCTGAGTGGTGCCACAGGCATACCACAGGCCAGGGCTGTGGCCTGGGAGGAGGTGGCGGTAAGTGTCAACCAGCAGGGCAGCTACCAGCGGTTAGTACAGGAGTGCCAGAAGAAGATGGGCACTGATATAACGCCACATCAAGGAGAAGGTGGCAACCATTCGTGCAGCCCGGACAGCCACTGGAGGGGGGCCTATTGATGTGCAGCAGCTCACAGCACAGGAGGAGCTGGTGGTGGCCACCATGCACTGCAGCACAGTCAAGGGTGTGCTGGGTGGAAGGTTCCAGACTGGTGGAAGCCCATCACTGCATGGTGCATATGTTGAACTCACACAGCAAGTAATGGGGGGTTGGGCCGGGGGACATGCATCACTGACACTTCTGTTTACTCTTTTAGCACCAGCACACCTGCATACAGTGGAAGGGGCACCAGCAGCAGCTGTAGAGGTTGGACCAGCCATCCACCTCCATGTGCATCTGGGGGCCTGATCAGCTGCAGCACACCACCGCTGTCCAGTCAGATGTCCTCGACATGGGGTCAGATGAGGCCCTGGCTGTGTTCCAGCAGGATGCCAGCCATGGCGTCCTCTGCACAGAGACACACATCGTGTGGGGTCTGACACTGATGATGACATGACCATGATTCTAGACAGCATGGGCGGTGTTGTGGGGGAGATGCCCATACCAAGTACCACCTCGGGCAGTGTGTCCAGTGGCCTGGCAGCAGTGAGACAACTGCCCACCACCACTGCAGGTGCTTCCATGTGCACCACCACCAAGGCAGTGCCATGTGGTGGTGGTGGTGGTGCAGCCACACAGCTGCTGAGCAGCATACAGAGGCTGAAGGGGCAGCAGCAGCAGGCAGCAGGGGACAGAGGGCAGCCGGATGTGGTGTCCACCACCGGGGTGCCAGACAGGGACCAACCCCATGTGGACCTCACTGTGCAGCGTCCACCTGAGTGGGGGGCTGTGTAGCACGGTCGTACACCACCGGTGGGTCGACGCCTCACCCAGGTTCCCCTGGGCACTGACCTATTGTCACAGCACACCCAATTGCTGTGTGCCTCTGTGGAGCAATAGGTACTGCTGATTGTTGGGGTGCATGTACTGTGTGTGGAGGTGCACCAGGTGGGCAAGCAGCATGAGAGATGCACTGCGCAGCTCCTGGAGGCTATTCAGCACTTGCAGGTGGACATGACCGCATACCATGATTGCATTGCCAATGTGATCAGGGATGGCCTTGCACCACTGGCTGCCACTGGGTGTGGCTGGCAACCTCACACACTGCATAGTGCTCTGTCCACCCCATGGACCTGGCATCAAATGACACCCTCCCTGTCGACACTGGGCTCTGCTGTGGGCATCCCAGGAACACCTGGGGTGGGTCTGTTTTGGTGCCTACACACCCCTGTGCAGACCAGGTCATGGTTCCGTGGTTCAAGCCCTGGAAGGCAGTTGCAGACACCCCCCTGTGACTGATGTGTAGCCTGTGGCTGCTGATCGGCCCCAGCATGGCTGCCCCTGTGGCCACGGTGGCCATGGTTCCACCTGGCAGATCTAAGGTGAGGGCAGCCCTGGCTGCAGTCTGCTGCCGCTGTCCTGCACGCGCATGGGTGGTGTGTGTGCGTGTGTGCATACCACAGGTGTGGCACTTGTGTGTCATGCTACACACTGCCTCCTACACTGCACCATCTCAGCTTGTTTACACATGGGATGGGATGAGAGTTAGGGCCGATGACCCCAACGCACACCACGATGCCTGTGGTGGGGGCTGAGTGGGGTGCAAGGGGTGGGAACCCAAATGCCGAATTTCCTCACTTTTGTCGCTGTAGAAGAACCCTAACTGATGCATTAGCTAAGTTTTTTGCATAGAAAAATATATATATATATATATATATATATATATATATATATATATACATATATGTGTATATATATATATTATAGTGGCATGGTACTGCCACTAAAGTTAGGGTTGAGGAGCCATTTTAAGGTTAAAGGGTCAAACTTTGCACCTTAATAACTTTGCCACCATTCAACAGATTTGCCTGAAATTTGATATGCACAATTGGGCATGGCAGATCTTGGGATCTGCCAAGTTTTGTACTGGTCAGATGTACAGCTGTGGAATTATTAAGTGCCAACAAAATGTGCGTTTATGCTTTTTTGTGAATTCTTTGCTCTCACCTACAGGTCGCATGGTTTGCGTGACCTGTCTGAAAACTTCAGGGAACATGCAGCCAGGGTCCCTGATGTGCCTTTTGAAGATTTTCTGAAAAAATATTAAACAGTTCAAAAGTTATTCAAAAAACAAGTTCCCATTATAAGTCAATGGGAAAAGTTAACAAAAAGTTCAACAGTGTCGCAAATGCACTTTTTAGTGTCGCAAATGGCCCTAGTAGTGTCGCAAATCTGCCATTTTGTTTTCAATTGGTGATCAGAAAAATGCTTGCCATAATTTGGGACCCTCTAGGGACACAATTCTTTTTGTGTTCACCTAGTCGGACCCTAAGGATGCTAGCCATGTCTTTCTTTTGGGGTAAAACACCCCAGAAATATGTTTTTTAAATTTCTGGAACCAGTAGTGTCACAAAGTAGTGTTGCAGGCACAACACTTTTGCAAGATTTTGCGAAAATTGCCGTAAATTGTGACACTACTTTTTCAGACTTGGCCAAAATGACAGGAATTCTTTGCCACCCTGCTGCGAAAGAACAGTTTGGTCTTTTGAGCTGAAATTTGGAGGGAAGGCAGCCAACATCTCACAAATGTGCCTTTTTGTGGTTTGGTGACAAAATATTGCATGGATGCAAAGTTTCAGTACTCCAAATTTGGCATTTTTTCCCATAGACTAACATTGCGGCGTCTGCTGCATGACAGGAATTCTTTGCCACCCTGCTGCAAAATAACAGTTTGGTCTTTTACACTGAAATTTAGAGGGAAGAAAGCCAACATCCCACAGATGTGCCTTTTTATGGTTTGGTGAAAAAATATTACAGGGAGGCAACGTTATGGTACTCCAAACTTCTCTTTTTTTCCCATAGGATAACATTACGGCATTTGCAGTGCCTTTCAGGGCCCGTATCTCGGAAACGGGCTGCGATACGGACTTTTCATTAGAAAAATGCTTAAGTCATAAATCATATGACTTTAAAAAAAATTTTCTACTTCGTACAGTTCCTGAGATATAAGTAATTTAGTATTCCAACTCCTCATTTTCTGCTCCGAGACCCATTATTATGCATACATTCTTTGTACTGACTGTCTTTCTCTATGCAGCTTTTGTGGAAAACCAGCCTGTACGCTTACATTACTGTTACCCTTACTGCTTCCGTTTGCAGTTCCGTACTCCATTTCACTTACTGCTCTGCCACGCCCACCATGTGCGTTACCCTTTGCGTTTTCATTTGAGCTTGCGTTTGCGTTATTTTTACCATTTGTGTCTACAGTACTGTTTCTATTTCTGTTTTGCTTTGCATCACCATGCACATTACCATTTGCATTTGCGGGCACTGTGTTACTATGTGACAAGATATCACGTGGCAGGCGCGCGGGGCCCGCCACCGCATTGTATTCACTATTTCTCGTTATCATTCTCAAAAAGAAGGGAAATTAGAGGCAAAAAACTCCATTTAATGCATCAGTTAGGGTTGTTCCACAGTGACAAAAGTGAGGAAATTCAGTGTTAGGGTTGAAAGCCCACCTTGGACCCCAGCCCACCCCCAACGGCATCGAGTGCGATTGGGTCGTCGGTCCAACTCTCACCCCATTCTCCTATACCTCTGCTTCTTTACACATGTGATGGGATGAGAGTTAGGGCCAATGACCCCAATGTGCACCCTGATGCTGGTGTGTTACTGTGGATCAAGGACATCCAGTGCATAGGCGAACATGAAGCAGCAGAAGTGCTAGCATTCATTAAGTAATACATCACTTGCCACATACCGGACAAGTATGACAGTCCTACAATGTGGAAGTTAGTGCAGAAGTTCCAACACCATATTTGTGCAAAATACTACTGCTGAGTAGTAAAGAACAAATCCAATTGGTACACAAGATGTCGCTTCGGATTTCCCAGACGTGTCTGTCAGGATAGTAGCATGAATGAACTGTTTTCAGCTATGTGACACCAGCTGAAGGTAAAATCAACCAAGAGGGTATATGAATTACCCAGGGACAAGAATGAGGTGTCCATCAATGACTACAACCCCACTCTTCTTCTAATGTGGCAAGCAAACATAGATGTTCAGTTTGTGGCTGACAACTCATTGGCTCTGGTTCAGTACGTCACTTCGTACATCACCAAACATGAACAGACTAGCTTGCAAGATCTTTGGGAAGCTATTGCCAGTTCAAGCAAGTCACTGACATCTCAGTTGTGGCCACTGGGATTGAAGACCCTATCACACAGAGAATGTGGTGCTTATGATGCCGGCGATCGCTTGATCGGTATACATTTGTACAGCAAATCTGATGCTCTGTGATTTCTCAGTGTAAACTACAAAGAGAAGTGCAAACGTGTACTTATTCCTCACGCTGAGATTGAGGAACTGGCTCTCAACAGACCCTCTTCAAGACATATCTTGAAGAATAACCTCATTTACATGCACTACCCCCATAGAGACAAAGACATGAGTGGTACAGTATGTCTATTTGAGGTGGCTAAATGGTACGACTTCAAGATGGATGTCTCACCTGATTGCACACATGACATTTACAAGGACAGAGGAGTGGATGGCTGTCTCATAAAAAGACATAAACCTTGGCTCATTACCACTGCAAATTGCATCTAGGCACATCTGAGAGCAGAGAGCATTACTACTTTGCCCTGCTATTTTTATTTAAATCCTGGAGGAATGAGTCTGAATTAAAAGGTGACTGATACATTTGTGGAACAATTCAATCACAGTTATGAGACATTCAAAAGTGAATACTCTGACACATATATACAGAGACTAGACCCTGAGAAGGAGCAGCTTGAAAAGGCACAGAAACAACTTGAAGAGGACACTGCTGTTAGTTCACAGAACAACCTTGATCCAGAAGGAGAAGGTATGCTTGGAGTGCCTCTGAATGCCCCAGAAGTACTCATGTCAGAAGTGGAGAGAGCTATGGAACATGGCACACTGTGCTGTTGATCCAACAGAATTGAGAGAGAGAGACTCAATGAGCAACAATGTGTGGTGAACTCTGCAGTTACTGATGCTGTTTGGTTTGGGATTTACATGAACAGAAGAAATATGACTGTCTTGACCACAAGCCACTACTGATGTTTGTTAGTGGCTCAGCAGGTACAGGTAAGAGCTTCCTTATCGAGGCCATTATGGCTGAAATACAGAAACTGACAGGCTTATCAATGTCTGTTGCTGCTAGTGCTCCCACTGGACTGGCTGCATACAACATTGGTGGAGTTACGCTACACCATCTCTTCATGTTGCCAGTGGAGCATGGCAAAGCAGGAGAGTATCATAAGCTGTCATTTGAGGTTGCATCTCAGCTTTGTTCTGTGTTTACTAAAATGAAGTTACTCATCATTGATGAGATTAGCATGGTCTCTAATTTGATGTTTGCCTGTATACACCTATGTCTACAGGAGATTTTGGGGACTGACTATAGAGGTGCATTTGGTGGTGAAAGCATCGTTGTATTTGGAGACCTTTTACAACTTGCACCAGTTAATGCAGAACATATCTTTGCAGCTCTGACTGTCAAGCAGGCTAAGAATACACTAGGCTGCATTGGAGGTTTTAACCTGTGGGAGTTAGTTACCTATGTTGAGTTGTGTGAGAACATGCGGCAGAGTGGTGATCTGGCTTACAAGGCACTGTTGGATAAAGCTCGTACAGGTTCTTTGTCACCAGAACATCTTTCAGTGTTACATGGTCAAAGAATCACAATGAATACTACATCCATACATACAGCATGTGATGTTTTCAGTGATGTGTACTCCAAGGGCACACGGATTGTGTGTCTTATGCCACGACTTAAGAAGTGTGCTGAGCTCAACAGTGTTATGTTGTAGAGAGAGAATCAAGAAATTCTCACACTGCATGCTGTTGGTACAGTTGATGGTGTCATTCTAAGTCTGAAGCTGGTAGCAAAGATGACTAAACGACTCGCTGAACTGAAGTCAGACATTTCACGCACAGCTGGCCTGGAAGTTGTTCTTACAGTTTGTAAGAATGCATGTGTCATGCTATGGTGTAATCTTGATGTTGAGCATGGCATGGTATATGGTGCCATGGGTCACATCATCGACTTCATATAAAATGTTCAGAAGACGTTTATCGAAACACTTGTCCACTTTGACAACATGAAACAGCCTGTGCAGATTGATCACAAATGTGTTAAGTTCCAGGTATTTAAGGATATCTATGTCAACAGGAAACAGTTCCCAATACATGTTGCATATGCTGTTTCCATTCACAAGTCACAGGGCTTGAGTTTGGATTCAGCAATGGTGAACATAGGCACAGACATTTTCAAAGATGGCATGAGCTACGTCGCACTTTCACACGTCTGCATTCTTTCTGGGTTGCACATCATAACACTCGCACCACAGAAGATACTCGCTGACAAGCGATGTATTGTCAAGTGCAACAGCTTACGTACTCTGTATCAGCCACAGATGTCTGTAATCCCACTACCTACTTATGTGGTTGTCTCACATCCCACAGTCACAGCTTCAGCTGGCAACAAGAGAAAATGAGCTGCCACTAGTGAATCAGCTGTGCACAGTAATAAGAAGGTCAGAATGTCAAATGCAGATGCAGAACCAGCTGTTGCTCAGAAGTCACTTGGTATGGCTGTTGTCCCAGTGTTTGATAATAGTACTAGAGTAAACTGCTATGCTAATTCAGCTATGCAAGCTTTTCTCCACATGCCACACTTTGTGCAGGCAATATCAGCTTCACGGGACACTCCCTTATCAAAGGCATTGAAGGAAGTTGTCAACGTGACTTCTGAGCAAACAATGTACAGTTACTGACACCTCTACGGCAGGTCTTAGGTACATATGATGGGTGCAGTACACTTGCTGCTAACATGCAGTAGGACACCACTGAGATTATAATGGCCATCATAAACAGTTTGGATGAAGAGGGGATTCCAATGCGTCAGTACTTCACTGTCTCATATGTTACTAGATATGTCTGTCTGTCATGTCGTCATTCAGAGCTATAAACCACTGAGGACATGCTTTGGGTTTCTCTGTTTGTGCATCAGTCTCAAAGTGTCAAGTTCCGGCAACTATTTACCAATGCAGAAAGTGGTCACTTATGTGTAAGGTGTGGAGGTACATGTACTCAGTCCATAAGTCTCAGGACTTCATCTCAATATCTTATGCTTGTATTGCATCGGTTTGACTCTAACGGGCTCAGAGTTGACACACCTATCACACATTTCACAGCTGGTAGAATTGTATTTAACCAAGCAGTGTTTGACGCTCAGGCTGTGATCTACCACTATGGCCAGTCTGTACATTCTGGACATTACACTTGTTTGTTGAGGTACAGAACTGGCTGGGTTGAATGCAATGACTTCACAAGCACTTTTAAACAGAGCCTACCGTGACACTTAAAAAATGCATATGTGCTGATATTGAAGAACTACTACAATCTTCATGCATCAGAGGAATAGTCACACAACATGTGACATACAGTAACTTGCTGTCCATTTTGTTACAGAGTGAGTTCCGCTAGATAAACATTATTTTTTTTAATGCAAATCTGCATTCAAGATTACACTAACACATCACATGGTTTACATGCATATGTTTACTCAATCTGACTGATAAGATTGTTGCGTTGATCAGTGATACAGTGAAAATAGTTGTAGTGGTCTTCAATCGGCACCAACTGTCTTTGCAGTCTCTAGAGAAACCACACTTAGATGTCTAAGAAAGACTTTGAAATAGCAAAAGAGATATACCTATCTGGTCATCCTCTTCTGTCATTGTCTTTTCTTCTGAGTACATCATATGCAGCCATAACAAGTACTACTTGGCACATTTACCAACTGTGTGCCTCTACTAAGGCACAATACTTGTCCATGTGCATGAAAAAAACTGTGTATTGCATGTCTTTTTAAAGACTTGTCTGTGTCATGATATTATTTGGATCTTTTATGAGGAAAAGATATCCTGCATTTGTTTGTGCCACTTCTGTGTTAGCACAATTGAACACTGTTTTTTTTTACATGATCTGATGACCTCTACTTAAGAGTACCATACTCTGAAATACGCATCACTCTGTGAAATGTTGAGTATCACCAGGTGTGGCTTGTGGGTTTTTTTTGTCCCTTTGAGTCTTGAGTTAATACATCCATATTGTACTGCAACAGTGTAGTACTATGCCTGTTTTCTTTTCGTACATCTGTGTTGTACATATGTATATATGATTATTAATACATTATTTGATTAAAGTCAGTACTGTTAGCTTTTAAGCAGTTATATTAATTGCTATTTAACTGAATGTATTAAACAATGTTAAGTATTTTGCTGTTTTACACTATTTGATTCACAAGTATTTAAACATATTCTTAATATGTTTATTAATATAACATAAATATTTAGTAGAAATTTTCTAGTTTGTAGTAATTTCAGATAGGTATCATTAAGAGTTATATAGAGTGAAGTGGTACATATTTGTTTATTACCAAGAGGTGACATTTTGTGAATAACAGATTATTTATGTAATATTCATAGCATTGTGTGCAACCATGACTTATTATTAACTAATAGTTTTTAGTGACGTAGATAATTCATTAATTCACCATGAATGTTGATTACAGTTTTGATGATTTTAACTGATGTATATAGTACCTGTCACCATATGCCATTTAATTTTGGTTTGTGTAAGAAGTTAATTCAATGTATGTATACAATTGTGCACTGTTGTAAATCAGGCACTTTCACTGATAACAACTGATTTTTATGTTCCTGATAATATTTCTCGATCGCCTCTATTGAGGGGTCAGGTGGGAATTTTCCAAATGCACCCATAAATCTATATGTCTTTACATGTCATTGGCAGGCAAATTGGATCCATTGGGAATCCATATAGTGGGCACGACAGCGCTGGATCCAGATACCCACGGCCGCATCCATAGGATGGGAGTACAGGAGCCTACTCCAGTTCAGGATTCCCTGTTAATAAACTTTGAAAATTTTTAAGACCCAAACACTTATGCACCATTGCTGACCATGGTCTCCCCCTGACACTGGCAATCCTGGTGGGATTCCGGTAAGCCAACATCTGAAAGCCAAACACTGGGATGGTAGTCGATACAGAGAAAAAAAGGAACATGATGGATGCCCTATCTATTCTCTCCTGGAATATTGAGGGCATACATCTTAAAATAATGGACCCTGAGGTTCTGGATTTTCTTGAGTCCTATGACATAATAGGCATTCAGAAAACATGGTGCACAGAAGAGTCTAGTCCCGGACTGGCTGGTTATACAGCTATAACTTCATTGGCCTCCAGAGACAAAAAATTTGGTAGGCTTAAAGGGGGAGTTACCTTTTTTATCAAAACACAGCTAGATCTAGGAATTACCCAAATAGCTAGAAATCTAGAGGGAATTCTGACTCTACAAATTCATAAAGGCCTAGAGAAAGCTATTCTGTGTAATATATATTTTGCCCCCAGATTCAGACATTCTGAAACAGCAGAAACATTTATTCAGAATTTGAAAACTTTGCTGGATGATTTGTTGGACAGCTATGCAGACTGCCCTATAATCATTACGGGAGACTTCAATGCTAGAGTTTCTTCCTGTCTCGTGGAAGATGATTATACCAATTTTACCAATCTACTTCCTTTGGCCAATGTTAATATCTCCCATAAAAGGTCCTCACAGGATCTGGTACTTAACCCCAGAGGCAGGACCCTCCTGGATGTTTTTGCATCCAGGAATTACTGTCTCTTAAATGGAAGAACTCAGGGTGATATGTTGGGGGTCTTCACTTTTAGAGGCCCAATGGGTTCTTCTACTCCAGACCTAATTTGGACTAACCTAGAGGCAACCTACATGGTACAAAAATTAGAGGTTAAAGACAGATTGGAATCTGCCCACTGTCCCATTGTTCTTACTCTGAATTGTCCCCTAGGAACAAATAGAAAAACAGGTTACCTGGAGGACAACCTGGAGATTATTAATGAGAAAAGAATCATCTGGGGACCTCTACATCATATAAATACTGGAGAAGTGTGTTACATACATGACTCCATTATGAACTCTCATGACTCAAGTATTATCCTAGTAAGTTGGGAAAGGACATCTATGATATTGAAACCATGGTGCAAGAAAAAAATACCTTCTCGTAAACAGATATATAAAAAGTCTTGGTTTAATGCAGATTGCCTATGGGCTAAAAAATCTTTTGGCAGAATACTGAGGGCTCATAAAAATAAAAGAAATAAAACTACAGCAGACTTCAAGATACTTAAGACAGAAAGAGAAAAGTATAAGCTATCTTTAGAAAGGGCAAAAGAAAAACACTCTCATGAACTCTGGGAAAAACTCAGACAGACCGTATTGAATAGAGATGGTAGAGGCTTCTGGAAACTGGTATCTCAGGGCTACAACAAATATTCAAATAGACTAGAAGCCTATGTTACACCAGAAGCCTGGACTCTCTATTTCTCGGAGCTCTATTTCTCTCAGTCTGAACA
Source organism: Neoceratodus forsteri (assembly GCA_016271365.2). Classification (NCBI taxonomy): domain Eukaryota; kingdom Metazoa; phylum Chordata; order Ceratodontiformes; family Ceratodontidae; genus Neoceratodus; species Neoceratodus forsteri. The sequence continues at coordinate 30,903,620 of CM028137.1, read as the reverse complement.
AGAGATGACGATAGCCCAAGAGCCCAGGGGAGAAACATTTTATCCTCACTCCATCTTCATTACAGAAGAAGATATTCTCCTGGCATTATCATCATTGAAATCCAATAAGGCCCCAGGACCTGACGGTATTCTGGGAGACCTATATAAATAATTTCCCAACTGGTGGTGTCCGCCTTTTATATTATTTAATGGACTCTACAAGGACTTCCTTGTCCCCTGTTGGCTAGGTAGTCATATTTTCCCGTGATTTAAAAAGGAGGATCCTTATAACCCAAAAATGTATAGACCGATCAGCCTTATAGATGTTTCTTAGAAGATCTTTACAAGGATAATTCTGGAAGATTAATAGACTGGGCTGAAGCAAACTCAATCTTGAATGAGGCACAAAATGGCTTTAGGAAGAATAGGTCCACAATACAGCACTGCTATGTTTTGTATCATTTGATTTGAAATACACCAAAATTAGAAAACAAATCTTTACTGCTGTTTGTGGACTTCTCTTCAGCTTTTGATAACATCAGCAGGAAAATTCTTTGGACAACACTTAAGGTATTAGGGCTGGAGAGTTCCCTGCTGGATGTCATCATTAGACTACACGAAAATACTTGGGCTAGAGTCCAATACGATCAGTATGGACATCTGACTGAGAAATTCTTTACGAACACAGGCGTTAGACAAGGATGTATTTTGGCATCCACTTTATTTAATATATATATAAACATAATTTTGGAACAGATTTCTATCCCCGACTTCCATGCCCCCAAGGTAGTTCACACTAGGATTGACTGTCTTGCATATGCTGACGACTTGGTTCTGCTGTCAACTTCTATATTAGGACTTAAAAGGAAATTGATAAAGTTTGAATCCTTATGTGTACAGTACAAACTAAAAATTAACCATGGTAAAACCAAAGTAGTGGTGTTTGGAAATCAGAGAAAAAAAATCACTAGCTTTAAGATAGATGGGGTAAACATAGACAGGACAAAGTACTATGACTACTTAGGAGTTCAATTTTCCTACAATCTGTCTTGGCACCAACATATGGAGATAATCCAAAATAAAATGAGATCGTCAGGGAATGCTCTAAAAATATTTAACAATAAAATGGGAAAAACCTCAGTTAAAGGAATCATGAATGTACTTAATGCTAAAATAAGATCAAGTATGTTATATGCTTGTGAAACATGGGGATATGCACAGATCGGAAGGCTACAAACCATTCTAAACAACCTGTACATATATATCTTCATGTTACCACAAGAGACACCAAAATGTATTCTAACATTGGAATTAGGACAGCGCACCCTACTTTCACTTATACAGGAGCAACAAATTATATTCACACTCAAACTTTTTTTGTTGCCCGAAAGTAGATACCCCAGAATGTGTCTTGAAGAAAGCATAAAAATGGCCAATTTGGGATTTATTCATCCCAGTATTCGGTTTATCAAGGAGGTTATGATGCCAGCTGGCCTGGGACATTTATTATATGAAGTATACTACAGACCTCTAGTAGAAATTAAACAGGATGTTAAAATCAGAGTGGGAGCACTGGATGAGAACCTCCTGCTTACTCGGCTCTCCATGCTTAAACTCCATGATTATTACAAAACAATCAAACTTTCCTGTAGTTTTGAGTTATATCTTTCTATGATAACAAACTTTAGATTAAGGAGGATCTATACCAGATTTTGAACCGAGTGTTATACAGCAAACTATGTGCAGTATAGATATAAGGAAAAGGCTTTACCCTCCCCATTTTGTAAATGCGGTTCGGAATCAATAGATGACTTAAAACATGTTGTACTATTATGTCCCCTTTATGAAGGATCCAGAAAGAAATGGTTGGGTGAACTTCCTGGAGGTCTCAGTCTCCCTCCCTCCAATATGTTGGATTATCTCTTCAAAACTAAAGATAAAAAAATCACTGAATTGTTGGCAAAGTTTCTTTTAACCACACATCTGTAAAGAAAAGCTCATATTATTATGAAACTCTCCTATCATGATCTAAATAATAGACAGTTTTTATCCTTTATTATGGTATTTTTTGCTTTGGTGCTATATGATGGGTGTATGTTAGACCCATAACTGTAATTATAACCTTTTTACAATTTGTATTATATGTGATGCATACAAAATTTTACATTGTAGACGGCTTAGTGCTGATCAATAAAATTGTTACTTACTTATATGTCTTTACTTGTATATGTATGTGTATATATATGCATATGTCTACACATAAATATATTACAATTAAATGTTTTTAAATAGCTTAAAGATGTATCTTTTTTTAGACACCATTATGTGTTTCTGCTGCTATTATTTAAACAGTTGGCATCTGTTTTTTTGCCCACCCCAGGAACATTCACACTATCAGTCACACAAAGACAATAACATCATCACTGTTTGATGCATGTAAGCAGTGTACAGAGACTATCATGGTAGCTGTGTTCATGTGTTCTGTGCTACTGTCAGAACTTCCTCATGAAGTACCTGTCATACTGTTTTACATGTATTTTAAACTTTGATGTAATGCTTTTTTAAACATTGTTTTGTGAGACTGATTTTGTGTTCCAATTAGACTTTTAATTTGGTCTTTTTAGTCAACTACTAATTGGGCAATAAATATTTTTAAAGCCTTATCTACCTGTATTGTGTCTTTTGTTATATATTAAGTTACAGTGCTGGTATGTATACTGGTCTTGGTATATTGCTGCATACAAAGAAAGTACAAGAGGTTCATGTGTGCATATTTTCTACTTAGCAGAGTACATGTACTATTGGTCCATGTGGTGCACATATTACTCTCCTATTCCATTTATGTATGACTTCATTTTCATGTGTAAAGTGTAGCACATGAACTACTGCCAGATGAATAGCATAAAACAAGTTAATATTCTGATAAAGCTATCTATATCTTGGTCAGAGTGTAATGCAAAAAGGGAGGCATGCTCTCACCAACATATAAAATATAGTTTGAGATTATGATTTCTCAAAAGGACAGGAAATTCATGGCAAAAAACTCAGTTTAATGCATCAGTTAGGGTTGTTGCACAGCAACAAAAGCAAAGAAATTTGGTGTTATGGTTGAAAACCCTAACTCCGCATTCCCCACCCCAGCACCACAGACACACACACACACACACACACACATACACACACACACACACACACATATACAAATGCAAGTAGGGGGGAGGACCAAGGCAGGTGACAGAAATAACATACAACTGTCTAAATGTACTACAAGACACATCCATCATCGTGGGCCACCAACTGTAGCATTTGAGAAGGCATGGGTGTACACAGTGTTGTGGACATCTTCACAGAGTCACATGGCAGAACAATAGTACTCTAGACAGAATTCCTATGATATGCATTGTTTGGTTATGCTGTGATAATATCATGAGGTATTAACATAGAAGAAAGCATGTATAAAATGATGTGTTATATAATGTGGTCATAAGCAGAAAAAAAATGACAGTATGAGACTCTTTCAGTAACATGCACTGCCCAATGTACCCCTGCTCAAATCAAGATGGGAATGGTCACATTGACCCACACATGTTGAATGAATAATGAGTTCTGGTCACAAATCTATTAACACATACAGTGCTCAATAGTTTTATGACAGTTCTGTTATTTACGATTCAATATAGTATGCAGAACGAATATTTGGTTATTTTACTGCCACATGCAGAAGCACTAACAGAACTAACAGTGGTATGAATGCAGCATGATGTTTCCAGCCTATGATAATAGTCATATTACAGTAAATATGTGAAATGCTTTGTATAATAATGTCAACCATGTGCCATGATGATATTTAACAGTTTGTGACCTACAGTACCACGTAGCTGGCAAACTGTTTAGGATTAGATAACAGTGCAGCAGCACAAGTGTATATAATAGTATTCTGATACATTATTTGCTACTGTTTGGGTAACATTAGGAGCCAATTACACACATGAAAGGTTGGTGTAAATGATGTCTAATATTATCCATTCATAGGTACAGAAGTGGTAGCGTGGTTTGTTTGGACACCCCTGTTACCACATAGGTAGGAATTTGTATACAAACAGAAACAGCAATTGCACTGACACACTCACAGCAAGGCAAAGAGACTGAAGTGGTACCATGGAATAGTTTGGGTGACACAGTCCCATATACAGCTGTGCAGCTTCAGATAGTAGTGGAGAAGGGCTCTGCACATAATACTGTACTGATCTATTTCTTTCTTATGCCATGGTAAGATCAGTAGGTATTTATTCACATGAAACTGTGTTACATTACTGTCTGATACTACACATTCATACACACAAACATAGGAGCATGGGGCCGTTTAAACAGCATGCTAGCAGCAACATATCAATTAGTAGAGAAACACACTTACCTGTTTCAAATGAGAAACTTTCCAGAATTCAGGTATTGTGCTGTGTGACTATGTGACTTTTTGGGTCTGACACTCCCACACACAGATATGGAACTGTACAATGTAAGATAAAGGTACAGCAGTATTGTGCACATAATAGTGTACTGACACATAATTGTCTTATTCTGGGGTAACATCAGGAGACATTAACAGTCAACAAAGGTCCCTAAAACCACTGCCAGATATTGGCATGTTATTAGAGTGATGATTACTGACACACTGTCATTCAAAAGAGATAAGAAATCTATTAAATATAAAAAAAAATGTTTACTGTGATACAGCAACAACTGATGGCCAGTATGCATGCATAGCACCAAGTCACTTGGATGGCAGCAGAACTTCTACACTTGGTGGCCTATAATGATGGATGTGTCTTGTAGTATGTTTAGACAGTTGTATGTTATTTCTGTCACCTGCTGCTGGTTGTCTGTGATTGGTTGTGTTGCCTTGGTCCTCCCCCCTACTTGCATATGTGTGTGTGTGTGTGTGTGGTGCTGTGGGGTTGGGGTGGGGAATGCGGAGTTGGATCAACACTAACCAATGCATTAAACGGAGTTCTTTTGCCATGAATATATATATATATAAATATATATAGATAGATAGATATATCTATATATACATATATATCTATTTTTATATATATATATATATATATAGACTTCAGTAACTGGGTAAGGCCCGCTAGGCACAAGTACTGGGGCAATGTGGGAGCACTAGGGTGGTTAAGTGACTTGCTTAGAGTCACACAGTATGCAAGTGGAGGTTGTGGGAATCAAACCCAGGTTTGCTGGATGTACCAAGCTCATTCACAGCTTATAACTCTAACCTCTAGGCTATACTGCTCCTCATTGAACTCATACTGCACAACACCACTTGGCAGCTTTCAAGTTTGTCAGTCTGGGTTGTTTCACTTGGCCTTATCCCACCATATGATCGCTGAATGATGGTGACTTCAGGAGACTTAAAACCTATGCAAGTATTCAAGCACAGAGTTGTCATTCAGTTTGATACATTCCTTACCATAAACTGCAACTTTTGCTTTTGATTTTAGTGCCCAGAGACTATATGCATCAGACTACCATATTGCACTGTTATTCCTAGTCGCCTATGAAGTTTTGTTTCCTTTTCGCTGCAAAGTTTCCAGGGTGGAAACCTAGTGTTATTCTTGAATATGTTACCTTATAAATTTTAACAGGCTGGACACATTTTTTATTCATTTGGGGATTCTCTGATATTTGACATGCATGGGACTAGCACTGGGTGGGATCAAGATACAGTCAATTTTAATTGTTATGAGTCTGGTTAGTCCGCTTTTTTTAGACAGCTATGTTCTTGTTCCACTGTTAATGAGGTGACTGTTAAATTTAATAAGGTTCATGATTATGTGGGCCGAGGGTTATCTTGGTTTGCCCAGTACACTCTGTAGATTCAATCTACCTCATGTATACTCATTTTTTATACTTTGTCCTAATGGAGGGACAACAAGTAATTGTTATCATTTCCTAGGATACGTATTTTTCTTTACCCATAGAGCCACTTTATTGTCTAGATTGTGCCTCAAGTTTTTGGGATTGTTACTCCTGGGACTAGCTTTTTGAGGGTATTGGCCCAGCGTATTCTGCCACTGGTTCTTGTGGTTTTTCCCTCTGGGTATATACCCCTTTTTTTGGATGCCCTTCTGCATCCACCTTTAAGTTTGGTTGCTGATTGCTGGGACAATTACCCAGATCAACTTCTGGTTCAACTAGTATAGTTACCCCCATGTTTTTTTAACTGGGGCTCTCTCTATCTTATTTTTCTGTGTTACTGTTTACCTTGATGTTTGTCTGTCTGTGACTTTTTTTATTTACACTTTATCCCTAGGGTGGTGCTGCTGGGGGGGATCTGGGTGGGAGGATGGTTTAAGGTTCTGCTTGGCTAACTTTACAAGTGGTTTATGTATGACTGTTCTTAAATTATGTTCCATTAATGTTAAGGGAATTAATAATGTGGTTAAGCATACCAGAATTTTACATGAATTGAAAAAAGAATGTTGTGATATTGCCTGTTTACAAGAAACTAAACTCTCTGCTTTAGAACATTTCAAATGATGCCACTCCTGGGTGGGCATGGTGTAGTCTAATTCCCACCCGTGGGCCAAATGGCAGGAGTTGCAGTACTGGTGTGAAGAGGATTGTCTTTTCAGCTAAACAAGGTTGCTACAGCTGGAAATTGGTGGATGGTCCTGATCTCAGGAATTTTCAGTGGGCGACCCCTACATGTGTTGATATTCTATGCCCTTACCCCTCTTACTGGAGAATTTTTTTAGGTTTTTCTTCCGTGTGATTTCGGATTTCCCAGATAGCCAGATTTTGTGCGTGGATGACTGGAATTGATTGGAAGACCCTGTACTTGATAAAAGCCTTCCTAATATATAATAATCCTGATATAATCCTAATAAGTTCCTCACTCATGAACTTCCACTCCAGGCTGAAGTCCCATCTGCTGACCTCAAGCGCATGCCACTGTCATGGCACTTAAAGCTCCTAAGGTACTCCCCTCCTCTCCAACTTCCGTCTCCTAGCTTAACCTTCCTACTACCTGCCTTATACAGACTGCTCGCCAGATGCCACGTGTAACCCCTGAATAAACTATATGCAAAGTACTACCAATTGCTTACATGTCATGATGATAACCATGCCTGTACCCATGCCTGCATCCACTGCTTTTCTTTTACCGTGCCTGTAACCATGCCTGTATCCACTATTTTTCTTTATGGTAACCTAACCACCTCATGATGTAACTCACAATGCCTCAAATGTTCCTTATGACCTTGTTCATTCTTATAACTTGTATTGTTATCCCGGGTCGCCCCTGAAAAAGGGACCTTCAGGGCTCAGTGGGCCTACCCGGTCACCGAAATTTAATAAATTAATAAATAAACATAAAAGGACAGAAGTCTTCCTCCCAACTCTTCAGAACACACTCTTCTGAATCCAGATTTGTTGACCCCTGGCGTTTGCAAAACCCCCATCAGGCTGATTTCACATATTACTCAGCTGCAACCAATTCCTATTCGAGATTAGACAGGTTCTAGTCTCAAAAGAGCCTGGCCCATACTTTTCATGATATCCAGATACACCTAGTGACATTTTCTGATCATGCCATGATCTCTGCCCAGTACAGCTGTGTGGAATGGGATAATTCAAAATCCATGGAATTTCACCGAAAGTTCACAAAATTCATCGGAATGACATCGGAATTTTGTGGACTTTTTAAAATTTAGTAATTTGGTTAATATTCAGCCTCCGTTCAAGCTAGAGCTCTAAAATTCTCTCTGGGTCAATGGCCACTAACATGCCTAATATCATGAAATTTGGATGGATAGGCTCAAAATTATAGGTTCTCAAATATTGTTGTTTTATTGTATGTGCGAAATTTCATGAACATTTTTATCTGCATACATCTTAACCATCTATTGGGTCAGGGGTCTTAAATTTGGCATGATTTCTTGATGATAGATGTTCTAGCAATCTGCTGGATTTCATAACAATATGATGCATCGTCTCAAAATGATACATGCTCAAAATCTGTCATTTTATTTTTTTCACGAAATCTCATGAAAAGATTTTATCTGCATATAACTCAGGCACCTTTGGAGCTATGCATGTGTAAATTAGTATGGATAACCTTTTTGTAAATGCTTATAGAATGACCTAAATATGGAGAGAATTAGATAAGAAATTTTTAAGTTAGAAGAGTTCCAAACTTTATGAAAACTATCAAAAATGTTGATGTTTGTAACTTTCCTGCTCTTGCATGCATAGAGTTAACATTTGACATGCATATCCATAGTCAGTGTATCCTGGTGTCTAACAAAACTGGATAAATTGGTTAAGCAGTTTTAATTTTGCAGAAGAAAAAAAAGATTAGTAACATTTTCTCGCATATTTGTTATAGCATATACTGTCATTAAAGCATCCAGAAATTTTTTGTGGAATTTAACATTAACAATGCACATATCACTACTTCATTTGATAAGCTGGGTTGAGCTTTTTGCAGTCCTGTTGTTCTTGTCCTTTCTGGGTGACTATTCTCCCCCCTTCCCTTCTCTTTAGGCATAGCCAGATTGACTCAGTAGAATTTCTGCTCCCTCTGATATCCTCTTTGTTCTTTACAGTGACAAACTCCCTTAAACATGAGTCACCTACTTTTTTCCTATCAACATACCCTGTTGTAATAGCCATAATTCTTTTTTTCCTGCTGCCCAAGACATTGTCTCTCCCCACTACATATTTCTGAGTACCTCTAAGTCCTAGACTTGCATGTACACCAGGCTCCTTGGATCATAAATTTACTGTATGTGATCCTTAAATATCCTGCATTCAGGTTAGAATTATTGACACTCTGTGCTTTCTTGCTCCAACCTGGGGGTCTACCACTATTGTTCTACCCAGCTCAGCTGTCAATTTTTTGGTGAAACTGTGAATCTAACTCCAGAACATGGTGACCCCCTGCACTACCTGCATCTAATACCCCTATTCTTTAATTAGCACCCCCCATATAAAGCTGAGTGAAATTATCAAATTCCAGTTTTATGGAATTTTTCATGAAATTCTACAATTTTCACAAAGACTCATGGTATTTGACTTTAAGTACAGATGTTATTTTGCAATTTCTCACAGCAAGCAATTAATAACATTGGCACACATAGTCTCCTTGTAAGGTCTAAGAACCTGCCAAATTTAATGGCATTGCATTCTCTAGTTTTAAAGTTTCAGGAGTTTATAAATTTGTAGCTTACATTCTTGCAGAATTACATTTTTAAATGTTGTGAAAGTTTGACTACTTTTAATTAAATCCTATTTAAAGCTGCAAATATGAACTTTTCCAGCAATGACCATGTGGTGTAGTAGTTTAAATTTGGATATGTAGTTTTAAAATTAGTGGGAACTAATCAAAATTTAAATTTTGGCAACATGTTTGGCAAGCTATGACTCAGTCCCATTTAAAGCTAGAAATCTGAAACTATGTGCATATACAAATGAAGTGATAAAGTGTATACCTGTCAAGTTTTGTAACATTTCAATGAATACTATCAAAATCATACTAAAATTACAGAAATCCAAATATTGGCAAAATATTTGGCTACCTATAACTCAGCTCCCATTGAAGCTTGAGACTTAAATCATGGTGTACTTATGCATTCTAGGCACTTCTCTAAATCCTGATATTGTGGAGAAATTTGATTAAATGTTTGGCCACTCTTAACTCCACCCTTTTCAATCTACAAATCTGCAATTTGGTGCACTCATGTAATTTTTCGGGTACTGTTTAGGTTCCACATTTGGTGGCATTTGGATGCATACTTTTAAAATGATAGCAAAATAACTGAAATGTAAAATGTTGCGAAATTCCACTGAATATTCATGAAAATTCCACAGAATCAGAATGGTCATTCTGTGGGCACTTTATAGTCTGCACAGCTGTACTGCTCAACTTTGTTGGGGGGCCTCTGGGAGACGTGATAACTGGAGGTCCAGTCCTGGACTCCTTCATGATAAATGTGATGTTGATGCTACCAGAGAGGTTATTAAAAAGTGCCTGGCTGAGAATAAAGAGGCTGATTCCCCTGTTAAGTTCCTTTGGGATGGGTTGAAAGCTGTTATTTGTGGCTATACCATTGCCTATACATCTCACAAAAACAAACAGCATCAGGCTAAGGTTCAAGATGCACTGGAGTTAATTTCCACTCTTGAGGAAGAACATAAGGGCACTAGGCATGCTTCCTTGTTACCATAACTTAAAAAAGTCAGGGATGTTTACAATGCTGTAATGCTAAGACATACAGAGAATGCCTTGAGTGGGGGAGAGGGTGGGCAAACTACTGGCTCATCATCTCAGAAAGCAAGAGGCAGACAGATATGTTCCTGTTATTCACTCGACTGGTTCTCCCTCGATCTTGGTTACACAGCCCTCCCAAACTGCAAACAATTTTTTTCAGATCTATAAACAACTGTATAGTAGAGAGATAGGGCCAGATTATGCTCAGCAAGTTACCTGATTTTTTACAGAGTGTGAATTTACCTACCCTGTCAGTGGAACAGTGTGACAGGCTAGAGGCTTCCATTTCTGAACCTGAGGTTTTAGTGGTAATTAAATAATTTAAGACAGGTAAGGCACCTGGTCCGGATGGTTTCACCACTGATTTTGACATAATTTTCACTGGTGATCTGGTCCTTCCACTAACAAAAATTTGCAATGTGGCCCATGAGAAGGGGGTGACCCCAGACACCTGGGATGACACTCTTATTTCTGTAATGCCCAAGCCAGGGAAGAACTTGACACTATGTTCTAGTTTTAGGCCCATATCGCTTTAAAATCAGGATGCAAACATTTTTGCTAAAGTAATTGGAACACGGCTCAAAATGTAATTGTTCTTCTGGTTCACCCTGACCAAACCTCCCTCCCTTATGCTCTCCCGTACCCACCATGCCCTCCCAGCTCCCTACCCTCACTATTCCTTTCTGTTTTATTCTGCCACTGCATTGAGCACCTACCTTGTATTATTTGTGCCATATGATGTACTGTCACTGTTGTATATAAATCTATTGTGTACTGGTATTAACCAGGCCCATCCTGTAAATGAGTTCTGCATTTATTTGTTGCCTTAATGATATATTGTCACTGTTGTATGTAACTCTGTTTTGACTGGCCTTAACCAGGTCCATCTTGTAAATGAGCTTTGCTCAACGATGTTCGCCTGTATAAATAAAGATTTTGATTGATTGATTAATTGAAACAGGGTTCATCCCTGGATGCCATATCCAAGATAATATTTGCCTATTTCTTAATATGTTGTCTGCCTTCAAGTATTCCCCACCCAATATTCTACAAGCGGTGATATCTCTCAATGCCAAAAAGGCATTTGATTGCTTTGATTGGCTGTACCTGGATAGTACCCTGCAGAAATTTGGTTTTGGCAATAAATTTTGCACTTGGATTAGCAACCTTTATAGGAACCCAAGAGCTCAGGTGAAGGTGGACGGGGTCACCTGCCCTGTCTTTGAGATTGAGAGGGCAACTAGACAGGGCTGCCTGCTCTCCCCCCTTCTCTTCACACTTAGTATGGAGCCCTTAGAGGCACTCGTATGACAATTGGAGGCATTTCAGGGTATCAAAGTGGGTAAGACAGAGCTGCAGGTTTCGTTATATGCGGATGACACTCTTCTTTATGTTACAGATCCCGCTCTGGCATTTCCCCATATATAAGACCTTTTGAGAGATTTTTGGAATGGTCTTAGGATTCAAAATGAATGAATCAAAAACTGAGATGATCCCAGTGGGGTATCACCCCGACTCTCCACATTCAGCTATTAGCCAGTTTAAATAGGCCAAATCCAGATTTAGATATTTAGGAATATAGGTGCCCTGGGACCTTGGAAAACTGTACCAGTCTTATCATCTTAAATTGCTTCAGGCAGTTCAAGCAGACTATAATTGCTGGAAAGAATTGCCTTTGTCCTGCTCTGGTAGAGTCAAATGCATTTGGATGAATGTGTTGCCCCGCTTCCTCTTTTTATTCCTATCTCTGCCACTTCAGCTCCCCAGGTCTTTCTGGAAGGCCTTTAAAACAATCATCTCTAAATTTATTTGGGCTAGGAAGACCCTACAGGTCTGGTGGGAGGTACTTTCTGCGCCCCAAATCCAGGGTAGTTTGGGGTTGTCTGACTTCTGCAAATATTTTTGGACTTCTCAGTTGCAGGCCCTGGTCCCTTTCTTAGGGGAAGCAGAACCCCCCCTTGTGGGTAGAACTGCCGCTCATTGATGGTAGCTACTATGGGAGACATGATACTCATGGACAGGGTTGGATTTCAGAAACTAACCACAGATAATCCCTGGGCCTCAGTTATAAAGGCTTCCTGGAGGGAGGTCTGTCAGGTGTTTAATATGGAAATGAGATTATGATCCACAACCCCCTTACTGAGTTGTTTAGATTGTCTTCCATATAAGTGGGATTTTAGTTTCCAAAACTGGGCCAGGAGTACTCTCAAATTTCTAGGTAAATTCCATGGAAGAGAGACCTTAAAATCATTTCAGAAACTCTGGGAAGAGTTTGCTTTACCCCATAGGGATCTATTTTGGTTTCTGCAAATTAGACATTATTTACTCAGGAGGTAACAAAGGTTTTCAACCGGCCCTGGAACCTAACCCCCTTCAAGAATGCCTAACTACATTTTCCCGAAGCCCAAACTCCAAGAGTAAGGTCTCTATTATTATAAGTCTACTTTCCATGTTGGAGTCCAACCAATTAGGCTACCTCAAGGAGAGCTGGACTTCATAGGCCAGGGCTCAGTTAGAAGACCAAGATTGGAGGAAAATTTGGGAGGGGGTGAACTCTACTACAGCTTCTCCCTTTTGGAGAGAATTTAGGTGGTGGGTCATACTTCATTATTTCCACACTCCGGTGGTCACCAAACATTTTGTACTTCATATCTCAGACCTATGTTGGAGGGGCTGCCCAGATAAAGGTACGCATACACATATTTTCTGGGATTGCCTATGGTGGTGACTTTCTAGGGCTCAGTTAGTAACACAGTGGGTAAGATTTTTCATATTACACCTCCAGTGGGAGTCCATCATTGGATTTTTGGACTACCACCGGTCACTATAAGGTCTAAAGCCCATCGGTATTTATATAACATATTTGTTGCGGCTGGCCTAAAGGCAATAACCTACCGGTAGGTCTCTCCAAGAACTCCCACTTTGAATTCTTGGTATACCATTTGCCAGAGTATTCTAGAAATGAAGCGGTTAACTGCCAAACTCCACTTCAAACAGATAAATTTGTAGGTAGATGGCTACCTTTTTTGCAATATAAAGCAACCAGAGAGAATAGGGATATTTTAGCAATACTGGCTGAGCAAGCCTAATTTACTTTACAGATAACTGATTGGTCTCCCTCCGACCTTCTCATTCCTCCACCTACCCCCAGATGCACCAAGTTACTGACACTGCATTGTAGTATTATCTCAATAATGTATTCAAGTGTGGATATTTTTGGGATATTGATTTTAGTATTTCTTGATTTTATTATGTTTTATCTTCTATCTTTATTTATTGTGTTAATTTATTGATTGTTGTTCAGACTTTTGGGAAGGTGTTGATTCTGTCTTGATTGTTACCTATCCATTTGTCCTTTTATGTTCACTGTTATGTGACTGTTCTATGTATTTTGAAAAAGTTTAATAAACTACAATTTAAAAAAAAATAAAGTTGGTCTCAGCTGCCCAGAGAGAGAAATCCATATCTCAATTAGTTTTCGAGATACAGTTGCCAAAAGGCACCATAGGTGCCGCCATGTTACTCTATGGGACATTTCTCAACTTTGGAATGCCATAACTATAGAACTGGAGTAACTTTTTTCACAAAACCAGCAAAAGGCACATCTGTTGGGCAAGGGCTTGCAACCCTGCACATTTCAGCCCAAAAGCCCTAACCATTTAATTGCAGTGAGGTAACAAAGAAATTGTGTTTTTTGGTGCACTTGCAACACTTTCACAAAATTTGCAAAATAACTGGTGCGAAAGTGTCACAAGTTGCAAAAGTGTTGCATCCGTTCTTTCGCAATTTGTGACAGTACTGGGGGTACGATGCTCGAAAACATATTTCCTAGGGGAATTTTAAACTTCTGAGGCCAGCATTGTGTTCCTCAGGCTCCAATTAGGTAAATAGAACTGTCGGTTCTATGTGATAACGGCGAAAGCCTAAAGGCGATTGCCATTATCACTAAGTCAAACTGCAGAACATTCTGACAACCTGGCACACAGCAAAAGGGCACTGGGGAGTCCATTTTTAATGTTTTCTGTGTTCCCACACTCCCACATGGGGGCTTCACCCTTGCACCCCCCTACTAAAGTTCCCACAACTCAGGGGTGCATATGTCGGAGGTGAAAACATTAAAAAATAAAAGGTTCAGGCCTGGCACAATAAAAATGCACCAGCACCCAGACCCGAACCCCGTACCCTGTTGACCAGCACCAACAACCCACCCACCTTGCCATGGGATCAGCTTGGCAACCACCATGGCACAAGCCTTCTTGTCCCCTCCTATGCATTCTCACTCCCCCCCACAAGCATACATATAGTGACAGGAAGTCGCTATATTTGCTCACCCCCCATCCAGCCACCCTATTCCCTGTAGCCGTCCCTGCAATGTGCTGGGGAAGGGGTCACCATTATTTTTAGGTGCCCTTTCCCCAGCACCTTTATCACGGGCTACTGAACTGTCAGTGTTCACCTGATGGCAGTCAAATTTGAACTACAGATATTTTTCTCCTCCACTAACTGAAAGCAAGATGGTGGTGGCAGACAATATTGAAGGTATTTGCGACAGTAAAATTTGCTGCCGACAGCTTTCTAGAGGCACAAATATTTTTTTCCCATTGAATATAATGGAAAAGCTTTAAAATTAAATTGAATTGATTAACTTTTGCATGGATAAATATTTTTTCACCAGATCTTCAAAAGGTACATCAGTGACCCAGACAACATCTTTTCTGGCAGTTTCAGACCAGATGGACAAACAGTTTGGGCTATAGCCCTGAGCAAAGAAATAGCCCAAAAAGTGGTCTTTTACACATTTGTTGGTTCTCTGCAGCTCCAGAACCACACATCCAACTGTAATGAAACTTGTCAGATCCAGAGACCTATGCTATCTGACTGTGCATGCAAATTTTCAGGCACATCAGTAGTACGGTTGCAAAGGTATTAAAGTGTAGACTTTTGGGTTTAACACGCAAGTGGCCAGGCAACCCTAACTATAGCTGCACTACCATGCAGCTGTAGTATATATATATACTGTATATAACACACACACATTCTTGTGACCTTGAAATGTGTGACTAACCTTTGGCTTCTTTCACAGTTACAGTACTTGTTTGGGAGGGGTTTACATGATGTACTGCTACTTCAGTTTAACTCCCTGAGCCCCATAGCTTTACATTTTATGGCCAACACATAATGAAGAAGTTTGCTGTACAATTCTTTTTTTCTCTTCTTTGGGGTATTTGTCAAAAAAATGACAAAAATTGAATTTTCTGCCACTTGTTGCTAATTACAAAAAAAAAAGGTATCTATGAATGAAATACCAGTTTTTTGTAGATATTTTTGTACTCAATAATGTTTGTGCTCAATGTACCGTGCTATAATTTTTTAGATATTCATATTTGTTCTTTGCAAAAATAAGGAAAGACATTTTCTACTGCTTTTTGCTGATTATAAAAAAGTTCTAGAAGGTATTTGTGGTAGAGTGACCTCCGTTATTTCTCTTGGTGGGCTGGTGTAGGTGTGTTCAAGGAGGTATACATAATCTGTTGGACAAATAAAACAACACAGTTTAACTCCGTCCGACATACTAAACAACAGTGTGCACAAGGAAAGTGGTGATCTCGGAACAAAGTATAGACTTCTCAATCCCTGTACCGGGCACTCACCAGCTAGTAAAACCCCGACTCCACCGGTTTAGAAAAGAGCTCATTTTTATTTGAGAACAATGACCACAACTAAGCCAAACACTTGACCTAGTGGTGGTCATTGTTCACAAATAAAAATTAGCTCTTTTCTAAACCAGTGGAGTCATGGTTTTACTGGCTGGTGATTGCCCAGTGCAGCGTTCAAGAAAAACAGTTTAACTCCTCTTTGTCTCCAACCAACTGGGGTCACAGTCTCATAAATAAACAAACAAAATCCTACTCCTGTCATTAGTTGTAACTAAACATAGTAATTCCCTCACTGCCACTGGTTACTAGCTACTCTGGATCCCAGCCTCCATGTACAGTAGTACTGTAAAACAAAAGTCCACTTACAAACTTTGCAGTCCTTTCCAAAGATCTCTGTACCTTGAACCTGACCTTTGCCTCACAGCTTGCAGGCAGCCAATGAACCCCACTTCTAACACCAAATGCTGTACAGTGAGTAACACCCATTATTCTCTGGGAGGGCTGGTATGGGTGTGTCCAAGGAGAGATACACAGTCCTAGGACAAACAAAACACCACAGTTTATTTAACTCAGCTTTGCCTCCAACTAACTGGGGTCACAACCCCTTTAGCAAACAAACAGAATCCTACTACTGTCTTTAGTTTTAACTAAACACTGTAATTCCCTCACTATCTCTGGTTACCAGTTACTCTGGTTCTCAGTCTCCATGCAGTATAACAAAGTCCATTTACAAACATCACAGTCCTTTCCAAAGGTCTCTGTAGCTTGAACTTGTCCTTGGCAGCACAAGCCTCCAGCATCCCCAAGGTCTCTCTCTCTCCCCACCTCTTGTGTGGCTTAGGTGGGTTTTATACACTGCCCCTAATTAACATTGAGTGCAGCTGTGTTTGATTAGCTTTCTACCTGGATGTTTCCAGAGTCATTCCTGTCTGGATTCTTCCAGAGTTTTCCCTATCTGAATGTTTCCAGAGCTCTCTGCAACCCACTTAGCATATCAGAGCTGATAGGGCTGCAGCTGAGGAGTTTGGGGTAAAAATATTGAACATTACCAACGTTAGGAGCCTGCATTTGCAAAATGTAATGTAAGCTGAGAAATTTGTTGTTTTGTAATATTTTTACACCAAACTGTCAACATAGTCTTGTTATGACCCTGCCTCATGAAGAAGGGCAAAGAAAATGTTCAAATCCTGGCCTAAAGGTGATTTCTTGTATGGACTGTGAAATCAATTTTCAGGATGCAAAAACACATTTTTGGGCAGGAGTTGAAAAATGACAGCCATCACATTCATGGGGTGCTGTAAAGAAATGGCTATGCTGAAAATGTTGGGGAAAATATTGAATATTACCAAACTTATGATCCTGCATTTGCACAAGTCAGCATATTTTTTTTAAATATTTTTACACCATAGCCTTCTAATGACCCTGTATCATGAACAAGGACAGAGCAAATTTTCAACTCCTGTCCTTAAGATAATTTCGTTGAGGGATCATCAAATCAATTTTCAGGATGTAAAAAAAGAAAAAAAAAATTTTGTCCAGGATTTGAAAAATGTTTCCTATCGCATTAATGAGATAGTCTAAAGGGCTGTACAATGCTGGTTCAACAACACTTTTGTTGACTGGCATCTCACCGTCAGGAATTATGTCGACTGCAAGTTGTGGTTAACATAATTCCTGTGTGTCTCCCTGTCTGTTGTTTTTATTGAGGGGCTTTGCCCTGGAACCCCCCATGCAGGGCTGCTCTGCCCCCTGCCCCCCATCTTTAGGATTATCAACTCCAGTCGGAGCTAATTCAGGGTGGGGGTGCAGGACCAGGAGACAGTGTGCCCCTGTCTCGGGCACACTAACACAGCAATCTGTCAGCAAAGTGTCGATTTTTCTGACAGGGTTGTAGTTTGCTGTGTTGGTGTTACCATATGTGGGGCACACTGCTCTAAAGATATGGCTATGTTGTAAATTTGGGATAAAAATATTGAAAAGTACCAAAGTTACAAGCCTGCTGTCACAAAATTCAAAATAGGCTCATAACTTTGATGTTTTGTTCTTCTTAATATTTTTACACCAAATTTTCAACATAGCCTTCTTATGACCCCTCTTCATGAACAAGGGCATAGAAAATGTTCAAATCCTGCCTGAAAGGTGATTTCACATACAGAACACAAAATCAAATTTCAGAACAAATTTGTCTAATGTCAGTGCAATTGTTCATGAGGTGTGGTCCCCAAAAAAGGTACGTTGAAAATATGGGACAGAAAAGTGTTAAAAATGGCCAAGTTATGCTACTAAGTTCAAAACACCATTGAAATACATTAAAGTGAATACCTGTTTCTTCACTTCATGGTCTGGCTTTGAAGCATGAAGATGTGTTTGTGGTCCAGAGAGGATTACTGCGTTGGACCCCCAATAGGTAAGTAAGATGTTGGGGGTGCGGGTGAGGGGTGCCAAGTGGGACGGTTAGGTGGGGGGACTGTTACAACCTCAAAAGACATTGATGAACTTTTTTTTACAGGTTTAAAAATAATGGACAAGGGACTCCTGCACTTGGGGATTGGGCATCCCTCAGTGTCACTGTTATGTTTCTGGTGGGGGAAGTGGAGTGGTGAGTGCTGAGAGGGATGGTAGGGTGGGCATCAGATATACAGTATATTGATCTATATATATGAACATAAAAAAAATAACTGTGCATGCAGGATAGTGGGTGGGGGTAGAGGATTGGTCATCTGGACACTGGGGCATTGGGCACCCCTAGTGTCACTGTTATGTTTCTGGGGTGGGTGTGGGGTGGTGGGTGCTGAGATGGAGGGAGGGTCAGGTGGGGAAGAGGAAAGTATATGTTTTAAAAACTGCAGTCAGCGGTCATAGTGGAACACAGCACAGTCCACCATGTCCAAGATGGCCACTGACATGTACTGAGCTTTTCCAAGTAGTTGCACATGCAAAGTAGAGGTCAGCAGCCAGCTTGGACTGGTGAACTGTGCTGTGTTCCACAGTGACCACCCACTGAAGAGAAGTAGTGCAGTGTCACTACTAATGGACAGAGGAGAGTTCTTCACAGATGTGGTGGTGACTGTGAGGCAACTCCACACTGCTGTTTGGTCAGGAATGTCTCCCTATTCCAATTGCAGAAAGTCTGCATGGCTCCACACACTGCAGCCTTGAAAAGGAACAATGCTCCATCTATTCCCCTGCTGAGACAAACTCCCTCTACACTCTACCACAGTATTTATAAATGAAACACTACTCATTTTGTAGATATTTTGTGCTGTACAATGTCTGTGCTCACAATACCATGCTGTTGTTTTTTGTTTTTTTTTGTTTTCAAGTTATTCACATTTGTTCATCAAAAATGTGAAAGTAATTGAATTTTCTGCCATTTTTTGCTGAATATAAAAAAAGAGTAAAAAGTATCTTTAAATGAAACACCACATATTTTGTAGATATTTTTGTGCTGAACATCTTTCACACTCACAGTGCCATTCTATTATGTTTCATTTTAAAGTTATTTGCATTTGAATATATGGTTAGTACAACTACTGAGGCCAAACATTCTAAACCTATGACACAGGGAAAGCTATCACTATGACATAATGTATCAAGAAAGGATATCAATATCTTTTCTTGGCATTATGTTATAGTAATATCTTTCCTTGTTCAGACAGACATCACTTTTTATTTGGCCAGTTATCTCAAAACATATACTGTATAAATCTATATACAAATTTGTTGTGTTCAAAAAAAGTATATTCCACCAATGAAAGATCCTTATAACCCATGAGAGATGTAAGAATGGATGGACTGTAAAGACTAAATTGAGTTTATTTGTAATAACTGTTTTTTATTGTTTTATGCATCTTACCTTCTTTTTTTGTTCCAGTCTTCCCACCAAATTGCTCTATTCCATACTCACCCCCAAACTCCCTCCTCCCTGCAGCAGCATCGCCGTCACCCAAAATAGACAATGACCTCTGGTCACTTGCACCTCCCATTGTAGAGACATGCAATGCTGTATATGCATGTAGAGGCACCCACATGCAATGCACTGGCTGCCAGATATCCCGTTCGAAGATGTGTTGACTGCCCTACAATCACAGCTCCACAAGTTGGCATTCTAGGAGCAGCGCATCATGCCTCCCCCAGGAGAGGAGAGCAGTCCTCCAGTACTCCATCTGCCTCCACCCTGACTGACCCATGAGAGTTAAACACACTTTCTTCGTAGATGTTGAAGATACTAAAAAAATCAAAATTATAATTTTTTTGAAATCCTTTCCATTTTTAGATCAGCCATGGATCAGAGCTGTCTATCTTAAGTGACAAGCATTACTTTCCTTCCTTTCTGCGCACAATACCTGGAAATCAGTTCCAAAAGTATGCCCTGACTCAATTACTGCGGCACTTTGGCTGGACATGGATAGGCCTACTAACAGCTGATAATGACGTTGGGGAAATTGGTGGGCAGGACCTCAAAAATGAGATTCAGAGAATCGGTGGATGCATTGCTTTCACAGGAAAAATTCATGTACGTTACTCCCAGGAAAGGTTTACTAAAATTGTTGAGATGATCAAGAAATCCTCAGTGACTGTAGTCATTGTCCACAGTGAAGAAGTACATGTCAAACCATTGCTGAGTGCCCTTAACAGGCTAAATGTATCCAGAAAAGTTTTGGTCTTCTCTGCATCATTTCATATCACTCCAGGGTTGTTCACAAAGAAGGAGAGGAGATTCTTAAATGGCTCCATAGCATTCATACCCATAGCAGGTGACATGCCCGGCTTTAGAGATTTTCTAAATAGACTGCATCCTAGGACATCTCCAAATTACATTTTTATTAAATTACTGTGGGAGAAAGCATTTGGCTGTAACTGGCCAGTGTATAATGATTCCAACACAATAACTTCCAAAGGAATGGATGAAGGAGCATTAATATGCACAGGTCTTGAAAAAATCAAGGACCTTGATCCACAGACATTTGAGTTAACCGATCTGAGTTACACGTACCATGCATATGTGGCAGCATATGTCTACGCCCATGCCTTAAACAACATGATAACATGTAGATCTCCATATGGGCCTTTTATTAATGGCTCCTGTGCAAGCATTCAGGATCTCCAGCCCTGGCAGGTATGGAACATGCTTCTCCCATTGTACCCTGTTGATTATCCAGCTGCTGAAATGATGTTGGGTACATACTGTATGGCGAGTGCTTTTTGTGTTTGATATAAGTGTGTAAGTGTATTACTGGCTGATCTATGGTCACTGTTTCTTTGGACTACTGTCAGATTTAGTACTTCTATGCTGTTTAGTCTTACAACCATAACTGCAATCAATTCAGATACATTTTTATAACTCAGTTATCTTTCATGTGTAATTATGCATTTAACCAGTACGTGGCAATATTCATTTATTTTATTTATTCATTTCAAATGTTTCACCAGGAAAAACATACCGAGCTGATAATGTTTTATTTCCAGATGTGTTCGGGGTGGGGGGAAAGGAGGGCAATGAAGAAATCAAGAATAAAAATGGCATAATAGGTAGACTAGGAACTTATATCATAACTAAGCATCATACATAGGCAATTTAAGTAAGGGTGAGGAAATGTTAACTATGCAGTGAGGTTCTAGAGGGGCATAGAAGTGTTAGGGAGTGCCATTCAAGAAGTATGATTCAAAAGTGCTGAGGCATTGAAGAGTTAACAGAAAGTGCAAGGGTTGACGCAATAGGCAGCATGAGGGGGTAATGGGCTGTGAGTAGTGGACCAGGGACAGCTAATCAGGAGCAACTGCAGGAATGGGAAATGAAATCACAGAGAACAGTAAGTGTTAGGAAGAGGCAGGACAGATGGATACGGGTAGGAAATTCCATACAGTAGCTTAGGGAAATAGTAAGAGAAAGCAACTTGACCAGCAAAGGATTTCCTCAAGGGGAGTCCAAGAGAATGATTGCCAGAGTTGTAAAGGGAGTAAGAGGGGGTGGGTGGAAAGGAGAGAGCTAAGGTAGGAGGGGAGGGAGCTTAGGCAGTGTTTAAAGATGAAGATGCACAATGAGGGAGTCATCTGGCTTCAAGGGAGGGGAGGAAGAGGGAAGAACATAAGAAGTAGTGGTGGGTGTGGAGTGGACAGTCCAGAGCAAAGTGACAGAAGGAGTGAAAGATAGGATCCAGTCTGGCTAGAGTGGACTTGGGAGCAGTGCTGTAGACTTTCTCACCTTAGTCGGGGGGTGGGGGGAGTATCATTTTCAAGACAATAGCTTGGAGAGCAGGAAGTGGAATGCAACTTTTATTCCTGTAGAGTGCATTGAGTTTTGGGGTGTAGTTTTTTATGGATGGCATCCACATACACTGAGAAGTTGAGGTGCTGGGCAAGGCAGACCCTGAAGTACTTAAATGAGAGAACATCTTCGATTTCAGTACCATCCAGGGTGTGGAAGGAGGGGAGAGAGGTTAGCCTAGTGAGCTTCTGCCTGGCACTAAAGGTCATGGTTACCATTTTCTTGGCATTGAGTGACAGCTGGTTTGCCCAAAAACCATTGCTGATTGTTAGTGAAATAAAGCTGAAGCCGGGCAATAAGGTCAGAGGGGGAAGAGCCAGAGGCAAATACTACTGTATTATCTACATACATATGAATGTACGAAGAGGAGCAGGAAGCAAATATGCAAGCAATAATACCCAACAGGGTGTGCGGTATTGGTCAATACTGGACCACCCAGGGGCATAATGTGGCCTGACACCATAGGCAGAGGGTCTTATAGCCCCTGGAAGGTCCGATATTGCCCATACTGCCCATCCTGAAGGGTATTATTATGCTTAGAAAATGGGCCACTGTATTATTTTTGTTAAAGAACAAATAAAATATGTTTGAATGCTAAAACTGTTGCTATTTTATTTCTTTCGTAATAAAATAGTTCCTCTGCATTTGGCCTAGTGGCAGTCCTGTAGTTGTGGCTTTGGAGCCTGTTGTCATGGTAACCCAACCCCCCCCTTACACACAGGGCTACGCAGAGTTCGACCATATTACCTCTAAAGAATGTCAGCACATGTTTTATAAATAGCTCTGTTCATGTTTTGTTTCCTTAATTTGAATTGGAGTGCATTGCAGTGGATAGCAGATAGCAGGCGGTGGCTGGAACAAGTGGACACGAGACTTTGGGACAAGACTACAGTCTCCAGACTGTGAATGTGGAACATGACCACGGTTAGGAGAAATGATTTTCTCTCTCTCTCTCTCCCCAACCACACAGAAGTAGTCTGAGGCTTCTCGGGAGGAAATACTGACATTGCTGCATCTTTGTCAGAGCGAGTGGGTACGCAAAGGTTATGGTATGGAGAAGGTTGCGAGTTGTACTGAGCACGGCTGTTTGACACTAGAGCAGGAGGGCAGAGGTATGGAGAAAGGAGCGAGGCGCAGTGAGTCGGCAGCAGTTCTCCTCTTTTTTTCACATTTATAACTACAGAGGGTCAGGGACTGTGAAGATATCTGTGTGTGTATGTGTGGGAGGGGAGTTAGTAACATGGACTGCTATGCTTGTGCCAAGAGTCGGGGAGGAAAACATCTTGCTCACTGAAACTTGCACTGTCAGTTATTAGAGCAGTGCCAGGCATGGGACAAGGGGGGGGGTACTAAAAAAATCTATAGAACAAAAAATGAACCCATTTGCAGTTAATCTGTGTTTTATCAGGGCAGGCAGCTGGGCTCACTGAAGTAGGTACCATTAGGTGGCCAGTATCTCTCATTAAACGAAAGGAAAAAATGGCGGTGATTTAAAAATCCCTATGGTGGTTTAACCCAATTAGGAAACAGGGTGGGCACAGGAATTCCTGAGCAGGTAAAGGGGCATTTGAGCTGGCACTTTTTATTTCCTGGTCATCTATTGTAAGTTAATGTACCCCCTTGGCAAGGGTACTAGCCAATCAGATGCCAGGAAAAAAAAGCCAATTTTCTAAAGAACTATAGATGAGTCAATGTTAGCAACTCAGTAGGTAGCATGCTCACTTCTAGACTGGAAGACCTGACGGTTGTTGGGTCTATCCCCACACCGGGTACCTGGGGTAATACCCCTAACTGTATCACAAAGCACTTGAAAATCCAAGAACATTTACACTAGCCAGCACAGAGAGATCAAGTGAGACAGAAGGAGGTCAGGTCTGAGCAGTAGTTTAAGACAGAGAGAGGTTAAATGAGAAAGAGGGGAGTTAACCCTTGCTGAGCCACTGACTTGTATACACATCCTAAATCCCTATACATTCTAAATCTTCTGACAGCCTAAGGGTTAAGATTAAGGGAGATCAAGTGAGAAATGGAGTTTAAAAGCGATGGAGGGAGGTTACATAAAGAGGGAGGTTAAGTGAGATTGAGGGAGATTAAGAGAAAGAAGAAGGTTAAGACTATCAAGGGAGATTAAGAAAGAGAGGAAGGTTAAATGAGAGAGACTGAAGTGGGTCCATGACTGGTCATCGACAAAAACGTTGTCAAATGGCCAGACAGCAAAACCGGCAGGTCAACCGCATTTTGCAATCGGCTGCTGGTTTCAAACTAAATCAATTGTTTTCTTTGGGGGGGTTGCACCCCCGCACCCCCCCCCCACTTAGGATTCTCAACTCCAAGTCGGAGCTGATTTTGGGGGGGGGTGCAGGACTCTTGACAGACAGTGCCAGGTTCCAACGTAGTCCCTACAGCGACATGGTGCTGTAGTCACTGTAGGGGACCGCACTGTCAAAATGTTGAGGTCGATGCGGTAAACCAACTGAAGTTAAGAAAGATAGAGAAAGGTTCAGAGAGAGGGTGAGGTTAACTGAAATGCAGTGTGGTTAAGAGAGAGAGAGAGAGAGAGGCAGATTAAGAGAGACAGAGGGAGGTTCGGAGGCAGTGGGTGGTTAAATGAGATGGAGGGGTTACATGAGCTAGAGGGAGGCAGAAGAGAGAGGAATGTTAAGTACATAGAGGATAATGGATGGGCAACTGTGAACGACAACGGTGTGTTCACTTTTAGAGGTTGTCATGGCAACCAAGCAGACCTCGAGAGCAAAGCTCAAGAGGTCTACAGCTGTCATGACAACCTCGAGAAGTGAATGCAGCATTGTTGTTCACTCTTGCCCATCCATTGTCTTTTATAGTGTATGGGCAACAGTGAAACAACAGTTCACTTCTTGATCAGTTTAGGAATTCATTCTGGATTCTTGAGAGCAGTTTGTACTAAGCAACATTCACTACGATTTTCTTGAGAGTGAGCCAGACTGTCGGACTGTCACACATTTACCTGTACTGATCAATTCAGACATTTCAGACCATAAAGAATGTTATTAGGAGAAATGAACAACAATAATTCAGGAATTAAATATTAACAACAATGAAAAAAAAACAGCAAGTCCATTCAAAGTTTTGTGGTGGCAGTGGACATCACTGTACACAATCAGAAACTAAAAAAAAAGTGATTGGAGCATCTGTCATGGTTGCTGGAGTGTGAGGGAATTCTGTGTTGTTGTATCATTGTAGTGACATACTAAAGGTGGTACAACAGCAGTTTGATGTCACTACAATGGTACAGCAAGCTTAGGAATTCATTGAATTTGATTCAGAATTATACTCTGCCATACACTATAGAAAGGATAGGCAACTTGCTGAATATATGGGCCCGATTCTAGAAAAGTTATGCCTGGGCGTAGTAACAGCACTGCGCCAAATGAATGGCGCCAGTAGCAACCTCGCGGTGCGACATGTAGCGATTCTACAAAGTGTTGCGCCAAACAGCAGTTACGCCGGCAGTTGTACCATAAACCCCCTGCAACATGGCACTAGGGGGTTTATGGCAGCAGTTGCACCCTATTCCAGAAGAGCAGCAACAAAGTCCCCAATGTTGGGATTCTACAAGAAGCCCCGGCAGAGAACCGGCAATGTAAGTTACACCAGCATTTAGCTGGTGTAACTTATGGACACCCCCCCGGGGCTTCTGTAGACCCACCTGCAGTCATGCCACCTTGTCCAGCCCCCATGCCAGCATACCCCAGTGGGGCCCCACAGGGCTACCCATACCCCCATCCTTCTAAAACACCCATTGGCACAAGCCCCGTAGGGCTACCCATATCCCCATCCCCCCGAAACACCCGTTGACACAAGTCTCGCAGGGCTACCCATCCTCCCATCCCCCCAAAACACCCGTTGGCACAAGTCCCGCAGGGCTACCCATACCTCCATCCCCCGAAACACCCATTGGCACAAGCCCCGTAGGGCTACCCATACCCCATCCCCCTGAAACACCCATTGGCACAAGCCCTGCTGGGCTACCCATACCCCCAGCCCCTGAAACACCCGATGGTAGAAGCTCCCACAGGGCGGCGCGCCCCATCCCCCATCCGCACTCTCGGACCCCAGAGTCGCTGGCCACAAATTGGCAATTACCCTTCCTGGTAGTTTAGTGGCCCCCACCCAGCCATGCCAGCCCACCCAGCACCCCCACCTGTCCCCAGCCAGGTGACTGGCACAGCCTACCTCTCACCTCCATGGCCAGCTGCCAACTGAGTTCTGTATGAGCGCTACTGGAAAGACACGTTCAGAAATTAATTTCTAAGCACGTCTTTTCAGTACGCGGTCAGTTAGACACTTAAGACAGTACTATTCTTCTGTTGTCTGGATGTCTCCAGTGCAACATTTATGTTTATGTACTTCACCCACCATCTTTAATTGGCAGTAACATGGTATGGCAAAGCAGCATCTCACCACATTTTCATATATTTTATACAATGTTAGTACTTGCTTTTGTGCTGTCTGAACCAGTGTACAGTCCTTACACTAACTTTCTAGGTCTCCCTCTCTTTATCTGTCTTTGGTCACTATACCTATGTGTTTTAAAGTTTTAACACCTGTACTGTGTGACCCTGGATTTTTAGTGAACATATAGTCACATTGATCATTTGCTAAATAAGCTCATTGCTACTTGTCATCTCATGAACTGTATAACTGATGATCCTTGTACTGTGTCTGACTAACTCACTCCCTGTCTGTCCCTCAATCTGTCTCTTTCCATCTCTTTCTGTCTGTCATCTGTATATTACTTTTCAATGACTATGTCTGTACTACCACACTGTCCATGTGCAAGACTTACAAGCAGCAACCAATGACAGTGTTTTCTTGTCACACTGCTGTCATGTCCAGTGAACACCGCCCTAGTAGTATGCAAGGTCAGGATAACAGTTCCTTTGCATTTCGTGGACAGTAACATGTTTTCATAGCTCCGCAACACTTGACCCCTGCTATGTGACTCTCTCTCTCTTTGTCACTGTCTGAGTCGTTCTCTCTGTATTTCTCAATCTCTCTGTGTTATGGAGGTCAAAACTCATTGCTTTATATGTACACAGAACATGTTCTTTGTGCGGTTGTAACAGAAAACTGCATGGTGTAAAGGGTGTGGCAAATATGTTATCCAGTGATTCCTGTTGCTGACCATATTGTCTCGTGCCACAGTACTGCCTGTCCAAAGTGTGGAAGTTTCCAGTCACGGATAGCTTTCACAGACTAGCATTGTACTGTGCAGTCCTCCTACCCTTACTAAGTGAATGGGGCCGTCATGGGCGATCTGCGGCAAGCTCATGGGGGCAGCTATGAATCAGTGCGGTTACATGCTCGCCAGGTGCGCCTACAGTCAAGTGTACTCCACACATGTTGCAAGTTGCAGGACTTGTTAGGAGACCCTGCCCTTTTAGATAGGGGTGCAGGGT
Source organism: Neoceratodus forsteri (assembly GCA_016271365.2). Lineage (NCBI taxonomy): Eukaryota > Metazoa > Chordata > Ceratodontiformes > Ceratodontidae > Neoceratodus > Neoceratodus forsteri. The sequence goes on along the minus strand of CM028137.1, from coordinate 30,875,999 downwards.
CATGTCACAGTTGCGGTGACGCAGTGCATGCTCTCGTGGCAACACATGCCACCCTTCTAGAATCGGGCCCATAATGTACATTTTTATACAGAGGGGGTAAGTGACTTGCTGAATAGAGGGGTAAGTGACTTGCTTACTACATAATGTACATTTTTGTAAAGAGGGGTAACTTACTTGCTGGATATATAATGTACATTTTTGCACAGGGGGTAAGTGACTTGCTGAATACATATTGTACATTTTTATACAGAGGGGTAAGCTACTTGCTGAATATATAACATACATTTTTTTGTGTTGTCTGACTGTGTTTTGGCTGTGGGATTTGAACCACTACAAGGACAAATTCCTGTCAAAGTTCTCAAGAAACAGGGCACACACTCGAGGGTGTGTTTTGATGTGGTGGGATGGAATGCAATGTGCATTAGTTCTCCCAGATGAATGGAAACATTTTCTAACTTCATGGCAACCGCCCTGTATTTTCCTATAAATCTGCATTATATCCTATGGTATGCAGATGTATTTTATATTATAGAAGCAGTGGCAAACTATGGAAATATCTGTTTCTTGTAGATTGATCCTCATGGTACAAAATACAGGAATCTCTGTAGATCTGCGACTCCATGTGTAATGGATCTAGACATTGTCCAGGTTAAACTATAGAGCTGCACCCCTAGTCAACAGTGGGGTTATGCTTTCATGCTGTTCCACCATGTAAAACTGGGTTTTCGGCTACCCAGAGGTCAGCATTGATCTGAATTGTGTTTCATTTGTAAAAGTGATATGTGTGTCCATGCCTGTGCATGTGTGTGCACATGTCTGTGCATATATGTGTGTCTGTGCAAGTGCATTCACATGGTTGTGCGTGTTTGGGCATAGGCATGTTTGTGTGTGTACATTTCTATATGCATGTGTGTGAATGTATGAGTATGTGCCTGAGTGACTGCGAGTGTATGTGTGCCTTTGTGTGCATGTGTGTGTATTTTTGATTTAGTTATTGCAGGCTAGTATACGTTGTTTAAGTATATGTTACTAGCCGGCCCGGTTGCACTGAGGGCTGAGGCACTGGATGCCTTACCTCACGCTATGCCGGCGACCCATGTTCAGGAATGAGCATGGGCCACCGGGGGTCAGTAGGGTGGAGAAGGGATCAAGCGTCCGTAGGACTGCTCTCTCTCTCTGGGGTGGGGGGACACCAGTGGGTCGGTGCACGACTGGTGCCTAGAGGAGGCTGGGCACTGGCATACTGAAATGCTCCAAAAGAAGGGGGTAGGTGAGGCAGATGCTTGGAGGAGCACGCACAGGAGTGTGCGTGCTCACTCCTTGCAGCGTCATTGCACACCTTGCCTATAGGACAAAAACTACGGTGGAAAAAATCAGGTACTGGAGCGCAGTATGACAGTCGGTCCCCACAGGCGCCGCCCCTGCGATGGGCAGTCATCCTTCCAGCACCAAATCCGGAGTTACGGTGGGTTGAGGGATCCCTGACACCCCGCCCTGGGGGGCACAGCCGTGGGGCAACTGGAAAGGGTGAGTTGAAAGCAGGGAACAGGGCAGGGGGAGCCGACAGGAGGCATTGCCCCAGGGACCGGGCGATAAAAGAGACAAAAAAAAAGGAATATGTTACTAAAGGAAATGGTATTACTTTAATAGAATTTAATTACACCTTGAGATATTTTTAATTTGTATTTATTTACTGGTTTATTGATTACTTATTTATGGTTAAAATTCTTAGGTGCTCCATTATGTGAAAAATGTCCGTTTTCAAACAACAACTGGTGAAGAAATATTGTTTGATGTGAATGGAGATGCAGTGACCATTTTTGAACTGATTAACATTCAGATGTTCCCCAATGACACATATAGGTTGGTGAAAGTTGGCAGACCCAACCTCAGAGCAGAGCAAGGCAAGGAAATGAGTATCAGTGTGAGCGCCATCTGGTGGCCTGAGCAATACTCCCAGGTTAGCTTTCTGTATTTTCTGCATATGAACAGAACAGGAATAATGTCTGACACATCTTATAATTTCAAAAAGACAGTAGTGGTGACTCTTTTGAAAGTTTTCCAACACAAGTATTGCTGGGTGCACATACCTGGATAAATTCATTTGGACAGTAGACCCACAGCCGTCATGGTGGTAAAGGTCAGGAAGCCAGAGAACAACTTTTACTCCAGTTCATGTTGACATACAAGATGATTTATTCCTTTGACATACTGAAGAAGATGTCATTTTGTGCCATTAATGTCTGCAAGTTATGGGTGATGGCTAATGCTCAGGATGGCTTTGGTCAGTGTGTAACAGTTAAGTAAAACACTACATTGATGACTGAGCAAGATATAAGTGATACAGATATAATGATGAATGAACTTATGCATGAATTCTGTTCCTCTGCATTTTTTGCCCTTTTCTGCTGCTGTATGTCAAAGAATAAATTATCTTGTAAGTCTACATGAACCGGAGTAAACATTATTTTTTGGTGTGCTGACCTTTACGGCCATGGCGACTGTGAGTCTACATCTTATAATTTATCTGTGAGCACTGACTTAATCATCTCCTAGACTTCCCAGTATTTTCTAACTGAATAAGCACAGCAAGCCAAAGACAACATCAGTCTATGTGACTACTGCAGGGGGCAAGGTACACAGGGGGAGCTCTAGCTAGAGCTATGCTGTAGCACCCCAGGATGAACTTACTGCCAGGGATATCTTGCAGAACCCTGCAGGAACACAGTGTAATTGAATGCCAATGAATCCAGTTTATCCTGCAGGAAATTGTGACATCAGTATCACAGCAGAGTGTTTCATCTTGATGGGCTACACTGCAGTGAATGTTGCTGGAGGAAGCAGGCTGTTGGTTAACTAGGATCTGCAGCTTATCCAGTAGGTAGGAAAATGGGCAGACTGGGTGGGCCAAACACTCCTCATCTGCCATCAAGATATATGTTTCTATGTTTCTAAGGCCCAAGCCATCCTCATAATCCTATACTAAGTCAGCATATGATGTACATGTAAACCAACCTGGACTGCAGTCCCTTACGTGGACTAATGTGATGTCATAGTTTAGCACATTATATATGATTTTATGCTTAGTTAGGAATGTTATGAATAGTTAGGGATTAGTGTTGAAAGTACTAGATATCTTTTACCTTTATTTCTGCTTATGCTTAGTTATGAGATATCTTTTGTCTATGTTTAGATGTGATTCTGCTAAGGCAACGCTAGTAGAAGAATATGCCATTTCCAGCCAAAATGATCCTTGTGTAGAAATGTCCCGAGAAATCTTATTTACACATTTGTGGTCTACAGCACCACCTGTTGCTATAAGAATAGTACCATAATTTTATACTTCTACAAAAGAGTATAATGCTATATATTGCCTGAGATATATTTGTAATCCTGGAGTTCCCTCTACAGCCAGGATGCACACTGCTGAAATCAGCAGATAATAGTGATAAAGTTGAACCAGCATAATATTCTGTGGTGATTTGCATATGCAGCCCATGATGCTTTGCATTGTGGGGGCATGTGTGATTTTGTATTTCTTTGAAACTTGGCTTCCCGGCCAAATGCCCTTTGGGGTAACCATTGCCTCAGTGCTTGCACACAGAGGTTCTTTGTCTTTTAAATTATTTTTTGTTTTAATTGGGTTCACCACAACATAACCCAGATAGACCATCTTAGGGTAGCTGGTTCATTCCACTGGGGTGTCAAACAGACGAGGCATACTGAAGACTCCTGGTAGGACCATTTGCAAACTATGTGAAAGGCGTATCGGCACCATGCATTTCTGCTTAAAGTTGAACCAGCATAATATTCTGTGGTGACTTGCATATGCAGCCCATGATGCTTTGCATTGTGGGGGCATGTGTGATTTTGTATTTGTGACTAAGCCATTGTCCTAATTACAACATGTAAGGGAGACACCAAATCTGAAACATTTTAAATGTTGCATCCGAAAGGGCAATTTATATAATAGCTACACTGCTGACCAAACTAGCCAATCTGGATAAAGCAGAATACACACTCCATGTGTACATGAGCTCATCGTCATAGCAATGAGACTTGATCTTATCTTAGTATAAGACTGTGTAATTGAGTTTTTCTATGATGACATCCCTATGGTGGAGGTTCCAAACTCCCAGCTGACAATAAGCTGACCTTTCTGCAGTCATGTATCAGATACTAGGGAATAAACCTTTACTCTGTAACTACCTGCTTCCTGTATTGTGCTATGCCATCAGGTGTAGACCCTGTCGAATCTTACAATGTCATGCTCAATTCCTGAAACTGAATTTGATTTTGACTATTTTAAAAATGCTAAATTTCAAAACTGAAAGCAACACACCCTCACATTAGTTGTTCTGAGCAGAAAGCATTGATTCCAAGTTTCAAACTGTCACCAACCAAATCAAAATTAAAGCAACATTTCACAGATTAAATATTCATTTCTTCAGGGTAGCGTTTCTGTGCATTTAAATAGTTCAGTAACTCAGTGTAATGTGATACACATTCAATAAATATTATATGGAACGTACTAAGGGCCTGATCCACTGACAGAGGGTTACTCTGCTGAAAAAGCAGAAAACTTCTCAAAACAATCAACATTGTAAAAATGGAATTCTGCAAATATTTACAGGCAGGTCTTTAATTTTGCTAGTCCCAAGAGGCAGCCCCATATAAGGAAGGTAGGGGGGATATAAGAAGGAAAATTGTGTAAGTGCATGACAAAACAATATTCGGACAACAGCCCTCACACCAAAGGCTAACTGGCTACCCAAAAGTGGCCACTAATATGCTGTGTTCTGAAGATGACTATAAGAGAAGCGAAAAAACCATTGGGACTTCAAGAGCTGATATCTAATAGATGTCCGGGTTAGCTTGTCAGTGTCTGGTGGGAGTTCAGTCAGTGGTGCTGATGAGAGCAGCTGAATCCTTGGATGGGGGGAAGTTGAAGAAAAAAGATTAGCATCATCCTCTTATTTCACTTAGTTTAACCATATTTGCCCCAAATTACAGCTGCACTACCATCCTAGGCTCACAAGAGCAGGAAGCACTTATTGCCTAGTCCAAGTTTCTCCAAAATACAAACGTTCATCTCTAATCCCATTATATTTATTTTGAGTCCTATGCTAGTGGTAATAAAAAATTCCATTCTCTTGTAATTGTATGTGCAGGACGAGGGGGCAGCATTTGCTAATACTTTTTATCTGCCTATTTTTGTACCTCTACCAGTAATCCGCTTCACTGTTGCTTACCTGCCTCAAAACATAGGAACTGCTGCAGCTGACTCTCGGAGGGATGCAGGTATTCCGTACCCCCTCCATGGAGACTAGATATAACAATTGCAAATTACTGCAAACACAGGACAGACAGGTGGCAGTATGGAAACTAATAGATTTCCATACCCAGTGAATAAGTCACTGGGATTACAGCGCATGAAAATCCGCACTACAATAATAGTGTCTGATATGAATAGCTTCGCACAAGTCAGCTAACGTGATCTCTGTAGCTGTCATGACATGGGAGGAAGAGGAGAATTGTCGAGCTGTGGGGCACTTTGCTGAGCTGCTCTTGTGGTGCAGGGGGCTAAGGCTATGAGCAGGGTTCTATGTCGTAACAGTGAATATCTTCCAGCGACTCACAAAACAACAAGTACATCCTGCTGAAAACCAATTCACCACATCACAGTAAACGCCGAACTCCAAGTCGGTGCACATGTAAAATACTGTTTAATGCAGAGGCTATGCCCCCAGTGCTCCCTTTGCAGGGGTGCAAGCCTCCTGCACCCCTAAACTTATATAATTATCTCTGAGAAGGGACACGGACACTAGAGAAAAGAAAAGGGACCGATGATGGCAACAAGTTTAAAAAAAGGAAAAACCCTACAAAAGACAAAAAACATACCTGTATGCAGTCCTGAACCCAGGACCACCAGCACTGTAGACAGTGTCCCTACCCACTGTGCTAGATGGGTAACTTGGTAGCATCATGCTCCATGTCCATATTTAGACAATCCCTCTTCCTCCCTCTTCCATTGTTATTCCTGTCCCCTTCCTCCCCCTTCCATTGCTATTCTTTCCCTTCACCATTTTTCCCATCCTCCCTCACTATTCACTTGTACTCCACTCCTCATCGACGATCCTGAAAGCCACCAAATTGAAGTGCTCATTTCTGAGTCGCTCAGTTTGGTTCGCTATAGTGACATGCTACCCCATGAGCAGCTATGGTGGCAGAGCATCCCAGAGACCAGGGTTCTGTTCCTGGTCTCACGTCTGGTGTCCTTTTTTTTTCTTCACCCCTCCGAAGTTTTATTTTTTGTGACTCCTCCCTCCACCCTGCATTGTTATCCCCACCTCACATATAGAATTTCCCGACAAGTTCTACCCCATCCCCGAGTTGCACCACCCATGAAGTTTGTTATTTTTAGTTTGCAAGTGAGGGGGGCAAAGCCCCCCTGAAAACATTAAATGTACTTGTGTTTTGTTAGCCATGGTAGCGGTCAGTGTGTTTCTTTACCACTACCATTTACTTTTTTGTTGTGAGCAGTGTTTTTGTGGAGCACTACTTTTTGTAGCACTGTAGTTCATACATAGTTTTTGACCATGCTGTACCTGGATTTGACATGTTAACCTCGTGCCATAGATTTCAGATATAGGCTGTGTGTTGCGGGAAAATACCATGGAAGTGATTCTTTGAAACCAGGTAAAGTATATTTAGTAAATTTTCTAGTTTTGTTCAGATTTGAAAAATTAGTAATCAGGGTTTCCAGTGATCATTTAATTTGTCACAAGACAAAGTAGGAACTGAGTTGTAGCTCTTAACAGCACTGTGATGCAGTTAAGCAATAAGGCACGACAAGGTGTGTGTTACTGTGTAATAACATCACTGCTGGGGTGGGTTGAAGCACCCCAGGAGTGATGTTATTACACAATAACACACACCTTGGAGTGCCTTATTGCAATAATACAATGGCTTGATGTTATACAAAATAAAAAAATTATTTTAAAAACGTTTTAGTAGATTTTTAGTGTGGCAATATATCTTTGTTTCTGAAAAGTATAAGAGGTCAAGATCTGCCAAATCCATTGAGTGATGTTATTGTGTAATGACATCACTGTCTCAGGCACACACTGACCAATCAGAGTCCAGGAAATTTTCTTGCCATTGTATAATATGACATAATGTTGCTGGACATCTGGGATTAATGCACATCCTGGTGCATAGTGAGGCATGAGGCACTTTCTTGGATGTGGAGTGTCTTATTGCTCTTATACATTTACACACAAAGTAATAATTTAAAAAATGCCAACTTTTGTTTATTAATAACAGAGGTTTACTCCATATCACATATTTTGGGAATGTCCTAAGGTTGCCCCATTATGGTCACTTATTAGACAACAGGCTGATCCATTGCTTGGAATCAGTGACCACCAGTGGGGGATTACTCCACTGTGGGTGTGCGAGAACAGTTATTTTCTGGCCTTGATTGCTTTGTCTGCTAAAAACTGGTCCTGTGAGTGGTTGCAGGAGCTCCTCTCCAGTATCTTATTGCAGCATTCATAACTGTCTATCACTATTTGACAAAACTTGGGGCCAATTGCACACTTTTTATACTATGTATATGGGCCCCGGTTGCCCCTTGTGAATACTTATCATTTCAGTTATGGTTCAAGGTTACAGTATGTTTATTTGTATGATTCATTCTCAGTACTGTGTCTATGGTCACTTGGCTGTTGGGGCAGGAGTTAGTTTATGTATGGGGGGTCTGGATTGTTGTTTGTTTGTGTGTGTTTTATTGTTGTTATTGACATTTTGAAAAACTTAATAAAGCTTATTCAGTTTAAAAAAAATTAACAACAGAAGTTTACTTTTGTTGCAGGTAACTAGTAAAAGTTAATCCCTCCCCACCACGTCAATTGTCTGTCTTCCCACGCATGTTTAGCTATAATGTTTTTTTTTCATTATGATTATGATTATTATTAGGATGCAGAAGCACCCCTATAGCTAGGGTTGAGCAAGGTGCTCAATGTATACTCCTAACTTTGCAGTTTATCAACTTTGGCAGGGTTTGTTGGAATAGCCCACAGATTTGTATTTTCCATTGATGTGCCATGTTGTGAAAACATGGAGAGTTTCATGACAGCCCCTTCTGCAATTTCTGAGGTCTGGATACCCCTTATTTTGTAAAAGGGACATGTTTCGCTATGCTTAACATGTTTTGGGTTTTTTTTTTTTTTTGCATTTTTCGCTCTCATGTACGAGCTACATTGTACTGAATTTCTGCACAAAGCTTTCAGGCTACATGTGATCTCTGCTGAGATAGTGCCTTTCAAATGTTTGGTGAAATAATATTAAATGGTTCCTGAGTTATAAGGATTTAAAAATTGGGTTTGGATAGATGCCACATACGAACCAGAAATTTCTGGTTTGTGCAAGTGTTTTTTGGTTTGCAAATTTGATCTGTCATACCAAAAATGGGTCTCATTAACCACTTTTTTTTTTTGGTTCGCTATGGCTGCCATCTTGTTTCTTTATTTCTGTTACTACTGAAGTTAGAAAACACTTGTAAAGGAATAGATTTAGCAAAACTAAAACATCCCTAACGTACAATGTTTTCCCTAAGCAAGATTTTATAGTCTGTTTTGGGGGAAATTTGCCAGCATTTTATATTTCACACATTCACAATTTATCCTGAGCGATTTCTGGTTCAAATCACATTTTTGGTTCAAACCTAAAACTTTTCTGGTTTGCAAACCAGGAAAAGTGGTTTCAACTACTAATTCTAGTTTGCAAACCAGGAAAGATGATTCTAACTTGGTACTCTGGTTTGCGACCCAGAAAATGTGGTTCCAACTAGTACCTTTGGTTCTCGAAGCAGAAAATCTGCTCCAAAGTACATTTGATTCATGAACCAAAAAATGCAGTTCAAACTACTTCTTCTGGTTTGTGAACCAGAAAATGTGGTTCAAACTTCAAGTTTTGGTTGATGATGTAGAAAATATGAAAATATGAAGAAGCTAACAGAAGAAGGCAATTTGATCTGTGTAGTCTGCTCCTATTGCACTGTCCAGAGGTTGACATACTGGATCTGCTCCACCTCCTCACTCCTACCATGCTTCCCACCTTTACTACTCATGGAACATGCTTTCCCCCATAGCCATTCTAGCCCCTCTTAAAGCACAGAACATTGCAAGTGTCCACCACCCTATGTGTGCAAAAGTGCATCATTAGTTGCTCCTGGACCTCCCTGCCTGCATCTTAATCCTGTAGCCACTCATGTTATGGTTGCCAATTAGGTTAAGGAGACCTTCTGTATCCATGTTATTTATCTGTTTGTAGTAATTGAAGGTCTCAAGCATGTCCCCCGCTCTCTGTCATGTTCTCTGCTGTGTAGCTATTCAGTGCCCTAAACCTCTTATACAAGTACCTTACCTGAACCACAAATGAACATGCAGCCTTTCCATATGTCCTCATACAAAAAAGAATTTGGACTTAGTTTTTCTTTTCCAATCCTTCTTTCATATGATAGAATATTTTTTCATGAGCTTTTTTTCTTTACATGAAAACGGATTCTATCATATGAAAAAAGAAATTTGGACTTAGTTTTTTATTGATTCTTGTCTCGTATGAAGGCATCCTTTTTTGTACAGGTTTTTTGTTTCATGTAAAAAAGGTCTCCTTCATACAAAAAAGGATTCTGGACTTAGGGTTGTTTTTTTTTTTTTTTTACAGATTTGAAATTCAACAAGCCATAACTCCCTCAGTATTTGGATTTAAGGGACAATCTACACATCAAACCAAATATCTTGAGGAGTACTGCAAGACTACAGCATAATCCCCCCAAACTAGCTAGGGGCCATATAAAAAAAACAAACATTAAAAATATGCAAATTCCCATAGGATAACATTGGAACATTAAGAAGCCATAACCCCCTCAATATTTTCACTTTAGGGACAAACTATATATCAAACAAAAGACCCTAAGGAACATTGCAAAACTAACACATAACCCCAACTATCTAGGGGCCATATAAAAAAACATGAACATTAAAAAGATGCAATTTCTTATAGAATAACATTGGAATTTTAAGAAGCCAAAAATCCCTCAATATTTGCACATAAAGAAGATAAGAAACACTTTCCTGTCATTTTTGCTGGCTGAATACATCATACACATCAAAGGATGATGTCTCTGTGTGTTTATGTATGAAGTAATTAGGTAAAATACTCATTTGTATGCTATTTTAGATTTTTTTAAAAAGAAAATCAGATAGACAGACTTTTTTGAATCGGGAGTCAGCTCGTGGCAAGGTTTGAAATGTCCAAGTTACAGACTCCTGATTCAGCATGAAGTGAGTGGCTGCTTGACACACTTCTTATGCCACTGACTCATCTAAGCAAACACTCCAGTGTGAAACAATCATCTGCCATTTGTACACCTACTCAGGACACCCCCATTACTCCACTGCTGGTTGCCTTACATTAGAGATCCCTATGTATACCAACCAAGTAGTTCATCTATTCAAACCATTATTTAGTTTATTCCCTCAGTGGGTCCTGAGTATACCAACTTGCTCACTCCCCATGTTATTAAAACTGCTGACAAGTTTACCATCAGCAACAGCCTCCACCCTTCCCCTCCCCCCCCACACACACTGGTTGACTGTATGGGAGGGGGTTAAGAATGGGAGCAACTCACCAGCTATGGTGCTGAGGAAAAGTTGACTGCTCCTCTTGTGTGCTCCCTGCACTTCCGCTGTCCTGTTTATGTGCACAGTGTCAGTTTGAGCCCCTCACTAGCAGCATTGGTAGGACTTTGTGTGCTCCTAACTTGTATTTCCTGCCCCACTGCTGCAGTGTCCCTAATGGTCAGTGGTGCAAAATGCACAGATGGCTTGCAAGCTGATCTCTGTCAGTGCATGGATAAAATAACTCACCATGGAATGAGCGGATGCCTTCACAAAAATATTATACAGCAAAAACACAGACCGGGAGGCATTCAAGTAGACCAGTACTAAAGTCATAAAAAATAGTAAATGAAAGACAACTCAGGCAATTGGCAGATCAAACAGAGTCTGCAGCACCTAACACCAGTGCTTTGTGTCTTTTCTGAGATACTTCATCCGGGGCCCTGATGATTTGATTTGCCAATCAGACGTGGATGTGCCTTGGGGTTGTCAACCCTAACACTCACCCCATCGTCATATGCTGTACACATCTCAGCTTATTTACTGATGGAATGGGGCAGGCATTAGGGCTGACAATCCTGAGACATACACCACATGTCATTTGTGAAGATGCAGGAGAGGTCAAACTGTAATGATTTTTCCTGTTGCTGTCTGCAAGGTGAGGGTTGGCTGTTATGGTTAGAAACCCTAATGCCACATTTCCCTACTTTTGTTGGTTTAACCCCAACTAATACATTAACAAAGTTTATTGCAATGAATTATACACTATAGGAATTCAAACTACTGCTGAATTCCCCAAGCAGAATGTTCACCCCCTCACAAACAACAGAAGCCTGTATATGGAGCAAAGGTCCACATTTTATCTGAGACAAGGTAAGTAGCAGAGATTGCCCGGCAAGCTGGTAAGGATTGAAGGGTGATTTTCCATGGTCATGAAAGAAATACCTAGAATCAAAACTGCTGTAACTAGTACTTCATTTCTTAATTTGTTTGTGTGTGTAAGGCAGGGACTATGTGAGGAAGAAATGTTTATTTTTTAAAAAGAAGGGAAATTTACTTTTTAGGGTAGTGTTAAATGTTTGCAATGAATAAATGTGGCAGCCATGTTTGCAATGGAACTCAGGGATGAGTGATGTGGGCTATAAGTTTTGGGTATGCCACCCTTATGGCAACACCAACACAGCGAAATACACACCTGTAGGCAAAATTGACACTTTGCCAACAGGTTGCTATGTTGATGTGACCGAAACAGGGGCATGCTGTCTCCCGGTCTTGCAACCCCGCCCCAAATCAACTCTGACTGGAGTTGAGAATCCTAAAGATGAGGGGACAGGGGGAAGAGCCCCCCACATGGGGGGTTCGGGGGAAAAAGCCCCCTGATAAAAAAACAGGACTGGAAGGCACACAGGAATCATAGACTACAACCTGCGGTTGACATGATTCCTGTTGGTGAGATGCCAGTCGACATAAAGGATGTTGAACCAGCATGGTAGAGCCTAAGTTTTGTATGTTATTGGCCTAAATTCCAAATCCTATTGCATGAACTTATTCCATCCTGTGTACTTCTGGGGGATTAACATATGGGCATCAGAACTTATTTAGTCAATTGGAAAGCAAAAATAAGAGGTGTCAAATTGAATGGAAATCTTTATATACAGAATAATGTATGGACATCAGTGTCTTATGGAGGTTTTTAACACGCTGAGGAGTGTAATACTACATAAACCACAAGAGGGAAGTTTTCATGATATATAAAAGTATCACACAGAGGGGGGTGTAAGTTTTTTTTCTATCTTATTCTATTTTTTTGTAAATTTCTGTATTCTCTTTCTTCATCATTTATTCTTCTCTCATTTATTAATTCTGAAACAGAAGGCTATTATGTAAAATACAGGATACGTAAAAGAACATAGCTAGGACAGAATATGTTATGGATTCACAGAAGCATGGGTTCATGGAGGGTGTGGTCATGTCAAATAAATCTGATAGAGTTCTTTGATTGGGCAACCAAGGAGTTAGATCAGGATAGAGCAGTGGATGTGGCCTACTTAGATTTCAGTAAGGGTTTCAACACTGTTCCACACAGGAAGCTAGTAAGCAAGCTAGAAAGCTTGAGAGTGGGTCCAAAGGTGGTAAACTAAGTAAGAAATTGGTTAGGGGATAGGTGACAGAGGGAAGTGGTAAACAGCATTCACTCAGAGGAAGGGAGGATGGCCAGTGGAGTGCCTCCAGGATCGGTGTCCTTATCTGCCAACAAGTTCTATGTTTCTATATTGCTATTTAATATGTTGGATAATGTATTAATCTTTTATAATTAAATAAGGTTGTGGTTTGTTTTTATAGTTTAAGAAATGTTTTGAAGTGTCTAATACATTTTAAATGGTTCTGAATTTTATATTCATGTTTAGAAATGTTTATATTATAGCAATAGTGTATGTTTATGCTTCTTTAAATAATTCAATCAAATTTAATAGAGAAAAAAATAATTAGGAAATGTACAACTCATTTCATAATGGGTTGAAGTCTGAAGAATGTTTTTTAAAATTCCATGGAACATTTTGGAAGTGCAGTCACCATTCCACCAGAATTCCCCTGGTAGAAGTTGTTGTTCCCCACACCTCTGTTAATTGGGAATCTAGTTTTCAGTTATGGAAAGGCAGCAATTTGGCCTCATGGTTTGAACACAGAGCTGTAAACCTGGAGCTGGATTGCATCAAGCCATGCACCACCACACTTAGTTTCTGGCAGTGTACCAAATGGGTTTACTGCAACTTTATCTGATTTTAGTTGGTCATGTGCAGTTGCAACCATTTACCCAGTTTACAGCAGCTTGCACCAAATATTTGGCACAAGCTTCTTGAAAAGGGTCCCTGAGATTGCCGCAAGCTAGACCACAAAATAATTGTCTAATGCACAGCAATCACCATACAGGATGTAAAGTCCCATTAGATCACTACAAACCTGGTGTGCCATCTTGCTGGTGCACCCAGGGCCTGTGATGATACAGAGGCTTAAAAAATCTGACCCCTGGAGTTACAGCATTTAATCCCACAAATGCCACCTCTCACCAGCTGACCCTGTGCTTAACCTTTATGTCATCTCCCTTCCTAATCAAGCTCTGTGCTCTCTAATTCTCATTGTGTTTACAAAATGGAAGCAACATTGTCTCCCCTTCTTACTGACTTGTAATTTACTTTGGGATACAGTTTATACGAAAGTCACAGTACGAAAACCAGATCATTTTCTTTCCTAATAACTAATTACTCCCTGATATTACAATATTTCATATCACAACCATTACTCAGTAAAGCAGAAGCATGTGTTACAGAATGTATCTTCTTCATATTGTGCATCTCTTCAACCCCGGATACAGTACTGATCCCATATGTACATATGAGTTTCCAAATCCATTTGTATATGGTGCCAAATTTCATTTGATGTTCACCACGTTAAAAGTATACATGTTACGGCCTGAAGTTAGACCTGCAGGTAGATTTTCAAAATTGGAAAAATTGTGCACATGTGGAAAAACGTTATGTTAGCTTTTTTTTTGTGCAGATGTGGAAATATGCTACAGCTGGTATTACCATGCATAGTATTTTGCTTTTCATAGCTGTGGGAAAAAATTAAAAATCCCTGTGAATAAAATGCTGACAACAGCATTTTTGCTGGTGTGGAGATTATTTCAGCACTGAGAAGCAGCACATGGGAACTTAGCCCCTGGACCATGTCAGGCCCTTTGAAAATGGTAGCACGCCAACTCTGAGAAGGGAATTATCGTGCAGTCGGAAATGGTGTGGTGAAAATCACTTAAGTCCAAACCATGCAAGATGAATATTGCTGGAGAAGAAAAAACAAGTAAGTGACAACATTTCACTTGAGCGGTGGTCCATAGCAGCGTGATGTTGGAATAGTAAATCACACTTACACACAAATTCTCTGCAGGATTCTTCATGCACGGTTTAGACTTTAGCAGTTTTCACCTTGCTGTTTTTACCACACGTAATTTACCTTTGCAGAGTTGACATGGAGCGTTTGAAAATTGAGCCTATGATGTCTTCAGTGCTCCTTTAAAGGGGAACACTCACCACCAAGGTCTCCCACACTCAAAAGTGGGGCTAGTTCCAGTGTACACTTTGTGTGCAAAACATTTTGGTTCACTTACTGTTTACTGTAGTATAGCAGATAGTATCAGACTACTTTTACTTAGTTGTAGGCTGACATGTTCCATTACTACAAATCCTAGAGTCCCCTGCAGGTGACATCAGAGCAGTAGACAGCAGTGAAAAGATTCAATAGCTGCAGGGCATATTAGAGTTTATATAAAGTCTGACATTTTTATTTTTGCTGGTCCCGTTGTATGCCACGGGCTTTTTAAAGTCACAGAAGACTATACTTAGCCCCAGGAGGAAAGAAGTCCTGGAGAACATACAGACATACAAAATTGTCAGCAGATACAGACCATTTGGTCTATCTAGTCTGCTTGAGTGTGCAGCACTTCAGTCCATTAGACTGCAGCTTCCCCCCTCCCTCATATGCCCTCCCCTCCATCTTGCACCCCCTCCTGGTTTGTAACCTCCCCTTGAATCTGCCCCACTCCCTCTTGAAGCCCCCAACATTCTGCAGTGATACAAGTTCCTCAGGCAGAGCATTCCACCCTGCCACCATCATTTCTGTGAAATAATGCCTATTCCATTCCCTCTTGAACCTGTCCCCTTCCAACTTCATAGAGTGTTCCCTGGTTTCCCTTCTGCCTTTCAGATTGAACATACACCTGGTGTCTACTCTGTTCAAACCCTTCAAGTACTTAAAGATCTCAACCATATCCTCTCTCTCCCTTCTTTCCTCCAGGGTATACATATTGAGCTCTCTCAGTCTCTCCTCATATGGTCTGTCTCCCAACCCCAGGATCATTTATGTTGCCCTGCGCTGTACCCCCTCCAGTAGTTTGATGTCCCTTTTCAAGTAGGGGCACCAGAATTGCATGCAGCACTCTAAGTGCAGTGGCACCATGGACCAGTACTGGGGCAAGATGACCTCCTCACTCCTAGAAGTAATCCCCCTTGCTATGCACCCTAGAATCCTGTTTGCCTTCACTGCTGCCTTCCTGCACTGAGTGGAGTGGTTCATATTCCCAGTTACCAGCACTCCCAGATCCTTCTCCTCCTTGGATTTTGTTAACGGGACACCCTCCAGCCAGTAATTGTGTCCTGGGTTCTTCCTCCTAAATGCATCACTTTGCACTTCTTAGCATTGAAACCAAGCTGCCAAGTGTGAGACCATTCCTCCAGTTTTGCCAAATCCTCCTGAAGTATTTTTGCTCCCCCCCAACATCTGATTGGAGATGATAAAATCTCAACAACTCACAGCAGGCTATTGAATCGCCCATTGCTGCTTACTGCCCTTCTGTCAGTTGCAGGAGATTCTGGGGTTTGCAGTAAAATATGTTAGCCAACAACTAAGCAAAATTATTCTGATATAATCTACTCTACTACAGTAAACAGTAAGTAACCAAAAATGTTTTTGCCCACAAGGTGCACATTTGGGCCAACCCCACACTTGAGTGTGGGATCCTTTATATTGACTCTTCCCTTTAAGACCAGGGAGCAGAATCTGCTTCACGCTAGTTAGTCACAAGTAAAAATGATATTAAACGGTGTGGGTTCAGATACAGCTGAGAACATTGATGGAAACCGTGGAATGCAATATTTAATGATGATTCCATTAACTATTTAAAGTCTAAGCAAATAGTAAATTTGACTAAAAACAGAAAAAAACTACATCTTACAAGATAGGAAAAAAAAAGGGTATTGATATCAATTTTCAGTATAATGTGGATCTTTTAAGCAGCAGTGCAACAAAACTGGGCAGAAAATTTTACCCAACCTTTTTTTATTATAAAAGATTTCAGATAGGCACCTTCCAGTTTCATTTGGTGGTGAAATGTTCTAGTTCTACCAAAATTTGAATATTTTACAAATATTTTAATTTTTGTTTCTCAAGTAAAAATGATTGCTGCCACATTTGGCTTAGAAATACCACTATAAGCTTGGTAAAGGTTAGAATTGAGAAAAAAAAACAACCTTTGATGCACAGCATGTAAGGTACCTGAAAGGTAGAGCTGACTGGTAAGGGAATCGTTTCATTAACTGCAGCTGAACCTAGCTTTTTTGGAAAACCATTTTTCATTACACTGCTGCTATAATATAAAGGGTCACATTTCTCCTCTCCCACTGTGACAGATTAACCACTTTAATACCATTTCATCATATACTTTTTAAATTTACTACCCAGATCCCACAGTCTGTCTGCAGCGAGGAGTGCCCACTGGGTCAAAGAAAAAGGGCCAAAGAAGGACAGCCACCCTGTTGCTTTGAATGTGTTCCATGTTCCCATGATGAAATTGCAAATGAAACAGGTGGGTCATCTGTCACTGTCTCATGCTGTAAATGTCTCTTCTGTCTCAATGTACTGGGAGACTAGATGGACCAATGGTCTTTCTCTGCCATCAGGATCTATGCTTCTGAGTGTATGGCACTTCACCTAATGGGGTCTGTCAATCCTCTTTTGACCAAACACATCCTTTGCTAAAAAGGTATGCCGTCTCTATATTGACAACTTTACAGTGATGTCACCAATGCCGACAACATTGACACATCACTGTAAAGTTCACTTGGGACCCCGGCACTCTTTCCAAAGGTTAGGCACCCCCTCCATGAATCAGCTCTGGCTCAGAGTTGATTATATTAAGATGGGGGGTAGGGGGGCACAGACCCCTGCAGAAAAACACATTCATCTGACACCGCAGAATGCCAACTGCAATTGCGGTCAACATAGTGGTGTCAGGAACACATCACATCGACATGAAGTTTTCAATGCGGTGTCATAGATCTGTTAAAAAACACAGATGAAAACAAACACAAACAACCATTAAAAAACGACACATACTGTACTTCTTTTTGTCCAACTAAGAAAAGTGAAGATAATTACTGTAGGACACTGTTATAATGCTGTGCAGTTTGCCAAGCAATTAAGACACTATATCAAGAATTTCATAATATCAAGAGAAATTACCAATAAAATTTACTATTCAAGACTTAAAAACATTTAACCTTAACAGAAATTCATTGTATCAGAGAGTTGCCTGATTTGACGTTCCACCAAAGTTACAAAATAATACAGGACACAGAAAGATAAAGATATACAGAATATTCCATAAGGTGTCCAGAAATAATATTTTAATTCCCTCTGAATAGTTGCCAGCAATTCTGCAAAGCAATGAGTGGTGGAGCAAAGCAGAGCCACAAGTCCTGGGTCAGCAGTGTTGGCAACATGCCAGAGTGACACACAGATACATAGAAGTTGATGACAGTCTTGCCCTTGTTACAATCCTCCCTTTTCCTACTGTTCCCCCTTTTTCTAACTAAACTCACCAGCTTGTTCCCACCCCTTCTTGAAGTTGCTGATCAATTTCACCTTTACCACTTCTTCAGGTACATTACTCCCCTTATCCACCACCCTTACTGTGAAGAAGTGCTTAGAGACAGCCTTTTTGAATCTTCCCCACTGCCAGCTTCATTTAATTCCTTCTTGTCCCTGTGTTTGTACTCAGATAGTTCCTTGGTGTCTACCTAATTATCCCATGCAGGTATTTGTGTGTCTCAACCATGTCACCCCTTTCTCCTTTTCTCAAGGGAGTAGATGTTTAAATCCTGCACCTCTTCTCATGCATCTTAGCCTGAAGGCAATGGACCATCTTAGTTGCACTATGCTGTACTGAATCCATCTTATTGCAGTCCTTCCTCAGAATTGGGCTCCAGTACCTTGTGCAGTATTCCAGGTGTGGTTACACTAGTGGACCTGTACAGTGGCAGAATCCCGTCTCAGCCTCTGCTGTTTATCCCTCTCCTTATGCAGCCCAGCAATTTGTTTGCTTTACTCACCACCCACTTGCAGTATGCAGATATTTTAGGGTCTTTGACATCATCACTCCAAAATTCTTTCCTTTTGCAGTACTATTAAACACTACCAACAGCCATCTTGTATTGCATTCTTCGGTTTCTTCTCCACTGTGCACTACTTTATGTTTTTTCAGAAGTAAAGTACAGCTGCCAAACTGTGGAGCAGCTCTCCAGCCTACCCAGATTCTTCTTTAGCTCTCTTCTTGCTTTCTTGGTGACTACCCTGGCACAGATCTTTGTATTGTCTACAAAAAGACAGTGGCAGGTTTCGCTTGAGCCCTCTGCTGTTTATACCTCTCCTTATGCAGCTCAGCATTTTGTTTGCTTTACTCACCACCCAGTTGCAGTGTGCAAACATTTTTAGGGTCTCTGATATCATCATATCTACATTCTTTCCTTCTGTAGTACTATCAAGCACCACCACCCGCCATCTTGTATTGCACCCTTGGGTTTCTTCTCCCAATGTGCATTCTTTTACATTTTTTTAGCAGCTAAGTACGGCTGCCAACTCATGGAAAAGCTATCCAGCCTGCCCAGATCCTCCCTTAGCTCGGTTCTCTCTTTCTTGGTGACTACACTTACACAAAATCTTTGTATCATTTGCATAGAGGCAAACCTTACCTTACCAGTGTCACACATGAAAATAGTGAAGAAGACCAGTCCAAGTACTGACCACTGAGGTACCCTGCTAGTCACTTCTCTCACCTCTCAACACTCCCTATTGTCTACCACCCTCTGTATTCTACCACTCAGCCAGCTCCTTACCCAGTTTGCCATCCTATCCTCTAGCCCCAGGTCCCTAACCTTTTTGACCGGCTTCCTCTGGGGAACTGAGTCAAAGGCCTTTCTGAAGTTAAGGTACACTCTATCAATTGCCTGCCCATTGTCTGCTGCTGTGGTCACCTAGTTAAAGAATTTGACCAGATTTTTCTGGCAAGACCTTCCGAGTCATGAACTCATGCTGGCTGGGGTTCTGCAGCATGTTCCCTTCTAGAACAGCCACCAAGTTCTCCTTCAGTCAAGATTCCATGATTTTCCCCACTATAGACATCAAGCTGACTAGTCTTTAGTTTTCTGGCTCATCACTCTTCCCACTGTTGTGTAGAGATAAGACATCCACTATTGTCCAGTACCTAGGGACCACTCCATGTTTAGAGAGCAGTTGAACATTTTTGCTAGTGGCACTGCTATAACCCCTGCTATCTCAATCAATTAATCAATCAATCAATCAATCAAGTCTTTATTTAACCAGGCGTTCATCATTGAGCAGAAGCTCATTTGCAAGATGGACCGGGGTGGAGCATGAACAATTGTATATACAGGTCAACACAGGTATTTACAAGGCAATACAGATAATACTCTTTACAGAGAGGAAGAAAAAGAAGTTCATATGTACATAGAATTTATACAGATATTGTACAGATTATACGGTATTTACATACATAGAAGTGTCTATAGGAAGAAAAAGCAGGTTATCTAAGGTTGCAGGAGGAAGTAACGGAAGAAAAAAAAATATATATATACACCAGGTAGAGGTGAAGGTAGGGGGGAAGGGAGGAGGTAGGGAGAAAGGCTAGGAGAGTACGGTGCACAAAAAGGAGTTGGTAAAGTGGGATGTAGAGAAGGTGGATGGAGAAAAAGAGTATGTGTGAGCCCCGGGATTGAATGCTATAAAGTACGGGGCATGGTAGGATGTCACAACCCAGGGTAGTGAGCTCCTATCCAAGGTTGGGAAAGGAAGAATAAGGGGATGGATGGGCCTAGTGTTGATAAGACAGGGGGATAAGAGAGAGAGAGAGAACAATTAGGCTGGTGAGGAGCAAGCTATCTCATGTAACATCCTCAGGTATAAGTCATCAAATCCTATAGATTATCTACTTTCAATTCTGCTAACATTTCCAGCACCTTTTTTCTCTGTTTGCTGGACCTTTCCCTCAAATTCTTGGGCCCCCTTCCTAATCCAACAATTTGGCAGTGACCCATCCTTCTCCTAGGTAAATATGGAGCAAATATATTTGCTCAGTATCTTTGCTTTCCCCTGGTCCTCCTCCTTTCACCCCTACCTGCTCTTATATTTCATTATACCTCCTTTGACCTTGCACTTCTCTTGGGTGTACCAGAAGAATGCCTTATCCCCATTCTTCATCCCCCATTGCCAACCAGAGCTCTTAATAATAATAATACTTTATTTATTAAGTGCCTTTCAAACACCAAGGCACTGTACAGGTAAACAATAAAATCACAAAAGTAAATACATATTTAAAAATCCTAATGATATAAACATTAACCCATAAACGCTTGTCTCCACAGATGGGTCTTTAGTTCCCACTTCTTCTCCACTTTGGCCTCCCTCACCTTCCTGGTGGTTTCTCTTATTGTTTCCAGGTACTTCACCCTGTCCTCCTCTATAGTTGGGAAGGTCCTTGAAAAAATAGTTAAAGAACAACTTAAGGTGAATCTGAGACAATTACAGAATCACGATATACCACAACATGGGTTTTCAAGTGGAAGATGTGTGAGTAATCCACTCCACTTCTTTGAACCTGTTAGTCAGGCACTTGATCAAGATATCTTAGTGGATGTCATATACCTAGATGACACCAGGGCTTTCGATTCTGTTTCACACGGGATCTTGCTGAATATCTTAATAGAATTAGGTATTCACCCAAGTTTAATTTTCTGAATAGGTTCTTGGCTTACAAATAGGACCCAGAGGGTACAAATTTGGGGCATTATTCAAGTTGGGAGTGTGTGTCTAGTGGGGTGCCAAAGGGGTCGGTTTTGGGCCCTTTGTTATTTAATCTTTTTGTTTCTGGAATGCAGGTGTCGGGGTGCTTGGCTCTGTAAATACACTGATGATGCAAAGGTGACAGCCAGTGTTAATGATGTGGCAACAGCTGAAAGCTTCCAGGAACAGCTGAGGAAGCTGGAGTCTTGGGCAGTTAAGCATAAATTAGCATTTAATGAAAACAAATGCAGAGTAATGCATTTTGGGCATGATAATAATAATTTTGCTTAATATAAGATTAATGGTACAGGTAAGGTTATTGTAATTTCTGATAGTGAGAAGGATCTGGGTATACTAGTATCCAATAAACTTACTTTTGATGGGCATGTACAGGTAAGTGTGGTTACTGAGCGTGCACATGGTATTATCAGTAAGATTAGGAGACACATTAAAAGTAGGAGAAGGGAGGTATTGGTTCCACTTTATAGGTAATTGGTAAGACCAGTTCTTGAATTTGGTGCACCTTTCTGCACGCCTCAAAGCATTACTAGTCAACAATGGGTGGAGAAGGTTCAGAGAAGGTTAACTAGAAATATACCCACGTTGAAGGACAAGCCATATTAATCTAGGCTTATGGAGCTGGGTATGTACTGTATGGCCTATTGCAGAATTAGGGGCAATCTATGTTTTGTATTTAGGGCACTAGGAGATGAGTACCTTTGGGAAGCAAGTGGGGTTGGTCATGAAAGACAACACTAGATCAACAAGGGCTCACCTCTTTCAATTGAAAGGTGGACAATTTAAAACCACCAAAAGGAGCAGGTGGTTTAACCAGAGAGCGGCGAACCTATAGAATTCATTACCAGCATCAATCATCTGTGTTGAAAATCTTTCTGCCTTTAAGGCTGCCCTGGATCAAAATATGGGTGATAAAAGATGGAATTTGTTCTGTTAGATCTTATATGTTATGTCCTTGTTCATTCTTATAACTTGTACTGTTATCTCGGGTCGCCCCTGAAAAAGGGACCTTCGGGGCTCAGTGGGCCTACCCAGTCACCAAAATTTAATAAATAAATAAATAAATATGTTAGCAAATCCTTAAATGGCTCTTGTAGATTTTGGATTTGATACTATACCTATGAATCTATATTTAGACCACTGTGATCCAGATTTGTTTCCCCTTCCCTGCTGCTGCTAGCACCTGCAGAGTTTCCATTTCACCTGACCTCCTTAGACTAGGCAAGCAATAATACCCAACAGGGTGGGCAGTATTGAGCAATGCCAGATCACCCAGGGGCATGTGGCATCAGGTCTTATACCTCCTGAAAGGTCCAGTATTGCCCATACCACCCACCCTGAAGGGTATTATTGTGCTTAGAAAATGGGCTTCTTAGGTTGTATATTAGAAAAAAAAAGATAGTTCATAAAATGTTAAAAATGTGTGTAAATAATTAATTTTTATTAGTAAATTAATGTTGTGTAAAGTTGTCCCTTTCATGCTGTTGCTATTGTTCCCAGTCACTAGATGGTGCTGTTGTATCATGTGTTGAGGTTTTGGATTTCACATCATGTCCTCACAGCTAGCAGCAGTCTACTTTTAGTGTTTACTACCAGTCTGCCCTCCCCCCCTTGGAGTAACAGTATTGTTTTTTTTTTTTTTTTTTTTTTTTTATTCATACCTTTCTTTTAACATGACCAGCAGAGGGGTTTTACATGGTCAAGACACCAGCAGCAGAATGGAGACTGACAGGTGAAGGGATGCCAGCAGTCAGCATCGACTTTACTGGTATCCCTCTTTTCTTTTTTTAAAAAACAACTGTTTCAGTGTGGTAGATATTTTGGAACAGAGGGACCAGTGTGGGGGGGGGGCAGAACAAGAGTGAAGCACGACTGGAGTAGCAGTATTTTTTTTATTTTTATTTTTATTTTCCCAATAGTGCAATTGGGAGACAACTAAGCTGCAAAGAACAGGTACTTTTTGAGCTTTCCTGTGCTTTTGTTGTTCCATTTGCAGGGGTGCAATTTTAAAAATTCAGTGGAGCTGGAAAGTCAGGTGGAGCAGTGGCGGTGGCGGCAGGTGAGCGGCCACACTATGTAGTCACCGAGGATGGACAGAAGGTCTGTGGATTTAGATTGAGGGCTGTCAACCGAGCTGGGAGGGGAATAAAAAAGCAAAGCCTGCAAAAAGTCTGTACATTGCTGTGGTTTTGCTCTTGCATTTGTAGCTGGGGTAAGGAGCGGGGCTGTTATTTGAAAAGTCACTGGATCGAGACATTTGGGCTGAGGAGCGGTAATGGGACTGGAGAGGTTGCAGTTCCCGGAGATGGAGATGTGCTGCTGGCTTGGAGCAGCTACT
The DNA here is from genome assembly GCA_016271365.2 of Neoceratodus forsteri. Lineage (NCBI taxonomy): Eukaryota > Metazoa > Chordata > Ceratodontiformes > Ceratodontidae > Neoceratodus > Neoceratodus forsteri. The sequence goes on along the minus strand of CM028137.1, from coordinate 30,852,269 downwards.
TCATCGGCCAGCCTTTGAGGACCCATGGGATGTGAGCACATATTTGACATGTATACAGTTTACTGTGAATTACAACATTTCATTTTAAATGACATTTATGTTTTCCATGTTAATGGATGTTTTTGTGACATGAGTGGGGGTGGGATAATTGGCTGACATCTGTTGCTCAGGACATCACATCTCTGTTACTGTGAGAAAACAATTGCAGCTCTTAATTTTGAAATTAGCCAGTGGCCATTGATACTGGTGATGGGTTCAGTTGGGACTGGCATTTTAATACCTGGGCTCTGTTGTCTGATAGATGACCACCTTGCCAAGGCTATCAGCTAATCAGAGCATGGGAATTTCTTAAACCATTTTCTAACTATTTCTATTGCTTCAATCCCCTCCTTAACATAAAGCACTTCCATAAAGCAGACTCAAATACTGGAAATTATAGTATCCTACAAGTCAGGATGTAAGTAAAGTGGCAATGTAAAATAGCATTAAAAAGTATAGGTCAAAATTTTCAACAGATTGTTGCACTGCTACTTTAAAGAGATTCACCAAGTTACATAGTTATTATGGTGTTGCACCCAATATATGGGTGCCTTACGTCCAGGTGAATCTTTCTTGCTCCACATGTCCTTATACAGTGCAATACTTTTCTGGCAAAAATGCCCATAATTGCATTAAAGCGGGTCACGGAGGACTTCCCGTTCTGAAGAGAGCCCCAAGTTCTGCCCCCCACACTCAGCAACATTATGACATGATGCCAGGGAGAGCGCGGGGGCGTGCTCCATTATACTGAATGGCCGGCAGCTTTCCGAATGTTTCTTTATGTTATAATGGTCAGTTTGTGGTGAAACATGGGCATGTTTCCACTAACAAGGCTCTTGCTACTGGAAACATGCCCATGTTTCACCTAAACAGACCGTATACATAAAGAACATTCAAGCTACCCGACCATTCCAATATAATGGAGAGCACTCAACCGCGCGCTCTCCCTAGTATCACGTCATAACGTTGCTGAGCATGGGGAGCATAACTTGGGTGGCTCTTCAGAATGGGAAGTCCTCTGTGACCCACTTTAATGAAATTCGAGGGCATTTTTGCCTGAAAAGTATTATAACTATGTAAGGACATGTGGAGCAAGAAAGATTCCCCTGGAAGTAAGGCACCCATATATCAGGTGCAATGCTGTAAGTTAGTGAATCTCTTTAATGTCTATTTCAGAAAAGAAAACTGTATGGATCCTCAGTAATGTTTACTTTGTATCGACACTCATGATTTGAAGTGTTTCACAAAAAGCATGACTGAGCAGTGCAAGTATGTTGTGCTAAACTGCATGTGTGCATCACTGTTCTTTCCTATGCGTTCATACATTGTCCAGCTTCATGTAAACATATATATATATATATATAGTGTGACTTGTTGCAGTATCTCAAGAATAAATATAACAAAGAATACACGACGTATATTTTATTTGTACCATCAGCACCAGCGGAGTAAGTGATATGATATTTTTTCAGAGGTATTGGGTCACTGTGCACCTCAGTCGCTCACAATGCACACATGACTTAGTGGAGATCATAGCACAAAAAGCACATGCTCTCCTAAAATTCATGTGTGCAGTATGTGACTAAGGTACACTCTGGCCAGACACCTCTGAAAAAGTTTCGTATCACTTAGCCCACTGATGATGATGGTGACAATAAAATATACGTTATTATGCTCGCTATTCTTTCTACCATAAACACTAGAACAAGTCAGCAACATATGTTTGCAAGAAGCTGCACAATGTCTGATGTCACACACACACACACACACACACACACACACGAAACAACACTGACTGCACACATGCAATTTAGCACATCATACTTGCACTGCTCACTCCAGCTTTTCCACAACCAGTCCACAACAGAAAGTAAACATTACTGAGGCACTGCATTATAACAACAGGGCAATAGGAGCATGTATGACTGTCTATCATTAAACATAAAAAAAAATCACAAAACACTACAGAAGTTGGGGGGAGGTGTCCAGAAAAAAATATGTTAATGGGGGATTCCATGGTGTTCCAGCAACAGGTGGAGCATTGACACTATCTGCAGCTGCTGTTGTTGGATCTGCTCCACCTGCTGCTGCACAGCATCCACCCTCTCATTGCTTTCCTCAAGGGCCGCCCACACCAGTGCAATGTCTGCCTGCATTGCAGGCACTGTGGTGGGGTCCACTGCGGCAGCAAAGCCAGGTAGTGGTGGCAATGGTGGTGCTGGTGGAGCAGCTGCTGCTGTTGCCCTCCTCCTGCTGCAGTGGTGAGGCACAACACCCCCAGCACCCTGTGGCACTGCCACAGAAGAGCCAGCATGTGGACGTTTGGCCCCTTCAGTGGCAGCCTGCCACTCCACCTTGTGGTGGTTTGCCATATGTGTGTGCTGGCCACCAGTCCACAAATGTGTCCTCCAGGGGCCACGGCACACCTGCACACCACATAAACGGCAAGCCACAATGGTGCTGTCCCCCCACAGAGTTAAAAAACTGCCAGACTGGGGAGCTGCGGGGGTGACCAGGCTCCAGAGGGGCAGATGTACTGCTGGCAGCACAGTAATGCACCTGGGGCTCCACCTGTGGCTGTGGAGGTGGTGGTGGGGGTGCTGCTGGAGCCCCTGCAGCTGCAACTGGTGGTGGACATGGTGGATGTGCCACTGCCAGGGGCACTGGTAGTGCTACTGCTTCCAGAGGGGGAGAGGCAACACCAAAGAGTCAGGAGAGGTCCAATGATACCCGACCACCCCCATGCATGCGCACTACCCTCTGCCCACACCCACCGGCCACAGACTCTCCTCCCGGGTCCATTGCGCGCAACTAATTCCCTCTCCAACTGATGCCTCAAAAGACTGCTTCACACATACTCACAGTCTCACACACACAGTCACACACACACACACAAAACAAAACTTATAAAACAAATCAGTAGCAAAAAAGAACTGAAAAAAACACTACAAAAAAAACTAAAGATTTAACTTTTAAAAAAAGCTGTTTTTTTTGGGGGGGGGCATTTTGCAAGAGATGTAGGAACAATACCACCAAACTCTCCTCTACACGCAAAATGCTTCCTCCTTCTACCACTGCAAAGGAGAAAGTGAAACTAACTGCCTTTATGACTCACTTCCTTCCTGCCTGGCTAAAGCATGTGACTTACAGTACTGTAAGCCATGTGATGTGTGGGGGGCTGCCTATATAGTTGTCACTTCACCTTACTTCACATTAAGGCAGAATAGCAATGTGAAGTCATAATGCAAAGGTGAAGTGAACACTTTCCAATAGCCACTTCGCGTAGCGCTAGGCTAACGCAAAGAGGCCACTTTGCGGCCACTTTGCCGGCGGATTTTAAATTCGCTGCATCTCCATCAAAGACGAGCGATGTGAAACACAAGGCTGTGCTAATGCATTGTTTGTGGTATTAAAACGTGTTTCATCCCACAAAAAGAGCGTCAAGCTTCATGATACCTTGACTACTCTCCATGTAACACTAAAGGTGGCTTATATTACTTCACCTTCAGTGTTTCATTTTACTACATTTAATTTAGGGTCAAAACCAAAGATTCATATGTAATTTCTACCACTGACACTGTATTTTACAAATGGTAACTTTAACAGAACACACCACCAAAGACCACAAGCTTTTCTTTCACCCAAACAGTGCTTCAGTATCGCGTGTGACTTAAAGGAAGACTGCTACTTCATATCTTTTAAATTTTATTTGTTTCCTTGTCAGCATACAACTCTTTTCTGTAACTGTTAGAGATATATGTGTTTGCTTTAGTTTGTTTTCACTGTTCTTGCTAGTCCCCTGTAATTATCCTGGGCATCTCCATTTTATGGTTGTTGAAATCTCATTATCCATGAGAGCTGCATTAGCACATGAGAACATGATGTCACATTACCTATTTATTCCATGTAGCTCTATGGTGAAAGTACAAATATCCTGAAGACAAAACTCTCTAGAAACACATAAACTGAATGCAATTTAAAGCAGCAGTGCAACAAAAATGGGCTAAAATTCGACTCCACCTTTTTTCATCCTAATCAATGCCAGATGTCTTGTAGTTTATTTTGTTGGTAACATTTTCAGTTTCTGATATCATGTAATAATTTTATGAAAGTTTTAAAATAATTATTTCTAAAGAAAAAAAGATGGCCACTTCATTTTTGCACAGAAATAATATTGAGGCCCTGAGGAGGGTAAGAATCCAGACAAACACAAATGTACAGTACACAGCTTAGGAAGCATCCAGAAAACCAAAATCAACAGTTCTGCCAATATTTCTCATAATCATAGCAGAAAATTAGCTTTTTGGAATAACTTTTTTCTTTGTACTGCTGCTTTAATGGGAAAACCATGCATTGCAACTCGGACAGTTTGTAAAGCTAACTGAAGGTAAATGTGGTATTTCACACCTCGCTGCAACTTGTTTTGTTGAACTATAATCAAGCAGGCAGGCATACTTTAGAGTTTAAAGGGTGCTAGCACATCATGTTCTCATATGCTAATGCAGCTTTCAGAGACAATAAGATTTCAAAAAAACTGAAAATGAAAACCCCCAGGCAAGTTACAGGGGCTAGTATGAACATTGAAAATAAACTAAAGCAATCACATATATCTTCAACAGCTGTACAGGAAAAGTTGACATGGAAACAAATAAAATTTACAAGATATGAGGATGTAGGTTTCCATTGAAAATTAAAAAGTTTCTGTCCTGGGAGATCAGACCAGAGAAGACAAGATAAAATATTGGAAAGGTTAGCATAGAAAGAAGGCAGCAGCCAGAAGGATAGAAAAGAAACATTAAAGATTATCTGGCATGCTGTGAGCCCATTTCTGCACTGAGTGGTCGAGTTCTCAGGGTGCTTTCATTCTATCTGGTACATTGGAGCAGCCTTGTCATGGCTGTAAGGCCTTCTATGCCCTTACTTCCTCATTGTCTACTTTTGTTAAAACAGTAACACAGTGGGATGGTTTTACACTCCCACCAAGGCGTATTGATCCTCGCTGATCAGGTAGGAGGAGACACATTTCTACAGTACTGGATGTCAGAGAAACAGTTGCATAAGGAAGGGAGATATCAAATGCTGAAGGGGAGGATTCAAGAGGTCAATATGATTGTGCTAAATATTTAGATTCAATAAGGATCCCCAGAGGTTTTTAATAAGATGCTTATGAGCTAAATTTAGTCACGTTAATTTATCTGGTCCCTTTTTAGGATTGAAAGTACCTCACTGTCTTTAAACAACAATGAATAACATGATCAGTGACTTTTGAAACAGATGTATATTAGACACAAAATGTGGGACATTGTTACTGAAGTGCCTGATCACACTTTCTGAAAGATTTCCAGCACAGGATATCACACATGATATTATTCTAGAGGACTGGGACTACAAAACTGACACCAAGTCTGGCTGTTTTCAGTTATGAGTTTGGTACCATAAGCAGAATTCCACTGCAAGAGCAGGAGGATCACATGACAGACATTACATTTGATGTGTTATACTTACACTGGCCATGTAAGTAACAAATATCAGTTCCTGAATCCTGCCAGTGATGGGGTTCTTGGTACTTGGGATTGGCCGCAGAGTATATTTTCTATGTCTCTTTCTATTCCATTGTAACCTGACCAGTCCTCACTACTGGGTTGGGAGTATCCCTGTGGTGGCATTCCTAGCCCCTTCTTCTGTTAGCCCCTACTCCCCCTAGTGGGGATCCACACTGCACTGGGTCCAGGGATACAACCAGCTGTCATCCCAGCAACAATGCAATCTTTTTACCACTTTTTTTCTCTTGCAGTCTACACACCTCCCTTGCATTGGCTACAGGTGGCATTGAATAATGCATTGAATAATGCAGCTCAAGATATGCATAAACAGACACTCAGGCCCTGCCTGGACATGTGTATTGCAGGTTTGGTGTGCCACACTGTCTGTGGGATGCATGCTGGGGGACATATCCCTGGAATGTCCTGTTTCTACTGGTATGGGCAAGAAGAGGCATGAGGGGGTCATGTTGGCAGGAATCTCAGACCGGGAAGGTCACACCACTGCTGGTTGTGTTGTGTGATGTGTGTTGCATGCTGTCTATGTGCGTCCACTGAGGCTGATGGTGAGGGGGTTGGTGGGACATTGATGGTGCCTGGGCATGCCAACTGCTGTGCCACCTGTATGGGTGGCATGTGCACCCTGTTGTGCATACAGTTACATGACAGGCATAACTGGCCTTCTCAGGCTTGTGGTCGACCTGCCCTTCCTCCTAGTGGAGTGGTCCATTGCCAACAGTAGGTGTCAGTGCACTGTGCTGCCTAGGGATGCTGGGGCACATCCACGTGCAGCAGAGGCCTCTGGAGCACATGTCCCTCCCATGCTGGGTGAACATGGTCAGCAGGACAGTGGTTGGGAGGCAAGCAATGCACACCCTACCTGTGTCCACAGGGCCAGTTATATGAGTTGGGCAGGCAAGGTCCATGGTTGACATAGAGGCATAGCACTTCAGATGCTTTGTGTGTGCTGCCCTGCTGGCAGGTGTGCAGGGGTCTGATGAAGCCGACTACCAAACCTGTGATGTCTTTGGGAGGCCAGAGGAGACATTGCATGAACACAGTTTGGGTGTGTGGGTGTGTGCTTAGAGGCTGGGTCAGTGAGTGAGGCATGCTGTCATTGCACAGGGTACCTGTCATGACACCACTGTTTTCCTTCCAACAGCTGCTGGCCCCAGCGCAGGGAGTTGTCGTGACACACCTACACCATGGCAGTCGGCACTGGAGCGAGCCATGTAGAGGCTGAAGCAGAGTGATGCCTATTGGTATGTGGCGAGGACACGCCACAGACTGGCAGCATCAAGTGTAGCAGCAGGCCACTGTCTGCCTGGGGCACAAGGGTCTTAGGACTAGGGCAACAGGGAGGACACCACAGGTGCAGTGAATGTGGCCTAGGGCTCAGGGACTGTCCAGGGAGATGACACTATGGCTCAGCCACTGGCAGCGGATTTCATAGCAGGTGACATGTGAGGCAGCCAGGAGAACCCAATGAATGGAACCTGTGGAGGACATACCAGCCAAGGACAATGGTGCCCTGAAAGTGGATGCGGGGCAGCAAGGTGATGCTGAGGCTGTGATGGGGGAAGAACGCCATTGGGGGGAGGTGGTCATGGTGTCACGCATGACCATGAGTGTGTGGATGCTCTTGGCTGTATACTGGAGGAGGGCCTCAAGGACATGGCCACAGCAGTGGCTGACATGGCCCATGGCCTGCGGTGCATCCAGGGCAATATCCTCAACATGCTGGATGCAGTTTGTGCCTGGCAGCAGTGAGCCGACCCCTGTGGCACTGGTGTTGCAGGTACAGACATTTTCTCTTGTTGTTGTTATAGAAACATAGAATTTGATGTCAGATAAGGACCGCTTGGCCCACCCAGTCTGCCCATTTTCCTACCTGCTGGATAAGCTGCAGATCCTAGTTAACCAGCAGCCTACTTCTTTCTACCCCCACTCCCCAGAATTGCCTTATGACTGTCCCATGCATGCTTGAATTCTACCACTGTTTTTGACTCCACAACCTCCTCTGGAAGGCCGTTCCATGCAACCACAACCCTCTCTGTGAAAAAATACTTCCTTAAATTACCTCTGAGCCGCCCCCATCTTCAAATTGTGCCCTCTTGTTCTTGCACACCTCTTTTTTTGAAAGATGCTACCCTCTTGGACTTTGTTGATTCCCTTAGGTACTTAGCAGTTTTCTATCATGTCTCCCCTCTCCCTCCTTTCCTCGAGGCTATACATATTAAGCTCCTTTCGTCTCTCTTCATATGTCTTCTGGTGCAGACCCTGCACCATTTTAGCTGCCCTCCTCTGGACAGCTTCCATCCTGTCTATGTCTTTGCGGAGATTGGGTCTCCAGAACTGCACACAGTACTCCAGATGGGGTCTCACCAGCTGTCTGTACAGAGGATAATAACTTCCTTGTTTCTACTAGGTGATGCCTCTCCATGCATCCCAGTATCCCCCAGCCCTCCTTGCTGCCCTCTCACATTGCTTGCCCACCTTTAGGTCATTTGATATGACTACCCCAGGTCCCTTTCCATTTTGTTGTTAGTATCTCACCCCCATTGTGTACTCTTCCCTGGGTTTTGTTTCCCAGGTGCATTACCTTGCACTTCTTAGCATTGAATCTAAGCTGCCATACATTTGACCATTCCTCTAACCTTGCCAAGTCCCTTCTCATCCTTTCCACCCCACCCTGTGCATCAACTCTGTTGCAGATCTTTGTGTCATCTGCAAAGAGACATACTTTCCTTCCAGTCCCTCTGCAATGTCGCTTATAAAGACATTGAAGAGGACCGATCTAATACTGAACCCTCATGTACCCACTAGTAACCCTCCTTTCTTCTGAGTGGACTCCATTTACTATTACCTCTGTGTCCTATTCTCCAGCCAATTCTTTACCCAGGATGTCATCTTGGGACTCACTCCAGGCTGGCTAACTTGTATATTAATCTTTGTGTGGGACTGTGTCAAATGCCTTGCTAAAGTCTAGGTAGGCCATGTCCACAGCCCCTCCCTGATCTACTACTTTGGTCACCCAGTCAAAGAAATCTATCAGATTCATCTGGCATGACCTTCCGCTGTGAATCCATGCTGCCTAGGTCCTGTGCTCCTCTGGCCTCTAGATACTGACAGTTCTTTCCTTCAGAAGTGATTCCATCATTTTCCTATCACTGAGGTTAAACCACCAGGTCTGTGGTTTCCTGCTTCTGCCTTGCCCCACTTTTGTGAAGGGGAATCACATCTGCCCTCCTCCAGTCCTTGGGTACCACCCCATCCTCCCATGATTTGTTAAAAGGGTAGTCAGTGGTGTCACTAGTTCTACCCTTAGTTCTTTTAGAATTCTGGGATGAATCCCATCAGGCCCCATTGCTTTGTCCACCTTCAGTTTTAAGCGTTCTTTCAGAACCCTTTCTTCTGTAAATGGGCTGGTATCAACTTCTGTATCCAGAGTGTTTCTACTGTTTGTTTTAGGTACCTCCCCCTCTTCATTTGTAAATACTGAGCAAAAATATTTGTTTAGTATCTCTGCCTTTTCACAGTCTCCCTCTTCCCACCCTCCCTCCCCTTTATTAAGCCTCACTATCCCTCCCTTGGTCTTCCTTCGCTCCCTGATGTACCTATAAAAAGTTTTATCCCCCTTCTTAACTGAGTTGGCTATCTTTTCCTCGGTTTGGGCCTTTGCTGTTCTGACTGCCTTTACAGCCTCCTTTTGCTTTAACTGATACAGTTCTCTGTCCTGCTCCTTCTGCATTTCCTTGTACTTCCTGAATGCTTTCTTTTTCTCCTGAACCTTCACTGCCACTTCCTTTGAGAACCATAGTGGTTTCTTACATCATTTTGTTTTATTTGCTTCACACAAAGGTTATTTAAATAGTTGGCACAATGTGCCCATTTCAAAGAGGTCCTCAGGTTTTGTTCCTTCCTGGGTTGTTCAGTCCTGTTGCCACCTGTTGTGGCCCCTCCCCCCTTGTTGTGTTTACTTACATGCCTCTATAATATGTTCACTGTGTATCTTCTTGGTGTTTGGCCACCCTTTCACTTAATTCTGCTGCTGTTTGCTGGACTGTTCTGCAGTAAAGGATGTTTTTGCATGACAGATCATACCTCCTGGGTCCTTCATCACATTTGTTGTTGGTGTGGTAGGGACAGATGTGGGGGGGGTGATAGGACATCGTCAGGTCTACATGGAGGCAGTGCATGCTGTATGCTGCTCGATGTACCATTCCCAGCATGAGTTACAGCTGCCACTTCGCGATGCCCTCACACAGCCACATGTCACTGATGTGTGCCCTTCCCCAGTGTCCCATGTGTAGGACGTCCAACCACATTGGCCTGGCCCACCACTTCCTGCCATGCTGCTGTCCTTTCACATCTATGGGGCACTGCCACTGGGGCAGGTTAACTTTGCTTTCTGGAGCTTATGTTATGTGGCTGATGGGTGGCCCGTCTCCCTCACCACCGCAGTGGGTCACCTACAGATCATCTCCTGTCACCCTCTTCATGGTAGCTGGGGTGTCATCCCATGGAGCAGGCCTGTTGAAGGGATCCACTGCAGCATGCTGGTTTCTGCTGGCACAGCGGCCACCACCTGTGTGCCTGTGGCCTGTCCTGTGTGTGTGTGCCCCATGACTGCTGCATCGGGGGTGCCAACATGGGAACTGCACTGCAGTCCACAATGCAGCATGGCAGTTCATCACACTGTGGGGGTGGAACATGGGTCAAGCACTGGCCACTCATGTTGTCCTGTGGTTGAGGGCCCCTCTAGGGGATCCCCTGAGCCAACACACTCTGTTTGGATGTCATTAGATTCCTAAGGGACCTGCATCAATCAATCAATCAATCAATCAAATCTTTATTTTACCAGGTGAAACATCGTTAAAAAAAAAAATCATTTACAAGATGGACCTGGGTTATGGCACACAAAAGACATATGATACACGAGAATGTAAGGCATCACATGCAACATCCCACTGCTATGTGTTGGCCTGCTATCCATGGGCATGGGCACAGACCTGTGTGCTCCATTGGTCTCCCTAGTTGACTGCTTGCGCCACCTTCCAGAGGCAGCACATGACTGTGACTGCTATACAGGATATGTTGTACTGTGTCTTTCCCTGTACTGCACAGCACATCCCTTCCCCGGGGCTGCTGCCTCACCTGTCCCTCCATCACCTTCTGGCTCAATGCCATGCCTAGCTACTCCACTGCCATGCCAGCGGCTTACAGTGGTTTGCCCTCCCCCCTGGATTTGGACACCATGCACAGCCTCGCCATCCCATGTCACAGGTGCCCTCATAGCATTCTGTACACTGTGCACCATCTCTGCACTGCTGTGATGGTGTGACAGCCCCCCTCCTACAGTCCTGTTCATGGCAGCCTCAACACTGGCTGTGCCATCCGCCATAAAGGGCAGTCCTCTGTGTATGGTGCCCACAGTGACAGCATCAGGTGAAGTCCCCCCTAATATGGCTCGTCAGCTGCCATTTCCCCACATCCCCACCAGGTAACTTGCAATTTCCACCTGCCCCCCATGTCTCGTGATCCTGTTGTACATTGCAGCAGGGCAGTCAGGTGCTACAGTATCAATGCCTGATGCTGTGCCGTGGATGCCATGGCCTCTAGTGCTGCTGAGTTTCGCTCCATGTGTGCAGGCAGGTACTGCACAGTCTGGCTGATGGTCTCAGCCACCCTGGCCAGTTCACCCTCTGCTTGTGTATGGTGGTGCACTGCATCACAGTGGATTGGTTGAAGAGCCATCCTGATGGCACTTCCTTCATGGCCCACCTCACCCTCTGACTCCAGCATTTGGTGACATAAACAATCAACATTATCCAGCTCCATGGTGTTGTCCTCTGCATGGTCTACATCCCCATGCCCACCACCCTCGCCCTGCATGGCTGATGCTGGTGACAGTTCCTGTGCCACATTGTCTTGCACATTGTCTATGGCACTACACACTGTGTCATCACGCTCCATGGATTCATGTTCTGGTGATGATTCCCCCTGGTCACTTGCAATCTCTGGTTTTGTGATGTCCTCTTCACCACTGGCATGCATTTCAGTGTGTGCTGCAATTGTAGCCTCTCCTGCATGACCGCTACTGCTGTCACCTACACCATCACTGTCATTGGCATCATCTGTATCTGCTCTGCTTGTCCCTTGGCCTGCCATTCCTGTTGGCCTGCTGCCACTCATACCTGCAGGGAAAATGTCATCCCATCTCATGTGTACATGCAGTACAAGGACATTCACATGTGCTGTACTGAGTTGGCATTTGGTGCACCAGTGCCGCTCACCCATTCAGTCCAGCATTCCTACCCCACCATGTCCTACCACTACAAGAAGTGACCTCGGGGCACACTTCTGTGACTCCTGCCCCATGACCCACAGACACAGACAGCCCACGCCTCCTGTCCTACAGTTTATGTTTCCATGGCACCCTTCCTGGGGGGGCAGCCTATACCACATATGTGCACTGTCTGTATGTCTCTGAGTTTCTTCTGCTTCCATGTACTTTCATTCTGTCCACCCCACACCTAGTACCATGATGGTGCTCCACCCACTGAATACATCCACATGGCAGGTGTGCAGGCCAACTCAGCATATGGCCCCTGCCACTCCAGTGCTAGATTGTATGCCTTCCACCACACACCTGTGCCACTTCCAGGCCTTGCAGTGAAATATGATGGGCCCAAGGACTTGTCAACCCCTGCATACCCACCATCCCCCACACGCATGGCAGTGCCGAACAGGCCACACACTGACATCCAAAACATGCGGAACGCATGTTGCCATGTCAGTTTGGGCACCAGGCTTACATGCACAATGACGTGCCATCGGGCTGTGTGTCTGTCCACGCCCCTTAATGCTTCAATTTCCCTGCAATGTGGACACCTCCCTTGACCTACACCCACTACCATGATTGTCACCTGCAGTGTGGGTTGTGTCAGCCCCACTGGTACCACATGGCTAAACCACCTGCCACATCACAACCCGTGGTACAATCCCTATGCCACCTCTGTGCACTACATGCCTTCCAACCCCCCCAACAGGTGTCACTGTCATTATCAGCATGCAGTGGTCAATGAGACGTCACTGTACATCACTGTACATCCTCAAGCCATTTGGGGGGTGTGATTGTCCTCCTGTTTGACACACATCACAGGCCATTGCAAGTCCCCAAGAGAGCAATGCTCTGTACAAGGCATGCATCCCCAGTGATGGGGACATCTGCGTTGCCATGACTTGATCTAGTGGTACACCTGCGACATGACATCCTAGGGGTGCATGGCGACTTATCCCCATGTGCCCCACACCATGGTCGGCTGCCACTTTGGCACAATCCGGGGGAGGCAGCTTTGCTTTATGTCACTCAGGTATCCTGCACTCCAGCACATCAGAATGGTGGCATCACACAAATCCTGCTGTCCCCACACCTCACACACACTGATGCTTCCCCTTCACCCGCATGTGGGACACGTGTGACACCTGCAGAATACACATTGGTTGTTGCCAAGGAACACATGTACATGCCCTCACACATGTCTTTTATGGCTGTGCCATGCCTGCAGACATCTATGTATCATCTTATTGCCAGCCTGGGAGCGGTGTGCCCTTAGATGTCACACCTGCTGTATGTCTCACATTCTACTGGATCCCTGCTGCCTTCATGGCTAGACCATCAGGGTCTCTTGTGGCACACCCCCACTGGCAGGCTCTCCTGCTGCCCCGGCTTCAGGGTCACATGTGATGGTACACTGCAGCCATGGTTGCCTGACTTATGGTGTTGCTCAGGCTCTGGTATGCATCTCTGCTGGACGCAGCCATCACTGCAGTTGCTGGTGTGTAATGGGGGGGTTGTGTGCCTTCAGGATGGACTGCCACCCTCTGGCAACAACGTCCACCCTGTTGGGTTGTGGGGTGCTACAACCATGTTGTCTGCCATGCTTCTGCCATGCTTCACACTAGGCCACATGACACTGCAAGGGGCGGGGATATATAGCAGCATAGTTCCATGCATACCTACTGACCGGCAGAGTCGGAATACATCTGGGCTGCTGTCCCCTCCACACTACTTATGTTGATTTGACTGGTAACCCTCTCCTCCTGGATGCTCAGAGTCACAACCTCCTCATATCCTCCTTCAGTAGCCACAGTACTTCTAATCTGTGCCAGCTTCTCCTTGCAATGATGTTTTATACCATTGTAACATCTTACAGTTCTCTCACAGACCTCCTCGCATTGCCCACAGCATTTACTCTTGTGGCAACATACTCCCAGGCCTGTCTCCGTCTCTCTTTGTAGCCTCTGTCTCCACCTCTGCTAAACAATAGATGCACCTGGGAATCCACAGCATCCAGCAATAGATCTGTCTTCTCTGTGGTGACATTTTTTTTTCTGGGGGGGCTTTCCCACTCCTTTGCTCCCTGAGCCACTGTGTGCATTTGCGTCACTCACATGCACCAACTCCAGCAGATGCGCTGCCTTTTATATCGTAAATGCACCAGGTGCAGCAATTACACTAGTTTACAGTCAAGTAGCAGTTTTCTAGAATACCACTATTTGCATCTGGTGCAACTGCAGGACTTGGCACAAATTGCATTTGACGCACACACCTTCCAGAATAGCCACCAACTGCATATCTTAAGTTAGTCAGGGAGAAACACATTTCCTGTTGGTTACCTTTTATGGAGTGGTTAGAGGAATTGGAAGGTAACAGTGTTATCACAATTGGAAGGCTCTTGGATTTATAAATTTTCAGTATATAAACAAACAGTAGCCAATCCAAGAGAAGTGCAAGGACATATTTTAAAATACTGGACACACCAAGGTAGCAGTTTGGTATTGTTACTTATTTGTTTATTCCTGATATATTTTCTAGATAAAAGCTTTATACAACATTTATTGGTGCTAGAAAAGCAAATAGATCTGGTTGTTATTTTGGAACTATCCTCTCTTGCAATTTCAAATGTAAACAAACTCTGGCCAGAGCCAATACGGCTACAGCCGAAGAATTTGGATTAAAAATACAGAAATTTTGTTTTTTAATATTTGTACACCAAATTTTCAATATAGCCTTGTTATAACCCTGCCTTGTGAAGAATGGCAGAGAAAATGTTCAACTCCTGGCCTAAAGTTTTTTTGCACAGGGACTGCAAAATCAACTTTCAAGACACAGAAACACATTTTGGGCAGGAGCTGAAAAATGACAGCTGTCACATTCATGATGTGCTGTAAAGAAATGGCTATGTTGAAAAGTTGGGGTAAAAATATTGAATATTACCAAAGTTATGAGCCTGCGTCTGCAAAATTCAACATAGCCTTATAACTTTTTTTAAATATTTTTACACCAGGAAAGTCCGAGGTGAAGGAGGACTGGAATAAGTTGCAGAGAAAGTGTGGATGGGGTGGGAGGCCAGGACAGTTTCCAATAGGGCCAACTATGGGAGAAGGAGCATTAAAAATTGTGTATTATAGACACAAGGAAACATAAAGTATAGCATGAGGGATACATTCAACAGGTTTCGTGTGTGAAAGAGGGCTTACAATCACTTTTAATACAAAGCCATAGAATGGGTCACCAAGAACAGAATGACGACTAAGGGTCTTAGCACATTTATTTATTTATATATATTTTTAACTGGATAAGTACACTGGTGACACAAATACACCTTTTTCAGAAATGAACTGGGCACCAATAAGGTACAGAGAGCCAGAACAAGTAAAAAAGTTCACAATACATTTAATAGTTCACAGTATAATATGATACATACAAGGTATCACAAAAGTCTATAGAATTTAATCAATCAAACTTTAGCACAGGGCCACAAAACTGTCCATGGAGGACTCTGGTCTCATTACAGGGCTGCAAGCTAGAGTAAATGAAATAGTTTTTGAGAGACAAGCGAAGTGCAGCAGGACCTCAAAACAGTTATCCCTACTGTATATGGTTCACCTCAAACTGAAGGGAACATAGGGAACCTCTGTCAAGGGCTATAAGATAGCTTCCCAGGGATAAAAGATAAAAAAACAGGGCTTAACAAAGAACCATGAAAAAGGTTTTGCAGTGACCATCAAGATCCAGTTCAGGACAAGTATATTGTTTCAGCAAATAAAATAAGCAGTTACTGCTTTGAACCTTCAGCACAGTGCAGATTGAAATTTGTGAGTGACAGCAAGGTGTGACAATGTAAATGAACAGAAGCAACCCAGAGACAGACTATTGCCCGGGAGGGGAGAAACTAGCAACCACCCATCAGGAGAGGGGTCGAAGGGGTGTCATAGCAGACAATATGAAGATAGGCTGACAATGTGAAAGAGCAGCAAAGAAGGCCAGCAGGATGATGGGATGTATAGGAAGGGGCATCACAAGTAGAAGAAAGGAGGTAATCCAACCACTGTACAGGTCCCTGGTGAGACCCCATCTTGAGTACTGCATCCAGTTCTGGAGACCTTATCTCAGGAAGGACATAGATAGATTGGAGATAATACAGAAGAGGGCAACAAAAATGATACACAGTCTCCATAAGTTGCCATACAAAAGCAAGTTACAGGAACTCAACATGTACTCCCTAGAGCAGTGCAGGGATAGAGGGGACATGATTGAGACATTCAAGTTTCTGAAAGGTATAAACAGAGTCTTCACCCAGGAGCTCTTTATGGTCAATAGCACCAGTAGGACAAGAGGACATGAGATGAAATTGAGGGAAGAAAGATTCAGGGGCAACATGCAAAGGTTTTTCTTCACAGAGAGGGTGGTTGACCCATGGAATGGTCTACCGGCAGGAGTCATTGGCTCCAAAACAGTAGAAAAATTCAAAGCAGCTTGGGACAGACACAAGTGGATTGTCTCACTGAAATCCTAAACAGGGGGGTAGGGCTCGGGGAGACTAGATGAACCTTTGGTCCCCATCTGACATTATTTTTTATGTTTCTATGTAAACCCTTAGATGACATTGTTTCCCCCAACTCCTTTGTTGGTTAAAAGAACCCCTGCTATCCTTCCCAAAGGGGAATTTCATTAAGAGAACTCAGGTTTACATATATAAACTCCAGGTTTATCTTCAAAACTCATGGAATGAGCTTCTTCTGTTGCTTTCCGCTGCTGTGGAATGTTGTCCCCACATTTGTCTGTTCTGTCCCTCAGTAGAAGTTTTTAAGTTAAAATAGAAGATTTAATTAATTACACTGGCTATCTCAGGGGACTGACAGATTCAATATTTCACAGTGTGATAACAGTTTTAGACTTTTGATACTGGAAGTCTGAATATATGGTCTTGTGTTGAATTTTGTAATTACCTATTTTTTATTTTAAACTTTAGAGCACTTTTGAGCCCTGGAAATGTGCTATATAAATAAAAATCCATCTTTCAATAAAGGTGGTACTGTACCTTCAGACAGAAAATCTGAAGCCTTTTACTGAAGGCCAAAACAAGATACTTGGCATACATCCTACAAAGGTCAATAAATGCTACAATAACTGTGAAAATGCAAGTGCCTTTATTCCAGAAGGTGACGACCACAGCATAGTTGACAGCACTGTGCAATGTTGCAACTTGTGTTCTGACAAGTACTGCAATGCCATTGTTTTATTTGAGGTGTGGACCAAGTTTGGTTTGGGCACATTGGAGATGGTGATATAAATTCAGTCACAGTGGAGACAGATCCACCACATTAACTACTTCTATGTAAATTAAGTTAGTTTATACAATTAGGCCCGGATATTCAAAAGGGTTGCACCATGCGCAACAGGGTTGCACATGCGCAAGTCCAAAAATGCACCATTTTGCAATATTCAGAAGGAGGCAGTTGCACCACCGAAAACATGCTGAGCAACAGCGCAATGAAAATGAAGGCATGCGCAACCGAAGGGGGTGGATCCATGCATAAAGAGCGCAATGTGATATTCAAAGACTTGCGAGATGCGCCAATGGCGGCACAGCGGAAGTGCGCACTGGTAAACTAAAATAAAAAGGCTCGGAAAATGCAAGAACACTACAAGGCTGCCAAGTGGGGAGAGAGAGAGAGAGAGAGAGACAGACAGACAGACAGAGACAGGCTAGGGCAGGCAAGGCAAGCGTAGGCCATAGGCTGTAGAGGCCAGCGGGGTGCCCGTGCAGTGGAAGTAGCAGTGAGGACAGCGGGGTAACACAGCAACACCAGCGGGGGTCAGAAGCCAGGGAGATGGACAGTGGCAGCTTCCACATGGAAGTTGTAATGAGGGGGTGAGAATGCATGCTGCGGGGACATGGCGCATGGAAGGGCTACGTCGTTGGTATGCTCCCAGGCGATGCCGTGCCGCATCACGCTTTGAGCTGTACACAGATGTAGAGATCGTGGGCCAGTACCACGCCGAACAGGGCAATACTGAGAAGGCTCTGTGAGCTGTGCAGTGATGTGATGCAGGCACCTCACGACGGAGTCACGCCCTGTCGGTGGAGACCAAGGTGACAGCCTGCATGTGCCTGCTCACCACGGGCACCTTCCAGAGGCCAACAGGGGACACCACAGGCATCACACAGTCAGCCACGTCATGCATCCTCACCCAATTCCTCAGCGCACTGCTGCCACATGCTGCAGGTACATCCATTTCCCCAGCACCGCGGCAGGCGTCAGCAAGCATGCAGGAGTTCCACAAGGTAGCACGTATGCCTGGCGTGCTAGGGCCATAGACTGCACCCATGTGGCCATTCGTGATGCCACCTGGCCCCTGGGGGTCGCATAGAGGAACAGAAAGGGCTTCTCCAGTGTCAACTGCCAGGTGGTGTGTGATGCCACTGGGCGCATAATCAATGTCTGTGCCACACACCCTGGTGGAGCACATGATGCCTTCATATGGTATCAGTCCGCACTGTGCCATCGATTCGAGAGTGGGGACATCCCCACAGGCCATCTAGTGGGTGAGTACACATGTATGGAATGCCAACTCGGGGCAAGGGTGGGAATGCCACAGGTGCCATGGTAGTGGCACACAGGGATATGGGCAATATGGACCTGAACATGAGACTGATCTCCACTATCTCCACACAGGTGACAGCAGATACCCACTCCGTCCCTGGCTGCTCACACCGTACCGGTGCCCCATGACCCCATCTTAGCAACGCTATAATGAGGCACATGTTTCCACACGCAACATCATAGAGTTGGTGTTTGGGATGCTCAAGGCACGCTTCCGATGCCTAGACACCTCCAGCGGTGCCCTACAGTACAGCCCCCAAAAGGCCTGTGGGATATTCCTGGCCTGTTGCATCCTGCACAACATGGCCAAAGACTATGGGATAGCCGTACAGGTTGAAGAGGGGGACAGCGATGGGGAAGCCAGTGTTGCCGGTGCTGATGGTGATGAGCAGCCCCCCCTAGGATGGCGGGACCCCCGACTGATCCGGCAGGCCCAGCTGCACCGGGACACCATCACAGAGGAGCACTATGCAGAACACTGGTAAGTCAAGGGGACATGTGCAACCAACACTGTCCATGCGCAAACCACAGGCACACAGGGTAACACACCAGGGGTGCATGACGGCCAGGGGAGTGGAAGGGTCCAGGCATACAAACACACCATCAGGGAGGGGTGAGCACTCATATGGACACACACACACCAGGCACAGAGCGTACATGGGCAGATGCATAGCACAGCAGAACCGACATTGCTAACACACAGCACCACCGACCACCCCCACCTGTACTGTCCAAGTACGTGTGTCAGATGCTGGGCACCCTTGCACCTTGGTGTACAGTACAATGCAGGCATCATCATGCACACACACCTGTGGATAGCAGTTGGGAGGGTGTGCAGGTAGTCCGTGTGTCGGCGTGGTGAGCAGAGCACCCAGCAGTGCACTGCCCACCATGACACACATTGCCACATGGCAGCACCAGACAGGGCCCGCACTGGGAGACAGCTCAGTCATGTAGCACTGTCCCATAGCCACTGCAGATGCGTGGGCGGCCCCGCCATGACCCAACAGCACTGGCAGGCTGAGCAGAGGCCACATGGGGTGGCACTGTTGCACCACCAGGGGTCCCACTGCGCGAACGCGACCTTGCCCACAGGGGTCTGTAGCATGCCGAACAAACCTGCACCAGGGGTGCTCGGGATGGCCACAGCAGAACCCGGCGTCAACAGGCCTGGTGTCGCATGACGCCGGGAACGGGGAGTGGAGAGTGAACTGTGTGGGGTGTGCGGAACAGGGGCACCTGACTGTGTTCCCAATGCGTCCACGACAGAGACCACTGCCTGGGTCAGCCTGTCAATGGCGACGGTCACATCCGTCCGCATACGAACCAGCTCTGCATGGTCCAGAGCACACTCCCTGCTGTTCCTGCTCCACAGCCACAGACAGTGCCTCCACAGACATTGCAACCCGCCTCTGCAGTTGTACTGATTCCCGCAGCAGGCGGGTGTGCTCATCCAATGGGTACTGTGCCCCAACGGCATCCTGTCCCCCAGGGTGTGGAAGGTCCTGATGCACAACACCCCTTGAGGGTGGGTGCTGTTTGCCAGGACCAGGAATGGGCGGATCAAAGGGAGGCGGACATGTGCCACCGCTTGACACTGTACCCCCAGACCTGGTGGGTGACTGCTGCTGCTGCCCCGCCAACTGCTGTGCCCAGGGTCCACTGCTCCACTGCTGTGCTAGCAACAGTGCCAGACACCTGCACAGCCACCGGTGCTGCCCCACCGGTGCTGACAGGCACAGCCTGGGACTGTGCCAGCATGCTGGTACACAAGTTGGAACCAGAAAGGCCCAGGGGCACGTGCTGGCCTGCTGTGTGTCCGTCATGGGACACACACCTATCACTGCCCATTGCAGTCCTTGCATCATCAATGGTGCAGGTACGTGCTACAGCCATAGTCACAGCGTGCTGGCATGCTTGCATGCCAGACTGCTGAGACACAGGCTGTGCACCCCCCGCACCCGAATCACCGACACCAGAGTTGGCGGCCCAGCGTGCATGCTGCTGCAGTGCCTGCTGGCTGGTGACAGAGGTGGATGGACCCTCCTCCATGTCCAGCAGGTCATCATCACTGCCTGGACCCACCACCACCATCTCCTGAAGATGAACAGGATCTGTAACAGAAAGAGAGTACATGTGAGTCCATGTGAACAACCTTCCTCCAACCCCCCCCAACACCACCACCATGTCATACCGTGCAGTGATGGGCTTCCACCTGTCTGGAATCCACCTCCTGGTATGCCCTCAATAGCGCTCTGCTGCATTGATGTAAGCAGTGTCTCCTCAGCCGGGGTCAGCTCCAACACCACTGGCGGGCCCCCACCAGTGCCAGCACGTGCCGCCCTGAAGGCTGCCACCTTCTCCTTCAACCTCCTGCGGTCTGTCCCCATCTTCTTCTTGCATTCCTGCATGGAGCGCTGGTGGCTTCCATGTAGGTTCACGGCCCGAGCTACCCCCTCCCATGCAGCCACACGGGACTGAGGGGTGCCCCTCCATCCACTCAGTACTGGCTCCTCATCCAGGTAGGCCTGGAAGAGGTCTCTGTCTCTGCTGGGGTAAAGTTGGGCCTCCTCATGCCCACCGTCCCTCACCCTCACCTTGGCTCTGCTCGGTCATGGCGATCTGTATGGGGCAAGTGGACACCTGTCACTGTGCAGTCTACAGCATTTTCCCATGACCATTGTCCAGAACATCACACAGCATGCAACTCACCTCTCACCTGCAGTAACCGAATCTGGCCAGCGCAGCCCAATGTCGCACATTTGTAGCGCAATACATGCAAATTAGGAGTGGAGCAACTATAATGACATGCAAATTGCGCCACTGCACCTTTGAATGGCTGATCAGATGATTTGCATGTGTCGGCTGAATATTGCGAATTTGTGCTTTGCGCAATACGGTTGAGTCGGCTGAGCCAATGGCTCAGATCTGTGACTGTGTGGTACACTGCATTGCGCATGCCCAGATAGCTTACGCAGGCATCTGCCGCGCTGCTGACGTGCTGTGCGTGATCGGCAATTCAGGCCATGGCCACCATTGTGCCAGTGGCGCTACAGCACTGGGCACTATAGTGGTGCTGTGGCACTACTGCGCAATAGTCCACTGTGGCACTGGTACGCGCTGGTCGGTTGCGCGGGATGCGTATATGTCAGATGGCGCTGTGCGTGGCCTTGCGTCATTGCCCGCGACCTTGTGTCCGACCTTTGCCCTGGGCTGTTCGGCTGCCATGTATACGGCCCTATTGCGCTGTCTGGTGACAGCGCTATGTGAAGTGACGGCGCTGTTCGAACAGCTCGATTGGAACCTGTGGTGGTCTATTGCGCAACATCTCCAAGTGGGGTTATGGCGCAGCAGGGCCCCATATTGCCTGCTGTAAAGTTGGTACCATGGCTCGCAGAAGAGCAGTACAGTGGAGCCCTGTCGAAGTGGCCAACTTGGTGGCCCTAGTGGAGCCCCACTATGGGGCACTTTATGGTGAGGCGCCCCTCACCATTGCCAGGATGCAGGTGTGGCAGCAAGTGGCCACTGACCTGGTGGGGGTCACTGGACGGTGCCGGTCAGCTGAGCAGTGCCGGCACCGGTACAGTGACCTCCGCCGGAGGGATCCGGATCTTCTCAATCGGCTGCGGTCACGTGCCAGGAGGGGCGTGGTGCCTAGGCCAGGTGGGTGTACCATCTATGCACCTGTATTCTCTGTAGGGGTGTGAGTGTGTTTTGGTGGCTGTGCATAGGTGATGGCTCTGCCATGGTTGGCTGTGTCAGTGTGTGCAGGTGTGAGATGCATGGGTCTGGCTGTGTGGGCAGGCACTCTCACTGGGGCAGGGGGCAGTCTGCTTTGGAGTCACACTGATGTTTGTCTCAACATATGTCTCCCACAGGCCGGGATATGAGGATGCAGGCACGGGGTGAGGAGGGCCGTGCCAGGGCCCCGGTGCCGGTGGGTGTTGCACCCCAGCAGCAGCAGCGGCAGACCCAGCTGCTTGAGGAGTGTGAGTATCATTACTTCATGGATGCTATTGCATGCTGGGGGGCAAGACCACCAGCCATGCACAACACAACCATGCAGGAAAGGGGAGGTCATAATTCCACTATACAAGACACTAGTGAGGCCCCACCTGGAGTACAGTGTACAGTTCTGGAGACCATACCTACGTAAGGACATAGACTGGGTAGAGAAGGTTCAGAGGAGGGCAACAAAGATGGTGCATGGATTGCATCACAAGTCTGATGAAGACAGGTTGAAAGAACTGAACATGTACTCCCTGGAGAGAGGAGGAGAGGGATATGATAGAGACATACAAGTATCTTACAGGGAGGAACAGGGTGCAGGAAAACACTATTTTTAAGCGAAAAGATGTTCCAGGACTAGAGGGCATGGGATGAAGTTGAGGGAGGACGATTCAGAGGAAACATGAGAAAGAATTTCTTCACAGAACGGTGGTGGACAAGTGGAACACCCTGCCAGAGGAAGTGGTGGGCTGAAACAATCACAGGATTTAAGAATGCATGGGATAGACATAAAGGAATTCTGGAGGTCAGGGGTTAGGTGCAACAGACTTATAGGAAAACAAAGTGAACTTACAAGCTCAAATGGGCAGACTGGGTGGGCCATAGGCCCTTATCTGCCGACACTGTCTATGTATCTATGTATGTATGCACGACACAGGTGACATGCATCACTGTCCAGTATCACAGCACGTCTGTGTATGCGTTACTGGTGGTCCATGCATGCACTGGGCACATAGCTGTGTAACTGGCATTGCACCACGTTGCCACGTCACTTGACAGCCTTGTTTGTGCTGTGATGGACATGGGCAGTGTGTGTGTGCAGTGGTGCACATAGCTGGTGCCGCCTGTTTGTGATGGCCATGTGCATGTTCACTGTGGGTGGGTGCATGCCATCACAGGTGCGGGACATTGGGCTATATGGCTTGCAGGTTGGGTGGTGTTCAGGGTTGTGGTCAGTCACAGACATTGACTGTGTTCCCATTTTCCTAGGCCTTGCAGTTCTCCGGAGGATACATCGGGACATACGGGGCCTGACACAGGTGTCCCTGGATAACCAGGCCATCCTGGATTCCATTAGGAGACATGGCCTATGGAGGAGGCATGGCAGGGAACAGCAGCACCAGGCACAGGATGACCAGCCAGCTGGGCCTTAGGCCACATTACCCTTCCCACTTCACCCATCCCTACCACCCTGCCTTCCCTCTCCAAGTTGTTCATCCCTACCGCTTGACCACCCCTACCTTGTACCCATCCCACTCCCCCTTGTAAATAGTTCTTGTTTATTGTTTTGTAATTTACTCTTTGAAAATTTTAAAATACATTTATATTTTGATATGAATACTGTGTTGGTCTCTGATTTGCAGCTGGCTATGGGTGCTCAGTTGCAGTGGTGTACATGCCAACTGGGGTGGTATGTTCCTGGGTATGTGTGTGTGTGCGCATGTGTGTGCATGGGGAGGTATCTCCGGCATGGCAGTGACTTTCTGTTGGTCTTGCCGTCTGCTGCCACCCACTGCTGGGTGCACAGGGTGTGTCTGGCTTGTATGCTTCTGTGCTGCACGGGGTTGATGTGTGCTGGGGGGGATGTATGGTTTCCTGCAGTGCCAGTCACTGCACATGGGTGGTGTCTTGGGGTCACAGTGCAGGGGTGTGCTGTGCGTGATGGGGGGGCTGATGTGCACTGTGGTTGTCAACCCCTGTGTGTGGCACTCTCAGCCTGCCAGTGGTTGTGCTGGGGTGTCATGGCTCTGCTGTGCTTTGTTGGCTTGTCCCCATGGGCCAGTAGATCATCCGTCACACCCCCAGTGATGCTGTGCTTGGGGTGTGCAGGTGTCTTGTTGGTTCTGCGGTGTGGTCCTGTGCCCATGTGTGGCATGGCTGGCGGTGGGCCCCAACCTGCCTCCCTGGATGTGCATTTCCATTTCTCTGGGGGGGGGCTCTGCTTGCACTATGGCACCTCTGGACTGCTCAGCTGGGCTGTCCTGGTTGCGCTATAGCGCAACATTTCTGCTCAGCTTCTCCTTCCTGGTTGCACTATGGCGCAGTTAGTGCGATATTCAGACGTTGGCTGCTTGCGCAATTTGTTCTGCTCCATGTTTGAATATCGCACCTGTTGCGCATATGCGCAATTGGTTTGTGCTTGCTCCTGCTGTTGCACACATTTTGGGTGCAGTTTGAATATCCGGGCCTTAGTGTGAAAGTTTTTTTCTAAGAGAGACATTTGTTTACCTCACTGCCTTATATCCATATAAATATTTATATGGACCCAAGGAATGTTACAGTTAAAAAGGAATTATCTGCACTGAAACAGAACAATCTCTAAGAATGAGAAAGAACCCCCCATGAAAAACAAACATCTATATACACAAAATACCAAATTCATCACCCATCCCCTTAATAATAATATCCCCCAAACTACTTGAGACCTTTATATATGAAGTATATTTACATATTCCCCTTGTATTTCTATCTCTAATGATTTTGTATTTTTCCTTGTGAAACTTAATAATGATTTGGAATTAAAAAAAGAAACAGAACACAACTGATGCTACCAGCAGCTCTCCTTGCCACGGAGGTTGGGCATTCTAAAGCTGTCTCATTATGTTTTATACTTAATGGCATGCAGATGTGTGTACCCAGTTTTGCAGCCACTAAAAAAATCACTCTGTCATTGCCTTTTAATAAAACACCTCTTTTTTAACCGTTATCTCCTTGTACTACTGTAAAACAGTTCAAAGACTGAAACATGCACTCTGCTGCAGACGGTCAGCCCTCATGCTCTGTGTTACCCAGCAGTGAACTTGAAGCTATAAGCCTTTGTGGTGATGTTGAGATGGCTTCAGTAATGTCTGCAACATAAATATTGTAGTTACTGTTAATGAATAACATTTGGTAGTAAGGCAGGCTATTATTATAATTAAAGCTTGCACCCTGTTAAATGAAAATGTTCAAATAAACCCAAGCTATGAGCCTCAAATAGCATAACCTCGTCCCCCTGAAAGGGAAATTGTTACTTGCTAAAAGTGAAACATTTACAAAATATAAAAAAGGATTTGTAAATGTACTGATAATGTTTTAATTACATCATTACATGCTTCTTTCTGATTTAATGAATTTCCAGAGTTAGCCTGCATCTGTGTAACTAGCATTGTCAATTGGGCATGAACGGGTGAAAAAACAATCAGCACTTCATCTGTCAAACTTAATACCACAGTGTGTAGGCAAAGGCAATAAACCAGAAAATTCCTATAAATGTGTGGGCAATTCTGGCTGTGGCATCTACAGTACTGAGGTGCAGACTGAGTATGACAGCCAGCGCAAACGTCAGAGAATCTGATCAAGCGTAACATATAGGCCAAGCAGTGTAACTGACTCACTTTACTCTACATCATTCAGTACAATACTTGGATTACTTAAAAGACCAGATACAATGGACAGCTCCTTTTAATAGTCAAAAGTGTCAACAAAATTGTATAATACCCTGAATGCACAACCCCTTCCCCTTCTTTGAAGCACATTGATTATAGAGCAGTGTCTGTTGATTGTTTTCAAATATAAATGCATGAAACACATTTCAAGTCATGCACCAACATGGGTGCAGTCTATAGAGTTGGCACTAGTTCATATTCCACCGGGGGGGGGGGGATAACATACTTGACGTGGTCCTCATCAATGGGGATAGTGTGGAAGCAGTGAGGGTGGGGGTCAGCCTATGGACAAGTGACCATAACACAGTGGGTTTCAGGGTTAGACTGGGGTATGAAGTGAGTTGAACCATCACAGAGGTCCTGGACTTCAGGAGGGCAATTTTTCCCAGAATGAGGGAGATTTTCCATAATGAAATGGTGGAGTGGGAGAAAACAGGGGGATTCAGGAGCTATGGAATGAGATCAAGGGGGGATACTAAAAGTCACAGGAAGCTGCATAAGGAAGGTGAGGAAAAGCAGAAGAAGGAGGAGGCCACTTTGGTTCAACAGGGAAGTGAGGGAGGCAAAGAGGAGAAATAAATGGTGTTCAGAGAATACAAGAGGACACAGGGGAAGGAGGACAGGGAATGTAACAGGGAGAAGATGAGTCTGGAGGGCAGAGGGTTAGAAGGGTGAAAGCAGAAACGGAGGAGAAAATTTCTCCACAGGCCAAAAGGGGGATAAAAGTTTTTCTTGGTATATAGGGGAGAAGAGAAAGGCAAGTCATGGGATAGCAAGGGTAAAGGGAGAAAGGGGAGAAAAAGTAGAAGGGGACTTCAAAAATGCAGATGCGCTAAATAAGTATGTCTGCTCAGTCTTCATGACTGAGGGAGAAGGGAGTGGGCCAGTGTTAAGGGAGAAGAGAAGAGTAGATGGGAGGGGATGGATGCTTGCCCAATAAGTGAGGACAGGGTAAGGGTGGAATTAGATAAGTTGAGGGTAGACAAGCCTATGGGTCTTGAAGTCCTGCATCCTAGGATGCTCCAGGAGCTAAGGGAGAAGCTGGAGGCACCACTAGTGAGGTTGCCCAACTTGTCCCTAGATACAGGTTGGGTGTGGGAGGACTGGAAGAGGGAAGATATGATGCCACTTCACAAAAGTGGAAGCAGGGAAGAGGCAGGCAATTATCACCCGGCCAGCCTCACATCAGTGGTGGGCGAAGTGATGGAGGTGATATTGAAAGAAAGGGTGGTTAGTTACCTGGAGGATAGTGGGCTGCAGGACATCTGACAGCATGGCTTCACACAGGGGAGGTCATGCCAGATGAACCTGATTGAGTTCTTCAATTGGGTGACGAGGATGGTTGATCGGGGGGAAGGGCAGTGGACATGGCCTAGCTGGACTTTGGAAAGGCCTTCGACACTGTGCCCCACAGAAGGTTGGTTAATAAGCTGGAGAGTTTAGGGGTGGGACAGAAAATAACAAAGTGGGTGGAGAACTGGCTAATGGGGAGAAACCAGAGGGTGGTAGTAAATGGAGTGCATTCCTGGGAGGTAAGGGTGGCAAGCAGGGTACCGCAGGGGCCAGTGCTGTGGCCCATCCTGTTTAACATCTACATCAGTGACATTGCAGAGGGGCTGCAGGGGGAAGGTCTGCCTGTTTGCAGATGATTCGAAGATCTGCAATAGTGTAGACACTTGGAGTAGAGGCTATGAGGGAGGATCTAAGGTTGCCGGAGGGGTGGTCAGAAACATGGCAGCTAAAATTAGGCACTAAAAAATGCACAAAGAGCAGAATAACCCACATGCAAATTACACACTGTGGGGGGAAAAGAGGAAATGAAAGCAAATAAGCAGGAGAAGGGTCTTGGAATCAAAATCACAGACAACCTTAAAGTGGGGACACAATGCACCAAGGCAGTGGGCAAAGCAAATAGAATGTTGGCATGCATAGTGAGAGGGATTACTAGCAGGAGGCAGAAGGTGCTGATGCCACTCTAAAAGTCCATGGTGAGGCCCCACCTGGAGTACGCAGTTCAGTTCTGGAGATCTCACCTATGCAAAGACATAAATGGCATGGGGAAGGTACAGAGAAGGGCAACTAAGATGGTGCATGGGCTAAGCAGGAAGCCATACAAAGAGAGGTTGAGGGTGTTGGATGTGTGCCCGCTAGAGACCAGAAGGGAGAGAAAGGACATAATAGAAACAATCAAGTATGTGAAGAGGATTAACAAAACGGAGGGGGGGGAGCTTATTCACAGGGAAGGTGGGTGCTAGAACTAGAGGGCATGGGCTGAGGCTCGAGGGAGGATGGTTTAAGAGTAACATGAGGGGACATTACTCGATGGAGAGGGTGGTAGAGCCCTGGAACAACTTGCCGTGGGAGGTACTGGGGACCAGTACAGTGGAGGGTTTCAAAAGGGCATGGGACAAGCACAAGGGGTTATCTAGAGAGTGGAAGGGGAATCTCTGGGTGGAGGGGGCAAGTAAGGGTGGGGAATGGGCAGACCAGATGGGCCAAGATGGGCCATTTCTGCCAACAAATATCTATGTATCTATGTATGGTTTTTTTTTTCCATTTTTAATCTCATGCTGTATAAGGATACACAGGTCAGCACAGTCCTGTATTGTACAGCATCTCTCCTATCTAAGTTTTATCAGTGCACTGATTGCTGCTTACAGGGAGTCGAAAAAAAGTGTGGTCTGCTCTGAAATCCAATACCCATTCGCAGTGGTTCTTTGCCATGGTGCTGTTTGATTTCCTCCCACCTGCGATGATCATTTTTACCGTTTCTTAGTCTTCAGCAGGTAGCATTGGGGCCCTGTGCATATAATCTCTGAACCAGCACCTGGATTAGCTACAAGCTATAGAACAAAACCAAATGAATAAGATGATCCCGGGGTTGGGGGGGGTGGGGCATTGTAGGCAGAGATAGAGTTAATCATCAGCCAAAAATTCTGGTGATCCTTCTCTGCACTCTAGGGTAGCAGAGTCGCATCACTTCTTTGGTTAGGTATATGGAAATGCAAAAGACAGTTTCCAAAACAAACTGTCTCAGAGGTTTGATAGGGTGTGGTGGGACACAGACTAAGTTCCCATCATGAGCTTAAAACATCAAGATATGTCAGTCAGCAAGAAAAAATAACTTTTTTTTATCAGTAGTATATGTCTGAACACCTTAGATTCATCAATGTATTTGTATTTAATGCAGACTTTTTTAAAACAGCTTTTATGAATAGTTATGTAACTAATTACTCAAGTCCATAAATGATGACTACCACATGCAGTGTAGCTTAAAAGATAAAAACATAGAAACACAGAATTTGACGGCAGATAAGGACCGCTTGGCCCACCCAGTCTGCCCTTTTCCCTACCTAATGGATAAGCTGCAGATCCTAGTTAACCAGCAGCCTACTTCTTTCTACCCCCCACCCCTAGAATTGCCTTATGGCTGTCCCATGCATGCTTGAATTCAACCATTGTTTTTGACTCCACAACCTCCTTCGGAAGGCCATTCCATGCATCCACAACCCTCTCCATGAAAAAATACTTCCTTATATTATCTCTGAGCCGCCCCCCCCCCATCTTCAAATTGTGCCCTTGTTCTTGAACACCTCTTTTTGAAAGATGCTACCCTCTTGACTTTGTTGATTCCCTTGAGGTACTTGAAAGTTTCTATCATGTCCTCCCCTCCCTCCTTTCCTCGAGGCTATACATATTAAGCTCCTTTAGTCTCTCTTCATATGTCTTCCAGTGCAGACCCTGCACCATTTTAGTTGCCCTCCTCTGGACAGCTTCCATCCTGTCTATGTCCTTGTGGAGATTGGGTCTCCAGAACTGCACATAGTACTCCAGATGGGGTCTCACCAGCTGTCTGTACAGCTAGATAGATACAGATAGAGTAACAAGCTGTGAATTAGTTTGATACGTCCAGCAGACCTAGGTTTGATTCTCACCACCTCCACTTGCAAACTGTGCAACTCTGAGCAAGTCACATAACCACCCCAAAGCTCCAAAGTTACCAATGAGTATATAATATTTAAACTATCCCCTTGAGGTTCCTTCTTGACTGCACAGGATTGTGCCCAAATTATACACTTTTCTGCTGGCAAAGCAGAAAAGATATTTTGTCTGATTCATGGCAATGGAGACTTGGGGCTTAGCTGGTTACAGTTCCTTAATGCTGATATGTATGGAGATTGGGTGTTTAAGGGCAATCTACAAGATTTTAGGGGGAAGGGGTGGTGGGGAGAAGGGGTTTGGGCTTTGGGTACCAGCCTCCAGTGTTGGAGGGTATCAGGTTGGAGAGTCCCATATTATTTCATGCAATGCATAGTCAGATACCCCTTTATGGAGACTAAATTGGTATCTTGGAATGTTAGGGGGCTAAACTCACACATCAAATGAAAAAAAGTTATGTTGCATTTAAAAAGAATGAGCCCCCAAGTAGAATTCCTTCAAGAAACTAAACTCTCCACTGGGGAAGCTAAGAAGCTATGTCAGGGCTGGGTGGGTGAAGAGATCCACAGTTCCGCACCCTCCCATAAAAGGGGGGTATTGATACTCTTCCACAAAACTCTGGGTTGAAAGGTAGCGCACCATAAAGCCAAAAAGAAGGGCAGGTGGATCATGGCAGAAGTCGCTACTCCAGAGGGTCCACTTATTCTTGTAAACCTATATGCCCCTAACCAGGATTGCTAGCACTTTTTTCATGATCTCAACCAGCTGCTCACAGACTTTAATCCGCGTAGGGTTCCAGTGTTAATGGGGGAAAACTTTAACTTTACCCTGATCGCCCCTATGTATAGAAGCAATGGGTGCCCAGAACCGCATAAGCGGGTTGCAAAAGACGTCCTTCGGCTCATGGAGGAACACAATCTGCTGGATGCATGGAGAATGAAACATCCGGGGGTACAAGACTTCTCATGTTTTTCACAAACACATGGCTCCTCCAGCAAAATAGATTTTTGTCTGGTGTCCAGCTCGGCCTACGGGGGATGTCTCCAAAATTCAATCACACCCCATTATCATATCGGACCATGCTCCTTTGGAGCTGGCACTAGATCGGGGGATAGAACAGACCCAACCCAATAGTTGGAGGCTAGAGACCCTCCTGTTGGATGACATACAGTTTCAGGACAAATTGAATTTGTTTTGTATATCCAATGTTTGTTGTCCATAGTCTTTGTATCTGCTGTCTCATGTAACTGACATGGAGCCTTAAAAGAGCATCCACTCACAGGTGTTTTTTCCAAGATCTAAATAAAGATAGATAGATAGATAGATAGATAGATAGATAGATAGATAGATAGATAGATAGATAGATAAAGGACTGGGTGGGCCCGGACAAGTACTGGTGAAACAGTGATTATGGGGAGGTCTCATATTTATTTATTTATTTGGTTTTTGTTGACCGGGTAAGTGCACTAGACAAATCCTGCC
Source organism: Neoceratodus forsteri (assembly GCA_016271365.2). Classification (NCBI taxonomy): domain Eukaryota; kingdom Metazoa; phylum Chordata; order Ceratodontiformes; family Ceratodontidae; genus Neoceratodus; species Neoceratodus forsteri. The sequence continues at coordinate 30,820,876 of CM028137.1, read as the reverse complement.
TATTTCCAGGTACGACCTGGGGGAGGGGGATACAGATGAATGCTAACAGACCTTGAACCAGATTAAGCTGTTGGTGGTATTTTTAGTGAATGAGGGAAATTTGGCCAGGACACCGGGGAAATTCTCCTACTCTTTTCGATAAGTGCCATGGGATTTTTAACATCCACCTGAACTACCACCAATCCAGGCAGATGGGACCTCAGTTTTAACGTCTCATCCAAAAGACGGCACCTCAGAAGTGCAGTACCCCACTCATGCTGCACTACGGTGTCAGTACTGGGATATTAACCCAAGTGTCAGATGTGGGAACTGAACCCACAGCCCTCTGATCTCCCGGCCTCAGAGGCGAGTGTGCTACCTACTGAGCCACTGACATATTCCACACTATTGGGAGGCCTTTAAGGCCACCATTTGGGGTCAGATTATTGCCTTCACAACCTCAAGACGGCACAGGAGGCAGGCCAATCAGTGAGCCCTGGAAAAGCAATTAGCCATACTGGAGGCGAAATACAAGAAATGTGGTCCTGGAACCTGCCCACAAGATTTTCTTGCACAGCTCATCAGCACCAGAATCCAGCTAAATACCTACTTGACCCGGCAGACAGAACTGAACCTGAAATGATTGCGCAATGCCTTCAGGGAAGGAGGGGAAAAGGCCAGCAAGTTGCTGGCCTAGTGACTTAGAAGTTGGCAAGCGGCCAGAACTATTCACGCCCTCACGGACACCGAGGGCAACAAATGTCACTCCCAGATGGGGATCAATATGATCATGGCTCAGTTCTATGAAAAACTGTATTCATCCCCCACTCCCCAGCCCCCGATGATATTGAAGCATACCTGGCCAACCTCCCTATACCTAGGATAGCAGAAAAGGCAGCCCAAATGCTGGAGGCACCAGTTACCATAGATGAGGTAGAGGGAGCCATCCATATCATGAACCCTCACAAGATTCCAGGTAAGGATGGCATACCAATTGACCCATATAGGGTTAAAGGGGTGCATTTAGCCAAATGTCTGATACAGACATTCATGGACTCTCTGGGTAAAGGCATACTCCCACCCTCGTTAAGAGAAGCAATTATAATGGTGCTCCCCAAAAAAGATAAAAAAATTGCTGGGGAGCCATCGCCCCATTTCCCTCATAAATGTGGATGCCGAAATACTGGTGAAGGGTGCTGGATGGTGAATTGGAACAGCTCCTACCAGGCCTGATTCAACCAGCACAGGCAGGCTTTGTTAAAGACTGACTGGGGTCAGACCTTCATAGAAGCCTCATCATTCTTATGCATGAAACCAGGTCCTCCAAAATCCCCTCAGCAGCCTTCGCAATTGACTTCAAGAAGGCCTTTGATTCGATCGAGTGGCCCTTTTTGATACAAACCCTGTCCCAAATGGGCATCGGTCCTGGCATCATCTGATGAGTGAAATTCCTGTATGCCTCCCCCTCGGGCTCTGTTTTGACCAATAAGCCAATGTCCCCCGCGTTCATCCTGCAGAAGGGCACACGACAGGGATGCCCCCGTTCCCTGTTACTTTTTGTCATGGCTATAGAGCCCTAGCCATATCTATTACAGAATCCCTAAATATCCCAGGAATTCAAGTGGGGGGGGTGGGTACACAATTAAAACTTTCCTGTATGTGGATGACTTGTTAATAACCACAGCTTACACACCCCAGTTGGTTCAGACAGTCCTGGACACCCTGACAGAATTCTCAAAGGTCTCCATCCTCAGAGTTAACCAGTCTAAGATGGAGGTTCACCCACTAAATCGGATGAGTCCAGAACATCTCTTCACGGTGCAGGGTCTTAAATGGTCACCGAATGGCATTAAATATTTGGGCATTATAATTCACCCCAACCTATCCAAGATAATGTCACTGAACTTCCAGAGCCTGCTAGAGTCCCTAAGGAATGATATGAATAGATGGAGGGCATTGAAGTTGTCCTTGGCCGAAAGATAGATTCTATAAAGATGACAGCTTCCCTGCAGTTCCTCTACGTACTTGCACATCTGCCAGTGCAGATTCCCCTTAAATGGTTCCAGAAGGTAGACACTCTGATAGAGAAATTTCTTTGGGAAGGATGCCTGCCCAGATTCAGTAGGTTAAAGCTTAGACAGCACTGGAGCCGAGGGGGGGTCGGGCTCCCCTCGTTCCAAGGGTACCATATGGCCTTTATTGTGGCCCAAGCAGTTAGGTGATCTGTTCCAATGGGTTATGCCTCTTCAACCTGACTCCCTTTAGAAGCTTTGTAGGCAATGTAGCTCAACCCTTTAATGCTACACCCCCCCCCAAGTCATCTCAGCCAAATACTGGTTATAGGTTCACTGTATACTCAAACACACTCCTACTCCTTGGAAATTTATGCCACTGTGGAAGAATCCGGCTCTAATGGTGGGAAAGGAGTTCATCCACTGGAGGGCATGGGAGGCCCAGGGCATTACCTTAGTCCTGAACTAATTGATTCCGGGATCCAATGCTTTGGAGTCCTTCGAGAACCTTCAGACCAGATTTCAACTCCCTGCAGGCGACTTCTGGAAATACCTCCAAATAAGGGATGCCATCACTCACCTTCCAGGTGCTGCTTCTGCTAGTGAGCTAATCTCCATCTTCCACCCCCTGGGTATCTGACTGGCCCTTCCCAAGAGTAGGGTAAGCAATATCTATGCAGCCATCCATGGACCCCACTCAACCGGTTTGGTCCCAATGGGACTGTGAATTAGACTGTCCCATTTCAGAACAACAATGGGACCACAGCTGGGAGAGAATACATAAGGCCTGTACAGATGGACATACCCGTCTCATTATGAATAAGACTCTGCTGAGGTGGTACTACACTCTAGCCAAGCTCAAACACCTTGGTCTTTTGGACAATGACAAGTGCTGGCATTGTGGTCAGCAAGGTACCCACCTGTACCATGTACTTTGGGATTGCCCTCAGCTCCACTCTTTCTGGAACGAGGTGATGACCATGTGTCGGATGATCCACCCTGTAGTGCCCTCTGATCATTCCCTGCTCCTGCTAGGCTACGAATGTTCAGGCCTTCCTAAAAACAGCCTAGGAGAAAGATGGGTCACGGGGGTTGGGGCAGCTACCAAGTGACTATTACTCATGAGATGGCGTACTCTGGATAGTCCTACTTTCTCTGAGCTACTTCTCTCCCTGGCACAGGTAGCCCCCTTTGAGAGACTCTCCAGCTTTGCAGCAGGTACTCTGGCTGAATACTCCAGCTGTTCACAGCCCTTCCTGGACTCGACATGGACCCAGGCTGAAACCCACAATGGTTCTTTTTTTTTTCCTTTTAGCATCCCCCCCAGGGCCCTGACACCCCCTTACACCCTTCCCCACCACCCCAACAGAGAACAAATGCAGGTTCATCCCTCAAGGTGATTGCCTGTTGTATATAGTTGAGTTATGTATTGTGTTTAGGTTTAGCAAAAAGGAGTTCATACAGGACATGTTAAAATTTCATATTGAAGTACACTGGCCCTTCAAGTAATGGAGGCTGAGGGGTATGAGATAGGGGTATACTCCATAGGGTCCTTCTTCCCCCCTCCCACCACCTAAAAGGCATGCAGTTGACCATACTAAACAAGATGGGAGAGGGTTGGAAGGGTCTCACCTATGTTACCAACAGGATAAGATTTATTTTGCTTTAGGTGGTCCCCCCTCCCTGGTATTGCCTGATTTTGCATAGTGTTGATGTTGTACAAGCTTTGGTCGCCCAATGCTTCTGTCTTTCCCGAAGGTCACCAAATGCTGCGGTGTACCCAAGGGTGTATGCATATTATTTTTGTGCTTCTTTTTTAATAATAATAAAAATCTTTAACAACAACAAGAATACATTTATTAAAAAACAGCAACATTTTCTCCCCCCAAAAGCTTTTTTTATCTGTTTTTTAATAAATATATTTTTGACATAACTTATCTGAAGTCTACTGTCAGCTCTCTGATACCCGACTCTTTTGCAACAATAATAAAAAAGTTACAAGTATTATGCAACCTGTTTAATAATTCTTGCGGAAATAGGTGTCTTATTGCAAAAAACCAAAACAAAGTGCTGCGTCAGCATGTGGTCTAAAAGCAAAACAAAACGGTTATATTAAATGCACGCTGAAAATAGAAAATAGAGTTAAAAATCTACGTTTCGACCTTAGGTCTTCTTCAGGAAATATCTAAAAGAGAAAAAAAAACAAGTTAGTGTCTTATGCACACACGGTAACAACTAATAAACCAATACCGCAATTGTGTTTTCAAAAGGAAATTAATTTATGGCACAATGTGGGTGGAGGGGTATCAGCAGAATTAAATCCAGCGCATACATTCCTCATACCACTACCATAACACTTTCTTGTTATCCAGACAGTTTCAAAGGAAGCCAGCTTCACAACACAGTGTTCTCCGGTTGGGTGGCATGGAATCCACATGTCACACACTACATACTACTGTGGGACAAACTGAACCAGAGACAGGTAAAAGTGCTCTTGTAGGATAGTGACACCAACACGGAAAGACAGAAACAGAGGATTGCAGCATCTCTCTTTCTCTGGGTCTCGGTCACTCGCTGTCAGACGAGAAGCAGCCACTGACAGGGGAATGTGGTTTGCAATACACAAGCAATAGAACTGCTGCCCAAAATGAGCCAGATGGGTTCTTTGAATAAAATGTATGGAGCGGCCTTTGAAATAATGCAGTTGTATACCAGGTAACCACTCCGTGTTTGAATTTACATGAAAAGTATGCGGTGGCCTGGTCTTTCATCTTTTGTGCTTAAGAGCCCTAAACAGTACCTGCCACATATACAAACATTGTAAAATACCTATTGTATTGCGTTCCTGAAAGTGGAGTGTCTTTCAGTTCAGCAGTTGTAAATTACAGGCTGCTGCTCTGCTTTCGGGCTTGAAAGAAAACTTTTTTCTGTTTTGCTTTTACTGTCTATTTTTTGTAAGGCTTAAAGCCCCTACAAAAATATTGGTACATAAACAAAATTAACAGAATGTACTTTACTATTGTGGAGAATGAGACATAAAGTACGATGCACGCTGTCCTCTCTTGACACATACAGTACATCTACTCTGCTTACATCTTGGACAGGTTTACTGTATATTATTATTTTATTGGGCTGGTTATTCACCACAGAGTAAGAGTGTTGTGAAATGTGGCAATGGAGCTGTTGCTGTGGAATTGGTTTGGGCATGTGAGTGCATTTTTTTGGGGGGAGGGAGTAGCACCTTCTCAGGAATTCTATAAACCCTGTGATGGTTTGTAATCACACTACTGTATGTACTTTCTATTACCTAAATTGCATTCTATTTCATGCGATACATATATGCCAATAAAAAGATTAATTGCAAAAAAACTTCCTAATAATAGTAATAATCATGAGGCCTATGCACCAACTGGCGGGAAATACTTGCCAGAAGCATGTATCCTGCCTGCAGAGCTCCACACCTGTGGACAGGTGTTCACATGCCAAATTCACAAATGGCTGCCGCTGTGTCTGCGGGCATGCTCCCCCTGCTGCTCAGGTCCACACACATGGCTGGGAGAGGAGTCGCAGACCCAGCCAGGCATCCAATTAGATGCTCGGCATGGGTCCCATAGTGGATCCCTTGCATTTTACAGCGGGGGTCCAGGTACAGGAACAGCCTCCAAAGGCACCTGGACCTGTGCCTATGCCCAGTTGGCCAGAGTACCCATTCCTGAGCCCAAGCAGCACTGCAGCCGCATGCCTCAGAGCTGAACCAGCACACATCCATTAGATGCCGCAACCCTGAATGCCAGACAACATCCCCCAACACATGCCATCCTTGTCCACTTCCAGGCAATCACCCCCACTTGCTGTTCCCCAGGCCAACCACCATGAACCATGATTCTGTCACCCCCACTGAATCATTGGTGGACAGTGAACACCCTACTCACCCATGGCACTGAACCCCCCAATCCAACCCCGTACCTGGCTAGTGGTGCCACGGTCCATGACAGCCAGTGGCACAGCCTTCCACACACCTCCATGGCCGCTGTCCATCAGTCATACACAAGGGCATGCCACCGATGTGCTCCTACATATGTCAGACAGCCATGGAGGTGTGTGTGGAAGGCTGTGCCACTGGCCATCACCGACCGTTGCATCACCGGCTGGATAGGGGTTGAGGGTGTTAGTGCCATGGGAGGGTGGGGGATCACTGGCAACTTGGCTTTAGGATGGGGGTTGGGGTTCTCTTGGCACCACTGGGTATGTTGGGGGAGGTCTTCCATGCTACACAGGACCGGTGCCCTCATCTTCGGGGGGGTGCATATGGGAGGAGCTGTCATGTGTGGGGCAGGGGGTATGCAGTGCCACTCTGGGAGAATCACTGGCCATGTGTGGGGAGGCAGGCTAGATGGGCACTGTAGGGCAATGCTGGGTTGGGGGGTTACTGCATCAGGGTAACGGGGCATCACAGTGTGTATGTGTGGGGGGTTCTGCATTGGGGGTACGGTGTAGGGGCTGGCCCATGCCGTGTGTGTCAGGGCCCACCAACTGCCTCAGGAAACATGTGGGGCTCCAGAGTGTGCAGGGTGGGCCATGTAACTCAGTTACAGCAGAGTTCTCTCTGGCATAACGGGCACCCACCTATGCACCCCAGTGCGCAGCACTATGTGCCTTATTGCATGGCGCATAGTGCCCACCCCTGGTGCATTGCTCTTGCTGTGTTCCCCATTTTGTGCATCCCATGCAGGGGGCACAATAGGTGCAGAGTGGCTACGCATGTCCATGGCACGTAGCCACTCCACACATTCATGCATAGGGCCCTATGATAGTATATAATGTGATGCATTTCCTTCTGTTTATATGCATTATATTGCAGTTATGTGACTGATGAGCAACTGCACTCATCCCCCCACGTTGGGACTATGAATGCAAAATGGAACTGACTATGAAACTGAGAAATTCTTTGAAAATCAGACGGCTTGTCCCCGTACCGAGATCTGTTTGAAACTGAGTGGGTAAATAAATGTTCACTCTGTTTTCCAGCAGAATAAACATTAATTATATCTATAAAAGTAATATGATATCTTTCCCAGCATAAAACAAACTTTATTAAATCTGACCTTATACTGCATGTTTCTCTGTCCTGTTGTTATGTGCTTCAGAAACGGGCGTATTTGTTGACCTTGGCCTTAAGGTGTCAGCGGACTTGGACAACACCAATGAGCCCCCAAGGCTGAACTGAAACCTGAGGTCTGCAGAGAAAGCAATGTGAGCAAACATGCATGTATATAGGATTAGCTACCAGCAAGTAATAATCATTACAGATGCTATGCACACGGAGTGCAGCAGCCAAAGAGGCACCGGAAAAGTTATTCTAAGTTTTCTAAATCATTCTGCATATTTGAAGTTGATTGTTTTAACAGAAATATGAATCAATCACTCAATAAATAAAGTCTGTATAAATTACAACACTAAATATCGTGATTTAATTATATAAAGTTGATAACTGGGAAAAGCACGCTGAGCCAAGGCTTGATTCCGGGTGCAACTAAAGGAATAGGGTTACAGGAGGGATAGAACTAAAGTTTACAATAATGATGACGCTATAACATGCAATATAACAGTAGTGACATTACATGTATTATGCATAATACGCATAATACAATGACTGCACATCAGTGAACATTTGGCGCTGGTGGGAGTGAGGGTGTACATTATTCCCTGTAGGCTTGTACCATTCGTTTGTGGATGGGAAGAAAGAAATGCAGTAGCCACCTCAAGTAAAGCCAAAGAGGCAGGAAAAATAACGGCAAAGTTGTGGGTGTTGCATTTTACTGGATGAAGAAAAAAGTTCCTACCAGGAAGTCGGTGGTGGAAAAAACAAATAAATGCATAAAAAATGTATTTATTTCGTATTCTTAGAGTCTACTTTGTTTGTAAATCTGTGAATCTCTAAATTAAGATATTATGAGAAGCTACTCATCTAAAGTGACATCTTTGTAAAAATAGTCTCTTAATCCATCTCAGTGCTTCAGGTCTGGTCAGAAGCTGGTGCTCAGGATACCAAAACAGCCCTATTGGTAAGCCACAGTTAAGAAGCCACTTACATAGAAACATAGAAGTTGACAGCAGATAAGGACCGCAAAGCCCATCCAGTCTGCCCATTTTTTCTACCTTATGAATGTGCCATATGCCTTTAATCTGTTAATGGCCAATCTATTCATACTCATCTGTATTGCTCCCTTATGCCTATCCCATGCCTTTTTGAAGCCCTGCACTGTATTCATATCCACCACTTCCTGAGGTAGGCCGTTCCATGCATCCACCACCCTTTCTGTGAAAAAGAACTTCCTCACATTACTCCTTAATTGACCTCCTACTAATCTCATGCTGTGTCCTCTTTCCCTGCTATTTTTCTTATAATGAAACATGTTAGACTATTTCACCTTGTTAATGCCCTTAAGATGTTTGAATGTTTCGATCATATCACCTCTCTCCCTCCTTTGCTCTAGGATATACATATTGGGTTCTGTTAATCTATCCTCATATGTTTTCTGATGCAGTCCCTACACCATTTTGATTGCCCTTCTCAGGACTGCCTCTATTTTGTTAATGTCCTTGTGAAGGTGTGGCCTCCAGTACTGCACGCAGTACTCCAGATGGGGCCTAACCAGTGTCTTGTGAAGAGGGATTATTACCTCCCTCTTACGACTTGTGATACCCCTACTAATACACCCTAACATCCCCCTAGCCTTACCTACTGCTTTAGAGGTCTGCTTGGATGATTTCAAGCCATCTGTGATGATGATGCCCAAGTCTCTTTCTTCCCTTGTGATTGCCAGCAACTCCCCTCCCAACATATAGGTGGTTTCAGGGTTTCTCTTCCCTATGTGCATGATCTTGCACTTCTTTACGTTAAACCTCAGTTGCCACTCTTCTGACCATTTTGCCAGTTTATCCAGATCTCTTCTCATTCTGCCCACCCCATCTGGATCATTTGCTCTGTTGCAGATCTTGGTGTCATCTGCAAACAGACAAATCTTACCCTCCAGTCCATCTGTAATGTCACTGATGAAGATATTGAAAAGGACTGACCCCAGGACTGATCCCTGAGGTACCCCACGTGTGACTTCCATCTCTTCTGACTGTATACCATTTACCACCACTCTCTGTTTTCTGCCTGCCAACCAGTTTGCTACCCAGTTTTATTTATTTTATTTTATTGAAATCTAGGATTACAATTACCTTTGAGCAGGGACTGCTTGTTTACAAAGGTTCCACGTCAAAGGAACGGGGGTATACATACAAAGGGCAAACATAATAATACAAAGTTACACAATAAAAGGAAACAAGAGACTGATGGTTAGAAGATCACAGTATTTCAAAATGTGCCAAATGTTATGTGTTATGACATACCAGCCAGGGACAAACTTAGAAATAAGTGCTGTGGGTGAGAGGGAGGGGATGAGTGCAGGCAGGAAGGCCATATTCAGAGGGTAGAGGGTGAGAAAGAGCTCTAAGAGGAAGGGAAGGGAGGGATAAAAGTCAGGGAATGCCCAGAGGGGGTGAGGAAAGGGAGAGGGGGCGAGGGGTGGGAAGGAGAGGCAGATAGAAGGTGGACAAGGTGGGGAGGAATTGACCAACTTCTGACCTACCCCAAGCCTATCCAGCTTATTAATCAATCTTTTATGTGGAATAGTATTGAAAGCTTTGCTGAAGTCAAGGTAGGCAACATCAACTGCACCCCCTTTGTCTACCACTCTGGTTACCCAGTCAAAGAAATCTATGAGATTAGTTTGAAGGGACCTTCCTGCTATAAACCCATGCTGCCTTGGATCCTGTGCTCCTATGGATTCCAGGTGTTGCACTATCCTTTCCTTAAGGAGTGCCTCCATAATATTGCCCACTACTGAGGTAAGACTGACTGGTCTGTAGTTCCCAGCCTCTTCCCTGCTACTGCTCTTGTGCAGCGGGATCACATGAGCCCTTCTCCAGTCCTCTGGGACCTCTCCTGTGCTCAGACTCACTAAACAGTTCTGATAATGGCTCAGCTAATTCCACCCTTAGCTCCTTTAGTACCCTGGGATGTATGCCACCAGGTCCCATTGCCTTGTCCATCCTGAGCTTAGTGAGCTCTTGTAGGACCATTTCTTTTGTGAAGGGACTTGTGCATCCCTCCTTCCCCTCTGTGTCCATGGTACTGAACTGTAGGCCCTGCCCTACCTTCTCCTCAGTTAATACTGAGCAGAGGTATTTATTTAGGATAGATGCTTTTCCTTGGTCCTCCCCCATGCACTCCCCCTTATCCCCTTTGATCTTAGCAATCCCTCCTCTGGACTTTCGCCTTTCACTAATGTATTTATAGAAAGTCTTGTCCCCTTCTTTTACTGTTCGTGTTTCCTCGGTTTGGGCCTTTGCCTGCCTTACTGCCTTCCCTGCTTCCCTTAGGGAAGTTTGGTATGCTTCCCTATCTTCATCCTGCTGTGTTCCCTTATATTTCCTGAAGGCCAACCTTTTGGCTCTGCCCTTTTCTGCTACTGAGTGCAAAGTGGTTTCCTCCTTCTTTTGCTCTTGCTTTTCTCTCTAACACAATGGGATGTTGCTGCAAGTATTGCATCCTTAATGCTTGCCCACTTTGCCTGTACCTCCTCACCTGCATTTCTTCTTGCCAGGGCTAGCTTAACTCTGTAGGCCTTCTTATCAAAGTTAGCTCCTCTGAAGTTCCATACTTTTGCCTTGGAATGGGATGATTTAGTTCTAGTAGCCAAATTGAACCATACCATGTGATGGTCACTTGCCCCCAGATGACCTTCTACCTGAAGATCTGTGATCCTTTCCCCGTTAGTCAGTACTAGTTCTAGGATATCCCTGTCTCTTGTGGGTTGTTGTACCAGTTGTTTGAGGACCTCCCCCTGCAGGAAATCCACTATGTATCTAGTTCTGATGGATGTTCCTGCTGGTATTGACCAGTCTGTATCTGGCATGTTGAAGATTCCCATTATCGGAACCTCCCTTTTAGCTATCATGTTTTGTACATCTTCTAACAGTAATGTGTCTATGTCCTCCCCCTGGTCTAAAGGCCTGTAGACATCCTCAGTTCATATGGCTGTCTCGTTGCCTGTTTCCAGGGTGACCCACAGTTCTTCTGGCTCCTTATGTGTATTCTGGAGTTCTGTAGCTTTGATATTTTCATTGCCATAAAAGGCCACTCCCCCCCCCCTTTTTTGCACCTCGGTCTCTTCTGAACAGTACATAGCTGAGTACTGAAATCTCCCAAGTGTGGTTACTGGTAAACCATGTCTCGCTAATGGCTACTATGTCCAGTTTAGCCTCTGTCATTGTTGCCTGCAGGTCTGGGATCTTGTTTCCCAGACTGCGAACATTTGTGTACATGATTTTCCATTGGCCAGATTTTGGTGGGTTAGTTGTTTAAGCAGCCACTTGTTTAAATGAACTCTGCCAGCAACGTGTATCCCAAAATAACAACAGCACCTTGTCATCCAAATACAGAAAAATGAAATTCTGCAAACAGTGAGCAAATATAACCTGAGTCTCATTCAGTTTACTTAGGGCTAAAGAAAAATAAAGAAAGCCTTTGGCTAAAACTTTCGTACACCGAAAAAGCACAGAGTGGCTTGGAGTGGAGCAGCAGTGCTGCCATCTTGCTGCTCTGCTCCAATACAAGTTTACTGAGACCTCCACTAAATTCAGTAACACTCCCTAGCGGCTACAACTCACCTAATTCAGAGGACACCGCAACAGCTTATCTGAGAGCTGATTTGCAGGGGTAGACTTTATATGGAGGATCAAGAGACTGGTGTGGGACAAACAGAGGAGGTAGCTGGAGGGTGGGGGGAAACTTTGCAGAGGATCAAGAGCTCTGAAGCACTACTTAAAATAGAAAATCTTGTTTGCAGAGATTAAATTACAGCTAACTGTATAAGCAGGACATAAAGTTTTAGTATAATTTTCTATTTTAATTAGCGCTTTACAGCCATAGGAAATTAGGGTCAGACTGGGTAGGAAAAAGCCCACTGGAAGTGGGGCCAAGGGGGCCCTTGTACTGACCATGGTATGCCTTAGTGCTCAATCTGTAGCCCAAGTCTTATCAACAGCAGTATACCCTAGCATACTGCAGCCCCAATTTTCAACCCTAAAATAAGAGCATGTATTCCATTTGGAAGAAAGCTATTCCATTACTGGAATTAGAGTTATATTACCTGACTATTTTGGGGCTTTATTCCCACTAATTTGAGATGAACTCTTAGCTACCCTGCAGAAATGCTGTGAGCCATGAACTCAACTCCCTTACCATGCAGCAATGCTGTGGGAACGTGTTGTCATGATTTAGCAAAACGTAATGTAACAATGTTTCATTCCCTCATTTAAAAGTAGTGTAGGTTTTTATACAGTTTATCCAGCGACCTTCTGCCTGTCAATAGTACACTGTGTTTCACTAAATCAGAACCCCACCGTCCCGTAGCATTCTGTGGGGGAATTGAGAGTTCCCCTGTAAAACAAAATCAATGGTTAAGCTCAATACCCTGGCAAGGCACCTCAGGAGGTTGAGTCCTATGCTTGCCCTATGCTTTCCTTTTCTGAAAACAGTTCATTTGTGATAACAGGATGTAAACAGAAGAAGAAGCATTCTTTCAGGAAATAGTTTGCAGTGCAACATCTGCTATGCCAAGACTTTTCAAAAAGGCCTTTGTCAGCTGGCCTGCCGGCACAGTGGTTGGATTTCCGCTTGCAACACCAGCGACCCGGGTTCAGGAATGGACCAGGGTTATTGGAGGGCCAGCTAGGGGGAGAAGGATAGAGCGTCCTATGGACTGCTCTCCAACTCCGGGGGGGAGAGTGGGGAAGTGCCTAGCGTGTGATGTACCCCGGAAGAGGCAAGGTGTCGCACAGCTACTGGCGCTAAAATATGCATAGGAGGCGGGGCAGACACCGGACGTCATTGCATGGCCCCACCTCCCCAGAAAACCGGAAAACAGGACAGCTGCCGGCTGCCCTTCATAAAGTCCACTACACCTTCGATTAGCCCCTCAGGCCAAGGTCTTCCGACCTATCCCGAAGTCTGCATGTAGGGAGAGTGCCGCAGCTCTGCCATGGGGGGAAGCCACGGGGCTTCGGAGGGACTCTGGCCGATATGAGGAGAGGAAGCCCCGTGGCTCTGTGACCGGGCTGATAGTACTGGGTGGCTGGCGACTTGGGGAGAAAAGAAAATAGAATAAAAAAAAAGGCCTATGTGACCTCCAGCACAATGTGGGTACAGTGCCATTTAGCCTATATCCCAAAGCCAAAGTATTACATACATACCCCCATCCCCTCTAGGCTACGGTACTATAAATCAAGGAAAATCAAAATATGCTGATCTGCTATCATTTTTTACAGCAGGGATACCTTTCAAAGCATCGTCGTCTCTGAGGTAAGACAGTTAAAGAAAAAAATGATGGCAGATCAGAATAATTTGTTTTTTCTTGATTTATATGTACCCTAGCCTAGAAGGGATGGGGGTATGCAGTGGACTGGGGGTGGGGCACACGATCGTCCTTTTGCTATACTCCACCTTCAAGGCTGGGCGCAGCATGTGCAACCTCCACTTTGTCAGTCTGTAGTTTGCAATCCGCAGCTTTGGACAGTTTCTGGGGTCTTTGTGATAAGTGCGACCCATGGTGGGTGAATGTGATCTCTCCTCACTGTGCTGACTACGATCTGACGCAGTAGTCAGTTGGCAGTGAGAGCAAGAAAAAGGAGCTTAGCTGGTGTGGTCTCAATTTTCTATTTCAGACGCACTACCTAGATGTATCCAAATTATACAAATAAAATCCTGCATCCTGAAAGAAAAAGGAAAAAAAATTGAGGGGGGGCCGCATTTCAAACTTAGAGAACGAGGCAGTGTGATCTGAAGCACAAAGCTGGTAGGTGCCGTACAATGGGTTTAATCTCAGCTGTGTAAAAAATAAATCTGTCCAGCAAAGTTCTTGCATAAAAATGGAGTTTATATCAATGGTGTGCAGTACCAAATCCAGTAATTAGTTAAATTTCCATTCAGTAAAATTAACTCTTCTTCACCGGCCCAGTGGCGCTGAGGGTTAAGGCACTGGACGCCACACCTCGTGCCACGCCGGCGACCCATGTTTGGGAATGGGCACGGGTTGCTGTGGGTCGGTAGGGAGGAGATGGATTGAGCATTCAATGGACTGCTCTCCGTCTCCGGGGAGGGGGGGGTTCTAGCGGCTGGTGCTTGCCTGACCCCTATCGGAGACTGGGGGTCAGTGGCATGTAGCCACAAGCCATGGGAGCGGGACGTGGCAGATGCTTGATTGGGGTGTGCACAGGAGTGTGTGCACACCCAGTCGCTCGCGTCATTGCACGCCATGCCCCGCAGGGAGAAAAAGTGGAAAAAGAGCCCGGCAGAATGAAGTTGTGCCCCGCAGCACCGTCCCCGAGAAGGCACCTCCCTGGCATGGATCCGTTGGGGTGGGTCAAGTTGCTCCCCACCACCCTGCCATGAAGGGTAAGTCGCAGGGTGCATAAGGGAGGGGGTCTGATCTTTGGGGGCTGGCGCTGGGGGGACAACAGATAGCAGGCTTGCAGCTGGAGCTCCGGAAGAGAAATAATAATAAAAAAAAAATTAACTCTTCTGATGAATTTAAAATTAGTAGCCTTTCCCTGAAGTTTGTAGCTTTTTAAAAACACATTAGGGGAGTCATACAATAAATACATAATTTCTCGGTGAACATGCTTTAAAGACGCTCCTGTGCTGAGGTAAAAAAGACTGCATTTAAAACACTTCATAGTTTAAAGAAAAAAAGTTTTTGTGGCTCGGTGAGTTTCAACTCAATGGAGTAAAACAGTGGATAAAACACATTATCAGTATTTTAAGCCTGATGTTTCTGAACCACTCTTACTTGACTTTTTAAGTTTATTTTTTATTTCCATGTGGAAACGTAACTTTTCCCCTGGAAATTTAATCTGCAACATTCACGCTTCTGGAAATGTACTTCCAAGGTCATTATTTCAACCCCCAATTAAACCCAACCAGCAATACATGAGATGATAAGGAAACTAATGCAGTTTGGACCTTAGGTAGCTGTAGTTCAGCTGCCAAGGAGGTTCAGGCATGGCATGTACATCAGACTGAACTAACAGTGAGCCTTCCAGACCATGGCTGGATATCCACATTAAACAAAGTACTCCTAGTTCCTGATTTCTTCCTTGCTGATGTTGCGCATGGGAGCAAAAACTTGGAGTAGCTGGAACATAGCACAGGTGAAAGGGAACAGGGCATGTGAACATAGTCACCAGCATGGTCAATACAGCAGGTACATCTTTTAAAATATTACATTAGTCTTGTGGCATGTAGGCTAAAAGTCATCCAGTCTTGGCCCAAGGAGATCTGTGAGCTGCTCCTTAGTCAGTCTGCATGGTACCCAGTAAAAGCAGTAGATCCCAGTCCCAGTTCCCACTGCATGTACCAGTGAAGTGAGTGGAAGCAGCACTTGTGGTGAACTGAAAAGAAGCCACCCCTTTGCACAATTTTTTTTTGGTGGGGAAGTGCAGTGAAAAAGTCCTTCCTGCATTCCAGTACACCATCATTGCACATGGTGGGGTTGGGTGGGGGTCTTGGATTCAGAAGCTCTGACTGGGGGACCTGTTTTGAGGCTTAGACCAATGGCAAGGAGACAGCTCCCTGCAGGTACAGCTGACAGCACTGGACTCTCTGAAAGCATGTAGTACTCATTGGGAGCTGGGCAGGAAGAGGAAAGATGCGCCATTACAGTAATGGAAGCTTCTCCCCTCTTCACACCCTGCCCTGCTCTGCTCCCAACAAGTACTACATGTTTTAGAAGAGTCCAGTGTTGTGAGCCTATGCCAGAAGGGAGCTATCTCTTCACTGGTCTAAGCCTCAAAATGAGTCCCCCAGTCTGAGCCTCTGAATCTCCCACCTTCCACCATCTACAATGAATACTGAAATGCAGGAAGGAAGTTTGCCCTGCACCCCCCCCCACATACACAAAAAAATAGGATTTAGGGTGCACACTTCTTCCTTCCCCAATCCTCCCCCATAAAAGCTGAAGACCTGAAGCCAGGAACAATTTTAAACCTGCTGCAGAAAAAAAAATCCATCCGGAGACTCAAAGGCAGGGGGATCCAAATCACAAAAAATCTCAGTGCTCTGGTGTGGGGGGGCCGGGTCATTCAAGCCATATGAACCTCACCTGGCAATGCCATGGCTACACAGACAAAAGCAGAGCAAACCTTTTAAACAACAAAACACAGTCCTACATGCAGCAACAGAGCAAATACATTGCACAACAAAAACACTCGCTCTGTACTAAATGGGCCCAACCTCCCGTCTGGTTTGGTGCAGCGGAATCCCTGGGGTCTCATTTACCAATATGAAAATTTAACTTACCAATTGGAGTTTTGGACTGGTCTGGAAATAGGATTCTTTGACCTGGAGATGCAACTAATCCCTGTCAGCTCACTGAGTCCTGTCCATGCCACTAGGCTTGCTCCAGCAGGAGAGATTGCCAAATCACAATCTGATGCTGAAGGTCACCAGGCAGCAGCAAGAGATGACTCACTCTCTCAGAGTGCATGTGTAAAAGAGACTGAGCCCTGCTCTTGGGCCAGTTTTCAAATGGCCCGCCAGCCACCTACATCGCAGACTGACCTGTGACAATATGCCAGCCCCACTGCTACACCAATAGCAGCCTCTGATCTATCATCAATGACTAGTGCTGCCCAGTCCCCCCTCCTTGCCCCACTAAGCTGCCACCAAGCTGCAAGGCAATTTGGTTCTCCTCCCAAATTCTGACTTGCGACTTTGAAGTTTCCCTCCCAAAATGAATACTGCTTGCTAGCTCCACCCCCATAGTAATTTGCATTCTGCCTGCAAGACAAAGAGGCTCAGCCCCCAGAGACACTGGCAGACAAGTTTGATATCAAGTCAGATTCAGTAGGCAGTCACACAATAATCCCTGCCATCACTGTCAGTCAGCCATACTATCTCGTCTACCATCAAAGCAGCCAAACTGCAGGGGGGGCACTACACTGCAGCATGATATGTAAGATTAGTATAGACAAATTTAAATGCCTGTGGAAAGCTCAGTGATTGAGCTATGAGCGTGAGCTGTTTGTTTGCTTGCTTGCTGTGTGTCAGTTACAATACATATCTGGGTACATATTGGGGGGGGCACCTAGAACTATCCAGTATCCAGCCTGGCCAGTCTGACCTGGAATGCTGCCAAAAGGATCTGATGGAGCTTCCCCTGCAGCCTGTCTCTTGAAGCTTGCACTGCATATGAGACAAAGACTGTGGCTCCGTGTGCTCCGCGAACATTTTTTTTTTTTGGCTACTTACATCAAAACCAGGACTGCCTCCAACAGTACTACATTAAATAGTGAAAATAAAACTTAATGTCATTGGGGAAACAGTGGGGACAGAACTGCACAGTTGGGCACAGTAGCGCTGCAGTAAATATCACTCTCTTTCTCTCTCTCTCTCTCTCCGTCCCTCCCTTCCTCTCTAGCGCTTTCAGCAGTGCTAAATGCAGGGGATGGAGCAATGAGAAAAATTATGGAGGCAAAGAGAGATGGATGCTACAGGCTATCTAGCACAGTCACCATGGTCTGTTGGAGCTTGAAACTGTCTGAACTAGATGAACCTTGTCTCTGCCACGCATAGGATGTAAAGTAAAAAAAAAATAGTTCCGGCATGGAGTATTTCTAGGTGGAGTCTTTTTTTCACACTGTAGCATGTTGTTGGCTCACAAGGAATGCAGAGTGTTTTTTTTACTAAATGGTCATAAAAGGACTGCAGGGCTCCACATGACTGCTATGTTGAGAGGGACAGGAGAAAAAATGGTATTTATGTGATCAGGTACTAAGATGTGTAACCTGAATCTTGCTGTAAATTGGGTGGAAAACGTAGGTCAAAAAACAGCTGAAGCTCTTCAATACCCTCAAGATATAGACACACTTACTAGAGTAAAAGAAGAAATTAAAATGGGCATTAAGTCGGGTTTTGACCAGATTACAAAAGCATTGTCAGGCCTTACTATCTCTATTAATGACCTCAGTATAAAAATGGATTCTCTAACCAAAGGTACCTCTGAAGCCAAAAACTGCATTTGTTTATTACAAGACACAGTTACTCCCCTCCAACAACAGCTTACAGAGTGTAAAACACAATTGCATACTTTACAGCAAAAGATCGTTAATCAAGAAAATAGGTCCAGATGCAATAATCTAAGATTAATAAATATCACGGAAGGTGTAGAAGGCGAGGGGGATCCTACACAATATTCTGAAAGACTTATAACTGTCGCTATGGGTCTAAAATATCCAGAAGAAAAAGCACCTCTAGATGGAGCCCATAGAGCGGGACCTTTCTCCTCAAAACCCCGGAATGTAACCTCTCAGTGACAGGTGCCAGTTTACATCAGACCACACTATTATCGAGATAAAGAGAGAGAGACCGCTGCAAAAAGCCAGAATGGAAAAAGGTCTGCTTGCAGAAGGCATGACATTTTCTGTATTTCCTGATTTTAGTACAGAAACTGTGCAATGCAGAAGAAGCTTTGATAAAGCCAAAATAATGCTTAGAGAAATGGGGATTCGTTTCTCCATACCACCTCCAGCAAAGCCTAGATTTTTCTGACATGGAAGAATGCATTTTTTCATGGACCATAAAAAAGCAGAAATTTTTCTTCAAACACAATTTGACAATAACCCCTTGATGCAATCTCACTCTCTAAATGCTCAAATGAGTACGGAACAAATTCTGAATATCGATACAACAATTATAATGGATCAACAGAAGTGACCAGTATGTTTGTAGTCACTTAGAGTTTCTCCCTCTTTTGTGAAATGTTGGCTTAAGATATATGAGATATGTATATTTATTAAATCAAGATTGAGTGGGAAGATGGATCATGATTTAACTTAACAGGGCGAGATTAAAGATGCTGTTTGTATATATGCCATATATTGATGCTCGGATACTAAGAAATAAAAATGGGTTGGGGGAGCAGAACGATTCTTTGCTTCTAAAACACCCAATGCTACATCTCATCCATGGCTATCGAGATAGGTGAAGAGGGGGTACCTAGGTTTCTTTTTAGAAACATAAAAATTACGTGTGTGTTTTATATAAGACTGATGGTAACGTGGGTTAGCTAGGGGGCCGGGGAAGGGTTAGGCACCATTGCGTTGGTGATGGGAAAGAATTTTAAAAATGTCAGCAAGGTAAAAATGGCATGGTACAGACTGAAATAGAAATAGAAAGAGAAACACCTAATTTTGGGCAGTGGATTTTAGACAAATGGGTAGTACTACTGCAGATGTATAAACTTAAGAAATGTTGCCAAAAACACTTAAAATTGAGAATTTTTTTCAAGATCTCCATGGCTAATTATTTAAAACTTGTGATATGGAATGTCAAGGGTATGAGGGAAAGAGTGAAAAGGAGAAAATATTTAATTATATTAACAACCAAGCAGTCAATGTTTTAATGGTACAAGAGACACATTTATTACCAGTCGATTTTCAATACTATGCCAATAAATGGGTACAAGGGATAAATGCATCATTTCACTCAAATGCTAGAGGGGTGGCCATCTTTTTTTAAAGAAACTCAGGAATCTCAGTTATCAAAGAAAATACGGATCCTAATGGTCGGTTTATATTCTCTGAAATTCTAGTAAAAGGTATGAATTTATCATTACTGAATATATATGGACCTAATAAGAACTCATCAGATTTTTATATACAAATTTTCTTAATTGCTGTGACTTATAAATCACTGTTAATTATAGGGGGGATTTTAATCTGGTTATAAATCCAGAATTGGATAAATCAAATACTATGGTTTCTCAAATTCAAACTGCAGCAAAAATAATTAAACAGTTTATGGAAGATTTTGGTTTGATAGATCATTGGCATTATACCTATCCCATAAGAAGGCAGTACTCTTTTTTCACCTGTACAACATACTTATTCAAGAAGAGATTTCTTTCTAATCTCAGAAACATTACTTAGTTTTAATGAGTGAATATATAGAGAATAAACGATGGGGTAGTGTGTGGTATGATAATTTAATGTACACCCGAGGTGTGGGATGCTACATAAACCCCAAGGGCGAAGCCTGAGGGGTTTATTAAAAGCATACAAAACCAAGGGTTACATTAAATTCTCATAGCACACTACTCCAGTCTTTATTTTTTATAATTGCTGGTCAGCAATTTTTTTTTTCCTTTTCATGGCAACCTGACTTTAGTGAAAGAATGAAAGACACACACACACACACACACACACACACACACACACACAGACTTTCAGGAGAATTAACATTCTCCTTTTCATTTTTGTTGCTTCTGGGTTTTTTGGGGGGGTTTGTTTTTAGTTTTAAACTTACATTCTGGCAGTTGGGAGCGTGGTTAAAAACAGCTACACCAGCAGCTGTCACAGCTCCGGTCAAGATCGCACTGGATACATCCCAAAGTGGACGAATTGCAGGATCAACCAGGTACAGCTTTTTTTAAGCTGTAATAGGCAGGATCAACCAGATAAATTTAATAACACTAATAAAATACCGCAAAAGGGGTCATGTTCTGGCTGCTCCTCGGTAAGCGAGTGAAGGAGCCGCCATGTTTGTGGAACTGTT
Source organism: Neoceratodus forsteri (assembly GCA_016271365.2). Lineage (NCBI taxonomy): Eukaryota > Metazoa > Chordata > Ceratodontiformes > Ceratodontidae > Neoceratodus > Neoceratodus forsteri. The sequence continues at coordinate 30,800,221 of CM028137.1, read as the reverse complement.
AATCCCACCCACACACAAGCAAAATACAATAAGGCAGCACTATTTGTGAATGCCAGTGCATGTGAATTCCATAACAACCTGCAGGTTATTATGGAAAATATCAACTCGGGCAGCACATACAAAAAATTGCTGACCAGTTATTATAGAACAATACACATTTCAGATCATGCCCCAGTTATCTTGATGATACAAATCAAGAAACCAAATCAGTATAATTACTTTAGATTTAATAACCTTTTACTTAAAGATTCAGGGCCAGATATTCAAAACTTTACACCTGGCAAAAACCGTTTGCACAGGTTTAGCGCGGGATTAGAGCGGGTCTGCTATATGCAAAAGGCCAAATAGCGTGGGCAAACTGCATTAGCACCGGGCAAAATTATAATGTATGCAAGGGAAACTGATATGAATACAGGCGCAATGCTATATTCAGTGACTAGCGCCACGCTAAGTGGTTTTGCGTGACTTAGCGTGACACTTAGTGCGGTGCACATTACCGCCCAGGAAAAGCTTGTCTTAATCCTGGGCAATCAGCTTTGCGTGACACTATGGCTTTGCACGGTGTTTGCGCGAGTTTAGTGCGGGTTTTGCACAACCCTAACAAATAAATATGACACATAGATAAAGCCAAACATAGAGGAAGCATACTGCTAACTGACGGCATCACAATGACGCCATCATCTGCCACCAGTCCCAGCCATGCCAGACAGTAAGTGGTGACCCTGCCACTAGTGGACGGCATGGCAGTGTGGCCATACAGCACACACCTGCGGACCGCACTTCCGTGGACACCAACAGATACCAGCACACACATGCAGCACTGTGGGCATGGAGGATGTTGAGGGGAGCATGTATGGGTGGCGAGCCTGTGCTACAGACCAGGTATGGCCACAAGGCTGGGACACATCATGCAGTGAACATGGGCCAGTATTGGGAATACCCCAACACCAGTGTGCCTTTCGGATAATATATGCCCCCCCGCCACATACCGCACAGCTGTACAACTGCCACAGTACACAAAGCCAGAAATGTACATGTCACTGTAAGCATCCATGCCACAGGTGCAGCATCTGTGGGTCACACAACAGCGTAACAGTAATGTCCAGTGTCAGTAAACATCTGCAGGTTGGGCCTCTCACTGTGTATAGTGTAGTCATCATCACTGCCCTACACACCATAGGCAGTGCTGTGTCCACACACTACTGGACCCCTTGCTACTGTAGTTTCTGCTGTGCACTGTAGCATGCCCTACAGTGTGACAGTTGCATGTAGCACCACCACCGCCACCTGTGCCTATGCTGTCTTGTCCCCTGGGGTACAATATGCTATGCTATGCTGTACTGTTTACATGTAGCCTGCAGCTATCATCGTGCACTGACAGACTGACCTACAGGTGGAGCTGTGGTTGGACCTGGTCAGCCCATGTACTTCCAGACTGACCTACAGGTGGCTCTGTGGGACCCTGCAGTAACACTGGGCAAACTGCATGCAAATCAGGGTATAATAAGATACTAATCCAGTGGTTTGCCCAGAGACTACCTAAGTAGGCTCATTTGCATGGCACTTTTGAATATGGCACATTTTAGCTCCGGGCAAACGTGTTTGCTCCAGGCTAACTGCTTAGATCCACGCTAATGCCATGCTAATGTGTTAGCACGGCGCTAACAGTACGGGGAATATTATATGGTTTTGATCACTGTTCTTTCACATCTGCTGCTTCCTGCAGCTGTACTGAGTCCATGCATTTGCTGGCACACACATTGGCCACATAGTTCGTCTGTACCTGCCCTCACGTTGCTGTGTACTGTGTTGTTGTTGTGGGTTGCACTTCCTGGTTGCTTTATTCAGTGCTGTCTTATTCCAGGGTTATGTTTGCCCTGCACTCCCAGCCCAGTTTGCATGGCCTCATTACCATGCTATATTCGGAAGCTGTTTGCCCTGGTCTATTCCTTTTGAATATAGCATGCTCTGTGCTCCGGGCTAAGTTTGCCCGCCGGGCAGTGCTAATTTTGCTCCGGGGCAAAGTTTTGAATATCTGGCCCTCAGTGTTTATTTCTAAAATTACACAGGAGATTGAAACATTCTTTTCTTCAAATAAATGTGAGGAAGTAGTAGCTACAGTGATTTGGGATACATTTAAGGCCTATATTAAGGGCATAACCATTTCATTTAATGCAAAGAAAATGTAAAGAAAAGAAACAAAAAACGCTATCCTTTGAACATACAATATCCCAGAAAGAAAACTTATTTAATATCAACAAAGATCCCAGGACTGTACAGGAATTATTGGAACTTAGAAATCAATATAACAAAATTACAACCACAGAAGCGGAACAGCAATTAATAAACACTAGATCAAAATATTAAGTAATAGCTAATAAACCCGATAAAATTCTAAGCTGGCAACTCAAAAAAGAAAAAGAAAATAATGCAATAACTAAAATTAGGGACAAAATGGGTATATTAAAATCTGACCCTATGGAAATAAATAAAATATTTGAACTATATTATAAAAATGTGTATACCTCAGAATTACATTCAGAATCCATTGATATAGAAGAATATTTACAAAATATAGCCGTAGCCGTACCATCGCTCAATGTAATGCATAGAAATTTACTGGATCAAGATATTACACTGTTGGAAATACAGACAGCAATTAAAACTTTAGCTCCAGGTAAATCACCAGGTCTAGATGGGATCATAGTTGATTTCTATAAAACATTCATTAATTTGATCAGTCCTCATTTAAAAATGTTATATGATTATATGATTCTAAATTAAACAATGAATCCTTCGGCGTGTGAGGCAACAAAACTATTATTTAAAAAAAAAAGATAAAGATCCCACTGTCACCTCTTCCTACTGACCAGTTTCTCTCATTAACACAGGTTGTAAAATCTTAACTAAGACTTTAGTGAATAGACTTAGTAAAATTCTTTCTGGGGGATCACGTGTTGCCTGCCAGCTAGACGGACATACAGCAACCTTGCTTCTGCCTCAACTCCAATAATTTTATTCTATTTTGCTGGATCTACTGAGACATTATACACAATCTCGCATCTCTAGACCTCTAAGAAGGCTCCCAACTATTAAATCATGGATCACCCTCTTGAACATTCCTCCCGAATGGAAGCCAACATAAAGCTGGCCCTTCCTGCACACACGCCGCCTTAGACACCGGGCAAGAGTTCAAAGCACCCCAAGAACCAAGGTGCTACAGTAGGGAAAGGTAACCAACCTCCTTGCACGACAACGCCTCTCTCGGAGGACAAATTTCTAACGGAGCTGGCACCACTTAAAATTTATTTTCTGGAATTCTCTAACAACCTTAAAACCATCAAAGTCGACCTGAAAACACCAATAAAAAGCTTACAGACATCGTAGTTCATACCTCCTCTATAGAAACATGGCAGTCCAGAGTGGACCCAGAACTCCCATCGTTGCAACACAAAATATCTAAAATGGAGCTGAAACTAGAAGATTTGGAAGGTCGAAGTAGACAAACTAATCTAGTGATTTTCAGTCTTCCTGAGGAAGTGGAGGGTTTATTTCCAATTTTATTTGCCCAGAAGCTACATGCCAAGGTTGCTGGCCCTCCTATCCACTCTTCAACCTACATTGTGGAGAGACAGCCCACAGGTCTTTAAGGCCTAGATCACCACCGGGTGCCCAGCCAAGGCCATTCATTCTCCAGCTACTCATCTACTTAGATAGACAACATATACTATCTAAAATAAAGGAGCTCCATGCAATCCAATGGGAGAATACCACACTCCGGATCACCCAGGATCTTCCAGTTGAAGTTCATCAAATACGAGTGGCCTTCCATGCCTCCATCACTAAATTAATTTCAGCCACTATCAAGTTCCGAATGCTTTAAAAAACAAAAACAAGGCGCTGCATCTGCATGTGGTCTAAAAGCAAAACAAAATGGTTATATTAAATGCATGCTGAAAACAGAAAATAGAGTTAAAAATCTAAGTTTTGACCTTAGGTCTTCTTCAGAAAATATCTAAAAGAGGAAAAAAAACAAAGTTAGTGTAGATGGGAGGAAAAATGAGGGATATATATGTGTGGGGAAAGAAAAAGGGGAGGCTCAGGGAGAAGAAGTGATAAATGGCAAGATAAAGAGAGAATCAGTGAAACAAAAAGGTGATGGGAAAGATAAAGCATAATAGGAGTGAAAGAGCTGGGGAAGTCCCCGGGTGGGGATTAATTAACAGGGCCTAGTAAGAAGGCTGAAAGGTGACACATGTGTGGGAAGGAGACAGAGATGGAGACATATGGTGAAAATGAAAAAGAAATTCAATAAGTACAAATACAAACAGACTTTAGGGAAAATAAGGGGTGGCTGAAAGAAGTTAGTGGAAAATAAGTCTATCATTTAAACCAGAGGGCTGCTGGGAGCCAAGATGGATGATCAGCTTGGCTTCCATGTTTTTTCTATGGTCAGAATCCCAGAAGCCCTGCTGAAGGACACAAACAGAAAGGTCATTGACACTGTGGTCCCTGGAGATAAAGTGGGATACAATGGGTTTAGCAGTGTCACTATTCCTGACTGCTCTGTAATGTTCCCTGAAATGGTCAGCAAGGCGCCTACCAGTCTCTCCGATGTAAATAGCTGTACACTTCCTGCAAAGAATACAATACACCACATTAGTGTAGGTGCATGAGAACTCCTTGGTAATGTGAAAAAACACCTGTGGGCTCCCAAATTTCAGTCACACTGGAAATAAATTTGCAGGTGCAGCAGCGAGTCCTGTTGCAAGGTTTGGTACCTGAGAGGGAGGAACTGTTAGGAGTAGGTAGGCTGCTTTTAACCTGGAGATTCTGCAGGCTAGGTGGCCGGTGATAGGAGGCAATAGGTGGTTCTGTAAAGGAAGCACCAATGTTAGAGTCAGTTTGCAAAATGGAAAAGTTACTGGTGATGATCCTGTGAAGAGAAGGTGTGCTCTGATGGAAAGGAAGCACTAGTGGAATTCGCCGTTGTTCTTGTGCGACAGTATCCTTCCTGCGTGGGTCAAGGTTAAGGGGCATGTTACTGACCCGGGAGAGTGCTCTGTCCGCTGTGCTTTTAGGGTATCCCCTGTTGATAAAAAACTGTGCATTATTTGGGTCTGCTCAGCAAAATCCTCCTCCTCACTGCATAACCTGCAAAGTCTAAGAAACTGTGAATAAGGTAGGCCATTCTTGACATCTGAATGCTTTACCCTGCTCACCTGTCGGTTTCACATCAAAGTTCATGGAAAACTTTTGAAAGTGTGGAGCAGGTGATCAAGGATCTTCCTATTCTTTTCCCTGACTTCTTCAATCCACGTTGAAGCCTGGCAGCTTACCTCTAGAGAATAGCATATATCTAATATTTCACTGACTGAGCTGAATTGTAAAATATTGCCCATATTCAGTAAGGCTTTACCTTGGCCACGAGGAAATTAGGTCTCTTTCAAATGTAATGAAAACATTGACATGGTGATACCTGGTCTCTCTCCTGTTCCTTGGATTCCTCAGCCCCAAGGGTAGTCCTGCTTCCCGGATGCACACTTTTCCTATGGGATCATGTGCATCATCGCACCCACTCGAATGTGTGAACTGAGCATCTCCCTGCAATGATGTGCACGCTAGTGTGTTTCTAGAGACTGCTGCTTATGGGAGACTTACGGCAAGCGTTTCAGTTAAAAATGCCTATTGTAATATCTGACACATGTTGGAATGCGATTTGTAGTAGGACCCTGGGCTAACCCACTACTTTCTCATGTTGTAAACTGATAATAAAGGTCTTGCATGAGGAAACAATATGGGCCTTAGTGGATTGTGGTCTGACTATACTTATTTTTACTTATTACAGTTAATACATAAACCAAGCATGCCGTGGCCTGACACATATTAAGGTTAGCCCTGAAGTAGTATATTGTGGGAGTACTTCTGCTGTGACTTTTCCTGGAATCCCTTCCTGGCTTCCCACTGCACTTTTAAGGTTACAGTTGTCTAAATATCTGCTCCAGGATGGGGACAGTTCCATCATTTCTGCTATTTACATTTTTTTTACAGACCTGACTTCCTATTTGCCACCTGCTGATGAGCCACAGTTATGTCACTGAAACATAAGTTGTAAACTCAGTTCTTAATTTACAAGTGCTCCTCGCGGCATTAAGTAAGGGTCCATATAGTGGCCCGTGGCAGGAAAGTGGTTATAGTTTTTCTATTTTTTTCCTTCCTCTCTTCAGTTCTTAACTATTTTAAGGTCCTATATGATCAAATAATATAGGCCTAGATGGTCTCTGATTTGACCACGCTGTACTTCATTGGGTTGGTCAACATATAAATCGGTCAAGCTGTGACCTGATACATATTTAGGCTCCCTGCTATGACTTTAATTTGTTAATTTTTATCTACTCTTTTCAGTCTACAGGAAACAGAGGCTCAACCACATGCCTTAAGCAGGAAGATAGTCCTCCCAATGTTAATTCTCAACATTATGTTTTTTTTGGTTGTGGTTTTTTGGTTGTGATAATCAGCCACCTTTTTCCAGCATTTGTTAATGGTATACATTTAATGTTACATTTTCACTATGTAGTTTCCAGCAATCAGTTATTTGTATTGCAGAGACCTGGCTTACTATATTGTAACTGTCACATTATATAATCAAGGTTACTAGTTGGGGAGGGTTGGGAGGGACGCGGAGGCCACTAGTAGGTGAGCAGTCATGCATCAATTTTTGGGTGGGGACCTCAACCAGGACCTTGCACTATAGAACTACACTACTGCAACCAACCTATGGTCATCTGTGAGGCCCCTATGAGGAGGGTAGAAATGTCAATCTCCAAGTTGTTTAACGGTAAAGTACCACTTTGGGGGGATGGTTTGGGGAAGTTAAGGGAATAACAAGGGATTGGTTTGGGGAATGGGTTTTTCACCAGATATCAGGGGTTGAGCTCTATCTGCCCTTTTCTCTTTTCTGTCTTCTCTATCTTAAGCCCCACCCCATAATGTCCACATTGCTCATATTGCAAATAATTGCTCAGGAATATGGCTACTTATAAGTTTTGCTCCTGGAACATCAAAGGAGGACAGTCACCCAATGAAAGGATGAAAGTGTTGCTCCACCTACAAAAACTGCATATAGATATTGCCTTCTTGCAAGAGACCAATCTGCCGTCATCCCAGGTCCTTCAGTTAAGGAGGGCCTGGGTGGGGCAGGTGTATGGCTCGGGTGTGGATACACAAAAAAGAGGGGTGGCCATCATAACTGCACAAAGGTTGCTATTTCAGTTACTTCATGAAATTGCAGACCCCTCAGGTCAATATATTTTACTCCAGGTGCTCCTGGGACATCTAGAAATAGTATTAAGCTCCATCTACAGACTGAGCTGTGATGACCCATCTTTCTTTTCCACCCTAATGGCAACACTTTCATCATGGTCCTCTCTGCCTATAATACTGAGGGGGCATTGGAATATGGTTCTGAATAACCAATTAGACAGATCAGGTAACTCGAGGTATATCCCCACCCCAGGCCAGAATGCATTGGGAGAATTTATGCATTCACTAGGTTTCATGGAGCCCTGGAGACTTTTGAACCCAGATGGTAGAATGTATTCCTTTTACTCCATATCTCACTGCATTTATTCCAGGATAATTTTCTGATAGGAGCCAACCATCTTCAAGGAATAGATTTCTGTTATTATTCACCAAAATTCCTATCAGATCACCAACCTGCAATAATTTACATTAGCCTAGTTCTCTCATTAGTCAGAGATAGGATTTGGAAGTTTAACAATCAACTTCTTAAATCCAAAGCCTTTCACAACCACCTTAATACCTTTATAACTTCTTTCATGGAACATAATGCACCATCCATGACTAAATTAGATTTCCTCTGGGGATCCTTAAAATGTGGGATTAGAGGAGAAATCATTTGTTGGGCTGCTAAACATAAAAGACAGTTGGGGCTTCCATTTCCTTAAAACTAGAAACTATCCAAGACAAAGAATCCAGTTTATCCCCTACTTCACCAGTAGAGTACTGGGAACAACTAGAATCCATGAGAGCCCAATACAATAGGTTAATCGCGGGGGAAAAGCAGAACATCTAATACTCCGCTCTAAAATTACCTACTTTGACCAAGGGGAATGAGCAGGGAAACTGTTAGCTCTGAGGCTTTGTTCACAGGAAATGGACAGAATCATCCCCTCTATTTTAACAGATGAGGGACAACTCTGTACTCCCCCCCAGGATATAGTGGAATCCTTCAAAACCTACTATCAGGCCTTATATGCACCACTTCAAGTTCCCTTCTCTGCAGTGCAAATGGATGCATTCCTCCATGATGTTGACCTCCCACAGCTTTCTGATTTTCAAGCTGCCATACTACAGGCCCCCCTTACTATCGTCGAAATTCTTGTGGCTAAAGATTCATTACCCTTAAATAAATCCCCCAGCCCAGACAGCTTTACGTTTAATTTCTATAAAGAATTTAAAGAACAACTTTCCCCTATATTGTTAGATACTTTTAACTACATATTCGAAACTGGGCTATCAGATCACTCCCTGACCACTGCGATAATTATTGTACTTCCTAAAAAAGTCCAGGACCTACTCAAGGTTGTGAACTACAGACTAATCTCACGTATTAATGGTGACATTAAGATTCTAGCCAAAATTATGACAAATTGGCTAAATCTGGTCTGGGACTCCCTGATCAGCAGAGACCAGGTAGGGTTTGTTAGAGGTCAGCTCTTGGCAGATCATTACCGGAAAGTATCCTATCTTTTTTCTGCGCCCAGGGATTTCTCAGTACCCACTGCCTTCTTTTTCCTGGACGCAGAAAAAGCATTTGATAGAGTCTCTTGGGACTACTTATTCTCTATTTTACCTAAATATCATATTCCCCAAGCATTTATTCGCTGGATGAAAATACTTTACTCTTCGCCAACAGCAAGAGTTTCCTGTAATGGCTCACTGTCTTCACCATTCTCTCTGTATCAAGGAACAAGACAGGGCTGCCCACTTTCCCCATACATGTTTAATTTATTCTTAGAACCCCTTATTCGTAAGATTCATCATTCACTGCATATCTTCGGTATAAGAATTAGTGAGAAAGAATATAAAATGTCTGTCTATGCTGACAATATATTACTGCACCTTTCTTCCCCGGCTCTGTCCCTTCCTGCTACCTTACAGTTAATTTCACAATTTAGTACGGTTTCCAATCCAAGATGATGCCACTTAACAAACACACCCATAAAGCAGACCTGCAACACTTAGGCCCTACATGAGTAAAGGATAAATTGAAATACCTGGGAATAGTCCTTAATATCTCTCCTCAGATGATTAAACAGAACAATCTGGATTTTATGGTATCCAACATTAAGTCAGTCATAAATAGATAGAAAATGCTACCTTTGACATTATGGGGAAGGCTCAGTATTATTAAAATGAACATCCTACCCCGCTTACTATATCCCCTCCAGATGTTTAATAGGTTCCTACCCCAAAGCTGGTTTGGCCACATCAACAGATTGATAGCTAACTTCCTCTGGCAGGGCAAGACAGCCAGAAGGGCCTACACCAAACTAATGTGCCATAAGAGAGATGGGGGACTGCAAGCCCCCAATCTTTACCTATATTATCTGGCAATACACCTAGCAAGATCTTTACACTGGTACAAATAACCTCGGATGCACGTAACAGACTTATACACCACTCTATGGGTGGAAATTGAAACCGACTTGTGTTCCAACCATGGTATAGACATTGTGGCCCTACCCTTGCTCCTGAAAAAAAAATTTCCACTCAGATACAGAGTACCTCATTAGGAGACTCCCTTATGACCCAAGCCTAGCTAACCAAGTTGTTAAAAGTAAGTCCCAAGCAAGACAGCTCCCAACCACTGTTTGGGAACCCTAATTTTCAGATATCAGGTAAGGTCCTCTCCAGAGATAAGTTCTGGCCAAATATGAAGGTGAGCAGAGTCAAAGAACTATTACTTCACCAACAGTTGATGACATTCCAGGAGGCTAGTAACACCTATGGTTGGAGTACAGGTTCTGTTTTTAAATATTTTCAAATCACACACATTTTACACATGGCCCTAGTTAAAGGTCTGTGGGGACTTCCTCTTCAGAATGCACTCCTTCCCTATTTAAACTCACTCCCCAAAACTCACTTGATATCCTAGTTGTATCATTACTTACAGTCATTTTTTTATCCAAGGGAAGTATCACAGTTCTACTGGTGGGATAGAGCTCTTCTCCCCACCTCGCCTCCAAGGAACTGGGACCGAATATGGAAGCATCTCTATAGCATGACACTCTGGAATCATTACTGCTACATGCAATTTTATCTTAATCATGGCCTCTATTATACCCCCTCCAGACTGCAACAAATGGGCTGCTTACTATCAAATATGTGCACTAAATGTGGTAATAAGACTGGTACACTATTGCATATGTTATGAACATGTGAGACTATCTCACCACTTTGGGCCACAATTCAGAATAGATTAGATCCCCTTCTTGGCCTCTCATAGAAAGTCAACCCTAGAGTCTGTGTAATAGGAGAGTATACAGATGAGCTTGTTGGCAATCAATGCTCACATCTGGCCCTGATATCAGCCTGCACCAAAAAGGTCATACTGAGGCACTGGAAAGACTGGATTACCCCATGCTATGTTGAGTGGTACAAATAAATAATGTTTGCTTTACAGGTGGAATGTACAATAGCTAGCATGTCTAACACCCTGTCAAGATACAACGTGGTCTGGGAACCCCTATACACCCTTCTGGCAATACAGTGTACTAGTAAGGAATCAGCATAACCTATGATACCTCTTCTGCGAATGTTAGACCACTATATCTTAGACCCTTGGGCCATATACTCAAACCTGGTGTCTCCAACATCTTAGAAGGAGTGTTTCCCCTTTCCTTTTCTTTTCCTTCTCTTCCCTCTTCTGACTCATACAGTTCTTTTCTGGTAGAAAAAGGGGTTGGGGAGGGAGGCGGGATAGTTGTGGGAAGTATTGAGAATTTTATAATCATAATTGTAAAATGTTCAAGGTATTATTTACACAGCGGACTGTCTATATATGTTTTATGATGTTCTGCTGAAACTTATATGTCTAGTCATTCTACAATTTTCAATAAAGTATACTAAATGATAAAAAAAATATTTCTGAAATAATACATATGGATTAAAATGGGTTTATACAAAACAGACAGCTCAAAACAAATGTTAGAAGAACACTAAATCTAATTGATAAATTTAAGGAAAATGATTACTCAGTATTATCTCTCAATGCTGAAAAAGTGTTTGTTCAGGTGGAATGGGGATACATTAAAACACTTATTAAATAATGAATTTTGGACCAAGATTTCAAGCTTGTATAGACATACTGTACTATATAATAACATCACAGCTAGAGTTAAAATGAACAGTGAAGTATCGGAAATTATTACTTTAAAACGGGAGTAAGACAGGGTTGCCCCTTATGCTTGCTCATATTTGCCCTGGTCATAGAACCTTGGGCAATTTCAATTAGAAACAATATAAAAATCAAAGGGTTAAAAGTAGATCAAGTAGACCATAAAATGAGTTTATATGTGGACAAAGCTTTAATATATACGGATAACTTAAATAAAAAATATGAAGAACTGAATCTTACTTTAGATATATTTGGTAATCATTCAGGCTATAAGATTAATTGGGAGAAAACCGAACTAACTGAGTGCAAACATCACTCTGATCCATTTAACATTACAATAAACCCAAAAATCAAGAAAGTTATGAAACCAAAATATTTAGGCGTATATCTGAATAATAGCAATGTGCAACTTTTTCAACATACTATTGAGCCCCTATTAAGTAAAATAAATGGCCAGCTTAATAAATGGGAATCACTACCATTGACATTAATTGGAAGGGTAAACGTAATCAAAATGAATACATTGCCAAAATTCCTTTTTCTATTCCAGACTCTTCCTATACTTATTAATAACTTTTTTAAAAGGATGGAAAAAATAATAAAAACATGTTTATGGAAAGGTAAAAGGCCTAGGATAAAGATTGAAAAATTATATATTTCAAAGACTGAAGGGGGTTTGTCTCTATTTAATTTCTACCGGTATTATCTAGAAGCAAATTTATCGATAGCATATGAATGGTGCCAGCAAGAAATTTACCAGGCAAATTGACAATTGTAATTGTCTCAAACTCCATTTTGAGTTTATAAAGCATATTTTATACTCTGGTACCTCACGTAAAAAGATTAACTCAGTCACATCTACAACACGGACAGCATGTAAACTATGGGATATAATTATGGGAAAACATTTCCAGCTGAATAGGATCTCACCGAATACTCCCATAATTTAAAATAGTTTTTTTTACCCTTAGAGGAGGACAAAGGTTTTAGAATATGGTACTTAAATGGGTTAGCAGAGATACATTTTATGTACGATAAGGATGGATTAGTATCCTTTAATTAAATTAAACAGTTGTATAATATCCCTAATTGCCATTTTTCCAGATATCTGCAACTTAAAAATGAATTAGAGAAAAATGGATTATTATATGTCAAACCAACTTTAAATAAGGTAAAAATACAACTTATGATAAAAAAGAATACCAAAATAATATCAAAAACCTATGCAATATTACAAAATAAATTAAGGAACCCATTAAGTATATTAAAACAAAAGTGGGAAGATAAACACATGACTCTAATTCCAGATGCAAAATGGGTACAAGTTATAAAGTTTAATGCTACACGGTTACTATCTACTAGACTAACTCAAATGTATTTTAATATAATACATAGAACATATTATACACCTCATAAGCTTAATTTGATGAACCCAAATAGCTGTCCCAGTTGTAAAAATCATAATGCTACTTTAGAACACATGCTTATTTTCTGTGAAATGTTAGATCTTTTTTGGCAGAAAATTATTGAGGGGAGAGAGCCAAACCAACAATTAGAGATAAAGGAGACACAGTGGGTAAGGTACCTGGGATCAAGAGAGAGGAGGGAAAAGGAAGAATACAAGGTACAATGATGTGTATGCAAGGGGACGCATGGGGTTTATCAAGAGCAAAGTGACAGAAGAAGTGATAGAGCAGGTCCAGTCTAGTTAAAGTGGACCTTGGAACAGCACTATAAACAATTTCTCCATAGCTGAAAAAGAGCAGAATCATCATTATGAAGGTTTATCTGTGTGCAGGAAGCGGAATGCTTCTTTTATTTCTGTATGGTGCCCCCAGCTTTGGGTAGAGCTTCTTGTGGATAGCATCCTCATGAATGGAAAAATCTAAGTGCCAATCAAGCGAAACCCCGAGGTACTTGAAGGAGGAGACAACTTCAATAGTTGCACCATCAAGGGTATGAAAGGAAGGAAGGGTGAGGACGCTAATAAATCTCTGCCTTATGTCAAAAATCAAAAAGACTGTTTTCTTAGCATTGAGGGATAACTGATTATTTTGGAACCAAAGCTTGATATTGTTAAAGTCGAGTTGAAGTTGGTTTGTGAGATTAGCCAGAGGAAAAGTGAACCATATCATCTGCATACATATGTACTGACACAAAGGAGCAGGCCTTGGGGAAGTCATTTAGAAAAACAGAGAAAAGAATAAACAGTGTGACAGTACTGGTAGACAGGAGCTTTTTATTTTACATTTCTGGAGGTCTCTTTAGCAACGAGTGCTACAGAGACAGGAAGTGGTGCTGGGGACTGTAGTTCTCAGTGTTAGTAAAATGGACTACAGAATTGGTTTTAGGCTGTGCAAAGCCGTCTTGACTTTTTAAATATATCATATACTGTGGGCACTGCAGTCCTGAAACCCTCTCAAGGGCTTTCAGTGTAGCTATACTATTTTAAATATTATTTGCAGTGTTTGTAAGAGGAGAAAGGTCATGTGACCAAGGCCGCACATCCGAGTTATGCTGTATATCTATACAGCCCCAAGTGAGCTGGGTGAGCTTGATTGGGGTGAGCACGCAGTCATCATTCATGGAGACACGTGCAGAGACACGAGTCTTAGCATGTGTCTGGCATGACTGGAGGGTAGGAGAGAAAGTGTTGCCAGTAACTGTGTCCTGTTATTTATGTTAGTTATAGTATACTATAAGCCAGAGAGATGCTAGGTGCTAAACTGATATTCCTGACACTGACTACTCAACTCTGTAGATAACTGATAGAGTTGTAAAAGTTAAACCAAGAAACTTGCTGAGTGTCTTGATATTGACTTGCCCACAATTGTCGCTGCAGGAGCTGCTCCCCACCCCTGAAGCAAGGAACCTAGCCAGTGCTCAACCCCTCGGGCATTCATCTGCCCACGATTGTCACCACAGGAGCTGCTTCCCACCCCTGAAGTAAGGAACCAAGGTACTCCATCAATGGACATGGCACCCCCCCCCCAGCAGGCTTCCAGCATTTGAACTTAGTGCCTTTTTTCATTTGCTATCAAGAGCTAGTCTGGTCTCTGAGCCCCTGTGCAAGACATTAACTGCTATGATCTGCCTCCCTAGTTTAAACTTTGCTTAATTTCCCATGGCTGGATTCAATTCATATTTAAGCCAATGGAAGCCAGCCTGTCCTGAAGCCCCATTTCTGCTCACATTCCGATTAACTTGAAAAGAAATTGATTTGATTCTCCCGGTGAGTTTATCCTGCTCCAACCTAAATTCAGACAGCAGATCCTGCTCTGCTTTTGAGCTGCACCACTAAATATAATTCAAAGCACAGATCCCGCTCTGCTTCACTGAGCTGCAGCTCATAATTTTCATGTGGAACCTGCCTTATTTAGCTCATTTAGGAGCCATCAAAATTAATTCCAGCCCGCTCTGCCCTCAGTGTGTTTCCCCAAGGGAGACTTTTTGGCCCACTCACCCACCCAGACCATGACTGCTATTAAATTCTCAATAGCTCCATCCCCATAATACACAAGCCAGCTGTAAGCTTCCCTTCTTAAAGCAACCTTTGGCTTATTCCTGATCTATAAGCATCTACCCCTTTCAATAGGCATTTCCTATTCTCGTCTTCCTTGTTGTGTGCCTGCACTAACAGACATAGTTGCACAGATACTTATTCTCCTTGTCCTAACATCAAGTCCTAATAGGGACTGCAAATCCTTGGCCCACCAGCCTCTTGGCTCAGCTGCAAATAGTGACCCTAGCCCTCACCCTACCCTACTGATGAGTGCTGTACTGATCGCACCCTCTCAAGGGGCCACCTCAACCTTGGTCGCCCACTGTACCATAAATTACTATGCCCATTTTTACCTGCAGTTTGCAGTATTAGTATTTCTCCAACATCCATCCATGCCCTTTCTCTCATTTTCAGGACCTGTCCATTCTGTATCTCCCCCTTCCCCTTGCAAACACCTAAGTGGCAGTGTCCCAGGAGATGCACCCATTGCTGTGAGGCCATGGCTAGACATCACCTCATGAAACTCATTCTTCTAATCCTCATATGCTCAGGGAATGTGGAAGTAAACCCTAGCACACCAAGCCCTCTCTCTTCTCCCCAGACTTGGCCTCTGCCCCTGACCTTAAGCTAATGCTGATAAACGCACTCAGCCTGATCAATAAAACTGACTAACTGCAAGTACAGTAGTAGCCACAGACATTGCTAGCTATTTCCAGATATTTTGTGAAATTTCTATAGCTTTTCTCTCTGCTGACCCTGCTATGGAAATGCAGAAAGCAGGAGATTTCTCTAGAAATATCACAGAAATTTCGGGAAATAGCAGGCAATGTCTCTGGCTAGTCCTGTATGGGCGCCTCACACCAACCCTGACCTCATCGTCATAACAGAATCTTGGCTCAAGCATTCCATCGCAGACCGATCAATAGCCATCCCTGACGACAACCTGCACTGCACAGACAGGCCCTCAAGAGGGGGTGGGGTGGTGTAGTCATCTATTACAAAGACAAATTCACTGTAACAGATGTTCAGACCTCCTCTATCCCTAAGGAATGTGAACATGTGTCTCTAAAACTCCATCTCCCATCCTCTGAAACCCTATGTATTATCAGATGCTACAGGCCCCCTTCTGGGGGCAATGCAGTCATCAGCACCCTCAAATCTCTGCTAACCGTGGTGGGCACCGAGACCATTGTACTTGGTGATCTTAAACTTGACTGGTCAACATCTAAATCCAACTCTTTAAAGGAACTCTGTGATGAACTTGGCTTTTCCCAACTTATCTCAGAACCCACCAGAAAAAATCTTAAAAATTACAGCAACAGCTCCATCCTCCATAGTGTCCTTTCTTATCACCCACACAAAATCTAGCATACTGCAGTGTTACATAATGGCATGAGTGATCACGGCATAGTCGTCTGCAGCAGAGCCTTGTCAGATGACCCTCCCCCACCAAATATATAACCAAGCACAGCTTCCGTAAGTTTGATGCTTGCCACTACCTAAATGACCTCATGATGATCAATTGGGGTCGCTTTTACCTTGCTAAATCTGTGGATGAGGCCGTATCGACCCTCAATTCCCATTATGCTTTGCCAACAAGCATACCCCCCCTTATCAAAATCAGAGCTTGCAAGCACTCCCACCGCTGGTTCACCCCTACTCTGACAGCCGCACTCATGGCCCATGACAAATTGTGGGCACAAGTCAGGTGAACTAAATCCCAGTCTGACTGGCAGGCTTCCAGAGCTGCAAGAAATACCTGCATCAAACTTATCCACACTACCACATCCAATTATTACATCAACTGTCTTGAGCAGGCCAAGGGGAACTCAGTCAAAACCTGGCACACCTTAAAAACCATAGAAGGGAGGAAAGCAGCCTCCTCTGTGCCTCCCATGATCATGGACAATGGAGTTGCTCTCGAAGACCGTAACACCATTCTGGAGAGAATAAACTCATTTTGTCACTGCTGGGAATGCCTTTAACTCCTCCCCCTATGCATCACAACCCTACCCCCTGCTGCTCCCCACTGGCTCTTCCGCATCCCCCTGCCACACCCCTTCCAGCTACTTCTCATCACATACAAAGAAGTCAAAGACCATATTCTTAGTCTCAACACCAAGAAGGGCTTTGGTTCTGATGGGATCAATCAAATCTTTCTTAAAATTGGCCACTACACCGGCCTGGTGGTGCTGAGGGTTGAGGTGCTGGATGCCACACCATGCCATGACCTGGGTTCCTGAACAGACTCGGGTCACTCAGGGGCTGGTGGAGGAGGTAAGGATTGAGCGACACAGCTCTCCTTCCTCAGGGTGGGGGTGTCTGTGCTGTGAATGGCACAGCTAGAGTGGCTTGCCCATGCCCAGGGTGCTTGGCTGCCTCAGCAGAGGTGGAGACAGCTGCTGCACCCATTGCAGAGTGCGCAGGTGCAATGGGGAGAAAAGGAGAAAAATCCTCGGCAGCAGGATGATGCCCGACTCCCCACAGGCACCACTCCCAGGCCAGAGATAAGATAAGCCCAGGTAATTCTGGAAGACAGAGCTGGTGGGGGGTCAGGCAGAAGGGGTCTGTCGGCGGGGGGCATAGAAACAGCAGCTGTGATAAATAAAAAAAATTGGCCACTACTATCTTACTGCACCCATCCTCCACATCTTTAACTTATCTATTTCATCAGCCACTGTCCCATACTGCTGGAAATCAGCCCACGTTCTGCCACTGTTTAAGTCCAGTGACCCCTCCAATCTTAACAACTACAGACCTATTTCCATCTTTCCCGTGCTCTCCAAAATTCTCGAAAAGCTCATTTATCACCAGCTGAAAGACCACATTGATGCACACTCTTTTCTCAGTCCTGCTGAATTGGGATTTAGATGCAACCACAGCACTATATCTGCCCTTGGTAAAGTCACCAATGACTGGTTCTCTGCTTGGGATATAAAACAAGTTACTGGTGTGGTTTTCCTCGACCTAGGCAAAGCATTCGATACAGTTGACCATAAGCTATCCCTATTTAGCCTCTCTAACCTTGGTGCTTCCACCTCCACTCTCCATTGGTTCTCCAGGTACCTTACCAGGCATGTACAACACATTAAAGCAAACAGCCTTCTATCCAACCCCCTTTCCATAACTAGAGGCATCCCCCAAGGGTCCATCCTTGGTCCTATCCTCTTCTCTGTTTACACCAATAACCTCAATGCAAACATCAATAACTCCAAACTCCACTTCTTCGCAGATGACATGGTACTTTATTCATCCAAGCCTACCCTCACTGAAGTCTACAAGGAACACCAATCAGACTTCCTACAACTCAAACGTAACCTCATCAGTTCCAAACTCCTACAAAATGTAAAAAAAAATGGGACAATGTTCTTTTGCTGCAACAACAATCACCCCACAGTCGGAACCAACACTGGCTCTACTATGATCACAACATCCCTAGATGAACACCTAGAAGCTGTTGACAAATTTTAATATTTAGGAGTTTGAATCGACAGTAAACTTTCCTTCAGTGGACACATTGACTGCCTCTCTGCCAAACTAAAAGCTAGGTTAGGTTTCTTTTTCAGACACAAGGCACTCTTCCCTACAGAAGTCAGACTCAGACTCGTCTATTCTTTACAATTTCTAGTCCATAATGTTGGCCACCTATGGGAACCCCTTCCCTTTCTTGACTTGCCATAGAATCATTTTTAATTTTCCTTTTCCATCTCAGGTCCTCGTACAGGGAAGTTATTGTTGTGACCTCTGAGCTGATATAAAACAACAGGCTGTGTTCCTCATTGTTGTATTTAGTATGCAATGGCACTATGTCATAAAATACATTGATGTATATACCTTATGTGTATGAAACCTGGAAATGTTGAAAATACCATGGCACTAAGTGCTTTTGAGAAAGGTAACAAGTACTAGGTGATTATTATAGAAATTAAGTTAGTTGTGCTATTTAAAATACATGTAAATTGCTGTAAACTGAGCTAGTCTAAAATGTCATGGTGATTTGCATATACTCCATGATGCTTTGCATTTTGGGAGTATGTGTTGTGTTTCTCTTTGAAACTGGGCTTATTGTCAATGCCCTCTGGTGTAACCTTTGTTTCAGCGCTTTTGCAGTGAGGTTCTTTGTCTTTAGCTTGTTTTTTTTTATTTGAGCCCCCACCTCCCAAGCAAACAAGGCCTGCATAGGGGAGGTTAAATCTTAACAGATAAGTTAGATCAGAGATCAGTGAATCAGTAGGTGTTGGCTAAGTGCAGAGAAAGGACATACTGTACATAGTCTGTTGCTACAAACTGATGTACTGAAGAAGGGATATGTCATTGCTGAAGGTTATCACCTGCATTTTGAATAAACATCACATAGAGAGTGTGTATTGAACATGAAGTTCGGTGTCTGGTCCGTCTGTTATCCCATGACCTCTCCACAGACTCAGTGTCAGAAGTGGGATAACTTGCTGGAAACATCTGGACTGGCTTAAGGGGGACATTTCCTGGTGGATATCACCTAGGTATCCCAGGTGGACTGATACAACAGGAGGTGCCAGAGGAGTGCCCAGAGAAGAAAGTCCATGGAGCTCTGGCCAGAACCATGGCTCACAGATGGAGAGAAGCTGCTGTCTGGACTGGACCTGGGAGCTCAGAGGAAGGCCAAGCCTAAAGATGACAAAGAGATGCAGCTCAAGGCAGACAAGGTGTGAGAGACAACACCCAGGAGGTGGTGGCCCTGATGAGGATGATCCACTGGATGAGTGGGCAATGGCTAGAGGCAGATCGACTACGCAGAGAGGCAGAACACAGGTGCCAGGTGCTTGAGAAGTTCCTGCTGGAGAGTTTGAATAGAGTCTGAGGAGGATTTTTTTGTGGGCTCAGTTTGAGGAGGACCCCCTGACTGAGCAGGATATTCCTATGTTTCCTGTGTTCCCAGGATGTTACCTACTGGAGATGCAAGTACGGAACCTGAATGTGAGACCCCAGGTAAGACTGTGCCTAGTGGTATTCTGCTGGGTTGAAGAATCCAAGCAATCAAGAAGAAGCCTATGAGGCTGAAGGGACTTTTTCTTGTATTGATGCAGCTAAATCTATTTAACAGTATCGACTGGGGTATACTGCAGGCTAAAGATGCTAATATTGCCAAAATGTTACAATATGTTGAGATCAAGCAGGTGGTATATGTGTTCTATTTTTTTTATGAAAAACCTGCAAAGGAGGAGGTGGGTGGAAAATGGATAGGAACCTGTGTTGGGGAAACACCTAGAGTGTCTACCCTCAGGTGTCTGTATCAGTAGCAAGTGAAATGAATGAATCAAGAGACATAGTGGGTTTATGTAGAGGGGTTGAACCTAGAACTGGGCCCCTGCTAAAACCTGACATGTCTGGTGGGGCTGGAGCAGGTAATTGCTCACCACAGAGAAAGTCTTTCTATGGTACTGGACTTTACAGACATCCAAATTTTTGGTTAAGAAATATGACAGACTTTCCCTAATAGGAGATGGGACTGTACCATTAGTCTCTGTTGGGAAATGTGTTAGTGCCTCAGGGTAAAGAATGATGATATCCACTATGTTTATGATAGAATTTTTATCATTAATAGGGACACTGAGACAGAGCATCTGAAGATGGATGAGTGGAAGCTCCATCCTTTACTGGGACAGGAAGGTGGTAAGCAGTCTGCAATAACTGCTCTCCTCTTAAGGTGGGGGATATGTGACAGGGAGCACCTACCACTCTTGAGGACCAACCTTTTCTTAAATCTGTTGCAACAGTTCTTCTATTTCTTAGCCTAATCTATTCTTTACAATTTCTGGTCCATAAGGTTGGCCTCCTATGGGCACCCCGTTCCCTTTCTTGACTATGCTATAGTGTCCTCTTTAATTTCCTTTTCCCTCTCAGGCCCTTGTACAGGGAGGTTATTGTTGTGACCTCAGAGCTGATATAAAACATCAGGCTGTGTTCTTTGTTGTTAGATTTAGTATGCAATGGCACTATGTCATAAAATACATTGATGCATATACCTTATGTGTATGAAATCTGGAAATGTTGAAAATACCAAGGCACTAGGTGTTTTTGATAAGGGTAAAAAGTACTAGATGACTATGTATTATAGAAATTAAGTTAGTTGTGCTATTTAAAATACATGTATACAAATAAATAAATAAATAAAATAAGAACATGTAAATTGTCATAAACTGATCCAGTTTAAACTGTCATGGTGATTCACATATACCCACAATGCTTTGCATTTTGTGAGTATGTGTGATGTTCTGTTTCTTTGAAATCTGGCTTATTGTCAATGCCCTTTGGGGTAACCCTTGTTTTGGTGCTTCTGTACTAAGATTCTTTGTCTTTAGCTTTTTTTTGTTTGTTTGTTTCTTTTTTTTTAATTTGAGACCCCACCGCCCAAGCAAACAAGGTCCGCATAAAGGAGGTTAAATCTCAACAGATAAGATAGATCAGAGATCAGTGAGTCGGTAGGTGCTGGCTAAATGCAGAATAAAGACATACATAGTCTGTTGTTGCAAACTTATTTATTTAAAGGTTTTACCAGGAAGGCATGCTGAGCAGACTACTGCTCGATTCCAGATACATTTTGGGGGAAAGGGGAAGGGGAAAATACAACATGTTTAAACAGTGGATATAAAATAATAAAGAACGTTTGCAGAAACATTTGGGTATAGCAAGCATTCGTGCAAGGCATATGGCAAACAGTGCAGGGCAAATGATAATACAATGTAATGTGTAGCCACAAAAAATAGATATCTAGCATCTACTAACAGTATAATAAATACAGTCACAATTAAACGTAGTGGCCCAGATGCTGTAGATATAAACAAACAAACAATGTCGCTCTGCGGTCTCATGAAGGAGTAGGCAGGCCATGTAACTAGGACTACAGCAAATGTGAGCAGATGCAGGAAAGGTGGGCTTTGAGCAGGGAATGGAGGTGCTGCCTAGTGGAGGTGTGCCAAATATCCGCAAGGAGGGAGTTCCAAATTTTAGGCATACAATAAGAAAATGCTGCCTGGCCAGCTGTGGTGGACATGTGTGGGACAGACAGGAGGTGTGAGTCATTTTTTGCAGAGATCGTATATGTAGTGGGAAGGGGATGACAGTATACTGATGAACTGAAGAATGGATATGACATGGCTGAAGGTTGTCTCCTGCAGTTTGAATAAACATCACACAGAGACTTTGTGTTGAACTTGAAGTTCGATGTCTGGTCCATCTGTTATACGAACATACAAACATACGGATGTGCCAGCAGAAGCACACCACCCAGTCTATCTAAGCCTGCTTGAGTGTACAGCTAGCACCCCTAGTTTGCATCTGCCCCACCCCCTCCCCTTTGTCATCACAATGCCACCCCCCACTCTACCCACCCTCACTCTCTCCAGTTCCTTGTCCCATACTTCTTTGAAGCTGTTCACAGATTAATAGTATACCACCCATTCTGGTAGTGCATTCCATTTTGCTAATACCCTCTCCGTGAAACAGTGTCTCCTTATTTCCCTCCTAAACTTCCCCCCCCTCTATTCTTAGTCTGTGCCCCCGGTGTCCCTCCCCCTCCTTAGTTTAAAGACCCCATCTGCCCCATCCTTATTGATTCCCCTCAGATACTTGATGTCTCTATCATGTCCCCCCCAGTCCCTTCTGTCCTCTAGGGTGTACATATTCAGGTCTCCCAGCCTGCCCTCATAGTCTCTCCCCTCCATTCCACATATCATCTTTGTTGCCCTATTCTGCACCTCCTCCAGTAGCCTGATATCACGCTTCAGGTATGGCCTCCAAAACTGCACGCAATACTCTAGGTGTGGCCTTACTAATGACCTATACAGGGGCAAGATCACCCTCTCTTCACCTGGATGAAGAACCCCTTGTTATGCACCCCAGCATTCTATTCACTTTTGCAGCCACTCTGCTGCACTGGGCAGTGTTATTCATGGTCCTGTTACCATTACCCCAAGGTCTTTCTCCTCCTCAGTGATCCCCAGCTTAACCCATCCCAGCCAGTATTCTCTTCTTGGGTTCTTCACCCCAAAGTGCATAACTTTACACTTATTTGCATTGAACCCCAGCTGCCACCTCTCTGACCACTCCTCTAGCTTGCTTAGGTCCCCCTGCAGCTGCTTCCATCCCTCCACTCCATCCACCACTGCTCCCATTTTGGTGTCATCTGCGAACAGACTTACCTTGCTCATTACCCTATGCACAATGTCTGATATGAAGAGCCCAAATAATACTGGTGCTAGCACAGAGCCCTGTGGTACCCCACTCATCACCAGCCTTGGAGTTGAGAGCTCCCCTCCCACTACCACCCGTTGTAGAATCCCACTCAGTCAGCTTGTAATCCAGTTAATCATTTTTGCCCCACCCCTACACCAGTTAGCTTCCCCCCCAAGTCACCCATGAGGCACCAAAATCGTAGGCCTTGCTGAAGTCCAAGTAAAGAACATGCACCGCATGACCCTTATCCAGCTCACCTGTTACCCAGTCATAATATTGTATCAGGTTGGTTTGACAAGACTTCCCCAAAATGTACCCTTGCTGCCTCACATCCTGGAAGCCATTGTCCTCCAGGTATGACACCAGTCTTTCTTTTAGTATTGTTTCCATGAGTTTGAACACTATGGAGGTGAGACTTACTGGGCGATAATTACCCATTTTATTTTAAATTTATTCTTTATTCATATAGACACGACAACATACTTCAATTCGGACAGTACATGTACACCTAATAGAGATAGACAGAAGCCTGACCCAACAAGGGCTCAGTACATAAGTTATATACATACAAGTGGATTTCTAAGCAATGCATTGTGATTATAGACAGGTAAATATACACAATAAATTACAAAAAAAGAGAAAGGGTAAATATACAAGGAATACCCAGGGCGATATCAGGCAGGAGTGTCACTCATCGCTTAATTAAGTTCTAGATTTCATGAGCATCAGGGTACAAACTCTGGATAATGAGCTAAATGGTGAATAACCCACTTCTGCCAGTGGATTTCAAATTCTTCTTTTTGGTCTAAAAGACTGGCTGAGAGGCATTCCAGGGAATAGAGTTCCTGGACAATTTTCACCCAGGACAGTTTGGTGGGAATGGTTGTGGTAAGCCACAGGCATGTAATTGCTTTATGGGCAGCAGCCACTAACAAAGTTGTTTGTAGGTGATTTTATCAACCTTTGTTCCCTGGGGAGGGGAAATGTTCTGGAGAAGAGGGTGGAAGGTGGAGGGTGAAGGGTTGTGTGTGCTTATCTGTGTCTGTAGGTTAGTTTTTGTTAAGTTACATGTTTTTCTGCTTGGAATACCTGCGCCATTCTTGCACACAACATCTGTGAAAGTCTCCTGGACTGAATTTCTGCAAAACATCATCACCAGGTACCAGCTTTTTTTGATCATATAATATTTTATTAGTACTTTTTGTTTTGAATTTGCAAAGTGTACATCATACACCTGTACAATTAAACAGCAGGCTGCATAGTTTACCTGTACCAAAGTCTCTACTAGAAGGCATATCAAATGATAACAGCTTGACTGATGACAACTGAGATATAAGCACAGCAGGAGTTAAACACACAACACCCATAGTCTGGGAAAAAGCAACTTTTTAGTAACAATCTTTTTAACCTACAAGGTCCCTTCCTCTAGTAAGGTCTTTTCTACCTCTGAAATAACATACTGTGTATATCCTGCCCATCGGTTTGGCAACAAGGTGGACTTAGCCAAATCATATTGCCAGTTATTGGAATTTGGAACATATTGCAACTACATCTACACTAGTATAACAATGAATAGGTATAGCAGAGATAGACCAGAAAACAGGAATCGCAGTAATGAAGAAGGGTGAAACCAGAAAAAGACAGCAGGTGAGAGCTCCTTCCTTCGGAAAAGCAGCACCTAGACGGATGAACAGAGGGAGTTATGTTATGGGGGGGTTATTTGGCAGTGGTAGGGGAACTGCGCAGATATGAGACCTGAGATACAGATCCCATTTCTTGTGGTAGCTCCCCAACTTTCCCTTTGCAGAGGCAGTGATTCTTTCGAACACAGCTAGTTTCGCCACAGACGCTCTCCAACTGGCAAGCGAAGGGGGAAGGGATTGTCGTCATTTCACAAGGATGGCTCTTTTGGCCTCCATCACCATGGACAGAGTCCAGGCCTTCAAAGGAAGGGGAAGGGGGTCCAGAGTGGAGGTGTCACCCAAGAGAAGCGTGTCCTGGGAGTGAAGGATTTGTTGCCCCGCAATCCAGGAGCAATCCTCCAGAACCGCGGCCCAGAACACTTGAAGAGTGGGGCAGGTCCAGAGTGTATGAACAAGGTGGGCCGGAGAGCTCCGGCACCTCCAACACTTATCATCGGGGAGCACCTTGAGCTTGTATACCTTAGCCAGTGTTCGGTACCAGCGAAGAAGAATTTTCAACTGTATTAGCTGGCTTTTAGCATCTGTATACAGCATATGTTCGGACCTGAGCCAGGATTCCCAAAGGTGTGCAGGAATGGGGTGTTGGAGTTCTGCTTCCCAGGCTATCTTACAGCCAGTTGTGGTATCCAGCTGGGAGTCTCTTAACAGTCTGTAGATTTGCCCTACTAAGCCCTGCCCCTTTTTGGGAAGGTGAATGGAGGTGAGACAGTTCCACATGGAGTCCCTCAGGTGCATCGCTAGCAAAGGGTGTAAAGCGTCCCGTATCTGCAAGTACCTCCGAAAGTCATGGCTGGAGAGGCCATAGTGCCTTTGCAGAGTCTCAAAGGCCATCAGAGTTTTGTTGTCTGGGAGGAGCAAGTCCTCGACAACTCGTATCCCCTAATGGCCCAGTGAGGCCAGAAGACTGGCTTGTGGTCGATAAGGATGAGTCTGTTGTTCCATAGGGGGGCATATTTAATCGGGGGGAGATATGAGAACAGCGAGCCGTTAGCGAGTTGGAGAGCCTGTCTCCATGCATCACATGTGGTGGTCATGACTGGGGTGAGATGGTGGCTCCTGTCTTTCCAACCTGCAAGGAGTAAGAACAGGGAGTCACCCGGTAAGAGAGCCTTCTCCAGAAGCATCCACTGTGGGGGGTGAGGAAAGGTTCGGGTGGAACCAGGTAGAGGCTGGGGCCACTCGAAAGGCCAGTTGGTACCCCAACCACCAAGGGAGTCCAAGGCCTGCTTTAGACCAGTGTGCCCTCAGCTTTAGTCGACCCCACCTAGCTGTTCTACCCTCCCATAAAAAGGAGGAGACCAGTTTGTCCAGGGAGGCAAGGGTCTTATGTGAGATAGGGATTGGAAGGTTAGAGAACAAGAATGATATTTTTGGAAGGATAAACATACGTAACGCCTCCACTTTCCCTCTGTGGGAGAGCCCAAGTTTTTTCCACCCTTGCATCTCCGCAGTTAGAGCAGACATCATGGGGAAGAAGTTAGCTTTCTCTAACTCCCTCCATGAAAAAGGGATATAGATGCCCAAGTAAGTAAAGCCCTGTGCTGCCCAGGTAACATCTGTCCCAACCAGGCAGGATCTGGAGCAGCTGGGGCTAAGTGGTGCTAGGGTTGTTTTCTTTTGATTAATACTAAACCCAGAGAGGTTAGCAAAAGCTTCCAGAAGAGGTAATACTAGAGGAAGGGATAAGTCAGGGTTGGACAGGGTGAGGAGCATATCATCAGCATAGGCATTAACCAGGAAGGACGTCTCTTTGACCGGTATCCCTTCAATGCCAGGGGTCTGCAGGAGTTTTCTGACCAAAGGGTCAAGCACTATAATAAACAGGAGAGGAGATAGGTGGCAGCCTTGCCTGGTACCTCTTTGGAGGAGGATAGGTGAGGAGATATCCCGGTTTGTAATTATTTTTGCTGAAGGGCAATGATATAGAGTGGAAACCCATGAGCGAAAGGAGTGTGCAAAGACACAGATTTTCAGGGCAGTATGGAGATAGTTCCACTCAAGCGAATCAAATGCTTTGGAAAAGTCGAACACCAGGGCAGCCATGGGAGTGGAGGAATTCAGCGCAAGCCATTTCAAATTTAGGACAAGGCATAAATTGTCCGCTCCTGATTTGCCCTTCAAAAATCCAGATTGTGTTGGGTGAATCAGTTGGGCGAGGCTTCTTGTAAGCCTGGAGGCTAATGCTTTAGCGAGAAGTTTTGTGTCAACGGATATGAGGGAGATGGGCCTGAAGTTTGCACAATCTGGGGGTCAGATGACTTTTTGGGAATCAGGGTTATCAATGCTTCTCGCATGGTAGGCGGGAGTTTGGTGGAGCTATGGGCCTCCTCCAGGGCTTTAAGCAAGGGGGGAATGATGTCAGCGCCTAGCAGCTGATAGAGGTCAACCGTCATCCCATCAGAGCCCGGAGACTTACCCTTCGCCATATGGGATAGAGCAGTTTGGATCTCTACAGCTGTTATGGGGGAGTCTAGGGCATCGGCTTCCTCTTGGGAAAGTTTAGGTAGTGGTAACCCCTTACAGAACTCCGATAGCTGCTGTGCTAGGTCCGAAGCTGAGGTTAAGGACCTAGTCTCATACAGGGTCTGATAGAAGTCCTTCATGGTTTCATTGATTTCTTTCGGCATTGAGGTGACTCTCCCTGCCTTGTTTCTGAATGCTAGCATTCTGGAGAAGGATTGCCGCTTGCGCAGTTGGGAGGCGAGGAGCTTGCCTCCCTTTTCTCCCCCCTCCCACATCTTGTGCTTGGAGCAGAGGAGCTGCCACTGGGCTTTGTTGCTCAAAATGGTATTTATCTGGTATTTCAACCCTACAATGCATGGTAACAAAGGGGATTTCAGGGATGACGAAGCGGATGCTTTGAATTGCATTTCCAGAACGGTTAGTTCGCTTTCCAGACTCTTACTGTGCTCCCTGCGACGCTTAGTCAGTGTCGCCAAGTAAGCTATGATCCGTCCCCTGATTACGGCTTTGAAAGCCTCCCAACAAGTAGCATCAGATACGTCAGCCATATTGTTAAGGGAAAAATATAGCCTAGTTTCTTCTGTAATGTACTTCTGGAAGTCCTTGTCATGCATCAGAAGAGGGTTACATCTCCACCTAGTGGAGGGTGATCCCAGTCCTGGTGGGGAGAAAGTCAGAGACACTGGGGCATGGTCTGAGATTATAATATTCCCTATGGTGGCATCGGAGACTCCAGGGGAAGTGACAAAACTGGCTAACCAAAAGTCAATTCTACTATGGGTGTGGTGTACAGCAGAGTAAAAGGAGTAGTCCCTGCCCGTGGGGTGGGCACGCCTCCAGGGATCGTAGAGGCTCCATTCTGAAATGAGCTCCCCCAGGGTGGCCACATTCTTGGGGTGTGACTGTGGTGTGGGAACAGACTTACCGAGAAACGTGTAGAAGACCAGATTGTGGTCCCCACCGAGCAGGATGGGCATATCAGAGAAGCCAGATCTGAGGTCCATGAAGGCTTGAGAAATGTCCGGATATATATATCTCCTGAGTCAGAGTTGTGTCCATATATATTGGCTAGCAGCATCCTGCCCCCCGGGTAAGCCAATTGAACCACCAGCCATCTACCTTGGGAATCCATACGCTTGTCCTCTAGTGTGAGGGGAGAGGCCTTCCTAAGTAATATTGCCACCCCTCTGGATTTGCTGGAAGCACAACTGGCAATAACCTCCCCCACCCGAAATGTTTTAAGCCAGGCCACAGTTTTGCTTGTCAAATGAGTCTCCTGCAGCAGGGCAATGTCTGTGCCTATGGAGTTAAGAAATTGGAGCACTTTCGTGCATTTGGCGAGGTAATTAAGGCCTTTCACATTCCAGGATGTGCACTTCCACCCATCAGAACTTGAGAGGTTGCTAGCCATCATATATCCCAATAGGCCGAAACTAGAGGAAGGAGTACTCACCCAGAAGAAATGGTCAGATATACCTTTGTAGAGAAGGGGACAGTCAGACAGAGTTCACCAGCTAGTGAGGACCTCGACTGTCAGTCAACAAAGTAAGGAATGAGCCAGAGTATAAGCCAAGTGCAAGAGGAGAGCAGCCAAAGCAGTTACTGGTGTGGGAAGATGTAACACTATACCTACACGACAAAAAGAAGAGGAACACCAAACAGTGAAAAAACAGATAACAGTAGTTAATAATATATAGAACAGTACCTTGTGTCAACAAATAGCTGAAACAGTTAGCAAACCTTAATGGTGCTGAGTTGAGCATGCGAGAAGGTTACATAGAAACATAGAAACATAGAAGTTGACGGCAGATAAGGACCGCAAGGCCCATCCAGTCTGCCCATTTCTTTTTCTACCTTATAAATGTGCCATCGGCCTTTGCTCTGTCAGTGACCTATCTATTCATAGTCATTTGTATTGCTCCCTTATGCCTATCCCATGCCTGTTTGAAGCCTGCACTGTATTCATAGCCACCACTTCTTGTGGTACCATTCCATGCATCTACCACCCTTTCTGTGAAAAGAATTTCCTCACATTCCCCTTAATCGGCCTCCTCTAATCTCATGCTGTGTCCTCTTGTCCTGCTATTTTCTTATATTTAAACATGTTAGACTCTTTTCACCTTGTTTATGCCCTTAAGGTGTTTAAATGTCTCGATCATATCACCTCTCTCCTCCTTTGCTCAAGGGGTATACATATTGAGCTCCATTAATCTGTCCTCATATGTCTTCTGATGCAGTCCCTGCACCATTTTGGTTGCCCTTCTCTGGACTGCCTCAATTTGAGTTAATGTCCTTTATGAAGGTGTGGCCTCCAATACTGCACGAGTACTCAGATGGGGCTCAACCAATGTCATGTACAGAGGATTATTACCTCCCTCTTACGACTTGTTATACCCCTACTAATACACCCTAACAACCCTAGCCTTACCTACTGCTTTAGAGGTCTGCTTGATGATTTTAGGTCATCAGTGATGATGATGCCCAAGTCTCTTTCTTCCTTTGTGACTGCTAGCAACTCCCTCCCAGCCTATAAGTGGCTTCAGGGTTTCTCTTCCCTATGTGCATGATTTTGCACTTCTTGCATTAAATCCCAGTTGCCACTCTTCTGACCATTCTGCTAGTTTATCCAGATCTCTTCTCATTCTGCCCACCCATCTGGATCATCTACTCTGTTGCAGATCTTGGTGTCATCTGCAAACAGACAAGCCTTACCTCTAGTCCATCTGCGAGGTCACTAATGAAGATGTTGAATAGGACTGGCCCAGGACTGATCCCTGAGTACCCACTTGTGACTTGCATCTCTTCTGACTGTATACCATTTACCACCACTCTCTGTTTTCTGCCAGTCAACCAGTTTGCCACCCAGTTGACCAACTTCTGACCCACCCCGAGCCTACCTAGCTTATTTTATCAATCTTCTATGTGGAACAGTGTCAAAAGCTTTGCTGAAGTCAAGGTGGCACATCAACTGCTCCCCTTGGTCCACCACTCTGGTTACCCAGTCAAAGAAATCTATGAGATTAGTTTGACAGGACCTTCCTTTGTAAACCCATGCTGTCTTGGATCCTGTGCCCCTATGGTTCCAGGTGTTGCACTATCCTTTCCTTAAGGAGTGCCTCCATAATCTTGCCCACTACTGAGGTAAGACTGACCGTCTGTAGTTCCCCGCCTCCTCCCTGCTACCACTCTTGTGGGTGGGATCACATGAGCCCTTCTCCAGTCTTCTGGGACCTCTCCTGTGCTCAGAGACTCACTAAACAATTCTGCTAATGGCTCTGCTAGTTCCTCCTTTAGCTCTTAGTACCCTGGGATGTATGCCATCAGGTCCCATTGCCTTATCCACCTGAGCTTAGCAAGCTCTTGTAGGACCCTTTCTTTTGTGAAGGGAGTAGTGCTCACTCCCTCCCCTGTGTCCATGATGCTGAGCTGTGGGCCCTGCCACCTTCTCTTCAGTAAATACTGAGCAAAAGTATCTATTTAGGATAGATGCCTTTACAGGGTCCTCCTCCTCACATGCTCCCTTTCTCCATTAAGCTTAGCAATACCCCTCTGGACTTTCTCCTTTCACTAATGTATCTATAGAAAGTCTTGTCACCTTCTTTTACTGTTTGTGCTAGTGTTTCCTCAGTTTGGGACTTAGCCTGCCTTACTGCCTTACCTGCTTCCCTTAGGCAGTTTGGTATGCCTCCCTATCTTCATCCTGCTGTTCCCTTATATTTTCTGAAGGCCAGCCTTTTGGCTCTGCCCTTTCTGCTACTGTATTTGAGAACCAAAGTGGTTTCCTTCTTCTTTGCACTTCCTTTTCTGTCTAACACAATGGGATGTTGCTTCAAGTATTGTATCCTTAATGCTTGCCCACTTGCCTGTACCTCCTCACCTGTGTTTCTTTTTGCCAGGGCTAGCTTAACTCTGTTGGCCATCTTATCAAAGTCAGCCCTCTGAAGTCCCATATTTTTGCCTTGGAATGGGATGATTTAGATGTAGTAGCCAAATTGAACCATACCATGTGATGGTCACTGGCCCCAGGTGACCTTCTACCTGAGATCTGTGATCCCTTCTTTGTTAGTCAGTACTAGATCTAGGATAGCCCTGTTTCTTGTGGGTTGCTGTACCAGTTGTTTGAGGCCCTCCCTTGCAGGAATCCACTATGAGTCTAGTTCTGGCAGATGTTCCTGCTGGTATTGACCAATCTGTATCTGGCATATTGAAGTCTCCCATTATCAGAACCTCCCCTTTAGCTGTCATGTTTTGTATATCTTCTAACAGTAATGTGTCTATGTCCTCCCTCTGGTCTGGGGGCCTGTAGACAACCCCAGTTCTTATGGCTGTCCCATTTCCTGTTTCCAGGGTGACCCACAGTTCTTCTGGCTCCTTATGTGTATTCTGAATTTCTGTAGCTTTGATATTTTCATTAACATACAGGGCCCTCCTCCCCCTTTTGCACCTCGGTCTCTTCAACAATACATAGCCAGGTACTGAAGTCTCCCAAGTGTGGTTACTGGTAAACCATGTCTCACTAATTGCTACTATGTCCAGTTTAGCCTCTGACATTATTGCCTGCAGGTCTGGGATCTTATTTCCCAGGCTGTGAGCATTTGTGTACATGATTTTCCATTGGCCAGATTTTGGTGTGTTAGTTGTTGGGTGAAGTTTGGCATTACCCCTGTGCATCGTATGGGGAGACAAACCTTTTTTCTTACCTGGTGATGCAAATGAACGGCAAACACGCTGAATTCCTGTTTGACCACTAGCTGAGGGGGAGGGGTGTTCTTCCCATTCGACGTATGGGGTGCTGCACCTCCGATCCGTCGGCCACACTAGATCAGACACCAATAATGGGGAGAGTTACGAGGTAGTCAGAGTAGACCAGCCCCAACCCTATCCCATACAGTCCACATTATATATTGGGACTATTAGATCTGGCGAGCCCTAACAGCTGGGAAGCCGATAGGGGCTACAAAGAGCTTAGTACAGCTGGTAACTTCCTAGGTGGGGGGGGGATACACTGGCCAGACTTGTGTCGGATTCAGAGTGTGCAAGTTGGGTATGAAGAAGAAGAGAAGGGGTTTGTCCAAGGGCCAGTAAGGCAGCATCTTGGGGAGGTAAAAGGGGAGGAGCAATCAAACAGAGGTAATGTAGGAAATCTGTGCCTTGCCTAGTAAAAAGGGGAGGGGGGAGGGGAAGGGTATAGAGGAAGGAGAAAAACCTTCCCCATATGGGAGCACACAGGGGGTGCCAGGTAATTGTGCCCTGGCTATGAGGTCGAGGGGAGCTGTATCCCCTATGCTCAGGCACCCCCAGTATCAGTAGCCAGTTGCCCCTGAGGAAAGGGCTCACAGTAGCAGCGTGCAGAAAAATTAAGGGGAAAACTTAGCCAGTATGCAAAAAAAAAAAAAATAGTAAGCAGAGGTGTCTTCATCCATTTGGAGCAGAAGCGTCTAGATCTGTCTGATTTCCAACATCAGTGGGACCCGTCTTCGGAGGGGTTGCCAAGGCCTCTGCAAATGTTTTGGACCCAGGTTTCAGGAAGGCCTCTGCCGCAGCCTGTTCCATCTCTTCTTCCTTCATCGTTGAGGCCCAATCTATCACTTCCATATTGGCTAGAATATCCTCTGTCTCTGTGGGCATTGGATCATGAGGTAGGGGGCTAGGCCCAGTCGGCGTTTCTGAGCATAGAAGTTTGGCTGGAGGGGAACGTGCTGCCTTTTCAGTGTGAGGGCTGGTTAGGCTCCTGGAGCGATGTTTCTGCCAGCAGGGAGTAGGTTGGCTTGTCGGGGTTGAAAAGTCAGTGGGAGCCACCCTCCATGGGAATTTGGCCGCTTGACTGTGACCTCTGGGTGCCAAAGCACCTTCTCGTGGCTTATTCTGGCATGACGGCCTGGGGGATGATCTTTCTACAGGACCAGAGTGGCGCTGATTACTGCCCCTGGCAACCCGTGCATCTGCTCTTCAGGTCCACTGTCCCTCTTGTCCCCAGGGGCCCGGAGGCATCTGGGAGATGTCGTTTTGGGGAGGAGGCCCGGCCAGTGATTCTGGATCCATGTCTCAGCATCCCTAGAGCAGTCAGTGATAAAAGACTTCCCATCTTTAGAAATATGCAGAGCAGTGAGTTTCTGAAATCTGTACTGAAATGCCTTGGATTGTATTAAAGCTTTTAGGGGCCCAAAAGCCCTCCTTCTAGCTGCCATCTCTTGGGAGAAGTCTCTGTAGATGGATATACTCGAGCCGCTCCAGGAAAGTTCCCCCTTCTCTCTTGCACCTCTCAGAATCTTCTCCTTTACAGAGTACCTCAGGAGATAGGCAATGACAGTTCGTGGAGCATTCGTGCTATCTGTTTGAGCACTGACCCTGTGGGCCCATTCTACCTCTATCGGATCCTTGCAGCGCTCCCCGAGTAGTTGTGGTAGCCAGTCATTTAAGAAGCATTCCATGTTGGGGCCTTCAGTGCCCTCGGGAGCCCCCAGGATCCTAAGATTGTTTCTGCGGCTCCTGTTCTCTAGGTCTTCCACCCTATACCATAGTTGGGAGAGCCTGGCCTCATGTTCCCTGAGCTGTCTAAGCACGGTGATATGCTACTGCTCCAGCTCCTCAGTGCATTGCTCAAGCACGTTTTGTTTGTCCTCCAGTCGTCGGACATCTGCCATGTTCCCTGCCGGCGAGGAGCTGATATTATCCACCCGAACTAAAAGTGCCTCCAGCATTTGGGTGATGTGCAAGAGAGCACCCCCTAGATGGACTTGCTCTGGAGGAAACTGCAAAGGGAGCAGGCCAGGCCCAGACTGAAGTATGGTCGGAGAGTCCGCTGTGCCCGCCATCGCCGCTCCTTGCTGTTGTGGATAAGGGCCATTATCACCGGATGAAGAAACCGGCAGAACCGTACGCGCAGTCCCATGCCTGTGCAGTCAGGCACCAGCGAACCGCAATAGGCATATAATCGGCGTGCTCCTTAGCGGAGAAATGCACGGTATGCATGGCCTGTGCAGCCTATGGTACAGTAGCACGCATGGGGGAACACTCGACCCAATCCCAGCTTAGACGTCCAACTCGTGCCCAGAAAAGCATCAGGATATTGGTGGTGCAGGTGAGGGGATGGTTACCAGCTGTTTTTAGAGGGACATTAGTCCTTCCAGAGCAGCATTGCACTCAATCGGGCATCAGGTTGGGACAGAGCGATAAGCTCAGGCAGCCATTCTGATCGGATCAAAGCTACGCCTCCCCAGGTACCAGCTTTTTAATTTTAAATCAACTTTCTTGAAGCCTTCCCAAGGACGTATATATGTCTTGCAACTAGTCTGACAAACGTGGTGATGCTGGGTCCTACAACTGAATCAACATTTTTGTCTGACCACTCCTAAAGCAGCTGTACTTGTGGACTTTAAAGATCAAAGTAAACATACAGACAAAAGGATTTCACATCTTGCATATGCTCAGGCTGCAGTTTATTCACCTTTCAGGAATTTTAACACATTTTGTGACTGAATCAACATTTTTGTCTGACCTGCTACCAAAGGTATTGTAACATAGAAACATAGAAACATAGACTTTGATGGCAGATAAGGACCGCTAGGCCCATCTAGTCTGCCATTTCCCTACCTACAGGATAGGCCGCAGATCCTAGTTAACAAACAGCCTATATCTTCCTGCCCCCCACAAGAATTGCCTTATGTCTGTCCCATGCATTCTTGAATTCTCCCACAGTTTTAGACCCCAAACTTCCTCAGGAAGGCTGTTCCATGCATCCACTACCCTCTCTGTGAAATAATACTTCCTCACATTGCCCTAGACACGCCTCCTTCTATCTTTAGAATGTGTCCTCTTGTTCTTGCAAGTCTCTTTTCTGAAAGATGCTACCCTCTTGGACCTTTGTTGATTCCCTTGAGGTACTTGAAAGTTTCTATCATGTCCCCCTCTCCTTCTTTCCTCAAGGGTACACATATTAAGCTCCTTTAGTCTCTCCTCATATGGCTTCTCTTGTAGACCCTGCACCATTTTAGTTGCCCTCCTCTGGACTGCCTCTATCCTGTCTATGTCCTTGCGGAGATGGGTCTCCAGAACTGGACACAGTATTCCAGATGGGGTCTCACCAACTGTCTGTACAGAGGGATAACAACTTCCTGTTTTCTGCTGCTGATGCCTCTCCCTATACATCCCAGTATACCCCCAGCCCTCCCTACTGCCTTCTCACATTGCTTGCTAACCTTAAGGTCATCTGATATGATTACCCCCAGGTCCCTTTCCTGTTTTGTTGTTGTTACTACCTCCCCACCCATTGTGTATTCTTCCCCTGGGTTCTTGTTTCCCAGGTGCATTATTTTGCACTTTTGCATTGAATCCTAGCTGCCTACGTCTGACCATTCCTCCAACTTTGCCAAGTCCTTTCATCCTTTCCACGCTCCTTGTGTATCAACCCTGTTGCAGATCCTTGTGTCATCTGCAAAAGGCATACTTTTCCTTCAGTCCCTCTGCAATGTCACTGATGAAGACATTAAAAGGACTGGACCCAATACTGAACCCTGTGGTACCCCACTGGTAACCGCCCTTTCTTCAGAGTGGACTCCATTTACAATTACCTTCTGTGTCCTGTTGTCCAGCCAATGTTTTACAGGCTACCACCCTGGGACCCATTCCCCAGGCTGGTTAATTTGACTATCAATCTTTTGTGTGAGACTGTGTCAAATGCCTTGCTAAAAGTCTAGGTGAGGCCATGTCCACAGCCCCTCCCTGGTCTACTACTTTGGTCACCCAGTCAAAGAAATCTATTAGATTCGTCTGACATGACCTTCCCACTGTGAACCCATGCTGCCTTGGATCCTGTGCTCCACTGACCTCTAGGTACTCAACTATTCTTTCCTTCAGAAGTGACTCCATCACTTTTCCTACCACAGAGGTCAGACTGACAGGTCTGTAGTTTCCTGCCTCTGTCTTGGTCCCACTTTTGTGAAGGGGAATCACATCCGCCTTCCTCCAGTCCTCGGGTACCACACCATCCTCCCATGATTTATTAAAAAGAGTAGCCAGTGGTTTCACTAGTTCCTTCCTTAATTCTTTTAGAATTCTGGGGTGAATTCCATCAGGACCCATTGCTTTGTCCACCTTCAGTTTTAGGAGTTCTTGCAGAACCCTTTCTTCTGTGAAAGGACTGGGATCGACCCCTATCAAGAGTGCTTCTGTTAATTGGATTAGGCACTTCTCCTCTTCTTTTGAATACTGAGCAGAAATATTCGTGTCAGTATTCCTGCTTTTCACTGTCCCTCTGCCCACCCACCGTTCATTCTATTCAGCCTCACTATCCCTCCTTTGTCTTTCTCGGCTGCTGATGTACCTATAAAGGTTTTATCCCCCTTCTTAACTGGGTTGGCTATCTTTTCTCAGTTTGGGCCTTTGCTATTCTGACTTCCCTCCCTGCTTCTGTCTTGTAACTGGTACAGCTGTCTGTCCTGCTCCTTCTGTGTTTCCTTATACTTCCGGAATGCTATCTTTTTCTTCCTGGCTTTCACAGCCACCTCTCTTGAGAACCATAGTGGCTTTTTCTTTCATTTTGATTTGTTTATTTGCTTCACACAAAGGCTTGTTGCCTCTGTGATGGCAGTTTTGATAATTCCCCATTGTTGCTCCACACCTCCTTCTAGCCTGTTTGCTAGTGCTTGTCTCTGAGGGCTTTAAAGATCAAAGGAAATATATAAACAAAAGTATTTCATACCTTGCATATGCCCAGGCCACAGTTTATCACCTTTCAGGAATCTTAACATATTATGTGACCCTGGATCTCAACAGTTCATCATTTGCTCTGGATGTAATTGACCATCAGCATTTTCCTTTCAAATCAACTTTACATGTACTTTGTCATTTTCTCTGCTCTCTAATCCTGCTGCTCCTGCTACTATCAGGGAATATTTCACCCAAACTCTGGACCCCCTCACTCTAAAATGACTAAGCTTAAAGGTCAACTTACTATAGTATCATTGAATATTAACAGTTTCCTCGACAAGTTTGCACAATTCCAGGCATGGGTACAGGTGATCAACCCAGACATTATAGCACTCACTGAAACCTGATTATCCCCCAAGACACCGGATGCATCTATCTCACTTGATGGCTACAACTTGTTTCGACAAGATAGGATTGCTAAACGTGGGGGTGGGTGCCTAGTATGGTTTACCCATAGCGCTTCGACAGCACTAGCGCCGACATCCCCTACAGCGACAGCTGCAATGCCGACTGTCAGCATTGTAGCCACGGGGATGTCAGCGCACACAGTAGGGGGTCTACACCCCCCAAACCCCAACCTTGTGGGGGGCACCCCCCAGTCTCTAGGATTCCATCTCTGAGTCGGATTTGGACCGGGGGGGGGCAAACACCCAGCGAGGCAGTCCCGATCCGCACACAGTCCACCAGAGCGACAGGCGGATTTTGCCCGACTCCTGTCACTGTGGTGGTCTCCACTGTGCCGGAGTCACTGAGGTAATGGCATACTGCCTAGTATATGTCAGGTCTGGAATAAAGGTGCAGGACCTTGATAACAGTCAATACAAAAGAGGCCCAAATTCTGAACCTCAAATTAAACATATGGACACAGAATAAAGTCCTGCTGGTCTCCACAGTATACATACCTCCAGGGCACCAACCTACTGGGCTAAACCATGTCAACGCAAGCCAAGAGCAACTAGACAACCACTGGGAGAAGATCACTGTAGGTGACTTCATCATTAACTGGCACTCACAGAAGGATGCCAAATTCAAGGATTTAATAACCAGCCTTTTCCTAACACAGATGGTCACTACTGACACCAGGATGAACTACAAAACAGGGAGCAGTTCTCTAATAGACTGGCTCCTGACCACTCACCCGAAGCATATAACCAACGTTGCTGTCCTACCTGACCACCTTAGTGACCGCTCCTCTGTGAAGTGTACCTGGTCAAACAACTTCACAAAAAGCCCTCCCAAAGTATGCAAAAACTGCTGTTTGAGGCCAGGGCTACTCGAGCACTTTAAACTGTACGTGACATAGAAACATAGAATTTGATGGCAGATAAGGACCGCTTGGCCCACCCAGTCTGCCCATTTCCCTACCTACTGGATAAGCTGCAGATCCTAGTTAACCAGCAGCCTACTTCTTCCTACTCCTACCCCCTAGAATTGCCTTATGACTGTCTCATGCATGCTTGAATTCCCCACTGTTTTTGACTCCACAACCTCCTTCGGGGCTGTTCCATGCATCCACAACCCTCTCTGTGAAAAAATACTTCCTTACATTACCTCTGAGCTGCCCCCCTCTATCTTCAAATTGTGCCCCCTTGTTCTTTGCACCTCTTTTTGAAAGATGCTACCCTCTTGGACTTTGTTGATTCCCTTGAGGTACTTGAAAGTTTCTATCATGTCTCCCCTCTCCCTCCTTTCCTCGAGGCTATACATATTAAGCTCCTTTAGTCTCTCTTCATATGTCTTCCGGTGCAGACCCTGCACCATTTTAGTTGCCCTCCTTTGGACAGCTTCCATCCTGTCTATGTCCTTGCGGAGATTGGGTCTCCAGAACTGCACGTAGTACTCCAGATGGGGTCTCACCAGCTGTATGTACAGAAGGATAACAACTTCCTGTTTTCTACTGGTGATGCCTCTCCCTATGCATCCCAGTATCCACCCAGCCCTCCTTACTGCCCTCTCACATTGCTTGTCCACCTTTAAGTCATCTG
Organism: Neoceratodus forsteri; assembly: GCA_016271365.2. Classification (NCBI taxonomy): domain Eukaryota; kingdom Metazoa; phylum Chordata; order Ceratodontiformes; family Ceratodontidae; genus Neoceratodus; species Neoceratodus forsteri. The sequence continues at coordinate 30,761,224 of CM028137.1, read as the reverse complement.
ATTTGACTACCCCCAGGTCCCTTTCCATTTTTGTTGTTGTTAGTATCTCACTCCCCATTGTGTACTCTTCCCCTGGGTTTTTGTTTCCCAGGTGCATTACCTTGCTCTTCTTAGCATTGAATCTAAGCTGCCATACATTTGACCATTCCTCTAACCTTGCCAAGTCCCTTCTCATCCTTTCCACCCCACCTTGTGTATCAACTCTGTTGCAGATCTTTGTGTCATCTGCAAAGAGACATACTTTTCCTTCCAGTCCCTCTGTAATGTCGCTTATAAAGACATTGAAGAGGACCGGTCCTAATACTGAACCCTGCGGTACCCCTCTAGTAACCCCACTTTCTTCAAAGTGGAGTCCATTTACTATTACTCTCTGTGTCCTATTCTCCAGCCAATTCTTTACCCAGGCTATCATCTTGGGACCCACTCCCAGGCTGGCTAACATGTATATTAATCTTTTGTGTGGGACTGAGTCAAATGCCTTGCTAAAGTCTAGGTAGGCCATGTCCACAGCCCCTCCCTGATCTACTACTTTGGTCACCCAGTCAATGAAATCTATTAGATTCGTCTGCCATGACCTTCCCGCTGTGAATCCATGCTGCCTTGGGTCCAGTGCCCCTCTGGCCTCTAGGTACTCAACAATTCTTTCCTTCAGATGTGATTCCATCATTTTCTCTATCACTGAGGTTAAACTAACAGGTCTGTAGTTTCCTGCTTCTGCCCTGCTCCCACTTTTTTGAAGGGGAATCACATCTGCCCTCCTCTAGTCCTCAGATACCACCCCATCCTCACATGATTTGTTAAAGAGGGTAGTCAGTGGTGTCACTAGTTCTACCCTTATTTCTTTTAGAATTCTGGGATGAATCCTATCAGGCCCCATTGCTTTGTCCACCTTCAGTTTTAAGAGTTCTTTCAGAACCCTTTCTTCTGTAAATGGGCTGGTATCAACTTCTGTATCCAGAGTGTTTCTATTGTTTGTTTTAGGTACCTCCCCCTCTTCATTTGTAAATACTAAGCAAAAATATTTGTTTAGGATCTTTGGCTTTTCACAGTCACCCTCTGCCCACCCTCCCTTTGTTAAGCCTCACTATCCTCCCTTGGTCTTCCCTCGCTCCCTGATGTACCTAAAAAGGTTTTATCCCCTTCTTAACTGAGTTGGCTATCTTTTCCTCAGTTTGGGCCTTTGCTGTTCTGACTGCCTTCCCAGCTTCCTTTTGCTTTAACTGATACAGTTATCTGTCCTGTTCCTTCTGTGATTCCTTGTACTTCCTGAATGCTTTCTTTTTCTCTTGAACCTTCACTGTCACTTCCTTTGAGAACCATAGTGGTTTCTTACATCATTTCATTTTGTTTATTTGCTTCACACAAAGGCTTGTTACCTCTGTGATGGCAGTTTTTATTATTCCCCATTGCTCTTCCACCCCTCCTTCCTGCCCATTTGCTAGTGCATTCCTTAGGCATTCACCCAATTTGGCAAAGTCAGCCCTCCTAAAGTCCAGTACTTTTGCCTTTGTATGGCTTGACTCTATTGCTGTGTTTATTGTCAACCATACTGTTCGATGGTCGCTAGATCCCAGATGGCTACCCACTTCTACATCTGTGATCCTCTCTTCATCTCCATCTGAGAGAACCAGGTCTAAGATTGCTCCCTCTCGGGTGGGAATCCAATACTAGTTGTCTCAAGGCATGCCCATTGTAGGGCATCTAGAATAACCCCACTCTTCGAAGTGGCTGCTGCAACTGCACTCCAGTTAACATCTGGCATATTCAGATCACCCATCAGCAATATCTCCCCTTTTTCTGCCATTCTAAGTATTCTTTCTATCATTTCCTTGTCCATTTCCTCCCCTGAAGGGGTTCTGTATCTAACCCTGTGCAGATTGTGGTTGCCATTGCAGGTCTCCAAATTTACCATGAGTGCTTCTTCTGCTCCCTGTTTTCCCTTTTGTTCTATTGCTTGATTCCTTCCCTTATGTAAAGAGCTACTCCTCCTCCTCCTCCTCCTCTTTTAACCTCCCTGTCTCTCCTGTAGATAGTGTATCCTTGTATGTTTATGTCCCAGTCATGGTTTTGTGTGTACCATGTTTCTGTGACTGCCACGATATCCAGATGTTCCTCCTCCATCAAGGCCACTAGTTCAGGAAGCTTGTTACCCAGACTATGGGCATTGGTACTCATTGCTCTCCATTTTTTGATGGCTTTACCTTCTGTAGCAGCATCCCCACTGACCTTTCTACCTTGGTCTTTTCTCATTTAGTACCCTGTTTTGTAGGGGAGGCTGGGATTTTCCTGCTGCTTATCAGTGCCTCCCCCCTTGACTAGTTTAAAAGCTTGCCAATGAAGCATTTAAACTGATTGCCCAAAAGACTTGTTCCCTTCGTGGACAGATGCAGACCATCCTGCCAGTATAGGCTGGTGTCCCTCCAGGTGGAACCCCAGTCCCCACATATGGATTGGTCTCCATTGGCAGGGGATATTGATGGGAATGAGGTTCTTAACTACTTCATAATGGTCTTCAATCGAGCTTGTGATATTTTTGCACCGTATAGAATTAAAACAATTAGGGGAACCACCAATCCTTGGCTTTCCAAAGCCCTAATTAGACTCATGCTGAACAGAGACAATCTTTGGCATATAGCAAAGGCAACTGGAACACCTGCTGCAATAAACACCTACAAGATAGCCAGAAATGCTTACACCAAACTCATCTGACAGGCCAAAGTCTTCTACTACAAGGATCTACTTAACAAAACATGGGGCTCTGGCAGAGACTTTTGGGGGACCTTGAAATCCCTGATGGGCAAGGCCACTAAGGCTCCCCCTGACCTTCTTGTTACCACAAAGGAGCCCTTGCAGGAACCCATCGATATTGCCAATGAGCTGAACAACACCTTCACAGACCTCGCAAGTGTACTCTCCAGTGACTATTTCATGAATACGCAAGCACAACAATGACAAACTACCCCTCATGACCCACTAAGAAAAGATGTACCACCATTTCACTTTAAATGTGTCACCAAGGCAGAAACAATTAAGCACACTAAAGGGGCCCTTGGCAAGATCAGGATGGGAGTGGATATGCTTGACATGAAGTTGATTGGTCTTCTCCTCAATGAACTCTCTGGTCCTTTTACCATGGTTTTCAATGCCTCTCTTAAATTGGGAGTGTTCCCAGATTTATGGAAGTCAGCAAATGTCACACCTGTCTTTCAAGCAGGGAATAAGACACAAACATCCAACTACAGACCCATCTCCATCCTCCCTCCCCTATCTAAAGTACTCAAAATAATGGTCTCAGAGCAACTTACAGAATACCTAGATAAACATAATCTACTCTGAGCACAGCAGCATGGCTTCCAAAAAAAGCACTCCACACTCACCGCACTAGTGGACTACTCATCCCACTTATACAAAACATTGGACAATGGGCATGCAGTTGGTTTGGTCTTCATCGATCTTATAAAGGCCTTTGACTCTGTAAATCACAACCTCCTCCTAAGCTGCCTTCTATCCACAGGTCTAGCCCCTGAGATGGTAAATTGGTTTGGCAGCTACCTCGCCAACAGGACACAACGAGTCAAAACAGGTGATACCCTATCTGCAGCTAAGGAGGTGACCCTTGGTCAATCCTTGGTCCTCTACTCTTTAGCATTTTCATCAACCCCGCCCCTACAGCATGATTAGCAGGCACAGTTCTCCACGCTGATGACACAATAATATCAGTCGGTGGTAAAGACCTCCACTCCATCACAACAGATCTCGAAAGCAGCTTCCTTAAACTTGAATTGTGGTTCACAAAAAACAAACTACTGTTAATCATCAAAAAAACTAAGAGTATGCTCTTCATCACCTCTCAAAGCAAAAAGAAATACCTGCCACTGCTGATACATGACCAAAAGAGTGAGTTTCTAGACCAAGTCATCAAGTTCAAATATCTCGGCATCACGTTTGATGACACTCTCACCTTCTCAAGCCACATAGACTCAGTTATCAAGATCGCAGATGCAAAGCTGGGTGTGCTTTACCATCATAGACACTCAATGACTCCTGATGCTCTCAAACTAGCCACTAGTAGTTCAGTACTGTCTACCACAGACTATGGATTGCCTGTTTATGGGGTGGGCTCAAAAACAGCCCTAAAGAGGATCAGCACACTCCTCAATAAAGCCTGCCGCCTCACTCTGGGGGCTGCCATAACACCCATACATGCATGCTCTACAAAGACACTGTGTGGCTCCCACTCAGCCTTCGAGGGCAATATCAAACCTGCCTGCTTCTAAAAAAGGTGCTCCGGGTCTGTCATCATCCACACTTGGAGGCCACTTTAGGCTGGTTGTCCCTATGAAATCAACCTGAAGTACAGCCACTGACTTGATGATTCCCTTTAAAAAGATGAAACTTGCCCAAAACTCCATCCTGTATCAGTGACCGAAGTGGTACAATGAACTACCCAATGACCTCTCTGAGACACCCAAGATTAATACTTTCAAAACTGGGCTCAGAATCTTCCTTGGCTCATAAATGACCTGTACCTGCCGGTGATAATGTGGTAATAACTCAGCCGACAGTCTACCAGTACCTACCCCTTTCCTCAATTATCACTCCACTGAATATCACCTTCCCCGGGAACTCACTTACCCTATCCCCTTGTAACTAACGATGTCTCCTCATGGCTGAACACTCCTCCCCACTCCTCTGATGATGCAACCTTTTGGCTGACTCCCCCAACCCCCTTCTCTTTCCTTGAATCAAGTTTGTGTAATTAAGTGCTAAATTGATGTGTAAAATCTCAGGCTTGTTCTATTGCTGGTTATGTATATGATTCAATGTTCCTTTTACTGTTAACCCTGTATTTTATACTGTTATGTCTGTTTTTAACAATGGACATGGGACCTTTGAAAATGAGTCCTTGACTCAAAGATATTAATCCCAAACTGAAATAAATAAATGTTAATATGAACACTGGGTGGTTGAGAACTCCCCTATAATAAATCTCCTGTAACTCATCTATCACCTCTTCCCAAAACTCTTGGATTAGAGAGCACGACCACAAGACATGGGTCTGTCCCACAAGACCAGTCCCACACCCCCTCCAACAGACCCCTAATGGGTCCCCATAATATTTGGAGGTTAGGAGAGGTGTCCCAAAATATCGGGCTCTGAGTTTCCAAATATACTCCCTCCAGTATGAGGCTTGGATGACCCGAGTGGCTGAACCAGCTATTCCCTCCCAAGCTAAAGTCGAGATATCCATTTGTATTTCCTTGGTCCAAGTTATCCTCAAACTTTCCATAGAATCGGGGGTCTTTCACTTAATGCATTATAGAGGGCACTAATTTCATGAGCAGGAAGAGTCCCTCTGGTATATTGTATTAGTAGCTGGACCATTGTAGGGACTTTTTCAGCAATGTCCGCCAGTGAGTTTTCATATCTCAACAAGTACGATCTTAGCTGCATATACCCATGGAATTCCGTGGGCAAAAGATTATAAGATTTTTGCAGGGTTGTAAACACAAGTAAGCCAGTAGGCCCCACCATTTGATGTACATATTTTAAACCCTTAGTCCACCAAACCTGGGTCCTACCACCTACCAGGTTGGGGGAGAAGGATCTATCTGAGGGAATTGCCCTCATAAAAAGCATTTCCTGTTGGGTAAAATAATGGGTATGCAACCAGATCCAGATCCTCATAGGTTCCCTGGCATAGGAGGAGTATTTACTTAAATTATTGCACACTAGACGGTTAGCAAAGAACAATTCAGGAAGGTGACTCAGGTCATTATAAACTGTCTCTATCTGTTTCCAATAGGCTTTATATAGTGGATTAAGCCATCCTGCAAGCACACATAGCTGTGCAGACCTATGATAGTTTTGGAAACATGGTAAATTACAGCCCCCTCTCTCCCTTGGAAGCTGCAATACTGAAAATCGCACCCGAGGAGGCTTTCCATCCCATATATATCTAGATATCAACTGGTCCCAGGCTGTGAAATATATGTTGGTTGGGAGCTGAGGCAGGATTTGCAGGGTAAGACAGTTTGTTTTATGGATTCTATGCGATTAAAAAAGCTTAAGGGGGAGTGGAACCATCTGGTCATATCCAGGGCCAATTGGGAGGTAAGGGGTTCATAGTTTATAAGGTCAATAACTTCTAGGTTGGTCACCAGTTTTACCCCCAAATATCTCATAGTGACTTGGTTCCATTTTAGAGGGTAGGATAGTTTTAGTTGGGGAGTATGGTGGAAGTTGTATAGTAGAACTTCAGTTTTCTGCTCATCAACTTTATATCCTGCCAGGGCCACAAATCTACGAGGTTGTGTCCAGACTTCTGGGATTGAGTGTTCAGGGTTTGTAAGGGTAAGCAATATGTCATCTGTGAACAGAGACAGCTTAAATTCTTTACCTGCAATAGGGACCCCCTCCACCTCCTGAGTCTGATGAACTGCAGCAGCCAGTGGTTCTAAGTATAATACGAATGACAAGGGAGGGAAGGGGCATCCCTGTCGAGTGCCCCTAGGAAGGGAAATATGGTCTGAGAGAGCACCATCCAAGTGCACATAAGCCTTAGGTGACTGATAAATTTTTTGAAGCTGGGACACCAGGGCCTCAGGAAAGCCAAAATGAGACAGGGCCACCCATAAGAAGGGCCAGGCAACCCTGTCAAACTCCTTCTCCGCATCAAGACTCAGAGTGAAAAAGGGTACACATTGGGTTGTGGCATATTCAAGTAATAGAAAAGTATACCTGATGGCATCGTGAGTCTGGAGCCCGTTGATAAAACCTACTTGGTCTGGGTCTACTAGGTAGGGAACTAAATCCTCAAATCTATGTGCTAATATGGCCATGTAGACCTTATAATTGAAATTTAGCATGGATATAGGTCTATAAGATGCAGCCTACTTTGGATCTTTAAAGGGTTTATGGACCACAGCAGTAGTGTGTTTACTTCAGAGATAACCCGGTCTGCCTCAGCTCTAGAGATAGGCCTATTAATCAGCTGGGCCTGGGAAGATGTAAGACTAGGGAGGTTAAGGGAGTTCAAGTAGGCTGAAATTTCAACTAAAGAGGGGGAACTCTCCTGTGCATATAAATGCTGGTAAAAATCAACAAAAAATGTTCTGATCTTGGAGGGTTGAGTGTGCAAAATCTTAGTGCTGGGATCATAAAAGGAGGAAACTGCAGTTTTGGCTTTTTGTTCTCTAAGTTTTCTGGCCAGTTTCCTGGCTCCTCCCAGGCCCCCCTCATACTGATAGTGTTTAAGATAAAATAGCTGTTGCTCTATCGTTTGATCGAAGCACTTTTGAATTTGCTTCTTAACTTGCAGGAGAGCAGGCTTGACAGAGTTGTCTCCCTGTTTCACATCATGTGTAGGGTATCTAACTCATTTTGTAACTCAATATAACTCCTGTCTCTCTCCTGTTTCTTCTTAGCAGAAGTTTGAATTACTAGTCCTCGTAGGACCACCTTAAGGGTGTCCCAGAGGATTCCAAGGGAGTTCTCTTGGTTCTGGTTGTCTCTAATGATAGCTGGGATTAAGTCTAGTAGCTCTTGTCAAAATTCTGGGTCCCTAAGTGTTGGACATTCAGACACCAGTGATTGAACTTAGGCATATTACCCAGGCACACCTTCAGATAAACCGGGGAATGATCTGACAGTAGGGGAGGTTCATGCCAGGTGTCTGAAACTGAATCATAATGTTCTACGGTTGTATACATATACTCTATTCTGGTGGCTACCTCCCCCCATACTGGGGGATATATGTGTAAAACTCTTAGTGGAAGGAAAGGTATGACACCACACATCTATGAAGCCCAGATCGGCACTGTTAAGCTTAAAATATTTTTGTAGGGGATTAACCCTATGAACAAGGCACCTGGAGACATCAAGCATAGGATCTAAAACAATATTCAGGTCTCCCCCCGTTATTAATTGCCCCTTATTTATTGACAGCAGATCTGATAAAAATCTCTGAGCAACAGACTTTGGGGAGCCAGGAGGGAAGTAAGTGGAGACAAAAGTCACCCGTCTATTATATAGGAGGCCAGATATTATGGCATAGCTTCCCTCTGTGTCCTCATGTCTATCTATTTCCACCCAATTCGCTGTTTTTGTAATGATCAATGTGACCCCCCTTCCTCCCCAATATGTGTGAAGCCGAAGCCAGAAGAGCATAGTTCTGGTTTTGCAATTTCAAATGCTCTGTTTGGGACAAGTGAGTCTCCTGCAGGGCAATTATCTCTGGTGTTTCCCACCTCAAGAACTGACGTAGGTGATATCTCTTTATTGGACATTGGATCCCATTGATATTCAGGGAAAGTATTAACAATGTCTTATCCATTTTTAAAATAATTTAAAGGGGTCCATGTATGTATTTGAGCCCTCCTGTCTTTCAGCAGCAGTTGCCCCATCCCTGTGTCCCCCCCAATGCCTCCAAGTGCCTTGTCAGATGTCCACTTCCTTCATTAATCATGATTCATTTCCAGTAAATCACAGCTGTTGCTCTCCACTTACTTGTCTATTTATAAAAGTAGTGTTGTGTCTTTTTTTATAGCAAAAACTAAAATAAATAAACAACAAAAATGTCTACCTCAAGGTTTAAGAAATAACTATTATTGAGGATGGTGGAGTATTCTGCTAGAACCGAGCTTCAAATGTAGTCTGATATCTAGTCGCCAACTGGGCTTTTATGATAGGATCCTGCAAAACAGCAGGTAAACTATTTACAAAATGTGTCTTGACTTCCATGAATAGTGAGAAGAGTATTTGCTCTCTCCTATCCTGAGTGGTACCATGTATAACCGCTGGGGGGGGTAAGTCAGCTAGCTTAACCAGATGGGCCTCCCAGGGGCTGTAATTACCCCCACAACTAGGACAAATGAAATGGGGTTGGTTCAAGTATAAACTGTCCACTATTGGCCCATAGAAAAGATTAGGGCTGAGCAGACTCTGGTATAAGAACCAAATCAAAGGGAAAGGGTGTAGTAAGTGCATCAGGATGGTCTCAAGCATAGCTTCAGGGCCCAAGACGACATTGAAACTCAATAATTACAACAGGAAAGAGGATCATCTGCTCTGTTAACCAGGTGTTGTTCCCTTAATATCATATAGTCTCCCAGGTCTCTCCAGATATAGAATGGGGGGGGCAGTTGAAACCAGCAGGTATCTGCAAGATTAAACTCCCACACAGTAAACACATCTTGATTAACTGAGAAAGTCACCCCTAATAAATATACAAGACTCTCCAGTGGGGGGGCTGGTCCCTCCTAGGGCATTAAACTTGTACAACTTAGCTCCTGAATTATACATCCCTCTACCATACAGGTTTGTCCTTCAAGAAATTTTAAATGTTAACTCTCTGGCATCAGCCATTTTTCTCCTGGGTTCACCCATGTGGCAGCGTATAAAACCATTAAACCCTTAGCAAATCTTGCATGAAGACAGTTGATAAGTCACTGGAGGGGGGATATTTTTAGGAAGCAAAGTTATTAAATGAGGTTCCCCACATTTGTTTACAGAGATAGTCCTCCTAGGCAATGCTGCCCTCAGGCATTTTACTGCAGCAAAAAAGAAGGCAAACTGGTAGCGATTTCCCCGATTATAGACTGACTTCTCAGGGAAATTCCACACCTCCCAGATTTTGCTGTGCAATTTGTAATACCATAGCCCGAACAGTCAAAAAGTAAACCAAACCTGGCTGCAGGACAGAGTTCTCTAGGAAATACTTCTCAAATCCCATGTAGGTTTCAGGTGGCCACTACAGTGTGGCAAAACGAAGCTAGCGTTTTAACCAAGGTGTTGGAGAGGCTTTTGGATTCCACTCTCTTGTTTCTGGATTGTGCCGCCTCTAGCCATCTCTCCACTCTCTGGGAGCCAGGTTGGTCTGGGGTTCTGTTCCGTATTTGTATGCCATGATGCAGAATTTCAGCTCTGGCTTCTTCTGGAGAATCAAATTCTTTTTTGCCCTTAAGGAACTGTATAATCATCCTGGAAGGGTAAGGAGTGGTGAACTTGATTTTGTTTTCTTTGAGAGGGGCAAAGAAAGGCTGGTATTCTCTGCGGGCCCGGAGGATGTCAGGGGTATAATAGTTGTCAATATAAAGCTTCTGAATAGAGCCTGTGTGGCTGGCTGTTTGTGTTTGTCTCTGTCAGTAGTTTAGTTTTTGTGGATTTTTGTGTGTTTCTGCTTGGAGGAACTGGACCATTCTTGGACATAGCATCTATGAACATTTCCTGGACTAAGAAACTGCAAAACATCACCACCAGGTATTGGCATTCTCATCATAAATCAACTTTTTTGGAAGCCATTAAAGCCAAAAGTGAGGTCAGTAAATCTGTTACACAAGCACTGAGTTGTGGAGTGCTGCATTGAATCCACATTTCCGTCTGACTTGTTCTTTAAGGATGTGTACTTGTCTTTGAGGTCTATTCAAAACCATTTTGGAGAACAAAGGGGAAGATACTAACAAAGGATTTTTACATCCTGCATATGCATCAGGCCAATGTTCATCACCTTCAGGAATTTAACCCCTTCAGGAATTTATCACATTCTGGGTCTTTGAGCTACATTAACAGTTTTCTGGTCCCCGGTAGTTCACCATTTCCTGTGGATTTGATTACTTTTCATCAATCACTTGGCACCTCTGAGAACATGGCTTTATATATTGTGCTCTGCAATATCATGGGGCAAAACGCAGACCAGCAAGGCCAAGAGGACTAGATGCCCTACAACAAAACTAGTCTGCAAAATGATTAAAGTGTACCTTCTTAGGATACTACTTATGCTACTTCTGATATCTGGAAATGTTCATCCTAACCCGGGGCCTACCGGCCTAGCACCTCCAGCCACAAAAAGGCAGGAGGGGTCCCTCACATTAGCCTCAATCAATGTCTGCAGCCTCCTTAACAAACTTGACATCTGGCAAACCTGGGTCCAGCAACATAGCCCTGATGTACTTTCTGTTGTTGAAACGTGGCTTAACCCCAAGATACCAGACGCTGCAGTCACCATCCCTGGATACTCTATATTCAGGCAGGACAGGGTTTCCAAATGAGGTGGGGGCTGTGCCATCTACCTGAGGAATTCCTATCTGGGTCAAGTCTTCCCATTCTCAAACCCTAAACCACCCTCGCAGGTTCTCACTACTAAAGTTCTACTTGGGGCGCATAATAAGGAGCTCACCATTGCCTCTGTGTACCTACCCCCTAAAGATCAGCTCAATGGATTTATGAGCATATTGGAAAGCCTACAGGGATTACACCATAACTCTGAACTCATAGTACTAGGTGACTTCAGCATAAATTGGCTATCACTGGAGGCCAGAAACTACAAGGATGCTGTCACATCACAGAACCTCACCCAGCTTGTTACCACTCCCGCCAGATGCAACTATAGGACAGGGTCACACACACTTCTGGACTGGATCCTTACTAATCACCCTGAATGAATCTCAAAAGTCTCAGTGCTTCCTGATGGGATCAGTGACCACTCACCGGTCACATGTACCTGGACAAACAAATTCATTAAGCCCCCTTCTAAAATAATCCACACCAGAGTGTTAAAGCAGGGGTACCTTGAGCTACTAAAGATACACCTAAGCCACCTGGACTGGACACCAATTGACTCTGCCATTGATGTAAACCAAGCCTTAGACCTTTTCATCAGCCACTTCACTGCGGCCTGCAATATCTTTGCACCTCTCAAAAAGCTGAAGGTCAGGGGCAGAGCTAACCATTGGATAACCCCCGATCTAATCACTTTACTCAAACATAGGGATCATCTCTGGAACTGTGCCCTGCAACATCCAAACCTGGGGATATTCATAAATATAAAGCTGCCAGAAATGAGTGCACAGGCAGTTAGGAGTGCACATGCAAATACTTCAAGGAAGCTCTCTCCAACTCCTGGGGTGATGGAAAAAATTTTTGAGTAACTTGAAAGACCTTACAGGCAAGGACCCTAAGTCACCACCCACCATGCTCAACATAAATGGAACACCAACATCTGACCTGTACACAATCACCAACACCTTTAACAATGCATTCTCCAACTTGGATAGTGTCCTCCCTTCTAATTTCTTTGATGACCCCTCTGGTAGTAACCCTTCTGCAACTACTCCTCTCCTACACCCTGCCCCACAATTCTACTTCAAGGAGATCCCAGTGCATGAAGCCAGAACCTATATTCAGAAGGCCATTCACAATGCAGGCTACAGCGATGACTCCCTTGACCTGAAGTTGTTAGCACTTATCCTTTGAAGAAGTCCTTGAACCCCTGACAAAGGTCCTCAACCTATCACTAAGGGCGTCCCAGTTCCCATCTCACTGGAAACAGGTGACCATCACACTGGTACACAAAAGTGGAGACAAATCACTGCACTCCAACTACAGACCTATCTCCATCCTCCCTCCATTGTCTAAGGCCCTGGAGCACATCGCCTCAGACCAACTAGTCAAGTACCTGGAAAAGTATGACATCCAGTGTCCTGAGCAACATGGTTTCCCGAAAAGGGCACAGTACCATCACTGCACTATTAGAATTCACTGGCTTCATCCATACCATGCTCTATCAAGGAAACTGTGTAAGGGCAGTATTCATCAACCTTACAAAAGCCTTTGATACTGTGAACCACCCACTCCTACTCAAGCAATTATCAAACATTGGGCTCTCCAATGAAGCACTGCTCTGGTTTTCAAGCTACCTTGGGGAGAGGGTCCAGCGGGTTAGGATTGCCGGTGTCACCTCAGAAGAAAATCCAGTACTTTCAGGGGTCCCACAGGGGTCCATCCTGGGGCCACTACTCTTCAGCCTCTTCCTTAATGACCTTCCCAGTGTCTGCCACCAGAAATTACTGCTCTATGCTGATGACGCAGTCATGTTCACCAACCACCAAAACGCAGAGCTCCTCGAGAAACAATTACAGCTTGAATTCATGCGCATCGAAGAATGGTTCAAGTCACACAAACTGGTCATGAACTACAGCAAAACAAAGGTTATGACCTTCTACAACGCCAGAAGCAAGTACAAATCCTGTGACCTCAACATCCTAAACCAAACAGGGACCTTACTTGAACACGTTCCTGATTTTAAATACCTAGGTGTCACATTGGACAGCTCACTCTCCTACCATCGGCACATAGATTCTGTCGCCAAAGCCACCAACATCTGTATAGGCCTGCTTTACAGGCACAAAAACTGCATGACTCCTGACACTCTCCGGTTGGCTATCAACAGCTCTGTCACCTCCATCATCGATTATGGGCTAGCAATTTATGGCTCTGCCTCCGCCTCTGCCCTCCGCAGAATTACAGTTGCACTCAACAAAGCATGCAGGCTGCTAACTGGGGCTGACCGACTTACACACACTTGTGACCTGTACACTCAGGCAGGATGGCTTCCTCTCATCAGCGGGATACAATATCAAACCTGCCTCTTAGCCAAAAAAGTCCTCCTCAGGGTCATGCCCCCAGGCATTGAAAAGCTCCTCATTGATCACCACAGCACCCAGAAAACTAGAAGTTCACAACAACTAACCTTCCTTGTCCCCAGATGCTGGACTACCATGGGCCAGAGAGCCTTTGCCCACAGAGCACCACAGTGGTACAATACTCTCAACAAAGAAACTCTTACTGCTGCTGCTCTTGGAGAAAACTCCGACTTCATCTCATTTCAACTAGTCGTTGTGACTGCCTCACCTAATCAGGGGCCCACTGCTCACTGCCCTCCACTTCAGTCTTGACAGCTACCTCTCCCCACCTTGCCCCCTTCTTCTTGCCTACCTCCTTGCCCCCTCTCCCTTTCCTCCCGCCCTGGGCATTTTCTGACTTTTATCCCTCCCCTTCCTCCCCTTTAGAGCTCTTACCCTCACCCTCTGCCCTCCGACAATGGACTTCCTGCCTGCATAATCCCTTCCCTCTCACCTGCAGTGCTTATTTCTAAGATTGCCCTTGGCTGGTATGTCATGCTACCTAACATTTGGCGCATTTTGAATTACTAGAATTTACTAAGCCTCAGTCTATTACTTCTTTTTATTGTGTAACTATGTATTGTTATGTTGACCTTTGTATGTATGTATACCCCCCATTCCTTTGAAGTGGAACCTTTGTAAACGAGCAGTTCCTGCTCAAAGGTATTTGTAATCCTAGATTTCAATAAAATAAAATAAATAAAATATATATTCAATCTTGGCTATGAAAGATTTTCTGTTTCTCCAGGCTGTAACTAGGACACATTCTTTGGCTGTATATTTGAGAAAACGCACTATGATAGATCGTGGGTGCATATCAGGCCTATTTGGTTTCGGGACCAAGGCCCTGTGCACCCTTTCAAATTCCAGTTCCATGTCATCAGGGAGTTCAAATGCCGTATGTAACATCATAGACAAAAACTCTGTTATATTTTGTCCCTCTGCCCCTTCTTGTATTCCGTATACCCTTATGTTTTTTCTACGGGCACGATTTTCTGAGTCTTCCTGCCTGCATTGTATTTGGAGTTGGGTTTCTTGTATGGTTTGGATTACTTGTTCTAGGTTGTCTAATCTGTTCTCTGCCACAGTTATTTGTCTCTCTGAATCATCCACCCGTTGTTCGAGTAATTCTACATCCTTCTTAAGTTCCCCATATAGTTGCTTCATTTCCGCTCAAAAACTTAACAGCTCAGTGTATATGGTGTCCAATTTTACCTGCTTTCTCAGAGCTTGGAAATTGCCCAGAGTTTGAGATGCAGGATCCTGGTGGTTGATATTGGCTGAGGTCCTGTGATAATTCGGAGTCTGAGGCCTCGGATCGCAATCTGTCTCCCTCCGGCTCCATCTCTGCGGGTTTCTCAGTCTGTGAGTGATCTTTATCTCTGTTCCCCTTCGGCATTAGCATTTTGGTTTGTTTTTGCCAGTGTTTAAGTTGTTTTACAGGAGTGATGGTCATCTTGGGCACAGAGCTTGGGATTCAAGCCGCCATGCGTGGGATGAATTAGAAGGAACAACAATTCTAGAATGTGAATTCTTGGACCTGCTAATCAGCTTAGGTCTTCAACAGCTTATTTCAAACCCAGCCGGGTGGAATAATATCCTTGATTTAGTTCTTACAAGCTCTGATGAAGGTGATATCAGTACCAACATAGATTTCCCCTTGGGCAGCAGTGACCACAATACTATCTACTTGAACTCAACATCCTATACTGTAGCTCTAAAAGAACTGGTACAGACTTAATTACAAACTACAATAAGGCTGATTTTGCAAGTATATGGAATCCCCCAACACACATAGATTGAGAAAATAACAGGGCTAGATTAACAGTTGAGGATTTATGGATGTTCATTAAGAATACTGTAACAAACTTGGAAGAAGCACATATAACAAAAATTAAAAAATAAATACAATTCAAAAGGCAAGGTACCTATTTGGTTAACACATAATATTAAAAAGCAGATTAATAAAAAAGAATGTGCTTTTAAAAAACTTAAGATCGATAAAACATAGACTTTGATGGCAGATAAGGACCGCTTGGCCTGCCTAGTAGGCCCATTTCCCTACCTATAGGATAGGCAGCAGAAATAATCTGAGAATTCACTTTGAAATTATAGGGCAGATCAAAAAAAAACTTAAACATACTATAAAACAAGAAAAAAGTTAACTAGAATTTTAAAAGTAAGAATAGACTAGTCTATTCATATGTTAACACTTAGAACAAAGGGTCTAATTTAATAGGGCCAATTACAAACAATGGTCTTGTAATTGAGGATGACTTAACAACAGCATCCATTTTCAGTAATTTCTTTTGTTCTGTGTTTAATGGCAAAGTGACATCTAGCCAAAAAGCACCAGTATGCATTTTTCAAGGAAAGAAATAGAAATAGCCATTAAGAATTTGAAGCTCAATACATCTGCAGGCCCAGATAATATTACTTCTAGAATTCTAAAAGAGATGTCCTCTGTCCTATCACTACCATTAGCAATCCTCTTTGATAAATCCATAGAAAAGGGGAGTTGCCCAAAGACTGGAAAACAGCTACACTATAGTCATTCCTTTTTATAATAATGTCTTTATTGTATTTTGAATGAACACTATAGTCATTCCTATTTTCTCGAAGGGAAACAAAGGGGTAGTGAGTAATTATAGACCAGTTAGTTGGCCTTCATAGTGTGGCAAAATCATGGAACAATTAATTAAGGACAGACTGGAATGTGAAATTATCATTAAACAATTAACAGACTATAATCAACATGGATTTATGACTGGCTACTAGTGCACAACAAATCTTGTCTCCTTCTATAATAAAATAAGCATGAGTCTAGATAACAACCTATAGATGTCATCATTTTAGACATGGCTAAAGCCTTTGACAAGATACCCCACTACAAGTTAGTATTTAAATGATTAAATATGGGGTCGATAGGCCTCTCTAACCCCGCTACTAACTGGTTCAAAAGCTATCTAGCTGATCGTTACCAACAGGTAAAGATTGGAAACATCACATCTGGGCCCCAGCCAGTTCATTGTGGGGTCCCCCAAGGGTCAGTCCTAGGACCCCTCTTTTTCAGCATCTTTCTAAACAGCCTACCTCGATCGTGTGACCAACGGATACTTCTCTATGCAGATGCTGCTGTTATTTTTACTTCTCAACATGACCCTCACACCCTAAACTAGCAGATACAACATGCTTTTAAACAAACTGAAGATTAGTTCAGAGCTCACAAGATGGTTCTGAACTGTAAAAAGACAAAAGTAATGCTTTTTAGCGGTGCTAGAAGCAAACACAAAGCAGCATCCCTTAACATCACTAACTGCACAGGGATTTCACTTGAACAAGTGAAGCAATTCAAATACCTGGGGGTTACGCCTGACTGTTCCCTCTCCTATGCAGAACACATTGAGAATGTGGCCAAAACAGTCAACATAAGAATTGGGCTCCTGCACAGGCACAAGAAATGCCTAACACCTGAAGCACTCCAAACCACACTCCATAACACAGTTGTCTCTGTCATCGACTATGAATTGGTCATATACAGCTCAGCCACTCCCACTTCACTACGTAGGATAGCAGTAGCCCTAAACAAAGCCTGCATACTGCTCACCAATTCCCCCTGACTAACGCACACATGTGACCTTTACGAGCAAGCTGGGTGGCTACAACTTGAAAACAGGATACAATACCAAACCTGCCTCTTAGCTAAAAAAATCACTACTCGGACTTCAGCCTGCTGGAGTCACAAGCCTATTAAGCTTATTTACAAGCCCACACTGCACCAAGAACTCTGACCATCAGGTTCTCATCATCCCTCTCTGTAGAACCTCCCAAGGGCAAAGGTCATATGCCTACCGGGCACCACTTGGCTCAATAACCTCAGCACTAAACATAACGCCACACAGAGATTGGGGCTATTCAAGACCAAGCTAAGACAACACCCACTGAAGAAAAGCTCCTGTGACTGTACTTTCTAATTACTCCACACACACACACTTCTGACCCCGGTCTTATTCATCTTTCAGGTTATTACCATCTTCTCGCTACTCCTACTTTGAACTTCTACCCTGAATTGTCCCCATTTTTGCCCCACAATACCCAACACTTTCCTATCCCACCTCCCCCTAAATAGTCATCATGCTCCCCCACCCCACTTAGTGCCCCCTACTCTCCTTTCTGGGTAGCTGCTTACTGTCTTTTACTTGACAGTGCCACCCAGGCTGCTACTGTTACCTGAATTATCCTAGTGTTAAACCATCTCTGTTTCCTATTTACAATGTATTTTTGTCTATGTTTACTCACCTAGCTAGATACTCTTAAACCCACAATGTATGTATACCCACCCTTTACGATGTGGAACCTTTGTAAAAGAGAGGTCTCCCGCTCAAAGGTATTGTAATCCAAGATTGAATAAATAAATAAAATAAAATAAAATTAATGGATCAGCAGCTGGTTACTAGACTGTACCCTGTCAGTATGTATAAATGGGGCATTTTCCATACCTAGTGCAGTTACCAGTTGCGTCCCCCCGGGATTGGGCATCGGACCAGCCCTATTTAATTAATTCATATTTTATATAAAACAGAATAATACCAACACCCTCACCAAATAATCAGATGATACCAAATTGGGGGGAGAGTAAATACTTACCAAAACTACATCACTATGACTGAGGACCTGAAGAAAATCGAAACATAGGCTAATAATAACAAAATGATATTTAATTCAAACAGATGCATGCTACTACATTTTGAGAGGAACAACCCCCGATACCTCTATATTATTAACAGCAAACCCCTGACTTCCATTAAAAAAGAGCATGACCTTGGTATACTGGTAAATAACAAATTATTAGTCAAGGACCACTGCAAAAAAAAATCACCTTATCTGCTGACAGACTGCTTAACTGTGTCAAGCGTTCATTCACAACTAAGAATGAACATTGTATCCTAACATTATATAGATCATACATTAGGCCACAGCTTGATACAGGCTCAGTTTTTTTGGAGTTCATACTTGACAAGGGATGTTGAATTATTGGAAAAGGTGCAGCATGAGACCACAAATCTAATTCCAAGGTTAAAAAACTTAAGTTATAAAGAAAGACTAGCAGACACAGGACTGGTCAGTTTGGAAGAAAAAAGAAAAAGGGGTGATTTACTGGAACTATACAAGTACTGCACCTAAATAATCCTATATTTAAAACAGAATGTGCACCATGCAACTATGTTAACAGTCCCTATATTGCTCCCATTCTTCTCTGACCATCTCCCAGCTGACACAGGGGCTCAGGCAGTTCTGTCAGTGTCTTTCAGTGCCCGGCCTCACTCCAACTCAAGTAGACAATTTAGAAGCACCGATCACCAGTGAGGAACTGCATCTGGCTCTCTCACAGATGGCCAAGGGGAAAGCTCCCAGACCAGATGGGATGATGGTTGAACTTCATCAAATCTTCATCCAGGAAATCACCCACCTGTTACTCTCAGTCTTACAAGAAGCCCATTCCTCAGGGGTCCTCCCTCCCACCATGAGAGAAGCCCTAATAATCCTCCTCCCTAAAAAGTTGAACGACCCATTAGATTGTGTTAACTTTTGTCCCATTTCCCTCCTCTCAGTTGACACCAAAATCATAGCTAAGGTTCTGGCCACCAAGATGTTAATATCTTCCCATCTATAATCCACCCAGCACAGGTGGGGTTTATGCAAGAGAAGTCTAGGGCTGACAATACTAGACTTCTACTCAATTTGAAATAGCTGGCATCCCACTCTGCAATTCCCACTGCTGCACTAGCCATGGACTTTACTAAAGCCTTTGATTCAGTAGAGTAGGACTATCTCCATGAGGTACTCTGGCTGTATGGCTTTGGTCCCCAGTTTCGTCAGTGGATAGCCACACTGTACAGCTCCCTGATGGCCAGAATCTTAACTAATACCACTATTCCCCCCCCCCATTCTCTCTACATAGAGGTACTCATCAAGGCTGTCCCCTATCCTCACTTCTATTTCTGGTAGCCTTTGACCCTCTGGTGCAGGCACTTATTGCGTCCAATGGAGTCTCCAGTATCACGGTATCAGGTAACTCCTACCTGGTAGCTGCATACGTGGATGAATTCTTATTTACCTTGTCCCAGCCACAACAGTCCCTACCAGCTGTATTATCAATCTTACAGGACTTCGCTGGTCTATCTGGGTTGCAAGCCAAATCAAGGGATGACCACTCTTGCCCCTCTTAACTCGGCTTGCACTCAAGTGATTGCCTGCAAGGCACAGAACTGGCCTGGGCCACAGGACTTTTCTTACCTGGAAGTGTACATCTTATAGATGGTTGGACCTGGAACAGACAGTATTTCTCCACTCCTAGCCCAGCTGTCTATCAAAGTGGAGCTCTGGTGCAAGCTACAACTTTATCTCCCAGGCAAGGTGGCTGCCATTCGTATGCTTCTCCTCCCTAGAGTTACTTATTTGTTTAATAACCTCCCTCTGCACCTTTCTCCTAAGCTGTTTACCTCCCTTGAAAGGATCATATTACACTTTTTGTGGGAGGGGTGGGCTCCTAGGTGGGGAAAGAACAAATTGCAAGTGCATTGGATGCAGGGAGGGCTAGGTATCCCCTGGCTCCAAGGATACTACTATGCCTATGTAGCAGTTCATGCCACAAGGTGATTCGTTCCTGCACTCATATGCCCCAAGTATAGGTCCAATTGGAGGCCAGCTTAGCGGGTGTCACTCCTCTTAGAATGCTACTAGACTCTGGTGGCCCCTCTACAAAGCCATCTCACTTATTATGTGTGAGACAAGATGCGTCTAGCGTTGCATTATGTCCTTATCCCACACCCCCATTTGACTTGGGCACCTCCTTTGTGCTATGCTAAGCTTTGACACAATAACCTTATAACTGTGGGAGGGGAACCCCTACATTGACCCTCCTGGGAGACACAAGGTATCCTATATGTACAGGATATATGCATGCTGGACTTTACCACATTGCTCTCTTTTGAACAGCTAAGGGGGAAATTTAACCTTTCCAGTAAGGATTTCTGGAGATAGTGGCCTACATGCACAACACAGCCCAGACACCAAATGACAATGGCTTGATTCATTGAACAAATCTCCCTCTGCTTGTGGCTTAGTAGGGCATTTTTATAGCTCTTGGCAGGATTTGCAGCCAGATCCCACGGGCCTCTACAGACTCTAGTGGAGGGCTGGTACACATACAGACATTTCTGAGGACTCTTGGTCCCGGTATTTCAAGGTTGCCTATTTTACTTATAGGGATACCAAAAGCCATTTTTTTTTTACTTTTATTTTTACACCTTGGCGGAGCAGACCCCGTGATCTCTGGCAGCCAACGCCCACATCCCCGGACCAGGTTGTGCACGCGGGCCACATGAACCCACACACTCAGGGCCAGCCTTTTATCACTCTGCACCCTGGTTAGGTGTCTGTCTCGAATCCAGGGTTGCAGGGCATGGCCATCAGCCACCGAGATCGTCCCATTATTTTTCCACCATTGCTTTTGTCCCTTGGGAGCCAGAAGTGTAATGGCATCAGATCTCATCTGTGTTGATGCCTGCTGTGATCCCCCCTTTTAGGCATGTCACTGTAGTGTGACTGGCCTCCACCAGTCACCACTGCAGCATGATGCTTTGCACGCTGCCCACCCCAGAGGAAGGAGTGCAGTCATCAGATGCTTAATTCTTCCTCTCCCCTGCTAGCCCCCGGTGGCCCGAGTTCATTCCTAAATCCAGGTCACTGGTGTGGCATGAGGTGTGGTGCCCAGTGCTTCAACCTTCAGTGCCACCGGGTCTGCTTCCAAAAGTCATTTTTTGCAACTCAAAATCCTCCTACACTGATACCGGACCCCTGCTGCCCTCCATTCAGCAGGGATACTCTCTCATTCAGATTGTTGACACTGTCAGCAACCCTCCGCTCACCTCCTGCATGTCCTGTGGTCATGCCCTCAACTCACTACATTCTGGGCCTCCATTGCAGCAGACTGCTCTAGGATATTGGGATCCTCCATCACTCTCTCGGACCCCAGGTTGCTCTTAGGAGACACTTGCACACTCACTTTCCTGCCCAAAGTGCACTGGGAATGGCTGATGCTAGCCCTGCTTGAAGTCAGATGGCTACTATTGATGCAGTGGTGACAGATGGCTTTACCAACTTTGACATCTTGGCATGCTGCCCTTGCCCGGCTGGCACTATTAGAGTGACTTTCCTATTCCCCCAGAGGCCAACTAGACCAATATTTTCATAAGTGGGATGCATACCTTCACTCGCCCCTATGTAAGACCCTAACTCCTCCTCATAACCCCCCTGTTGAGGCACTGATACATGAGTGTTTGTCCTTCATACCCTGCTTACCTCAACTGTTGGGAAAGTGTAAGCCAAAGCACTACTGTGTCTGTTATTATTATGCTGTCTACCTCATTCCTTTTCTAGTACCAGTTGCTAGCTCTTTGTATTGGGTAGCAAAGCCTATGTGACTTGTTCCTTTTGAGGATGCACCTTGTCAACCATGTTTGACTGTTAAGGGATGTGCAGGATTGATGTTCCTTACTGAGCTGTCCTGAAATGTTGAACTTAATAAAATAAAAATTTTCTATGATTAAAAAAAAACAGAATGTGGATTTAACTTCAACAACTGCTTACCAAATTTGAGAAGCCATAACAAGCAGTGTTTTGTTGCCAAGGCCAACACCACCAAATGTGACAACTAATACACCATATGAGTAGTAATGGCTTGGAATAGCTTACCACAGCATGTTTTGGACGCCACTACATTCAACATTTTCAAATCAAGGTTGGATTCATTCCTTGAATGGAAATGAAATGAAAAGCAATACACCTATGATATTGTGGGAGACATCCTAGATGGGTGCAAGCCTACTTATGTCTCATCAAACCAAGCAAACTGAGTAACTGTGCCCAAGACAGACCCTTGGGGGATGCCTGAGCTGATAGGGAGTGGGGGGAGTGAGTCTCCAATACAGTCAGTCTGTGACCTGCCCTCAAGGTAGGAGTGGAACCACTCAACTGAAGAAACTGACAGTCTAGCTGCCTTAAGCTTGTCCAGGAGAACGGGTGGGCAACAGAGTCAAAAGCTTTAGCTAAGTCAAGAAAAATACCTGAGGTGACAAGGCCCTGATCCATGTCAGAGAGGATAGCATCAGTGAGCCAGAAGGGAGAGGTAGATGTGGAATGGGACTTTCTAAAGCCAGACTGAACAGGTGAGAAGAATGAAGAAGTTGAGTCAAGAAAAGGGGACAGTTGGGATAGAACAAGGTGTTCCTGAAGCACAGCCAAAGTTGGAAGGAAAGAAATAGGTCAGAAGTTAGTAGGGGAAGAAAGAGATCACCCACTTTGAGAAAGGGAATGACAACAGTCAACTTCCAAGAGTTAGGGTCACAGGATAAGGAGAAAGAGACATTAAGGAGGTAGGTAATAGGAAGGGAAATGGCATGAGATGAGAGAAAAAGGAGTCTCGGGTCAACACCATCAGCACTCTTACTCTTGTCAGGAATTAGAGCCAAAAGGGCCTGAAGAGCAGCAACAGAGGTAATGGGTGTAAGAAAAAAAGAGATTGGGGCAGTGAGAAAGGCTGAGGGGAAGAGTAAGAGGGAAGAGAAGAAAAGAGGGGGAGAGGAGAAGGAGGAGGAGAAGAGGAACCCTGTTTGGGAGCAGGAAGTGAGTGATCACAGAGCCACAAAAGACTCACCATCCTAGAAGGAAAAGAGTAGCTCTCCATCCCCCCGTAGCTGCTGGAGGTCTGACTATGATCAAGTAAGGAGACTACTGAGAAATACAGGAACTTCTTGTCTCAGAACAGGAAGAGCAGGAGCTCAAAGGGCACACAGGCAGTAAGTAAGGAGAGAAAAAATAAATAAATAAACAGAGGAAAGAGTAAGTATTCCAAACAACAGTTAAGGGGCCAGAAGTAAGACATCCTGAGAGTGGTGCAGTGCAGTGACTGTGGAGCAACAGTTTTCTGGGAGACGTTCTGGAGGATGTGGTGTTGTTCCATCTGCAGACACCTCTCTGGGCTGAGGGAGGAGGTTGCTCATCTCCAGGCTGAGTTGGCCAGGATTTGGGGGACCTCCTCTTCCACCCAGGGACCACGAGGGCCACTGCCATTGCCTCAGAGGTTGTCAAGAAAGAGGAGTGGTTGGACCACTGTGGGTTCAGGAATGGGTGAGGGTGGTGGAACAGAGGTGCATCCCTCCAGTTGTACCTCTCCACAATTCATATGCTATTCTGGCAAAGTGTGGTTCCTCTATGAAGGCACCCACAGGGAGACCAAGGAGGATGCTGGCAACCTCCACAAAGGAGACCCACAGAAGGGTGGCATGGGACCCCACAGGGGAATAAAACAACTCCTGGTGGGGGACTTCACTGTTAGGAAGGCAGAACTGGGGGAGGAAGGGGAGAGGGAGGTAAGGTGCCTGCCTGGCACCATGGCTTGGAGAGACAGGGAATGAATCCTCAGGATCACCACAGCAGCTGCACAGGGGAAGGAGCTGGATGTCATTGTCCACCTGGGGACAAATGACCTGGCTGAGAAAGGGATCGGAGCAGTGCAGGAAGAGTTTGTGGAGTTGGAGAGGGGCCTTAGACAAGCAGCATGCACGGTAACCTTCTCAGAGGTGCTGCCTGTCTATGGCATGGGTAGGGCTGGGGTACTCCACACCATGGGATTCAATCTGTGGTTGAAAAACTGGTGCAGAGCTCAGGGGTTTGGCTTCATTGGTGACTGGAGGTCCACCTGGAGTGATGCAGGCCTATACTGGCGTTATGGTCTGCATTTGTCTAGGAGAGGAACCAGGATCTTAAGTGATAGGTTTAAATGCTTCATTGACAAGCATTTAAACTAGCCAAGGGGGGGAGGCACTGAAAAGGAGCAGGGAAATCCTAGCATTCCCTCAAAAAAATCAGGGTAGTAAGTGAGGTAAACACCAAGATAGAGACATCGATAAGGAGAAGGGCAGGGGTAAATGGAGAAAACGACAAAGGCAATAAGGACAAGGATGGGGCAAAAAGGGGTAAGGCCATCAAGAAATGGAGGGTGAGTACTAATGTCCATAGTCTGGGCAACAAGCTCCCTGAACTGTTGGTCTTGATGGAAGAGGGATACCTGGATATCGTAACAGTCACAGAAACATGGTACAGAGAACCATGACTGGGATGTTAACATACCAGGGTACACAACCTACAGGTGAGACAGACAGGGGAGAAGAGGGGAAGGAGTAGCTCTCTATGTAAGAGAAGGGATAAAAACAATGGAACAAAAGAGTAAACAGGGAAGAGAGGAGGCACTGTGGGTCACCTTAGAGACTGGACATGGTACCACAATCTTCACAGGGGTTGTATACAGACCTCCATCTCAGGGGGCGGAATGAACAAGGATATGATAGAAGGCATCCTTAGGATGGCAGAGAAAGGGGAGATATTGTTGATGGGGGACCCGAATATATCAGATGTTAACTGGAGCACCTTTGCTGCAGTCACATCCGAGAGCAGGGCCATTCTCCATGCAGGGGGCATGCATTAGACAGTTAGTTTTGGAACCAACGCACGAGGGAGCAATATTAAACCTCATACTCTCAAATGGGGACAGTGAGAGGATCTCAGATCTAGAAGCGGGTAGCCATCTGGGAACAAGTGATTACCAAACAGTGTGGTTCATGATAAACTCAGCTACAGAGTCAGGCCATACAAAAGTAAGGGTACTGGACTTCAGGAGGGCTGACTTTGGCAAGATGGGAGAATGCCTTAGAAAAGCACTAGCAAACAGGCTAGAAACAAATCAAAACAAAAGAAAAAGCCACTATGGTTCTCAAAAGAGGTGGCGGGGAAGGTTAGGGATTAAAAGATAGCATTTAGGAAGTATAAGGAAACACAGAAGGAGCAGGATAGAGAACTTTACCAATTAAGGCAGAAGGAAGCAGGGAGGGAAGTCAGAATAGCAAAGGTTCAAACTGAGGAAAAGATAGCCAACTCAGTTAGGAGGGGGGATAAAACTTTTTATAGGTACATCAGGGAGCATAGAAAGACAAAGGGAAGGATAGTGAGGCTGAATAGAATGGACAGTGGGTGGGCAGAGAGGGACAGTGAAAAAGCAGGGATACTTAATGAATAATTCTGCTCAGTATTCACAAAAGAGGAGGAGGGGAGGTACCTAATTCAATTAACAGAAGCATTCTGGATGGGGGGGGGGGCGATCCCAGTCTTGTCACAGAAGAAAGGGTCTTAAAGAACTCCTAAAACTGAAGCTGGACAAAGCAATGGGGCCTGGCGGTATTCACCCCAGAATTCTAAAAGAATTAAGGGGAGAACTAGTGACACCACTGACTACCATTTTTAACAAATCATGGGAGAATGGTGTGGTACCTGAGGACTGGAGGAAGGTGGATATGATTCACCTTCACAAAAGTGGGATCAAGACAGAGGCAGAAAACTACAGACCTGTCAGTTTGACCTCTGTAGTAGGAAAAGTGATGGAATCACTTTTGAAGGAAAGAATTTTTGAGTACCTAGAGGCCAATGGGGCACAGGACCCAAGGCAGCATGGGTTCACAGTGGGAAGGTCATGTCAGATGAATCTAATTGATTTCTTTGACTGGGTGACCAAAGTAGTAGACCAGGGAGGGGCTGTGGACATAGCCTACTGAGACTTTAGCAAGGCATTTGACACAGTCCCATACAAAAGATTAATAAACAAATTAACCAACCTGGGAGTGGGTCCCAGGTTGGTAACCTGGGTAAAGCATTGGTTGGACAACAGGACACAGAAGGTAATTGTAAACAGAGTCCACTCTGAAGAAAGGGGGGTTACTAGTGGGGTACTGCAGGGTTCAGTCCTTTTTAATGTCTTTATAAGTGACATTGCAGAGGGACTGGAAGGAAAAGTATGCCTTTTTGCAGATGACACAAAGATCTGCAACAGGGTTGAAACACAAGGAGGCATGGAAAGGGTGAGAAGGGACTTGGCAAGGCTGGAAGAATGGTCAGAAGTATGGCAGCTTGGATTCAATGCAAAGAAGTGCAAAGTAATGCACCTGGTAAACAAAAACCAGGGAAGATTACACAGTCGGGAGGGAGGCAGTAACAACATAAAAATGGAAAGGGACCTGGAGGTAATAATATCAGATGACCTTAAGGTTGGCAAGCAATGTGAGAAGGCAGTAGGGAGTGCTGGGGTGATACTGGAATGTATAGGGAGAGGCATTACCAGCAGAAAACAAGAAGTTGTTATCCCTCTGTACAGATAGTTGGTGATACCCCATCTGGAGTACTGCATCCATTTCTGGAGACCCCATCTCTGCAAGGACATAGGATGGATGTAGTCCAGAGGAGGGCAACTAAAATGGTGCGGGGTCTGCAAGAGAGGTCATATGAGGACAGACTAAAGGAGCATAATATGTATACCCTTGAGGAAAGGAGGGAGAGGGGGGACATGACAGAAACTTTTAAGTACCTCAGTGGAATCAACAAAGTCCAAGAGGGTAGCATATTTCAGAAAAAGAGATAAGCAAGAACAAGGGGGCACAATTTGAAGATAGAGGGGGGGCGGCTCAGAGGTAATTTAAGGAAGTATTTTTTCACAGAGAGGGTTGTGGATGCACGGAATGGCCTTCTGGAGGAGGTTGTGGAGTCAAAAACAGTGGTGGAATTCAAGCATGCATGGGACAGTCATAAGGCAATTCTAGGGGGTTGGGGTAGGAAGAAGTAGGCTGCTGGTTAACTAGGATCTGCAGCTTATCCATTAGGTAGGGAAATGGGCAGACTGGGTGGGCCAAGCGGTCCTTATCTGCCGTCAAATTCTATGTTTCTATGAAACAGCCTTCCTGAGGAGGTTGTAGGGTCTAAAACTGTGGGAGAATTCAAGGATGCATGGGACTGACATAAGGCAATTCTTGTCGGGGATAGGAAGAAATAGGCTGTTGGTTAACTAGGATCTACAGCTTATCCTGTAGGTAGGGAAATGGGCAGACTAGGTGGGTCAAGCAGTCCTTATCTGCCGTCAAAGTCTAAGTTTCTATGTTCTTTGTGCAGGAGGTGAAGAAGGAATTCAAAAAAGAGGTGACTGCAGCAGGATCAGAGATAGGCTTATCATCCATCTTGATAACAGATGGAGGGGACATAGTTGGAGAAAAAAAAAATGAACGAATAACCTTCCAGAACTTAGAGGGGTTATTAAGGTTATTCTGGTATTTCCCCACTAGGGGGCATTCCTACCTCCTCTACTGCCTCTATAGCTAATTTCTGTTAGCCATCTGAAAAGAATATATGTCTCCTTTGTTTACCCCAACAAGTCCACTCTCCCTCTCAACTGCTCCTCCCACCACCACACCTCCCCTCTCTCCCAGCCCTACCTGCTACTCCCCTTAGCCTGCCTGCAGTTCATGCCTCGTCATCCCTCCTGCTGGGAGGTCCAAATTTCTCCCCCCTCCTCGGCTCCCCAGGTCATGATTCCAAAACTACTCACTTAGGTGAGTTCCTGGTTATCTCCTTCTACCCAGGACCCTAAGCACCCTCGACTTGCCATCAGCGGCCGACCCTGCCCTTCTTAACCTCACTTGGGAACCTTACTCCACTGGCTGCCCCACGCTCACCGGCCTGCTCAATACTTAGGGCCACGTCCCCACAAGCACAGACTGCTCACATAGCCAGCAGACAAGGTTCCCAGGCCACCCTGGCCTCCTACAAGCCCCCCACAGCTGGGATAATGGTCAAAGGCCTAAAAATAGCCCACCTCAACATCTGCAGCATCCTCCAAAACACTGCGGAACTAACAGCCTGGGCGGCCTTCTACAAGCCCGACATACTAGGCATCACAGAAACGTGGCTTAAGCCTCGCACTCCTGACACTGCTTGCACCCTCCTGGGCTACAGTCTTGTTTGGCTTGATAGGGCAGGTAGTAAGCGCGGGGTGGCGTGCTCCTATACTATAAGGCGCACCCAAACGTGACTCCAGTCGCACATCGACCCCCTGTACCTCAAGCCTGTGTGTTCCTTCACACCCTCCTCCTACTTGGGAATACTAAAAAGGTGCATCTTGTCTGCGCCTACAACCCTCCGAAGGGGGTATACTAGGGCTCTCCTCTCTACTTGACCAACTTAGGGATAAGGTAGGCTCAAATGAGCTGCTTATCCTGGGGGACCTAAACCTCAATTGGCTGGGGCCCAACACTAAGCAGATTTAGCCTCTTCTCTCCGGCCTTGCTCTCAGTCAGATTATCATGGAACCTACTAGGCTCTCCCCCAGTTTGACAATGGGATGCTCATTGACTGGATAATGAGCAACAGACTTGACAAAATTGTCCACTCAGGCATACTCCCTGACGCCATCTTTGATCACTCCCCAACCTACTGCATATGGGGCTCTAACTCACCCAAAGTCCCCAGCAGAGTTATCAAGAGGAGGGACTACTCTAAATTTATAATTAATAACTACCTTGAGGACCTACGGGGTATCGACTGGTCCAGGATTACTGCCACCTACAACCAGGTTGTAGCCCTAGACCATTTTCTTGCAGTATTTGTCCCACTGCAAAATAGGCATACACCTTACTCAAAGAGGAGGGTAAGAGGCACAGTCATGAAGTGGCTTCATGGCGGCCTTTTTTCCCTCATGAAACAGAGGGATAAATTCTGGGTGAAACACAAGCTCTCTCGCAACAACAATGACCTCCTGGAGTATCGCCAACTCAGAAACTCCTATGAGTCGGTAAAGAAGGTTATTCTCCATCACTGGAAAGATGATGGAGATATTTCATATTCGGAATGGCTCAAAGAATTACTGGCCAATCTCAGGATGGAAAAAATGGTGGCTAGTTTAAGTAACAGGATGAATAGATATATGAAAATTTGGGAACCTTTGCATGCGCTGCTTATCATTTAGTATATTTCATGCAACTATTGAAGTTAGGGTTCAATTATCCATCTGATAAGTTTGAGCTGTGCTGATTGGGAGGGGTTTTAGTATGGGGGATGGGTTTGAGGGAGAACAGCTCCAATGTATGCAGCGAAGGACTGTCTCTAGTTTCATTTACAATCCAAATTATCATGATTGGATCTGTTCTTTTTGTGTGTAAAATAATAAACTTTGATTTGAAAAAAAAAAAAAAACTCCTGTAAGAGAGCCTTACGCACCGCCAAAAGCGAGTACTGCAAAACGGCCCTGCTTGCCTCGGCAAACAACCCCCGTCGCTTCTGGAAAAATGTTAAAAACCTTGTCGGAGGGTCAGCTAAGGAACAACTCACCGATATGCACATCGGGGGATCCAACTGTAATAACCCTCTAACCATTGCCTCAGCTTTTAACCGCGTGTTCTCTGAACTGCCAGCTCCCTCTCCCTCCCTACTCTCTGCCCCAAAACCACCGAGCTGGCACCCCCCGTCTGCCTTTCTACCTTAAACGTATCTCCATTGGTGAGACCCAGGAACTCCTTGTCGGTCTCTCTCACCACACAGGAGCTGGCCATGACAGCCTTGAACCAAAGCTACTTAGTCTGGGAGCTCCCCTCCTCGCCCGACCAGTCGCTCACATCTTCAATGCTTCCCTTATCTCAGGGATCTTCCCTGACATATGGAAGGATGCTAAGGTGATCCCTGTCCATAAACATGGCGACCCCAAAGATGTCAATAACTACCGCCCCATTGCTATACTATCAGCCGCCTGCAAGCTCCTGGAAAGGCAGTCACTTTGCAACTCTCCCACTACATCCAGGGATATGATGTTCTATCCCCTACCCAGCACGGATTCAGAAAAGGACACAGTACATCGACTGCACTTGCTGTGGTTACCTCCGAGATCAGGTCCGCAACTGACCTAGGCAAAATGACCAGGGCTATATTTGTTGATCTTTCAAAGGCCTTTGATCGGGTTGACCAGTCCCCCTCATCTCCGCTTTGCAGTTGCTCGGATTCTCCCTTCATGCCCTTGACTGGTTCTCCAACTACCTTGGGGGCAGGCAGCAATACACCTGCTTTAATCGAACCCTCTCTGCCCTCTCCCCAGTTAACCATGGGGTTCCCCAAGGATCCATCCTTGGACCCATTCTGTTTTCCCTGTTCATCAACGAATTGCCCTCTGCTACCACCAACGGGCACCTAACTCTATACGCTGATGACCTAGTCATCCTGGCCAGTGCACAGGATATCACCCGCATCAACTCCCAGCTTAACTCCGACTTTTCTCTTATCCAGAACTGGCTTGATGGCCACAAGCTGACCGTCAACCTGAAGAAAAGCAAGGCCATGCTCTTTGGCTCTGTGGCCAAAACCTCTTCCTGCCCGATGCCTCTAAAAATCTTTGGATCAAATGACTTCCTCCTGCCGGTCACTGACTCTGTCAGGTATCTAAGAGTTACCCTTGATCCACAACTGGATCTCTCCTCGCACATTCAGAATGTATGTAAAGCAACGAATGGCAAGCTCAGCCTAGCCTACAGAGCTAAGGACTGCCTTACCCCCGCTGCCTGGCTTGCTATAGCCAGGAGGATTCTCCTTCCCACACTTTCCTATGGGCTTGTTGCCTTTGCCCCTGTCCTGAACTCTAGCCTTGCAAAATGGGACACCACTTATAACAATATATGCTGTTTCACACTCTCTGGCCCCTGCCACACGCATTGCTGTGAGCTCTACTCTCGCCTGGAGTGGCTACTCTCAGAAATGCACCGCACGTATGTCCTTGGCAACTTTGTTGACAGCATAGTTAGAACGGCCACTCCCACATCACTCACCCTTCCCCTAAAACATGCAACCCCTGTCTACCACCTAAGATCGTGTGCAGCTCAGGCTCGCCTGGTCCCCAAGACCCACACCCTCACAGCTGATTGGGCCTTCACTGTCCATGCACCAAGAGTGTGGAACTCCCTTCCCGCACAAGTTTGTGCCTCTACCTCCCATCCCTGCTTCAAAACATCCCTATGGAACTTCCTCAAAACCACATCGGCCTGTCTGTGTTCCGCATAAACCCAGCATCTCTCTCCCTTCCCCCTACCCTCTGGGGGAGCTGCCCTGTGTGCAGTTTCTCCTGGCACTGTTATCTCTGCCGACAACCCTCTTAAGGCACTTACTGCCCCCTGGCAGGGTGGTGATATTGTTCATAACAATGTCTGCCTCCGGTCCCGCACTGAGTCTTTCACTTCTTCTCTCACTATAGGCGATCTGGTCAGGCTAGCGCATACATGTGTGTTCCAAATCAATTTTGTTGTTGCTCCCATTTGAGATGTTCTTTGATGATAATTTCTAGTTGTTATGTGATGCTACTCTACCTCCCAATGCTGTCATGCCTATCTGTTAATTGATTGCTCGTAGTCCAGCCTTGAGCCTGTCTGTACCATAAGCTGTTCAACCAACTTGTCGGAGCATGTGGCTCC
Organism: Neoceratodus forsteri; assembly: GCA_016271365.2. Lineage (NCBI taxonomy): Eukaryota > Metazoa > Chordata > Ceratodontiformes > Ceratodontidae > Neoceratodus > Neoceratodus forsteri. The sequence goes on along the minus strand of CM028137.1, from coordinate 30,729,381 downwards.
TGTATGTTACCTTGACTCTGTATTATGTCTCACTATTACTTTGTAACTCTCCTGGGTCGCACCTGAAAATAGGCACTTGGATGTCTAGTGTGCTTACCTGGTTAACAAAAGCAAATAAATAAATTTAGACATTGCAAGCCTAGTAGCTTTTGTACAAGCATTACAAAGGAACCAGTAATTAGTAAGGTCAGACATATAGCCACAGGATTTATAGGACCTCCAGGCAAGGTCATGCACATGGTGACAAGCCAGTATCTTACCTGAGATCCACAGGAGGTGTGAACCTCGGACTCTGGTTCTTCTAAATGTCTTGGTGTGGTATGATTTGGTGTGGTGTGGTGTGGTGTGGTATGGTGTGGTGTGGTGTGTGGTGTGGTGCGGTGTGGTGTGGTGTGTTGTGGTGTGGTTAGTTTACTTTTATGTATTTATTTACTGAAAACTTTGGAGATAACCTTTAAGCATGTGTTCATTTACAAAGGTTCCACGTCAAATACATAGTCACAAAAAAACATTACAAGTACAATAAGCAGTTCCAGTGGAAATGCACTTAAGTCAGGTTCCAAACACTTAAGGCAGAACAATTACATGCAGTTTTGAAAAACTCATAAAGATCATTGTAAAAAAGTCACAGGTTATGTACAGTGAGAAACTGAATAAAACTGTTTAACATAGAAACGCAATCTGATGGCAGATAAGGGCTGCTTGACCTACCCAGTCTGCCCACTTTTTTCAACTTTTACATTTGCTACAGACCCTACTAGACCTATGGCATTGACTACCCCCCTCCCCATCCTTACCTCCATTGGTAACAATTACATTGGACTGCAAAGGCAGACTGCAAAAATCTCTTAAACTGATTAAAGTTGGAGAGATTCAGCAGTGTGTCAGGCAATTCATTTAGCCAGTTAGTGGCCCTAACAGCAAATTACCACTTTCTCAGGTGAGTATGCCAGACAGGAGTCTTAATAGCATCCCAGCCCATGTTCCTGGTGTTGTATTATTGGGGACAGTGTGGAAGCAATTTGTTAAAGCAGGGGGTATTAAGTCCAGGAGTGCCTTTTAGGCAAGCAAAAAAGTCTAGAGCTTTATTCTGCTATTTGCCATCCCAAAATATGCTAGCATGGTAGCACATCATAAAAGCGACCCAAAATGGGGATTAGAAATATAGCGACTCATTTGGGGTGCTTTTAGGGTGGGCTGCCCTACAGAACAGTGAGAGTATCGGACAGCAAATATGAGGAAGGGTGAATAGAAAGGGGAATAATGAGGGAAGGGGAAGAAGAGGGAAGGGGTTTTCAGGGACTGGAGTACCTGCTGCTGCTGAGCTAGCCATGTGGTGTGGTGGTGTGGGAGGCTAGCTCTGGCAGAACACATACTGGGTTCAGGACCAGGTGCGTGTTGCATTTTGCCACAGCTGTGAGCTCCGGCACTTAATTTTTTCCTAGATCCAGATTTTGCCATGTTCCTGGACGTGCACACCCCTGGCATTGAGAATCCTAATTCAGAGGGGTACAGTCAACAAAGCCCCCTGAGAGGGGTGACATGGGGGGCACAGCCCCCTTGCAAAAATATTTTTTGTAAGTCTGGAAGTTGGGTCGCCTTAAAGTGTATATCACCAATTTGCTTTTTGGTGATATACACTCACCATAATAGCAGTTGCTGATTTGCGTTCACTGTTTGACATGGAACCTGCTAGAACTATTATAACATATCCATAGCATAAATTCAGTATGGACTGTCAGAAGTTAACCTCAGTAAAAGAGATTTCCAAACATTGGGGTCTTTACATTATGTGGCAGGTTGCCTATGTGTCATAGATCTGCAGCGTGTGGGCAACTCTAAGATGGAATGCTGCATACCAGGGGTTCAGAGGACTCCTGATAGCATTGACGGAAGGGGTGTATGCCCCTTGTGCACTCGTTTCCCTTGGCTGATCTCAGTTACACATGCAGGTGGTCTGGAGGCATGTCTGGGGCATGCTGGCACCCTGCACCATTCACAAAAGTGTGGAGTATCAGGTAAAAATGGTAAGAGATATGGCAGCGGGGACCCTGTTATATCTTTTGCAAACACCCCCAATGATACCCGCTGGCTGTGGTGATACAGGTAATCCCCCCACTGTGCTGCCCCAGCCCACTGGGTTGACAGAGAGAGCAGGTGAGGTATTCAGTTGTGCACTCGCCCATACTTTCAAAAAACACCAGACCCATGGCTATCCAGAATCACCTGCTCGCACAGAGCATGGGATCCAATTCATGACCCAGGATGGGCATCCAACTAGATGCCCACCTGTGTTTCTCAGTCTGTCCCCATGAAGCAGCACCCCCAGTGGAACAGGGCTGCAGACAGGCACCCTGTGGAGCCATGCTGCTGTGCATACTGTGCACTCTGCACCTGCCCGCAGGTACAGAGTTATACTGGCCAGGTACATGTGAATCACATGTACCTGGCCTGCATAGTGCATAGTTCTCATTACCAGTGGCAGGGATCTTTAATTAATTGGGTCATTAATTACAAAAACAGTGATCAAAGCTGTTGTTAATTTATTTATTGTAAAATCAGAATTACAATCTTTGAGCTAAAAGCTCATTTATAAAGGATCCTCATCGAACAGAGGGTAGGGGAACATCAAGTACAAGGACAGTGGAGAAAAACAGAAGCAGCTAGAAAGCATTGTCAGTTACACATCATTAAAAAGGCTGTACAGCATTACAAATAGAAGGATCGGGAGAGACAGAATACATTGCAAACATCATCACTTAATTACATAATACAGAGGAAAATAGTCCTATAACAGATTAGGTGAATAAAGCGCAGGTTCCAACTAAGTACAAAGTATGAGAATTCCCAGAATGCAGCTATAGGGCTTAGACGGGTTCCCAGAGGGAACAATTAATGTGACCACTGACAAGTACAGCCATTAAGGAGAAGTGATTAAGAAGCTAGAACAGAGTGAGGAAGCACATTGGTAGGCAATAGCTTAAAAGGGTTCAGGAGGCTAAGTAGGTGTGGAGGTGGGGGTATGGAGGGTCAGGAGGGCTAAGTGGGTGAGGGGGTAGGGGGAATGGGGGACCAAAGAGTGGAGAGGTGGAGATTACCGGGAGATTCTTATAAGCCACAGGTCACCACAGCCAATTATATGAGTAAGTTTAATGAATATTGATTATGAATCCAAGGATGTCAGAAATATATTTTTGCTAAAAAATGTTCCGATGGCATTTTTTGCTCACCTAAAAATACTGATGCTTTAAATTTAATATCAGTAATGAAGCTGACCAACACAATAAAAGGGAAGTTTTTAAATTGCTAATACCATTCATATTAGAAAATGTGTGTGCCAAACATCAATCATGAAGCTTGTTAGACGGCAAAAAAGTTATCTATTTAAAATATTATGCCAAATGTCAGTGTTGTTTCTTATAATAAAATTGATTCCTGCCCATGGTACTGTAAGATTAATTAAATCCATGTTCATTAGGTTTAAATGTCTGCATCACATGCCCAGAAGATGAATGGCCCAGTGAAAGACATGACAGGTGTATCCCCAAACCAACTGAGTTCCTCACATATGAAGAGCCACTTGGAGCATTCATGACCACCACAGCTGCCCTCTTCTGGTTCATCACTGCTTCAATATTGTGCATTTTCATCAAATACAGAGACACTCCGATAGTTATGGCCAACAACTGTGAACTCAGCTACATTCTCATACTCTCCCTCATGTTGTGCTTCCTCTGTTCCTTTATATTCATTGGTCAACCAACAAAAATGACCTGTATGATTCGCCAAACATTCTTTGGTATAGTATTTTCTATTTGTGTATCCTCACTGCTAGCAAAAACCATCACTGTGATTATTGCCTTCAATGCAAAGCAACCCAACAGTAAGTTAAAACGGTGGGTGGGAAACAAAATTCCTAATTGTCTAGTACTTTTCTGCTCTCTAGTCCAAATAATGATATGTAGTGTTTGGTTGGCATGTGCTACACCCTTCCTGGAGCTGAATACAAGATCGGTAAGCAAAAGGGTTGTACTAGAATGTAATGAAGGCCAAGCGGAATTTTTTTATTGCATGCTGGGATACCTGTGGTTCCTCGCTTCTGTGAGTTTCGTAGTAGCCTTCCTTGCAAGAACATTGCCTGATTCCTTTAATGAAGCCAAATACATCACATTTAGTATGCTTATTTTTGTTAGTGTTTGGCTGGCCTTCATTCCAGCATACATCAGCACACAAGGTAAATACACGGTGGCTGTGGAGGTATTTGCCATTTTGTCTTCTAGCATGGGATTACTCAGCTGTATATTTTTTAACAAATGTTACATTATTTTGCTGAGGCCTGAAAAGAATACCAGAAAATATCTAATACGAAAGGGGAGTCCCAGTAATAAAACTCAAATGTAATAGTAGGTTGTGGTTTTATTTCAAAATCCTGTAGCATAGTTCCAGCAATAAAACTCAAATATAATAATGGGCTGTGTTTTTTTTAAATACTGTAGCATGGTTAAGAGACTTCAGATAACTTAAAGTATATTTTAAAACTTACAATGCCTTTTGTTATTTTTTTATTAATTGAAATATTTAAAGGATAACTATTTGAAATGCCAAGAATTAATAGATATGTCTGTTTTAGGTTTTCTTCAAATGTTTCAATCCCACTTTCCCATATTTCTTTCAGAATTCTTGCTTCCCATCTCCTCATACAGGATATAACCATGCACGCACACGACAGAACATCAGTACTAGCCAGAGAGTAGAGGTTTGATATAGGGCTCCTGGGTAACTCTCAACACATCCACAAAGACCCATAAACTGTGCATCCACACCACATCTTGTTCTTTAGTAACCAAAACAAAGGGTTCTTTAGATTCTTTTAACAACACTTCACTCCAGCACAACTTGTCCTACATGCAGAGGAGTTAACTGTACTTGTAGCTATTCAGACAGACTGTCTCCCTTTTATATTCTCTATCTCACGTGCCCTGCAACTCTTTACATGTGACGTAGAACACTGCAACATTTGCATTTATTAATATTCATACCTTTACTTGTATTTTATCAACACATCCCCATTTTTCCAAGGAAAAGAGGTATGTTTTTTAACATAGACCAGAGTTTATATATTACTTTTGTTCATGCCTTCTAAATACATTTCTGTCTACAGCTTTTTTAATTTTTCATAAGAAAAATTTTCAATCACTATATATTTTAACATGACTCAATAAGTCTTTTTGTTTTTTTATTACTCTGCCACATCTCCATCTACCCAATTGTTCAGAAGTCTTAGCTCTAACAGTTTCATTAGACATCTTTAGTTCAGTATTGTCTTTTGATATTCCATGAAAATAAGAAAACGTCCTGTCTGGAGAATTAGAATTTCTTTACTGTTCATGGCTATCAGGCACAGGCATTTACACTTTTTAACAAATCATGGGAGGACGGGGTGGTACCTGAGGACTGGAGGAGGGCAGATGTCATTCCCCTTCACAAAAATGGGAACAAGGCAGAAGCAGGAAACTATAGATCTGTAAGTCTGACCTCAGCGGTAGGGAAAATGATGGAATCACTTCTGAAAGAAAGAATTGTTGAGTATCTAGAGGCCAGCGGGGCACAGGACCCAAAGCAGCATGGATTTACAGCAGGAAGGTCATGTCAGATGAACCTAATAGATTTCTTTGACTGGGTGACCAAAGAAATAGACCAGGGAGGGGCTGTGGATATGGCCTACCTAGACTTTAGGAAGGCATTTGACACAGTCCCGCACAAAGATTAATAATCAAGTTAGCCAGCTGGGAGTGGGTCCCAGGGTGGTAACCTGGGTTACAAACTGGCTGCACAACAGGACACAGAAGGTAATAGTGAGTGGAACACATTCTGAAGAAAGGGGGTCACTAGTGGAGTATCTCAGGGCTCAGTACTGGGTCCAGTTCTCTTTAACATCTTTATAGGTGACATTGCAGAGGGTCTGGAGGAAAAGTATGCCTCTTTGCAGATGATACAAAGATCTGTAACAGAGTTGATACACAAGGGGGGGTAGAAAAGATGAGATGGGACTTGGCAAGGTTGAAGGAATGGTCAGACATATGGCAACTTAGATTCAATGCAAAGAAGTGCAAAGTAATGCACCTGTGAAACAAAAACCCAGGAGAAGAGTACACAATAGCAGAGGAGGTACTAACAACAACAAAAATGTAATGGGACTTGGGGGTAGGCATATCAGATGATCTAAAGGTTGGTAAGCAATGTGAGAAGTCAGTAAGGAGAGCCATGGGGATACTGGGATGCATAGGAAGGGGCATCACAAGTAGAAAAAGGGAAGTGGTTATCCCTCTGTACAGACAGTTGGTGAGACCCCATCTGGAGTACTGTGTGCAGTTTTGGAGACCTCATCTATGCAAGGACATAGACAGGATGGAAGCAGTCCAGAGGAGGGCAACTAAAATGGTGCAGGGCCTGCAGCAGAAGTCATATGAAGAGAGACTGAGAGAGCTTAATATGTATACCCTTGATGAAAGGAGGGACGGGGGGACATGATAGAAATATTTAAGTACCTCAAGGCAATCAACAAAGTCCAGGAGGGTAGCATCTTTCAGAAAAGGAGATGTGTAAGAACAAGGGGACACAATTTAAAGATAGAATGGGGACGGCTCAGGGGTAATGTGAGGAAATCTTTTTTCATGGAGAGAGTGGTGGATGCGTGGAATTGCCTTCCTGGGGAGGTTGTTGGGGCTAAAACTGTGGGGGAATTCAAACATGCATGGGACAGACACAAGGCAATTGTAGTGGGGGGTGGCAGAAAATAGACTGTTGGTTAACTAGAATCTGCAGCTTATCCAGTAGGTAGGGAAATGGGCAGACTGAGTGGGCCAAGTGGTCCTTATCTGCTGTCAAAGTCTATGTTTTTATGTTTCTATGAGTGTATTGTATATCTGATAAGTTCTTGGGTCTCTCAGGCATATTCATTGATTTGGTAGGTAAAGTCATGAGTGGTACAGGAAAGTGCACTGGTTTTGCGGGCACTAGCATCAAATGTCTCCTGTTTCAACTTCTCAAATGTCCACTTTCAGTAAATACCAAATAGGATCTTATAGATTCAAGTCTCTCAGCTATTGCCAATTCTCCCCAGCAAGCATCACTTCTCACTCGAATTGTTTCTCCAGTTTGCAGTGGTCTGTAACACTTTGCTGTTTCACTGTGTATATCACATTGTTTCTTAAATTGCAAGGTATTTTTTCTATGTATTCGCTTATTGTCAGTGTAACGTTCTAATTTTAACTTAGGTAATTTGGTACGAATCTGGTTTTCCATGAACAATTCTGCAGGTAATTTTCTACATTCTAATGGTGTTTCTTGGTAATTCAATGAAGCAACTGATGGGTCAGTGTTTGAATCGCAAGCCTTTTTCAGTAACGTCTTGAAGATTTTAACTCAACACTCTGCTAACCCATTTCCTTGAGGATATGTAGGAGTAAATCTGATATGATTGAAACCATAAGATTATGAAAAACCTTTAAATTCTACACTTGCAACCTGAGGCTTATCAAAACCTCACAAAAATTATGTTAAGCTCTTAAATCACTTGGATGGATGTGGGTGCCTTAACTTCAACAACTTCTGGGTAACAAGAAAATGCATCAATCACAGTCATTTACTCTCTGTCTTCTAGAGTAAACAAATCTACAGCTACTTTTTCCTAAACTTTAACATTTTCTGGCATATGTGACAAGCCAAAACTGTATTCCCCACATCTTTAATGATCCCATGCCAATACCCGACATGTCTTTGCTCTGTGTTTTCATTTCTTAGTACCCATATCACCTTCATGAATGTTATGTAGCATTTCCTTTCTTAGTGTGCTAGAAACTACAAGCCTATCACTCTGTAGTAATACCCCATCACTCATAGATAGAGATGCAGTGAATTTAAATTCCACTGGCAAAGTGAACGTGAAGTGGGCACTTTGCCTTGCCACTCTGGTATGCAGAGTGGGTAATGTAAAATCCTCACTTCGCCTTGTCATTACCACTTCACGGTAAGGTGGAATGGTAATGCGAAGCAAGGCAAAGCCGTTGTTTTAAATGGACTTTGCATTCCTCATTATGATGCTAAGTGATCCACTTCACATTCAAGATTTGGCAGCCCCCCACACATCACATGGCTTACAGTACAGTAAGTCACATGCTCTTGCCAGGCAGGAAGGAAGTGCCTTGCCAAGGAGATAGTTTCGCTTTCTCCTGTGCAGACGGAGAAAGAGAAGTGTGTTGTTTTGTGACTGTGAGACAGTCTGAGACTTGGAGATCAGAGCGAGGAGGAGATTTAAACTTTGAATTAGACCCAACAGCTTTATTAAAGCTACATTTTTTTTGTCTTTTCTGTACTCTTTTTTATTTAATTTGTTCTTTTTGTAAATTAATTTTTTTCTTACCTTTATAAGTAGTTAGTTGTTTGTCTGTGTCTGTGTGACTGTGTGTGCATGTGTTGCGTGACAGTGTGAGTGTTTTCTGTTGAATCGAGTAGTCATTGCTCGGACTAAGGGAGCACAGTAGGAGAGGTGGACCAGGGTGAGGGAATGTCTAGGGTGGGGGCAGTTCTGGGAGAGTGTGGTAGGCATCCACCATGCGCATGCATGGGGGGCATGGCTGCCGGTTCCAGTTGGACCGATCCAAAATTTTGAGTGTCCCTCTGCCCTGGAAGCAGGACCAGCACCTCCTCCTGACTCTGAGGCAGTTGAACCACCACCACCACCACTTCCCACACCAGCTTCAGCACCAGGTCCTCTGGAGCAGGATGTGCATGTGCTCCAGGGCCCAGGTGTGTATCCCATTCCTGTTGAGCACTGTGACCAGCTGGCTACCAGAGCATCTGGCCCTCCCCTTCCTGTGCTTGGTCCTCCCCACACCTCTGTTGTTTGGGAGTTTTTTGACTCTGTCAGGGGGACAGAGCATGGTCAGGTGGTGCCTATGTCAGGTGGAGGTGCACCGTGGCCCCTTGGGGACTCACCTGGGGACTGGAGGCAAGTGCACCCATATGCTGACCCACCACCAGTTGGAGTGTGAGGATGCCACAGAATGGGCCAGGTCTGCACTTGCTGGTCCTTCTGTGGCAGATGGTGCAGCTGTATGTGGAGGTGGCCCTAAAAAGAGGAGGGCCAGAACAGCACCTGCTGCTCCACTAGCACCCCACCACCACCAACACCATGAGCAGCTGAACCTGTAGAATGTGTGGACCCCAGAGAACTGTCTGTAACACAGGCTGGCCTGGCAGTTCTTTGGAGTGCTGTCAAGGAGAACGATGAGATGGTGAGTGCTGTCCAGTAGTGGTTGGATCGCATAGAGGGACATCAGTTACAAATTATGTCCATGCTGGAACTGCTGCTGGACCATCAGGGGATCCCACATTAGTTTTTGGTTTTCCTCACACCATGTGTCCCCCCACATCTTCAATGCTGTGTTATAAAATGTATTCCTTCACCATCCCTGACCCTTGTACATAATTATGCCCTTTTTTGTTGTCTTTCGTATGCATGACACTTTGTGTTCTGGCCCCCCTTCCTTCTGGTGTGTGTGTGTGCGCACACTGTTTTGGTGCTTCATTAATGTTTACTTTCTGTCGCGGAGTGTTTGTGGAAAAGCAGGACTGAGCAGTGCAAGTATACTGTGCTAAACTGCATGTGTGCAGTCAGTCTTCTCTCCTGTGTGTGTATGTAATGCAGACACTGTCCAGCTTCTTGCAAACATATATATGTTGATTGCTGTCTGACTTGTTGCTGTGTTTATGGTATAAAGAATAAAGATAAGAATATATAACGTATATTTTATTTGTTAGGAGATCACAGCAACAAAAAATCCTGCTTTTCAACAAACTGTATGCAACAGACATGAAGTATTGCTGATGCACCCAAAATATTTCATGGTGTACAGACATTATAAAGTCAGAAAATAAATAAGGTACAGCTCACTGCCACCACACTGTGGTACCACATTCCTTCTCTTCATTATTTGTTCTGGAATATGCCTTTCTAGTTTACACTGGCAATGTCAGTTTTGCAGCAAGTTGATGTACACCATAACATGACACGGCACCAGTGGTTGCACAGTGTGGTGGCAGTGGACTGCAGGACCTGTTATATATTCTGACTTGAACATGTCTGTACACCATAAAAAATGTTGGGTGTCTCAGCAATATTTTATGTCTGTTGGGTATGGTTTGTTTAAAAGCATGATTTTTTGTGCTATTATATCTGCAAAGTCATGTGTGCACTGTGTCTGTGTGAGTGAGTGATTGAGGTGCACACTGGCCCAAGACCTCTGAAAACATATCATATCACTTTGTCTGCTGCCATTGATGATACAGATAAAATATACAATATATATTCTTATCTTTATTCTTTATACCATAAACACTGCAACAAGTCAGCAACAGCATATATATATATATGTTTGCAACTTGTAAGAAGCTGGACAGTGTCTGCACACACAGGAAAGAAGACGGACTGCACACATGGGACCCGATTCACAAAGATGACCTTAGAGCAGCGCAAGGTGCGTCCAATGCACCATGTGCCAAAGCCCCCTGTGTCTTCAAAAATGCACACTATTCTGTAAGGAACGCACCATGTGCCAGATGCAGTGCACATGGCATAAGAATGCACAGTGCATCAAATAAATAGTGTAGGTGAAACTCAAGGTGCAGGCAGTGTCCAAACGCAAGGGGGCAGAGGAATGGCCTAATCACAGAGGATGCAGCAAGAAGAGAGGGGGCAGCCAACCCCAGGGACACAGAGGAAGGAGACTGGGCACTCCAGGAAAAAGAACTTCATGGATCAGGAGACAGACATCCTCCTGGATGCAATAGAGGCCCGGGTAGATGTGACAAGTGTCAGGAGTACTAGATCATGATGGGCAGTGGTGCAAGGCCCTGACCAGTGTGTGATATTCAACAGGCAGACCTGCTACTGTCCCAGGGAGGGGACCAGAAAGTATGGACACAGCGGCAGGAGGCATAGGATGAGGTAGCCAGACTGGTGAATGCAGTGGCACCCAGCAAGCACAGTGTGAGGGAGCTGCAGAAGTGGCATTGTGACATAAAGCACCATGCCAAGGAGAAGGCAGCCCACAACAGGCACTGCACAACAGCAATGGGAGGAGGACCCACACAACTACGGCCCCTCAGCAGACATGAGGAATGTGTCATGGCACAGATCAGCACGTGCAGCATACAGGGTAACACTGAGCTAGACCTGTATCGGCAACAACATACACAAGGTAAGCACTGGGCATGCATGTAGTGAGTAGCACCACTATGCAGACAGTCGATGTAGCACCACCAGTGGAGGCAGATGCACTGTAGGGGCACCAGGGACCCACAATGGACAGGGACCCAGGAGCAGGCACAGAGGGACACATTGTGGCCTGGGCCACCATGCAGAAGCAGGAGATGCAGGAGGCATCCCCTCCACTGGTTGCCACAGGCTGGACATGCACTGTGGCACTGGACATATACCAGCACATGGGCACCTGAGGTAATGCACTGTGTACATCTGTCTGTATACCCAGAAGGTGCCCGGACCACAGCAACCAGACAACATGCCACAGCCAGTCAGGCAACACCACCGCAATGCCATGCTGTGACCCACAGTGACAGTGAAGCGTCAGAACACAGCAGTCACAGCAGCAGTGATGAGGAACAACAGCAGGCATCCACCAGTGACAGCACAGTGAGCCAGGCCCACAGGAGGGTGACAGATATTGAGGCAGATGACTAACAGGGAAGTGACACTGACAGCAATGCCATGCCATCCAACAGCAGCAGCACCATTGGGCAAAGCACACCCGTGGCCAGACCTGCAGACCAGCACCAGACCACGGTGGACACACAGCAGCAGGGAGACAGAGGGGATGGCCCTGTGGCAGGACAGGTGAATAATGCACCCACCACTGTAGGCTACGATGGCCAGGCACACAGCACCGCCACACTGGACCATGGAGGTACAGGTGGGACAGGCGTACATGGTGTAACACCACTGCCACTGGAGGATGACCTTGGGGAAGACCTGTCATGATACTTCCAGGACATCCTGCTCACCCAGGAAGCAGCACAGAATGAGCTGGTAGGGATACAAGACAGCATATGGAAACACACCACTGCCACAGTTGCACACATGGGACAGCTGCAGCTCACAGTGGTAGATATCCACGCAGCCATCATACATGGGATCCAGGAAGGGGCATGCCAAACAACACAGACAAGGCTACTCCAGGACTTATGGCTGTGCGTCACATGCCAAACGGACACCATAGAATGGCAGACCATGATCATGGAACACAGCATGGGGCAGCAGATCACCCAGACTGAGGCAACAATGGCAATGGCAACAGCACTGCAGGAGATTGCAAGATGCATGCAACAGCAGGCAGCCAGTGTGGTACCAGTCCCACAGGTATCTCCGGACTGCATTGTGTGGTGGCACAACAGAGGAACAGTAGACAACCACCACAGCATGGGGAACACAGCCAGCATACAGGAAGTGGGACAAGACCATGAGGGTGCACAGAGCATAAGGCAGCCTTTGTTGTCTATGGGACAACAGCCAGACACAGTGCTGACACAGCACGTGACATGCACAGCTGTGCCTGAGGACAGGGCGGTGGGCAATACAGCAGGCAAACACACAGACAATGGGGAACAGCAGCTGGATGCAAGTGCCTCTGAAGACAGACACATGGGCCCAGCAGACATCGGGGATGGGCTGGAGCCCTGCAGCAATGCTGGTGTGGAAGATGGCAATGGTGCAGTGGGGCATACACTGCAGGGGGCACTGCCACACAGGGCACAGAGGAAAACCACAGCGAAACACCCAGTAGCACAGCTGAGGGTGTGGACAGGCACATAGGGGTACTGGAACACGATGGGCACAGGGGGAAGGACATCCACCCACCTGTCAGTGACATGGAGCAGTCTGTACAGACACAGGACAGTACAGTGATAGACATCATCATGGCCATGCCAACACCCAGTGCAGCACAAAGGCTGGGACAACACATGACAGCCCGATCCTGAGGCCGCAAGAGGGCCTACCCTGAGGCAGGTAGAATGGCCTGTGAAGGGCAGATGGCCAGGCAAGGAGCACCAGCAGCAGCACCTGTTACACAGATGGCAGCAGCTGGCAGCAGGACCAGAGCTAGGGGGGACAAAAGCTGCAGTATGTCATGGACTGCTGCAGCACAACAGATACCCCGGTGACATGACGAAGTTCAGAGAGGCACAGGGTGCACACAGTGCCGTCTGTGGTGGGGGTGAAGACAGGGTGTGCCACACTGCAGGATGCTACACAGAGCAGCATCACAGTGGTACAGCCACCATGCACTGCACAGAGTGAGCCACCGGACACCATAGGCTGGAGGTGGCGGCCAACACACACACACACCAGTAGGATGCACGCAGCATGCCAGGCATGCGCATTGGAGGTGGGCTGACCAACGGTGCTGGCCACCACAATGCAATGGTCCAGTGCACACCAGTCCATGGGCAGGGACCCCAACACAACACACACCACACATGGATGTGCAGGTGCATGTGCCATGCATACCTGTGCTGCATGCACCAGTACCCCACATCCTCTGCTCAGTGCCCATGGCCATGGCACACCCCACCATGGCACTGCAGCATGGGACACGCACACAAGCCTGCATCCCCAGACAGTGGCACCCCCCCACGCTAGTGATAGACACACCGCCATCCCAGATGGCACATACTGGATACCTGCACAGCCCCCAATGCCAGCCCTGTGATCAGTTGCATGCACCTGGGTGTGTACACCATGACATGCCACAGACCACTCACATTGCACACCCACACCCATACACCACCAACCACCACCAATTAGACAAGCCCCCCCATGTGACCAGTGGGAGCAGTGGGTGCACACACCATGGCATGGAGCACCAGCACAGGTGTGGCCCCTGGCACACACGGCACCATACCTGTCCATGTTGCCATGCATGTCCCCACACCCAGGTGCATGGCCCCTGGAGGACTGTTGCCTCCCCCACCACACAAGGGGCGCCACATACCACCCAGCACTAACACTCACACACAGTACCCACAGTGGGGCACGCCACCATGACAGCCATACAGAGCTGCAAACTGCAGTCCACTGGGTGAGCCCTGTGATATGCCACATACAATGCCACACCACCCGGCCCCACACATCTGGTACTGACACATGCATGACACATGCAGTCCAAACTGCGGGGTCCCACCTTGTTGACTGGTGGTTTGGCTTAACCACTGTGGCATGCCACTGTGGAACTAAGAGGAACCCAACACTGGGTGGCGCAGGCCCACAGGGAGACAGTGTCCTGACACTGTGCCCAGCATGTCGCATTAACAATACCTGAGGCACAATGCGGTGCAATCCACACGTTGCTGGACAGCGGTCCCTGTAGTCCACATGGTGCCCTGCGTAGGCCCTGTGGGCTGGTACCAACACATTGGCTGGCACCAATCAGTACACAGCATAGACAGGTGATGAACATGCACAATACAGAATGACACACAGACACAGCTTGCACAAGGAGCAACAATGTATTGGGTACACATAAGCAACACACAACAACAGTTACGGTGAACCAAGATGTACACAGTGCAATGGGCACAGCTCCACACACAGCAATAGTCTTACAATGGTGATGCAATTAACTGCTTTGCATGCACAATTACCATTTCCCTGATGTCCCAGTGACCTGTGTCCATACCACCCAATAAGCCCTGTTCATGGCATGTCCGCGACTGCAGGAGTCAATCAATCAATCAATCAATCAAGTCTTTATTTAACCAGGCGTTCATCGTTGAGCAGAAGCTCATTTGCAAGATGGACCTGGGTGGAGCATGAACAATTGTATATACAGGTCAACACAGGTATTTACAAGGCAATACAGATAATACTCTTTACAGAGAGGAAGAAAAAGAAGATCATATGTACATAGAATTATACAGATATTATACAGATTACACAGTATTTACGTACATAAGAAGTGTCTATAGAAGATAAAGCAGGTTATCTAAGGTTGCAGGAGGAAGTAACGGAAGAAAAAATAAAATAAAATATACACCAGGTAGGAGGTGAAGGTAGGGGGGAAGAGAGAGGGAAGTAGGGGAGAAAGGCTGGAGGGCACAGTACAGAAAAAGGAGTTGGTAAAGCTGGATGTAGAGAAGGTGGATGGAGAAAAGAGTAGTGTGAGCTCCCGGATTGAATGCTATAAAGTACGGGGCATGGTAGGATGTCACAACCCAGGGCAGTGAGCTCCTATCCGAGGTTGGGAAAGGAAGAATAAGGGGATGGATGGTAATGTAAAGTTGATAAGACAGGGGATAAGAGAGAACAATTAGGGCTGGTGAGGAGCAAGCTGGGGTCAGTACTTAAAATTGGGTCTAGGCATGGCTATATACCAGTACTGGGTCTGAGTGGGTGAAGCAGTTACATACTTCTCTGATTGTACAGATATAAAGCATCTTGAAAGCATTTATACCGATTAGAGTGCTTAATTTGAGGGTTTTGTAGATCGCTCCATAAGGTAGGTAGCACGAAGCTTATGGCTGCCCTCTGCCAAGCGGGATTTTTGGGTACTTTTAAGTGTAATAGCTGAGTAACTTCAACACCAGATTTCTAATTATACTCAGGGAAGACAGCAAGAGATATAGTAAGGCAGCTTATTAGAGATGGCTCTATAGGTCCAGAGAGCTGGCGTTTCTGTGGCGCTGAACTTTAGTGATGTCCATCCCACTGCCGCATATAGGGTGCAGTGATGTGTGTCAAGGGGAGTCCTGCTTATAAACCTCAGTGCTCGATGGTAGAGTGTGTCCAGTTTAGCCATGTAAGAGTTGGGCATTGGCTGTAGAGGAAGTCAGCGTAATCAACCAATGATAGAAAATGGATTGACCAGTTGTTTCTTTGGCATCTCTGTGAGAAATTAGTTGATTCTAAAAACAGTCCAAGCCTTTGTCAAGTCGTTTTAGCAAGTCCTCGATATGTTCAATGAAGGAGAGTCTTTGGTCTATCCAAACTCCCAGATACTTGAATTTTGTAACAAATTCTAGTTTTCACATGAACTGTGGCAATTCTAGGGAACTGTCCCACTGGACACAGGGTTATTGCACGGATAAAAGGAGAGAGAGAACCATCGCTTAGTTTTTGGGCATTAAGGAGTAGCTTTTTGGAGGAGTTGGCTTTGCAAAAGGTTGAATTCTGACTGTAGGTCATTGCAGGCAGCTTCAGGTGTTGGGCGACTCACGTGAGAACTGTATCATCTGCAAACAGATGGATGTTGGCTTTTATACAGTAGTTGATGTTATTAATGTAGATTGCAAAAGTAAGGGCCCTAATATAGAACCTTGAGGTACCCCTCTGTGCAGAGTTTTAAGGGCACAGGCCTCCTTCGGCTTTAACTTGTTGAAGGCGCCTGTAAGATAGTCAGTGAACCAACGCAGAGAGGAGGGGTCCACACCTATGGTTTGAAGGGCGGAGAGGAGCAGACTATGGTCGACGGTGTCGAAAAGCCTTGCTTAGATCAAGGGAAAACAGCACAAATAAAGTTTTTGCTCAAGATTACGCTGCCAGTCGTTAGTAACTTTGGCAAGGGCTGAGATAGTGCTATGTTTAGCTCTGAATCCGGACTGCATAGGATTTAGCAGTTCCCTAGACTCAAGGTGAGTCCTCAGCTGTGCATTTACAATTTTCTCTAGGAGCTTGGACAGGACCGGAAGGAGGGAAATTAGCCTGTAGTTATTGAGATCACCACGGTCACCTGATTTGAACAGTGGTATGACATGTGCTGTCTTCCATATAGGTGGTAAGGTGCCCTGAGACAGGGATAAGTTAAAAAGGTGGGTGACGGGTATCGCTAGTACGTGGTAGGTAATTTTTAGGAAGTAAGGGTCAAGGGAGTCCAGCCCCAGACTTTTTCTAGTATCCAACTGAAGCAAGAGGTCCTCACTCTTTCAGTGTGGCAGGTTGAAGTGAGAAAGGCGCGGTTATTGGAGTTTCAGGCAGTTGGCTGGCAGTCTGGGAGCGAAGTATGTTTGCAGGGAGTTATCAAATGCCAACCTGCAGTAGCAAAGTGGTTATTGAATCGCAAGCTATATCCATCTTTTCGGGTTATAGTCAAGTTGCCAGAGGTAATCTTGGTCGGAGTGAATTTCCTGGGAGTGGTCTAGCAGATCACTGATTGTGTTCCAGAGCTTGATTGGCCTTTGTGGCAGAGTCGAAGTTCGATTTGAAGACGGTGGTCTTTGATTCTCTGATTGTTTTGGTACATACTTAGAGTCTCCTGAACTGGTTCCAATCCTCTGCAGTGTTCAGTCTGTGTGCTTTTTCCAGAGCTGATCTTTCTAGAAGCAAGGACTTGATCTGAGGGTGAACCATTTACAGGTTTTGGTCCTAGTTCGAACTGAAATAAGGGGAGCATACTTATTAAGGGCCCTTGATAGAATGTTGTGGAAGATATTGTAAGCTGACGTAATCGTAATCGAGTGGGGCTAGGACAATGTTGCACTCCCATGCCCGCCGCTCAATGTCCACTAATCTGGTCCAGGTAGTCCAGCAGGTCTTGCACTGCATCATGTAGGTCAGTCAGCAGCCTTTCCATGGACCTGATGTGCTGGCTGAGTCCCTGGACAAAGCCATGGAGTGTGTGCAGCTGGGGCTGCATGTCATCATCACTCCTCGCATCCCTGTCTGGCGATGTGTCCCTTTCAATCCCAGGCTGCCCTGAACCATGTTCGGGGGTTGCATCACCACCGCCATGCATGGGGGGAGTCCCCATCCCCAGTCTGGTCAGCCCCCACCCGGCCAGCTGTGCCACGGGTGTCCCTGTCTGTTGCCATGTCAGCCATGTCACCTGCCACAGGCAGTCCCACAGCACTGTTACCTGGCCCTGCATGCTGGCGACGCACCTGTTGATCACCTGGGATGTCTTCCTCTATTACCTCCACATCCTCCTCATCTGTTGCGTCCTCTGCACCCTGCTGTGGTGCCACCTGTTGCCTACCCTGGGCCATCATCCAGGTCCTGGCTGTGTCTGCCCGTGCATCACTCCGCTTCAGGAGTCACATTGCCCGCTCCAGGGAATGCCACTATGCATCCTGGCCCCGCTGGTCACTCCTTGCACCACCATTGGCACCTGGAAAACAATGTGACAGCCTGTGAGTGCACCATGCACCTATGCACTGCCTCACTGGATGTTGCCCACACCACCAATGCAAGCCTGGCAGGCCACCACCATGCCATGACATGTGTTGCATGGGCTGTGACATGCACCGACCATGTGTGGGGCACACACCCACACATGTGTCCATGGTGCATGTACCCTACCAGCAACCACCAGCCATGGCCACCTGTGCTGGCACTTCCAGTGCATGTGTGCATGCTTTTGTGTGTGTGTGTGTGTGTGTGTGTGTGTGGATATCCCCCCACCTGCTTGTCCTTACACAATAGCCTGCAAGGCTGCATACTTGCCATGACTGCTGCACACCCACCTTGGCAATGCTGCTCTCTGTGCGGTCCTCTGCCATGTCCATCCAGTCCGGGTTCCCTTGGCCTGCCCTGGCCTTCGGTGTCACTTCCCTCTCCTGCGGGGACATAATGGTATGTGACATCATCAGTACCCATCTGTGCAGTCAAATTCACTGTAGTGTGCTGTGTGCCAGACATGTTACTGGTGACAAATACCTGGCTGGCGTGGCCGTCCTCCACACATCTGGACATCTGCCTCTCATGCCATCCTCCTCAGGTGGGCAAGGAGCCACCACTCCCTCCAGACCAGGTCATTCCATCTGTGTCTGACCTGCTGCATGGTCCTCCTGATGCTAGACACCACCTAGACACCACCTATGCCTATGGTGGACCACACCCTCTCCCTGTCAGCTGGGCTGGACTGCTGTGCTCCCTGTGGGAACAGCGTCCTGCTCCATTGCTCAGCTAGGCTGATGAGAAGCACCGACTCATCATCTGTGAAGCTAGGTGCCCTGCTCCAGCATGCCACTGCAACTAGGACTGCCACCTGCTGTTTGCCCTTCTGACTGCTTTACTCCCTTGACTCCCTCTGCAGTGTATATGGGGCTGTGTCCTGTGCTGCACTGTCCTATGTGGCCTAGCATGTGCTACTGAGGCCCTGCATGTGCTGGTGGCTCAGCTCCATGTGTTCCCTGCTTCCCCCACCAGTCCCATGCTCTGACGCACACACTACGCAGCATGTGTCTGCACGCAATGCACTGAGCATTCCATATGGGACAACAGTGTATGCAGGTAGCATTGCTGTGACTGCCGCACAGTGCAACATGCGTCCTCCCATTGTTGATGCACAGCGCAACCTGTGCTACATTGGTTGCCATCCCCTCTGTCTCCGCACACTGTGCATGTGCAGGTGCCATGGCTGTGCTTGGGGGGCATGCCGCCAGTGGCACTGTGCCAGTCCTCATGGCGTGCCCTTTGGGTGTGCCACAATGCACCCATGTCCTGCAGCCTCAGGTGTACTGCACCCACCCATGTGCAACACCTGTAGCTGTGCTGCATGGTGTGTGCAGCCTCCCACCCACACTGTCCTCTATATCCCCATTGTGCCTACCTCTGGTACCCACTGTGCACTGGCATTGCATGTTGGCACTAGCATCCGTGTGCTGTGTGCCACATGGCCATGGAGCCATTTCCATCATATGCAGTCTATGCTGCCTAGCACTGTGGCTGCTGTGCATGGGACCCTACACATCCCTCCATCCCTACATTACACTGCTCATGCACATGTCGCCCCTGCTAACAATGGATGCCCGGCCATACATGCTGCTGTCCGTGTCACTGTGCATTGCACCATCTTGGGTGGCACACAGGCAATGGACACATCTGTGTCAACTGTGCCACCACTGCCTGTGTGGGAGCCCAGGTGGCAACACCTCTGTATTGCCACAGCTGTACCAGTCCACCTGCAGTGTGTGCTCTCCATGGTGATCCCTGGGTTCCTGGCACTGCTTTGTTGTTCACCACAATGCCATGGCACTGCTGCCCAGTGAGCCTGTTGTGTGTGCCATTGCTGCATGCATGTGGTCCTCCCATGGTCTTGAGGCTGTGGTCCATAGCCAGCACACAGCATGGTGGTGTTGGCGTTCCTGTGGCCATGCACACTGCGCATGCTGTTGTGTGCTCATCCAAAGTGTGACACAATGAGCTGTGCTCACATTCGTTGTCCAGCTAGTGTGTGCTGTGCCTGGCATTGCTGTCACCAGTCATAGCAGCCCCACTGCCTCCTCCTCCTCCCCTGCAGTGTCACCATCTCGCTATGACTCTCATGCCTGCCAGTAGTGTGTGCCATGTTCCAGTGTTATGTTGTGCAGCATGCAACATGCTGGTGAACAGTTTGCATGCCATTACTGGTGTATACTGCAGTGCACCCTCTGATCTGTCAAGGCACTGAACCTCATCTTGAGGATGCCAAATGTGCATTCTATCACACTGCATGTTGCTGTGTGGGCATCTTTGTACCGTTGCTCTGCCACACTCTGTGGACACCTCACCAGTGTCATCAGCCAGGGCTGTTGTGGGAATCTGCTGTCACCTGTGGGAAGGGAGGTGTTGGTTAGTGTTGTGCCCACATACGTCCCTTGCCCCCCATGCTATGTTTGTCTGTGTGTGCCATACCAATCAGCCAACTGTCTGTGAGTATCCCACTCTGGAAGGCCTCACACACTCCACAGTTCCTGTAGATGTACCCATCGTGTGTGGACCCTGGATACTGTGCCACAATGTCGAGGATCCTGCACCTGCTGTCACAGATGACCTGTATATTCATGGAATAGAAGCCCTTCCAGTAGACATAGGTCTCTGGTTCATCCAGCGGTGCCCTTATGGTGATGTGTGTGCAGTCTACTGCACCAAGCACATGTGGGAATCCTGCTGTGCTGTAGAATCCCTGCTTGATTGCCAGTTGCAGCTGGGT
Organism: Neoceratodus forsteri; assembly: GCA_016271365.2. NCBI lineage: Eukaryota > Metazoa > Chordata > Ceratodontiformes > Ceratodontidae > Neoceratodus > Neoceratodus forsteri. The sequence continues at coordinate 30,708,400 of CM028137.1, read as the reverse complement.
ATCTGTGGGTTGGTGGATGTATCGGTGTGACCTGTGTACAAGGGCATCCATGACTGCTCTCAGGCACTGTGATACGGGGGGCTGTGAGATGCCCATGGTATCACCCACCCAGTGTCTGAACCGCCAGTTGCCACTCCGTAGGGCTGCACATACCTTCACCTCTGTTGGTATGGCATGGCCTCTCTGGGTCCTGCTTCTCAGGTCAACATCGAGTTCCTGGCATAGCTCTGCTATGGCTGCCTTGCCAAGTCAATATTGTGCAATGCATTGCTCCTCAGTCAGGTCTGTGTGGGTGGTGCATGGCCAGTACACATTCATGGCATGCCTCCAGTAACTGGGTTGCTGTTGTCTGTGAACCTGCTGTGCAGCACCACCTTGTTGTGCAGCCTGGTGGGCACATCACCTATGGCATTGCATGGCCAGCTATATGCCCAGTAAGGCCTGTGGTGCTAACATCCTCCTGGCAGTCGTCTGTCTCTGTCCTGCTGCAGTCCTGTGTCTCAGTCCTGTATCACTACCCTGCCTCTTCCCTTCCTTTTTCTAAGTCCCCTTAGATCAGCTCTGTGCGGTGTAGCAGGTGTTTGAAATCTGCTGTTTGGTGCACCTTTGTGAATTGCACTCCTGCATCCTGCATGTCTTACTCCTCTCGCAATGCACCATGCATCATGGCACTAGTTGCCTTCTGGTGCTGCGCTGGCACATGGGTGCTTGACGCAGTGGGTCTTTGCATTCACACATGGTGCATTTGTGAATCCCATCTTGCTTGCATCTTGGAGCAGCATACTGCTTGTGTCCTGCTGCTTGGTGCACGCACCTTGCATCTTGGTGCAGCGTTTGAGAATCAGGCCCATGTAGTTTAGCACAGTATAATTGCACTGCTCAGTCCTGCTTTTTGACAAAAACCTCGTGATAGCATGACAGAAAGTAAACATTACTGAGGCTTCAAAAATATTTACCAGACTCACCAGAATTCTCAGTTCCAAAATGCAACTGTCTTGTATCCAGAAAATTCCCCAGTGCTGATGAAGTGAAATAGTTGCTTAACAAGAATTGCAAAGTTTCCCAGAATTAATGGTGCACTCAGTCATGTGTGTAGTACTCACACGCAGTCCCTAGAATTATTGTGCATCCCCAAAATGCAACTGTCTTGTGTCCAGAAAATTCACAAGTGCTGACAAAGTGAAACTGTAGCATAACAAGAATTGCAGTCTCCCAGAATTACTGGCACACTCAGTCATTTGCACAGTACTACACACAGTCCCCAGAATTATTGTGCATCCCCAAAATGCTACTGTCTTGTGTCCAGAAAATTCGCAAGTGCTGACAAAGTGAAATGAGAACCATAACATGAAATGTAGTGTCCCAGAATTAATGGCATACTCAGTCATACACACAGTACTCACACACAGTCCCCAGAATTATTATGCATCCCCAAAATGTAACTGTGTTGTGTCCAATGAAAAGTCTGTATCTCAAAGCGTTTTCGAGATACGGGCCCCGAAAGGTGCGGCAGACGCTGTAATGTTAGCCTATGGGAAAAATAATCAACTTTGGAGTGCTGTAACTTTGCAGCCCTCTAATATTATGTCACCAAACCACCAAACAGCACATCTATGGGATCTTGGCTTTCTTCCCTCAAAATTGCAGCCCAAAAGACCAAACCATTCTTTTGCAGCAGGGTGGCAAAGATTTCCTACTATTTTGGGCAGAGTGTCTCAAAGCAGTGTGCAAATCACGACACTTTCGCAAATAAAATCCTGAAAGTGTCACATATGTGACACTACTTTGCGACACTACTGTTTACAAAAAGTTAAAAAACATATTTCTGCGGTGTTTTACCCCTCAAAAAAGACATAGCTAGCATCCTCGGGGCTCGACTAGGTGAATATAACAAGAATTGTGTCCCTAGAGGGTCCCAAATTTAAATGGCAAGCATTTTTGTAACCACCAACTAAAAACAAGATGGCTCATTTGTGACACTTCAACAGTCATTTGCGACACTAAAAAACTGCATTTGCAACACTTGTGCATAGTTTGCTAACTTTTCCCTTTGACTATAATGGAAAATTTGTTTTTTGAATAACTTTTCAACTGTTTAATATTTTTTCATGAAATCTTTGAAAGGCACATCTGGAACACTGGTTGCATGTTACCTGAAGGTTTCAGACCAGTCGTACAAACCGTGCAACCTGTAGGTGCGAGCTAAAAATGCACAAAAATGTGTAATTTGTACATTTTTTGGTGCTCTGTAGCTCTGCAACCGTACATTTGACCGTACCAAAACTTAGGAGATCCAGAGACCCATGGTACCAGACCATGCATGCCAAATTTCAGGCAAATCCGTCATACAGTGGCAACATTAGTAAGCTGCCAAATTTCAGATTTAACCTTAAATGGGGTACTCAACCCTAATTATAGTGGCACTACCGTGCCACTATAATGTATTTTCTTGGTGAGGGATATATATATATATATATATATATATATATATATATATATATATAATATACAGTATATATATATATATATACACACGCATTTCATTGTATTGTTTTGTATCACAGGTCACATACTGCTGGTCAAGCAAATGAGGGTAAGTATTTGTTCTTTTAGGGGGTAGCATCTTTGCAATTAGATATCATTAATGGTTTATTTTTTATTTTCTTTTATTTTTTTATTTTTATTTTATTGAAATCTAGGATTATAAATACCTTTAAGCAGGAACTGCTCGTTTACAAAGGTTCCACGTTGAATGAATGGGGGGTATACATACATACAAAGGTCAACATAATAATACATAGTTACGCAATAAAAAGAAGTAAGAGACTGAGGCTTAGGAAATTCCAGTAATTCAAAATGTGCCAAATGTTAGGTAACATGACATACTAGCCAAGGGCAATCTTGGAAATAAGCACTGCAGGTGAGAGGGAAGGGGGTATGCAGGCAGGAAGGCCATCGTCAGAGGGTGGAGGGTGAGGGTAAGAGCTCTAAAGGAGAGGGGAAGGGAGGGATAAAAGTCAGGAAATGCCTGAGGAGGGAGGGGGGGCAAGGGGGTAGGCAGGTAGAAGGGGGCATTATTATTTGGTTACTTCTTCTCAGATTTTATCTGCAACTTTCTCCAGTCCGGTAATGATGGTCATGGTCATCATCGATTCAAACGACTTCTTCTTGCTCCATGTCTGCCCCAGCCTGGGGAAGGGGCATGATGTTGAAGAAGTTCTTTGATAACGCCACTATGACACCACAAAGCATCTGAAAGTTTCCTAAAAAGAGAAATGAAGGACGTATTACAACTTGATTGCAGCAGTAAGACATTATGTTTCGGCCGTGGCTGTTCCACCATGGGTATCTGGATTAACACAGATAGCAAGCTGTCCCACTGCAATCATCAGATAACAATTTAAATACCAGGCTGTAACAAATACACTGTGTCAGTGTCCCTGCATCTAAACTCAAGTTACATTTTAAAACCACGTCTTGTCAAGTAACACGACCTGGGTCAAACTTTTTTAACACTGTCATGGCTGCAGCCGCAAATTTGGAATACAGTGCATGAAATGTTGCAGAAATATTTTTTGTGACGTACATGTCACCTAGTTTATAATCATCAGTCGCATTTTTTGCACTGTTATGAAAAAAAAAAGGAACAGATGAAGTAAAATTGATATACTTACCAGTATGGATTGGAAATGGATATCCCATAGGTTACTGTCAACAGTACTGCTGCTGTACCATTGATACAGACCTTCAGCGAAGGACAGTCCATTGTTGTTAACCTGTAAAAAAACAAAATAAATTGACAGTATGTGTTTGACCATTGCAGCTCGGAAAAGGTACAGAAAACAAAACACACAGATAAAGGAAGTTGAATAGCATGAAAACCATTACTACACATATTCGCTTTATAGTATTCATAGTAAGAAGCCTTGTGCCTGTGGCTGATGGATGTCGTCTGCTGTTCGACTCCCTCTGCCTTGGCATGGTCAAGGCATGTAATGGAAAACATTGTCACACTAGTGGTGGTGGATGGTGGTGGTCACAGCTGAGGCAGATGATGACATTCCCTCTCACATCTTCCTGCATCTGGTGGTGGTGGCAGTGGCTAACAGTGGTATTATGGTGGCAGTGGTGGTCCAGGAGGGCACACAATGTCATTCCCCTGGTGGCAGTGGCTAACAGTGGTCTTATGGTAATGGTGGTCCAGGGGGGCACAGGGTGACATTCCCTATAGTAGCACTGGCTAACAGCGGTCTTATGGTGGTGGTGGTCCACAGGGGCACACGGTGACATTCCCTATGGTGGTGCAGTGGCTAGCAGTGGTATTATGGTGGTGGTGGTCCAGGAGGGCACAAAATGTCATTCCCCCAGTGGCAGTGGCTAACAGCGGTTTCATGGTGGTAGTCCGGGGGGCACACAGTGACATTCCCTATAGTGGCACTGGCTAACAGCAGTCTTATGGTGGTGGTCCAGGGGGGCACACAAAGTCATTCCCTCTGGTGGCAGTGGCTAACAGTGGTCTTATAGTGATGGTGGTCCAGGGGGGCACAGGGTGACATTCCCTATAGTGGCACTGGCTAACAGCGGTCTTCTGTTGGTGGTCCAGGGGCCAGGATATATTGTACTCTGTGTTGCAAATGTGTTGTGACAATTGGAATTTGAGTCACTCTAAGTGGGACATTCATTTAACTTTATGAAAAAGAAAACATGTATCACACAACAAATGTGACAGCCTTTTAACAACTTAAGTTAAAACCTGCCAACATTAACCTCATCATCATGCTCATAAAGAAAGCTGGACTCACAGTCATCTATGTCTGAAGTCTGACCACTGGGAAATTGTTTCTCCATTGTGTCATCATCTACATCAGTGGTAGGCCGTTTCATGCTGCCACTGCCAATGCCACCAGAATGGTCCATTTCTATATCACCAGGCCAGGGTACGAATACTGAGGTTGCAGTCTGAGCTGGTATGTGCCTCTCATTCATTTTTATGAATGTTAGCAAACTGACATTTGCAGGAAAGAGGTCTGTATGACGATCCCAAACTATTGCACCTGCTGAGCTGAATACCCTCTCGACACTTACACTGGAAGGTGGGCATGTCAGGTACTTCAGTGCCACTGCAGTCAGCTCTGGCCATTCACTGACCTTTCCACTCCAGTATAAAAGAGGATCATCAATTATTGACAGATGCCTGTTTTCAGAAAATTATGACTCAGCCAGTCCAGTGGTTGATGCATCATCCTGTTCTTCAGAATCATTTATGTCACAAATCCCCACTTGGAACAAAGCCTCCCAAAGTGGGTTAACGCTAACCGTTTTTGATGACAGACCACCTGGAACTGCAGTCCCCTTCCCCTTACAGGATATGCTTGATACTCCTCCAGGTTCACCTTCAGCCTAATTATGCTGCTGAGGTTTGCTGACCTTGGCACGTGACTTCTGTACCCCATGAACCAAAGCGCCAGTTGCCTACTGACATTTTTTACCTGTTCAGGTCCTCCCTCCAGTACTGAGGCAATTCCACATTTGTATCATGAGTCCAGCATTGTTGCTATTGCAAAGTTGTCACTACGCTGAATGCTCAAGATGTGACAATTCTGGTCGAATACTGTCAGCATATGTTTCAGCAGCATACTGCTAGCACTGTCTCCGGCAACATCAAGGCTATGCTGTACACTCACCAATGTCTGCCTCAGCACCCGTGGCAGTGAAATTGATTGGCTAATGGAGGCAGACCTACCACTCACTGCCTGTGTGGCATGTTCAAAAGGCCTCAAAATTATTATTACAGAGTCCATGAGGCGCCACTGTTCATTTGTCATAGACATGGAGACCCTGGAAGTGTCACGGCTAGTGTGCATGACAAGATATTCCGAGATTGCTTTGCATTGTTCATACAACCTCTCTGCCATGTATAACGTGGCGTTTCACCAGGTGACAACTTCCAGCTTCAAGCGGTGCTCAGGGAGACTGTTTCAGATCTGCAACTGCCGAAGCTGGTCACGGGCCTCTGCAGAGTGTGAACAGTGAGAACAGATATGGCATGCAACTTTCAGCATTTCCTTTATATCAGGGTGCTACAGAAACTCCTGCACCACAAGATTTAAACAGCGGGCCATACATGGAACCCAAACGAAGCCACCATTCGTGATGCATTTCACCACATTTGACCCATTGTCACTTGTTATGAACCCAGCTCTCAGGGACAGGGGGTTCAACCACTTGTCAATTTCCATCAATACCAAGTCCAACATGTTTTCACCAGTGTGTGAACAGGTCACATTGTGCATAGCAATCATTGTATGCTGTTGAATTCCTGGAAGATTGCTACCATGACACTCCACCTTACTGCACTGATTATTCACACTACCAACAGCACAAACAATACCTGGCACCTGCGCCCAACGTGCAGTTATACACAAATATGAACTCCCCACTGTTTTGCCACTTGTCCACATATCCATAGTTAAATGGGTGAATGGAGAGGAGGAATGTTGAAAAGCATGTCTTACAGAGTTGTACACAATATGGTACAACTCGGGGACAGCATGAGTTGAAAAGTATGTCCTGGATGGGACTTTCCATTTTGGACAGGCACATGTAGCAAACCGCCAGAACCCAGAATTCTCCACAAAGGAGAAGGGCAAAAGATCAATTGCCTGCATTTCAGCTACAGCAGCATTAAGTTCACGTGACACTGTATGATTGGGTGGGTACTTCAGCTTTTTGCAAAAACACTCTGTAACTTGGGCTGACTTAAACATTTTATACAGTTTGTGATGACAAATGGTTCTGCTCTGCGAATGGCAGGGGGTGTAGTGTGGACATTTGATGAAGGCAGTTGCACAGGTGATGATGACAAACCCAGAAATGCAGTTATTTTCCCAGATTTACCAACCAGGGTTGATGTACCACTTGCACTAGACATACTGCATTCACCACCACCAACACCACCAAAACTGCTACTCTCACCACCACTGGACAACATTTCAAAATCATTATACTCCTCCACCTCATCATGCCTGCAGTAATCCTCTGCTCTCATTTCATCACTACTGCACACATTTAATTTCCTACTTGATTTTACAGTCACAGAAGGGAATAACATGCTCGTTATGGTTGATGACGAGGGTAAACGCCACACTGTGGTATTAGCTGCCATCTTGTGCTGGATCCACAGTGCCATGTGCCTGTTCTTAACATGCGTATACTGTCTTCCTGTGCCCAGGTGGCTCCCCTTTTTATCTCGACTCACACGTGCATGGCAAATCTGGCAGATTGCAATTTACTCATCATTTGCATTTTGCACAAAATAATCCCAAACAAGGGATTGTGATGCTCTAGTTTTAACATGTCCCTGATGCTGCTTATTGGACTCTGTGTTTTTACGCCATGAAGTGGGGTGTGTGCTACATGATTTTTCAGATAGGACACATTTGGACTACAACTGATCACCACGACTACCTATCATTATTACTGGGTCATCATCATCATCAACTGAAACTGGTAAATCACACATTTTTACGGAGGGGTGGTTAATGCAAACAGACCCAGTCACAGCCACCTTTAATTTCTTTTTCTCTAGTTCCCAACTGGGGTCACTTACATTATCATCATCATATTCATCAACATCACCCACATCCACATCTTCTGCTTGGATGTTGGCATGTGGACTGCATGTTGTAACCACAGCAACATCATCATTATCACCAGATTTATCATCATCAACACCACCATCACCTAATATTTTTTCACCACACTGTGAATCACTTAATGGCAAATGCATGACCTGAACCACGGTGGAAGAAATGTCACATTATATGCTATCGTTGAGATGATGATCAGAATCCTCATGATCAGTTACTGGGATGTTACTGGGGAGTATGACATCATCTACACTGCCACTCACTCGCAATGCTTCACACTCCACTATATTTTTGGACACGGTAAACTGGTCAGAAGTGGAACTTGAGGCAGCAGTACTGATACCACCACCACCAACTGCACTAACACCACCTGCTGGGACAACATTATCTCCTCCAACTATGAGTGAAGCTACTGATTGCGCTGTAAAACACATTGAAAGAGAAATACCATTCCTCACATCAGCAAAGCACTTCTGCGACTGCGTACTACCATGCCCACAGACAACCTTACCACTGGCAGCAGTGTCATGGCAAGAAACAGCTTTGCTTGCACATCCCTTTGCAGGCATTTTGGGGGATCAACAAGAATATTCTAAACAAATTTAGATTTTTGGAACTTTCACTCTGGGTGGGGATGGGGGGGATGCTGGATGTGAAGCCCCAAAAACAACTGTGGCTTTAACAACAGATACAGATGCAAAGTCACAACAGGTTCAACAACACCTTAACTAACCAGTGGTGCTGAAGTCACAAACAATCCAATTTGGAAAAGAATTCCTTTTGCCAGTGGGGGGGGGGGACTGACTGCAGATTACGGCAGCGCAAAACCAAGAAAAGATACCACAATGGCAGTACAAAACCACGCAGCTGCAGTGGATAGCGGGTTCACACTGCTGCGCCTGCAGTTACACTGTGGCACAATAAAAGGAGTATTATTTGATGTCACACACCACACACACACACACACACAATTTGTCTACAAGTAATGCATAGCAAATTGAAAACTTCAGTAGTATACCATGTATTTTAAACAACCTGAAATGTCAACAATTACTGACAATATTACTGTGTGTACATTAACACAGTCATACAACAAAAATATAACCAAAAAACAAAGAACTCCCTATTTCTCCAATTAAATCTACCTACACCACAGATATGTCCCTCCTGCCATGCACACTTTCACTGTCTCTTACTACACAGACTCAATGTTGTACATTAACATTCAAAATCCACACACAAACAATAAACACTCAATGATATGAGCACAGGAGGGTTTCCTACAATTGATGAACTAAAGTTTGAGCAAAACAAATTACTCATAAAGGCTTTTTTAACAGCTTTTAGAAGGTTTGCATCACAGAGAGCTCTCAGAGCAGACTGTCCCCTATAGCTTCCTACACACACTACCCCAAACTGAGGCTGTGCAGAACAATCTAGAGCCCATGTGACCTGAAATCCCATGAATCACTGCAAAAAAAGGTGAAGTGAGGCAAAGTACATGGTTTTTAATGCACTTCGCCTTAAAATTGGTGGAGTAATGGTTTGGGGAAGGTGGAGTAATGCGAAGTCATTGTTTTAAATGGACTTCGCTTTGCCCATTATGATGTGAAGTACTCCGCTTTACATTGTGGAGTACTTCACAAATTTGCTTTTACTCCATGAATCACTTCAAGGAGCTTAATTGAGCCCACTTCGCCCACCACTACCCATAGATAGATCATCCTGAACTGAAACATACCTGTGTAGAAAATACTGTCTTTTCCATCCACTGTACACTGCTTTCACTACTGCTTGCAAAGCTTCATTACCTGCACTTTCAGGTTGCAATTTTTCCATGTCTGTGCTAAGACAGCTCGTGAATGTGTTATTCCATTTATGTGAACATCCACTTTTGTTCCCAAGTTTTGATCATTGACTCTATGAGTTTGATCCCACATTCTTGACAAAGTATCAGCCATACTCAGGCATTTCCCTGGTGTGTATTCTAGTGCTAATTACATTTTTGTAGTTTAATTAAGTCTCTGTATCCATGGTGGTACTTGCCATAAGTCTCTTTTCAAAATAGTAATTAGCAGTTTATGATCTGTTTCAATCACAATAAGAGTTCCATACAAAATGTGTCACATCCAAATGCAATGCCCAGCATTTCATTTTCTATTTAAACATATTTGTATTCTGTTTTAGTGAATTCTATGGATGGATAGCCAACAACTCTCCAGCTTTTATTTCTCAGTTGTAAAAGAACACCTCCCATGCAACCCTTCAAGGCATTCATGGAAACGTTTGTCATACAAGTGTTATCAAAATATTGCAAAGTTGGTGCTGTTGTCAAAAGCCTTTTTATTTCTTTAAATTCTTGGTCATGCACCTCAGTCCAGGACCATTGACTTGACTTCACCTGTAGTTTTCTCAAGTCACATATCTTATCTGTTACATCCTCGATAAACTTTCCAGGGTAGCTTACCATTCCCTGAAAACTGTGTAAATCATTTGTATTCTTTGGCTCTGGTATTCTGTGCACTGCTTGCACCTTCACTGGGTCAGGTTTTACACTCTCTGCTGAAAGAATCTTGCCCAAGTACAGGATTTCTATTTTCTTTATCTGGCACTTTTGTTTTTTCAGTTTGTCTTATTTTCTCTTGTAATTTATAACATTTTTTTAAACCTGCAATTATGTTCCTCGGCTATCCTTACGCAGATAAGAATGCCATCAATGTAAACTTTAACATAGAAACAGAGAAACACAGACTTTGCTGGCAGATAAGGACCACTTGGCCCACCCAGTCTGCCCATTTCCCTACCTATTGGATAAGCTGTAGATTCTAGTTAACCAACAGCCTACTTACTCATAACTCTTTCAAGGGCTTCTAGCAGTTGCTGCATTATTTTATGAAAGTGTTCTGTTGCAGAACAAATACCAAATGGTAATCTTTTAAAGCAATGTCTTCCACAAGGAGTGTTAAAAGTAAATAAGTGAGCACTTTCAGGTGCAAGAGGTATTTACCAGCATCCTGAGGGAGGCATCCAATATTGAAAAAATACTTGTCCTCTGCCATTTTCGGGAAGCATGTATCACTGGCACAACATTCTCGGAAATTATAATCTGATGTGTAATTGGTAACTTGCCCAGACCCTTAAAAACAGCACTGTAATCAGACACAGTCTTATCAGTGGGAGGCATTTTCTTTTTTGATTGTGAATACTTTTTATGTCAGACCCAACTTCTTACAGGTATCTAGCTCCAAAATTGCCCTTTTTCTCCAGGACAATAACAAAATTGTGTTTACTAACCTTGTCTTCATGCTTCAGATGCAGTGTACAGTATCCTACTGTGGGTATACTTAGGCAATTGTATGCCTTTAAAACAGTAACCAGTTTGTTGAGCTATGTGCTCTTTGGTAGCAGAAACCACAGTTGAGCTGGCAATACATTTATTTCTGCACCACTATCAGCCATGTACTGAAACTTCAAGTCATTAGTATCTATTTGAATAGTCCAGTCCTTTTTATCTGGGAAGCCTTACTTTTCTGTTGACCTATAAACAAGTCATTCTCAGTCCTTGAATCTTCCATTTTGGTAACCGCATGTACAGCTTTTTTCTGTCTGCACCATCTAGTGAAATAATTACATTTTTCACAGAATCTGCACTGCTGACCAAAAGCTGGACAGTTTCCATAGTCATGCTCTGTTCCACATTTACCGCATACTTTGATTGCAAACTTTCTTCACATGGTTGCACTCCTTCCTGTCACATTTTGTTTTAAGTATTGCCTGGTTAAACTTGTAGGAGTCTTTTGCAATTGTTTCTGTGCTGTATACACTGCTGCTACACCACTGTTATGTCTTATTACTTAAGTACTGTTAATGACTTACAGTTTTATCTGAGCTTGTTTGGCGGCCTGGCAAATCTGAACAGCTTTTTCCATTGTAAGCTCACAGTCTCTTAGTAACTGTTCACTTTTCATCATAACAGCCCATAACAATTTACTCTCCTATCGAAGAATCACAAAGAATGCTAAAATCACAAGACGGAGCTTTTAGTTTCAAGTCAGTAACAAATTCTACTGTAGTTTCTTGCTCCTTCTGCATTCTGGATCTAAATATATGTCTTTCATAAGTCTCATTTTTTCTGGGCACACAGCAAGCTTCAGACTTGGCCATTACAGTATTGTAATCCTCACCGGCAGCTGCAGACAATTGAAAGTATTATCCTGTAGATATCTACAGCACTTCTGAGCCTGCCACAGTCAGTATAATGTTACTTTTTGTGAGCTTTCTTTCTTACCTGGCCCAGTTGCTTTTAAATACAAAGTAAAACATTGCTTGAAACATTTCCATGTTTCTTCTGAATTTTCCATAAACCTGATCTCTCATGGTGGTTTTAGTTGCTCCAGTTCAGGAGATTCCATTATCAAGAAGACCAGCAAGCAAAATCTGCATTCATTCAATCATTTTCTTTTTATTTTTTATTGGGTTGTCAGCTTATATACGTATAAAAACATAAACAATACTGACAAAAAGGAATAACTGGTATCATTATATAAATAATAATAAATTGCTGGTACGATTTGAAGGTGATGATCTTATTCATTGGAAAAACAAATCACTCCTCCATCCCTTCATCTTAAACATAAAAGGACCTTTTGTTAAATCGGTATTTGTAAAAAAATAGTCCTCATAATAAAAGGTGTCCAGAATTTTTTTCCCATTAATTTTTAGGGAATTTCCTATCAGTATTGTCTTCTTTGCAATATTTTAATATGAGTTGTGTTGTGGCCATTAGAATTATGGCCCATAATAAAATTTTTTTCATTCAACTACCAAGTTTTTCCATAATTAAAAATAGCTGAGAGCATTACTTCTCTTCCCAATGTCCTGGTCAAAATTGATTAGGTTTGTTTCCATCATTCTTGAATTAATATGCATTGTCAAAAGGTATGGAAGAAATCTGCATCTTCTTTCATCGAGGAACAAAATAAAGTGGACAGAAATAAAGTGGCAAAAACAGTGTTACCATCAATATTGGCAGCACAAAATGAAGCATACCAGAACAATGCAGGCCACATGTCACACAGGTAGCAAACTATGTCCACCACATGGAGACACTGCACTAGAACCCCAGTGGCCAGGAGCACAAGCCAGCATGCAATCTCCCCTGTCCTATGTGTTGTGTGTGTGTGTTGCTGGGGACATGCTGGCTTGTGCTCTGGCCCCATGCATTATACATGGCCATCCACAAGGTGGCCATGGTCCACCTGTCCTCCATTGGTTACCACAGTGCACTGTCTCCATCACTCAGCATTCTGGTGGGTGCCTGCGCCATTTGATTACCATAGTAGGTTCCAGTGGCCTGCTTCCCCCAGTGGTGGTTGCATCGTGCCCTGTTCCATCTCCCTGCACCCCTGTGCTGTTCCTGTACACTGGTACCTGCTGCTGTGTGTTCTAGTGCAGTGTCTCCATGTGGTGGATGTTGTTTGCTACCTGCGTGTCAAGTGGCCTGCATTGTTCTGGCATGCTACATTTTGTGCTGCCAATATTGATGGTGACACTGTTTTTGCCGCTTTATTTTTGTCCACTTTATTTTGTTCTGCGATGTTACTGACTGGAACCTCATTTTTATATCATCATAACAGAACAGGTTTTATCTCATGAATATGTTGTGGTACATTTGTCTTCATGTCTTTTTTGCATAATTGATATTAAATATATGGAGACAGCTGCTCAAGAAAATATCTCTGTTCCAGGTGGATAGCTTCAATCTGGAAATGCCTTTTAATATATCTCTCTTGTCCAATAGCCCCTCATAATATAGGATATCTAAGAATATCACTTTTCATTCATGTATAGGGAGTTTAAAAGTAGAATCTTTGCTTTTCCAATACTTCAGTACAATATGTTTTGTTGTTATTAGGGTGATGGATACTCTACTTTCTTCTTTTTTTCCAGCTTTTATTTATTTGGTCAAAAATTAAAAGTAAGTGTTGGCACTCAGCGCGCATGAGGTGTCCCCTGATCATAAATTTTAACTTCTTTAAAGGAAAGTGTTAAGTAGATGGCATCGTATTCAGGTGCAATTAGTTAGAATGGGAGTTCTTGGTTCAGATTTATGCTGGCGATGCCAGAGTTGTATGGGGTCGATATTCCACATTTTGTAGGATTGTGCCATGTTAACCAACTGGTGGGCAGGTATCATTACATGCTTGGAAGACATTCTACAAATTCCCATGCCTAAATCTCCTGTGTTTTGGATCCTAGGGGGGTGCAGGGATCTTAGATTCATCTGCCCTAGTTTATAAAGGGCTTCTCTTTGCTGCAGCATTTGAGGCAAAGAGACTCTTGCTTCTGCACTGGAGAACTACTTTGATACCACCCCTGTTGAGGTAGCAGCAAGCAGTATCAAAAGCAGCATCCTATGCTTGGGTGCTCTATGGGAAGAGGAATGCTTTATTTAGGTTCCATGGGACACGGGATAAATGGTTGGCCTCTGTGGGAGCCGAGCATGGGGATTCAGTTGGGATTGCTTCCATGTGATGAGGGTTAATTTTTTTTAATCTGATATGGTAGAAGGTAGATGATGAGGGGGTAGGGATCCAGTGCCCTTGGTATTTAGGCTTGAGACAACTTTTGTTAATGTTGTGTTATTTTCTTGTGTGTGGCACCTTGTTGGGTATTTTCTGGTGCTTACATTTATTGTGATGCTGTAATTGGTTTACAGACTTGTATTTGGCATTGAGATTTTCAATAAAACATCTATATAAAAAAAATTAAAAGTAAAGCAGATTTACATTAAAGAGAGATCCTTTTCTGTATTATCCGGACAATAATTTCTTGAGTTTGCCTACACCAATTGTAAATCATTGTACATTGGCAAACATATGGTAAAAATCTACCTGACTGGATTTACAGTGCCAACAATGTGTTGAATTTATTATTCCCATTTTTTGTAGATGTGAGGGAGTAGAATAGGACCTGTTTAACATTTATACTCACATACTAAAATGCCAGCAGAGTAGGCCTAATGGTCTTTCGTGTCTACTCGTTTGGTCAGCCCCCACCCTGGGAGCTAACCTTACTGCCCCCCTCGATCTCTCTGGCTTTTCCCTTTCCAGTCTCTGATATTCCTGCTGCACAGGACTTTGCTTCCAGAACACTTCCCCTTTACCTGCCCCACCCCCCCTTGAACCTCTCCACCATCTCTGACTCCACCAGCCCCCTTGGCAGCGCATTTCATGGCTCCACCACCCTCCTCAGTGAAGTAACACCTCCTCCTCCTCTCTCCCCTGAATCTCCCTCCAGCTTCCACCCATGCCCTCTAGTTGCTCCCCTTCTTCTGAGCACCCTGACTGCTCCTCCCCTATTTAACCCCCTCATGTACCTGAAGACCATATCACTTTTTTTGTTAGTTTCTTTTCTTGTTAAATGTTCTAATGTGTCTTCTACCCCATTTATATTGAACTTTTTTTTAATTTTAGAACTCTTGTTTCCTTGTAGATAGCAAAAATGGTTCCCAAACTTTGTCAGTGATTTCTTCATTTAAATCAAGTTGCCATTTATTCCTCACTGTTTAATAGCATTTTTAATTTGCTGTTATAAATGTTATTATTGTGGCAAATAGGTTGCTGTTCGTATTGTCTGTGTTCTCTGTTATTGTACATTCAAACTCTTTCCAAGTATCTGCTGGAGCTTTTTTCCAATGAATATACATTTTGCCATAAATTAATCTCAGCTGTGCATATCTATAAAACTCAGCAGGTGGTAATGAATATTGGAACCTACATTTGAATCATGAAATGAACTTATTTTTGACATTAAGTGTATCTTTCTTACAATCCCTTTTTCTAGCCAATTTTTGAATTGGAAAAGGTTATTATTAATAAGAAACATTAGATTTTACCAGCTAATGTTTTCTTTGCTTTTATTTGGTCTCAGTTTACTTTAAATTTAGTAGCGAGCAATATTTTAGCCATATTCTGAATTATCTTACTATCCAGTTTTATAAAACTTTTGGGTTGAACCATATCACATCTTTTTTGTTATTTTCTTTTCTTGTTAAATGTTCTAATGATGTGTCTTCTACCCCATTGTATGTTTTTGTTTTCCCATAAGCACATTTCAGTGTCTTCTTAGTAATAATTGACAAGTAAATGATTTCTACATCTGGGCATGCAAGACCTCATTTTTCTTTTGGGGTGCATAGTCTAGACCATGCTATTCTGGGTTTACTATAGTCCCAAACATATTATTTTATTATTTTATTTCTTTAAACCATTCTTGTGGGACAGGGGTAATACTGGCCTGTAAATAATATAAGATTGTTGGTATGACTGACATTTTGTTAACTATATCTTTCCCCATAGCGACATCTTCATCTTGACCCAGCTCTGTAGTTTGTCTTTAATCTTTTTAGTTAATAGTTTGTGGTTCTGATTATATAAATCTGTGATAGGCAATACCATTGAGATACCTACATAATCAAGTTGTTGTCTCTGCTATTATGTTGGAAAGAAGTTAATGATCTGGGGAGTTATTGTCTCTTGTATCAGCACTATTTCAGGTTTACTTTTATTTAGTTGATAACCTGAAATTTTTGAATATATGTAGTATTTCTAATAAGGCCACATGTAAGCTATTTACTAGATCTGTTAATAGCAATAAGATGTTGTCTGCATAAACATTTAGTTTGCATTCTTTTTTCATAATCTGAATCCTTTTTATATTTCTAATCTTAGTCAACAATATTTCCATTGCCAATATGAATAATGATGGGGATAAAGGGCATCCTTAACTGACTCCTCTGCGTAGAGTAAATTAATTGGTTATTTTACCATTTATTTTGATTCTCGCTCTTGGTGAATCATATACTGCCTCTGTCATTGCTATAAATGAGTCTGGAAAGCCTGTAATGTGTTAATACTCCTGAAATATAAAGCCATTCAATCAGATCAAAGTATTTCTTTGCAATCTAATGAGAGGGCTATGGTATCTAATGATTATTGAGATGCATATTCTAATAATAATTGTACTTTATGCAGTCCTTCAAAGATATTTCTACCTGGCAATTTTTTATCTTTGATGAATAATTGTTTGCAATATATTTTAATATTCTATTGTTTAATATTTTGTAATAATTTAATATTGATATTGGAAAGTAATTTTCAGTATTATCTTCATCTTTATTGCATTTTAGAATTAATGTTATATATGCCTCATTGAAAGACTGCAGAATTATACATTTTTTGTGAATTCTTTGATATAATTTAAGTAAATATGACAGTAAATGATCTTTACATTTTTGGTAAAACCCAAATGTATACCCACCCAGGCCTGGGGCTTTTTCTTTTGGCATGGAATTTACAGCATATTCAATTTCTGCTATAGTAATGGCCTTATTAATGTCAACATAAAAGTCAGTAATAATATCCTTTGGTATTGTATTTTTACAAAATTGGGCCACCTCAACTTTTGTTACCTTATTTTCAGATTTATATACTGCAGCTTGGACTAAAAATCCCAAAAAGAGTTCTTCTAAGTCTTCTTTTTTGTTCTTACCTTATCATGTTTATCATATATTGCTACTATTTCATCTTTTTTGTTGTTCTTGTTTTATTCTTTCAGCTAAATATCTCCTGGAATTTTCACTAAGTGCCAAGTTTTCTTTATTTTAACCCAATGTGCTTATTCCTTTGTTGTTGCTGACTTATTTAATGTATTCTTAATACTATAGTAATCTTCCTTAAAAGCTCCACAACAGCCCTAATGTTTTTGTTCGAAAACCCTCAGTGGTGATTCTAGTTCTTTTGTTTTTATTAGTGTTTGTCAATTTCTCCAATTTGTGTCTGATGTAATTTACCATGTATCATTGCTTTGAATGCTTCCCAACTGTAAAAAATACTTTCTGGATCTTTAGGTTTTTCATTCCAATACTTTACAATTTGATTTGATGTTGCTAGGCAGAAAGATTCTTCTTGTAACAGCCTATTATTCAGCCTCCATATTCTTGTCTGTAAATGGCATCAGTTAAGCTGGAAAGTCAATGAAATTGGATTATATTTAGAATTATACGCAGGTTCAATACTGGGTTTAAACATGCCATCTTGAGTTACCATCATCCTGGACATCAAAATATAATCCAGTCTAGAAGAAGATTTGTAAACATGTGACAGAAAGGTACTCTTTAGCAAACAGATGCATTTCTCTCCATACATCCATTAGTATATTTGTTTTTTTTTATAAATGGTTGTAAATATGTGATCTCTATCCCAACCCAATGGATTGGACATTCTATCAAATTCTGAATCAATAGTAGCATTAACATTTCCTCCCAATATAATGGTATATATATTACAATTTTTTTTTTTTTTTTTTGCCTCACAGGGTTTGAGGGTTTGCTTCTGCAGCCCTCTCCAGCCCAACCTAGGACAACTCGCCACTGGAATTTGCCTCGCAGGGTTTGAGGGCTTGCTTCTGCAGCCCTCCCCAGCCCAACCTAGGACAGCTCGCTGCTGGAATTTGCCTCACAGGGTTTGAGGGCTTGCTTCTGCAGCCCTCCCCAGCCCAACCTAGGA
The DNA here is from genome assembly GCA_016271365.2 of Neoceratodus forsteri. Lineage (NCBI taxonomy): Eukaryota > Metazoa > Chordata > Ceratodontiformes > Ceratodontidae > Neoceratodus > Neoceratodus forsteri. Next base: position 30,690,183 of record CM028137.1, on the reverse strand, counting down.
CAGCTCGCTGCCAGAATTTGCCTCACAGGTATGGACACGGAGGAGCCCTGAGTGCACTGTGTGCACCGAAACTTTTGAACTTGCCACTTTTTGTGGTGCAGTAGCCCAATTAAATTTCATTGCTATTCAGAGGGAGCTGCTTGCATTTACCTGGTGTTAGCTATGCTTCTTAGCTGTGCTCCTTCAAGCTGAAATTTTTCACACACACCCCCACCTGGTCCATCTATTAAATACTCCTTTGCTCCACCCTATACCCTATCTTTTTTTTTGTTTGTGTAACCAGGAGTAGCACACTAAGCTGAAAGCTTTTTTACAGCAGCATCCTGGGAGCACAGGGAAGTTAAGTGACTTGCTTAGGGTCACACAGTATGCAAGTGGAAGCTGTGGGATTCAAACCCAGGTCTGGCCTGCTGGATGTCACCAAATTTGCAGGCTCAGAGGCTATTTGACTGGGTTCAACATCATATGGCAAGACTGGCCCTCCGGAGGTGGTGCGGTGGCTATCTACATCAAATCTGCCCTTCACTTCACTATCTCCATTACAAAAACTGTACCCAAAGCATACAAGCTTCTGATGGTAAAACTGTCCTCCCCTCCTCACTACCCATCTTTGTGGCTGGCATTTACTGCTGCCCAGGCACGCCAACCACAATAGTCACCAACCTTCTGGGCCAGCTCTTCTCCTTGCCCATTCGGCGAATTATACACTATGGGTGATTTTTAACCATAATTGGCTAGCACCCACGCTTAACAAAACCCAAAATCGAAGTTAACTCCTGCTCTTTAACCCTCAGCCAAACCATTACTGAACCCACTCGCCTAACCTTAAGTCTGCATCACTCACCTCAACTGGGCGCTACCTCCCACCCACACTATGTTGTCAGCTCAGGAATTCTACCTGATTCCATTAGCGACCACCACCTAATCTACTTAGTCCGCAAAATCCAAAATTAAATCCCCCAAATTTATGTTAACGTTCCACAAATCCTCAACCTCTCCCCCTCTTGGATGATCTTCACCACTCTAACTGGGTCCCAAATGCAACCGCCCCAATATGGATTCGGCCCTTATGCACTTCTATAACACCTTCCTCTCCGCCTGGGACAAACACCCCCCAACTGGACTAGAGTCCATAGTTCCCACCTACCCTGGATCACCCCCTAGACTGGTTGCTTACACAACGCGCCCTGATAATGCCTGGCGATCCACAAATCCTCTCCCTCCCAGGTGACCATACCTCCTATCGCATGCTCTGCAACAGGTGCACTAAGGCCACCCACCTAGCTAAGTCTGAATATTTTAATAACACACTTAATACAAACCTTGGAAGACCTTCCAACTTCTGAAAAGTCATTAACTCCTTTTTCTCCCCCAAACAGCTAACCTCCTCCTCTTCTCCTTGCCCAGGATTCTCCTTTCTGATCCCTGGAAGTCGCTCTCAAGTTTAATTCCTATTTCACTACCTGTGCCCAGGCCTCCTTGAAACCCCTCCCACCTGCTAACACTCAATCTCCTCAGCCCCCCTAACTCCCAACCATCCACATTTTAACTCCTTCTCCTTTAGACACATTTCCCCACAATTGCCTTAGATGCCTCTTTCACACCCTAAACCCCTCCAAAGGCAAATCCTCATAGCTTGACAACAAACTCTCTTCCTATCTGCTCCTGCCATCGCTACCCCGCTAGCCCTACTAAACCTTTCCTTCAGTACCAAGTCACTCCCCTCGAACGGAAGCATGCCACTGTTCTACACCTCCCTAAAGGTGGCGACACTCACTCACATCCAACTACCGCCCCCATCTCCCTCCCCTCCCCACCCTCTCAAGAAAACTCCAGGAACACCTTTGTGCTATCCCAACTCTCCCATTTCCTCACAAACTAACCTTCACCCCTTTCCAGTCCGGGTTCAGAAAACACCACTCCACTACCTCCTCCCTGCTCAGACTCACAGACCACATCCTCACTGGGATGGACAAAGACTTATCACTGCTGCTATCTTCATTGACCTCGCAAAGCTTATTCAACACGTATCCCATTTCTCTCCTACTATCCTGCCTTTTTCTGGAAGCTGGTTTAGCTGAATCCACCGTAAACTGGTTCTCTGTACCTGCACACCAAATAGAACCCAATCAACTAAAATAGCTGACCACATCCCCCCATCACCACTGGTGTACCCCAAAGCTCAGTGCTCGGCCCATCCTCTTCTCCATCCTACTAAATGGCCTGCCCAGTTCCTGCTCACTCCTCCGCTATCTACATGTATACAGTGGCTGATCCTCTGGCCGGACCCCGAAAGTCACCTCCAAACTTCAAGCCAGACTTCTGCAAAATCAAAACTGGTTTCAAGCAACCAACTCTCCCCAAATACAAGAAAACCAACTCTATGACTTTTAGGCACCAGTAGCGCCTCAAAACTCTCCTCCCTCTGAGATTCCACACCTAAATAACTTGCAGTCCTCAGTTCCCTCCTTCAGGTATCTCGGGGTTTGGCTTGACTTCCCCTCTCCTTTTACCACTCATGTCGATGCCATCATTTCCAAATGCCGCCTCAAACTTGGTGCCCTCTATAGAAACAACACTAGTCTCCCACCTCCTGTCAGGCATGAAATTGTTCAGAAAATGATTCTACCTTCCTTAATTACTGTGATGTAGTTTACAGTTCTGCACTGAACCACCCTAACCACTAGATCCCCTCTTCAATGCTTTCTGCCGCTTTGCCCTCGATGCCCCCCCCACAGTCCACATCACTGCTTGCTTCATCGTTTCCCTGTCCCTACCTTCTCTGAGTAACCACCGCCTAATTCATATCGCAAAATTCACTTCTAACTTCTGGCTCGGCTCCCTTCCGCCCTATCTCACATCCGCCCTATCCCCCCCACCTACCTCCTCACACGCCCTCAGGACCGCTGACCCTAGATTACTATTCATCCCTCACTGTAGGACCACCACTGGCCAATCTGCATTCTCTTACCTCTTCCCTAAACTTTGGAATGGCCTGCCCACCCAGATCCGTTATTCTTCATCCAAACTCTCCCTTTCCTATGCCCTCACTAACTTCCTTGCACCTAATTGCTACTGCCCCTGACCACCCTCCCGTTAGCTCCTCCTCTCCTGCTCCCCCCCCGCGCCTGACCAGTGGTCTGGCCATTGCCTAATTGTCTGGCTTATATACTACCCTACGACTATTCCTCTCATTACTACCCTTCCCACTCTCAATTTCTCCCTCTCCCTCCACCTAAGCTCCCCAACCCCTCCCTCCCACCCAACCTCTCCCTATACATCTACTTCTTCACCCTCCTACTCTATCCCCTCTTGCCTCCAAATCCTTCCTACTTGATTGCTTCTCCTGTAGCTCAACTTCCCCCACTGGCTCTCAAGTTCTGCTACTACTACCTCTGTTCTATAAACTGGCACTTATGTATTTCTTGTGTTGCCTCGATGTGTAACCATGCTTTGTATACTATGCCCTACGATCATGTTCTGTACTGTTCTTACCCTGCCGGGTAACCACGATTTGTACAACCTGTATTTGCTGTGCTGTACTGCTTTGCCATGTATCATATTCAAATGTAATCCCTCCCAACTATGTGCATTATCCATATTGTGCCACTGTGAGTTCAACTACTGTATGTATATCTGTCTCCTCTGTAACCACCCCCCCCAGGTCGCACCATGAGACTAGCATCTTTTTGCTCAGTGTGCCTTTCCTGGTGAAACATTTTCAATAAATAATAAATAAAATAAATAAAGGGGTGTGGCACATAACTGTAAGCAGTCCTAGAACCTGCAGTCTACTGTCTATGCTGCCTAAGTCCTGCTTCTGGAAAATATAAGGGACAGAAACTGCTCTGATCACTATGGCATGCTCACAAGGGATTTTATTTTCCTGTCCCCATCCTAGCTGGACAGGGTTTTCTCCTACTGACTACCAATTCATTAGAAAATCCATACTGGCATATTAGCATCATCTGAAATCCCAGCAGAAACAAGATACCAGTTCACACCTGATAATTGGCCCTAAGACTGATTATTATGGAGGATTTAGTGTTTTTCACCTGACTTTCCTCCATAGGCAGGGTACCCATCCTATGTCTGAATAACTGCCTAAGACAGGACAGAAGAGCTTGTTACTGGCACCTCTGCTAGCATAGCATGCCTCTCCAGACGTTTACCCACAATCGCGTGCCACATGGGGCACACAACCCTTGGGCCCCTCTCTCCAATTGGGGGTATTCCTGATGACAGTCTATATACTGTCCCTTCTCTGGGTGGACAGGCTCATAGGCCTAGGGCATCCAGAAATAAGGGGACAAAGGTACAATGACACCCCTCCTGTCAGCCTCTACAATGGAATGCCCTGCTCCAGCACTTGCCTCTCCTCAGCCCACAAGCTCATAAGAAAGGGGATATGCTACGATATCTTCCACTTATGCAGGCAGGATGTGCCAAGGCAACTGAATCCCATAGGCCAACCAAAAATTACTCTGCCTTCTTGCTGCGTTACTGCTCCTGGCAGGTGACATACAACCTAACCCTGGCCTTAACACCACCAACTTCTCAATAACATCCTCTCATGACTCCCAATGGGCATCCACAAAGGGGCTAAAAATAGCGCATATGAACCCATGCAGCCTAAGATCAAAAATGCAAGAGGTACAAGCCTGGCTTGATCTCTACAAGCCTGATATCCTTGCCATCTCAGAGACATGGCTTAAGGCACACATCCCTGATCATGAGATACTGGCCCAAGGTTATAGTATGTACTGTAAGGACAGGTTGACCAAAAGAGGGGGCAGTGTACTCGTTTACGCCAATGTAGCCCTAACCGTATTGCTCCTCACCTTGCAGCAACACACCTCCCCTGATGCTGAATGTATATTCATTCAAGTCACCCTAGGGCACAACAAGCAACTCGCTATTGGCTGTGTTTACCACCCACCCAAATCAGCTCTTCAATCCCTAGAAGCAATAACAAAAATCACGGCTCCACGTTGTTTCTTCGGTGCTCCTTATTCTGGGTGACTTCAACCCAAACTGGGCCCAGGACCCTAACAACACCATTATGGCACTGACCCAAGAAGCAAACCTGGTACAGGTCATCTTAGGAACCAACCAGACTTAACCACAAATCAAGGAACCACACCACCCCTTGATTGGGCTCTGGTGTCCAGTCCCTTCAACATCCAGAAAGCCGGCATAATGGTGGACCCTTAAGTGACCACTCCCCCATATTCTGAATCTGGAAGAACAGAGCACCAAGATCCAACCCAGAATACTCACTGCTCGGGACTACACAAACTTCTCAGCAATGCAGTTTAATGACTACCTACACAATCTGGACTGGAGCCCAATTAAGCTCCTCCCCACCTTGGCTGAGGCTCTGGAGCATTTCCACAGCACAGTATGTACAGCAGCTAACCTCTTCGCCCCCTTGAAAAAACGTAGAACAAAGGGTGGCTGCTACAAGTGGATCTCCATCCTAAAACCCCTATGGCCAGTCGAGACAAGGCCTGGAAGAAGTTCAAACTCTCTTCCTTCCTGCCGACCTCGTGCCATACAAGGTCTTAAGAAACAAATGCAAGAGAACCATCAAACTTGCAAAAGGGATATGTCACTCACCTACAAAAAACAATTTGGGCAACCTAAACAATTCTGGTATCACGTCAACAACCTGATCAGGGTAACACTAAGACTGAACCTGGCCTCATTGAGGTCAATGGTCAGCCAGTGAGCGACTCCCTCAAGTGCCGCTGCCCTCAACAATCACTTTGGTAACCTCAGTGCCTACAAGGTCAGCCTGCCTCACTGGCCTCTGCTTCTAATGTTATCGCAGCCTACTCGCCTTGACCGTCCCTCCTTCCATCTAAGACTGGTGAAGACAAAAGAGGTCCAGTCCCTCCTAAGGGTTCTGAAAGACAAAGGCTCAGGAGGTGCTGATGGGATAAACCCTTAGCTACTTAAGGCTGGCACCCCATCCCTCACCAGACCCCTGACCTGGCTCATAAACAGATCCCTACTTGAGGGGACTGTTCCGGACCAGTGGAAACAGGCAAATGTGGTCCCTATTCACAAGGGTGGCTCCAGGGAAAATGTAAGCAATTACAGGCCTATTTCCTTGCTCAGTACACTTGCTAAGCTACAGGAAAGGTTACTCTATGGTCAACTCCGTGACTACCTGGAGTCCCATCAGCTAATTGCACGTTCACAGCATGGTTTTAGAACTAACCATGGGACTGACACAGCACTCATCCATCTCTCGAATGACCTGCTCAGAGCAATGGATAATGGGACACCCACTGGCGCTATCTTTATAGACCTGTCTAAGGCATTCAACCTTGTGGATCACAAACTCCTGCTACTAAAACTGGATAAAATTGGCCTAGACCCCTCACCCTCAAATGGTTTTGGGAGTTATCTATCAGGGCTGATCCCAGAGGGTCATCTGGAAGGGTGCCACCTCAGGTCCTCTATCCCTTACAGAGGGAGTACCACAGGGTTTGATCCTTGGCCCACTCCTTTTCTCCATATTTACTAATGACCTAAGCCTCCACTGTGGGGGAAGCTGGGTCATTCAGTACATGGATGACACCATCATCTACTGATCCCTGGATAACATTGCAGCTCTAGGTCCGCTTCTCCAAGCTGCCCTAGCATCTCTTGAGGCCTGGCAGAGAGCAAATAGAATGGTCCGAAATGCAGGCAAAACTAAGGCGATGCTATTCGGATGCAACGCCCTTTGACACTACAGGTCTAAATCTCTGCAACTCACTGCTCTCTTTTGGGAAATGACATCGAGGTTGTGCCCTCCTTAAAATACTTAGGTCTAACAATAGACCATTGTCTTACCTTCAAGTACCACATGGATCAGGTCACCAAGACCATACACAACAAACTTGACCTGAGGTCAGGACCTCAATCGCCACAAGTGCCCTCCCCACCCCTGACTTACACTGCCCCGATCTTACAGGGCATGGCCAAGCAGGAGGTCACCAAGATGCAACTTCATATAACAAGGTAGCCCGTTTGCTACCCAGGACCACTCATGAAGGCACCATTGTGATACACTTGCCCAGCTATGCTGGCCCTTGCTGACCTCTCATCTCCACTAGCCCCTGCTCTGCTTGACCTTCAAGCTACTCAGCCCTTCAGCTCCACCCAGCATCGCTGGAACTATCACGCACTCAAACGTACCCCAGGGCCCTCCCCGGACATCTGGACATACACTGCTTGAAGTTCCCAGGTTAGGACTAACTCTGGTGGCAGGTCATTCTCCTACACAGCCCCCTACCTGTGGAACAAACTCCCACCCCTAGTTCAGGAAGCCTCCTCACTGACGAACTTCAGCACCAGACTCAAAGCCTATATGTCTGATACTAGCACTTGTCATTGCCACAGTTCATGACCCCCCCACTTGCTTTTATCCTCCTAATATCGAGATCCTCCAAGCACCTTATCAGGTTCCACGGTTCTTCCCTCTAGGCATAGTACCACAGCTAACTTTCCACTGAACCATGCTAGTAGTAAACAATGAGCTTACCATGTAAAATTACATTTCTTCTGCACCTTTTGTTAATTCTACTGTCAACATATTTGTAAGGACTGATGCATGATGATAACCATGACTGTAACCTGCTAACACACCTAAAACTACTCTGTAACCCAAGTCTTTCTCTGTATGAAAATATGTATTGTTATCCCGAGTCGCCCCTGAAAAAGGGACCTTCGGGGCTCAGTGGGCCTACCCGGTCACCAAATTTTAAATAAATAAAATAAAATAAAATAAAAAATAAATAAATTCATGTAACTTCTACCAAGAACATGTTGTAATGCTGAAATATAGCATATATTGATCCAATTACCATATTTTATTCATGTATTTGTACTTTCAGTAGTATAATTCTACCCTGTATATCATAATCATAATCCCATATTTTGCATGAACAATGTCTGTGTATCAAGATTACCACCCCTCTTCTATTCTTACCTCCTTGTGAGGAGAATGCTCATTCCTACCTAGTTACATTTCAATTTTGCTATCTCTTTCTCATTTAAGAATGTCTCTTGGAGACATGCCATACCACGCTTTGTTTTGCCAAATAGTGTAGTAGTTTATATCTCTTCACTGGAAGCTTATTTAAAAACCTACCTGTTTGATTTAGCCTATCCTGATCTGTTTTGAATTTGATTGCAGTTTTATGAAGTTTGTTTTAGAACTGTATTTATGTGCAGGTGTTTTTTGTTTTTTTAAAAGCACCTTTTACAAATAAAGCTGACTTGACTTGACTTGACTTAATTCCATTGACATTCTGGCTTACCATTTATATATTTTGGCTCATCTTAAATTATTTTCCAAATCTTCTAGAAGCATTTTTCTTTACATTATTTATGACCTTATATCCATGCAGACATGTATACTATTACATTGTGCCCCATTTCTTACCCTTTTTCCCAGTTCCCTTAGCCCCAACCCTGTTTGATGCCAATTTCTCATGTTAAGGCATCTTCCCCTCTCATCGCTTCAGTTTCTATTTGGGATTGAAAGCATAAGTAGCAGCTTCCCCGGTGATCTTCTTATATTCAAATTGTGTAGGCCCCTATAGACTCCTTTCTTTCCACTTCCTCTCTCTCTCTCTCTCTCTCTGTCTGTCTGTCTGTAACCTTATACTATACCCCAGCATTTCTACTCTGCTCTTATTTTTGTTTTATATTTTATCTTTCTGTACTTGTAAAGAAAGATCATGTTAAACAAAAAACACAGCAACAACTACAACATCAACAATAACAACAACAAAAAAAAAAATTGAAATTCTGCCAAAGGCCAACATCTAGTAATGTAGTTCCCTGATCATCCTCATATTTCTCTTCCTCCTTCCTTCCATGAGCTGGCTCATCCATTTTGAAACATCTGAGGAATTCTTATTTTCAAATCTTGAATGGCGTCAGCTTTGTATTGCATATCAGAGTCTGATTATTAAGCAACAGTTTTAGATGAGCAGGAAAATTAACTAGATATTAGTTTCTGTGTTCATTGCATTTTGTTGTAAGGGGATAATTCTCTCCTTTCTTTCCATAGGTCATTTGAAAAGTTTTGAAAAGTCTTGCCATTTTGAAATCTCCTGGTCTCTGAATTTTAATCTTTTGTTTGCAATGCAAGCTTGAATAATTCAAAATTTGTCTTCACTTCATAGAAATTACCCATTGTTGCTCTGCCCTTTTACCAGCTTTAGTTGATTGCTGAATCCTCATTGGTCCATTTATGGCTCTGTCTATTTCAGGAACAACTGCATCAGGACCTAAGAGTTGATAAATAAGCCTTTTAAAATGGACTTCATTGAGTTTGATTTTTCCATTCTTCTAATAGCCATATAGTCTCAACTTTTCCACCTGGCTCTGTCCTCTGTTCATCCTGTTGTAATTTAAAGTTCACCTGCTCTTTTGGATGGTTTTAATTTGAGCTAGAACAGGATTTAAATCATCTTCTAATTTCAGTTGTTTGACCTCTAATTCAATTATCTTTTGAGTTTTCCTCAGTTTTCTTGTCAATGTTTTTTACTGTTCTCTGAATGTCCTGTACTTTTGCAGTTAGTGGTGTAATCTGTCTTACTTCTGCTTGTATTCTATTTGCATTTTATTAAAGCCCTACCAAGCTGGAGGGCATCAATTTGCATTGATTCTTCATTTGTTTCATTCTAGGATGTTTGCTATAGTCTGTCTTTCTTCTTGATTGTCTTCCATCCCTTCTGGTTTTGTGGTCCTTTACAGGTCCAGAATCTGTTTAAAATCTGTTTTAGCTGCCATTTCTAAACTGTTTCCCTTTGGGTTGTGGTAAAATGGGCTACTTTAGATGTCCTTGCTTTTACTTGGACTGCTTTGCTGGGACATTAAAGCTTCTGTTTGGGCCCTAGTTGCCCTTTTTACTAGATTTCCAGTAATGTTGAATGTCTCCTCCACTTTATCTTTTTTCCTGAGGCCTCTGAATTAACTCTTTTTTGCAATTTAGATTGTTTTCTGTCCTTTTCTTTAAAGATCTAGTGGGATGTTTTAGCCAGCTGTGTAGTTATTGAATATCTGTTATCTTGTTTTATTGCATTTTTGTAGATTTGCAAATAAGTGAACTAATAATATTGGCTCATTTTTCTAGTTAGCTTGTTCTTTTCTTTACTGGATGTTCAGAAAGCTGTTCCGCACCATTTGTTTTTCTCTGGATGGGGCGTGATGGGTCAGGGGAAGCTGTCACAGTGATTTGATGTGGACAATCTTTTGTTTTCTGTGTGGATGTGCATTTTCTTTCCTGTTATTAGTGTCTAAACAAAGTAATAGAATGTCTGGAAAGCTAATTCCTATACTGTGTATTTATATTGAAATATGTAAATCACTGCTGTCCAAATAAATTGTGGAATTAATCAGTTTGTCATTTTTTATGTGTTGTCATAATAGCATGTTCCCCGAGTTGTACCTAAAGTAGTAAATAGTCACTGCATGACATATTAATGTAGGTATCATTTTGAAGTATAAGAACTATTAATAGTTTGTATAGCCTCAGCACCATATAGGACACTGATTCATTCTTAATTATGCTGGCTATTACAGGTATCAGATAACTATATTTTGGAAGTTTTTCTGCAAAGTACAGTATTACAGAACATTGAACTGCAGCCTCTGTGAATGTGAAAAAGAAATCCTCAGCTCCACACACGCTTGCCAAATAGTGTCCAATAGTCAAAATAAATAAAAACAATGGCACTGCAGGTAATCGTAAATCCAAATTTATTACAAGCAGTAAAATTGCAAGGCCGCTGTGCAGTACAGGATCCCAAACCTCGACTAGTTTTGCACTACTTGTGTGTCATCAGGAGGATGATGATGCATGAGTAGTGCGAAACTATTCAAAGACTGAAGACTGTCTGCAGGTAACCTGCAATTTCTACTTGCAATAAATAGGGAGTTCATCATCAGTATCCTAGTGCCACTATTTTATTTAGCCTCTATGAATGACAGTGACTTTTCATGAAGAGCAGTGCAAATAGTGACACTCACCCCAATGAAAACAAGAAAATATATTGTATAAATCTGACAACAAATTGTCTCTCCATGTTTTAAGCATACTATACAGCATTTGCATAGCATGATTTGTTTATGGGCTTAGTCTCTGTTGCCGCTGCTATGTGGAATTTGAATCTAGAGCCCAAGTATTTTTTGAAATCTGTGTTCATGTATTAGCTGTTTATCATTATCTGCCTATGTCCATTTGGTTCACTAGTGACAAAAAATCAGTTCTGAAAGGTTACTATTCCAGAATCTGTTCTGTCCCTTCTGTCATTGAGGGATTTATAAGACTGGGCTAGAAGAACAAGGGCCTGTTTAAGAAAGACATGACAGAGCTGTTTCAAATCACTCTCTCTCCAGTAAAGCAGTGTTCTGCAGACAGGCATACTTTTTACATGTATGTTCCCTCAAATTACACTGCACACTTTAAATCACTGCTGCCTGCCCCTGCCCCCCCCCACACACACCGGGAATAAGGGAAAAAGTAAAATACAGATATACATTCATATATTCGTGTAGTTCTTTTCCTTCTCTTTTTTGGGGTCTCCATGGCCCAAACAAATAGCATCCCCCTTAAGGGGTGGCTGGCTCCCTCTCCCTGGGCTAAGACACAGATATGGCACACTGATGAGTCCAAATGAGGACGAATCACGTTTATGTGTCTGCTGTTCTTAGCCTTTGTTGATTGCACTGTGAGGCCTTCTGGCACCATACAAGTCTACTTAAAGCTGAGGCAGCCCAAATTCTCTCATTGGGATTTGCATACGTTTCCCATGATGCATTGTATTATTGGAGTATGTGCAATTGTGCTTACATTCATATAAATACATACTTCATTAGATTTTGTTGTAATCAAATAAAATCTAATACTGTATTTCATTAGGAGCTTTACTTTAATATTTAATGTCTGTAGAAACACTGCTTCATTGGAGACAGAGAGTGACATGTAACAGCACAGTCACATCTTAGTGCTACCACTCAGTTCCTTGATCCCAGTCTTATGAATACCTCAAAGCAGAAGAGCAGAACAGATTCTGAATTAGCAACATTTGGAGCTGATTTTCTTCACTGATATATCAGTTGGACACAGGGCAATCATGATAAACAGCTTATACAAGACAAAGATTTCAAAGTATTTCAGCTCTGGACTCCAATTCTACATCTCAGGAGTAACACAGAATCAGTCCATAAACAAATTGTGTTCTGCAACTGCTGTATGATATATTCAAACATGTAAAAGACATTCTGTCATCCAGATTTATTTAATACTTCACTATTGCATTTTTCCGGGAGCTGGGCTTGCTGTCATGCCACGTCCCAATTGAAAGTCACTGTATTTCATGGTAGTAAGCAGCATGTAGCACTGGGGCAGATGGAGTTCAATGTCCTGTAATAATTGTTCAGAAAGACTTTAATATGCACATACTTGATGTTATTCAGATTAAAACTAGTATGACTGTCAATGACACTCATTTCCAGAAACATTACAACTGAGGCTGGAAAGTGAGGTGACCAGTGATTTATACAAATTCAGATAATTTTTAACACTCTTTCTCATCACTCCCTCCCTACCACTAATCCTTACCTTTAAGTCTCAGACGGCTTTAAATTACAGATCCATTATGTGAGAGGGTCTGCTTTATTCTTAACAAAAAATTCATATACTGTACACTGTCAAGTTTTGAGTATCTTGTCCTTTGGTGCAGGACTAGCAGTCATGAACTCAGCATCATGCAACACTGTGCAAACTATATGTTCCCAGTAAATTTTTCATCATTCTGTGACTTAGTAACAAAAAAAAAAATAGCCTGGGTAAAGAATTGGCTGGAGAATAGGACACAGAGGGTAATAGTAAATGGAGTCCACTCTGAAAAAAGGGGGGTTACTAGTGGGATACTGCAGAGTTCAGTATTAGGACCGGTCCTCTTCAATGTCTTTATAAGCAACATTGCAGAGGGACTAGAAGAAAAGTATGTCTCTTTGCAGATGACACAAAGTTCTGCAACAGAGCTGATGCACAGAGGGTGGAAGGGATGAGAAGGGACTTGGCAAGGTTAGAGGAATGGTCAAATGTATGGCAGCTTAGATTCAATGCTAGAGAAGTGCAAGATAATGCACCTGGGAAACAAAATCAGGGAAGAGTACACAATGGGGGACAGATACTAAAAAAACAAAATGGAAAGGGACCTGGGGTAGTCATATCAGTTGACCTAAAGGTGGGCAAGCAATGTGAGAGGGCAGTAAGGAGAGCTGAGGGGATACTGGGATGCATAGGGAGAGGCATCACCAGTAGAAAACAGGAAGTTGTTATCCCTCTGTACAGACAGCTGGTGAGACCCCATCTGGAGTACTGCGTGCAGTTCTGAGAGCCCAGTCTCCACCAAGGACATAGACAGGATGGAAGCTGTCAGAGGAGGGCAACTAAAATGGTGCAGGGTCTGTACCAGAAGACATATGAAGAGAGACTAAAGGAGCTTAATATGTATAGCCCCGAGAAAAGGAGGACATGATAGAAACTTTCAAGTACCTCAAGGGAATCAACAAACTCCAAGAGGGTAGCATCTTTCAAAAGGTGTGCAAGAACAAGGGCACAATTTGAAGATGGCAAGGTGGCTCAGAGTAATGTAAGGAGTATTTTTCACAGAGAGGTTGTGGATGCATGGGACAGCCTTCCAGAGGAGGTTGTGGAGTCAAAACAATGGTGGAATTCAAGCAAGCATGGGACAGTCATAAGGCAATTCTAGGGGGTTGGAGTAGAAAGAAGTAGGCTGCTGGTTAACTAGGATCTGCAGCTTATCCATTAGGTAGGGAAATGGGCAGACTGGGTGGGCCAAGTGGTCCTTATCTGCCGTCAAATTCTATGTTTCTATGTTTCTTAAGAATTTCACAGACATTGTGATTAAAATTTCTACTATTATAAGAAGGAACTCAGGTAATGTCATACAAATAAAAGCTTCAGTCTAATTCGGCTTGTCAGGACAGTGCAGTGTTACTAGTGCTGGGCTCACCCCCCACAGCATCACGACTGCTCAGAGCTTACAGGTGCACGCATTCCCCTATGAAAGCAGGATCAGAAGAAGGTTTTGAGCCAGTAAGACCCACAACACAATAATGGTATGAAACATCCACATGTGTATATTCTGTGTAGAATAAATAAGTTACTCTGAATATAAAAAGGCAGAAATAAACAGACAATCCGCTAGCTCTTTAATAGCTTTAGAAATATTTGTTGCTTTTTTCAAGTTTGCTTTCCCTGCTTGTTGTTTTGGATTTTCTGGTTTATCTTCATGCATTTCAATATGTTATATTACTTAAACTGAGAATTCCAATTTGTAGGCAGGCAAGGACAGAAAAATAGCTGAAGCTATTTGTATGATCTCATGTAATACAACACTTTAATATATTTATTCTCAGGGATACTAAGACCACCCTCCCTTAGCTCCTCCTCTCCTGCTGCCCCTGCGCTGACCAGTGGTCTGGCCATTGCCTTAATTGTCTGGCTTATATACCCACCACGACTATTCCTCTCTATTACCTACCCTTCCCACCTCAATTTCTCCTCTCCCTCCACCCAAGCTCCCCAGCCCCTCCCTCCCACCCAACCTCTCCATACATCTACACTCTTCACCCTCCTACTTTACTCCCCTCTTGCCTCCAAATCCTTCCTACTTGATTGCTTCCCTGTAGCTCAACTTCCGCCACTGGCTCTCAAGTTCTGCTACTACTACCTCTGTTCTATAAACTGGCACTTATGTATTTCTTGTGTTGCCTCGATGTGTAACCATGCTTTGTATACTATGCCCCACGATCATGTTCTGTACTGTTCTTACCCTGCCGGTAAATCCCACCCATTTGTGCCAACCTGTATTTGCTGTGTTGTACTTTTGCCATGTATCATATTCAAATGTAATCCCTCCCAACTATGTGCATTATCCATATTGTGCCACTGTGAGTTCAACTACTGTATGTATATCTGTCTCCTCTGTAACCACCCCCCCCAGGTCGCACCATGAGACTAGCATCTTTTTGCTCAGTGTGCCTTTCCTGGTGAAACATTTTCAATAAATAATAAATAAAATAAATAAAGGGGTGTGGCACATAACTGTAAGCAGTCCTAGAACCTGCAGTCTACTGTCTATGCTGCCTAAGTCCTGCTTCTGGAAAATATAAGGGACAGAAACTGCTCTGATCACTATGGCATGCTTACAAAGGGGATTTTATTTTCCTGTCCCCCCCCATCCTAGCTGGACAGGGTTTTTCTCCTACTGACTACCAATTCATTAGAAAATCCATACTGGCATATTGTATCATCTGAAATCCCAGCAGAAACAAGATACCAGTTCACACCTGATAATTGGCCCTAAGACTGATTATTATGGAGGATTTAGTGTTTTTCACCTGACTTTCCTCCATAGGCAGGGTACCCATCCTATGTCTGAATAACTGCCTAAGACAGGACAGAAGAGCTTGTTACTGGCACCTCTGCTAGCATAGCATGCCTCTCCAGACGTTTACCCACAATCGCGTGCCACATGGGGCACACAACCCTTGGGCCCCTCTCTCCAATTGGGGGTATTACTGATGACAGTCTATATACTGTCCCTTCTCTGGGTGGACAGGCTCATAGGCCTAGGGCATCCAGAAATAAGGGGACAAAGGTACAATGACACCCCTCCTGTCAGCCTCTACAATGGAATGCCCTGCTCCAGCTTACTTGCCCTCTCCTCAGCCCACAAGCTCATAAGAAAGGGGATATGCTACGATATCTTCCACTTTTCGAGCAGGATGTGCCAAGGCAACTGAATCCCATAGGCCAACCAAAAATTACTCTGCCTTCTTGCTGCGTTACTGCTCCTGGCAGGTGACATACAACCTAACCCTGGCCTTAACACCACCAACTTCTCAATAACATCCTCTCATGACTCCCAATGGGCATCCACAAAGGGGCTAAAAATAGCGCATATGAACCCATGCAGCCTAAGATCAAAAATGCAAGAGGTACAAGCCTGGCTTGATCTCTACAAGCCTGATATCCTTGCCATCTCAGAGACATGGCTTAAGGCACACATCCCTGATCATGAGATACTGGCCCAAGGTTATAGTATGTACTGTAAGGACAGGTTGACCAAAAGAGGGGGCAGTGTACTCGTTTACGCCAATGTAGCCCTAACCGTATTGCTCCTCACCTTGCAGCAACACACCTCCTGATGCTGAATGTATATTCATTCAAGTCACCCTAGGGCACAACAAGCAACTCGCTATTGGCTGTGTTTACCACCCACCCAAATCAGCTCTTCAATCCCTAGAAGCAATAACAAAAATCACGGCCCACGTTGTTTCTTCGGTGCTCCTTATTCTGGGTGACTTCAACCTAAACTGGGCCCAGGACCCTAACAACACCATTATGGCACTGACCCAAGAAGCAAACCTGGTACAGGTCATCTTAGAACCAACCAGACTTAACCACAAATCAGGGAACCACACCACCCTTGATTGGGCTCTGGTGTCCAGTCCCGCCAACATCCAGAAAGCCGGCATAATGGTGGACCCCTTAAGTGACCACTCCCCCATATTCTGAATCTGGAAGAACAGAGCACCAAGATCCAACCCAGAATACTCACTGCTCGGGACTACACAAACTTCTCAGCAATGCAGTTTAATGACTACCTACACAATCTGGACTGGAGCCCAATTAAGCTCCTCCCCACCTTGGCTGAGGCTCTGGAGCATTTCCACAGCATAGTATGTACAGCAGCAACCTCTTCGCCTCTTGAAAAACGAGATCAAAGGGTGGCTGCTGCCATGGATCTCCATCCTAAAACCCCTGCGGCCAGTCGAGACAAGGCCTGGAAGAAGTTCAAGCTCTCTTCCTTCCTGCCGACCTCGTGCCATACAAGGTCTTAAGAAACAAATGCAAGAGAACCATCAAACTTGCAAAAAGGGAGTATGTCACTCACCTACAAAAAAACAATTTGGGCAACCCTAAACAATTCTGGTATCACGTCAACAACCTGATCAGGGGTAACACTAAGACTGAACCTGGCCCCATTGAGGTCAATGGTCAGCCAGTGAGCGACTCCCTCGAAATTGCTGCTGCCCTCAACAATCACTTTGGTAACCTCAGTGCCTACAAGGTCAGCCTGCCCTCACTGGCCTCTGCTTCTAATGTTATCGAGCCTACTCGCCTTGACCGTCCCTCCTTCCATCTAAGACTGGTGAAGACAAAAGAGGTCCAGTCCCTCCTAAGGGTTCTGAAAGACAAAGGCTCAGGAGGTGCTGATGGGATAAACCCTTAGCTACTTAAGGCTGGCACCCCATCCCTCACCAGACCCCTGACCTGGCTCATAAACAGATCCCTACTTGAGGGGACTGTTCCGGACCAGTGGAAACAGGCAAATGTGGTCCCTATTCACAAGGGTGGCTCCAGGGAAAATGTAAGCAATTACAGGCCTATTTCCTTGCTCAGTACACTTGCTAAGCTACAGGAAAGGTTGATTACTCTATGGTCAACTCCGTGACTACCTGGAGTCCCATCAGCTAATTGCTGCGTTCACAGCATGGTTTTAGAACTAACCATGGGACTGACACAGCACTCATCCATCTCTCGAATGACCTGCTCAGAGCAATGGATAATGGGACACCCACTGGCGCTATCTTTATAGACCTGTCTAAGGCATTCAACCTTGTGGATCACAAACTCCTGCTACTAAAACTGGATAAAATTGGCCTAGACCCCCTCACCCTCAAATGGTTTGGGAGTTATCTATCGGGCTGATCCCAGAGGGTCATCTGGAAGGGTGCCACCTCAGGTCCTCTATCCCTTACAGAGGGAGTACCACAGGGTTTGATCCTTGGCCCACTCCTTTTCTCCATATTTACTAATGACCTAAGCCTCCACTGTGGGGGAAGCTGGGTCATTCAGTACATGGATGACACCATCATCTACTGATCCCTGGATAACATTGCAGCTCTAGGTCCGCTTCTCCAAGCTGCCCTAGCATCTCTTGAGAGCCTGGCAGAGAGCAAATAGAATGGTCCGAAATGCAGGCAAAACTAAGGCGATGCTATTCGGATGCAACGCCCTTTGACACTACAGGTCTAAATCTCTGCAACTCACTGCTCTCTTGGGAAATGACATCGAGGTTGTGCCCTCCTTAAAATACTTAGGTCTAACAATAGACCATTGTCTTACCTTCAAGTACCACATGGATCAGGTCACTAAGACCATACACAACAAACTTGACCTGAGGTCAGGACCTCAATCGCCACAAGTGCCCTCCTCCCCACCCTGACTTACACTGCCCCGATCTTACAGGGCATGGCCAAGCAGGAGGTCACCAAGATGCAAATCCTATATAACAAGGTAGCCCGGTTTGCTACCCAGGACCACTCATGAAGGCACCATTGTGATACACTTGCCCAGCTATGCTGGCCCTTGCTGACCTCTCATCTCCACTAGCCCCTGCTCTGCTTGACCTTCAAGCTACTCAGCCCTTCAGCTCCACCCAGCATCGCTGGAACTATCGCACTCAAACGTACCCCAGGGCCCTCCCCGGACATCTGGACATACACTGCTTGAAGTTCCCAGGTTAGGACTAACTCTAGGTGGCAAAATCATTCTCCTACAGCCCCTACCTGTGGAACAAACTCCACCCCTAGTTCAGGGAAGCCTCCTCACTGACGAATCTCAGCACCAGACTCAAAGCCTATATGTCTGATACTAGCACTTGTCATTGCCACAGTTCATGACCCCCTACTTGCTTTTTATCCTCCTAATATGAGATCCTCCAAGCACCTTATCAGGTTCCACGGTTCTTCCCCTCTAGGCATAGTACCACAGCTAACTTTCCACTGAACCATGCTAGTAGTAAACAATGAGCTTACCATGTAAAATTACATTTCTTCTACCTTTTGTTAATTCTACTGTCAACATATTTGTAAGGACTGATGCATGATTGATAACCATGACTGTAACCTGCTAACACACCTAAAACTACTCTGTAACCCAAGTCTTTCTCTGTAGAAAATATGTATTGTTATCCGAGTCGCCCCTGAAAAAGGGACCTTCGGGGCTCAGTGGGCCTACCCGGTCACCAAATTTTAAATAAATAAAATAAAATAAAATAAAAAATAAATAAATTCATGTAACTTCTACCAAGAACATGTTGTAATGCTGAAATATAGCATATATTGATCCAATTACCATATTTTATTCATGTATTTGTACTTTCAGTAGTATAATTCTACCCTGTATATCATAATCATAATCCCATATTTTGCATGAACAATGTCTGTGTATCAAGATTACCACCCCTCTTCTATTCTTACCTCCTTGTGAGGAGAATGCCTGTCCTACCTAGTTACATTTCAATTTTGCTATCTCTTTCTCATTTAAGAATGTCTCTTGGAGACATGCCATATCCACGTTTTGTTTTGCCAAATAGTGTAGTAGTTTATATCTCTTCACTGGAAGCTTATTTAAAAAACCTACCTGTTTGATTTAGCCTATCCTGATCTGTTTTGAATTTGATTGCAGTTTTATGGAAGTTTGTTTTAGAACTGTATTTATGTGCAGGTGTTTTTTGTTTTTTTAAAAGCACCTTTTACAAATAAAGCTGACTTGACTTGACTTGACTTAATTCCATTGACATTCTGGCTTACCATTTATATATTTTGGCTCATCTTAAATTATTTTCCAAATCTTCTAGAAGCATTTTTCTTTACATTATTTATGACCTTATATCCATGCAGACATGTATACTATTACATTGTGCCCCATTTCTTACCCTTTTTCCCAGTTCCCTTAGCCCCAACCCTGTTTGATGCCAATTCTCATGTTAAGGCATCTTTCCCTCATCGCTCAGTTTCTATTTGGGATTGAAAGCATAAGTAGCAGCTTCCCAGTGATCTTCTTATATTCAAATTGTGAAGCCCCTATAGACTCCTTTCTTTCCACTTCTCTCTCTCTCTCTCTCTCTCTGTCTGTCTGTCTGTAACCTTATACTATACCCCAGCATTTCTACTCTGTCTTATTTTTGTTTTATATTTTATCTTTCTGTACTTGTAAAGAAAGATCATGTTAAACAAAAAACACAGCAACAACTACAACATCAACAATAACAACAACAAAAAAAAATTTGAAATTCTGCCAAAGGCCAACATCTAGTAATGTAGTTCCCTGATCATCCCTATATTTCTCTTCCTCCTTCCTTCCATGAGCTGGCTCATCCATTTTGAAACATCTGAGGAATTCTTATTTTCAAATCTTGAATGACGTCAGCTTTGTATTGCATATCAGAGTCTGATTATTAAGCAACAGTTTTAGATGAGCAGGAAAATTAACTAGATATTAGTTTCTGTGTTCATTGCATTTGTTGTAAGGGGGATAATTCTCTCCTTTCTTTCCATAGGTCATTTGAAAAGTTTTGAAAAGTCTTGCCATTTTGAAATCTCCTGGTCTCTGAATTTTAATCTTTTGTTTGCAATGCAAGCTTGAATAATTCAAAATTTGTCTTCACTTCATAGAAATTTACCCATTGTTGCTCTGCCCCTTTTACCAGCTTTAGTTGATTGCTGAATCCTCATTGGTCACATTTTATGGCCTCTGTCTATTTCAGGAACAACTGCATCAGGACCTAAGAGTTGAGTAAATAAGCCTTTTAAAATGGACTTCATTGAGTTTGATTTTTCCATTCTTCTAATAGCCCATATAGTCTCAACTTTTTCCACCTGGCTCTGTCCTCATGTTCATCCTGTTGTAATTTAAAGTTCACCTGCTCTTTTTGGATGGTTTTAATTTGAGCTAGAACAGGATTTAAATCATCTTCTAATTTCAGTTGTTTGACCTCTAATTCAATTATCTTTTTTGAGTTTTCCTCAGTTTTCTTGTCAATGTTTTTTACTGTTCTCTGAATGTCCTGTACTTTTGCAGTTAGTGGTGTAATCTGTCTTACTTCTGCTTGTATTCTATTTGCATTTTATTAAAGCCCTAGCCCAAGCTGGAGGGGCATCAATTTGCATTGATTCTTCATTTGTTTCATTCTAGGATGTTTGCTATAGTCTGTCTTTCTTCTTGATTGTCTTCCATCCCTTCTGGTTTTTGTTGGTCCTTTACAGGTCCAGAATCTGTTTAAAATCTGTTTTAGCTGCCATTTCTAAACTGTTTCCCTTTGGGTTGTGAGTGAAAATGGGCTACTTTAGATGTCCTTGCTTTTACTTGGACTGCTTTGCTGGGACATTAAAGCTTCTGTTTGGGCCCTAGTTGCCCTTTTTACTAGATTTCCAGTAATGTTGAATGTCTCCTCCACTTTATCTTTTTTCCTGAGGCCTCTGAATTAACTCTTTTTTGCAATTTAGATTGTTTTCTGTCCTTTTCTTTAAAGATCTAGTGGGATGTTTTAGCCAGCTGTGTAGTTATTGAATATCTGTTATCTTGTTTTATTGCATTTTTGTAGATTTGCAAATAAGTGAACTAATAATATTGGCTCATTTTTCTAGTTAGCTTGTTCTTTTCTTTACTGGATGTTCAGAAAGCTGTTCCGACCATTTGTTTTCTCTGGATGGGCGTGATGGGTCAGGAAGCTGTCACAGTGATTTGATGTGGACAATCTTTTGTTTTCTGTGTGGATGTGCATTTTCTTTCCTGTTATTAGTGTCTAAACAAAGTAATAGAATGTCTGGAAAGCTAATTCCTATACTGTGTATTTATATTGAAATATGTAAATCACTGCTGTCCAAATAAATTGTGGAATTAATCAGTTTGTCATTTTTTATGTGTTGTCATAATAGCATGTTCCCCGAGTTGTACCTAAAAAGTAGTAAATGGTCACTGCATGACATATTAATGTAGGTATCATTTTGAAGTATAAGAACTATTAATAGTTTGTATAGCCTCAGCACCATATAGGACACTGATTCATTCTTAATTATGCTGGCTATTACAGGTATCAGATAACTATATTTTGGAAGTTTTTCTGCAAAGTACAGTATTACAGAACATTGAACTGCAGCCTCTGTGAATGTGAAAAGAAATCCTCAGCTCCACACACGCTTGCCAAATAGTGTCCAATAGTCAAAATAAATAAAAACAATGGCACTGCAGGTAATCGTAAATCCAAATTTATTACAAGCAGTAAAATTGCAAGGCCGCTGTGCAGTACAGGATCCCAAACCTCGACTAGTTTTGCACTACTTGTGTGTCATCAGGAGGATGATGATGCATGAGTAGTGCGAAACTAGTCGAGGTTTGGGAGACAGTACTGCAGGGTGCCCCTGCACTACTGCTTGTAATAAATTTGATTTACTAATACTCTGTGGTGCCATTGTTTTTGTTTATTTAGCCTCTATGAATGACAGTGACTTTTCATGGTGCTGCGGCAAATAGTGACACTCACCCCAATGAAAACAAGAAAAATATATTGTATAAATCTGACAACAAATTGTCTCTCCATGTTTTTAAGCATACTATACAGCATTTGCATAGCATGATTTGTTTATGGGCTTAGTCTCTGTTGCCGCTGCTATGTGGAATTTGAATCTAGAGCCCAAGTATTTTTTGAAATCTGTGTTCATGTATTAGCTGTTTATCATTATCTGCCTATGTCCATTTGGTTCACTAGTGACAAAAAATCAGTTCTGAAAGGTTACTATTCCAGAATCTGTTCTGTCCCTTCTGTCATTGAGGGATTTATAAGACTGGGCTAGAAGAACAAGGGCCTGTTTAAGAAAGACATGACAGAGCTGTTTCAAATCACTCTCTCTCTCCAGTAAAGCAGTGTTTCTGCAGACAGGCATACTTTTTACATGTATGTTCCCTCAAATTACACTGCACACTTTAAATCACTGCTGCCTGCCCTTGCCCCCCACACACCGGGAATAAGGGAAAAAGTAAAATACAGATATACATTCATATATTCGTGTAGTTCTTTTCCTTCTCTTTTTTGGGGTCTCCATGGCCCAAACAAATAGCATCCCTATAAGGGTGGATGGCTCCCTCTCCTGGGCTAAGACACAGATATGGCACACTGATGAGTCCAAATGAGACTAATCATGCTTATGTGTCTGCTGTTCTTAGCTTGTTGATTGCACTGTGAGGCCTTCTGGCAACCATACAAGTCTACTTAAAGCTGAGGCAGCCCAAATTCTCTCATTGGGATTTGCACACGTTTCCCCATGATGCATTGTATTATTGGAGTATGTGCAATTGTGCTTACATTCATATAAATACATACTTCATTAGATTTTGTTGTAATCAAATAAAATCTAATACTGTATTTCATTAGGAGCTTTACTTTAATATTTAATGTCTGTAGAAACACTGCTTCATTGGAGACAGAGAGTGACATGTAACAGCACAGTCACATCTTAGTGCTACCACTCAGTTCCTTGATCCCAGTCTTATGAATACCTCAAAGCAGAAGAGGCAGAACAGATTCTGAATTAGCAACATTTGGAGCTGATTTTTCTTCACTGATATATCAGTTGGACACAGGGCAATCATGATAAACAGCTTATACAAGACAAAAGATTTCAAGAAGTATTTCAGCTCTGGACTCCAATTCTACATCTCAGGAGTAACACAGAATCAGTCCATAAACAAATTGTGTTCTGCAACTGCTGTATGATATATTCAAACATGTAAAAGACATTCTGTCATCCAGATTTATTTAATACTTCACTATTGCATTTTTCCGGGAGCTGGGCTTGCTGTCATGCCACGTCCCAATTGAAAGTCACTGTATTTCAGGTAGTAGGCATGTAGCACTGGGGCAGATGGAGTTCAATGTCCTGTAATAATTGTTCAGAAAGACTTTAATATGCACATACTTGATGTTATTCAGATTAAAACTAGTATGACTGTCAATGACACTCATTTCCAGAAACATTACAACTGAGGCTGGAAAGTGAGGTGACCAGTGATTTATACAAATTCAGATAATTTTTAACACTCTTTCTCATCACTCCCTTCCCCTACCACTAATCCTTACCTTTAAGTCTCAGACGGCTTTAAATTACAGATCCATTATGTGAGAGGGTCTGCTTTATTCTTAACAAAAAATTCATATACTGTACACTGTCAAGTTTTGAGTATCTTGTCCTTTGGTGCAGGACTAGCAGTCATGAACTCAGCATCATGCAACACTGTGCAAACTATATGTTCCCAGTAAATTTTTCATCATTCTGTGACTTAGTAACAAAAAAAAAAATAGCCTGGGTAAAGAATTGGCTGGAGAATAGGACACAGAGGGTAATAGTAAATGGAGTCCACTCTGAAAAAAGGGGGGTTACTAGTGGGATACTGCAGAGTTCAGTATTAGGACCGGTCCTCTTCAATGTCTTTATAAGCAACATTGCAGAGGGACTAGAAGGAAAAGTATGTCTCTTTGCAGATGACACAAAGTTCTGCAACAGAGCTGATGCACAAGGTGGGGTGGAAGGGATGAGAAGGGACTTGGCAAGGTTAGAGGAATGGTCAAATGTATGGCAGCTTAGATTCAATGCTAAGAAGTGCAAGATAATGCACCTGGGAAACAAAATTCCAGGGGAAGAGTACACAATGGGGGACAGATACTATAACAAACAAAATGGAAAGGGACCTGGGGTAGTCATGTCAGTTGACCTAAAGGTGGGCAAGCAATGTGAGAGGGCAGTAAGGAGAGCTGAGGGGATACTGGGATGCATAGGGAGAGGCATCACCAGTAGAAAACAGGAAGTTGTTATCCTCTGTACAGACAGCTGGTGAGACCCCATCTGGAGTACTGCGTGCAGTTCTGAGAGCCCAGTCTCCACCAAGGACATAGACAGGATGGAAGCTGTCAGAGGGAGGGCAACTAAAATGGTGCAGGGTCTGTACCAGAAGACATATGAAGAGAGACTAAAGGAGCTTAATATGTATAGCCCCGAGAAAAGGAGGGGGGGGGGGACATGATAGAAACTTTCAAGTACCTCAAGGGAATCAACAAACTCCAAGAGGGTAGCATCTTTCAAAAAAAGAGGTGTGCAAGAACAAGGGGGCACAATTTGAAGATGGCAAGGTGGCTCAGAGGTAATGTAAGGAAGTATTTTTTCACAGAGAGGGTTGTGGATGCATGGGACAGCCTTCCAGAGGAGGTTGTGGAGTCAAAAACAATGGTGGAATTCAAGCAAGCATGGGACAGTCATAAGGCAATTCTAGGGGTTGGGAGTAGAAAGAAGTAGGCTGCTGGTTAACTAGGATCTGCAGCTTATCCATTAGGTAGGGAAATGGGCAGACTGGGTGGGCCAAGTGGTCCTTATCTGCCGTCAAATTCTATGTTTCTATGTTTCTTAAGAATTTCACAGACATTGTATTAAAATTTCTACTATTATAAGAAGGAACTCAGGTAATGTCATACAAATAAAAGCTTCAGTCTAATTCGAGCTTGTCAGGACAGTGCAGTGTTACTAGTGCTGGGCTCACCCCCACAGCATCACGACTGCTCAGAGCTTACAGGTGCATTCCCCTATGAAAGCAGGATCAGAAGAAGGTTTTGAGCCAGTAAGACCCACAACACAATAATGGTATGAAACATCCACATGTGTATATTCTGTGTAGAATAAATAAGTTACTCTGAATATAAAAAGGCAGAAATAAACAGACAATCCGCTAGCTCTTTAATAGCTTTAGAAATATTTGTTGCTTTTTTCAAGTTTGCTTTCCCTGCTTGTTGTTTTGGATTTTCTGGTTTATCTTCATGCATTTCAATATGTTATATTACTTAAACTGAGAATTCCAATTTGTAGGCAGGCAAGGGACAGAAAAATAGCTGAAGCTATTTGTATGATCTCATGTAATACAACACTTTAATATATTTATTCTCAGGGATACTAAGATTCGGTTTAACTTTTATTAGAAAGTATTTTCTGTCATCTCTGTGGCCCTCTTTTTAAGTTTTGTAAAAAGTCATTTATTAATTGTGAGCCTCCAGTGCACAGTAATTCAAAGAGAGACTAAGAATATCATACCAGTGCTTGCCATTTCTATTTCTTTCCTCTTCTGAATTGCTGGTTTCTGCTTTCTTCTTCAATAGTGCATTGGTCGGTTGAATGGAAATGGTGTCTCCAATTATTCAATTCCTGTTGCTTTAAACTGCTGTCCTTTCCTCCTCAAGGATTGGCAAGGTGAGGCAATTGTATTTATAGGGTGCCCATTCCGTGAGGCTCAGGGCACCTAACAATCATAAATGCATAAAAACAAGTGTTAAAATACAATACAAATTAATACAATAAAATTCAGTATGCTAGCACATTTTTATAGTGTGCTTCAGGTTGCGGGGGGAATAAACTGGTTGTCCAGAAGTAGATCAGCAAGCTTCGAAGGCCTGGCTAAAGAGGTGAACTTTCAGCCACAGCTTGAACACCTCAACCGAGGGAGCCTCCCAAACTGTAGGTGGAAGTGACTAACGAGTTCCACAGGGTCAGTCCCTGTGATGCTAAATGCACAGTCACCCGATGTCCGGAGCTGAATCCTGGGAACATCAAGGAGGCCCCTCAAAGAGGAGCAAAGGGAGTGAACAGAGGTCACAAATGTCAGGAGCTCTGACAGGTAGCCATGACTCAGTCTGTATAGGGTCTTATAGGTGAGCAAACCCACCTTGAAAAGGACCCTCCACCTGACAGGCACCCAGTGCAGGGCATGGAGGACCAGGGTTATGTGATTGGACCTTGAAAGACCTATCAGCAACCGGTCTGCTGTGTTCTGCACTAGCTACAGTCTGCGGAGGGTCCCTCCTGTGACCCTGAAGTATACAGAGTTGCAGTAGTCAAGCCTGATAAAGACATGTACCAGTGTTGGCAGATCCTCAAGCAGAACAAGGGTCTTAATCCTGGTGATGTTCCGCAAGTGGTAACAATAAAATTTGAAGATGATTGTAGTATGGGGCTATCATAAACAACACAAATGATGGTAAAATACTGCAAGATGCCCTGGAAAATCTCCACAGTTGGACAGTCAAAAATAAATTGGAACTTAACATGGGAAAATGTACAGTTATGCATATGGGGAAGCAAGATAGGAAATTCAGCTTTAAAATGGGTAATCATAGGTTATCCAAAACATCTGAGGAAAGAGATTTGGGGGTCACATTTAGTGCTGATTTGCAAATCAGTTCACACTGTGATAAAATGGTAAGAAAGGCAAACCAAACATTAAATTGTATCCTGAGACATATAGGCAGTAGTGACATCAGGTTTATAATGCCATTGTATGGCTCCCTGGTGAGACCAAATCTAGAATATTGTGCAGAGGTATGGTCACCTTACAAAAAAGGGATATACAAAAAATAGAAAATATTCAGAGAAGGACCACAAGATCAGTAAAAGGGCTAAATGAAGTTATATATGCCGAGAGACTAAACAAACTAGATCTTTACCCCCTGCAGTATAGAAGAACTAGAGGAGGCATGTGTATGTTATACAGGGCCATACATGACAATTCATATGGGAAGAACTAGGTCTGTTCCTAAAATACTGCAAGCATGAACCAAGAGGGCACCCACTAAAATTAACCAGGGGTAAATGGAATCTCTTGAGAAAGAAACACTGGTTCAGTCAGAGAGTGACACCCCTGTGGAACAGCCTCCCATCAGAAGTAGTTACTAGTGAGACAATGGATACTTTTAAAAAGAGGCTCAATAGGTTTCTCACCAACAAAAGTGTGCCTATTTAAACTTTAATTAGGCAAGCATTAAGGACGAAAGTCTATCTGGCTTGTAAATACCTATGATACCTATGGTAGAAACCACTTTTAACAACAGATGACACTTGATTATCAAAGGTCAGTCTATGGCCCAGGATCATGCCTAGATTTTGCACCCTCTGGGAAGCCACCATTCGATTGGATCCTAGGACCAGGCTTGTGTTAGCCCCCGGTGGCAACCCATCATGCCCTCAACCAGACTCGATCACTAATATCTCTGTCTTATTCAGGTTAAGTCTCAGCCAGCAGGAAGCCATCAAATCATTGATTTTAGCCAAACAGTTGTTAAGGACATTGACAGGTCCAGCTGTTCTGGGTGCAAAAGACAGATACAGTTGGGTATCATCTGCATAGCAGTGAAACTCCACACTGTATTGACAAATGATCTCGCCCAGAGGCAGCATATACACTGCAAACAACATTGGGGATAAGATCGAACCCTGTGGTACTCCACAAGAAAGAGGCATTGGGCAGGAGGAGAAATTCCTTATGACTATTAACTGCACCCTATACGAGAGATAGGACTCAAACCTAACAAAAAAAGGAATCCTGCCTCAGATTCCATGAGCCGATTCTAACCAAATTCTCCTTTCCCCACACTCTACCCACCTTCATTGGAGTAGTCTATGCTTCTCCTTAGCTTAGTCAAGATGCTCTTGCAGCATCTACTGTATCTCTGATCTTCCACCATTAGCAAACTCTGGCGAACTAATACTACTTGCCGACTATAACCTCAACTGGCTGTCCCTGACATCTAAGCCCACTTCCTCCAAATTGGAATCCTTAAACCTCACACAGCTAATCATGGAACCAATCCCATACAACCCTCACTCCTCTAATCACACCCTCATTGATTGGATTCTCTCATCTCATCCTCACCGTACAGTCACAGCCAAAGACATGGTCAGATGTTTCCTGAAATTTTTGTGATATTTCTAGAGAAATCTCTTGCTTTCTGCATTTCCACAGTAGGGACAGCAGAAAGAAACTCTTCAGAAATTTTGCAAAATATCTGGAATTATCTGACTATGTATGTGGCTACTGCTGTATATATGCAGTTGAAGTCCTAGCCCCCACCTTAAGTGACCACTGCAACACCTATTGCATTACAAAAACTCATCTACCCAAATCTGCACCAAAATACATTAAGCTATGCCCACTAAATTCACTAGACACTAACTCCCTCCTCTAAAGCTTATACAACATGAACTGTGCACCAGTTTACTCTGCAGAATCTGTTGATACTGCCCTAGCCCACTTCATAAGCATTTCCAACAGTGTCTGGGATCTCTACACCCCCCCTTAGAAAAGCCAGGGTCAGGAAATGCCACCACCCCTGGATTACTGCCCTCATAATTGCCCTCTACAAAGCCCATGACAAAGCTTTGTCCACCTTCAAAGCCTCCCTATCCCCACACTCACGTCAAGCATATAACACTGCAAGAAATGCTTGCACTAAGGCTATTAGGTGTGCTAAAGTGGATTACTTTAAACACCGGTTTAACACAGCACACAACTCCTCTTTCTGGAATATAAGTTAAGTTTATTGGCAGGAAAACTCTATTGAGCACATTCATTTTCAAGGAGGTCCTGTAAGGACAACATTAAACAACAGTGTACAATAAAAGTGATGACATAGCGTACAGGTAAAATAATTGGTAGAAAAAAGTGCATATATGGTCAGTAAAAACAATAATAAAACATATTGGAATCTGGTGCCCAGGTACGCAGCGGTGACATACCATAAGGTAACAATAATTGGTGATACATACAGGGTCAAAAAAAAACAAAAAAAATTGTGAAGCATACAGGAACCAATTCATATTGAGAGGGAGAACAAAAAATAGAATCAGTAAGAACTTATACAATTGCTGCCAGCTTCCCAAGATGGCTGAGAGTGCAGAAAGGAAGCAAGAGGGTAAGGAAAAATACATAACTACTGATGAGGAAGAAATCTGACTGAAGGGGCAAGGGATAGGTGCAAGAAGTTGTGAGAGGACGAAAGAGCAAGGGAGAGAGTTGGGCAGGTATCAGGGATGGATGGTATAGAAGGAGTCCTGGGGGTAAGGGTGGGGATGGATTAGGGAGGGCAGTGGCCAGGGTAGATAGGGAGACTAGGGAGAAGGATACAAGAAGTCTGAGGGTACTCACTTGATAGCAGTTGCAAGAGACTGGCATGATATGCTAGGACCTGTGGTAGTGACAGACTACTAGGAAGAATTTGTAGGTCAGGGTTCTGAAGAAATTTAATGAGACAATGCTGGTGAGCCTGAGTGATGTCTGGATGAGATTCCACACTGATGGGATGGCATAGCTAATGGCACCCTCGCCGAGGGAGGTACGCATCCAGGGTACGTTGAGGAGGATGTAGGCAGATTTCCTAAGGGAGTAGGAGTAATGAGAAATATTAAGAAGTGAGGAGATATAGGTGGGTAATTTATTTAGTAGACTTTTGATGGTCCAGGTACCTAAATGGAGTAGCTGCTGGGTGGTGATGGGTTGTCATCTGACTTTTTTACATAAGTCACCGTGGTGCATCCTAAAAGGTGCTTTAGTAATGCAGCACAGAGCCCAATGGAACAGTATATCAAGCTTGTGAAGGTTGGAAGCAGTGGCACCGTTGTAGATGATGTCACTGTAGTCTAGGAGTGGCAGGAATGTGGCCTATACTAGTTTATGCCTAATGTCAAGGGGAAAGAGTGTTCTGTTACTGAAGAAAAAGCAGTCTTTCTTTCAACTTATGAGAAAGGTAGTCGATGTGTGCACTGAAAGAAAGTTTGCTGTCTATCCAAATGCCCAGATATTTTAATTGATTAACCATGTCTAGTGATTCACCTGGGATAGTCATGATGGGTACAGGTGACGTGCTGTGTCGAGGGGAGGGCCTATTGCTACTAGGTGCAAAATAGAGGAACTTGTTTTTTTTTGACATTGAGTAGTAGCTTGGAGTTGATTAGGTTGCACTCTAGCTGTGTGAAGTCAGCTTGGAGTACATCATGTACTTTAGATAAGGTTGGCTTAGACGTAACTATAACTGTATCATCCACAAACAGATGTACAGTATTTTGGAGTTGCTGATATTGGAATCTAGTGAGTTAATGTAAATACCAAATAGTATAGGGCCTAAAATGGAGCCTTCTGGGACACCTCATTTTATGGGGAGGGAGTAGGAGACCTGATCACTCGCTTTGGTTTCCTGAACTCTACCTGTAAGGTAGCTCAAGAACCACTGAAGGGTGGTGTCAGCCATGTCTATTTTACTGAGACCACTGAGGATGAGGTTATGGTTGACAGTATTGAATGCCTTGCTGAAAGCAAGGAATATGGCACCTGTGATTTGTTTGGAATCATGCGTGGCCAGCCAGTCATTGGTGACTTTAGTTACAGCAGAGGTGGTACTGTGTTTTTGTCTGAACCCAGACTGGGCAGGGTTGGGAAGTAAAAACTTTTCAACATGGTCTTTAAGCTGGTGATTCAATTCAACTCAATTCAACTTTATTTTTAAAAGGTGCTTTTCTTAAAACCAAAGCGCCTGTACATTTCAAACAATAAATACAATAAAATTAAAACTAATATAAATCATTAAAAGCTATGCTAAAAAGGTGGGTCTTCAAAGCTCCTTTAAAACTAAGGACGGTCGGGCAATTTCACACCTGACGAGGTAGAGAATTCCATAGGGTCGGTGCCATAAAACTAAACGATCTAGCACCTGATGTTTTCAAACGGACCCTAGGAATCACCAGCAATCCCTCGTCAGTGGCTCAGAGGGGGTGGGAGGACAGTAAGGGCAAAGGAGTCCTTTCAGGTAGGTAGGTCCCAGAACATGTAGGCTTTATAGGTCAGCAAACCGACCATGAAAGTGATTAGCCAAAACACTGGAAGCCAGTGCAGTCCACGAGCACAGGCATTATATGGCTGGATCTAGAAAGATCCAGTCAACAGCCAAGCTGCCAATTCTGCACTAAGCTGCAGGCAGGCAAAGTTCAACCCCGATAGCCCTAGTGATAGGGAGTTGCAGTAGTCAAGACGGGAGGAAACGAAGGCATGGATCAATGTTGGAAGGTCCTCTGGAGGAACCAGGTGCTTCACCCTGGCAATATTCCTCAGATGGAAAAAGGAAGTTTTGACTACCGCTGACACCTGAGATTTAAGCGTCAGATGGTCGTCAATTATTATGCCAAGATTCCGCACCTGATCTGAGGTCGCCAACTGAACACCTCCAAGCCATAAGCCTGAGGTGATCCATCCGGCAAACCCACCTCACAGCGGCATTTGTCCATGACCAGCACCTCAGTTTTTTCCGGGTTTAACCTCAGCCAACTCCCATTCATCCAGTCTTGAATTTCTGCAAGGCAGTTATTAAATACCGACAAGGCAGCATCCTGGCCGGGCACAAAAGACATATACAGCTGGGTATCATCTGCATAGCAGTGAAAACCCAAACCATATAATCTAATAATCGCTCCTAACGGCAGCATATACACCACAAACAACATAGGCGCTAAGATAGAACCCTGCGGTACCCCACAGGATAGGGAGACTGATGCCGAGGAAAAAATTCCTGACACCACTCTCTGAGTCCTACCCTCGAGGTAAGATCGAAACCATCTGAGGACCATATCAGATAGTCCACAGATAGACCGCAAATGTTCTGACAGCACACCATGGTCAATGGTGTCAAACGCTGCAGAGAGATCAAGTAGTACCAAGATGGATCGGGTCCTACAATCTCTCGCTATTAGGAGGTCATTTAGTACCCGAACCAGCACTGTCTTGGTACTATGCCTTTTCCTAAATCCAGACTGGAGAGAATCATAGATATTGTTGTTGGTCAGATGATCCTCCAACTGTACTGCGACCACTTTCTCAATAACTTTACCCACAAAGGGTAAGTTAGAGACTGGTCTGTAATTTGCTAGACAATCTGGATCTAGGGAGGATTTCTTTAATAGAGGCTTAACTATAGCCCTCTTTAAGGGGATCCAGAAAGATCCCCCTCTCCAAAGACTTCCAGACTATCAAAGCTAGGACTAGGCCAATTTTATCCACACAACCCACTAAGAGGTGTGTGGGACCAGGGTCCAAATCACAGCTAGTCGGTTGCAGCGCTTGAATGATCATCACAACATCATTGATTGTGGGAAGGCTGAAGTCAGACCATCTAAACTGGGTGTTCGACATCTCCTGCTGACCACCATCATTCCCACTGGGGAGGGAAGAGTGGATATCCGATCTGATTTTGACAACCTTATCTGCAAAGAAGAGAGAGCAAGCTCATCACACCATTCTTGAGATAAGGCTCTTCTGGGCTGCAGACAGACTGGATTGCACAGTCTGTCCACAGTCCGAAAGAGCTGAGCTGGTCTATTCTGTGCAGCCGCTATCTCTCTGGACAGGAATTCTGCCTTCTTACGAGAGATTGCGGATTGATAGACCATATAATGGTCCATCAAACTAAGCCTGTCATCATCAAGACCGGACCTCCGCCAACGCCTCTCCAGGTGGGAGGCAGTATAGCGCAGTGGTATAAGGCTCTAAGCTGCAAATCTGGGGACATCCAGCAGACCAGACCTGGGTTTGAATCCCACAGCTTCCACTTGCATACTGTGTGACCCTGAGCAAGTCACTTAACTTCCCTGTGCTCCCAGGTTGCGCCTGTAAAAAAGCTTTCAGCTTAGTGTGTCTCACCTGGTTAAATAACTAAAAACAAAAACAAAAAAAAACAAAGCCTTCGTCCAACCCTCCTCAACTCCCTCATGGTCTCATCAAACCAGAGAGACCTGGGGCGAGAGGTGAGAGGACGAACACGAACTGGTGCAATAGAATCCAAGGCCCCTGTCACTGCCTCATTATAAGCATGTACCAGGTCACCTGGGTCTAAGCAATCTATCGGTAGGCTTGATAAGTCCAATACCGCCATCAGGTCATCTGGGTAAACACCCCTCAAGGGGCGGTATCGGACCATCTCCAAAGGGGCTGACCTAACAGGGGTGGCCTGAAAACTGAACCTAATGGGGTGATGGTCAGACCATCCGACCGGTTCCACCACCAAGTCGGATATCCCCATCCCCAGAAGGAACACCAGGTCCAATGAGTGTCCACCAATATGAGTCGAGGAGAAAACAAACTGTGTGAAGCCCAATGATATCATCAACTGGAGGAAGTCTTGACCAAATCGAGAGAATTCATCGTCGACCCAAGCATTGAAGTCCCCAGAACCAACCATCTGGGAGACCCCGTCAGGTCGACAATGAAGTCTGCGACTTCCTGCAGGAAAGCATTCTCGTCACCTGGTGGATGGTATACAAGAAGTATCCTACACCCCACACCCTCACCCAGAATACACTCAAAGGATCTGGTGACTCCCACCGGTAACCCCACCATATGTGATGGATGAGTTTCTCTAGCAGTTTGGTTAGGACAGGGAGGGTGGAGATGGGTCTATAATTGTTTAGGTTGCAGGGGTCACATGATTTGAACAAGGGCAAGAGATGAGCTGATTTTTAGCAGGAGGGAACCGTGGCTGAGGAGGTAGAGAGATTAAGGATATGAAGGACTGGTGCAGATAGATATCATAGCCAAGCTCGATGAAGATGGGATCGATGCCATCTGCACCACTACCTTTAATGATGTTATGTTTACTAAGGTGGTCCTCTACTTGTTTGTAGGTCACAGGGTGAAGCTGGAAGGTATGAGGAGGCGGGGGGTCATGGGTGGTGGGGTGGGATGGGAGATGTGACAGCCCTGCGTATGGGAAGGAATCAAACACAAGTCGAGCAGTGGCAAAATGGGTATTCAGTTTTTCTAGGATGAGGTCATGCTCAACATATTCGACCCCGTTAATGAGTAACTTGGTGGGGATAGATGGGGCTGCTTTATGACCTCAACTGTCTTGATTGTTTGCCAGATCTTGGCTGAGTTGCCTTTGGCATTTTCAAGGGATTCTACATAGAGGTCAGCTTTGGTAAATCATATTAGTATAACACAAGCATTCCTGGCAGTTCTAAATGCCTGCCAGTCAGACACATTCTTTGTGTACCTTGCATGGGCCCAACGTCTATCGTGATTGTGCAGTGCAGCTTTTAGGTTTGAAGTGAACCAGGGATGGGAGTGTTTACAGACCTGGATCTAATGAAAGGGGCATGTTTATTGGTGAGCTGAGTCTGTGTAATGTTAAGAAAGGTGACCTCCTCATCCACTGATTTAACAAGACAGAGATCTTGCCAGTTTACATATTTTAGATCCACAATATAGTTTTTGAAGTTGAATTTGCAGAACCTGTGCTTGGTGAAAAATGTAGAGGAAGAGGGGTGCTTATCTTGGTTTTTGATGCATGCTACAATATTGTGATCACTAAGATCATTATGGAATGCAGCTGTATGCCGAATATTGTGGGGGCAGTTTGTGATAATAACATTCAGGATAGAGCTATTTGCATGATTTTTCTCATTGAGCCTTGTTGGCTCCGTAATGATTTGGGGCAATACAAGCTAATCACAGAGTTCCTTTAGGACACATGCCTTAGGTGAGAGCCAGTCAAGGTTGAGATAGCCTAGAATGATGATTTTGTTGTTGATGGGTGCGATCAAGCTTTTGAGGGTTGAGATTAGCTCAAGACCCGCTGTGGGGGGGGGCCTGTAGCAACCTATAATGTTGAGAGCTTCGATTGTGGATATTTGGATTTTGATGGCCACACACTCAAATTCTTTGGGTTTGGACATGGTGTTGGTGATGGAGATGTTTAAGTGTTTTTTCATGTGGATAACCACTCCCCAACCCCTCGTGGGCCTGTCTGCTCTGAACAGGTTATAGGAGGGGAGTGTTATGCTTGGGTTATATACCACCAGCTGGCCCACATGTAAGCATAACCTTATACACCTACAAGTATTAGTGCCTTACCATAGTCTTCTAATGTTTTATCTTGTTTTATTACTTATATTAGTGCTCTTTGTTATAGTTACTATGCTCATATATGTCTGTAATGCATTTACCTATATATATATATATATATATATATATATATATATATATAGAGCACGGTCATGCCCCTATATTTAGGGTTGAGAAGTCACTTCTATGTTAAAGTCAAACTTTTGCATGCTAACAAGTTTGGACCCATTCAATGGATTTGCCTGAAATTTGGTAAGCATGGTGGGGCATAGTAGATATCTTGATTTGCCATGAAAACGCTGAAAAATGCAAAATTATATGTTTTTGGAGGCAGTTTTTGGGATTTTTTACATGGCCCTGCCGTCTGTTGTGTGGTGTACTGCTCTGTGAGATGGCTCATTTGAAAGAGCTTTGGTGGCCAAACATGCCGCTTTTTGTTTGGTGAAAAAATATTAAGGCATTCAAAAGTTATGCCACTTTTAAGTTCCCATTATAAGTCAATGAGAAAATATATATGTATGTTTTGAGAACAAAGAATGGGGTTCTGGCCATCTCATCCCACCTGGCGGTCAAAGAATTTGCAGCCTCGCAGTTCAAGAATTTTTGTCCCTGAGAATTCTTTGATCGCGAGGTCCGCCATCTTGTTTTTAGATTTCCAATTGTAAAAACACAAATATCTTGGCTCAGGGGTCACTCCTGAAGTAAAACTTGGATGAGTTTTAATCAGGGGGCTCCGATCTATCAAGCCATGCCTTTGGTTTCATTCAAAACAGTCAAAAAATAGAGTTATAAGCTTTTAAAATATTTGATCGCAGCTCGCTAATGATCTTTGTTCGTGAGCCTGCAAATTCTTTGATCGCAAGATTCTTAGATTGCTATCTTGCATCGCGACCTAAAAACATAATTATCTCAGCACAGTGGTGGTCTAGGGACACAAATGAGGGTGAGTTTTGTTCAGGGGGCTTCGTTCTATCGAGGTATGGCACTGATTTCAATCAAATCGGTCTAAAACTCGCGTTTCACCATTTTTTATTCTTTTGTTGTGAGTGTGTAATTTCTTTGATGGCGAGCCTGCAAATTCTTTGATCATGAGATTCTTTGATCGTGATCTTGCATCACGACTAAAAAACACAATTATCTCAGCTCAGGGGTTGGCTAGGGACACAAATGAGGGTGGGTTTTGTTCAGGGTGCTTCGTTCTATCACGGCATGGCACTGGTTTTATTCAAATCAGTCAAAAATTCTTTGGTCATGAGCATACAATTTCTTTGATTGCAAGCCTGCAAATTCTTTGACTGTGAGATTCTTTGATTGTGAGATTCTTTGATCATGATCGTGCATCGTGAGCGAGGGACAAGATGGCCCAATTAAAAAATCAAATTTCTCAGCCCAGGGGTGGCCTAGGAAGATAAATGAGGATGGGTTTACCTGAATTCCTTCAAATTATAATTGATTTACAGCATTTTTTATTCTTTGATGGTGAGCCTGCAAATTCTTTGATCGTGAGATTCTTTGATCGCGATCTTTGATCGCAAAATAGGGACAAGATGGCCAGATTTTTTATAATCAAATAGGTAGGGCAATTTTACTAATCTTTAACATTAAATATCTCGGAAACCATTTGGTCTTTTTACTTGAAATTTGGAGAGTGTTTATGTCATATCCTGTAGATGTAAACTATGGTGTTTACATGTCGGAAAATATTTTTTTGTGGAGATATTGCATGGCGCAGTTTACGTTCTGCAGACAGCATTTTGCATTGTGGTGGTGGCTTCAAATTGATAGGATGCCAAGCCTTAGTGTCATTGATGTAGTTTTCAGTCATTGTGTCTGTTAAATGTCAACAGGTGCAGAACTCTGCCACTCTGATAAATGAAAATCACAAACTTTAAAATGTTATATCTTGGACACGGTTTGGTTGTTTCACTTGAAATTTGGAGGGTACTGATGGCATGTCCTGTAGATGTGAATTGTGGTGTTTATGTGTTGCACAATATATGTTATGAGGAGATATTGCATGGAGCAGTTTACGCTTTGTGGACAGAATTTTCCATTGTTGTACTAGCTTGACATTTGTT
The DNA here is from genome assembly GCA_016271365.2 of Neoceratodus forsteri. Taxonomy (NCBI): domain Eukaryota; kingdom Metazoa; phylum Chordata; order Ceratodontiformes; family Ceratodontidae; genus Neoceratodus; species Neoceratodus forsteri. Next base: position 30,652,455 of record CM028137.1, on the reverse strand, counting down.
TGTCAGATGGCCTTGCTGTTGTCAATGTACTTTTTAGTTATTAGGTGTGTAATGTAGCTCTGCACTTGCAAGTTGGTGGGAGCACGGGGCCTGCCACCAACTTCCATAACTTCGTACTCTTCTAATCTTTCTTAAAAAATAAGGAAATTTAGGGTTGAACTACAAAAAGATGGGTGTGTCATTGGGGTCGTGAGGCCTAAATGTCACCCCATTCTTTTTTGCTGTCCCCTTGAATATGAATAGACATGGAATGGGGTGACATTTATGGCTCACGACCCCAATGACACACCCCGTCATCTTTCAATCTTGGGATGATTGGCGGGTCGGGGGAGGGGCAACCCTAAAGATTTTCCATATCCTTACTTTTTGTGGTTCAACCCTAAATGATGCATTAACACAGTTTTTTAAAAATATATATATATATACTGTTTCCAGTTTCCACATATAATCACTCATATTATGTAGTTTTCCACTATTGTGACACGTTGTGTGCTTTTATGATTATGTTGCAAACATTTCCTGACTATCTGGAAATAAGAACAGATAAGACTTATTCTTGTTGAATATGAGTTTCCTTTGTTCAGAGATTCTTCCTTATCTCCTATGCAATTGCCCAAGGGAGCCACCTTATTTACATGCCTTATCCAATGCTTTATATTCATCCTGTCTGTAACGGCACTCCTATCAGTCCTATATAATTGTATACACACCATCTCCTCGGAGAGAAAGAGACCATACTCGAGGAATGGTGGGAAATCATCTCCCTTGTGATTGTTTTGCTTCACTTGTTATGGTGTGAGTATCATAATCCTGTTTTATTACTTCTACTTGTTGCTACTTTCTTTGTATAGCACACCATGCAAAGATCCTAAGGTGTGATCTTTTCATATTGTAACAATGGCAAGCCAGCCTGTCATGGTTTTGTCTGGTAAAGAATAACACTCATTTAACTTAGTGATTTGGGCTCTGAGATGTGACTTTCCTCAGAGGCAAGCAGCAACGAGTTTGGCAGCTTAGGGACTCAGTGTGCAGACTGCTACTCATTTTGTGAATTCTTTCTTCATGGGATTTCACAGACGCTATCCATCTGTGTGTATTTGGGTGTTGTGATTGCAAGCACAGCAGTTAACCCACAGAATGGTTTAAAGATTTCCCTGCTTATTAACATGTCTAAAATATGCACATGGTTGAGAGAAGACATCTTGGCTTATCTCACTGCACAAGGTGCGTGGGATGTGCTTAAATGGAAAATAATTAATATATGTTTTGGATCTGATTATGTTGATCTGTGTGCAGCATATTAAATGGAGACAGTCGATTATGATGCAATCCGACAGAGGGCTACTTTGGACGCTTTCAAACCTAAAAGGGTTAATGGCTACTGATCAATTGGTGGATGAACAGTCTGATAAGTTTGTTATAGACTTCCATGAGCAATCCTCCTCATTAATGTGGTTCACATATCAAACACTTGTCTGTTCTGACCATAGAGATATTATTTCTTTTTTATAAATGGAAAGACTGTCTGGCAGGGAATTACCCTGTCCTTGTGTTTTGAGTTTGTGGTGAGTAAACTTTAATTATATGTGTTGATTGAGCCACCTTTCATTGCATTCTATAACAAATCTAAGTGTAAACATTTTTGTCTATACAGGTGTTCCTCTCTACTCACTTTAAGAAAAGCACTATGTTAGTAGTATGCCATATCTTGTTATGTATACCCTGAATGCTTAGTTTACTCTATTAATTTGCAAACAGCATACTCAATGTCATGCTGTTCCCTACACTTCTGATAATGACTATTTGGAGAATGTTTAAAAAAATAACAGCAGAAACATTAGTGTATTCTATAATGAAGGTTATGGTTTAATGGTATCAGCTTCCTTAACTATAATGATGCAGGAGTCAAATCTGTCTTTTTCTCTGTTTGTGTCACTTAGCTTTGTTCATTTGAGCTAATTATTTTTTTTACATTAAAAGAATCTTCATTTCCTTATTCCAGGTTAATCTTCATCAGTGATGTTGCAGAATATGTTTTCGACTGTGCTGTCCTGGATTTTGATGTGTGGAAATATTTGTAGTTGGGAAACACTGTGCCAAATTCAGCATCTGCTATATCTGTCACTGTTACCAAATAACAGAGTTTTTAACTGTGTTTTCTGATGTTACACTAGTTTTTTTGTGTCATTTGTAATGAGATAAATCTGCTCATAAAATGACCGACACCTTTGGTTTGTTGCTAATGACATGTTCTGGATTGCTGCGTTAGCACATTGTCTGCAAACTTTCTATCATTCATATGAGTGGTTGGTTTAAGGTTGAAGTAAAGGGACTGGTGTCCTTAGTCTTGATTCAAGTTAATCATAGTTTGTTGGAAAAAAATACATGAAACAATAGCTTGCAAAGGTTTTTTATGTTTTTTTCTCCTTTCAAATATGTTGTCTCCATCTGCCATCATAGACATTGTGATGGTTCATCAGTTTTGTTTTTGATGCCTCAGCTGGTGGCTAGACAGTGTTCTTTTATCTGTCAGACCTCTCATTCAGTGCAGTGTTCAAGGCCACTGCAGCTACAGCTGGGTTTGGTCCCTGGAAACATTGTTTGCTCAGTGTGTGACCTTTGGCAAGTCACTTGACCTCCTTATGTTTTTGAGCTGTACCTGTTTTCCCAGCTCACAACTGATGTACCTCCCTAATTAAATCAATTTTTCTTATCCAAATATAACTTTGATGGGGTGTGCACATCAAGAGTACTTTTGTTTAAAGTTCCTCTTTTTTTCTCCAGTCCTCATCATTTGTACATGATGTTAGGACTGCAATTTTGTTTTCTCTCTGGGCTTGCAGCCATGAAGTTGCTTGATATCTATGAACCCACCCATTTCTATGTATGCCTTCCTTTATGGAAGATCTCACAGCTTCTGTGTCCTTGTCCTGTATTACATATCCCCATGCATTGCACAGTGATCAAAGGAGGCTATTCACCCCCAGCATTTGTAATAAGCTGTTTAACTTTAACAGGATAGCTACACAATGTACACTGCCACAATAAGTAATATGTCTGTTTTGGGAGAGTTTACCATTTATTTATTTATTTATTTTTTAAATCAAAAAAGCTTTATTGTTTTTATAAAGACCACAACCAACAACAGTACAAAACATCAGAAACAGTGAACAGGAGAAACAATAAGTCCCTCCCCCAACCCATCCCTCCTATATACCCCCCTCCCCATACAGAGTGTGTGATGATAACTGAGAGTAAGCAGTTCAGTGATTAGTGAGTGAGATGCAACTATACGTACAAATAATATCTAATGTGATACCAGAGAGAGCACAGAAGGCAGTCAGTTCAAACAGAGGGCATACAATTTAACCCATTTCTTATTAAACAGGGGTAGATGATGATGTATTCTAGTAATCAAGTGTTCTGTTTGTAGGGAGAAAGAGAGCTTGTGTAGCCATTCATTGTATGTGATGGACACTTGGTCCAACCAATGTCTGAGAGCTGTTTTTTTTTACCTTTAAGGAAATGAGAGCCATGTGGAATTTTCTCTTCTTGACCTGAATCTGGGAGTAGTCACAAATAATATAGACACCAGGAGAGAATAGCCCTGTAGCCCTAAAATGGGGTCCATCTGCTCCTCAATAAGTACCCAAAGGGGAGACACCTTCCTACAAGACCAAAAACCATGTAACAGGGCACCCTCCACCTTGCCACGTCTGGTGCAGATAGAGGAGGGGAAGCGACCCATCTTAACAAGTTTAACTGGGGTATAGTACATATTGTTTAAAATATGGTATTGGGTAAGTCTTAGTCGATCCTGAGTCAGGTAAATGTAAAGATACTTCCAAAGGCTTGACCAGTTAAAAGTGAAATCTGGCATCAGTGATTCCTAAATCTTGGATCCGGCTGAAGAGGAGGGTTGGGGGGCAGTAAGAATGTACATATATAAAGAAAAGACCTTTTGGGGCTTGAACATTAGCTCTTGGATCTGCTTAAGTAGGTCGCCAAGTGAAGATGATTTGAGGGAAAGACCAAGTTGTTGGACTAACAGGTGCCGTAACTGATAAATCTTGAAAATGTTAATTAAACCCAATCAAAATTTAGCTAATAATTCTGGACAACTGAGTATAGAGGTCTGAGAGTAAACATCTGACACTCTGAGATCAGGAGGGATAGAAAGCCAGCCAGAAGCTACTGGACTGCCCCCAATCCTGATATTTAGGTTAGAAAAGATAGGTTGAGAGAAATCTTTGGAAGGGGAAACCTTTAAAAAGGAGCAGAGTTGTGAGAAGACTTTGACAGATGTTCCAATTGTGGAAGGGCCCAACACAGACAGAAGAGATTTCTGGGGAGAGAAAAGGATAGCAGCAGGAGACAGACTGTAGGTAGAGATTAGTTTGGATTCTGTTTGTAATCAGATGGGAATATAGTCCTCTTCAGATACCGCTTGAGATATAGAGAGCCATTTTCAGCACTTGTAGAGATGACTGGCCCAATAATAGAGTAAGAAATTAGGAAGTCGCAATCCGCCTGATTCCTTAGGGAGCCTCAATTTAAGGTAAAAGAGCCTGGGGAATTTGTCCAACCAGATAAATCCAGTGTTAATTGAATGAATACATTTAAAAGAGGCTAAAGGGAGCCATTTGTTAAGCATATTTAAAGGATAAAAGAGCCTAGGAAGTACATTCATCTAAATAATATTAATTCTGCCCCATAACGAAATTGGAAGATCTTTCCAATGTGTTAAATCCTGTTGTATATTACTCAGTAGATCTTCTAGATTTAATTTCCACATCAAGAAGAAATCAGTAGTTAAAAATATGCCAAGGTACTTGATACATCAGGAAGACTACTTCATAGCAAAGGGGGCAAATTCTTGACTGTGTACCAAGTGATTTAAAGAATATATTTATGTTTTATTGAGGTTAAGTTTGTAGTTGGAGTACTTACTGAATTGGTCAATTATCTTCACGGTCTCAGTGAGAGAAGGAATGTGGTTTGAGAGATGGAGTAATATATTGTCTGTGTAAACCAAGAGAGAAGGTGATAGATTACCAGTGGGGATGCCGCTTATGCGGGGGGAAGATTTGATGCATCGGATAAGCAGTTCCAAGTACAAATTAAAAGGAAAAGGAGACAGTGGGCATCCCTGATGAGATTTTACCATTTGTGTTACAGGCCTACTTTAACACCCTTTTAACAATTTTGTATGTACAAAATACCAGTATTATAACTTGTGTTATTTATCAGAATGGTGTGTGTGTTATTTACATGGTTCTAATGTCAAATTCAGAGAATTAGGGATGCCTAATACTCTGACATTAATAATTTATTTCATTTTCAGGAATTCATCAGAGTGTACTAGTAGCTGCAATAAAAAGATCCTACCCTCAAGGGTAGTTAAATGCTTCTGTCTTTATTTAGGTTAATACCAGTATCAGCATTTTAAAAACTGATGCTAACTTTCCACGAGGAGAACACTCTGAGTAAATGAGATGTTCCCTTTCATGGCTTGTGTTTTATTTTTCCTCTCTTATAGGGATAAGACTACCCTTCACAAGTAACCATTGGTAATGTATAAGTGTATTTTAACCAGTGGCCCAATTTCATTATAATGTTATTGTAGTTTGAATCAAAGTAGGGTACTATATTGTCCTTATTACTATTTTTTACAGGTTGGGTCAAATCCATCTGTATTTATTCAGCATACAACCTTCCAAGTGATGACTGATTGGCAAAGATAGTTTCCAATATTTTTGTGGATAAATATCTGCACCTCTGTTGGGAATAAAGTGTTCCTTGCCATTTAGGTAAACACCTGTTACTAGTCAATTTGATAGTATTTACTGTTGTATGGTCAGGCATCTGCTCCACCATTGGTCCTACAGTATCCTATTATCTCTGTGCTGCCTCTTTCACAGAAGAAGGAGCTTTGGGGGTGCAGGGGGGGGCAGCATGAATTGTCAGTGTCAGTGGCTCAGTAGGTAGCACACTCACCTCTGAGGCCGGGAGATCAGAGTGCTGTGGGTTCAGTTCCCACATCTGGCACTTGGGTTACTATCCCAATACTGACACTGTAGTGCAGCATGAGGGGGGTGCTGCACTTCTGAGGTGCCGTCTTTTGGATGAGACGTTAAACCGAGGTCCCATCTGCCTTGATTGGTAGTAGTTCAGGTGGATATTAAAGATCCCATGGCATTTATCGAAAACATGTAGGGGAATTTCCCCGGTGTCCTGGCCAAATTTCTCCCATTCACTAAAAATACCACCAACAGCTTAATCTGGTTTGATTTCAGTTGCTTACCATCTGTATCCCTCCTCCCCCCAGTTGCCCCTGAAAAAGGGACTTCTAGGCCCAGTGGGCTTACCAGGTAAACAAAATTCAATACATACATACATACATACATACATAAATAAATTGTAAATATACCCACCCTCAGTAACTGTTCACTTACATTAACATCTATTTTGACACCTGGTGTGCCCATAAGGGGCACATAATTGTTGGAACTGTTAATGACCTAGTTAACTAATAACACATTACATGCCAATTTGTTTAACAAATAACTTTCTACGTATGGTGTTAGCTGTATATACACTATTTAATACAGGCTGTATTCACTGATAGAAGGCTTTTATGATTCATCAGTGATGAGTATGTATCATGCAGCAGCTACTACCATTCTTAATGTGATTCACCAAGTCTATGACATTTCCATAGATATGATTTACTGTAAGCCTAGCCTTCTGAACTATACAAGGAGCTCAGGGAGAGGACTGAACCATGCCACCTTACAGTGCACCTACAGTGGTTGCAAGTAAATGGAATTACTTCTGCTCCTGACTGAGCTACAGCTAGCAGATCCAGAAATGGGGGAGGTAAACACACTGTCCTTCCAGTAAGAGCACACAAAATAAAAATTTGTATTTGCTAATAACCATTTGATGGTTACAAATTAAAAATAAAAATATATATAAGGTATGCTAACGCTTCATTGGCAAGCATTTAAACTAGCCAAGGGGGAGGCACTGAAAAGGAGCAGGGAAATCCCATCCTCCCACCGCAAAACACGGTAATTAGTGAGGTAAACACCAAGGCAGAGAAGTCATTAGGGAGCAGGACAGAGGTAAATGCAAAAAAAGGCAAAGGCAGTAAGGACAGGGATGGGGCAGAAAGGGGTAACGCCATCAAAAATTGGAGGGTGATGAGTACCCATCCCCATAGTCTGTGTAACAAGCTCCCTGAACTAGTAGCCTTGATGAAAGAGGGATGCTTGGATATTGTGGCAGTCACAGAAACATGGTACACAAAGAACCATGACTGGAATGTCAACATACCAGGATACACAATCTACAGGAGGGACAGGGAGGGTAAAAGAGGAGGCGGATTAGCTCTTTATGTAAGGGAAGGGATCAAAGCAACAGAACTAAAGAGTAAACAGGGAGCAGATGAGGCACTCTGGGTCACCCTGGAGACAGGAAATGGCACCACAATCCGCATGGGGGTTGTATACAGACCCTCATCTCAGGGGGAGGGAATGGGCAAGGAAATGATAGAAGGCATCCTTAGAATGGCAGAAAAAGGGGAGATATTGTTGATGGGGGATCTGAATATGCCAGATGTTAACTGGAGCACCTTTGCTGAAGGCACATCCAAGAGCAGGGTCATTCTTGATGCCTACAAGGGGCATGCCTCAGACAGCTAGTATTGGAACCCACTTGGGAGGGAACAATCTTAGACCTGGTACTCTCAAACGGTGATGGAGAAAGAATCTCAGATTTAGAAGTGGGTAGCCATCTGGGAACAAGTGACCACCAAACAGTGTGGTTCACGATAAACACAGCCATAGAGTCAAGCCATACAAAAGCAAGAGTATTGGACTTTAGGAGGGCTGACTTTGGGAAAATGAGAACGTGCCTCAGAAAAGCACTAGCAAGCAGGCAAGAAGGAGGGGTGGAGGAACAATGGGAAGTAATCAAAACAGCCATCACAGAGGCAACAAGCCTTTGTGTAAAGCAAATCAGCAAAACACAATGAAGGAACAAACCGCTATGGTTCTCAAAAGAGGAGGCAGGGAAGGTTAAGGAGAAAAGGATAGCATTCAGGAAATATAAGGAAACACAGAAGGAGCAGGACAGAGAACTTTATCAGTTAAAGCAGAAAGAGGCAGGGAAGGCAGTCAGAATAGCAAAGGTCCAAACTGAGGAAAGGATAGCCAACTCTGTTAAGAAGGGGGATAAGACCTTTTATAGGCACATTAGGGAGTGAAGAAAGACCAAGGAAGGGATACTGAAGCTCAATAAAGGGGAGGGAATGTAGGCAGAGTGTGACAGTGAAAAGGTAGGGATACTGAATGAATATTTCTGCTCAGTATTCACAAAGGAAGAGGAAGAGGAGGTACCTAAACCAAACAAGAAAAAGAATCTGGAGACAGGGTTCATACCAGTCCATTTACAGAAGAAAGGGTTCTGAAAGAACTAGTAAAATTGAAGGTGGACAAAGCAATGGGGCCTGATGGGATTCACCCAAGAATCCTAAAAGAACTAAGGGTAGAACTAGTGACACAGCTGACTACTCTCTTTAACAAATCATGGGAAGATGGGGTGGTACCTGAGGACTGGAGGGGGGCAGATGTGATTCCTCTTCTCAAAAGTGGGAGCAGGGCAGAGGCAGGAAACTACAGACCGGTGAATTTGACCTCCGTGGTAGGGAAAATGATGGAATCACTTCTGAAGGAAAGAACTGTTGAGTACCTAGAGGCCAGTGGGGCATGGGACCCAAGGCAGCATGGATTCACAGAGGGAAGGTTGTGTCAGACAAATCTAATCAATTGTTTTGACTGGGTGACCAAAATAGTAGACCAGGGAGTGGCTGTGGACATGGCCTGCCTAAATTTTAGCAAGGCATTTGATACAGTCCCACACAAAAGATTAATAAACAAGTTAGTCAGCCTTGGAGTGGGTCCCAAGGTGGTAGTCTGGATACAAAATTGGCTGGACAAAAGGACACAAAGGTTAGTAATAAACGGAGTCCACAGTGAAGAAAGGAGGGTTACTAGCGGGATACCGCAGGGTTCAGTACTGGGACCAGTCCTTTTTAATGTCTTTATAAGTGACATTGCAGAGGAACTGGAAGGAAAAGTATGTCTCTTTGCAGATGACACAAAGTTCTGCAATAGGGTTGATACACAAGATGGAGTGGAAAGGATGAGAAGGGACTTGGTGAGGTTGGAGGAATGGTCAAATGTATGACAGCTTAGATTCAATGCAAAGAAGTGCAAGGTAATGCACCTGGGTAACAAAAACCAGTACACAATGGGGGGTGAGATACTGACAACAATAAAAATGGAAAGGGACATGGGGGTAATTATATCCGATGACCTAAAGGTGGGCAAGCAATGTGAGAATGCAGTAAGGAAGGCTTGGGGGATACTGGGATGCATAGGGAGAGGCATCAACAGTAGAAAACAGGAAGTTGTTATCCCTCTGTACAGACAGTTGGTGAGACCCCATCTGGAGTGCTTGTGCAGTTCTGGAGACCCCATCTCCGCAAAGACATAGACAGAGTGGAGGCTGTCCAGAGGAGGGCAACCAAAACGGTGCAGGGTCTGCACCAGAAGACATATGAAGAGAGACTAAAGGAGCCTAATATGTATACCCTTGAGGAAAGAAGGGAGAAGGGGGACATGATAGAAACTTTCAAGTACCTCAAGGGAATCAACAAAGTCCAAGAGAGTGGTATCTTTCAGAAAAAGAGATGTGCAAGAAAAAGGAGGCACAATTTGAAGATAGAGGTGGGATGGCTCAGAGGTAATGCAAGGAAGTATTTTTTCACGGAGAGGGTTGTGGATGTATGGAACAGCCTTCCTGAGGAGGTTCTGAAGTCAAGAACAATGGGGGAATTCAAGAAAGCATGGGACAGACATAAGGCAGTCCTAGTGGGGGGTAGGAGGAAGTGGGCTGTTGGTTAACTAGGATTTGCAGCTTATCCGTTAGGTAGGGAAATGGGCAGACTAGGTGGGCCAAGCGGTCCTTATCTGCCATCAAATTCTATGTTCTATGTTCTATTATCAACCAGCTCAGCCTCTCAGACATACTAGTGTGGTCTAGCACAACCGTACACAATCTACTGTATTTGCGTGTGACTTTATGCCAATCATCAGCACCAGCCAGATGCAAGAGCCTTGGCCCTCAACTAGTATTTAGCTGAGCTGGAGGTGAGGGGGGGAGCTGTGTACATTCCCATATTCCTTCACATATCCTTTTTTTTCCAATTGTTTAACCAGGAGTGGCACACTAAACTGAAAGCTTGTTTATAGCTGCGACCTGGGAGCCCAGTTAAGTTAAGTGACTTGCTCAGGGTCACACAGTATGCAAGTGGGGGCTGTGGGATTCAAATCCAGGTCTCTAGATTTGCAACTCAGTGTCTTAAACCACTGCGCTATACTGCCTCCCATATACTTGTTGTTTTAGCCCCAGTAAAAGAACATTTTATTTCATCAGTTATTTCTGGACTCTGACAACCAACTTCATTTTAAATGTGATTGATGTTTAAAATGTATTTTCTGCAGCTGCTTCCTATGACTATTGTTTCATTGTGATTATGTCATTGTCAATATGTTTTCACATATTGTTGCAGCTTATCAAGTACAATATAAGCTCAGTAAACTGCTCCTCATCCATGGATGTTTGGGGGTATTAGGCCCATCTGGGTGACATCTGTCACACCCACATGGGAGGGGGGTACCAAGTGCCAACCACTTACACGACAGATTAGAGGTTTTCACAAGCTGAAATGTCCCAACAACACCCCCATGAATGATTATTTCTTTCTTATGGGTTGTGTGCCACCAGTCATACTCCAGACAAAAGGGATCGGCATTGCTGTCCCATCCAGATTCATTACAACATGACAACCATGTACACCTGGGTACCATAATGGCGGCCCCTAACCAATCTTACCGACTAAACGGCAGACTTCTTGCAATCAACAACAAATCCCTAAGGCCCACCTAGCTAATGGCACGTTCCAAGGTAGACCCTACACCAGAAGGTCACCCATTGGCATCCTATCGATATGCCAGGCCCAAGCACAACACACAGGTTTCTACACCTGTACTGTACCCATACATCCATATTTTGTGCTCTATTTCCATATAATACTACTACTACTACATAGTATTGTACACCTCATCCCATTGCTAGCACTGCCATCTTTCCATATAATACTACTACTACATAGTACTGTACACCTCATTCCATTGTGAGCACTGCCATCTTTCCATGTAATACTACTACTACATAGTATTGTACACCTCATTCCATTGTGAGCACTGCCATGTTTCCTACTGTTGTTACTCCAACAAAGAAAAAGTCTACCCAATGTTCCATGCATAAACCCAGACCGACTAGTGGTCTGATTGCTTCATCACTCCCTGGTACCCTTATTTATAATGTGTAATAGACACACAATATGGCAGAGTGTAAATTCTGCTTCAATACAAACACTTTAAGGTTTCATGGTGTCATGTTACCAGACCCCTTTTGCAATAGAACTGATTCATGCTCAAGACCCAGTATCAGAGCACCACACTACTGACTGCTTAGGAGTACTTCACCATTGGCAACAGACCTAACAAAAGGGACATTTTCAAATCCCATAGGTGCAACAGGTGTGTTGTACACCCGTGTTTCACGGTGTAAATGGCACACTGCCACATGATAAAGGTTCAAAGTGTATATAACAAGCATAATATCACACTTTCATTTCATGAGATAGGCCTAAAATAGGCCAAACATCAACTCATAAGCAGGGAAATTATGTTTTGTTTTTCTTTCCCTACTGTCACAACCTCTTCTGAGACTTGGAAACAGGGTTATTATTGGACCTCAACCTGCACCTCTAAGTGCATGACTGACACTATCACTTGTCTATGTCACACCACACCATAACTAAAGGCATTGCTAATAACCATGCCATTTTCCTTTTACCAACAACTATATATGTTTTTTAAAACTAAGTTTTTAATCAAGCTTTACAAGTTTTTAGGTTTCCACAGAGAGGAACTGGTAAGATTTTCAAGCAACAGAGGCAACATTTATTCGCGGCTGGTTTTCCATATTTGGCTGGCATCTAATACAAACTGATTGTTCTTATATGGACTGTGCTCGTGGTTGCTCTTTCTTGAAATATGTTCTTTATGACTGTCAGTATTTGTGCTAAATGTGCTCTTTTTATAAAAAGCTATGCCTATGTGGGTATGGCTGTTCCACTGAAACATTCAATGGACAATCTCATGCAACCCTTGCCAAGGTCTTTGCCAATCCAGCCAACCAGCAACCAGCTACATGAACATTACCTTTCTTACCCTACTGGTACACATTTGCACAACTCCATGTGCCATGTATGCCCCATGGGTTACAAACATTCGATGAATGATATTTCCAATGTAATTGCACTGCTTTGTGGTTACCAACTCAAATCTTGCGGACTGGTTCTTTTTTAAGGACATTGCTATTAGATTCTTCATTCAATAACGTATGCCACCGTCCCGTATGCTGCTATCTGCCTTTTCAACTCTCAATATGAACTGTTATCTATGAACGGACAATGACTCTAACAATGTGTTTACAAATGATGTTCTGTGATGATACACATCAAGCCTACCCTACCTGATGGTATTTTACTGGATTTTTGAAACCCTGTATTTATTGTATTTATGTTTTATTGTATTCTGTTTTATTTGTCTTATATTTTGTCGTTAAGGCACCTTGGTTTTAGAAAGGCACAGTAAAAATAAAGATTATTACTATTATTATACACATTTTCACTGTGGTATTGACATACCTACTGTAGTTTCTGTTTTGTATTTTATGATCTGACTATCTGTGATTACCCCTTTGTCACCTCCTGAATAGGTTTACTTTCACAGCTGCCCTATGTGTATGCTATAGAAATGTAATTCATTTATATTACGAGTTTTTATGTGCTTTGAAAAGCAGATGTTCCAATCACTGTTTTAAAGTTTGATAGTAATTTATATCTTGTTTCAACTCATCCACTACTAACCGTCTGCTGTCTGAGACAAACTTTTATCCAGAATCTTGCATGGGTGTGGTTCTTTTACAGGGCTTGTGCCTCAAGCTTGTTGGCACATTTAGATATACCATTTCTACACCTAACCATCTTCTTTTTGTTGTGTTGCCCTTTGAGCACAGCAACAAGGAGAGGAATATTGTGCCTGCATTATATACCACCAACTGGCCCACATGTAACCATAACCTTATAAACTTACAAGTATTAATGCCTTACCACAGTCTTATAATGTTTTATCTTGTTTTATTACTTATATGTACCTAAAATTAGATTAGGCATAGGGTGATTTTCAGTCAGACACAGGGGTGTGGTAGTTTGGAACCTATTCCCTATTAAAATAAGGGATCCTACCACATTGAACAAAAAGAAACATATTAATGTGTGGTTTAACAATAAAAGTCATGTGCCCATGTTGTGCTGTTTGTCAGCAATAACCTAGAACTCCTAGACATCTTCAGATTGTTTGTCTTATTTATGTATTTATTTATTGAAAATCAGATTACAACCTTTGAGTCAGAGACTCATTTCCAAAGGCTCCACGTCAGAATACAAAACATAACAAGAGGCAAAACATTGTACATAATTACATATGGGTGGAGGAAGGAAGAAACAACAGAAATAAATTATTGATTGTATGTTGATGTTGGACTTATTGATTGTATGTAACGTATCCTTTTGTATTTTGGTATTTTTGTAAAACTATTTATGAATGTTGAATGTGTGAAAGGAAACAGTATGAATGTACATCTGGATCATCTTGAAAATGAGTTCACTCAATGGTGTTTTATCCATTTCATGGCCTTGTTTTGAATAAAATATATTACTACCGCTTACTACTACATACTAGTGTTCTTTATTATATTTGCTGTGCTCCTATTTGTCTGTAATGCATTTACCATATGTACTGTTTCTAGTTTCAACATATATTCTACTATACTCATAATCACTCATATTCTGCAGTTTTCCACTATTGTGACACACTGTGTGCTTTTATGATTACATTGCAAACATTTTAGACTAACTGGAAATAAGAACTGATAACACTTATTCTTGCTAACTATGAGTTTTCTTTGTTCTGAGATTCTTCTTCATTTCCCATGTAATTGCCCAAGGGAGTCTCCTTATTTACATGCCTTATCCAATGTTGTATGTTTATCATATCTGTAATGGCACTCCTAGCAGTCATCACACCTCTCAACAGCTATGAATTGCGCATAGCACTATGATTTTCACACTAAAATTTACCCTTGCTCTTCATAGGTTTACTGATGTTCCTCATAATGTTAGAGCTATTTCTGGACTCACAAACTATTAAATAATTGAACTAAGTTGATAGAAACATTCCTTATCACTAACTATATGGGGGCCCACTATCTGTAGACGTGTTATTATTTAACATGAGAAAGTGCTACACATTCTGGCCCTTTGCTATGATTTCTGAAGGTTAGTGGTATGATTTTTAATGCTGAGAGGTTGAGAAATATGGCAGTCATATATAATTATATGCACTCCAGCTCCTTGGAGAGAAAGGGACTATACTTGAGGAATGGTGGGAAATCCGTTGCCTTCTGCTTGCTTTGCTTGATTTGTTATGGCGTATCATAATAAACCCTTTTTTATTACTTCTACTTCTTGTTACTTTCTTTGTTCAGCATACCATGCAAAGAGCCTAAGGTGTGATCTTTACACATTGTAACAGGAGTGAGACCTGCTGGTCAGAGATTTTTAAGCCAGGATTCAGTAATAATGATCAGATCTGGGTTAGTGTGGGTGGCCCATATTCTTAAATGGTCTAGTTTGTTAATCAGGCTCTGCATGTTAATCAGCATAAACTTTAAGCCTGAGGTAGTGGCAAAGTCTGAGGGGATGCAAGGGGAATTTGAGGACCAGGATTCACTTTAACATTACCAGAGCATATAAGTAATAGCAAGATTAGTTTTTCTCAAATTGTTTCTTGCTGCTCATCAGCTTGGGGATTGGTCTAGGTTAGATTCGATTAAGGATGTAGATCTATTTCTGGAAGTTTTTAGTAGGTTGTTAACTTCAATGTGTGATACGGTGGCTCCTATGAGAAGGGTCAGGGTTAGAGCTAATAGACAAAATGGATTACCCCAGACCTTTTGAAGACATTTAGAGTTAGGGATAAGGCGTGGAAGAAGTATAAGGTTGCTATGGATAATATTTTTTTTCAAAATCATAAGATGTTACGTAATAAATGTAAAACTTACACTAGGAGAGGAAAAAGGCAATATTTTGTTTCCCTTCAAAGTAAATCCCTTGGTAACTCCAGACAGACATGGAAAGTCCTTAAAGATCTTCTGGGGAAAGGACCTAGGGATTTCCCCATGACCCTAAAATTGAATGGAAATACACTAAGCGAACCCCAATAAGTTGCTCAAGCCTTTAATGAATTTTTTGGAAATCTTGACAATACTATGATTCCCCAGTCTCCTATTCAGGTTGTTTTGGTCATTGATAATTCTAAATCCCATCCTTTATTTCATTTTAGTGAGGTCTCCCCTGCTCAGGTCAGGGAATATATTCTTAAGCTAAATCCTAAACCAAATTTAGTTTCTGATAACATTGATAATAGGTTGATTTAATCTGGTATAGATGTTTTGGCATCTCCTTTGTCAATTTTGTTCAATCTATTAATGTAAACAGGTTGCTTTCCCGCTACATGGAAAAAGGCAACTATTCAGCCCATACCAAAAAGAGGTAATTCCTCTATTATTTCTAATTATCATCCTATCTCCCTCCTCACTCCACTCTCAAAACTTTTAGAAAAAATCATTTTGGATCAGACTGCTGAGTTTTTGGATAAATATTGTTTACTTTCTGAGGTGCAACATTGTTTCAAGCAAAAACATATCACAGAGACTGCCTTAGTGGGGTTTACTGGCTGCATACAGGGTACCCTCGATAATGGGTGCTCCGTTGTGGCCATATTTATGGACCTCACCAAGGCTTTTGACTTGGTTGACTATGATATACTCCCTTCTGTTTTTATCTATTTTCATTTTTCTTCTCCAGTTATTTCATGGTTTTCAAATTATCTACATAATAGGAGTCATTGCACTATGATTAGTGGTATTTTTCTTTTTAAACTTTATTTATAAAAGAGTCAGCAGATGTAAAAACAGTCATTACATACATTTGCAAAACTCAAGGTACAAGGAACTTATTGCACAACAGAGACACAGTTCTGTTCACACTTATATACAAGATTTCATCACCACATGGGTAATAACAGACCCCTCAGGATGCAGCAGACTTCAGATCTGACACAAATAAGCTATGATAGGAAATCTTACAGTGGTCAAAATTTCCCTACGTATTAGGCACTCCCTGTGAAAATACAAGATCACACATGCCCCCACAATGCAAAACATCATGGGCTGCATATGCAAATCACCTCAGAATGTTATGCTGGTCCAACTTTAAGCAGAATTGCATGGTGCCAAAAGGCCTCTCACACTCCCTGTGAGGTACCTAGAGAGGAGGGGAACCCCTGATATAGCTACGAGAAGGGTAGAAACCACAGTTCACCAAGAGCTTTCTCTAGTGGGGCCCATACCGAGTCACATCTATGAAGACAGCCAGTAGCCTTGTATTGAGTATGCTCAAGCTTCATGTTATTTAGCAAAGTATTTACCAGATGAGCTGTCATTGGTGGAGACTGTGCCATCCAGCTCTGTGCCAGGACCTGCTTTCCTACCACCAGGTCCAACCTTCTCAAAGAGTGAGCAGCCCTGGAAGGGTCTTCCCCCCAGGACACCCACTGGGTCCAAAGGAATGGAGCAATTTAAAACCTTGTTGAGTAGGTTGTTTAGTTCATCCCAAAAGGCAATGATCCTAAGACAGGTCCACACCATATGAAAGAATGTACCAGCCTGAGAGGAACACTTTGGATATTTATTGGATGCCTGTGGATTTATCCTATGTGTGAGGGCAGATGTGAAGTGTGTTCTGTGGGTGATGTTGTACTGCATGGCCCTGAGCCTATTATTTACTGAATAGGACATGACCTTCTTCAATACCAGTGACCAGTCCCCACTGGTAAGGTCATCCCCCTGTAGGTCCTCTGCCCATTTGTTCCTCAATCTCTGCAATACATCTTGTTGAGACCCCAGCAGTAAGTTATAAAAAAACTTCATAGGTTTACTCTGACTATGGTATTTGCAATGGTACAGAACCTCTTCCAGGTGGGATCTGGACAGGGGAGCCTCATTTCTCCTCACTTCTAAGTACTGGCATAGTTTGGATTTTACCTGCATGTAAATAAAATAATGTGATTGGCTGATCTTATACTCATGTACTAGTTCTGGAAAGGTATGAAGGGACCCCTCCATATAAATGTGGTTAATGAGATAGACACCCTTCCCCTACTAGGCCATCAAAGCTCCTCTCACTGGGGGGGGGCAAATTGTCATTCCACAAACTGTAGGAGAGACCCCTCAGGAGATAGGCCCCTTGGGCACCTCAGGGTCTGCAGAGCATTCTGCCACACCCTGACTTTGGTTTTGGTAAATGGATTTGTCAGGGCCCCTACTCCCACTCTGAACCCCAGTAGAAGAAGATATTGACTGAGGATGGAACATCTGTGAGACCCCAACTCCATTCCCACCCATGCTTGTTTCCCCTCCCCCATCTATAGTATGTCAAGTGTGTGAGACAGTTGTGCTGCCATAGCATAAAGCTTCAAGTTAGGGAGGGCCAGCCCCTTGCTAGTCACAGGCTGCCACAGGATGTCTTTTTTAATTCTAGGTCTATGGTTAGCCCAAATCTGGGATGTGATAGAACCCTCCAAGGACTTCATGTGGCGACCAACACAGGCAGAGCCTGAAACAGGTACAGGAATTGCGGCAGGATCTGCATTTTAACCAAAATAACTTTTCCCAAAAGTGTTAGAGGGAAGAGTCCTCCACCTCTCACATTGCTTCTTAATTTTCTGGGCCAGCAGTTTATAATTTATGTCCCTTATGTCTGACAATTTCTGGGGAAGTAACACCCCCAGATATTTAATAACCAAGGCCATTGATTTATGGTGATTAAAACAATGAAATTTCCATTTTCAAGACTTCAGATTCTGGAATTGCACTGGTGATCATTTCTCTAATTTCCAGATTTTACCGGAATTCTGCTGTCTTACTTTTAATATGTGTATAAATAATCAGAATAAAAGAAGGCTTAATATACTGATCATTAAATAAAACAAACTGAAAATAATACAGGAAGCAACTATAAGAAAAACACGAGTTTTGTAGCTTACTGATCTGGTATAAAATCTCAGATTCCGTGAAATCTTCATTTTTACCAGTGTTCAGGCAGCCCTAATTCCGGAATTTTACCAGGTTTTCTGGTAGAAACCAAAAACCAGTGGCCTTATTAATAACCTTTGAGGGGGCAATTTCGGCACCTGCAATTTGTATTGACTGAGAAATGCCTCCTAAAGGGAGCCACTTGCTTTTCTCCCCAATTAATTTTATGCCCAGATAGGGGGGCTGTATTGGTTAAAAAGTGATGTCGGGGCTGGCAAAACTCTCAGTGGGTCTGCTAAAAACAAAAGAACATCATCTGCGAAAAGTGAGATCACATGTTCTATTCCCTTTATCTTGAAAGCTTTAATCTCTGGATGATTCCTGATGGCCAAGGCCAAGACCTCAACTGTGAGGACATAAATCAATGGAGAGAGGGGGGGGCACCCTTGACAGGTACCTCTAGTGAGGTGAAAGGGGCCAGAGAGAGAGTTATTAGTTAAGGTTTGTGCCTGGGGGGATTTGTACAGGCATGACACCCACTGACAAAATGTTGGGTGCAGGCCAAATTTTTTTGAGGTCCAGAAACGTAAAAGGCCATTCAACGTGATAGAAGGCCTTTTCTGCATCAAGAGCCAGTAGGCCTCAGTGGCCTTCTCCCCTCTTGGAACCAATCAGCATGATATTCACTACTTGCCTCCTATTATGTCTGGCTGTCTACCCTGGGTAAAGCCCCCCTGGTCAGGGTGAATGACTCACGGTAGAATCTTCTCCAGCCTCCTAGCCAAGATTTTTGCTATTATCTTTATAGTCTGCATTAAGGAGCAAGATGGGACAGTATGATCCACACCTCTTAGGATCCTTACCAGGCTTTGAGAGAACCATGATGGTGGCCAACTGCTGTGAGGCCATCAGCGTGCCCCCCCACAACACCTCCATCATCATACTAGTCATCAACAGCTCCAGCTCCCCCCAGAACTTCTTATAGAACTCCAAAGGGAGGCCATCAGGACCGGGTGCCTTTCCAGACTTGGAGGCTCAAATCGCCTCCTTGATCTTGTGGGAAGTAAACTGCTTGCCCAGGTGTTCATTGTCCACCACATTTGGGGGAGGGAAGGGGAACACCCTCCAAAAAGAGCTGCAGGTTTCCATCTTGAGGAGCTTGAGATGTATATAATTCTTTATAAAAATCTTTGAAAATAGAATTTATCTCTTGTTTATAAGTAATACACTCACCCCATATCATTTTCCATGGTCAGAATGGACCTCTCAGGGCCGTCCTGGTGGTGCTGAGGGCTGAGGCGCTGGATGCCTTACCTCACGCCACGCCGGTGACCCATGTTCGGGAACGAACACAGACCGCTGGGGGTTGGCCGGGGAAGAGAAGGATCGAGAACCCAATGGCTGCTCTCCTTCTCTGGGGGGGTCAGCCTGCAAGCTCCCTCCGCACTACCGCCTCATGGGGGAGCTTGGGAGGTAGGTGTGGTAGAGGGAGGTAGCAGCATGGGTTCCAGGACAGACGTCAGCAGAGGGGCAGAGCAGGAGGTGTGTTTCATTGTGCCTCCTTGCTCTTTGGCCCTCACTGCACGCCGGCGCTGGGGGAAGAAAAACCGAGGAAAAACACCCTCTCCTCGCCTAGGTGATGACTCCTCACTGTGAGCCGTCTGATCATCGGGGCAGACTCTGCTGCACAGTGTCCACAATCAATGGTAGGGGGGAGTAGGGGGCTCCATCCACCCCACCATGGGGTAATTCGGCAATCAAGGATATTTATGGACCAGGTGCTCTAGGGGCAGACTCCAGTGTGAAGAAGGGCAGCGCAACAGAGGAAGTCCGATTGAGTGGTGAGAGGGGGCAGTAGGAGGGATAAAATACTAAGTAAAAAAAAAAAGAATGGACCTCTCAGCTGATTGTTTCTTGACTAGCCATGCCAGCCACCTCCCCGACTTGTCTCCTCAAAACCAGTGCAGCGATAAAACATGCCTGGGCATAATTTGTGGATGCCTAAGTAAGGCTTATGAAAATTTGGAGGAAGCAAGATGAATAAACAGCAATACAGTAACAAAGAACATTAATTGGTGAATATGTCCAAGTCCAGCTGTTTCTCAAAACATGTCTAGAACAGCAAAATCCCAACACAGACACAAAAGTCCCAGATGCAATGTGAACATGCCAATAATATAATGGACTGAAGTCTCCAGAGAAGCTTGATGCCAAAGCAAGCGAAATACTGCTTAAAACAGCTCTTGCACATAGGCTAGAGGGCACCAAAGGGAGAAGTGCTCAGTCCAGCCCTAATAGGCCTTTTCCAAGTTGCTGACTGAGCCCAGCACTAAGCCTCTCCTCCCCCTCAAACTGGCACCACAGCCTCCCTAGAGCTGCAAACCTCCCCCTAAGCGACTCAAAGCAGTACCTGCCATTTAAGAAGCATGGCAATGACATTCATCCAGAGGGGTCCGCTTACTTTTGAATTTCCTGCTTGATGTACTTGAGCACCACATCTGGACGGGTAAAGGTCTTTTGAGTCATCCCTTGTCTTTTGATAATAAGGTGCACCTGGTATACCAGCATGAATGGCCAGTTCAATTTGTGGAGTTTCCTTCTCACAGGTGTAAAAGCTTGCCTCTCAATCTGTAGGGCCCTGGTATAATCCTGGAAGGTGCTGACTTTTTGGGATCCGACCCGAATAGGAGCTGCTTTCCAGGTGGCCTCCAGCACTTTCAAGTGGTCTTGATATCTCAGGAAATTAACAATTGCATACTGGGGTCTCTCATTTGGGGTCTGTTGGCGTCCAGGCAATCTGTGCGCTCTCTGAATTTCTAGGAAGCGGTTGGGTGGCAATTGCAGTTGATCCCACAGCCAGGTCTGGAAGAAGGCAATGCAGTCATGGCCTTCAGTGCCCTCCGGGAGGCCCACCACCCCATGTTCATATGCTGCTCCTGGTTCTTATGGTCATCAAGGATTGCGCGCAGCTTTTCAATTTCTGCCAAGGCATTTTGGAGCTTGGGCTGCATCTGGTTGCTTACGTCTTCCTGTGTACTGAGCTGCTCCTCCAGCTCCATAAGCCTTGTGCATGCTGCTCCATGCTCTCTCCCAGGGAATTAACCATCATTTATAAATGAGCAAGCTGAGCTGAGACATTCTCAAACCCCGTATTCATTTTACAGGTTAGGTCGTATTTCAGCTTGTTGAAAATTTTTTCCAGTGCTAAAAATGGAGGGCTCACCAGGTAGCTATCTGGACTAGGTAAGTGACTCAGAGGCCGCGGCAGCACTATGTCAGGGAGGCAAGACCTCCACTGCAGATGACTTCCCACCACTATTGCTGCTTTTAAAATTCAGATGGCCTTATTTTTTCGACATTTTAGCAGGCATACCACTATTCAGCTATACACTTTATGTTTCTGCACTGGAGAGGGTCCCAGGGAGCCAGATGAATACAATTTTAGATGGATTAGGCATGGAGCTCCAGGATCAAGCTGCCATCCTGAAAGCTGGCTTGGCCACCCCCCCACCCCCGATTCGTTGTATTTCATCTAGTTTTGTTGACATTACTGTGGGGTTCCACATAGTTCCATCCTGGGCCCATTGATTTTCTCTCTCTTTCAAAAAAACCATGTCGGGGTGGTATTTTTTACGGTGGCGGAGTATCATGTATCTTTTGCGTTTAACATTTGCCACGTTCACATTTCAAGACAAGAATGTATATGTTGTCCTCATGTTAGCCTGTACTAAGAGTGAGTACCCAGACCTCCAGTCACAGAAAAGGTACACTTCGACATGCTCCAGCCCCATCAGCCCACCCAACACCCCCACCTCACTACTATGCCCACAAACAACAACACCCTGGGAAATGGATGAGGTAGAAACAAGAACAGTGAGCTTACCCTTCCCCCCTCCTCCAACCACCCCTGCAGTGACTGTGTGATCCATTTCCCAAATCTATGATCCCCTCCACCCCTCCAAACTATGTACAGATTCTGATCCCCTTGCTGTAACGGCCGCAGTACAACTATATTTGTGTACATGATGTCTTCCCCCTCATAGCAGGCCCTCCTCCCACCCCGGCTTCCACAAAATCATGAAATATAATGGCAAAACTAAGCCTAAACAGTACTAGGCAAAGAACATTGAAAACAGCTTAAGAACGCCCCAATTAGTCCATCTCCTCCTCAGATACTGGTTTTGCAATGGCCACAAGAAAAGAGTCCACTTCTGTTTATACTAGCCAGAATACATTCAGTGGGATCCACAGCAGTGGACCAATCAGTCTGCCCCTGGAACTGGGGATCGGACACCGTCCCGCCATCGGGGCACCTGAAGCCCAGCCAAAGCAAGCGTGCCAGGCCCCCGTGAGGTGACCACTGAGGACCAAGTACCCCTTAGCTGGGTCAGATCCCCCATGTCCAGACACACCACAGCAGCACAGTACCCCTGAAGGTACAGCTAGATTCAGAGCCCTGTCGGTTGTAGTGACTTGCTACCCTGCTAACCCCCCTATATGCAGCTGGCTATGGTGAGAACTCTTTGGGCTACCACAACATGTGTTTTTAATGAGCAGAAAGCCTTCACACACGGCAAGCTGCCTCCCAGGCTTGAGCCTCAATTTTGTCATTTTTAGTAATGCAGAACCCATGGGAGGGGAAGGGGAAGCATGCATAACCCCACCCCTGAGAATGGCCATGCCACAACCAGATTTCTTTTGCTGTGTGAGGGTGACTGGTGACACAATCCACTGCAAAAACAAAGTTGGCCCTGAGAATCTCGTCTTGCTTCCAAGTCACCATCTAGGGTTGGGTGACTTGAAATCTGAAGGAGGGGGGTATGCCCTTCTGAGAGCACCCTAGGGACCTTAAGGTGGGTATAATGCAGGGAGGCATGCACCCCGGTGTGTCACAACAGTAGGGAAGAGAGAGCCCACCCATCCCGAGAGCCCAGTCCCCAAACAGTCACCAGACAGGGATCCTACCTCGCATCTTCCGCTAGGTCCCCGGGCGCACCACGGCAGAGAAGCCCTGGCCGGAGGTCTCAGGAACAGTAGTGGCAGCTGCTTATGGCTGCTACATGGCAAGTCTGTGGTGTGAGAGAAGCAAATCCAGCAGGAATATCCCAGAGTACATTTGTTCACCAGCACTATTCCTTTCTGATGCAAGCCTTAGAGGTTTATGGTGGCCATCAGAGAAAGAGACTGGAGAATGAAGGGCAGAAAATTAGCCAGTTCCAACAATTGTGCACTTTATCCCAACTTTGCAGAAACACCCACTGACGGTTGCAAAAACACATTCAACTTCTGCCAGGTATAAATTCACCTGGGGGGCCTGGAACAAGTCTGGGGACAAGGCTGGCAGTTCGATCTTTGCTTGCTCTGCATTTTCAAATGACTTGAGGGACCCTTGGTGCATTACTTGCAACTTAGCAAGGTAGAGCATTTTAAAGTGAACTCCAGCTGCAGTAAGCTTCGAAATGAAGGGGCTGAATTCTGCCCTTTTTATCCTTACAGAGCATGGCAAATCTTGTGAAACTCTAAACTTGTGCCCCTCCCAGACACATTCCTTCATGTCCTGAAGCTTGATCAAGATATGCATTTTATCCAGGTAGTTAAGGAGCCTGAATATCAGTGGACAGGGTGGGGCATTCGAGGAGGACATCAGCCTCAGTGCTCTGTGGGCCCTTTTAACAATGTAGCTAGGGCCATTCGGAGAGGGACCTGCGAATTTGCTGCAGAGTTTTTGAATAAACAACACTGGATTCTGCCCTTCCTCACCCTCCAGTAAACCAAGAAGAAGGAGGTTATTCCTCCTGCTGTGCCCCTCGAGATCCTTCACCTTTTCTTCCAGCTTAGCGAGCTTCCGGTGGGTGGCTGTAACATCAAGCTCCTGTCTGCTCCTCCAGCACATGGCAGTGGAGATTGGACCCAACCCTCCTCTTTTAGACTATGGTATTAAAGTTTACAAAGCTACTACAAATTGCTTACTGAATAGACTCAGAGTTACTTAGAATTCTATTTTGAAATATCTTGGAGGCTCTCCTTTTAATATTCATCCTTGTGATTTTTATAAGAATTCAGGTTGTCAGTCTCTATCTAAAAGGATTTTTTTTAATCTTCAGTGTTTATGTTTAAGCATGTTTTGGGTCTTTTTACCTTCCTCCATTACTGCCTTTTTTCCCAGAGCCTTGAATTTGCATGGAAGCTGGTCTCAAAATAAATTGAATTTTGTAATACCTTTTTTTAGGAAATCTGTTGGTCAGAAGTCATTCCTATTCACTGCTCCTACTAGTTTTAACTCTCTCCCTTCTCATATCACAAATTGTACATCATTGTATAGTTTAAAAAATCATTACGGACATGGCTTCTTGATAATGATGAAAGCAATTGTTTTGTGTGAATGTAATTTAATGTATGGATTGTGAAAATAATACTATAATAAAGCATACAAAAGTTTCCCAATAATACAGTGCTCTGAAAACTGATAATAGCACTGTTCTGAAGTGATAATAGTATCATTTACAGCTCGTAATAGCATCGCTCACAACTCTGAATGATACTACTATCACAAAACCTATACAGCGCAACAGCATTACTATCCAAATCACTGATGCTCCCAAACATCAATCAAGCGTATAAACTCAAACTGTGGCTCATCACTGGCCGCTTTCTGTCTGTGAGCATCCTAAATAGGTTCAAAAACATGGCGGCAGACTGTCACTTAGCGAGAGTGTACAGCGTCCACGAACCTTCCCCCCTTTTTTTTAATTCAAAAAAAGGATTGATCTGGCTGATCCTGCGCTTCCCCCCGAGAGAAACAAAAGGTAAGAATCAATGAAAACAAACTGTTTTGTCACACCATGCATGTGTGCGTAGGGCAGTGGGGGTCAGGGAGTGAGACAGAGAGAGAGAGAGAGACCCTACTGGGTCATAATGTCATACGCTTAATAGCGTATAACATTACAGCTAACCCTCAACAGCGCTGTAAGATTTAGCGTTTGGTGCAATATCACTAATACTGCTGTACGTTGTAATGCACTACTCGCACTATTCCCAGCAGAGTATAAGACCTCTGCTGGGATGGGGTTCTGTTGAGCAGCTGCCATGGCTCAATGGACTGAGCCACTGCAGCAAACCCAGCCTGCATCTGGGACCAGATTTGATTCCCAGTCCCAGAAACCTTTTTTTTTTTTTACTGTGGCAATTTTGAGTTGAACCTCCGGGTTGAGAATTCTTATGGGTGGTTCAGGATTATGCCGTATGTAAAAATTATGCTGTATTGGCTGCACGATTATTGCATGCAGCATAATGTCTTGCGACATTATGACCCCATGCCAGTGAGACAGTGTCACTGCCAGAAAGTGCAGTGGTCAGCTATGACCCAGACAGAATCTTAACAAAATAAAACAGAAAAAAACCCAACTCGGATTCATATAGTAAAAAAAATAAAAGGTCACTGGGCATTACCGGTGTAATACCATCTTGAGGTTCTGGACACAGGAACCTCTCAATGGTATTACTCACCTGTAATGCCCAGTGACCTATCCATTATTCTATTGTTCTTTATGACTTTACAGTGTTAATTGTTTATGTTGTGCTGTGACTTATTTATTGTATGACTATTTTGTACCTGTTTTATGTGAATATTGTATTTATGTTTTGTATACATGCTAACTTGTCACATATGAAAATGGGCAGATATGCTCATAATGCCTACAAGTATAAAAAAAATAAAAAAACATAATTAAATAACCTGTTTCTTACTGTGGTGCTTGCTCCTGGAGAATCAATGAAAAGGGGTAGCCGGAGGGGCATGTGACACAGAGGACAGATCATAGCTACAAGAGAGAGTGTCCTGATTGAAAGAGGGGTTGTTAAAATATCCAGAGAGGCATGAGTAGCCCCGGGAGGTTAACTCGTAATTTGACAATGAGTGAGAGCTATTCTAACCCACTGCAGATGGTGAAATGATGGGCAGGGATTGGTTACAGATGCTAGATCAGTTTGTGGTACAGCTAAAAGGATGGAATTCTTAGCAGTACATTGGAAGAAAATAAAGACTAGTGCCAGGTGGGGAAAACATTGTTGATGTAAAGTAGAAGGGATGAAAGGGGGAAGGTCAAGAGGACAGTTGAGGTAATTGTTAGAGAATGAGAGATTTGAGGAGAGTTGATAGTGAAGGGTTGCTAGTTTCAGGCAGAGGGAATCTTGCTTTCAAAGCAAGCAGTTGACTAAAAAAGCTACATTTTTTCTTACTAATTTAACACTTCTACCTAAACAGGAGTCAGTGCCGGTTGAGATTAAGGAAACAGGTACTTTATTAGAAGCAGGGGTTCTCATTTAAATAATAAAAAAAGAAAGTCATTGTGTGTTTCTTTGTTTGGGGAAGGGGCTGTATCAACTTAATTTGCTGAATCAGGAGCAGAGGAGAGAAGCTAATTGGGGGTGTGGCTTGAGCAGTAGAAAATCAGCTGTCTTCAATTACAGCTTCCTGCTGCTAGTTTCAGGCAGAGGGAATCTTGCTTTCAGAGCAAGCAGCTGACTAAAAAAGCTACAGTTTTTCTTACTAATTGCCCTCCTTCCAACCTCTCCACCCTCCCACCCTAAGCCAGTTCTACTTTTATAGCCACTGGATTTAACTGACAACAGGAACTTCCTGTTTGACAGTAGGAAGGGAAGGATCACTGAGACACATTAGTTTCATCGACCTTGAAGGAAAAAAAAAACTCTGTCTGCCCCCCAACTGCTGGAGGTCTGAGTCCAAGTGAGGAGAAAGAAGACTACTGAAGACTACAGGAAGTTCCTTTCCCAGAACAGGAAGGGCGAGAACTGTAAGGGTACATAGGCAGTAGGAAAGTAGGTGGAAAAATACATAGAGGGAGGAGTGAGTAAGCATAAAAGGCAACAGGAGAGGGGACACAAAACAGGTCATAATGGAAGTGGTGCAGTGCAATGGCTGTGGGGCAGCAGTGTTCTGAGAGACATTCTGGAGGCTGCAATGCTGCCCTATTTGTAGGCACCTCTCTGGTCTGAGGGAGGAGATTGCCTGTCTCCAGACTGACCTGGCTAGGATTTGTGAACCTCTTCCCCCACCCAGGGACCATCAGGGCCACCGCTGCTACCTCAGAGGCTGCCAAGAAAGTGGAGAGGTTGGACCAAGGTGCGCTCAGGGAGGGAGAGGGTGGTGGAATAGAGGTGCATTCCTCCTGCTGTATCTCTCCACAGTTCATATGCTGTTCTGGCAAAGAGTGGTTCCTCTATGGAGGCACCTGCAGTGGAGATCAAGGAGGATGCTGGGAACCTCAACAAAAGAGACCCACTGGAGGGTGGCACGGACCCACAGGGAAGGAAACAACTCTGGTGGGGACTCAATCATTAGGGGGTAGAAGTGGGGGAGGAAGGGAGAGGGAGGTGGTGCCTGCCTGGTGCCATGGCTTGGAAGGACAGGGGGTGAATCCTCAGGATTGTGGGAGCAGCTGCATGAGGGAGGGAGCTGGATATCATTGTCCACCTAGGGACAAATGACCTGGCTGGGAATGGGATCAGAGCAGTGCAAGAGGAGTTTGTAGAGTTGGGGAGGGCCTTAGACAAGTAGCATGTATGGTAACCTTCTTGGAGGTGCTGCCTGTCTATGGCAAGGATAATGCTAGGGTACTCCACACCATGGGATCAATGAATGGTTGAAAAACTGGTGTGGAGCTCGGGGTTTTGGCTTCACTGGGGACTGGTGAGCCACCTGAAGGGATGCAGGCCTATACTGGCACGATGGTCTGCATTTGTCCAGTAGGGGAGCCAGGATCCTAGGTGATAGGTTTAAATGCTTCATTGGCAAGCATTTAAACTAGCCAAGGGTGAGGCACTGAAAAGGAGCAGGGAAATCCCAACCTCCCCCCACAAAACACAGTAATTAGCGAGGTAAACACCAAGGTAGAAAAGTCATTCGGGAGCAGGACAGGGGTAAATGCAAAAAAAGGAAAAGGCAGTAAGGGCAGGGATAGGGCTAAAAGGGGTAAGGCCATCAAAAAATGGAGGGTGATGAGTACCAATGCCCATAGTTTGTGTAATAAGCTCCCTGAACTAGTGGCCTTGATGGAAGAGGGATGCCTGGATATTGTGGTAGTCACTGAAACATGGTATACAGAGAACCATGACTGGGATGTCAACATACCAGGATACACAATCTACACAAGGGTCAGGGAGGGTAAAATAGGAGGAGGAGTAACTCTCTATGTAAGGGAAGGGATTACGGCAACAGAACTGAAGAGTAAACATGAAGTAGACGAGTCACCATGGGTCACGCTGGAGACAGGAAATGGCACCACAATCCACATGGGAGTTGTGTACAGACCCCCATCTCAGTGGGAGGGAATTGACAATGAAATGATAGAATGCATCCTTAAAATGATGGAAAAAGGGGAGATATTGTTAAAGGGGGACCTGAATATGCCAGATGTTAACTGGAGCACCTTTGCTGCAGGCACATCCAGGAGCAGGGTCATTCTTGATGCCCTACAAGGGGCATGCCTCACACAGCTAGTGCTGGAACTCACTCAGGATGGAGCAATCTTAGACCTGGTACTCTAAATGGGGATGGAGAAAGGATCTTGGATTTAGAAGTGGATAGCCATCTGAGAACAAGCAACCACCAAATGGTGTGGTTCATAATAAACACAGCCATAGAGTCAAGCCATACAATAGCAAGAGTATTGGACTTTAGGAGGACTGACTTTGGGAAAATGAGAGAGTGCTTCACAAAAGCACTAGCAAATGGGGAAGAAGGAGGGGTGGAAGAACAATGGGGAATAATCAAAACAGCCATCACAGAGGCAACAAGCCTTTGTGTGAAGCGAATCAATAAAACAAAATGAAGGAAAAAATACACTATGGTTCTCAAAACAGGTGGCAGGGAAGGTTAAGGAGAAAAGGATAGCATTCAGGAAATCTAAGGAAACACAGAAGGAGCAAGACAGAGAACTCTATCAGTTAAAGCAGGAGGCAGGGGAGGTATTCAGAAGAGCAAAGGCCAAAACCGAGGAAAAAATAGCCAATTCTGTTACGAAGGGGGATAAAGCCTTTTATACGTACATTAGGGAATGAAAAAAGACCAAGGGAGGGATATGGAGACTTAATAAAGGTGAGGGAATGTGGACAGAGGGTGATAGTGAAAAAGAGGGGATACTGAAAGGATATTTCTACTCAATATTCACAACAGAAGAGGAGGGGGAGGTACCTAAACCAAACAAAAGAAATATACTCTGGATAGGGGGGTCAATAGCAGTCCACTTACAGAAGAAAGGATTTTGAAAGAACTCTTGAAACTGAGGCTGGACAAAGCAATGGGGCCTGATGGGATTCACCCCAGAATTTTAAAAGAACTAAGGGTAGAACTAGTGACATCACTGACTACTCTCTTTAACAAATTATGGGAGGATGGGGTGGTACCTGAGGACTGGAGGAGGATGGATGTGATTCCACTTCACAAAAGTGGGAGCAGGGCAGAGGTAGGAAACTACAGACCGGTTAGTTTGACCTCAGTGATAGGAAAAATGATGGACTCACTTCTGAAGGAAAGAATTGTTGCTTACCTAGAGGCCAGCGGGGCACAGAATCCAAGGCAGCATGGATTCACAGTGGGAAGGTCATGTCAGATGAATCTAATAGATTTTTTTGACTGGGTGACCAAAGTAGTAGACCAGGGAGGGGCTGTGGATATGGCCTACCTAGATTTTAGCAAGGCATTTGACACAGTCCCACACAAAAGATTAATATACAAGTTAGCCAGCCTTGGAGTGGGTCCCAAGGTGGTAGCCTGGATAAAAAATTGGCTGGACAACAGGACACAAAGGGTAATTGTAAACGGAGTTCACAGTGAAGAAAAGAGGGTAACTAGTATGGTACCACAGGGTTCAGTACTGGAACTGGTCCTCTTTAATGTCCTTATAAGTGACATTGGAGAGCACCTGGAAGGAAAAGTATGTATCTTTGCAGACAACACAAAAATCTGCAACAGGGTTGATACACAAGGTGGGGTGCAAAGGATGAAAAGGGACTTGGCAAGGTTGGAGGAATGGTCAAATGCATGGCAGCTCAGATTCAATGCAAAGAAGTGCAAGGTAATGCACCTGTGAAACAAAAACCCAGGGGAAGTGTACACAGTGGGGGGTGAGATATTAACAACAACAAAAATCAAAAGGGACCTGGGAGTAACTATATCAGATGACCTTAAGGTGGGTAAGCAATGCCAGAAGGCAGTAAAGAGGGCTGGGGGATACTGGGATGCATAGGGGGAGGCATCAAAAGCAGAAAACAGCAAGTTGTTATCCCTCTGTACAGACAGTTGGTGAGACCCCATCTGGAGTACTGAATGCAGTTCTGGAGACCCCATCTCTCAAAGACATAGACAGAGTGGAAAGCTGTTCAGAGGAGGGCAACCAAAATGGTTCAGGGTCTGCACCAGAAGACATATGAAGAGAGACTAAAGCAGCTTAATATGTATACCGTTGAGGAAAGGAGGGAGAGGGGGTATATGATAGAAACTTTCAAGTACCTCAAGGGAATTAACAAAGTCCAAGAAGGTAGCATCTTTCAGAAAAAGAGATGTGCAGGAACAAGGGGGCACAATTTGAAGATAAACAACTAAGCCAGAGAAGGAGCTTGCAGACTCAGAGTAGTTAAAATGTGAAGCAGCTCCAATTAATTGAATGTGGAACAGCAGCAACACTGAATTAAATTAATTATCTGCTCACTCGGGATTTTGAAAATGGTGCCAGGTGCCTGAGTTGGTTCAGCTGGCTACCTTTTGCAGATGAGCTGCTGCTGTGTCCGAGGAAGGGGGCTTGCAAACGTGCCCGAGGTGTCCAAAGGGGACCCTGTAAAGGAGCAGAAATGAGAGAATTAAATACACTCCAGGAAGGGAGAATTACAGACAGAACAAAAGGCTAGGAGAGTTGAGGGTGTGGGTGGCTAGCCAAGGCTCAGATTATTGGTCTGCCACAAGCACAGTAACTCCAGTTTCAGCTCTGGGAAGGTGTAGTTTAAAACAGCAAAAATCAGTAGCACGTCAATTCAGCTAGTCAATTACAGTGAGTCAATTACAGCAACTCACTTACAGTGACTGCAATAATAGCGAGCACTGAATATCAGCGAGTCACAACTTTAGCTAAACCGGTGGACATAACCTACCTCCGAAGTCCAAGTGTGCCATGGAGGATGTTATTTTAGAAATGTCGGGGGGGGGGGGTGCACAGAGGCATAGCCCCCCTGCATGATTCAGTGAAACTCAAAAGAAATCAGTGAGCTGAGACTGGCTTACAACGTTCAGCTACATGTGTTAAATGGTAGCTGAAATTACATGCGCTGTAATGGATGTTCGCTATTATTGCCGTCACTGCATATTTTTAGCTGAAATTGCACTCCTTATGATTGAATCACCGAATTGACATGGAACTGCAAAAATCCTATGTTTGGTTCCAGCAATTAACTCATCTAGAGTAGCAGTACCTAACAAATAAACAGTCTCAAAAAGCGGGCAATTCTTAACAATAAATCAGACTGAACGAGTCAATAACAGCAAGTTTAAAGGGACACTAGCAACCTGTTTTTCATCATATTATTTCTAGTTCAAACCCTGTATTTTATGATTGTTTACCCTCTCTAAAATTCACTGATGTTGCTGTTTGTTTTGTCTACCTCCTTGATTATCTGAACTGAGATGCATGGCAATCTATATTTATAAACAACCTTGATTTGTTTACAGTCCTGGTTCTGTTCTTACCGCATACTTCTTGAGCAACAGAAACACACCCAAACAGTGCAGTCACTCATAACAAAGAAGCCTCATAAACTCCCACTTCATCATGAGGGGCTAGACTGTTTTGTGGGTATTTCGAAGTCCAGGAAAGATGCGTTTGGAGTTGCTCAAGGAATGTAAACAAACCTGTTTGCTGTGATAACACCAGTATTTTGGGCAGTCTGTTTTTCACTTTTTAAAAGAAAATAAGTCAGAATCAAACTACCAGCTACATCAGCCATCTTTACTTAATGTCGGCAGTCATAAAATATGTTTTTTAAACTAGGGACACTGAAACTTAAGGGGGTTGACAGTGTCCCTGTAAATACAAAAAAGAAACAGCAGAAACCCCAAAACAAAGTCCCAAAACTAAGCCAGAGAACAATCTTGCAGAAGCAGAGTAGTTAAAATGTGAAGCAGCTTCCATTAATTGAATGTGGAACAGCTGCAACACTGAATTAAATTAATCCTCTGTGCACTCGGGATTTTGAAATGGCACCATGCGCCTGAGTTGGTTCAGTTGGCTACCTTTTGCAGATGAGCTGCCACTGGGTCCAAGGGAGGGGGCTTGCAAACGTGTCCTGAGGTGTCCAAAGGGGACCTAGTACATTCCATTGTTGACACACCTCCCCAATCCAACACCCCTACTCTTAAGCACAATGGCATTGATACAATGGTCCCTGTCCAAGTTGTGGATATCTTCAACACCTTCTTCACTACTTGTGCTTCCTGTCCTAACCTTCCATCCTCCACCCATCGCTAAACCCACTAAACAGTTCATGCCACACAAAACATTTCTTCTGGCACCTGCTACCAGAAATGAAGTACTGCTTGCCCTCCTATCCCTAAACACATCTAAATCTAGCCCTGATGGCTTACACCCAAGTCTCCTGCTCCTCACAGCCCCCACCATCACTCACCCCCTCACCTGCATTATAAATATGTCCTTCTCCTCAGGCTCAGTTCCTATAGCCTTGAAATGGGCATGTGTCATCCCCCTTTACAAAGGCGGTGATCCCACCTCTCCTGGAAACTACTGTCTGATCTTATTCCTCCCCGCTTTGTCAAAACTGCAAGAACGCCTCGTAAAAGCCAGACTGACCAAGTTCCTCACTGCCACAATCTTCCTATCCCCCTTCCAATCTTGTTTCAGAAAAAAAAACTCCACAATATCCTCCCTTCTCCGTGTCACTGACCACATCCAATCAGCTGCTGACAATGGCCATTTCAATGCTGCAGTCTTTATCAACCTGGCAAAAGCCTTTGATCCAGTATCCCACCCTCTTCTTCTGAACACTCTTGAGGATGCAGGTCTTGCCCCACCTGCCTTACAATGGTTCAACTCTCATCTCACTGACGGGTATCAGTCAGAAAAATTGCCAACTCCTACTCCCCTTCCCTCCCTATCCTCTCAGGTATCCCTCAAGGTTCCATACT
Organism: Neoceratodus forsteri; assembly: GCA_016271365.2. NCBI lineage: Eukaryota > Metazoa > Chordata > Ceratodontiformes > Ceratodontidae > Neoceratodus > Neoceratodus forsteri. The sequence continues at coordinate 30,618,890 of CM028137.1, read as the reverse complement.
TGGCTCCCATCCTGTTTTCAATATTCATGAATTACCTCTCATCTGCCTGTCCCCCCCCCATCCACAGGTATGTGGATGACACCATATGTGGATGAAAAAGTTTTCTTTGGCTGTAGACAGACAGGATGGAGAAGCCTGTTCACAGGCCAAAAGAGCTGAGAAGATCTGTTTTTCCCTGCAGCAATCTCCCTGGATAGGAACTTTGCCTTCTTACGGGAGACTGCCCCCGGTACTCACCATAGTGGGCATGCAGGGCCAGCCTGTTGGCCTCCAGCCGGGTCTTCCGCCAGCAATGCTCCAACTTCTGACTCTTGATCTTCATCACCTTGAGATCCCCATCAAACTAAGGAGATGTCATGTGAGAGGATTTGGATTGTATACAGACTGGAATGATGACATCCAGGGCTTTGGAAACCACCCTGTTATAGGTGGCCACCACCTCTCCAGTGCCACTCGCACATGCTGTGTCAACCCTAGACAGGTCAGCCAACACCAATAGTGCCTCTGGGTGCAAGCCCCTTAAAGGGCATTAGCTATCTCCACAGGGGAGATACTTTCAAGGGGGACCCCAAACGTGAACCCCACGGTGCAGTGATCAGACCAAGAGACCTGATCAGCCTTGAGTTTGTCAATCCCAAGACCCAGCTGGAACACCAGATCGAGTGCATGACCATACTGAAAGAAATCAATAAGTACTCTGAAATTTCAGGCTACCAGCTTAACACTGGTAAATGAGAAATGACAACAACACAAATTACTACTACTATACTATTAACATGGAACAGAAAAGCAAACAAATATTAGAATATTTGGGTATATTCAGCCAGTGGTATTGTGCATCAATGTGTAGATGGGCTGTGCAACATCACAGCCCATGCATCGTCATGCATAACATGCAGGCCACAGACTATCCCGCATGCATGATGATGCACTGCACCACTATGGGCAATGCATTGCTAGGTGACAGCTGGTTGCACAGCTGCACATGGGTGGTATGTGCCAGAGAGCAGCACATGTGCTAAGATGCGCAATGTGCAAGTAATGGGCCTAATCACATGCGTGGAGAAAAGTGAGATGGGCGGGGAGCAAATAAGCCATATACAGCCAGGATATACAAATTGCCTCATTACCCAATCCTAGCTCAAGTCACCACATTTGCATCTCACTGTAGGCTGCACAGACCCTAATTTGCATGTGCTAAGCAAATAAATGGGCTGCTCTGTGCTACCACACACCACTGGAGTCCAGCAGGTACTGCAACTTGGAGGTTTGTTTACCACAGCTACTCTGTTTCCTGGTTTCTGACCAGGAGGACTCCATGCCCATGAGCTATGCATGATCACTGTGTGCTCTGCTATTGACTGTCACAATTCATTCCATACCACAGGCACTGGTATGGCAGCAGAGGAGATGATGAGATGGAGGAGCTGTCCAAACTTCACGGACAAAGAGCTGGGAGCCCTTGTTGAGGCATATGTCCGGATGGAGGATCTCCTGTCAGGGAAAACTGGCACACGGCAGCAGAGAGCATAGGGCTGAAATATGGTGGCACAGGCAGTGAATGCACATGATGTATACAACTGCACCCCCCAGGAATGCATGAAGCACATTAACAATGAGAGGACCAGAACCAGGGAGAACCTGGCCAACATGAGTCCAGCTCTGCATGCTACAGGGGGTGGGTCATGCACAGTGCCACCACTAACTGCATGAGAGGAGGTGTTGCATCCACACTGTCCCATGCATCTTTGGAGGGAATCCCTGTAGGTGGCTTCCAGACAGACAGGGACCCTGCACAGCACTGTGAGTATGCATGTGTCACAATGTTTGTCTGGCTGTGTGTTCTGAGCCTAGGTTTGCAGGACATGCCACACATGGCTGCACATGTTGTCACAATGCCGCCATGCAGTGCATACACCATTGCATGCCCCCCATGGCCATGCAGTGTCCCCCATGCAGCCCAAGTGTGCTGCCATGACTGGCTGTGACACCAGGGATATCTGCCTGGTGAGTTGGTGCTGCCAGTGGTGGTCACTGTCCACCTGTGGTCATGTGAAATGTTCCTGAATGTTGGTACCACATGACTGTGCAATGCACCATTGTGGACTGTCACTGTTGCCGGTGTACCTTCACACAGGCTGCAGTGCCCCTTGCCTGGGGTGGGCCTGTGCATAGCCATGTCCCGGCAGTCATCCACCTCATGGAAATGTGTATGCATGGCCCTCCATCATGCATTGCATGCAGCACATGGTGTTGTGTGTGAAACATGCCACAGTGCCAGTGCATGCTATGTGTGGCAGTGTCCGCCCATCTGTGCTTCATGACACATGGCACCATGTGCACCTGTCAATGGACATCCATGGAACTGCTGCCCTGCACATGTATACCTGTTCACCTTACAGCGCCATCATGCCTCTGGGGAGCTGCAGGGCACATCATGCAGTCAGAGGGACAGGTGGAGGAGGAACCAAGGCCATCGACATTGGCTGGGATTGAGGCCAGCACAGGAAGGGATGGCCTGTTCCATGACCTAATGAGGTTTGTGGGTCTGACTGCCTTACCTGACATTGAGTTGCCAGATGACCTCACAGTCCTGGCATTGGCCACAGAGGATGATGATGATGATGATGCCACACAGATTGAGGTGACCACATAGGTGGCCACACAGATTGTAATGGACAGGGTGGGGCACCCTATGCTCATGCAATGCCCCAGATGGGATTGCCCACTGCCTATAGCACCTGCAGCAATTGTGGGTGGCCACATCTGGGGTCTGGCAGGGAGAGCAGGGACCATCACCCTGGGGCAGCAGGGCATTGTGCCGCAGCAACGTGCCACCCGTGCACATGATGTGACTATACAGGGACCTACTGCATCTGCCCATGCACAGTCCCTGCCCAAACAGCGGCCAGCCACACAGCATCTACAGCCCATGGATGTTGCATTGCAGGCCGGTACATCACCTGCATGTCAGAATCCCCCACTGGACAGGTCCCCTGCTGATGGGCTTGATGAGCACACCCAGCTTCTGCGGGCCTCCGTGGGACATCAGGGTGCACTCAGGGAGGCGTGTCAGGGCCTGCGTGAGCAGGTGGGCATAATGGATGACTATGTCTCTGCTGCCCATTCCCGATTGGTTGGTGAGACATGCCTGCTTCGGGTTGATGTTGTTGGCAAGATTTGACAACTGTGGGAGGGCATGACCACAGGCTTTGAGAGAATAGCACAAGCCATTGAGGTGGGCTGTGCTGCCCTCATGACCCACGGATGCAGGAGTGCCTGCCACGCACTGCATAGTGATACCAATACTCCTGCCTCATGGCATAGCATGGCCCCATTGCTACTGATGCCATCCCCTGCCTCAGGTTTTCCCTACACCCCTTGACTTTGGCAATGAGGCACCCATGAGCACATGGTCATGGTGTCGTGGGTCTACCCCTGTTAGCCCGGTTGGGTCCCCTGATGATGTGGCTGCCACCCCAGAGGGTGGTGTACATCGTGGGCATGGCCGCCCACGTGTCCGTGATGGCCATGGTAGGTCACAGTGATCCCACTTGTGTACAGTTGTCATGGCACATCACCATCCTGCCATTGTTTGCCCACACACCCGGCTGTCTGTTCTCAGATCCACATGCAGGGCACACACATGGACCTATGGCATGCATGTCCATGCTATCTGTGCATTACTATGGGCATGTGGTGGGACACTGCTGCTGTGTTGACTGGCATAGATGTGATGAGTGCAGTCTTGTGTGTTCGCGGTGTGTGTGTGCAGGCATTGTACGCTGATCCATGCAATACACCGCAGTGCCCCATGTAAGCCTGGACATGACTGTTTGGCTGTGACCCCACTTGAATGTGTGTGCACCTCCGCCACTGTGTACCTGTCAACCATGCTACATTTGCCGACCATCACATGTGATCCCCCCATTACCACAGGACATTGCCCAACCCCACAGGATCCCACTCTGTTACCCACCTGCGGTCTCCGAAGTGCTCCTCCATGATCCTGTCCTTGTGCCACCTCACTCAGGTGACCAGCCATGGGTTCCTATGGTCATGGCATTCCTGCCCATCCCCTGCCTGTTGCTCCTCATCCTCAGTGCTGTTGCCTGACTCAGACTGGACATGGATTCCATGGCCTAAGGCCATGTTGTGTAGCATGCAACAGGCCAGGAATATGCCACAGGCCTTCTCTGGGCTGTACTGTAGGGCACTGCCAGACCTGTCCAGGTATCTGAATCTCATTTTGAGCACGACGAACACACGCTCAATGATGTTGCTTGTCGTGGTGTGTGCCTCATTGTACCATTGCTCTGGCACAGATGTGGGTTAGCGTATGGGGTGAGCATCCACTGCCGTAGGGGGTATGCACAGTCACCTGTGGAAGAGAGATACCATTATGTGTACAGCTGTCATTTACTGGTTTCCTACAGCCTAATGTTGCTGCATGTCTGCCATTACTCTGTGTGGCCCACACCCTGACCCCCCACCACATGACAAACAGGGCATGCACGCATCATAACGTCATTCTGTGCTCTGCTTGTGTGTTGTATGTTGGGCAGGTTCCTGGCATGACATAACCTCCAATGGCCAGGCACTGCTGTTCTTGTGCCCTGCCCCAGGTGGTGACAGTTACTGTCCTGTTCAAGTGTACATCTGTGTAGCACCATGGTACCTGTGTCTGGTCCATGCTCTGTGACACTGCCTGCCTGTATGCATGTGGTTGTAGTGTGTGTGTCCCTGGACATGCCCCTCCCTTTACCCAGCACACACCTGCCACACATGGTTCACAGTGCAGTGGCCACAAGTGGCCCATGGCGCCGCTTGCATGTTTGGCATGGTGGGCCCTGTCTGTTTCCCACACAGAGCTTATGCACACTGTCTTGTGTGCCACTGTGTGCTGTGTGGGCCCGTTGTCATGCCACATTCACCCAATAAGTGGCCACTGGGCATTCTCCCACTCTCAAACAGGTGGCACAGGACCTATTGGTGCCAGATGTTGGCATCATGTGCACTTCCAGGGTGCGTGGCACACATATTGGTAATGCGCCCTGTGGCATTGCACACCACCTGGCAGTTGACAGAGTGGTAGCCCTTTCTATTTATGTATGCCACTCCCTCTGGGCCAAGTGGTGTGCATATTGCCACATGGGTGCAGTCTATGGCTCCTAGCACACCTGGCATGCACACCACCCTGTGGAAGTGCTGCATGGTTTCTGTCCATGCTGCCTGTGTGGTTGGGAATTTGATGTACTCTGAAGCATGTGGCAGCAGAGCGGTGAGGAACTGGGTGAGGAGACGGGACGTGGCAGACCGTGTGATGCCAGTGGTGTCACCCACCGGTGTCTGGAAGGTGCCCGTGGTGAGCAGGCACATTGCTGCTGTCACCTTTGTCTCCACCATCATGGCGTGACTCCTGTGTGTTGGTGCCTGCAGGTCATCATGGAGCAGCTCACAGAGCTGTCTCAGGAGTGCCCTGTTGGGTCTGTACAGGCCCACAAACTTCCAGGTCACTCAGGCGGTCGAATGTGACACAGGCACGGTACCTTCTCTGCTGAGCATACCTCCAATAGACCCTTCCACGTCCATGCTTTGTTCCTCCCATCTCCTCACTCCCCTCATAACTACTGCCATCAGGAGCACTGTCCCATCCATGGCTGCTATCTGCCTGTAGGTGGACTGCACTTAGGCACGGTTTTTATATGCCTATATTTGCGTAGCGCATCTGCTGGTTACACCATAGATGAGCAGCTCATCCTTGCTGAATATGTGCCTGCGCAACACATTCATGGGCACGCCCACTCACATGCACCGCATACATTATATTCGCGGTCCGGCGCATTTGGCTTTGCACTGCACATTCCTGTTCTTTCAATAGTACCTCACAGCACATCTTCTGGTTTCAGGTTCTGCAGTGCATCTACTTTGAATGTCTAGGTCCTAATTTGTATACCGGCTTCCCTATATGTGTACCTTTTATATTGTGTTTGTTTCTGATTTTGGTCAGAAACATTTCAATACAAACTCTAAACAATGAAGGGGATCGAGGGCATCCTTGCCTTACCGCTCTGCCAAGTGCATTCACTTGATCCTTTATCACTCTAAGGCAAATACTGTTCCTTTTCCACAAGATTTTACCTTCTTGGTATTTTCTTCATATTTTCAGAAAAAATCCTGAACCAACTCCTGCTACCATGTCTTGTTTTGTAGTAATCAAAACAAAGGATTCTCTATATTCTTTTACTAACACTTTACTCCAGCATAACCTGTACTACATACAGAGGAGCTAACTGTTCTTTCAGCTACTCAGACAGACAGTCTTCCCTTATACATGCTCAATCTCACATGCCCTGTAACTCTCTACGTGACGTAGAACACAAACATTTGTATTTATTAATATTCATACCTTTACTTGTATCTTATCAACACACATCACATGTAATGCCTGGGGGCAAAATGGGACCAAAGAAGATGCCAGACATGGATGGTTCCCATACCTAGGATTCCCACCGGACTGAGGGGGAAGGTATCTGGTAGGCCAGCAGTCTCCACTCATCCCCTATGGGTAGAGTTGTGCAATGCAAGATTAATGGGAAATAAGTCCGTGGTTATATCAGACTTGATTTCCATGGTCAATCCAGCTTGCATCACAGAGATCTGGCTGGGCAATGGCACAGGGCAAGTTCTGGAGGCATCGATTCCAGCTGGCTACTCTGTAGTTCACTGCCATTGGAGAGATTGCAGGGTTGGGAGGGTGACCATCTGCTTTAGATCCAAGTTAAACTTTACAGTGCAGCAAGTGGAGAATACATCATCATTTGAATGAAGGACCGCACATAGGTGTCCAGGTACAGGCTGCAGGATCCTCCTTGTGTACCGGCTTATGGGGCACAACAGGTTTTCCTACAAGAAATCATGGACTTCATCACTGATAGGGTTGTGGAGTCACCCAGATGGTTAATTCTGGGTGACTTCAATGCCTGGACTGATGAAGAACTCTCGGAGTTTGGCCAAGATTTCCTCCAGTTAATGTCCCTACTGGGCCTTGCGCAAGTGGGTATTGCTGTGACCCACCAAAACAGTCTCAATACAAGTGGGTACTGCTGTGACCCACCAACACAGTCTCAATACAAGTGGTCACTGCTGTGACCCACCAACACAGTCACACCTTGAATTTAGTATTCACACTGGGGCATAAGATAAATATTCTTGAGATTGATCCGGTCAGTTGGTAGGATCATTACAGTGTAAAGTTCTCCTTTGGGGCCCCCCTAGCTGTCCTCCCCCCATGGAGATGGTCCACTGTCACCTTTTACAAGGATTGTCTTCACTTTGACTCTAGGTGGCGCTGGACCTCTTGGGTGTGATAGCCACATGTGGGGCAGAATCAGGGGACATGGTGATAGCCAATAATAAGGATATTACCTCAGCACTCAATTGAGTTGCACCAGTTCATGTACAACCCAGGTCTTCTTGGTTGAGATCCCCATGGTTTGACATGGAACTTATGGAGGTGAAGGCTTTGGGTCACAGAGTAGAGCATTCTTTGTGGAAATCTAGGGCTGATGGGATAGATTTGCTCTGAGAACTCACTATGGTGAGCATCAGAAGGCAATCTCCCACAAGAGGGCATTATTCCTGTCTGGGGAGATTGCAGCAGGGAGGAACAGACTACCTCAGCTCTTCTGGATGATGGACAGGCTGTTACACCCTGCCTGCCTCCAACCTGTGGAGGTATTTTTATCAGCACATTGCAAAGAGTTTGATCAGTTCTTCTATGACAGGGTGTCTTCCATTAGGTGCTGGATAACCTCAACTGGGACAGTCCAGGAGGGTCGGTTGGGTTGTCTCAGGGAGCACTACCCCTATCTGGCATAAGTTTAGGCTGGTTTCAGTGAAGGAGGTGTGTGGTGTGATTTTTGAGCTGCAGTCCACTCATTGTGAAGTGGACCTGGGTCTGATGTACCACCTACTGAGTTGTGTAGGATTTCTGGGCATGATGTTTGCCAAGATAGTCCAATACTCCCTTCTAAAGTGATTTTTTCTGAGCACACTGAAAGATGTGCTGGTGAGACCCTTACAGGGAAAAAAAAAATCTTTGGATCTGGATTGCTTGACAAATTTTAGGCATGTCTCTAACCTCCCATTTTTAGGAAAGGTTATTGAGAAGATAGTGGCTCTGCAGCTCAAAGCCCAGCTCACACCCTTTGTCATATATGAGTCACTCCAGTCTGGACTATGATTACTATGCACCCTGACCAACTCAGTCTCAGTACAAGTGGTAACCGCTGCAACCCACCAACACAGTCACACCTAGAACTTAGTATTCACACTGGGGCATGAGATAAATAATTCTGAGATTGATCCGGTCAGTTGGTAGGATCATTGCAGTGTGAAAGTTTTGCTTTGGGGTCCCTCAGCTGTCCTCTGCCTGTGGAGATAGTCCATTGTCACCTTTTAAAGGGGTTGTCCTCACTAGCACTCCAGGTGGTACTGAACCTCTTGGGTGTGATGGCTGCATGTGAAGCAGGATCAGGGCAAGTGGTGATACCCTATAGTAGGGCTATTACCTCAGCCTTCGATTCTGTTGCACCAGTTCATGTATGACCTGGTTCTTCTCAGTTGAGATCCTCATGGTTTGGCAGGGAGCTTAGGGAGATGAAGGCTTTGGGTCACAGATTAGAGAGATGTTGGTGGAAATCTAGGGCTGATGGAACAGATTGGCTTTGAGAACTCACTATGGTGAGCATTGTCACAAAACCCACTCAGTAGGTCAGCCCTCTACTCCCAAAGTGCCAACCTCTGAGTGCAGTCTTGTGAACAGTTTAACAGAACAAGGTAACCATCTTGTCTGTTTTATGAGTTCGGATCAACCTTTGGTCTCCAGTCTTGGAGGGATTCAAACTGTGAGCCTCTTTCTAGCGTATCCAATGCACAGGCTCAGATAATTCTGTCTTCGGGGGGCCAGATATCTTTGCCTACATGCACCTAACCAGGTGTAGAGAAAGAACCCTTAAAAATGTTTATAAAGACCTCAGATTTAAAACGCTTCTCTTTCCAGTTTGGTATCACCATTCAAGCTTATGTCGAGTGTCAGCTATAACCATATATACTTTTCTTGCAAATGAAAGAAATTCAAAAACAGACCAAGTATGCTCTAAAAAGAGTTTTACTAAAATAGATAAAAATATGTAAAATACAAAATACAGAACTAATAAATCACAAGACATACAAATCTTTTAAAAGAACAACGTTTTAAACAGTGCAATTCCTACTACAGTAATTAGATTTCTCTCTCTCTCTCTCTAAATACTTAAATGCTTAAAGTGCTCCAAAGATGTTTCTTTGTCAGAGTCTCGATTGAAGTGTCTCTGAAGGAAAACAGAATAATGTTTAAAAGCTGGTTTTCCCCACCTATTTGCATGCGGTCACCTAGCTCCTCCCTGTCAGAATATATAAAAAAATATATCTATATAAAAACAGGATGTCTTTTCCAAGTATTAAATTCTGCAACCTCAGCATAACTCCTGTTCTTCAAATTACATTTCTTTGATCTTAATCAGTATTCTGTCTCACACAGGCATCAAAAGAACATTTACAACTTCTCACTAGTTTGCTAAACCTGGTTTCCCCTTCTAACGTCATAAACTTTTTTTTTATGATTTTCCTCTTAGCAGTTAAAGCTATAATTAACTTAGATAAAACAGCAGATCCTTGATCAAGTCCTGTTCTACTCTTCAATTAGCTTCAGGCCTTTCAGGTAACACCTTGTCTCTAAAACCTGTATATGTGTGTGTGTGTGTGTGTGTGTGTGTGTGTGGCGCGTGTGTGTGTGATCTCACATGTTGTTTCAGCCTTTCTCATGGGAGACAGTCCATATACATTTTTATGTATTACAAAAAATGACCATACAGCACTCAGAAGTGGCTGTCCACATCACAAGTATCAGAGGGCAGTCTCCAATAAGAAGGCAGTATACTGTCTGGGGAGAGTGCAACAGAGAGAAACAGACCAGCTCAGCTCTTCTGGATGATGAACAGGTTGGTGCATCCCGCTTGTCTCTGACCCATGGAGGTATTTTCATCAGTACATTGTGAAGAGTTCACTTAGTTCTTCTCCAACACAGAGTTTTTTCATTAGGTCCTGGATAACCTCAGCTGGGTCAATATGGCCCAGCAGTGTCGGGTGGGTTGTCTCAGGGAGCACTCCCCCTGTCTGGTGCGAAGTTAGGCTGGTTTTAGTGGAAGAGGTATGTGGTGTCATTTTTGAGCTGTGGTCCACATATTGTGAAATGGACCCAGGTCTGATGCACCTCCTGAGTTGTGTAGGATTTCTGGACCTGGTGTTTGCCAAGATAATTCAGTACTCCCCTTCAGAAGGATCTTTTCTGAGCACATTGAAAGATGTGCTGGTGAGACCTCTACTGAAAAAAAATATCTTTGAACCCAGATTGCTTTGTTAATTTTAGGGCTGTCTCTAACTTTCCATTTTTAAGAAAGGTTATTGAGAAAATAGTGGCTCTGCAGCTCAAGGCCCATCTCACAGCCTTTAACATATGTAAGCAACTCCAGTATGGATTTAGATCTAGACATAGTACTGAGACTGTGCTGGACAGGATGCATAGTAACCTTCTCATGGGTAGCAATAGAGGGGAATGGTCAATTCTCATTCTACTTGATCTCCCATCAGCATTTGATATGGTGGACTATAGGCTGTTGATGGATCATCTTTGGGAGTACTGTGGACTTGCTGGTAAGGTCATCAGCTGGTTTGAGTCCTTCATCAGTGGCAGGATACAGAGAGTGGTGATAGGAAGTTTTCCTCACACCTGAAGCCCCTTCTCTGTGATGCTCTGTGGTGTATTCTAGGGTTCAATTGTCTCACCTAAGTTGTTCGCTGTATACATGCTGCCCCTGGGTGACATCATCAGATGGCATGGCTTGGGGTTTCACTACAATGCAGATGATACCCAGTTGTATCTGTCATTTGCACCCAGGACACTTGCCACAGCCAATGTACTTAATTTATGTCTGGCCAAGATCCAGGACTGGGTGTCCTCTAACAGGCTACAACTCAACCCGGACAAGCTGAAGATATAGGGATTGAGCCTGGTCGATGGCAGGGTTTCGGAGCAACAGTGGAGAGAACTGGTTTGTTTCTTGGTTCCTCTATTCTAGCGGCCTCCACTAAAGTGAAGAATCTGGGTGTCATTCTGGAAGAAAGACTGACACTGGAGGCTCAGGTGTTGTTTATAGTCTGGAATTCAGACCATACAGGCATGCAGACTGTGGAATACTTTATCAGAAGACCTGGTCAATATTAATGATTTTGGTAAATGCAAGTTAGAAGTTGATAAATAGTTCTTTGGTCCTAACTAATATACCCACTAGGAGTTAATAATAAAATAATAATAATGATAATAATAATAATAATATACTTTATTTATATTGCACCTTTCTGAAACCAAGGCACATTAACAATAAACTTCTTAAAACAATAAATAAAACACAAATACATTAGTACTAATTCATAAAATATGTTAAAACATCATCATTAAGAAAATGCTGACTACCACATATGGGTCTTTAAGGCACGTTTAAATTTCTCCACAGACGTGCACTCCCGAAGCAGAAGGGGTAGAGAATTCCAGAGGGTTGGAGCCATGTACATAAAAGCACAGGCCCCTGAAGATTTCAAAGAAACCCTCGGAATCTCTAGCAACCCCTCATCTGCCGAGCGGAGTGATCGCTTAGGGCAGTAGAGTACCAGAAGCTCTTTCAAGTAGACTGGACCCAGTCCATGTAGGGCTTTATAAGTCAGAAGACTGACTTTAAAGGTGATCCGCCACTTTATTGGCAGCCAGTGCAGTTCATGCAGCACCAGAGAAATATGACAGGTACGAGGAATACCCGTCAATAACCAGGCTGCAGCATTCTGCATGAGCTGTAAGCAGCAAATTTCAACCCTAAGTAGCCCTAGATAAAGGCAGTTGCAATAGTCAAGGTGCGAGGTCACAAAGGTGTGGACCAAGGTAGGCAGGTCACTGGATGGAACTAGGTGCTTAATCCTGGAGATGTTCCTCAGATGATAAAAGGATGATTTGACAACTGCTGACACCTGCGATTGTAACGTCAGCCCATCATCAAAAATCACCCCCAGGTTCTGCACCTGTTTGGAGCTTGGGAGCTGGGAGCCACCCATAAATAATCCTGAGGGCAAACCAGCTCCCACCCCCTCTATCCTATGACCCAGGTCCACAACCCATCATCTCCGTCTTCTCCGACTTCAACCTCAGCCAGCTCGAATTCATCCAGTTCTGGATTTCAGTGAGGCAGTTGTTAAATACTGAGAGAGCTCTATCCTGGTCGGGCGCAAAAGATAGGTAGAGCTGGGTATCATCAGCATAGCAATGAAACCTCAGCCCATACCTTCTTACAATTTCTCTGAGAGGCAGCATGTACACTCGAACAACATGGGAAACAACACTGAACCCTGAAGAACCCCACATGACAGTGAGACTGGGCCAGAGGAGTTTATCCCTGACACCACCCTCTGAGTTCTGCCAGTGAGGAATGATCTAAACCACCTGAGGACTGTACTAGGCAGTCCGCAGATGAACCTTAGGCATTTAAGAAGTATCACATGGTCCATAGTGTCAAACGCTGAAGAGAGATCAAGAAGAACCAAGATAGAATGGCTCTTTTGATCTCTTGCCATCAAGAGATCATTGAGCACTCGAACCAGTGCAGTCTCAGTACTATGCCTCTTTCGAAAACCAGACTGGAGTGATTCATAGATGCCATGGATGGTCACATGGTTCTCCAGTTGTACAGCCACTACTTTCTCAATCAACTTCCCCACAAAGGAAAGATTGGAGATTGGTATGTAGTTAGCATGGCAATCTGGGTCCAAAGAACCTTTCTTCAGGAGGGGGATACCACCGCCTCCTTCAGAAAGTTAGGTAACTCACCAGTCTCCAAGGAGCACCAGAGTATCCATGCTAGGGCCGGGCCAATAACATCATAATAGCCCTTTATCAGGGAAGTTGGGCCTGGATCTAAATTACAGCATGTAGGGTGCATACCCTGGACAATCTGCATGACATCAATGAACTCCGGCAGGTCAAAGGAACTCCAGGAGGACCCAGAGGCAGTGACTGGGTGCTGATCCATCACTTCTCCCATACAGGATGCAGGTTGGAGTGACGCCCTGATGCCAGCCACCTTAGCCACAAAGAAGCGAGCAAGCTCTTCACATTCCACTTGTGAAAAGCTCTTCGAACCTGCAGGCAGGCTGAGTTGCACAGTCTGTCTACAGTTCGAAAAAGATGAGTTGGAGGTAGTCTTGATGGGCCCAGTGCCTTCTTCTGCCTAAAAACATGAGAAAATGAGAATGGCTTTACCATCTTAATAATATTTCCTGGATAAAATCCTTAATCCCACTGGAAGACCTGCCCTCACTGGTGCATGCCTTTGTGACATCCAGGCTCTACTACTGTAGGGTTCTATATCTGTGGGTAGGTGGAGGAGTCTGATGGCTCCTGCAGCTGATGCAGAACGCAGCAACTAGGTTACTGACAAGTCTTCTGAGGTCATGTCATATGACCCTAGTCCTGTGTGATCTGCACTGGCTGCCAGTCAAGTGGTGAATATCCTTCAAAATTGGCCTGTTGACCTATAGAGCCCTACATAGGGCTGGATCTAGATTATCTGAGTGAACTCCTGTCTCCTTACTGTCTACTTCACCCTTTCCACTTCTCCAAGTGGTGCCTCCTAGCAGTTCACATGGCCAGGTTGAGGATAACAAGTGACCCCAAATTTGAGATAGCTGGTTCATCCCTGTGGAACTCGTTTCCCAGATCTGTGAGGGAGGCTCCTTCAGTGGAGGCTTTCAAGATGGGCCTAAACGCACACCTGTTTAAACAAATATTTTAATTTAGTCTAATCTACTTGTCTCAGTATTTAGCTATTCTGCCTGTGGAGCTTATTTTTATACTTTGGTTTCTAATTTATTTAAATGATGTGTTATCTGAAATGTTCTTCTTGCTATGTTGTGCAGCACCCAGAGCCTCTGGGATCAGGCACTAAATAAATACAGCTCCTACTAGTACCCCTTACGCTCTGGTCATGAAAGCAAGAGAGAAGACTTGCTCGATGACATCGTCAGCAATAGACATATGTCTGCTGGAAAGGGATATGGTTTAGCAGTGTGGCTTGCTGACATTCCTGGCCTGATCCACAACAAAGTTGGGATGCACATCCTGAACCCCAATTCCGGTCTATACCAGGTGGCATTCAGAGCCCCTGCTCACCCACTCTGTGTTGTTGCAGAGCTTCACACAGAGGCAGGGGATGGGCAAGAGGCATTCTAGGGGACAGAGGAACTGGACAAGAGGCATCCAGTCAGATACCTAGTTGGCTATAGAATGGATCCAGGAATTCTGTGATAAGGCAGTCCTCCAAGGACTGCCATATTCACCAATACAGGAATGAGTGAGCACTAGGACAGTGGTGTTTAAGGAACCACACTGTAAACATACAAGTTCCAAGCACACACAAACCTTATAAAGAGATGCTACAACTGCTGAATTTCTTCAATATTTCATTTACTTTCCACACACAGGACCCAAAACTAAAAGACAGGGTAGGAAAACATTTTAGGGCAATACAAAAACTTGATATTACATATGCTACTGCTCAACATATCTTAGACACTTCAGCTGAAACTACACACAAATTTTACTTTGTAGCCATAGACAGAATCTGTAGGAAACCAATAGGAGGAGATTATTAAAATCTTGTGCTTATTAAAGAAAATTATTGGATTTTGGCTCTGCAGTCAACAAAAAAGTCAGGACTCAATATACATTTAGATATACATCCTTACTTAAAGCAGAAAAAACACTGATTTAGAAACTGATCAGTTTCCTTTAGATTTCCTGTTCCCCTTGTCCTACAGCATTTTTGATAGGAAATAATACACATTTTTATCACCTATACCATTTTTAATATAGTTACTTTAAATTATGGTGGCCAATTTATGATATGCAATCATTAAAATGTAGTGATACAGAAATTAAACTATATATTGAGCAGATGCAATAAAGTAGGTAGCAACTACTATGCATTTACCATGGTTTAAAAAAAAAACAACCCTCCCTTCTCCCCCTTTTGCCCAGCACCATAGAAACATAGAATTTGAATCTTACGGCAGATAAGGACTGCTTGGCCCACCCAGTCTGCCCATTTTCCTACCTGCTGGATAAGCTGCAGATCCTAGTTAACCAGCAGCCTACTTCTTGCTACCCCCACCCCCTAGAATTGCCTTATGACTGTCCCATGCATGCTTGAATTCCACCACTGTTTGTGACTCCACAACCTCCTCTGGAAGGCCGTTCCATACATCCACCACCCTCTCTGTGAAAAAATACTTCCTTAAATTACCTCTGAGCCGCCCCCTTCTATCTTCAAATGATGCCCCCTTGTCTTCCTTTCCCTCCCCTTCCTTTCCCTTTCCCCTCTTCTAATCCCCTCCATCAAATCCTATAACCCCTCCCCTCCCCAATTTTCCCCTTATTGCTATATATGCATGTTTTAACAATTCAAGATGTTTTCTAAGTTATGGGTAGCACAGTTTGTTTTGGGGTACACTGTTTTTTTTTAAATATTGTAGTAATTAAAGTATTACATTTTTAATGAGAGGAGTCACAGGGTGTCATAGTACCACATCTTTACTTTTAACCTATATGTGTGTTGCTTATTTGTATGTTCCCTAGCCTCCTTACCATAACCACATCGTGCCATCCCAGCACTCACAATACTCTGTAAGGTGCCTGATTCAGCAATTGCTAACAGATATTTTTTTATGTTTAACATCAGAATATTCACTAAAGCCAGAAGGCCTGATATTCAGTGGAGTCTAGTTACTAAGTGCAGATTGCTTGTAGTTTGCAGGCAAAATCAGTTTTGTCAAGGAAAAGGGAAGGAAAGAGGAGGTATGGAGAGTATTGGCATGGGTACAGAGGAGGCATATTGTATAAAGTTATTAAGGGATAGGAGAAGGGGATATGGTAATGAGGAAGAACAAGCTGATAAGTGCTGTATGCATGGGGGCAGCCTAGGGGAAGTGTGAACCAAGTGGAGGGAAGGGGGAGGACTTGTGGGGTGAGAGGGGTAAGAAGGTGGGGGGTAAGGACTGGAAGTCTAGGGCAGGGGATGGAACTCCTATCATTGTGCACAGCAGTTTCACTCTTGGGATTTGTCATCGAGGCACAGGTCAGGAAGCACAGTGAAAACCCAGGAGCAGTTGTAAAATTCCACAGAACTGTTTATTTGTAGTTGCAGTAACATAAAATAAAACAAACCAGTTCAGAATAACTATGTACAGAAGCAAAATAAAATCGTTCTTGTAAAAAATCTTTCTTGTTCTTCCAAAACAAACCTCTATCTCTAAGCAATTGCACTTTAGCCATTTTATAAGGTTTTTCAACCCCTTCATCCTTAGTAAGCATCCTATTTTTGCAAAAAAATGTTCTGTCCTCGTAAATATCAGGCAGGATCTGCTAGAACACGGAGAGCTTCCTGAAGTCCCCACAGCAACTGCAAAAGGCTCAGACATTTGCACTGAAGTTACCTCTAGTTTTAAAGTCAGGTCAAAATACAATTAATATACATTTCACCAGAAATACTAAATATTTTCTAAACAGAAGTGATCTCAATATCAGGTTTCATTCCATACATTGATTTGCACATAATTTTATATTAGCTGACATAGATATGCAAGGAAGAAAAACAAACAGCAAAAGAAAACTGAGAGACAGAGAGAGGCAAAAGATTGCAAGACTGTTCGGGTTGATCAAGTCCAAGGTCTCATAGGAAAATTTAGTTGTGCAACCAGACAGAGAAGAGAGAAAAGGAAAAAATACAGATCCTTTCATTTACACACTTTCTCCATAACAAATGTGACAGGGTTTTATTCTACCCTGTCACAGGATTCTACCAGGAGGCAATGGAGTTCTTATTGAATTGGCCGAGTTTCTTAAGGTGAAAAAGGGAGGGGGGTAGGACATTCGTCCAGAGAGGGCCTAGATAGGAGAGGGACCTCTGGGTGAAGGATGCTCATTTGTAAGGTACACAGTACTGTTTCAAAGCCAAAGAGGTGACCATACTTTTTTCTTACATAATTGTAAACATTTAAAAATGCCTACATTCTGCTAGAAATTAAAATGTTTACCAGCAAATGAAAAGTGGAAGACAACTGGCTCTGTTGCTGAAAAGGTGGGGGCAGCTTTGCTGCTATGCCACTTTAAGATACAAAGGAAAAGGTTAGGTTAAGTATCTGCTAATGGTGTTAATGGCCATACTTTACACCTTCCAGGTTGACTGCTTTCACAAATAAAAGGCATATTGACAACAAAACTTGTTTCTACCTTGGATATGTAGCTGAAACAATGAGTGATATGACAAAATCTGTTTCAAAAGTATGTGAGCACTCAAAATTGCCCAAAAACCTGACCAACACAGAGCAAAACCAGATTACCTGATAGGGACCCTGAAAACCTGATTACCAAGTAAATAAACTCTGGTCAGAGCCGTTAGTGCTGCAGGTAAGGAATTTGTGGTAAACATATTGACAATTACCAAAGTTAAGAGCCTGCGTGTGGAAAATGTAATGTAGGTTCATAAATTTGTTGATTTGCAATATTGTACACCAATGTTTCAACATAGCCTTGTTATGATCTTGGCTCATGAAGATGGGTAGAGAAAATGTTCAGCTCCTAGTTTAAAGGGGATTTTGCACAGGAACTGAGAAATCAGCTTTTGGGATGGAAAAATGCATTTTGGGCAGAAGTTGAAAAATGACAACTGCCACATTCATGAGGTGCTGTAAAGAGGACAACAAGTGGGGACATGATTGACACCTATAAGTGACTAAACAAGTAAGTATGATACAAAGATCTACTTGGAATCATCCACTCCATTAAACAAAGATTTCCAGACTTGCCAGATACCTGAAGACTGACAATGTTTTTTTTACTATCAGAAATGGCAGCTATTTGAAACAAATTCTGGTCAGAGCAACACAAAAATGGATAAAAGTATGACCCCACTGAAAATGAGATACTTCATCTCAGTCAGGCTATCCTGTGTCAGTACAATGCAAAATGTGTAAAAGTCTGACCCTACTGAAAATGAGATACTGTTCTCAGCCAGGCTATCCTGTGTCAGTACAATGCAAAAGTGGATAAAAGTATGACCCCACTGAAAGTGAAACACTGCATCTCAGCAGGGCTGTCTTGTGTCAGTACATTGCATGGAGATGTAAATATTGATAAAAGTAAGACCCCACTGAAAATGAGATACTGCAATCCCAGACAGGCTATCCTGTGTTAGTACATTGCAAAACTGGGTAAAAGTATGACCCCACTGAAAATGAGATACTGCATCTCAGCCAGGCTTATCTTGTGTCAGTACATTGCAAAACTGGGTAAAAGTATGACCCCACTGAAAATGAGATACTGCATCTCAGGCAGGGTCTCATGTGTAGGAAGATTTCAAAACTGAGTAGAAGTATGACCCCACTGAAAATAAGATACTGCATCTCAGCCAGGTTAACTCGTGTCAGTATATCACAAAAATGGGTAAAAGCAGGGCCGTCGTGAAAATGAGATACTGTATCTCAGCCAGGCTATCCTGTGTTAGTGCATTGCAAAAATGGGTAAAAGTATGACCCCACTGAAGATGAAACACTGCATCTGAAGCATTTATTCACATAAATGTATCAGAAACAGGATGTAGACAGCTTATATGTGAGGGAATGCTGAGGGACTGCTGAATGTTGACCTGGTAGGACTTCATTAATATGATATGTTCCATATTTTGCAGCTGGATCAGCTATTTTCTTTGAGTAACAGCTGCAAAAATATGTGTGTGTGTGTGTGTGTGTGTACCATGTGGCAGAGGGGACTGGGAAGAGAGTGGGATTCTGTTGGAAAGTATTTTCATAATTTGTGACGCAATGGGTCCCTGCTATTCAGTATGTATTACTGCACTTTTACTACCACCATCACCCCCAGCTGACCACATCAGGTGCAATCAAATGCTTCACTGTGCTTCCTTTAGTCTCAGGCAGCTCTAACAAATGACAAGTTTCCCCATTTGTTCCTGTTCTGTATCAGAAAAGAGAGCACAGTTTCATCTGGGTTTCTGAATTTGAGGAGAGCAAGAGGGAGTCCCTTGTTAGCTGTATGCCGGAGCCTGTACTGCAACTGAGTGATCAGCAGCACTGTTCCCCTCCTCCATGCTATTCCTCACAGAATTTGTTACCTATGTCTGCATATATTTGAGGAAGAAAAAGACACATTTTTTTATCCCTTATTTCTTTGCCAAGCTCACCCACACTATTAAAGCCAAATATTAACAAGCTTAGATTAAAAAAAACAGCTAATGTGTGTGTGTGTGTGTGTGTGTATGTGTGTTGGAGGGGCTATGCCTAGAGTGTGGATGCACCAGAAATCTCAGACTAGAGCATTACTTCTTGTAAGCCAAAAAACGTCACATAACGCAGCAGAAATATAAAATGCAACTTATGCCAGTGCTTGATAACTAATATACTAGGGCTAACTATACTCCGATGGCAGTTTATAAATTGTATTACTAGAATCATGCTCCATGGGCACAAGGAAGCCCTCAAACAAGTCTAAATTGATAAAGGCAGGGCCTTTTTTCCCATCTCAGGAATATGTGTGAAACATCTTAGGACCATGTCTAAAACTCCCCAGCTGTCTGTTTACATTTTATTTTATTTTGCCAGACAGAGGGTATTGTTAATTTTAAAAATACTGGTGCCATGTCAACAGGTTTGGGAAAAAAGTAGTAATGTACCTGTCCACTGGCGTCCCCATGCAGTCAACTGCTGCCAATGAATTTGAGCTTGTTGCCCAAAACATCTGATTTGGTTGCAAGTGCTGGAAAACAGGTAGCCAAAATTTAACTTTTAGAAATCATAGAGTGAACTCCTGTTACTGTGTCACTATGTTTAGGTTTGGGGAAAACCCTGCCAATGAAGTACATTTTAAATGTTAAGACTCCCCTCAAAACATCCATCACTGTTAAAACACAAATCCAAACCTTGACCATTTTAGTCTTCTAGATACTGAAGCTGTTCCAATGTCATCTAAGCTTGTTTTAAATAAACACAATGAACATCAATCTAAGGCTGTTTTATAGCATTGCTGTGCCTGATAATCTGCAATATGTGCACTTGCAGCCTGTTTCAAGCGTTAACAATTCCATCACAGTACAACAGTACAATATGCCAGCTTCTGTCTTATAGCATTGTGATATACTGGTATTTGTGTGAATTAATTTTTGCCAACAGAGCAGTATTGCTTTAAGTTACAATTTACTTTAATTTCATATTTCGGTATTTTGCATGTTTTTCTTCCACGTGGGCTATTGTTTCCATATGCTAGCCTTCATTAAATGAAACATATTAATCAAAACAGACTTTTGTATAGTATATTGAAGTTGACACAGGTGGGATTCCATTCATGGACAGCAACAACGAATAGGGTGTATGAACTGTCCCTTCTGACATATTGACGCGAATGGACTGTATACAGTCCCATTTGTCTCAACTTCGATATACACAAGACATTGCGCTTTAAAATGTCTACATCCATTTTGGCTTGCAGATACAAAGACTAGCCTGCTGGGAATGAACATGTGAAAAATACTGTCCATGGAATTATAATAATCGTGACTTACAGAAATAGCATTCAGTTGGTAAACATTTGTTCACATAAATCACCACAGTATATTATGTTGGTTCAACTTTAGGCAGAAATGCATGGTACCAAAAGGTCTCTCACACAGTCTGCAAAGGGTGCTAACAAAAGACACATACACGTGTTTCGCCCTACCAAGACTCATCAGTGTGCCTCATCTGTGTGACACCCCAGCGGAATGAACCAGCTACCCTAAGATGGTCCATCTGGGTTATGTTGTGGTGAACCCAATAAAACCAAAAAACAAGCTAAAGACAAAGAACCTCCGTGCACAAGCACCGAGGCAATGGTTACCACAAAGGGCACTGGCCGGGAAGCCAAGTTTCAAAGAAATACAAAATACCACATAGCCTCATAATGCAAAGCACCATGGACTGTATATGCAAATCACCACAGTATATTATGCTATTAGATACAATTAATCTGCATGCACCTCTTGTGAAGATACGTACTAAAAAATCTCATGCCCTTGGTTCTCTACCAGCTTCACATCTGAACTACTACACAGGGATACCCTATGGAAAAAAGCACGTATGACCAAAAGCACTACTGATTGGATAGCCTTCAGAGGGGCTAGAAATCGCTGCACAAATTTGACTAGGACTGCCAAAACTAGCTATTTCAACAACAAAATGGACACTTCTACAAAATGTTCTTCTCTTTTCTGGAAACACTGAGAGGTAGAGGGTCATAGATCTACTAACTCCCTCCCCACAGAAATCACATCTGGAAGTTCTACTGTCACGGTCAAACTTGAGATTCTAAATCTCTTTAACAATCATTTCACTGTGGCAGAGCTGGCATTTGACTCTTCCCCAGCCAATAATCTTTGAGACCAAGTCTTTGGTAAGAACTCTGGCTTGACCACCTCTACCTTTCCTGAGGGACATATAGCATTCTCCTTCTGCCCGGCTACACTACAACAAGTTGAGGACTTGCTCCTTCAGCTTGACACAAGGAAAAGTGCTGGCGCTAATCTCCTTGAACCATTTTTCCTAAAAATGGCTTATTGCACCCTGGCTGTTCCCATTACCCACCTGTTTAGTCTTTCTCTCACTCAGGATACCATTCCTTCAGTTTGGAAAATTGCTCAGGTCATTCTGTTATACAAATCTGGTGATCCTAATGATCTTAACAACTATAGGCCTATCTCCTTGCTGTCAACACTCTCCAAGCTACTAGAAGAATTAGTCAATCAACAAATCAGGAACTACCTTGACTCCTACAACTTACTTAACCCAGTACAATCTGGCTTCAGGTCTTGCCATGGCATGATCTCTGCCCTTGCCAAAGTCTCTAATGACTGGCTAAATACCTTGGATGATAAGCAATATGTAGGTGCCTTGTTCCTTGATTTAAGCAAGGTGGACCATTCCTTGCTCCTGGGCATACTACATAACTTTGGACTGGATAGCACAGCCCTCAAATGGTTCGATAGTTATCTGATAGGATGCTTTCAGAAGGTAAAAGCTGAAAGAGCTCTCTCCCCTGTAAAAACTCTACAGAGAGATATCCCTCAGGGCTCTATCATGGGGCCACTTCTGTTTGCTATGTATATTACCAATATTCATTCAGGAATAAAGTCTGCTAATATACATCCATTTGCCAATGCCACTGTGCTGTATATGTCTAGGCTATCTCCAGAAACTACATGTCAGACTCATGACCTGCAACTTGAATTCTGCCACCTCCAGAAAAAACTGATTCTATCAAGCTGATTTTGTCAATATTCAACACTGGTTCTGTTCCCATCAGCTCTCCCTGAATGCTAAAACAAACTGTCACCATGACCTTCGGCATGAGACAATGCCTGTCCAGACTCCCCTCCCTCCCCACCTTCCGAACCCTCGATGGTCAAGTCCTTGAGGATGTCCCCTCATTCCAATACCTTGGTGTCTGTCTTGACTGTCATCTGTCCTTTAGTGTTCACATTGAAGCTACTATAAAAAAACTATGCCCCATGCTAGGAGCTCTGTACAGAAACAACCAAATCCTCCCTCAATCTATATGCCACGAGCTAATCCAGAAGATGATTCTCCCCTCCTTTGACTACTGCAATATTGTCTATAGTGCAGCCCCTAAGTTCTCCCTATCCAAACTAGACACCCTGTTCAATGCCTTCTGCCATTTTGCTCTCAATGCCCCTCACCCACCACTGTAAGCTATTCTGCTCCTCGCTCTTACCATCCCTTGAAAACTGACGCCTTACTCACTGCGCCAAATTCATCTCCAAGTTCTGGCTAGGCGCCCTCCTCTCCTACCTCTCCTCCTTGCTCGCTCCTACCCCCCCCATGCCCTCAGATCCACTGACACCCATCTATTTGTAAGCCCCTGGCATAAGTCCACTGCTGGTCAAACAGCTTTCTCTTACCGTTTCCCTAAAATCTGGAATGAGCTGCCCCCACAAATCCGGCATTCCTCCTCTGTAAATTCACTCTCTTCTGCCCTTGCTAACTACTTCATGGTAGAGTGCTCTTGCTGTTAACCTCTGACTGCCACTCCCAGCTGATCTGTGGCTTAGAAACTGCTCCAAAGCTGGGCTACTGCTAGCAAAGCACACGCACTTGCCCCTTAGGCACTCATTTGTCCTCGATACTGTCTACGTTTTTGCCTTCTCTGATATTAAGTTCTTTGTTGCTAGTTTACTCCTCACCTGTAATAGCAAAAAATTTGTGAACCCACAAATGTATTGTATGTTCTCTATACCAATGTCTCTGTATTATTTTCTATCCTATATTCTCTGTACCCCCCCTCCCCAGGTCGCAGCTGGAGACGTGCATCTTCTTGCTCAGTATGCCTTTCCTGGTGAAACAATTTTAATAAATAAATAAATTAAAACTGCTGCTAAATGCAAAAAAAACAAAGGCAATGATATTCCCTCCATCCTTGAAATTGTCTCATACTCTTAATGTGGGTGACGTACTGTACCTCTGATTACTGCTCTCCTTGGTGAGCCCCTTGAATTTGTCACTAAATTTAAATACCTTGGTGTTTGGATCGACAATAAACTGTCCTTCTCTAGGCATATCGAGGAACTCATCAAATAACTTAAACAAAGGTTTGTTATATTCTTTAGAATTAAACACCTCTTCACAGTTGATGCTAAAACCAGACTTGTTCAAACCACATTCCGCCCACTACTGGATTATGTGGATAATCTGTATGGACAAAGTACCAGTGCAGCACTGTCCAAATATGCCACCTTATACCACCAGGCTATAAGATTCATTACAGGAGCACCGTACTCAATGCATCACTGCTCACTGTATGGACTGGTGGGTTGGTTGTCACTCAGCTACAGACAGCAGAGAAATGCAGCTCTTTGGACTTTCCGAGCTATCATAAAGAAGCTCCCACACTGTATCTCAGACTGTTTGCCTATCTGTCCCCGGGTAACTATACGATGAGAAGCCTATCCTATTTATACCTGGCTATTCCCAGAGTCAGAACTTACTTTGGGGCAGTGTCCATAAGTCATTCCTTCTATGTCTTATGGAACAAATTGCAAAAAATTTGCAAATTAGCATAACCAGTGAATTTATCCATGTTTAAAACCTTGTTCTCCAAAGCCTTCCCTGAATCCTGCAATTGTATGAAATGACTTCTCCTTAACTTTTGCACTTTTATACTGTCTCCCAACAATAATGCAACCATATCTGTCCCCATGCCAGTCCTCTACCCTCCCTCCCTTCTCCCATCTTAAACCCATTATGACTTGCACTTTTTGTACTATGGTATTCTTAATATACTGTATGCAAATAATGTTTTTATGATGATTATGCTCCTAACTTGTATATGGATAAATCATCTGTCATACTTTTTTGCACAACTATCTGTGTACTGTCATGCTGTCTTTCACTGTTTTCATTGTTTATTATACGTCCAGATCCATCTTGTAAATGAGTTTTTCTCAATGTTGTTTCACCTGGTAAAATAAAGCTTAATTGATTGATTGATTGATAGAGTGAGCCACACTTGAAACACGCCTTTAGTTGCCTTGAATAAAAACATACTCCTTGATCGTGACCCAGGGAAAAAGCTATTGGGAAGATGGATAAACTCAGAGTTGGTGGCCCAGAGTTGCACCCTGTATTTCCACCCCTAGGTCCAGATCCTGTATTTGTCCAAAATCATGCCTGGCTGGCCAAGCACCTCACAGCATTGTTTCAGCCAGTAAATCACATTGTGAATGTCTACCCCTTCATTGCAGAACATCACAGTCACCGTATGGGTGGTTGGTCTGGTAAGAGGGAAGGCCTGAAAAGGCATCCAGAGCTCAGAATAACACTAGGAACTGTACTTAGTACAAAATCTGTCGAGAAAAGAGTGGAGATGAAAACTGATATCATAGAACAGCAATCCAAAGATGTATATTATAGCAAAAATGACTGCAAGTACAAATCCAAGGGAGTCCATTAAGAGCTTCTCAACTAAGAATGAGCAGTTGGTGAAAGTTCCTCCAGTCCAATATGTTTGAGGTGGACTGCATTGCACCAAGGGGCAGGAGCCGGTTGGGCAGTAAAGAGGTCTAAAAGATTGAATGGGCTATCCTGTGGAATTTCTGACAGCCCAGGAAGACCTGGGGCAACTTGCCGTGAGGCCAAAACAGAAATATCCGAGAGGGCCAAGGCAGCCCGGGTGGATGTGCGGGGATGCTTATCCAGAGAGCTACTGCCTCCTGTCCTGACTTCATGGGTGGCTGGTTTGGGGTTAGAGGATGTAACTTGGAAATGTGAGGGTTCCCAGGACTGGGCCCCCTTACAAGTATCAATATAATAGGTAGGCAAGAACACCAAATCCGGGATCCATGACTTTCCATCAGACCCTATCATTCAGCTCACTGTTTAGAGGGCCTGTTCTGGGCTTCAGCCAGCCTTGGCAGCTGTGTAACATGGTAACAATTGGCTAGGTGAAGTGGCCTGGCACTCCGTTGCCAGTCTCTCTGTGGGTGGCATCTCATGTCCAGTAAAATGCTCATCAATGGGAGGTTCAGAAGATAAGACTGGAAGAGCCCCTGGAGCAGCTACTGCCACACACCTCAGGGGTGTGACGGGTGCCATTGCCAGTGGAAGGGGCTGAACTAAAGGAGCCCTCTGGAGAATTGTAACCAGCTGTTCAAGGGCCATGGCTGAAAGTCAAAAGGAAGCTCATTGTGGCATAATGTCAGTCACTTGAGGCCCTGCAGCAGCAGGGACTGCCACTCTTGTTTGTCCATGCGGAGTGTTAGGGCTGCAGCCAGTACAACTCCAGGACTGCTCCGGGCCTTGAAAAGGCAGTGTTCTGAGCTTTAAAGCTGGCCAGGACTCCACATCAGGGAGCCCAAACTCAGCCGTGGTCTGTATTGCATTTGCCGTGGGTAAGCTACAGAACAGGTAGATGAATATGCTACTGCCTGGTGTGGCTGCTTGTGACTGCCGATGCAGCAGCCACAGGAAAATGCTGACCATGAGCAGAAACGGTCATAACAACCTCAGTGGAGTAATAAACAGGCTTGCCAGAGGAAGAAACAGTCTCTGACTTTCCTTCTTCTGAAATCTGTCAATGGTGAGGCTTGGGAGGTAGCTGGTGTAAAAGCTGAGCTGTGCCTGATGGCCAAGAGTCAGATACAGTATGTCTTCTGTGTCCAAAATCTTTGAAGAGTGCCTCTGAGAATCCTCCTTGGGGAGTGAAAGAGGGACGGGTGGCATCTCAGTGTGTAATCCTGGGACAGAACAATCCTTTAAAGACTCAGTGTCCTCAGCATCCAAAAGTTGTAGTAGACTTGATGATTGTTCTGGCAAACCATGAACTAGCAGAGTATCAGCCATTGCTACAGCAGGATTGTTGTGTACACAAGTCCCGTGGTTAGAAGAAATTCTTTGGTACAGCAGGTGCATTCAAATCAGGCAACAGTGCAATACCAAGTTGAACTGTATTGAAGAACACAGGAGTCAAGGAGCTGGTCAGAGTGGTCAGGTCTTCATCCATGGGGGAATCGACATGCAGCTGCATTCCTCCTTGCTCTCCAACACCCAGGTCTGCCACCTTTGCTGATGGCCAGTGACTACCCCTACCGGCAAGAGTAGGAGAATTGTTTATTTTAAAGAAAATGTAAAGATTACTAATACTGTACATACAGTAACACTCAGAGCAAAAATAAAACAATCCAAATGGCATAAAAGGAAACAACATGAGAAGGAAAAAATAATATGTTACCCACACCACCACCATGTACCATTAACTGAAGCATACAAGGGGACAGAAGTACATTTCCCACCCTACCACCATGTACCATTAACTGAAGCATACAAGGGGATGAAAGTACGTTTCCCACCCTACCACCATGTACCATTAACTGAAGCATACAAGGGGACGAAAGGGGCTACAGAGAAAAAACAAAGGGGGAGAAACAGAAAACTAACTTTTAAAGCAAATTACCGACCATCCCATCTTGGAGAAGGTCATCAAAAAAGACCACTTGGGCTGTGTTTCCAACTGTGAATTCATGCCATTGGCAAAAAGTTTTGTTCTTTCTGCAGCACACAGTCAGCTGAGATCTGATACCACCAGGGTGGGGTGATCCAAAACCTGTTGTTTTAACACATATTCACAATGAACCCTCCAAGTCATAACCTTAAGGCAGGAAAAAATCAAAAGTAACAAGGAAGGATTGTACACTGAGGTACTTAAAGACAGTAAGCCATAAATTAGTGGATCATAGGTAAGGGAGTCCCAAAAATTGTCTGCCCAGGACTTACTCAAGAAAGTCCAAAAGGAAAGTATATAAGGGCAATCAAAAAACAAGTGATAAATTGATTCTATGGCTGTCAGACAACTGTCTCTGGGGTATAATCATTCCATGACACTTTAGTGCTTAATATTTTCCTTGACATTCAACTTGTTGTGGCAACACAGCCAGGCTACATCCCAATACTGGGGAGAGAAAATATGTAATTCAAGTAGGATAAGGCAGTTTGTCTGAGGGTCAGTAAGATACCTGACATAACTGTGACTTCCACTAGAATCAGCCCCTAATAAAAGGCTTTTCTGTGTTGGGTACGTATGGCATCCCACGGTAACTGGTGACATTTAATAAACATCAGTAAAGGTGTCAGAAACCTAGGAAAATGGTGTACTTGTCTAAAGAAAGGTTTAGTTGTACCCAGTTCCAAAATAAGGGGTTCTATCCAATGCCTTGCCTATTCTGTCCAGGGGGATGGTGCACTCGACACCCAAAGAAAGATGTTATAGTGGAAAAAAATACAATAGAAGAAGACCACCAGGTTCACCATTAAACCCACCTTTATCAAAGGGGAGAAAGAGAACATCTGCTTTATTAAGTTAAGCCTACTCCCCCAAACCATAGTAAAAAATATACTGTATAATCTGGTTTCCAAATCAACAGGAAGAGGAAATATGGCACTGATATATAGGAAGATGGGGATCAAAAAATTCTTGATCACTCCTACCCTCTTTTCCTTTGACAACTGCCATGATTTCCAAAGACCCACATAGGCCTCCCCAGTATCCAATACATGTGTCCAATTTAGAGTGGACAAGTCTGAAGTACTAAAATAAATGCCAAGAATTTCAACCAGTTCCAACATCACAGTAATGTTCCCAATGTACTGCGGTAGAGCTCCATGCATCCCAATTGGAAGCACTCAACATTTGGAATAGTTGATACCTGTACCTGTATTCAAAGCCACATCATTAATCAGTTCAGATGCATTTTCCCCAAAGACCACATCATGGACAAATGAACAGACATCATCGGCATAGGCAGATAATTTAATCATGTCAGTGGAGAAGGGTCAGGGGATGCCGGTGATCTAGGGTGAGGCAGTCACAGCCCGTAACAAATGATACAGCATCAAAATATACTGAGAAGAGCTCAGTGGTCAGCCTTGTCAGACTACATACTGTACCTGAATACGGGTGCCTCACCAGCCATTAATAGTTGGTAGTATAGAAGAGTGAGAATACACAAGCCAGATCCATTAGATGAAACCATCCATGAATCTGTACATTTGAAATACGAGGAAGAAAAATCATGTGAAATCTTATCAAAGACTTTAGCTTGGTCCAACATGACTGACAAGAGGCTATCACATTCCTGATTAATAAGAGATTGTCTTGTATTTTACAGCAAGGAATGAAGCACGACTGTAGAAGATGTATAATGGCAGGGAAGAGTCAAATTAAACATTTACAAAATATGTGTGTTAATAACTTCGCATCTGTGTTTAGGAGACACATACAGTAGGTCTCCAATTTGACAAGAGTCATCTATCACCAGATTTAAACAAAAAAAAAAATATGAATAGCTTCTGTAATGGTTCCAGTAAGAGACAAATGGGCCAAAATATAATTAAAAACAAAGGTAAGTATTGGCTGAACACTGAGGGGCACAACTGATATAATTCAGATGAAAGTCCATCCGTTCCTGGAGAAACTCATCTCCGAAGGGACTGGATCACTGAACAGGCTTTGAGTTCCGATATTGGCTGAGTGAGGGAGTCATTGTCCACCTGCATGACCTATGGCAAGGTAAGAGAGTCCAAAAAATTGGGTTACCGCATTTCCAATCACAAACTTGGTACTAACTGTCTGGTGTAAGTAGTCTTGTACCACCTGCAGCAACCCCATCTGGGTGGAATATCCAACGCCAGTAGGGTCACATAAGGGAATCATCTGTCTGAGTTGCACTCTGTGAAAGCAACTAGTAAAAACATCACCATTAGGTGTTTGCTGTGCCATTAGATCACTCAAATGGCAGGGAATGTACTCTGTCATATTGTAAAGGCCTCATATATTCAGTCACAGATTGAATCTGGGCCATAAGGGACACCATCTGTCTGCCTACAAGCAAAGTAGTTTCTGGGGTGTATATCATAACTCAAGATAAGTGAGATAGGTGGATCTTCCACACAGCTTGTCTTGACTCTGTGCTAAAGTTCCAATGGACTGTTTGGTAAGAGCCTACCAATGTAGTGCATCTTGTTACAAATCCAGGACTGATACAACAGCCCACAATAGTGATTTCAAACTTTCAAGAAATGATGATTCTGTTAGGATGGTATAATTCAACCTCCAGCAAGGCATCCCAGGTTGAAGTGTCAAATCAATAGCTAATGCACTGTGTAGGAGTCAATGATCAGTGAGATCAACAGGATAAACAGTTGCTGACTGGATGTTACACCTATGGGATGCAAAAATAAAGTCAATATGCATAGCCAATGTTTCCCTATGATAGGTGTAACTTAGGGTGGAGAGCATGAAATAAGTCCAAGAGATGGGACTCTCTACTAATGGCCAGTAAGCATATGGAATCACAGAACAAAGTTGATTTCCGAGCACCTTTATCATGGAGGTGAAGATGGCAATTAAAATCACTACCAAGGATAATCAGCTTGGAGGAACATAAATAAGGTTATAATGATTTAAACAATGTTACCTTATCAACTTTTTATTGAGATGCATACACTAACACAGCCTGTATGCTACCTGATTGATAGTGCAATCAAGTAAGAGATCCCAACCTTGTGGCACTTCTACAATTCTTAAAACTATAGGAAAAAGGTGATTAAACAGAATGGCCACACTTGAGTATTTGTCAGTGCCCAGTGAAAAATAGGAAATACCCTGAGTCCAAAGTCACTTTGTGGTGGCAATGTTGGCCAAAGACCGTACCCATGTGTCTTGCAGGAAAAGTAACTCTGCTCCACTATCCTGCAGGATTTGCAAGAGTACCTTCCCTCATATTCAATTCAGCAGGCTGTTAACATTTAGCAGTGCAACTTTCATACCAAAGAAATGAAAAAGAAAAGTGCCATCTTAGGTTAGTCACCAAAACTATGGTGGCTGAGTATGTTTTTTATTGAACTTGGCTTTCGATCCAGGTGGAGAACCAACCTTCCATTTACAAGTTGCCATCCATTTAGGAATGGCCTCGTCAGTGTCTTGAGAACCATCGACACCATAAGACATCATCTATGAGGCATCCAAATCGATATCTGCATCAGTGTCTCCCCACACCTTAGGTGGGACCAATGGACAGTATCTGTTCTGAAGTGGAAGTGACAAGGGTGCTGGTGATTGAGGGTTACTGGAAAGAGGTTGCTCTGGAGGGACCTTCTTCTGGGTACTACCATGAAGGGAGTAGGAGGTGGCATAGATGATTCATTGGGAGCATCTGGCAAGAGCAATGGTATCTCCACCTCTGATGAGACCAGCTGAGGAAGGACAGAAGCTTTGGTAGATGTAGGAAAAGGCACAGATAATGAGGAAGCAGTGTCTTGAAGTCAATTCATCGAAGGGTGTCTCTCAGAGGTGGTGGTAACACTCCTGATGGGTGGGTGTAACAGAGGCCTGAGACTGGGGTTAATGTCAGGGTGAAGGGGGGTAGGAGGCATTTCAGTCTGATGATGCTCTGAAGATTTCTTGTGGAGCAATCATGGAAGGAATGGCCATCCATTTCACAAAGATTGCATTTCATCTTGTTCTGGCAGTGTGCCATAAAAAAGATAATGCTCGAAACAAGGACTGCAAAGACGCTGGACACGGAGATTGCTAAGATGGTCGAGTGAGACACATTTGAAACAGGCTTTTGGTTGCCCTGAATAGAAACAAACTCTGTGATCACGGCCAATAAAGTAACTCTTTGGAAGATGAGTGACTCCTGAATCTGAAGCACAGAGCTGGACTTTATATTTCCACCCCCAGTCCATATCCCATATTTGTCCAGAATTTGTCTGGGTGGCCAAGCACATTGTATCAGTGTCTGTGGCTCAGCAGGTAGCACACTCCCCTCTGAGGCAGAGAGATCAGAAGGCTGTGGGTTCTATTCCCACACAGGGCACTTGGGTTACTATCCCAATTCTGACACTGTAGTGCAGCATGAGGGGGGTGCCACACTCCTGAGGTGCCATCTTTCAGATGAGACATTAAACTGAGGTCCCATTTGCCTGTTCTAGTGGTAGTTTAGGTGGATGTTAACGATCCCATGACATTTGTCAAAAAGAGTAGGGGCATTTGTTTTTTATTGAGAATCACACACAGAAATCAAAAATACTATTCTTGTGTACACACAATCTCACGGAAATTGAGATACTGAAAACATAAATATTCTTGTAAATCTTAAAAGGGCCTATGTTAGTGTCTTACATTCCAAACCATAAAGAAAAACTATAGAAAATAAAGATATAACATTCTAAAAAAACTAAGAAGAAGGTTCCTAACCCTTAACTCTTAACCTTATGTTATAGGAGTGTCTGAATCCATGATACATGGGAGGTTTCTCCATACCTAGAGTGCTTTAACATGACTAGTAGTCCTCGCTTCTTTCCAAAATATTATTTTCAACTCCCACTCTATGTTCTGTAATAACTCTATGTGAGAGGTTTCTTTATTTTGTAATATAAACCAGCACCTGCAATTCCATTTTATTACTGTCAGAGTGTCAGTATCACCATTAAAGTAGATGTATCCCATGCTCTCCATGGTATTTCAAAAACCCCATAGAATAGAAAATATCTGCCATCATGTTTACTAAAAATGGGATATTCCTCTGTTTGGCCAGGAAGTCCTAAAAGTTTGCAGTGTAGCTACAAGAGAAAAATAGATGTACCATAGTTTTCTGTTGTGAGTAACACCTCGGCCTTGAGCACATGGGCTCTTACATTTGCTTATGCTTTTAGTTAGTCTTGACATTGAGTTTGTAATAATGACACAACCAGTGAGCATCCCATATTTTCTTTGGTACCCTAGGACAGTTCAAAAACTTTTATAATGATGGACAGGAGATCTCTGGGAAATTTGGGAAAGTGGCAGGTTCCAAAAAATATGTCTGTATAATTTCTTTATATAGGACTTTCCTCGCTAACACTGAGACTGTGTGGGCTGAAATAGACCAGCTTTTTAGCTTTACAAACACTTCTCTGATGTAACTAGAACCGATTTGTGATAGTTTTACTATGTGTAAAGAATCACTAACCCATTGTGCCACCCAGGTTCTGCATGCCACTTCATATAGGGGTATCCAGGCCTGTTTAGAGCGTTGCAGAAGAGGCCTTAAATTTGTAACAATGTATATACAGTAATAAAAAACCAGGGGATTAACCATACCTAGTTATCCTTGTTAAATTTGTTGATATAAAATATTTATTTTTAAAGGGTTTAGCCGGCTTCCCCAAACCGCCTGAAAAAACATGCTATACAGTGTGGTTTCTTTTGATTTTGGAGGTGAAAAAGGTAGCTAATGTGAAGAAATGTAGCCAGTAAAAATGTTTTGATTAACTGAATTCTTTTACACTTGGCGATGTGTCATTTATTCCAATTTTGAACTAATCTCTTTCCTTGTTCCAACTTGGGACCCCAGTTCAGGGTGTCAAGGTCCCCCTCTCCAAAAAGAATACCTAGAACAGAAATGGGTTCTCTTGTTAGGGTAATACCTGCTACAGTAGGTGATGGGTTTGCTGAAAAACCTAACTGCCTACCTACACACTTTTGTAGATTTAAAGAAGTTCCCGATGTATTACAAAATTGGTGAGAGATTCTCACTACTTGTTCCGCTGGTGGCTCATCTCTAATGAGTACTGTGACATCATCAGCATAGGCTTATGCAACATGAGGGACTGTGTATGCATCTACTTTAATATGTAAAATTTGGGGGGTGGAATTTAATGCCCGTAAAAGAGGGTCTATGCTGTTTACATATAAAAGGGGGCTGAGTGGGCATTCTTGTCTGACCCCTCTCTATACCAAGATCATGGGGCCTAACCAACCTTTCACTTGTGGGATTATAGTAACCATTTTATACAACTGCTGTAACCATGCGATGAAAGGACCAGGGATACCATAGGACTTCAGCACTGACGATAAGTACCGATGATTCACTGCATCGAAGGCCTGCTTCTGATCTAGTAAAAGTAAAAAACCTTCAAGTTCTGACCTATTGTCTCTTTCAATAAGCTCCCATAATAAAACTAAATGGTTTACCATTTTCCTGTCGGAGCCTGAACAAGATTGTACTGTAGATATGAGATATACTGCCATTTTTAATAATCTGTTATTAAGGATTTAAGTTAAGATTTTAAAATCTGGGTTAAGAAGGCTGATGGGCCTCCAGTTACTCAAGTTGCAATTGTCTCCTTTCTTAAATAGGTAAACTAGTAACCCCTGTGTCGTGTCTAGTGAAAAGCATTCATTCTTAAGCATGCATTTAAAGTTGATGCTCTTTTGAGATATCTTTACCCAGAAATTTATAGAGTTCAGGCGTTAGCCCGTCTAAACCTGGTGCTTTATTATTAGTTAGAAAATTGGCTTTTTATTTACTGGGTTCTGATTGGCTAATACCCCAGCCAGGGGGGTACATTAACTTTCAATAGATGCCCAGTAAATAAAAAGTGCCAGTCACCTGACCACATCACCACCTAAGCTATCCTTGTGCCCACCCTGCATACTGTTCATTGTGCAAAACCACAGTATTCAAGTTAAAATCGGAGCTATTTTTTAAATTTTGTTTAGCGAGTGAAACTGGCATCCCCATCGGTACCTAATTCAGTGCCACTGCCAGCACATCCCAAAATCAGAGAAGTGCCCCACTCCCAACAGGATTCCCAAAATACAGTACTTTGATTGTATACTGTAATGAAGAAAGAAAAAAACATTCATTTTAAATCACTAGCGCTAGCACGTCGCATACTCAGTGCTACTCGCAGCCAGTCTTACTTACAGAGATTAGAAAACGGGCAAAGACAATTTGTTTTTTGACACCCCCCATGAACTGCTAACCCACAAAATACCTTACTCACCATGCAACTGCCCCATCAGCCTTCTCGCGCGCTGTTCTGTACACTGCTGCATTCCCGCCCACTCTTTCTACAGAAAGCAACTTTAAACATAAGAATAACAATGACGCGGGAGACAGGGACCGTACGTCACTACGCAACTAGAAATCCGTTAACTTTCACACAGTCCTGCACTTCCCACTCGCTTTCATTGCTATTTTCAAAATAAATAATTGAGCTGCATCAATGGGGTAAAAGAAACACAGAAGGGGACAGACAAATGTCGGTGGGGGGGGTGAATACAGAGACACCGCGAGTCACTACACAGCTTCAAAAATTTTCACTTTTCTGCGGTCCTGCATTACAGTCTCGCTTCCATTGGCACTTATCAATGGGGTTACAGAAAAAAAAGAAAAAAAAGACAGAGGGACAGACTGTTTGGGGAAGGGGGTGAAGTGAGACAGCACAGTACCACACATTACTCTGCCCTCTACTACCAATGTCAAAAGTAGAGGGACTACTTTGCCAATGAAGGAGAAAAAACTAGAATTGTAGTCAAGTTTAGTGAATTACTTTTCAATCCTTTAAAAATGACACAGTTAGCCCATTTTCTAAGCTCAATAATACCCTCCAGGGTGGGTGGTATGGGCAATACCGGACCTTCCAGGGGCTATAAGGCCCTCTGCCTGTGGCATTGGCCTCATTACATCCTCTCACAGTCCGTATTGTCCACTCATCCTGTCGGTATGGCTGCTTTACAGAGATTTGATGGCCAGTTCTACCTCTAGGGGGGAAATATCTTCGGCGAGATCCTCTAGTATGTGAGAAGGACTATGGGTAGTGTGGTTGTTGTTAAAAAATCTGAAAGTGACATTATCCTTGTGGCCTGCCTACTGAAAAGGGAAGTTGTGTGTTGTGTAACTATTCTTATTAAACTCTCCATATTGGAATATATTTTACCATCTTGGTCCAGAAGGTGCATCATATGATTTTTCTTTATCCTATTTGAGCTGTGTAAAAAGGGGTAAAGCTCTTCTGCCCTACCCTGTGTGCAGAAGATTCCTTGCCTCTCTAAACTTTCCTGCTGTCTTATATGGAAATTTTGCATTTCTTGCCATATCAGCTGAATTTGAATAGAAAAATTGTGATTAGTATTCCTGGCTAAAGTTTTTTTTTTTTTTTTAACATGACTGTTCTTTCTGTGCCTGCTGTGATGCCTTACCAGTGGGGGCATCCAGCCACCAGCCCTGCCCACCAGGAGAGCAGCAGGCTCACTCACGTGATGGGGGATCTGACATGGCTGTCACTGACCCGCTGGAGGGCTCCCCTTACACTGCCAAGCCAGACCGGCTCCGGACACCCAGAACAATTCCATGACAGTCCTCCTGGTGAGGCAGGGCATGGCTATCAAGCTGCATGGTCACGCTCAGCCTTTTTTCCTGTTTTCTTCCCAATGGGAGCATGGACATGCAATGACATCCATGCATAACATGCAGACGTCTGCTGCGGCCCCCCCGGTATACACCATGCACCTGCAAAGCCTCTGAGCATTCCCAGGGACTGCCAGAGCACTGTGTGATTCCCCAACTGTCCCCTGGAATAGGAGAGCTGTCAATGGATGCTCGATCCTAGTCCTCCTCTGCTGACCCCTGCTGGCCTGGGCTAGTTCCTGAACCCGGGTCGGCAGCATGGAGCGAAGTGTGGCATCCAGTGCCTCAACCCTCAGTGCCACCGGACTGGCTGCTGGCTAAAGTTTGTAATTTTTGTAATTGTTGTCTGTTGTGAAGATATTGTAAATAAGCTGTGTTTCTACATGATTTGGTGCTGATAGGAAGCAGGAAATTTCAAGCCTCCCCCCCCCACAAAACATGGCAG
Organism: Neoceratodus forsteri; assembly: GCA_016271365.2. Taxonomy (NCBI): domain Eukaryota; kingdom Metazoa; phylum Chordata; order Ceratodontiformes; family Ceratodontidae; genus Neoceratodus; species Neoceratodus forsteri. The sequence goes on along the minus strand of CM028137.1, from coordinate 30,582,455 downwards.
GTAGTAAGGTAAACACTGAGGTACAGAGGTTGACAGAGGGCTGGACAGGGGTAAATGGAGAAATAGACAAAGGCAATAGGAGCAGGGATGGGGGAAAAAAGGATAAAGCCAACATTAAATGAAGGGCAATGAGTACCAATGCCCGTAGTCTGGGAAACAAGCTTCCTGAGCTAGTAGCCCTGATGGAAGAAGAACACTTGGATATTGTGGCAGTCATGGAAACATGGTACATGGAGAATCATGACTGGGATGTCAACATACCAGGGTACACAATCTACAGAAGGGACAGGGAGGGTAAGAGAGGAGGTGAAGTAGCTTTCTACATAAGGGAAGGGATCAAAGCTACAGAACTAAAAAGTACAGGGGGAGGACAAGAGGCACTGTGGGTCACCTTGGAGACAAAGTACAGCATCACAATACACACAGGGGTTGTATACAGACCCCCGTCTCAAGGGGAGGAAATGGACAAGAAAATGATAAGAGGGCATTCTCAAAATGGCTGAAAAAGGGGAGATACTGTTGATGGGGGACCTGAATATGCCAGATGTTAACTGGATGACATGTACTGCAGCCACATCCAAGAGCAGGGTCATTCTCAATGCCCTACAGGAGGTATGCCTTAGACAGCTAGTGTTGGAACCCACTCAGGAGGAAGCAATATTATAGGAGGCAGTATAGTGCAGTGGTCTAAGGCTCTGAGCTGCAAATTTGGTGACATCCAGCAGACCAGACCTGGGTTTGAATCCCACAGCTTCCACTTGCATACTGTGTGACCCTGAGCAAGTCACTTAACCTCCTTGTGCTCCCAGGTCGCTCCTGTAAAAAAGCTTTCAGCTTAGTGTGCTATACCTGGTTAAACAACTAAATAAATAAATAAAAAAAGACCTGGTACTCTCAAATGGAGAGAGGATCACAGATTTAGAAGTCAGTAGACATCTGGGAACAAGTGACCACTGCACAGTGTGCTTCACAATAAGCACAACCATGGAGACAAGTCATACAAAAACAAGGACTTTAGAAGGGCTGACTTTGGCAAAATGGGTGAATACCTGAGGAATGCACTAGCAAATGGCCAGAAAGGAGGGTTGGGAAAAATCAAAACTGCCATCATGGAGGCAACAAGCCTAGGTGTGAAACAAATAAAGAAAACAAAGCGGAGTAAAAAAACACTATGGTTCTCAAAAGAGGCAGCAGGGAAGGTTAAGGAGAAAAAGGCTGCATTCAAAAAGTATAAGGAATTGTAGAAGGAGCACGACAGGGAACTGTATCAATTAAAGCAGAAAGAAGTGGGGAAGGCAGTCAGAATAGCAAAGGCCCAAACCGAGGAAAAGATAGCCAGCTCAGTTAAGAAGGGGGATAAAACCTTTTATAGGTACATTAGGGAGCATAGAATAGTTAAGGGAGGGATAGTGAAGATTAATAAAGGACAGGGGAGGTGGGCAGAGGGAGACAGTGAAAAGGCAGAGATACTGAATGAATACTTTTGCCCAGTATTCACAAAAGAAGAAGAGGAGGAGTTACCTAAACCAAACAATAAGAGCACTCTGGGTAGGGGGGTTGACACCAGTCCATTTACAGAAGAAAGAGTCCTGAAAGAACTCCTAAAACTCAAGGTGGACAAAGCAATGGGGCCTGACAGGATTCACCCCAGAATCCTAAAAGAACTAAGGGGGGAACTAGTGACACCACTGACCACACTTTTTAACAAATCATGGGAGGATTGGGTGGTACCTGAGGACTGGAGGAGGGCAGATGTGATTCCCCTTCACAAAAGTGGGAGCAAGGCAGAAGCAGGAAACTACAGACCTGTTAGTTTGACCTCAGTGGTAGGGAAAATGATGGAATCACTTCTGAAAGAAAGAATTGTTGAGTACCTAGAGGCCAGTGGGGCACAGGACCCAAGGCAGCATGGATTCACAGCAGGAAGTCATGTCTATGGCAAGGGTGATGCTAGGGTACTCCTCACCAGGGAATTCAATGAATGGTTGAAAAACTGGTGTGAAGCTCAGGGTCTTGGCTTCACTGGGGACCGGGGAGCCACCTGGAGGGATGCAGAGCTATACTGGTGCGATGGTCTGCATCTGTCCAGGAAGGGAACCAGGATCCTAGGTGAGAGGTTTAAATGCTTCATTGGCAAGCATTTAAACTAGCCAAGGGGGAGACACTGAAAAGGAGCAGGGAAATCCCAGCCTCCCCCCACAAAACATGGTAATTAGTGAGGTAAACACCAAGGCAGAGAAGTCATTAGGGAGCAGGACAGAGGTAAATGTGAAAAAAGGCAAAGGCAGTAAGGACAGGAATGGGGCTAAAAGGGGTAAGTCCATCAAAATGTGGAGGGTGATGAGTACCAATGCCTGTAGTCTGTGTAACAAGCTCCCTGAACTAGTGGCCTTGATGGAAGAGGGTTGCCTGGATATTGTGGCAGTCACAGAAACATGGTACCCAAAGAACCATGACTAGGATGTCAACATACCAGGATACACAATCTACAGGAGGGACAAGGAGGGTAAAAGAGGAGGAGGAGTAGCTCTCTATGTAAAGGAAAGGATCGAAGCAACAGAACTAAAGAGTAAACAGGGAGCAAATGAGGCACTCTGGGTCACACTGAAGACAGGAAATGGCACCACAATCCACATGGGGTTTGTACACAGACCCCCATCTCAGGGGGAGGGAATGGACAAGAAAATCATAGAAGGCATCGTACCCCATGATAATAGCGCTGGCAAAATAACGAGTGACAGAATAGCGACTGCAAAATAGCAACTCACAGATAACAGCGACTCGGAATAAAAGTGTTCCGAATATGTAATTCTCCTCTGCAATCAATGAGCGGTGTGGTGATAGAATATATAAGATGAGGGGGGTGCGGGGGCGCAGCCCCCCACATATGTATCAAGGTTTCATGCCAGGCAGAACAGTCAAACGAACAGGTAGTAGCAGCTGTTCTTGGCAGTGGAAGTCACTATTTTGATGTTCGCTGTTTTGTCAGCACTATTATCACATGGAATCGAAGGCGTCCTTAGGATGGCAGAAAAAGGGGAGATATTGTTGATGGAGGACCTGAATATGCCAGATGTTAACTGGAGCACCTTTGCTGCAGGAACATCCAAGAGCAGGGTCATTCTTGATGCCCTACAAGGGGCATGCCTCAGACAGCTAGTATTGGAACCCACTCAGGAGGCAGCAATCTTAGACCTGGTACTCTCAAATGGGGACGGAGAAAGAATCTCAGATTTAGAAGTGGGTAGCCATCTGGGAACAAGCGACCGCCAAACAGTGTGGTTCACGATACACACAGCCATACAATCAAGCCATACAAAAGCAAGAGTATTGGACTTTAGGAGGACTGACTTTGGGAAAATGAGAGAGTGCCTCAGAAAAGCACTAGCAAATAGGCAAGAAGGAGGGGTGGAGGAACAATGGGGAGTAATCAAAACAGCCATCACAGTGGCAACAAGCCTTTGTGTAAAGCAAATCAACAAAACACAACAAAGGAAAAAAACGCTATGGTTCTCAAAAGAGGTGGTAGGGAAGGTTAAGGAGAAAAGGATAGCATTCAGGAAATATAAGGAAACACAGAAGGAGCAGGACAGAGAACTTTATCAGTTAAAGCAGAAAGAGGCTGGGAAGGCAGTCAGAATAGCAAAGGCCCAAACCAAGGAAAGGATAGCCAACTCTGTTAAGAAGGGGGATAAGACCTTTTATAGGTACATTAGGGAGCAAAGAAAGACCAACGGAGGGATACTGAGGCTTAAGAAAGGGGAGGCAATGTGGGTAGAGGGTTACAGTGAAAAAGCAGGGATACTGAATGAATATTTCTGCTCAGCATTCACAAAGGAAGAGGGGGGGGAGGTACCTAAACCAAACAAGAGAAACACTCTGAAGACAAGGATCGATACCAGTCCATTTACAGAAGAAAGGGTTCTGAAAGAACTAATAAAATTGAAGCTGGACAAAGCAATGGAGCCTGATGGGATTCACCCAAGAATTCTAAAAGAACTAAGGGTAGAACTAGTGACACCACTGACTACTCTCTTTAACAAATCATGGGAAGATGGGGTGGTACCTGAGGACTGGAGGAGGGTGGATGTGATTCCCCTTCACAAAAGTGGGAGCAGGACAGAGGCAGAAAACTACAGACCAGTTAGTTTGACCTCAGTGGTAGGGAAAATGATGGAATCACTTCTGAAGGAAAGAATTATTGAGTACCTAGAGGCCAGTGGGGCACAGGACCCAAGGCAGCATGGATGCATGATGGGAAGGTCATGTCAGATGAATCTAATAGATTTCTTTGGCTGGGTGACCAAAGTAGTAGACCAGGGAGGGGCTGTGGACATGGCCTGCCTAGATTTTAGCAAGGCATTTGATACAGTCCCACACAAAAGATTAATACACAAGTTAACCAGCCTTGGAGTGGGTCCCAAGATGGTAGCCTGGATAAAAAATTGGCTAGACAACAGGACTCAAAGGGTAGCAGTAAATGGAGTCCACAGTGAAGAAAGGAGGGTTACTAGCAGGGTACCGCAGGGTTCAGTACTGGGACCGGTCCTTTTCAATGTCTTTATAAGTGACATTGCAGAGGAACTGGAAGGAAAAGTATGTCTCTTTGCAGATTACACAAAGATCTGCAGCTGGGTTGATACACAAGATGGAGTGGAAAGGATGAGAAGGGACTTGGCAAGGTTGGAGGAATGGTCAAATGTATGGCAGCTCAGATTCAATGCAAAGAAGTGCAAGGTAATGCACCTGGGAAACAAAAACCCAGGGGAAGAGTGCACAATGGGGGGTGAGATACTGAAAACAGTAAAAATGGAAAGGGACCTGGGGGTAATTATATCAGATGACCTAAAGGTGGGCAAGCAATGTGAAAAGGCAGTAAGGAAGGCTTGGGGATACTGGGATGCATAGGGAGAGGCATCAATAGTAGAAAACAGGAAGTTGTTATCCCCCTGTACAGACAATTGGTGAGATCCCACCTGGAGTACTGTGTGCAGTTCTGGAGAACCCATCTCCACAAAGACATTGACAGAGTGAAGGCTGTCCAGAGGAGGGCAACCAAAATGGTGCAGGGTCTGCACCAGAAGACATACAAAGAAAGACTAAAGGAGCTTAATATGTATACCCTTGAAGAAAGAAGGGAGAGAGGGGACATGATAGAAACTTTCAAGTACCTCAAGGGAATCAACAAAGTCCAAGAGGGTAGCATCTTTCAGAAAAAGAGATGTGCAAGAACAAGGGGGCACAATTTGAAGATAGAGGGCGGACGGTTCATAGGTAATGTGAGGAAGTATTTTTTCATGGAGAGGGTTGTGGATGCATGGAACAGCCTCTCTGAGGAGGTCGTGGAGTCAAGAACAGTGGGGGAGTTCAAGAATGCATGGGACAGACATAAGGCAGTCATAGTGGGGGGTAGGAGGAAGTAAGCTGTTGGTTAACTAGGATCTGCAGCTTATCTGTTAGGTAGGAAAATGGGCAGAATAGGTGGGTCAAGCGGTCCTTATCTGCAGTCAAATTCTATGTTTCTATGTTTCTATCTAATTGATTTCTTTGACTGGGTGACCAAAGTAATAGACCAGGGAGGGGCTCTGGATATGGCCTACCTAGACTTTAGCAAGGCATTTGACACAGTCCAGCACAAAAGATTAATAATCAAGTTAGCCAGCCTTGGAGTGGTTCCCAGGGTGGTAGCCTGAGTAGCAAACTGGCTGCACAACAGGACACAGAAGGTAATAGTGAATGGAACTCATTCTGAAGAAAGGGGAGTTACTAGTGGAGTACTCAGGCGATCAGTACTGGGGCCCAGTCCTCTTTAATGTCTTTATAGGTGACATTGCAGAGGGTCTGGAAGGAAAGGTATGCCTCTTTGCAGATGACACAAAGATCTGTAACAGAGTTGATACACAAGGGGGGGGTAGAAAGAATGAGTAGGGACTTGGCAAGGTTGGAGGAATGGTCAAACGTATAGCAACTTAGATTCAATGCAAAGTTGTGCAAAGTAATGCACCTGGGAAACAAAAACCCAGGAGAAGAGTACACAATGGGGGGGGAGGTACTGACAACAACCATAATGGAAAGGGACCTGGGGTAGTCATATCAGATGACCTAAAGGTGGGTAAGCAATGTGAAAAGTCAGTAAGAAGAGCCGGGGGGATGCTGGGATGCATAGGGAGGGGCATCACAAGTAGAAAAAAGAAGTGGTTATCCCCCTGTACAGACAGTTGGTGAGAACCCATCTAGAGTACTGTATGCAGTTTTGGAGACCCCATCTACGCAAGGACATAGACAGGATGGAAGCAGTCCAGAGGAGGGCAACTAAAATGGTGCAGGGTCTGCATCAGAAACCATATGAGGAGAGACTGAGAGAGCTTAATATGTACACCCTTGATGAAAGGAGGGAGAGGGGGGACATGATAGAAACTTTCAAGTACCTCAAGGGAATCAACAAAGTCGAGGAGGGTAGCATCTTTCAGAAAAAGAGATGCACAAGAACAAGGGGGCACAATTTAAAGTTAGAGGGGGGACGACTCAGGGGTAATGTGAGGAAATTATTTTTCATGGAGAGAGTGTTGGATGCATGGAACCACCTTTCTGGGGAGGTTGTGGGGTCTAAAACAGTGGGGGAATTCAAACATGCATGGGACAGACATAAGGCAATTATTGTGGGGGGTTGCAGGAAATAGGCTGTTGGTTAACTAGAATCTGCAACTTTTCCAATAGGTAGGGAAATGGGCAGACTGGGTGGGCCAAGTGGTCCTTATGTGCCATTAAAGTCTATGTTTCCATGATTTGCTTTCTTTTTCAAAAGATGCCTTAAGTCAATTTTACATCTTCCCACCAGATGGCAGTATTGTTATACATTTCAATAATGGATTTCTTGGTAGCTATTAGGTATTATATACTCTGGATGACTACAGGATTTGTCAATAAAGATGAATTAAATTTCCAATTGCCTGGACCTTGTTTTGAGGCTGCTATAGGGCCAATTTGTAGTGCCAGTAATTTGTGGTCTGAGTATTCTACCTCTGGCACTGTAATTGCTAAAATTTTTAGGAAAGAGGAAATAAAAAAAGAAATATATCCTGGTGGCTAGTGCCCCATTCTGAAATGTTGGAGCTGGTGTGCTATGTGATGCCATATATACATCTTTCAAACCAGCTGCCAAAATACTGTTTCAATGTTAACAGTTCGCTAAAGACCTTGGTGGTTTTAGTGTGCTTTCCTCTATCCTTGATATACAACCCACAGTTAAAATCACCTCCTAGGATAAGATCCAGAAGCAAATGATTTGATACCTTTTAATGGTCCAACATAGATGTAACAACAAGAACAAAGTGCTCTAGCTTTCGGACCAACCAGTCCTTCTTCAGAAGCCTAATGGCAGCTGTTTAGAAAATACAATACTTATAACAGATAGATCGTGCAGAAAAAAATGGAAAAATTCCCTATTGGTTTAAAATACTCATTTAAAAAAATACAGATGATGATGCTGTCAGAGAAGTTTAACAGTACCATATTACCTTCAGCCAGGAGGGTCCCAGGGTCAAAGGTGCTTGGTGCAAAACACATACAAAGAATCCTACTGCATATACATTTAATTGACATAAGATGACACTGCTGGAGCAGATGACTCTTAAATCAAGCTATGAGTGTCACAGTGTGTATTTATTTATTTATTTAAGAGATTTACCAGATAAGCATACTGAGCGGGATCCACTCATTTCCAGATGCGACCTGGGAGTATATACATACATACAACTGAAGCATAGGCAGTGGTGCAATACAGCAGGTACAGAAATGAGTGCAATAAAGGGTGATACGATCTGGTCCACGAAAAGTTACAGGCTGGACTGGACATACATACATACATACAACTGAAGCATAGGCAATGTTGTAATACAGTAGGTACAGAAATGAGTGCAATAGAGGGTGGTACAATCCAGTCCAGGAAAAGTTACAGGCTGGACTGTGCATTGGGAACTTACATTCTAGCTTAATTCAGAGTACCTGGGTTACTTAAAGCATGAGCAGGCAGAGACCCATTGGTGGAGACAGCAGTTTAGGTCACTTTTACAGGTTAAGGCACGATACGAAGCCTCTTGCTAGCAGAACTGGGCTGCAGGTTGCAGTTACATGTGACATTTACATTAGGCTAATATTGTAGTGATTTGTGTATAAGGATGTGATTACTGAAAAGCAGCCCCCACCCAGATTAAAGTCATACTAAGATTGTCTTAGGACTCCAAGAAGTTTCAATGCATGCATTATAGACAAGAAATTACCAGTAAAGTTGTCTTAAAAACATCAGTGCACACTGTATGATGTGTAAAACTTAGCTGGACCTATCTCCCAGCTGTATTCTCCAGCTTGATATCATGCCCCTTAAACTTCAAAAACCTCTAGTGTAGTGACAAGGCTTTATAAATGATAATTTAAATATAAATTGACAGTATAGTGTCAAACAAAAAACTCATGTCGAGGACCACCAAGGAATTAAGATCATGTAGTCTGCTATGTACTGATGTCAATATATACTGAGAATTTAACAACTTGATGTACCAGACGTCTCTAAGGAATCTGAAAAAGAGATAAACATTTAATTTCTCTCCTCCTCCTCACACAAACAAAACACCCTACCCCACCTCACATCCCCATCATGTGGGGGGATAACTAGCTTTAAGGAGATTCTCACACACACACACACACACACAAACTCTCTCTCCATGTGTGATACATGGAGTTACAGTGTGTTACTACTCTTACTTCACACACATAATGATTATTAATTCCTCCTTACTTTTTATCTTCGCCCGGGAAAGGGGTTGATTCCGTTACACCATATTCAGATTACCTAGCCTGTTACTGTACATACAGGAGTGTTATCATAGACTGTCTCATATATATATTTTGTTTTTAACTCTGTACATATTGGGGTGTGAGATCTCATTTGCATGGGGGTCCTGGACACTTCTTTTTACATTAGGCTAATATTGTAGTGATTTGTGGAAATGTAGGTATGTTAGACCTCTGGTCTTATACACATACTTGATATTTACTTCTAGTTACCTTATCCTGAGGAGTGTGACAGTTTTATTTCATTGTAGTTCTATCCAGAATCCTTGGAAATGTTACTATGCAGCTAGGAGTACGGTTAAACAGTGTCACATTTTTGCTCTGTAGGTATTAGGATACATGAGCCCTTTTACTTGGGATTTCATGACAAGTTGTATTCCTTTGGGGAACAATTGCAGTGACGGATGTGAATAAAGGTTCATTAGGACAGAGTGTGTGTGTGTGTGTGTGTGTGTTTGAATCTCCTTAAAGCTAGTTATCCCCCCCCCCCACATGATGGGGATGTGAGGTGGGGTAGGGTGTATTGTTTGTATGAGGAGGAAGAGGGCCTCTCTGTTGCAACTGTTTGTTCCTTGGTACTGTTCTGTACTGTGGAATCCCTTAATTGTGAAGTGGCTGACATGGACCCCTGTGGTGCTATGGTTGCAGCAGTAATTGGAAACACAGGGTTCTCAGTTAATTGCAACTCCTTTGGTAGTTCTTAAGGACAGTCAGGAATGTCAACAGTAGAGGTAGTACCTTCTATTTTCTGTCTGCGTCATTAGTTTTTTTTTTTTTTATTTAGTTGTTTAACCAGGAGTAGCACACTAAGCTGAAAGCTTTTTTACAGGAGCGACCTGGGAGCACAGGGACGTTAAGTGACTTGCTCAAGGTCACACAGTAAGCAAGTGGAAACTGTGGGATTCAAACCCAGGTCTGGTCTGCTGGATGTCACCAGATTTGCAGCTCAGACCCTTAAACCACTGCGCTATACTGCCTCCCCATCCAGTTTTATCAACAACACTTTGCTGTGCAGTGCTTCCCATTGTTAAATTATTACAAGAAGTGGCAATGGGTGCAAGACCTGATACCCACTTGCCTGCTGTAGTTCTTACCCAACCTGCCCCTTCAAGAGCTGTTTGTTTTTCTCAGTCCCGGGTTCTTTTTGGTTGTTTTGTTCTCCTGTTATAATAGTAGTCACCATTCCTGGCTTTTCCTCTGGTTATGTAGTTATAGTACTGTGGTCACTCTTTTGTGCAGCTGTTATAATGTTTAGTCCTTGTGGCTCGGCTTCTTTCCACGATCCATTCCTGTCTGTAAAGGTTCCTGGAAGAGCAGCTGCTTGAGACAGCTGCTGCTTCTGTTGGGTAAATGATTCAACCATCGTTTCATTTCATTGTGCTGCCTGAAGTGCTTTTGTTCTTTTTTCCTTTCCATATACCAGGATTCTTCTGCCTCTAACATAGCACATAACTGTGTAGTGGACAAATCCTTCTGCTGAACATTTTCTGCCATCATTACAGATCCAGCGGTGTCTCCAGACATTGTTTCTGTTAAAGGCATACCCAGTTCCTTCTTTGTTGTAAGCTTAGCAGTTTCATGAGACTTTTCCATCAAACCATTTGCAGTGGTCTTAGGCAATTCAAAGGCAGATGAGGAGACCTGCTCCCCAGTCTCTTGCACATCCATCAGTTCCTGAGGATCCTCCGTGGCTGTCATCTTGGTCAAAGACCAGGATGTCAAAGGTTCTCCTGGAGGTGAGTAGGGAAATTTTCCCCGGTGTCCTGGCCAAATTTCCCCCGATTCATTAAAATACCACCAACAGCTTAATCTGGATCAAGGTCAGTTGGCATTCATCTGTATCCCCCTCCCCTGGTCAAGCCTGAAAATAGGCAGGATTTGTCTAGTGCACTTATTCGGTCAACAAAAACTAAATAAAATAAATCATTTTTGGAGCCAAAAGGTGACATTCTGAACATCCACCCCTTCATTTTGAAACATCATTGTTACCATTCATGTGGTGGATCGAGCAAGGGGAATCACCTGAAATGGCAACCAAAGCTCTGAATACCATAACAAATTACACTTAGTCCAGAATCTATCAAAGAAAGAATGAAGCTGAAAGCTGACATCATAGAAACCAGATCCTGATACACAGATGATTGCAAAAATGCCATCTGGTACAAAGCCCATGATGCCCATTAAATGTCTTTCGACCAAAAAGACATGGTCAGGTGGAAAGTCATCATCACCAGCATACTTCAGGTGGACTACATTTCATCATGGGGCAGGCATAGGCTGTGCCACAAAGAGGTCCAATATTTTAAAGGGAACATCCTGGGAGATGGTTACTTGTGTTGTCAGAGCAGGGACTGCTGATGGAGTAGCTAAGACTATGACCTCAGACAAAACCAGATCCTCCAATACTGCCATCAGTTGCAGAACAGGCTGGGATGAGATAGTCTCCAAATCAATACAAAGAAGCCCTGATGGGTGAGCCAGTGCTTGAGGTAAGGAATTTCATGGATGGAACTGCTGGAAAGATTCACTCACATCTACCTGATACACTGGAAAAAGGGCAGGATCAGGTATCCAGGAGTGACCATCAAGCTCCACTATCCAGTTCACTTTCTGCAGAGCCTTTTCTGGACTACAGCCAGGAGCTGTGGTCATAAGCTGTCCAGCAATAGTACATGATGGAGTACCCAGTTGGGAACCAGGTAAAGAAGGTAGAGACATCAGGCCACTGGAAGGTGACAGTTGAGGTCCTGGTGATTTAGCCTTGGTTGTAGTGTAGTTCATCTGTGCTGGGGTAAATCCAGTGGAGGCTGAGTAGGAAAGAGGTGCCTGTCCAGGTGAGCACTGCATGGGAGAGTCCCCGGGTTCAGGTGACATAGGAGCTTGGGCTGCTGTAGTGTCAAAAGCCTCAATTGTAACTGGAGCCCATATGATGGAGGTAAGGGGATCTCATGAGTTGGCTGAATATGACACTGTTAACTGAAGTAGAGCCTGGACACCCTCCAAACAAATGTAAGTGGATGGTGGTTGGCTCATTGCAAGGAAAACCAGTGGGTCCCCACACGGGGTGTGGGAGCTGTTCAACCTTCTTCTTCTTACTCAGCTCTAAATATACCACCAAGTGTCCTGGCAACCCCACCAATGAAAAGTTCTGTTCCAGTAATGCCCTCTTAGGTCATTCCCAGAGTTGGCTATGGAAACAGAAGTCTGACTGAATGATGAGAATAAATTTGTGGAACTTACAGGGAATCTGAGTCCAATTTCCAGGACAGCAGGCACTGTAGGTGTATATGAAAACCAGTCTTGCTGTGGCAGTGACACAAGTGTTCTCTGACTCCTGAGATCTGGAATCAACAGGTAAGCTAAGCTGGAGGTAAACTGTTCCATTAGTTGGGCAAGCATGCTATCAGACTTTTGATTAGTTGAAGCAAAGTCAGGGCTTGAAGTGTCCATTAGTTGGGATGTTCCTTGGGTGTCCAGCAAGTGAAACAAACATGCAATCTGAGCACGAAGTCCAAGAAGCAGTATTGGGTCATTGTGGATATCATCCAACAGCTCTGGAGCACAGGTTGGTGATAAGTCTCTTCGCTGGGAAATCAGCTGAGGTGTTTGACAATCTCGAGCTGACTCAGATGGTATCAGTGGAGGCACAGGCATACATGGTTCAGTGGAATTCTTTAACTGTTGAGATACCTCAGTCACCGACAACAAAGCTGTTGGTTGCTGATGTAGATCTCTCTCTCTCTCTCTAATGCCAGGGTTGGCCATCTTGGTTGATAGGGTCTCCCTTCTGAAAGAGAAGGGGAATTTCCCCTTTGTCCAGACCAAATCCCCCTCATTCACTAAAAAAAAAAAAATCACCACCAGCTTAATCTGGTTCAGTGTCAGTTGGCATCCATCTATATCCCAACTTCCTCAGGACGGGGCTGAAAGTAGGCAAAACTATTTAGTCCTCCTTTCCCAGTCAACAAAACATAAATAAACACAAATAATATGCATTGATGGGGAAGAAATAAAATCTCCATCTGCTTTAGCAAATTGCTTTAATACTTATTTTTGCTCTGTGTTCAGTAAAGGTATAATGAAGGATACAGATGCCACATGCAAGAGTACTCTGGTTTACAAATCACTGTTAGTGCTTCAGAGGTACTGAATCTTTTATCCAAATTAAAGGAAAATAAATACTCAGGGCCAGATATGCTTCACCCAAGATTTCTAAAAGAAGTAAGGCATCATCTAGCACCTGCACCATCATTGACATTTCTGTACAATGTATCATTTAGCATGGGAGAGGTTCCCCAAGACTGGACAACAGCAACAGTAGTCCTCTTAGTCAAAAAAGGTGATGCATCAGTATTATCCAACTGCAGACAAATTAGTTTTACACTTGTTGTATGTAAGATTGCTGAGAGTTTATTAAAATTTAAATTAGAGGATTATCTTAACAGTAAAAATTATAATGACACTAATCAGCATGGTTTCCAGCAGAACAGGGCATGAATACCAACCAGTTATGCTTTTAGGAAAAAGTTAATACAAACATTAATAACAATGTACCAGTTGATGTCTTGTATCTAGCTTTTATGGTTACTTTTAGCAGTTGCATTTTTCCATTTTCTTTCTATTCATATTTTGCTTACACAAGTCTTTTCCTGTTTGCTTATTTTCATTTTCAAAGGGATCTGGATATAGTTGAGAAATGGGCTAAGGAAAATGGTTCATTGTTCGGCATTTCTAGATAAGGTGCAGCACAATTTACTGATTAAAAAAAACTGCAAATAGATGTAAGAATAATTACACAGATACAAAATTGGTTGAACAATAGAAGCAGAGGATCAGAATAAGGGGATTTTACTCACATGATTGCATAGTGACTAGCAGCGGGCCCCAGTGCTCTGTTTAGGGCCCCCATACTATTTTCTATATTTATTAGTGATTCTTGCATGAAAATATTGATAGCTGGATTATGAAATTCGATAATTATGTCAAGATGGGGGGACCTGATGATTCAAGTCACAGCAGAGCAAAACTAAAAAGGGATCTGGATATAGCCAAGAGATGGGCTAAGGAAAATGGTATACTGTTCAGCATTGATAAGTGTTCTGTCCTGCACTTAGAGAAAACAATAGTAAATAAGATTACTACCTCAATGCAACCAAAATTTAAAAAGTGGAATCAGTAAAAGACATCAATATTTTTATTGATCAAGACCAAGTTGAGTTTTAAAATAATGAGCAGAAATCAAATTACCTAGACAAGAAGAAATTTTGGGATAGTACAAATAATTTGCTTGCGCCAAAAAAAAAGGAATACTGTAACTAGTCTATTAAAAGAAAAAAGCAGAACTAACAGATAATAACGAGATGGCAAATCTACGGTGGCCATGAAGGGCAAAACACAAACAAAAAATATGATGTAAACAAAAATGTTAGGCAATAACCAAAGAAATGGAATAAAACCAAAAAAGTAAAGCAATATAAAACAAAGAAATGCAAACAAAAAAGTAAAGCAGGAAAATCAAATTTAAAAGGCGACCTCACCAAAAAGAGAAACAAACAACAGATGTAAAGTCCTACCCCCAAAAAATAACAAAACCCAGAATATAAAATGCAAGGCAAAACAGCACAACCAAATAATGAAAAGAAACAAATAAGTAGTGTGCAAGAAAATCATAAAACAGGAAAAGACTTGTGCAAGCAAAATATGAATAGAAAGAAAATGGAAAAATGCAACTTCAAAAAGTAACCATAAAACAACAAAGATGGAAAGTACGTACAAAATCCCCCAAAAGCAATCAGTTTATTGGTTAAAAAATTAAAACACAAAAACTGCAAATGGATGTAAGAATAATTACATGTATTCAGAATTGGTTGAACAATAAAAAGCAAATGATCAGAATGAGGGGATCTTACTCAAACAATGGCAGTGGGACTAGTAGAGTGCCCATTGGCTCTGTTTTGGGCCCCATACTATTTATAATATTTATTAGTGATTTGCATCAAAATATTGATAGCTGGATTGTGAAATTCACTAATGATGTCAAGCTCCTCGTAGCCTACTCCATTGCCCCTTTCCTTCCTCTAGCCCGGTCGGGCGGGGGCCTCATCCTCATCCTCATCCTCAGCCTCAGCCCTACTTGCACTCCTTCTCCAGTTCTGGCCCAGTAACCTGGTTCTGACCCCCTGCCAATGGTCACCCCACCTGCAGGCACTTACCATTGTCTCTGCTTCTGCCTACTCTGCTGTTCACCTCCTAATTTATATCCTTTATGTCCCAGCCTATTGTTTATGCACTATGTCAACCTTGTCCTAGAGCCAGCCTTGAAATGCTTGTTATGTTAGGTATTTTTCTCGTCTCCTCAACTGTCCATGTGTGAACTTTTGCCAACCGTGCTCTAGAGCTAGCCTTGTCATGCCTGTTTATTTCGTATGTATTTTTCTCGAATCTGCAACTGTCTATGTACGAATTTTCCCAACACCCTGTCTCAGAGCCACCCCTGAAATGCCTGGTTTTCCTATGTATTTCTTCCTATTCCTCAACTGTTTATGTATGATGTTTTTCACCTGTAACTCTCCCGGGTCGCACCTGAAAATAGGCACATGGCTGTGTAGTGTGCTAACCCGGTTAACTAAAGCAAATAAATAAATAAATAAGCTGTGGAGACCTGTCGATTCAAGTCACAACAGAGCAAAGCTAAAAAGGGATCTGGATATAGTTGAGAAATGGGCTAAGGAAAATGGTTCATTGTTCAGCATTGACAAGTGCTCTGTCCTGCACTTAGGAAGAACAATAGTAAACAGGATTACTACCTGAATGCAACCAAAATTAAAAAAAATTGAATCAGAAAGGTGACATCAGTATTTTTATTGATCAAGACCTAAGCTTCAATGGTCATTGTACAAAACTGATTCAGAGGACTGATTGTATAATTAATGAAATTAAGAGAGCCTTAATAAGCAGTATGTGTACTACCCTTGTATAAAACTTTTGTTAGACCACATCTTGATTATGGTTCCCCTTTGTGGAGTCCCTACTTGAGGAGGGATATGGACTGTGTAGAGAAGGAGCAGGGTAGGGTAACAAGAATGATTTGGGGGATAGAAAGGATACCATACGAGGATAGGTTGGAGCATTTGGAGTGGTGCAGCCTGGAGTAGAGAAGGGTAAGATGTGATCTCTTTATGTATAAGTTTATGAAAGAGCCAGAGCTAATGATTGTTCACTTGGGAGCTTAAGCAACAGGTTGGTAGAAAAGAGGCCAGGAGTTATATTTTGTTTTAAACTGAAATATTTGAATAGTTTGTTAGTGAAATTAGTTCTATGTGTTAAAAATTATTACCTTGAATTTGAACTGATACTTGGGCTGTGATATTGTAGGTTTGGGGATAGATGTTTGGCAGGGAAAATTAGAAGGTAATTTAAATGAGTTGTTTGCCTGGTGTTTGGAGGAGGGACATTAGCTGCAATTAACTTGTCTTAAACAGGAATTACTGTGGCTTTCATTGTTCACTTGGGAGCTTAAGCAACAGGTTGGTAGAAAAGAGGCCAGGAGTTATATTTTGTTTTAAACTGAAATATTTGAATAGTTTGTTAGTGAAATTAGTTCTATGTGTTAAAATTATTACCTTGAATTTGAACTGATACTTGGGCTGTGATATTGTAGGTTTGGGGATAGATGTTTGGCAGGGAAAATTAGAAGGTAATTTAAATGAGTTGTTTGCCTGGTGTTTGGTAGAGCCCTCCCACCCATCCTGTTTTGTAGGCTTTCTTAAATACTGAAAAGCCACTGGGGTTGGGATTGAAGGGCTGAGTATTTCTGTTTGGGACTGAAATTTGAAGCAACAGGAGTTGGTGGCCTGTGACATCATACGGTACCTGGAGTCTGCTTACACACACTGTTATGGGACTGAACACATACTGACTGTATGTGTTTGTGAGACTTTGGGAACTTGTTGGTGGGGGTTGAAATTGGTTTGTAAACAACTACAGTCAGTATAGAGAGAAACTGTACTCAGGGAAAGGGACTGAGAAAAGGGGTGTGCTATTATAAACAGAGGGGATAATCAGGGTGGCCATATTCCACCATGGCAGGCATCTTTGAAGGGCTGTAGGCTGCACAGGCTGTGGATGGCAATAATTCTAAATTGGGCCTGAGAGAGGGAGGCTGCCCACCTGTAGACAGCTATCTTGTATCAGGAGTGAGGTATATTGGTTAAGGAGTAAGCTGTGGGAGCTGGGGGTGTCCAAGGATAAGGGGTGTGATATGGGCAGCAGAAGGGTGGGGCTGAGGGAGGCTGGGGCAACTCTGAAATTACAGGACATTATGCTACAGCAAGCAGAAGGGGGATATTAGGGACAGAGGACCCTTAGATAGGGAAGTTGATGCTAAGGAAAAGCTGCATAGGGTGAAAATTCTGAATTCAAGGAGACTGGAGGGGAAGAGTCAGGAGGGGCTGTTGTGGAAGCCCAAAACAGCAGACTGTGGGAAGGAGCTTAAAGTGAAAAAAGAGAGGAAGAAGAGGGTCAGTTTAGAGATGCAGTCAGGGAAACCTGGGTTACTTGATGGAGGCTGACATAGAGTGTCACAATAAATTTGAGATACTAAGCATCCTAGAGGGGAGGAAGGGGTTGGTGGAAATGAGGAAACTTATACAGAGGCCGGGGAGGGAGTCAGATACCCATAGGGCATCACAGAACAAGCTATGGAAAGGATAGACATAGTCCCAGAGGAGAAGGGAAACATATATGTTAAGCAAATGGGGAGATGCAACATATTCCAGACATGAGGGAGGAGAGCATGATTGAGAGGAACTGGGAGACAAGGAGGTGGGAGAGGAGCCCTTCAGCAGGAAGGTCAGTACCAAGGATGGGGCCCTAGCTAAAGGGGACCCACAGAGAGCTCTGGAGACAGGGGTACTATTACAGGGGGGATGAGGTGCGGGGAAGGGAAACCATCAGGGCCAGGATAAATGGTTCAGATAAGAGAGGTTGAAGGCACATTTATTCCAGAGGGAGTTTGAGTTAAGTGGGCAAAATAGCAAGGGAGGCAGAAAGGGGAGGGTGACAAGGGGGTCTCTAATAAGGCAGGAAGACTCCCATGAAATTGCAATCATGAATAAAGTGGGGGGGGGCTGAGAGGGCATAGTGGAGGTAACCATAAGGATGATGGCGGTGTTAAGGTTCTGTTACTGGGAGACTCGATGATTAAGGGTATCCATTGGGAGGGACAGGGGAGTGGATGCCATAGCCAGGTGAAGGTAGTGAGTATCTCTGGGCTGACAGTGCACAGAGCAAAGTTCATGGTGTATGAAATGGTTAGGGATTGTGGAGGAACCGGATTTTGGCATTTGGGAACTAATGATCTAGAGGAAATAGCATTATGGAAATCCAAGCTAGGTTCCAAGAACTTGCCAGAGTCTGTCGGGATAATGGATGCAACATTTCCTTTTCGGAGATATTGCCAGTACCAAAGGCCTCAGTGGAGAAAAAATGAAGCTCTACAGAGGTTAATGAATGGCTCAGGAAGTGGGGTGAAGAGAATGGGTTGGGGTGTTAGGAACTGGAATGGAGTTTGGGAGGATAAGGACTATATGCCAAGGACAGGTTTCATCTTGCCCCATTAGGGAAGGAAGTCCAAACAGGGATGGCTGACTACATACAAGAAAGGTGGGGTTTAAACTTGTAAGGGGGAAGGGATAAGGAGGGCTGACCAGAAGCCCTCCCTCCAGATGAGGGAGTAGCCTTCAAGCCCAAGGGGAGGGGGAAACAGACTGAGGTGGAGGTTTCAGGAGGAGCAGGGGAGGATGGAAGTATAAGGAATCTGGGTTCGGTACAAAAAGGATCAGGGATAAGGGGTGGGGTTAGTGTTAGTAAATGCCAGGAGCTTGGGAAACAAGTTGCCAGAGTTCCAGGCCATGCTGTTCGAGGGGGGTGGATGTGGCGGCAGTCACGGAACGCACAACAAAACCATGACTGGGACCTAAATGTACGGGGTACACTATGCTTAGGAAGGATAGAAAGGAGGGCAGAGGGTGGAGTGGCTATGTTCATTAGAGATGACATAGAAATTGCTATGGTAGAAGAGGCAGAGGGAAACGTGGAGGTCTTATGGGTCACCTCACGATCCCCAGCAGGAGATAAGGTCAAGCTGGGAGTAGCATATAGGCCCCGGATGAGTGATGTTCTAGAGGATGGTTTGCTGGACAACATCATTGCCCAGTGTGGTCCAAAAGGGAAGGAGTGGTGTTGATGGGGACCTTAATATGCCAGGTACAAACTGGGAACCATGTCCTCTAAGGTGGCCAAGGAGCAGAGGCTGCTGGATGGCTTCCAGGATGTGTTCTTAACACAGCATGTGATGGAGCCCACAAGGGAGGGGCATGTCCTGGATGTGGTTCTGGCAGATGGGGATCTGGTAAGGGACATGGTTGTACAGGACCCCTGACTGGGAGTGACCACAATACTGTCTGGTTTCAAATAAGCATTGGGGAGTGGGGTGAGATCTAGGACACTGGCAGTGGACTTCAGGGGCAGACTTTATGGGCATGGGAAATATTCTCAAGGATCACTTGAAGGGGATTACCTCAACAACAAGTGTGGAAAGGAGATGGGAGGTCATAAAACGGGGACTTCATGAGGCAGTCAGGATCTGCGCTAAGTTGAAACGTAAGGGAGCAAGGTCACATAAACCATGCTGGTGGTCCAGTGAGGTCCAGGTAGCAGTCAGAGAAAAGAAGGCGGCTTACAAAAAATATAAAACAACAAGAGGGGATAGGGATAAGGAAATGTACCAGCTTGCATCTAGAAAAGTCACCCGTATGGTGAGGGGAGCTAAGTCCAGTAAAGAGCAACGGCTGGCACAGGGGATACATGGAGGGGAAAAGGGGTTCTTCCGGTACATTGGGGAGCGGAGAAAAACTAAGGGCCATCTCAGCAGATTGAGATCAGAAGGAGGGTGGGTGGAAGAGGCGAGGACCAGGCAGAGGTATTTAACGAGTACTTTGCCTCTGTGTTCACTAGGGAGGGGGATGGGATATCTACAAAGCAAGGCACAAAGGGGATAGAAGCGGCAGGGAGTGGGATCAGGGGAGCAACAGAAATGGAGCAAAAGGGAGGGAAAGGTACCCCAGGGGTGTCACATCTGGATAAGGATAAAAAGACCAGTAAGGTGGAGGGGACGGATGATGCCATCCCACCAAAAGGGTGTGGTTTGCCCTCAAGGCCCTAAAGAAAGACAAATCTCCTGGGCCGGATGGCATTCATCCGAGAGTACTATGGGAATTGGCGGACATACTGGCTGCACTTTCTGGCGGAGCTTTCAACAGGTCACTTGAGACAGGGGGGTACCTAGGGATTGGCGAGAGGCACATGTGGTACCAATCCATAAAGGGGGTCAAGGAAGTACCAGGAAACTATAGACCCATCAGTTTAACCTCGGTGGTGGGAAAATTAATGGAGATTATACTAAAGGAACGATTGGGGTTTACTTGGAGGAGGTGGGAGGTCTGGATAGTCGGCAGCATGGGTTTGTGCCAGGTAGATCATGTCAAACCAACCTTGTGGAGTTCTATGAATGGGTAACATCAGAACTGGACAGAGGTAAGCCTGTGGATGTATTATTCTTGGACTTCAGCAAGGCGTTTGACTCTGTCCCCACAATGGTCTGGTGGAGAAACTGATGGGGTTAGAGTAGGCCCTTGATGGTCAGATGGATTGAAAACTGGATAGCTGGACGCACTCAGAGAGTAGTGGTCTGTGGGGAGCTCTCAACCCTACAGAGGTTGGTAGTGGGGTACCACAGGGCTCAGTCCTGGGTCCAATCCTGTTTAATGCATACATATCAGACATCAGGGATGGTATAGGTGTGAAATGAGTCTCTTCATGGATGACTCCAAGATGGGAGCAGTAGTTGAGGGAGAAGAGGGAGGTTGGCCCTGCAAGGGACCTGGACACCCTGGAAAGCTGGGCTCACACATGGAAATTAAATTTCAATATCACCAAGTGCAAGGTGTTGCATCTTGGTCGGGAAACCCTAAACACAGGTACACCCTGGGAGGGAGGTGCTGGAAGCCTCAACAGGGGAAAAGACCTAGGGGTCATGGTGGATACATGTATGAATAACACTGAGCAGTGCAGGAGAGCAGCTAGCAAGGCAAACAGGATGTTGGGATGCATCGCAAGGGGATCACCTCTAGGAGCAAGGAAGTGATTCTGCCTGTACAATGGACTGGTTAGACCACACCTTGAGTACTGTGTACAGTACTGGAGACCACACTTGAAGAGGGACATACAGCTCCTGAGAGGGTACAGAGGAGGGCAACAAAGATGACACGAGGGCTAGGGGATTTGACTTACGAGGACAGACTTGAGGAGCTCTGCCTGTTTTCATTGGAGGAGAGAGAGACAGGGGGACATGATTGAGGTCTTCAAGGTACCTCAAGGGAATAAATAGGGTAAACATGGAGGGATCTTTAGACTAAAGCAGGGAGGCATCACCAGAGGGCATGGTTTGAAGTTGGAAGGTGGAAGGTGAGAGGGAAAAGAGGAGGAGGTTTTCACTGAGAGGGTGGTGGACCCTGGAATGCTCTGCCTGGTGAGCTGGTTCAGAGATCCACAGTGGAGAGCTTTAGAGAGGGTGGGACAGACACAGAAAGTGGATGTATCAGATGATGGCCTGTCCCGGGGGGGTGGGGATGGATGATAGGGGTTTCTGGAGCACAAGGGATGGGAGGGTCTCGGCACCCAACTAAGGATCTAGGTTCGAGCAGACTTGATAGACCATAAGGCCTAATCTGCTGGCAAATAGTATGTTAATGGCACAAATGGGTATCCAGATTCAAAATAAACCAGAAGGCCTTAGAAAGATCACACAAGTTCCAGATTAAACTTGACCACACAGTCAGAAGGGGACGATTTAATACTTTTTTACATTGGACAGGTAGGGCCTGGAACAGTTTACCAGGTGATAAAATGGAGTGTGAAAGTCTAATTATTTTAAAAGGTAAACTTGATAGCTGTCTTATTAATGAGAGGTTTGGTTGCACCTGCTAATGTGGGTGCACAGACTCGATGGGAAAATCTGCTTTCTCCTATTCATGTCCCAGTATCTATACCCAGTATGAAGACTGGGACAAACTTTTATAGGCTGCTGCAAATTCTGGAGCAGTTACTTACAGAGATTAATGGGTCTACTTGTTCCTGGACCTCAGTTACATCACCAGGAAGCATTGGAAGGGGTTTGATGCAGTTTGGACAGCATTATGGAAACTAGGGGTAAATGATCACTATGCTCTGCTCCCCATCAGACTCAAAATCAACTTTGGAGAACAGATGTATACATATTCCAACCCCCACTGGAATACTGACAGAGATTAGAACAGAATTTTGGAAGAATATACTGGGGGATTAAAAGCATTGGTGGGACACTTAAGGGATCATTGCAGTTGCTGGCCACAGCGGAGTTCCTCTCAGGTAGAGAAGGTCCAGGGAAGCTCCACAGCACCAACTGCATGATAGGAGGCCATTGTGTGTTTTCTTTACAGTTCACATTTACACTTGTGCTATGGAACTGAAGGAGTAGGTTGCGTTTCAGTGGCTAATTCAGTTCATAGGAGCACTGTTATTGGTTTTTTTCAGTATCTGAAACAGATGAAGGAGCAGTCCATTTGGAGTGAGTGGCAGAACTGGAGATAGAGGGAAGACAGGAAAATGGGACCAGCCAAGAAAAGTAAAGCTGAATCTTCATTCATTTCATTTCATTTAACTTTTTATTCTTGTAAGTCTGATGAGCACAACTGCATGTTTTCACAGATCTCAAGCATTACATAAAACATTACAGTTACAAAAACAAAAACTTCATACAATAACAAAACAATATCAAATTCAAACATTTAACAGTTTAAGATCAACATGTACAATCCTGAGAAAGATTTAGATGCTTTTTCAAACTTATTTTAAAAGACAGTAATGTATTGCAATTTACCACATTATAAGGGAATGAATTAAAAAAGTGTGGACCCCTATATAATAAGGAGTGTTGACCTAAAGCTTTTTAAAGAAAGGTAGACCAAATGTAAACAATGACTGGCATCTAGTATCTTTAAGATTTAAGGGCAGGATTCACAAAAGAGATGCACTGAGTGCAACTAAGATGCACCAGCGCAAATCGGATGCACCCACAAGAGACAGAGCGATCCACAGAGGCATGCGTCATGGGATGCACCATGCTCAAGTCCACTGTGAATCAGAGTGAAAAGGCATGGCACAAATCAAGTTGCACCAGCTCATCCAGAATGCGCTGAGCCACAAAGTGGAGCAACACAGAGCAAGCGGTACGAGCCAGCCATGCAAGAGGGAGCAACTAGGCCAAAGTGCCCATACACGGGATGGAGGCTCAAAGAACAAGTGGACAAACACCTGCCAGTGAGGCCAGTGCACAATAATGGCCACAAGGTGCACAGAGGACAGTGAACCAGGAACAGCAGAGACCATGGCCATGACACACATGTGCCATGCCAAACACACAGAAGTGACACCACACACCCAAGAAGGTGGAACAGTAAAACCACACGGACACAGGAGCAGATGTAAGAATAATTTATAAAAATATAAAATAGAGCAATAACATATGTAAATAAACAACAACACACAGCAGAACTATATACAAGTACAACAAAACCAGGGAGTAGGGTG
Organism: Neoceratodus forsteri; assembly: GCA_016271365.2. Taxonomy (NCBI): domain Eukaryota; kingdom Metazoa; phylum Chordata; order Ceratodontiformes; family Ceratodontidae; genus Neoceratodus; species Neoceratodus forsteri. The sequence goes on along the minus strand of CM028137.1, from coordinate 30,558,917 downwards.
GGACTGTCAGGGAACAAACTAAGGACATAGGAAGGGGACAGACACAGAGGGCTATCTACAATGTGTGCAAAGCACACCAGGCACTGGGCCACTAGCGTTGCTGTGCACCCCTGTGTGCCACACCCACACCCACACAGCCGTGATCAGGTAGGAGGTGCAAGATCCCCCTCAGGACTGCCGTAAGTCAGCCCACAGTCCTGTACAGTGGGTGCAGTGCATTCTGGATGGTCCCTCCGATCCTTCTGTCCAGGTCCTGGACATCATCACCAGCAACTCCACACCCGGCAACACCATGACGATCCTGGAAACCTGCAGCAATGACAAAGTAAACACACACTAAGGACCACACTGTAGACACCATCCCCACCAAGCAACAGCCAACAGCAACAGAATGGCAGCAACTACAGAATGCAGCACTTACCTGCCCCCTCACGGGCACCATGCCTGGTATCAGCAATGCCCCTCCACCTCAGGTCAGTGGCCTCTGTGGCCTGCTGCCTGGCTTCCAGCCCTGAAAAACACAACAGACAGAGGGTTCCATGAGTTGACACAGTATTGCCAAAACCACACCCCAACACCCACGTGCACATGCAGTGCAGGGACAACCATCCCATGCCACAGCATGGGCTGTGCCACCAGGCCACTGTCCTAAATGTACACAGTGCCCCCTCATTGCTGGCCTGTGTACATGCAACAGATGTTGGCACCCAGCCATGTGGTCCCCAGTGCCCTGTACGCAAACACGCACTGCAGACTGCCCACCCTAAAGTGGCACACAGGATAGGGCACCACTGGGCATGTGCTGCCACAGCCACATGTGCATGTGTGATGAGTGCAACCCATGTGTGTGGCCCATGTGGGCAGTATCACACACATCCTGCTTGTGCCAGTGAAGCCTGCTGAAGCCAAACACCTACCTGGCTGTGGTAGTGCAGCCCTGCATGCACGCCTCTGCAGCAGCATCAGTCTGTCTCCATCCCACCTCTGGAGGTTGCTATAGTGATGCCTGCACTATTTCCCTGTGCATGGCATCCCTGTGCACCTCACCAGCTGACTGACAATGGAGGCCCACACCTCTGACCTGGGCACATGCAGATCCCCCTGACCAAAGAGCAGCCCCTCAGCAGGGAGTACCAGTGCCACCAGGTGCAGCAGCTCAACTTGGGACCAATTCATGGCCCGGGGTCCAACCCTCCCTACCCTAGGCATCCTGGCAATATTACACTGCTAAGGGCAAAGACCATGATGCGTGATGTGTTTTGGCAGTAGTATGCACCACATGCAACAGTGGGTGGAGATGAAGTGCAATGTACCGCACACGGATGCTTGACACGTGATTAGCCTGATGATGCGTGTTCGTGCATTTGCAATGCAGACCACTGAGGCATGGTGGGGTCATATCCAGGTTGCGCATGCATGATGCGAATGCAACCGCCATGTTATGCTCTGCATGCACTATAAAATAGAGCCCCTGTAAAGTGCAGCAGCCATTGATCGTGCATAGCATGAGGAAGCCTGATCATGGGACTGTATCACTCAAGAATGCCATGTGCATCACACATGGGGGAATACAAAGCACAATTACACACACAGCGTGACCGCTGGAAGGCCCACAGTCACGCCCAGGGAACAATGGGCCATAACGGTCGCGGCCGCGCATGAGCAATATATGCGCTGTGTAGAATGCCCATGATCCTATAATATGTGCCAACGGCAATGCACATGCTCCATGGATGCGCCATACAGGGATAGGCACAAATCAACAGATGCTCCGTGAGAAGTGAGATAAGCTAGGAGCAATTATGCAATTCACATACAATGCGCCCTTAACAGCCTCATTCCACACATGCATGGGCATCTCAGATGATTAGCATGCCATTAACTGAGGCCCAGACTTCATTTGCATGCCTTGAGACATAAATGCTCCCAATTCAGCAATCTGAGACCAGGTGACTGAGAGGATACAGAGCCTTGCAGGTGAGTACACAGATATTCTTAAATGCTCCACAATAGGTAATGTGCGGATATAACAAATGAGTGGGTGTCAGTGTCCACACAAGGGATCATCAGATGTGCTGCAGAAGCTGGAGGCTGCATTGTGCAACAGAACTGTCTGAGGCACAAAGCAGCAGCTGTGCAGGCAGGATGCCATTGTTTCTAAGCCACTGACAGTGGCCCACAGGTCTGTTCACCATGGCGGAATGCCCTGTGCTAGAACACCTGATGTAAACAATGGCTTGCCAAGGGCAATACCATGTACGGGGCAGTGAGGGGAGATCCAGGAAGGGGGGGGCAGTACCATGGTAGTGGGTTGGTGCAGATGCACACGTGCTGCGGAGATAGTACTGCGTGTGCATGGTGCACAGCATTGTATGTGTCCCTGTGAAGAAAGCAGCAGTGCTCAATCGGTGGCACAGTGCTCATACAGAGTGACTGCAATGTACACAATGGACACAGTCACATGAGGCGATGACCACTGCACAGGTACGTGCACATGTACACCCTGCCAATGGCTGACAGTGGCAAGTGTGGCAGACACCACACTTGGCCTGTCGTACATGGGAACTGGGGAACCCTACTGGCATGGCTAACATATGTATGCTTACCCCCACAGAAACCATCATGACAGAAGGCACTAACACCGCCACCAGGCTGAGGCCTAATTTCACAAAGGATGAGGAGAGGGTGCTGATAGAGGCGAATAACCTGCGCCTGGATGCCATCACCAGCAGGGGTGACAGCCAGAACGCACAGGTAGATGCATGGGATGACATTGCCTAGCATGTGAACACTGTCATGTCCTACAACTGGATGGTACAGGAGTATAGGAAGCACTGGAATGATGGACGCAGGAGGGCAAAGGAGAAGGTGGTCCACATACAGGCCTCCTTCAGGCAGACTGGAGTGGCCTGAGCATGGGGGTCACACTCAGCCCCAATGAGGAGCTACTGGCCACCATCATCACCAGGTCCTCCATGCAAGGAGTCCCAGGTGGGGGCTTTCAGACCATCAGTAGCCCATCACAGCACTGTAAGTAGATGCGTGTTCTCGACCCACATGGTCCCATGTGTGCCATGGCTGCCATGCCTGTGCCTGTGTACTGTGCACTGTCACTGTGTACCCACATGCCCATGGCCATAGGAAACATGCCTAGCAGTGTTCCAACACCCATGCCACTGTGACATTGTGTAGGGGCACTGAGCTGCAATGCATATGTGTTTCTCACACATAGTCATATGTGCGCATGCCACACACGCCAAGCGGTGGGCATCGTGGCACAGTGACAGACACACCAGTTACATGGCCCTTGTGTTGTGGATGTTATGGCATAACCCTTCAGTGGACAGGCACACACACCCCTGGTACTGTGGCAGACAGTCAAGTACATGTGTGCATCCCTGATGTAAACCATTCTCACTGTGTATTAACCATGTTCTCCCTTCTTCTCTCCACAGCATCATCACGCCTCATGGCTGCACGTGACGCTCTAGCAGGTGATGATGAGGGCCCATCACACAGGGCCGATGGCAACGCAGTGGACAGTGCCATCCCTGGATTGTCCACTGCACCTGACACCTCTGCTACAGCACCAGTGATGGCGGGCCCCTCGGGCACCTCGGCCAAAGCTGACATAGCTGCCAGAGGAAAAACATCATGGCTGGGGTGCCTGACAGGGTTCTCTGATGATGACAACAATGATGCAGTGGACACCGCAGATGCCCTCCTTGTGCTCACCAGTGGCGCACCTGGGGGGGGCTGTGGCCCCACCATGGACATCGGTGCCATACACACCATCAGGGACATGGCTGATGCTGGTACAGGCAGTACACAGATGCCTGTGCATGTGGCCCCAGATGACACTGACAGCCCCACTGTGTGTGGTTCTGGTGCAGGTGCCACACAGCTGCTCACTGTCATGGGCGCTGTGCCCCCTGCACCTGTGCCATGTGCAGTGTTGGCGACGTCGGTGGCATCTCGGCAGGGTGCCTCAGTGCATGCACCGGCACCATTGGTCCATGAGAACACCAGCTCTGGGCATACAGTGGCTGTGCATGGCCAGGTCCCACCCATGTCGCAGCATGCTGTGGTGCAAACACTGCCTGCAGATGCACCGGGACAGGCTGTTCCATCCCCGCTCGTCGGCAACACCACCAGGAAGCATTGCCATCAAAGACATGGAGGGCTACCTCAGCCTCCTGTGGGCCACTGTGGAGGGCCAGGCAGCCCTCCATGAGGAGTTCCATAGCCACAGGACAGTGATGGTCCAGGAACATGAGTCCACGGCCACGTGTTGTGCACAGATGCCGACAAAGACACGCCTCATGAGGGTTGGCATGACTGCAACACTGGAGTGGATAGCAGTCACTGCAGAGGTGGCAGCTGCCTCCGTTGCACACTGTGGACATTGGGCATCTAGCCAGATGACCAGGAGCATGTCCACACACCCCAGTGGAGGTGCCAGGTGGACCCCCTGCTGCTGACACCGTCACCTCTCACCTCCATGCCTGGCATCCATGGCATGGATGCTGGCTGTGGGACAGTGACTCCACTGGGCACGCATTCACAGTCTCGATGCAGCACCCCTACCAGGTCGGTGGATACCCGCCTGTGGCCAGTGGAGGCATACATGCAACCTCCAGTTGTGGCAGAGGCCACCAGCGTCTCCATGGCGGCTAGGGTGCCACCCTGTGATGCCCGGGTCCCCAGTCCCGTGGGGAAGGCATGTCACACACACCCTGCTGATGGTGCCTGGGGTGGCGTGTGTGGTAGGCACCCACCCCAATCCAGTTGTGGCACCACCTGTGCCACCTGTGCAATTCCACCTGAGTGTTTGTGTGTGCCACTATTGTACCATGTGTCATGAGCATGATGAGTGCGTTCCTGTGTCTGCTGTGCCTGTGTGCAGGCTGCAGTGCACACTGACCCATGACATCCTCTGCCACGGCCCCGGTGGTATGGTTGCATTTCATGACTATTGCATATGTGTGTGTGTGTGTGCATGTGTGTCTCTGTGTGTCTGTGTGCACCACTGTCTGTGTACTGTCCAGTGTCCACAGTGCCCACGACATCCCTTCAGCCACAACATGGTGCACATCCTGCATACATTCCAGCATATGCACCTGTGGTTACCAAAGTTCTCCTCCACCAAGCGACAGCGGTGTTCGTGGGCCTGTGCCACCAGTCGCTGGTCCCTCTGTCCCCTTGCTTCAGGGCCATGTCCCTGTGGTGATACTCTGGCCCCCCCACATGCTCCTCCCTCTGGAACTGTTGACCTCACTGGCCTCAACAAGTATTCCACAGTCTAGGGCCATGTTCTGTAGCATACAATAGGCCAGGAATATGCCACAGGCCTTCTCAGGGCTATACTGTATGGCACCACCTGACCTACACAGTCATCAGAACTGCATCTTCAGCATGCCAAAGACATGCTCTATGATGGTGCGTGTGGCGATATGTGTCTCATTATATTGCTCACATGCCTCTGTTCCAGGTTGTCGGAAGGGTGTGAGGAGCCGGAGCCTCAGAGGGTATGCTGTGTCACCTGTGGGAGAACCCATGTACCCATTAATACATTGCACTCTGTCATTGCTCCTGTCCTCAGGAGTGTGTGCACTGTCCTCCTCCTCTGCCAGTGCCTCCCCTTCCCTGCAGTCATGCTTCCCTACACTGGCTGTGGTTGCATACCCCGTTGACTGTGGTGTCCATGTCAGTGCCACACTGGCAGCAACTTGTCATTGCCTCATGTGTGATGCACACTGACCGTGTTCCACCCTGTGCTTGCCTGTGTCTGTTGGTGTACCCTTGCACACATGGGCTGTCCCATGGCCCATGTGCATGCATCGCAACAGGCCTATTGCACACTGCCTACTCCTTGTGTCCTGCCATAGATGCCCTCCTGTGCTGTTGTATCCATGTCACACGCACCTACAAGATGGCCACTCGGTATGTCCCCTGTCTAAAACCTCCTGCAGAGGGCCGATTGATGCCAAATGAATGCATCCTGTGTGCTCCCAGGGTGTATGGTGCAGACATTGCTGATGCACCCTGCGGCATTACGCACCACCTGGCAGTTCATGGACTGGTAGCCATTCCTGTTGATGTATACTGTGGCGTCCTTGCCAGGTGGTGCATGGATTGCCACATGGGTGCAATCAATGGCCCCTATGATGCCTGGCATGCGTGATACCCTGTAGAACCCCTGCATGGCTTCTGTATGCTCTGCCTGCATGCTGGGGAAATGGATGATTTCCGAAGCATGCGGCAGCAGTGCAGTGAGGAGCTGTACAAGGATCCAGGAAGTGAAGGTCTGTGAAATGCCAGTGGTGTCCCCTGTAGGCCTCTGGAAGGCACCCATGGTGAGCAGGCGCATGACTGTTGTCACCTTTGTCTCCACAGAGATGGCATGGCCTCATGCGGTGGGTGCCTGCATTTCCTATTGGCACAGCTCACAGAGCTGCCTCAGAATGGCCCTGTTCAGGCAGTATTGGCTTACAGTCTCTACATTTGTCAGCTGCTCAAATGACAGCCTGGCATGATACAGTCATGGGGTAGGCCGCACACGGTGCCTTCTGCCTCCCCGTCTCCTCCTCCTCAATAATGCACCAAATAAGGCAACTGGTGCTGGGTCCATGATTTTCTTTGGTATATTTGACTCTCTAGCTATCTGTGTCACTTTTTCTCTGTCTCTGTCTCTGTCTCTCTCTCGCTGTGTGTAGCACTGTCTTACTCTTGCTGCTCTGTCAATGGCCTGCAGGTGGATTGGACTTAATTCTGCTTCTGTCATACTTACCGTTTTATGGCGCATTTGGCATTTGCGCTGGATTTGCTCTGTAGTTGCGCTGTGTGTTTGCACCGTGAATCACGTTGCGCTGTGTGTTTGCACTGTGAATCACGTTGCGCTGTGTGTTTGCACTGTGAATCACATTGCGCTGTGTATTCATGGGTACACTCCCTGTTTATGCACCACATGTCATTATGATGTGCCTGTGGTGCTTCTCCTTTGGCACAGGGCATCTCAGTTGTGCTGGCACATTCACCCTGTGTGAATTGCTCACCGGCACATTTTTCACTTTGCGTCGGTGCATCTCAGTTGCACTCAGCTCATCTCTTTAGTGAATCCTGCCCTAGATATTTGGGGAAAAGTACACTTATTGATTTAGGCAGAAAACCAGCACTGATTTTAAACAGAAGAGTACTCATTTTAAAGTATATCCTATTGATAAGGGAAAGACAGTTAGAATACTTCCATAGAAGACAATGATGTGTTCTAACAGATGCACTGACCGTAAATCTCAGAACAGAGTTGTACATAACACTCAGTTTATCTAGGGAATTACAATTCATAGCTGAGTATACTGTAAGTCTGTAGTCCAGGAAAGTAAATAAAAACTGTGGGCCAGGAGCTTTCTTGACTCAATGGTCAAGAACGGCTCAGTTCTGTATAAATATTTTTTTTTATAATATAAGAGACCTGGGGTTCAAAAGTAGGTTTTGTGTCATGTACCAGATCCAAATATTTCAATGTATCTACCAGTTCACTGGTGTTTCCCATCACCTCACAGACACGAGCCAGATCAACTGTGCAGGAATTTATTTTGGTGGAAAACAGAAAAATTTTAATTTTAACAGAATTAAGTCCTAGCGAATTAAAGGTTAGCCACTTCTGGAATGAGTTCATCTGAATTTTGTGAAGGGCATTATTATGTATTAGACTAGATTTATAAATAACTGCACCATCTGCATACATTGTGATGGAGCTTGTAGTACATGAAGTTGGAGCAGTGTTCTTATATAAAGAAAAAATAAGCAGCCCCAGGATGGAACCCTGGGGAACATCACGGTTAATTAACTTGGGGGAAGAATAATGACCATCAGTACTGGTTGCATATATCCTGTCTGTGAGATACTGGGAAAACCATTTTATGTCCCTAGAGGAAAACTGCCACCTATCCAAAATATCAGGAGGCAGATTATGCTCTACAAGATCAAAGGCCTTGGTGAGGTCCACAAAGAGAGCTGCTACAGAGTGACGTTTGTCAGGGGCACTCTGTATTCCTCCGGTGAACCTCACCAAGGCCATTTCAGTATTGTGCCCCACTTTAAAACCATGTTGACAATCTGTATCTGGTCAGGTGGTCAGTAGTCTGATTTAAGATTATTCTTTCCAGAGTCTTTGACAATGAAGGGAGAAGAGAAATTGGACGATAATTTGAAATTAGAGCTGGGTTACCACTCTTAAGGACAGATCTAATAACAGAATATTTCCAAGACTTTGGGAATTTACCACTGGAAACTGAGAAGTTGAAAATAATTGAAATGGGGTAGGCAAAAGTGTTTACACCCAGTTTCAAAATCCAAAAATTGAAACCATCAGACAATGAGTAAGGCTTGGGATCATTACTAAGTATGTATACTTGACTTTATCAGGAGTTACTGAATGGAATTTGAGTTTGGTGGATAGATCAGATTCAAAATGAGAACAGTTATGAATGACAGGATTTACTTTTAAATGTGACAGTCTTAAGCCTTCCAAATCACCGAAAAAATTATTGAAACATTCCGAAACAGATCCTGGATCACTAATAGATAATTCACCTTTCTGAATAAAAGCTGTTTTTTTCTTTTTTACCCCTTCCCAATAGTTTGTTTGATATTTTCACAGTGCCTAGAGTTCCCAAACGCTTTTTTTTTGTTCATGGATGAAAAATGTGACCTTAGTCTTTCTGATCTCAGATGTGCATTTATGCTCAACTTCTTATATGCTGAAAGGGAACCTGCGTCCCTACAGATCTTATAGTATTTCCAACTACGATCTCTCTGTTTCATTAATTTGAGAACTTCTCTTGTAATCCATTTTTGTTTTGAAGCTCTAACTCATTCTTTTTCAGAGGAGCTCATTTATTTATTAATGAATTATACAAAAATGTTAAAGTGTCCAATAACAAACATATCAGTGTCATGTATAGACTTGAGCTGGGACCAGTTTATATCACAACTTTCTCTCGCTATACCCTTTGAAGACAATCTGTAACTTTTTTATTTGTGAGGTGACTGTGCATTTAGTCTAGAAGAGACAATGAATTTCTGTTCTGTCTGTTCAGGAATAAGCTGTTGCTGATTGAATTAATTTATACTTCTTTGGATAATTTGTTGCCTGCTCTGTTTGGATTAATTGGTGTTTCTGTTGAAAATCTGTTGCCTGCTCTGGTGGAAGGGGCAGCTGATAGTTTTTTTCCTTCCATTTTAATCTGTGCAAACAGGTAGATGCAGGGAAGAGGCCCACCCAATCTTACCCCCCATCCCACCACCGTGGTTCTCCATCAATATAGAGGACTCACCTAATCTGCTGTGACTACTTCCTGGCTGGAGCAGGAAATGGCTGAACAGACAGTTCTTATGGAGCAGAAGTGGAGTAACTGAAAAGGAGTGGGTACATAATCAAAAAAAAGGGGTCCCTACAGATAGTGTTCCTTGATCCTGCTCTAAGATTATTGGTACAGTAGTTGCCAGGTGGTAGGAACAGGTTGATAAGGCTCTTACTCCTTACTTAGGGTGTGGTACAGTACATACCTACCCAGGAAGGGAGGAGCTCATAGTTGAAAGCTAAACAGGAGAAGGCAACAACAAACATGATGGGAGTGGTGCAGTGCAATGGTTATGGAGTGGCTGTCTTCTAGGAGACATTCTGGAAGCTGCAGTGCTGTCCTATCTGCAGGCATCTATCTAGGTTGAGGGAGGAAGTCACCTGTCACTGAGCCAAGGTGGTCAGGTTACAGGGGACATTTATCTCCACTGAGAGGCCACTAGGTCTACAACCTAAACCTTAAAGGATGCCCAGGAGGAGGAGGAGGAGGAGGAGTGGTTGGATAATGGTGGACTTAGGGAGGGTGAGGGAAGGAGGTCTGAGGCACATCCTCCAACTGGCCCAGCTAACTAACTCCTACACTGTTGTGAAGGAAAGGGATTGCCTAATAGGTGCACCTGCAGCTGAGACCAGGAAGAATGAGTGGGTCCTCCATGATGGAGCCAAGGGAAGGGGGACAAGAACTCCAGAGAAGGAGGAGGAAGCGTCTTCTGGTGGGGGACTCAATTGTCTTGGTAGTTACTTTGGGGGGAAAAAAAAAAGGAAGAATAGGGAGGTCAAGTGCATCCCAGAAAGCATGGCATGGAGGAATGGGAAGCAGATCAATACGATCACAAGGGTAATAGGAAAGAAGAAGGAACTGGATGTCTTCATTAACCTGGGGGTGAATTATGTGGCAGGAGATAGGGCAAAGTTAGTCAGAATACAGGAGGATTTCAGGAAGCTGGGAGCAGCCTGAAGCAGGTAGCACACTCTGTCTCCTTATGTTCAATGTAGAGGAAAGGCTAGGACACTCTGCTTTCAAAAATTCATGTTCTGGTTGAAGGAATAGTGTGGAAGGGAGTGGTTTGGTTTCAGGAAGGACTGGGGTCCCACCTGGACAGATGCAAGCCTGAATAAGAACAATGGCTTGCATCCATTCAAGAAGGGGACCATAATCCTGATAAAAAGTATACGTGATTCAGCAGCAAGTATTTAAACCGGCCAAGGAGGTGGAGCCAGGAGGGTCAAAAGGCTTAGTAACACCCCCCAAGGGCACATACAGGAAAATAATTGGATGGCAGGTACAACTGAAGTTGTCAGAGGGGAGCTAAAGTGGTGAAATCATGGCCACACAAGAAATGTAAATAGGGATGGGGAAGTAAGCAGGAGAGCAGTAACAAGGGCAGGGGAAAGAATCTGAACTGCACAACATGGAAGACCATGGTAACTAATGCCCACAGCCTGGGAAATAAACTCCATGACCTGGAGGTCTTGATGCTAGAGGCAGACCTACACATAGCAGCAGTAACTGAAACCTGGAACACTGCAAATCATAGGTGGGAAATCAATGTCCCTGGTTATGCTCTGTTCAGAAGCGATATGGTGGGTAGGAAGGGGGGGCTCCTTATGTATATCAGAAAGAGTATAAAGGCAATCTAGCATGGGGCCATAATGTGGCTTGACATTATGCCACATGCAAAAATCATGCTGTCAGTATAGCGCGATTTGTTAAATGTGGCATCAGTCTTTTTTTTTGCAAGGGGCTCTGCCCCCTGAACCTTCCATTACGGGGGGGGCTACACCCCCTGAACCCCCCCAATAAAGATTCTCAACTCTGGGTGGTTAACTCTGAAATCACACAAAAGTGTGAAAATTAAAAACATTCCCTGTCCAAACACAGTGCTTGGGTTCCCTGCTGCCAGTGGCTTACTCCATCAAGCCACGGCAGTTGCTCGGCAAAACCCCATCCCAGCAGATGGCTTATCCTCTGCTTGCAATAGTGAGAGAGTGCAATATCGCATACAGCAGATTTCATGGTATTGCACCTCTCACTCATGTCTACAGTGCTATTCCAGGTTAGCGTTAATGTCATATGCTATTAAGCGTATGACATATCGACCCAGTAGGAGACAATACAGTCATATGGTAAGCAGGGGGAGGCAAGGCACTGTGGGCCACCATTGAAACTGGAAATGGCAATATGCACAGGGACGATATACAGAGTCCATGAGATGGGAAGGTAGTGGACAGGAAGCTAGTGGATGAAATATAAGAGATGGCAATGAAAGGTGAAATTCTGCTGATGGGGAATTTCAACATGCCAGGTGAGGATTGGACCACCAAGGCAGCTGCTTCAGCCAGAAACAGAGGCATTATAGATTCCCTACAGGAGGCAGGACTTAGGCAGCTCACGCTTGATCCCACCAGGGACAGGGTGGTGCAGTAGCTGGTGATGAGCAACTAGGAAAGAATCACAGAAGTCCAGGAAGAAGGGCAACCGGGATCCAATATTCACTACATAGTTTGGTTCAGCTTGGGAACAGAGACTAAGCCAAGTCATACTAAGTCAAAGGTTCTGGATTTCAAAAAAGGCAGAATTCACTGAAATGGGGAAAAGTATCAAAATAGCCCTGAAGAAAAAGGGGATGGGGGGATGAAAGAGCAGTGGGAGAACCTAAAAGGACCAATAGTGGAAGTGACAAAACAATGCATTAGAGTGGAATCAAAAGGCAAGAGAAGAAGAAAGCCACTATTGTTACAAAAGAAGTGGCAGACAAAGTAAGGGCTAAAAGGGCAGGGTTCAGGAAATATTAGGATACACAAAGGGAGAAGGACAGGGAGATGTCCCTAGAGTCTCTAAGGGAAGCGGGAAAGGCGGTAAGGAGAGCAAAGGCTCAGACTCGAGGAAAGATTAGTGCAGAAATTAAAGAAAGGGGACAAGACATTTTACAGGTACATCAGTGAAAAAAGGAAAACGGGGGGGGGATTTTTAGGCTAAAAGGGAAGGAAGGGGTGTGTAAGGAGGGGAGACATGGATAAGGTAGAAATACTGAATAAATACTTCTGTTCAGTATTCATGGAAGAGGGGGAGGAACAGGGGCCACAGCCGAGCAATGTCATCATTGAGCTACCAGCATTCCCTGAGTGCACCACGGCACTATCATTGCATACAGATGGTACCACAGTGTCCACAATGGTATGGCAATGGAACTGAAACAAATCCATTGTGCAACCAATTTCAGTGGTGTTGCAATGGCAGCCTATTGTGTTACCATTGGGCATGGTAATCACCCCTGTGTTACCACAACAGTACATGGTACCACAGTGGCAGCAGTGGTAATACACTGGAATTGAAACAAATCCATTGTGCTACCAACAGCAGTGGGAATACAGTGCTGTATGTTTGGGCCATTGTGGTACCATCCATGCACACATTTTTATTATGATACCACTGTCCATGTGGAACCATCCATGACACATTCTCATTTCGTTACCACTGTTCATGTGGTACACAATAGCAACAATGGTTTTACAATGGAACTGAAACAAATCCAATGTCTTACCAGTCAAGGGGATACAGTAGTACTGCAGTGGAATTTACAATGGTATGGAAATGGTGGACAAATGGTAATGTTACGGTTTTCCGAGGATATTTAGGTAAGGGATTAGCCATACTTTACAGCATCAGGATCATCAGGTAAAAACATGTTTATAGGGGCTTTTACAATATTGGTTGGAGTTGTTACTGTGGGTGTTTCTCACCTCCTGTGTTTGTAGATTAGACCCAAATCTACACTACACAGTGGTTCCAGTTCACAGCTGCAGGAGCTACAGTAGAAAAGAGACTCACTGAACCTGTGCTCATGAATACAGAAAATGGACACAACTCAACTAGATGTATATACCAGCTATAATAAACACTTAATAAATCACCTGAGTCTGTAGTGACTACCAAACTACTCTCCGAAGCTAGTGGGGGAGTTTCTACTGTCCTTCCCAGCTGTGCCCCTTCAATTGTGTGTGTTGAGAAGTCTAATACTACGAATACAGATACCAATGTGAGAAAATAGAGAGGGGGTTGGTGTGAGGGATGCTGGAGGGCCAATGCTCAATTTGACCAGGTCTTCCTTCTTTTATTTTCCTTTTTTTTCCTTTTTTTTAGTTAACAAGAAAAGCATCATGCCTGGCTGCTAAAGGGAAAGGAAATGGAAGAGAAGCAGTGGGAAGAAGCTACCCAAGAACCCTCCCAGCCACTGGAGACAGTCTGGTCACTTGGTTTGGCATGCTGGGGCCAAAGGGCCAGTGGAGCCTGGTGCAACAGGCATGTGGGAACTTGGTAATCCCACAGGGGTTAGCGCATGTCAATACAGTGGTTCTCATACGGTCTCTCGGGTCTCCGAGGTGTAAGGTTTGTGCATTACATTATATACCTATGATAATTACTATGGTTACCAAAAGATAGAAACATTTCTAGTTACAGAAATGAGCCTTATCGGCTAAATTAGAGGTGGCTCCACGGTCCAAGATAACATTATACAATTCTGTTAAGTCATCAGTTTGAGAACAAAAGAGTTCTTATACAGAGTCTTACATAACTCAGTGTAGAGGTACAAATCACCAAACGATGGCAATGCCGTCTTACATATTATAATTACTCCAAGGACACAGGTGTCTTGGCATCTTACAAGTAAGAAATACACAGAAAATGCATGGCAGAATATATGTATTCGCAAGCAAAATGTATTACAACAATATGCATTCATAACCTGACATCTACTCTTATACGGTAGATGCCCTTAGCCCTAAATCTTAGAATCACATATACCCAAATGCTAGCTGTCTACGATGTACCTCTGAGGGTACCAATTGGAGTGCAGGGACCACGTGCAACATTCCCCTCCTTGTTGCCTCCAAGGGAAACACAGGCAGACGTTTATGGAAAGGACAGGAGCAGTGGTCGTTTACAAACCCGACGTGCAAGCTTTGTAAAGGAACCCAAGCTGCTCACGGTGTTGGCGCAGTGTGCACCGTAGGCAGCAGAGCATAATAATCAAAATGAAAATTAAAAATGCTTGTATAATAACAAAACCTTTAAAAGTAATCTCTAACCAGGTGTTAGTTAATGCGTTATTCATATCTCTATCATTGATCAAGACGAGGACAGCTTCATTGGCTTTGGTCAAATTATTGCTGATGTGGATGAGGTGTGTGTCCTTCCTGTCTAAAAGTGATTTCAATGTAAGTGTGAGTGGGTCTATGTGTACATTAAAGTATGTCAAGTAAGTGGACAGTGTGAGTAGATAATCAGGATTACCATCAATAATATCTGCATCAAGAAGGGGGTCGGAGGTTATAACAGTAAGTCCAATAACAGTTTTCTGGTAGGGAATAAAACAAAAATGGGTAATCAATAGCACAGGAAACAGATCCATATGTGTAAGATTTATAATTGGTGACCACGCAGTACTCGCCATCGGATTTATACTGTGAGCGTACAGTAGGCAGTCTCTACTTTTGCAACTGGACAGGGAAGGTGTAGGTCATCTTCGAAATCCGTGTTGACCAGCGATGAACCTCCTCATGATCGGATTGGTAGAGCTTATCTGGAGCCAAAGTCGAGACAAAGGAGTCGGTGCCATTTGCGGTGATGTTATCATCCATAGTGAAAGTCCAATCAATGCTGTCTGGAGAGTAACCACAAACAGGCTGAATAACGTCAAATACATCACATCAGCACAAGTAAATATATTGCTTTTTCGCACAGCAGTGCATGTGCGGAGCCACCCAGGCATCCAGGAAAGAATGATAAACCAAGAGAGGTGGTAGATCCAGGCGTTCTCTGTAGATGTCTTCATCCAAATGCCCAGTCAAGTGAACCAGTGCAAGCTTGTCGAACAAAGCTGTAGTGGGATCAAGGTGTGGTAAGGAGACAGTGAAAGAAACAAACATGGTATCTGTTAAGGAACACTTCTTAGCAGTAAAACAAGGACCAGTATTAGGGTGTCTGGTCACAAACCCCAAATTCCTAGCTATGGAGAGAGGAATGATTAAAGTCTGTTGCATACACATGGAAACACAGCTAGTGGTTTTACATCTTGGACAATACCATTTAGTGAAGTGTCTGTCATGTATAATGTCAGGTATTCTTCCAGATTCGAGATCACGGATGAGGTTATTGATGGTAGTGATGATGTAGGAGTCATAAGCAGAGCAGAGTATCTCTCTAGCAATGTACTGTTTATCTGCTTCTTTGTTGTTCTGTTGTGTAAATGCGTTGATCTTATCTTTAGAGTCAGTGAATGCCTTAGCAATGTCGTGCATGTTGTATACAGTGTATCTTTCTTCCTGACTAAGGCCATCCACACCAAGCAATAATGGGGGTAGTGTGTTGTTGACCAAACCAGTGGAGAATTTGGCAGAATGACTTTTGATAGCAGCAATGTCTGCTTAGTTCCAGATAGACTTAGCCATACCAAAAAGGCCTGTGACAGTACCTGTTGCACCTGTAACATCAGAACTGTCAACTTCATGTCTGTTATGTTTATGAGCTAAATTATCAGGAGAGGGCTTTCTCCTGAAGTTGCCTCTATGTTCAGTAGAATGGACCCTGGCAATAGGGTCCTGCGTATGAATCTGAAATGCAGCTAAACTATCAAGCAGTAATGTACTATAAAATGCTGATGTATTAGTATTGTGACACATACCAAACTCTTTCATATTCCAGTAAGTAAGATTAAACAAAACAGGTATATGCATAAACTGTAAATTATTAATCAAAGAACCTGGGAGGTCAGTGGCTGTTAGACCACTAAGGGGACCAGGGGTATGCTTTGGACATTCCAAAAGCTGCTTGTCAGTGGGTGGTAATACAGAGAGGTACATGGCTGCAGAAGCCATGTGGTGTATAGCACAGAATTTCCAAGCAGAATCTCTGGACAAAGAATTACAGTAAGAAGGCTCTATTAAGGCAGCTATGTTGTACAAACCAGAATGTCTTAATGCAGTTTGTAACAAGGACAGTGAACCGTTTGGGGATAATTTAGCATTGGGCCAGCCTTGGAAAGTTCCCTTGGAGAGTTTGGCCACAGGGAGAATTTGTCCTTGTGATGTGGTTTGCCACTCAATTTGAATGGTAGATTTATCAGGAGCAACAACCGAGGCAGTGAGGTAAGCATTGCAACCTTCCTAGACAGTGATCATACTATCTGGTATATTGCTGGATACTCCCTCTGGAGGAGGTGCTGGAGGATCGAGGTGTCGCAGGAGGTCTGGTACCGTGCCTTGGATGGAGGGGATAACTCCTGAGAGGAGAAAATAATGAAACAAGATAGCCATCTTGTCAGTTTATCTGAAAAGGAAGGTGAAAGATTACTATGTTAGTACTATTCCACCCAATGGGGTGAGGAAAAGTAATTTAAGCTCCTTTATATAGTTTTAGCTGGTTTGCATGTAACCATTTGTCAGTCAACTTGTTGTTGTGGAGGAGTCTAACTTTGATAGACTGCTGGACTGAGCTTGTTGACAATAGGGTATGGGCCTTCTCACTTGTTGGAGAAGGAGAGGGTGGGATATGAAAATCAAAGTACCATTACCTGATCTCCAACTTGCCAATCCACTTCTTGTGCGTGTTTGTCAAACTGTATTTTGGATTGTTGCTGGGCCTTGCCCATGCAGTTGGCAGCATACAAGTGTGTGTGTGTGTGTGTGTGTGTGTGTGTGTATGAGGTCTTTCCTAAGTTTTTCCACATATTGGTCCACAGACACACGGTCTGCAGTGGGGGTGTGCAGGTGAAACAACAGGTGTTCAGGTAATCTCATCTGTCTACCAGTCATCACCTCAAAGGATGTGAGCTGGGTGGTGGCTGAGGGTGTCCCCCTAATTGCCATAAGGAGTAACAGCAATCGGGAATCCCAGGTTTTGGGATTTTTCTCAATGAATTTGGAAATAATTTGCTTAATCCATCTGTTGGCTCTCTCTACTTGACCTGAGGATTGAGAGTGGTAAGGTATGTAGAACTTCTGTTGAACTCCAAGGAGCTCAAGGGATTCTTTCATCAACTAACCTGTAAAACTGGTTCCTTTGTCAGAGTCTACCTTGAGAGGTTGACCCCACCTGGAGAAAATCTGTTCCACCAGGATTTTGGCAGTAGTTTTAGCTGTACATGTCTTAGTGGGGAAAGCTTCTACCCACTTAGAGAAAAGGTCAGTTACCACAAGAGCATATTTATTATTTCTGCTAGTGTTGGTCAGAGAGTCAATGAAATCAATTTGAATGGCATGCCAAGGGTCAGAATATCTTTGTGGTAAGAGTTTGGCATTTCGTTTGGTAGGGATGGGGTTGTTTGGCACACAAACGAGACAGTTGTCTATGTATTGTTTAACATCTTTGGTGATTCCAGGCCACCAGGCGGTGGTCTTGAGTTGTTGAAGGGTATTTTCTGCTCCCTGGTGTCCACCAGTAGGAGTGTCATGCACTTGGTGCAAAAATTCAGGTCTTAGATGTCTGAGGACTACCCACAACTTAGTAGTTGAGTCATCTGGTTGGAACCAAATGAGCTTATCATCTGGTGACAAGCGCAACTTACCTTCATGCCTCTGATAGGGATTGTGTGTGGGAAGTTTCTCTTCAATACCTTTGTCAAGGAATCTGAACATCTCTTTGAGTTCAATGTCAATCTGCTGGGCTACGGGGAGGTCTAAGGGGGAAAAAAGTTCAGATTTCTTCCTGAGTGTTGCAATGTGTACAGCTGCATTAGCCTCTGGATGGTCCATCATCCAGATGTCCCCCCCTTGGGCCCCTTCTTTAGCAAGGGTGTCTGCTGTGTCATTGAAGGCATGATAGGGGTCATGGAGAGAGTGGGCTTTAACTTTGTGTACATAGAGTTTGTGTGCAAATTTTTGTGCCAGTGAATGTATGTATATTACCAATTCCTTGTACTTCACTGGGCTGCCATCAGAGGACAGGAAGGAGTTCTTCTGCCAGAAGGGAAGAAATTCTGTAAGGGAACAACAAACCCAGTTAGAGTCTATAAAGATGATGGTATCCTCGGTTCCATGCTGGATGAACTCGAGGGCACAGGCCACCGCTGCCATCTCTGCATACTGTGTTGATGCTACACTACAGCGCTTAGATATTTTGACAGTGTTCCCATAAGGGTAAATCACTAAAATGTCCATCCCTGCAATTTGTTCTCCCTGATAGTAGGATGCTGAACCATCAGTAAAGACATGGCACAAAGAAGTATTATCAAGTATTTGTGGCGTGGCAGGGAGGAAAGGACCTGGAGCGGGAAGGTCAGGTGACTGTAGTGTACAGTCATGGGGTTCTTCTGGGAAAAGGAGGCCATGAGCTAACATAGATGGAACTTTAGTTAGTTGTACCTGTATGTCTCTGTCCTGGAGAAGAAGTGACCAGTGCGTCAGTCTGGTGTTAGAGACTGACCCATCCTTCACCCTATCTGAGAGCAGGAAGGTGGCTGGGGTGTGGTTGGTGATAATGATCAGCGGTGAGTACCCAATGATATACAGGAAGTGCTTGACAGCCCAGTAGGTGGCCAGAAGGTTTCTTTCACAAAGGTCATACTTCTGTTCCACTGGGGTCAAGAGCTGTGAGGCATATGCAATGGGTCTCAAGGTGCCATGCACCTTCTGGGCCAGCACTGCTGACATGGCAATGTCAGAGGTGGCACATTCCAGATGAAATGGCAGTGCTGGATTGGGGTTGACCAGTGCTGGGGCAGAGGCCAAGGCCTGCTTCAGTACCATCACAGCCTGGGTGTGTATAGGCCCCAAGTCCATGGTACATCCTTTTTGAGTAGTTCATATAGAGGAGCAGCTTTCTGAGCAAAATCACAAATAAAATCTCTCGAATAGTTTACCATACCTAGAAACCTTCGAAGAGTTGCCACACTGGTAGGTAATGGCAAGTCTTGCAATCCCTGTACCTTCTTCCAGGTAGGGCTTCTACCTTGGTCAGTTATTTTCAGACCCAGAAAGAGTACTTCTTTCTGACACAGCTGTGCTTTTGCTGGATTACATTTTGGGCCTGTTTTCTGAATGAGAGTCAATAGTTCATCCAAGAGATCCAAATGTTGTTCCTGTGTGGCTGTTGCCAGCAACAGGTCATCCACATATTGTAAGAGACATTGGGGAGTAGAGAAACTCTCGAGGGCATCCATCATGTGGAGATGGAATAGGGATGGACTGTTATGGAATCCTTGTGACAAGCAAGTCCACGTGTACTGTCTTCCTTCAAAGGTGAAGGCAAACTTATATTGACTCTTACGGGCCAATGGCAATGACCAAAAACCATTGGAGATGTCCAGGGCATGGAACCATTTCAAGTCAGGGGTCAGAAGTCGTAGCACATATGGTGCTGATGCTACAGTTGAGGAACAACTGGGGGTGACCTGATTCAGTTTCCTGTAGTCAATAGTAAGTCTCCAGGCACCTGTGGGTTTCTTCACGGGCCATACGGGGGAGTTGGCAGTGGAAACACAAATTCTGATTACTCCTTGCTTGAGGAGTGACTATTGTTTCTCTGAGGGAAGGCAAGGCCTCAGTTGGGAAAGGATATTGCCTTTGCCTCTCATGTGCTGGGCCTGGCACTTCAATGACGGTGTGCATTCTACCACAGTCATGCTTGTTGAATGCAAACGCTTCCAAATGTCGTTGCAGAATAGGTAGGAGCTTCAGGAAAAGTTCATGATTCTTGAAACAAATCTATGACATCATACTCTTTGTCATTGGCAGATATCATTGCCTCAATGTGTGAATCAGGAATCAAAATGGTATTATATTGACCCTGAATCTGTATCAGTAGCATGTTAGCTAAGTCCACCACACAGCTGTGCGGTGCAAGGAAGTCAATCCCTATAATACTAGGATGATCATGCAGTACCATTAGTTGGAAAGTGTGTGAGGCCTTTAAATGGCCTAGCTCCACTGGTAAGGGTAGAGAACGGTATGCAGGGAGCCTAGTACCGTGAACTCATGACATGTTGGTCCTCCGTCCGGTGGACCAAGGGAATGTGTCCAGGTGTTCATCATGTAGCACAGATACAGCTGCATCTGAATCTAACAAAACTACTAGTCGGCGGCCCCCGACTTCGGCCTCTGTGCAGGGCCTTCCGTTTGTATCCAAGACTATCTTGTTTACAATCCGGACTGGGGCCTGTAATTGTCAATCCATACTGCCGGAAGCATGCAGAGGTTGGGCCTGGATCACGTGAATCACTTCACCATGTTGCACTGATGCTATATAGGGAGGAGCTTCTGGGTTCAGACCTGTATGGGCCTGAGGGCCTGTACCGTCGGTGTCCCCATGGCCAGTTGGGGCCTGGGCTGCTGGTTGTACCGCCGCAAGGGCCTGTGCGGGAACAGCATCCGCCACAGAGCACACTTGTCCCAGGAGCTCTCAAAATTTCCGATTCTCTTCAGCTATCTCCCTATATGAAGGACCCATTCTCTGTTGTTGTGGTTTACCTCTACCCTTATGCTTCCTGTTCTTATGCCAATTCCAGTTCCCACCCCACTGCTGTTGTTGTTGTTGTGGTTGTTGATGGACCTGTTGGGGGTGTTGATTATCAGCTGGAGGGGCTTTCTGATGTTGGGCCTGTTGGCGTTGAGCCTGCCCTTCCACTGTGTAGTGTGTCATGGCCTCCGGGATGGATTCCACGGCAGCTACCTTTTTGGAACCGGAGCCCAGATCATGGATATAGAGTTGATACACTCTCTCAGTTTTCCTAAGGATGTCAGCAAACCTATCCATATTAGGGTAGGTGGTTGGCTCTACCTTTTCTCTTACTGCTGGAATCATGTTCCTAAGGGACAGGGTCTCATATTCAATAAGATCTACATCCGCAGCTTCTTGTTCCAAGTGCTTTCCTGCTTGGTAGGCCATCCAAAGTCTCTGGTGGTAAGTCGCTGGACTCTTGCGTTCTGCTTCACAGGGTATGCAAGCATCACTCCTACCACACCTGGGCTGTGAGCAGAAATGAGCTCAGCTGCAACCTCATCAAAGGTAGCGTTCGCATCCTGGCGAACAGCATCAGGGAGTTTGGCCCCCAAACCATGATCGATGGTCTAGCATAGTATTCGGACCTGATACTCTGCAGCGAGGCTAAGCATCTCGCATTTAGAACGCACCTTCTCCAAGTGACAGCTGAGGTTGTCAGACGGATTAATCCGACCAAAGCTGTCAGCAATTTGCTGAACTCAGTAGGCCATTTGTAGAGGATTAGTGGGTCGATCAGGCAAAGGTAGGTTGTCTCCAGCACCGTCCAGGGCAGCATGAGCTGCAGCTTCAGCCGCAGTGTGGACAATTCCTTCCTGAGTGCCAGCATTTTGCAGAAGCTGCCTAATCTGGGTTTTAATAGCCCGTTTACTCCTCTCAGGAAGAAGTACATTGCCTATTGCAGTTTCAATCATGGTTTCTGTCTCCTGCCTGTCTTCCACATTAATAACGGCTACCGGATGTGCCTTCAGGCTTGCTTCCCCCCTATCATGGGGGCCACCATGTTGGTGTCTCCCATGATGAGCGTCACGACATCGCCGACGTGTGACCTGGGGAGTTGGGGCCGGGGACCCACCAGGCTGTGGATGGCTGGGTGTGGTGTCTGGGCCATAGTAGGGGTGTGACTGGGCGTTGTATTGAGAAATGTCATCATCAGATAACTCCCCTTCTGATGACGAATGAAAGGCAGGGGCTACGCCTCCCATCGCCTTAACATGTCCAGCCAGAACCTCTCGCTGATGGCGCAGTGTCGCCATCTTAGTTCTACATTCATCGTGACTCACACTTGCAGCATCCATATTAACCTCATCTTGCTTTTGCTTTTGCAACACTCTGTACGCGATGCTCAATTCGTGATTGTCCCTGTAAGCTACTTCTAAATCATTATGTACCTGGTTTATCTCATCCTGCAGCTCACCCATTTCGTCACTCAACTGAGCATTTGCAGCATTCAGCAAATCATTCATTTGCACTGCCTGACTCTTATCCTGTCTCAAACTTTCACACTTCTGCTTCAACATACATATTTCCTGTTCTCCAGCTTGAGCTAAATGATGCAATAGTGAATCCTTCAGATCAAGGGTTCGAAATCTCACTTCGGAGGCTTCCAAAGCAGCGTAGAGAGCTGCGACCATCAACCCTTTAGCGTGATGCTTATTTGTTGATTGTCTCATCTCTGTATACTGGGTTGAAATCCCCAGTATAGGGTTGTCGGATTGACTTGCATCCCGTGTGAAGTCAGCCCATCCTTCATGGCAGGCAAGGAAGTTCGAGACATCGAGTCTCAGTTCTGTGAAGATATCTGATACTGTGGCCATTGTGTGGGACGGAACTAAAATTCAAACTGTGAAAAAGGCACCATGCTGCGTATCGATCCACAGCACGAGTACTTTATACACAGCCGGGCTACTGTATTAGTTGCAGGCTTGCAATTCAAAACTGCTATGGAGTGGGTCGAGATGGCATCGACCACACCCAAAAAGTAAGCCAGAATTTGCAAGTTACTACAAACTGGTTTTAAAATGGGAGAGGTGATATGGGAATGTACACCTACTGTCCCCATGTGATAGGGAAAGGTTTCAGCAACAAGTGAAAACTTACAAACACCAAATATCGCCTGCACACGGTCGCCAATTTGTTGGGAGGTCTAAACCTCACTTTCAGATTCTTGACGATATTGGGAATGCAAGTAATCAAAGACACGTTGCATTAGAGTAATAAACAAGTTTATTACTACCAAGGGATAAATCACAGTTGCCCTAAGCAGTTCTTACCAATACGAACTGGGAGCCAGTGCTAAGCATTCCCTACACCTCGAGGTTTCTCTGTGTCTCTTGGGGTCTCTTGGGTCTCCAAGGTGTAAGGTTTGTGCATTACATTATATACCTATGATAATTACTACGGTTACCAAAATATAGAAACATTTCTAGTTACAGAGATGAACCCTATTGGCTAAATTAGAGGTGGTTCCATGGTCCAAGATAACATTATACAATTCTGTAAAGTCATCAGTTTGAGAACAAAAGAGTTCTTATACAGAGTCTTACATAACTCAGTGTAGTGGTACACATCACCAAAGGATGGCAATGTTGCCTTACATATTATAATTACTCCAAGGACACAGGTGTCTTGGCATCTTACAAGTAAGAAATGCACAGAAAAAACATGGCAGAATATATGGATTCGCTAGCAGAGTATATTACAACAATATGCATTCATATCCTGACATCTACTCTTGTACGGTAGATGCCCTTAGCCCTAAATGTTAGTATAGCACATACCCAAAATGCTAGCTGTCTACGATGTACCTCTGAGGGTACCAATTAGAGTGCAGGGACCTCGTGTAACAATCCCAAGGGTAAGAAACAATTAAGGAAAGATGAACTTTGGATAGAAATCTGCAGATACTTGGAATGATTTGCTGAATTATCTGTGGGATCTAGACCTAACGACCACTGCATTTAAATCCTTTAATAGATCAAAGTCAGCACATATTTTTACTTGCTACTAAGACAAACTGATGTTTTATTAATCCAACCTTGTGATGCAGTGTTTTGTATATATTCTAGTAGTTGTAGCGCTATCATTGTGCTTAAGTTATATTATGTTTTAACCTTGTCCTTATCCCTGTAATTTTATGAGAAACTACAATATGTTCTTTGTACCTAACATCTACAGGAGCACCTGGAAAACAGGGTATGTATGGTCCTAATGGTGTAATGTTCTTGCCAAGCCATTGCCTGTATAAATAAAAATGTTTTTACTTCTACTACTACATCTACTACTTCTACTACTACTACTAAATCTTCCTAGTTTGGTGTGCTTTTCAGAATTGCACTTGATAGCCTTTGTCTTTTAGCATAGGGTATTCCCTACCTTCCAACTCTGCTCACCATGCAGAAACAATCAGCCCCATTTAATAAAAGCCAAAGCTCCCTTCCTCAACCAGCCAAATGAAAGCCAATTTGTGTATTCACAATATACAAGCACTCTCCCCAAGCCTGCAAAACAAAAAAAAAAATATCCTGTGAATTACTACATTTGTACTTAAATGTTTCTATCATGTTCCCCAAGTTGCTTCTCTATTCCAGAGAGAATAAATTCAGCACTTTGAGTCTTGTCTCACATGGCCCATGATACAGCCCCTGCACCATCTTTGTGGCCCTTCTCTTCACTGTCTCCAGATGGTCGATGTCCTTTTTTAGGTGAGGCCTCCAGAACTGGACATAGTTCTCAAGGCGTAGCCTCACCAAGGATTTGTAGACAGGCATGATAACTTCATGCTTTCTGCTCATATTACCCCTTCCTATACATCTGAGGATACCAGTTGCCTTCTATGCTGCTTTTTCACATTGTTTTTCTACCTTTAAGTCGTTGGTAATGATCACGCCCAGATCTCGTTCCATCTTTGTGTCCACTAATTGATGCCCTTCTAGTAAGTACTTTTATCCTGGTTTCCACTTCCCTAGGTACATTACCTTACACTTCTTGACATTAGATTTTAACTGCCAGTTTCTGAACCATACTTCCAGTCTCCTTAGGTCAGCTTCCATACCTAATGCCGTGTCTAGTGTATCCACCCTGTAGCTGAGCTTTGTATCATGGGCGAACAGGCAAACCTTCCTCTCCAGTTCATCAGTGATGTCATTGATGAATATTTAGAAGAGTACTGGACCCAGCCCTGATCTTTGCGGAACACCACTGGTTATACATCCCTCTCTTGATAATGACCAGTTGACCAAAACTCTCTGGGTCTTATTCTGCAGCCAGTTTCTAATCCAGTTTACTATTTTCTGTCCAACTCCTTTGTGTTCTAGTTTGTTAGCTAGTTTCCTGTGGGGAACGCTGTCAAAAGCCTTGCTGAATTCTGGGTACATCATACCTACTGCCCCACACTGCTCCACTGTTCTGGTAACCCAATCGAAGAAATCAATCATGTTTGTTTGGCACAAGCACAGTGCTATGATGCCATGCTGTTTGAGGTCACATTTTTGAGTTTGCTTTAGGTAGTCAACTATTCTCTCCTTTAGTAATGTCTCCATAATTTTTTTCCACTATAGAGGTCAGGCTGACTGGATGGTAATTTCCTGCCTCTTCCTTGATAACACTTTTGTGCAATGGCACAACTGTTGCCCTTTTCTAGTATTGAGGTACTATGCTGCTTTCCAGGTATAGATTGAACAGCTTAGCTAGTGGTGTAGCTGTTTCTTTCCAAAGCTCTTTCAGTATTCTGGGGTGGATACCATCTTGCCCCATGGCTTTATCCACCTTAAGTTTGCTTAACTTTTCTAGGACCCTCTCTGTCTTGAAGGGGCTTGTGTCTGCCATTCCATTATTCTGCTTTACATAGAAACATAGAAATTGTGGGCAGATAAGGACCACCAGGCCCATCCAGTCAGCCTGTAGGCCCTTTACATTGTATGTGGCCACTGATCCTATGTGATCAATGACTTTTCATCACTCCTTCCCCTCCCCTCCCCTCTCAAGCTTCCCTTGTGCCTGTCCCGGGCATGCTTAAACCCCTCCACTGTGCTTTCCACCACTATCTCCTGTGGCAGACTATTCCAAGCATTGACTATGCCTTCTGTGTAGAAAAACTTCCTCACATTGCCTCTTAATCTACCTCCTTCCAATTTCATAGTGTGCCCCTCATTCTAGTACTTTTTCTACATTGGAAAAGGTCCCCCACCTGCACCTTGTTTATGCCCTTGAGGTACTTCAAAGTTTCAGTCATGTCCCCTCGCTCTCTCCTCTCCTTCAGTGAGTACATATTGAGGTCCCTCAATCTCTCCTCATATGTTTTGTGGTGGACACCCTGCACCATCGTTGTTGCCTTTCTCTGGATAGTCTCCACCTTATCTACGTCCTTGAGCAGGTGTGGCCTCCAGAACTGAATGCAGTATTCCAGGTGAGGCCTTACCGATGTTTTATACAATGGCATCACCACCTCCCACCTCCTGCTAGTATTACCCCTGCCTATGCACCCCAGCATGCCACCGACCCTCCCTGCAGCCTGTGTGCCTGCTTTGATAGCTTAAGATCATTAGAGATGATAACTCCTAGGTCCCTTTCCTCTTTGGTGACAGTCAGCTCCTCCATCCCAACCTGTTGCTCTCCCTAGAGTTCCCTCTACCCAGGTGTATTATTTTGCACTTCTTTGCATTGAACCTTAGTTGCCACATCTCTGACCATCTTTCAAGCTTCTCCAGGTCCCTCTTCATTTTATGCATACCTTCTGGAGTATCCACCGTCTTGCAGATCTTGGTGTTATCTGCAAACAGGCAGACCTTTCCTTCCAGACACTCTGCAATGTCATTACTGAAGACATTGAACAGGACTGGTCCTAGTACTGATCCCTGTGGTACCCTGCTGGTCACCCCCTCTCCCCAGGTTGTACCCCATTTACCACTACCCTCTGTCTCCTGTCTGTTACCAGTTCCTAACCCAGTTCACCACCTTGTCTCCCATGCCCAGACTATTCATCTTTTTAATCAGCCTTCCATGTGGGACAGCAGGCAGAAGATCAGAGGAAGAAAATCACCAAACTTAACTGCTGGCTAAAAAACTGGTGCAAAGAAAGAGATAAAACCGGTGGACATTCTGGGAAAGTGTCTTCTTTAAATTTGATGGCCTGCACCTTACTAAGGAGGGGACTCCAGTGCTTGGACAGAAATTCTACTTCCATTTCTATCAGTTAAACTAGTGGAGGGGGAAGAGCCACAGGCAAGCCTCACATTGCAAGGGTTACCAACTACCCCTCCCTCAGCATTGGCTACTGCAGCATCTAGATACCACAAACATACCAACAACAGTGATAGTAAAGGCACTGCCCAGCCTGATCCACTAGGGAGAGGCATAAAGTGATTAAGACACAAAAACTTCAGATCAGAACATGGAAATGGTACACAGCAAAAGGACTACCAGGGGTGGAAGGCTAAGTGCATCAGTGCTCAGGTACCCGATCATGTGAGCGCTACCAGAATAGTGCCACAATTCACAGGGCTAGTCTGATAAGTGCTCACATGGACAGCAAGTGGGGAATTTCAGCTCTTGCTGGAAGCACTCCCCTGGTCACTGTCCGTGGTGCTTAGGACAGAGAAGAGCTATAGAATCCAGGAGGCTGGGTGAGCTACTCCTGTAGTGAGGAGGGCTGGGGTATCAAGAAGCTCAGTCAACATTAGAGGAGGCTAGGGTTCTAATCCTGGTCCCCTGCAAAAGAAAAATCTGAGCCTTTTTTCCTGCGCACTCCTAGCTGGTGATATTCTTGGCACTCTTTGGACCCAGTGCTGAATGCTCATAGTCTACCAAACAAAATCCCTAAACTCACAGCCTTGGTGGCAGAGGCACAACTGGAGTGGGTCGTGGTTACAAAAACTTGGTTCACCACCAACTACACTTAGGATGGTTCTGTCTCAGGTTACACAATCTTCAAAAATGACCGGGAGGGAAAGAAAGGAAGGAGGTAGCTTTGTATGTAAGGGAGGGTCTTTGTTATACTTAGTGTTGGTCCTTTGCCAATATCTTCTATTGTGAAGATTGAACAGAAGAATTTAACAACTCTGCTTTGTCTGAATATTTCTCTAACAGCGGGCCCTCCCTTGTTGCTCGTTGGACTATTCTCCCTTTACTCTTCATTTTTTCTCTTATCTATCCATAGAAGTTTCATCTCCCTTCCTAACCCCATGTGCTATTCGTTCCTCTTTTTGGGCTTTGGCTATCTGAATTACTTTTCCTGCCTCCTATATCCCTCCCTTTCTGTTTCTCCTTTTGTTTCCTTGTACCGCTTAAAAGTTCTCTTGTTTCTCTTGATTTTGGTTGCTGCCTTTCTGAAGAACCAGAGAGGGTTCTTCCTTCTTCAGGCTTTGCTGATAAGTCTTGTGCGTTCCTCAGTGACTGTATTTAAGAGATCCTTTAAGTTATCCCAGCAGTGTTCTGCATCCCCCTTGTTACAGGTGACAAGCATGGTCTTGATCCTGGATTGTATTATGGGAAAGTTTGCTTCCGGAAATCATGTATCTTGATTTTTGTGTGACTTTTACCTTCCTATTTATTTCTGTATGTATGTATGTATTTATGTATGTATTTATTTATTTAATAATTACCAGTTTCCCTTTTTTCCCATGGGGAAACCGTGGCATAATTTGCCGTAATGAAGGAGTGCTCATTACGGCAAACACGCGCATGAATCCCTCACTGTGTGCATGCGCCCACTGCACTTTCTCGCTTCACCACCGTGCCTGCTCGGGGAACAGCTAACCGACAGCAAACCGCCACCTGGACTAGGCAGTAAGTACAAAAAAAAAAGCAAGCAAAATCTGCCTCGGTCAGTGCTGTGCACAAGATAAAAAAAACAAATTGCAAAATCAAACTGCCAACTGTGGCCACGCACTTCACCTTCACCGAACCCCGGCTGCACAGCTATATTTTATTTTATACAATTGCTGAGGCGAAAAAAGGAAAACCCAGCAATTATATAAAATAAAATATGGGTCTGGTAACCAACTTACACACACTTAGGGTTAGAGTCACATAAACCCTCGAGCTTCGCTCTCAGGGTTTATGTAGCATCAAACCCCCAGGTGTGTGTAAATTTCTATATACCCAGACTCATACTTTATCCTATATTTTATGTATTTATGTATGTATGTATTTATGTATGTATATATGTATTTATTTATGTATGTATTTATTTATTTATGCATGTACTGTATGTATTTATGTATGTATGCATGTATGTATTTATGTACGTTTGTATTTATGTATATATGCATTTTTGTATGTACGTATTTATGTATGTATTTATTTATGTATGTATGTATTTATCTATGTTTGTATGTATTTATTTATGTATGTATTTATCTATGTATGTATGTATTTATTTATGTATGTATTTATTTATTGTGATCTCAGATTAACACCTTTTGAGAACAAGCTCATTACATAGGTTCCACGTCAGAGTTAGACAAACAACGTAAACATAAGTGATTGCTGTTAAGCAGTAAGAACTAAATATCAAGTAAACAATACATACCGTGTTAAACTTAGACAAGTAAGGTAGCAAGACATTAAGTTGGCATTGTACAATGTATGTAAAAATACAATTAGAAGCAAGAGAGCGAGGGGTAATAAAGGTAACAGTTAGGTAAGACAGGCTAAGACTTACATAATACTGTAGATCAGAAGACTTACATAGGGGAGGATGAACACATCAGCCAGAGAGTCTTCATCATAGGAGGTAGGGGGAAGAGGATATATTTACAAGTTGCGGAAACAGGTCCAGGTGGCAGACAACTTTAAGGATAAAAACTGGGGGGAAGATAAAGGGAGGATTGAAGGGAGATATATTAGAGGAGTGGATAACTAGGGGAAAATTGCTTTGGAAGGCCAAGGAAATTAGGAACCAAGAGTAGAAAAACTTTGGGCCATCTAAGGGTTGCCCTGGGAGGAGATCATACAGTGCCAAGCCCCTGTAAAAGCCAGGGGTTTAGTGAAAGCAGTCACAGCTGGAATTTGCAACAAGATGGTTCTTTAGCTTTTGTTTGAAGGGACCTAATGAGGCTACAGAAGAAATGACTGGGGGTATGACCTCCTGTTACAAATTACACACTCACTTACATCTACCCCTGCCATTCTTAAAACAATATGATTTCAGTAAGGTCTCAAATTATAAACTTAATGTCGGAAAGACTGTGGTTTTCCCTCTTAACCATAGGGATATAAACGAGAAATTATTGCTTTCAGGCTTACTTGGAAGTCTGATTCTATTAAATACCTTGGGATCCTTTTAACTCGGAATGCTGCCTGGCTTAGACAACTAAATTTAGATGCCCTGGTTCACAAAATAGAGCAAGATCTTCACAGATGGACCCTACTTCCCGGCTCTCTCTGGGGTAGGATCAATTTAATCAAAATGAATGTCTTCCCTCATTTATTTTACCCTCTCAACCTGTTGAACGTTTGGCTTCCCTTATCTTGGGTCAAAAAAGTGCACAGTATGATTTCTACCTTTATATGGGGGGATAAGAAATCTAGGATGGCATTCCATAAACTAGCCGCTCTGAAAGTAAAAGGAGGATTAAGGCTTCCTCACATTGAGCTGTACTACTGGGCCAGTCAGGCTAACAAACATCTCCGGTGGCTGACCGTGGATCAGTTGCCTACTCAGGCCATGTACACCTGATCTGGTTAGCCGTGGAATCAGCCTCCATAAAAAAACATGGTTGCTCCACGGCTGCATTGTTATATACCAAAGTTAGCTCCCTGCCTGAATCTTTACACAGATCCCCTATAGCAGTTTCGATTAGGGTTCACACTCAGTTGTGCGAATTTCTGAAATATGAGAATCTCAAGGATCCATTTCAACCCATGAGAGGTAACCCCAATTTTCAATTAGATAACAAGCCCCTTTCAGTCAGCTGGCTTCCTCAGATAGGAGATTGTCACCTTGATGAGCTCATAACACCCAAAAGACAATGGTGCTCTTCAGCTGATGTTATGCACAAGTTTATGACACCTTTCACAAGCATTTTTAAGATTTTCCAGCTTCATCTCTTGATTAAGGTAATAGGTACGACTCCCCCCCCCCCCCGGCTACCCATATTAGTTTTCAAGCTACTTTTATGGAGCTGGCAGGTTCACCTCATGCTGTATCTAAGATATACAGCGTTCTATTTTCTTGGGCCTACCCTGATAATTATGCCCCCATCACCTTCTGGGCTTCTCTTTTCCCGGGTAAAGAATTGGACTGGTCTCTTCTGTGGCAAAATTGTCATTAATTTCTGCAACAGGACAGACTCAGGTTAATGCAATTAAAAATTTTGCACAACATTTACTATTCCCTACAGAAATTGGCCAGACTGGGTTTGGTGTCTTCCCCTCTCTGTACAAGATGTCATATGCAAAGAGGTGACCTTCTTCATATTTTCTGGAGCTGTTCCAAAGTTGTCCCACTTTGCACTGATATCAAACAACGAGTTGACCCTCTTTTAGGGCTGTCAGACTTGTTCACCCCTGAAATATACCTTCTGGGAGACTTCTCCTGCATTTCAGTGGTGAATAGGAAGTATCATATAGCATTAATTTCACTGTCTGTTAAGAAAGTGGTTCTAAGACATTGGAAAGATTCAGATGTGCCAACTTATGTTGAATGGCTCCAGAAACTACTTGCTAATCTCAGAACGGAGAGAACTATTGCAAGTCTTCACAATAAAATTAGGAAGTTTAACAGGATTTCGGGCCCACTACAAATTCTGTACTCACTGCAATTTTAGGTACCTGAATGCCACATCTGAAGGTATGGTGTTGAATGCATAATATTGTGCTGGTAGCATGGGGCGGGTGGTTGGAAGGGAGGGGGGGAGGGGGGGGGAGAATGAATCATCACAAACTTTGTATCTGTAGTGTGTGGATCATGTTACTTTTGTTATGATTAGTTTTCTGTACTGAAAACCTTAATAAAATTTGAATGGAAAAAAAAAGAAATGACTGGGGGTAAGGAGTTAAGTTAGTATGGAGCTCGATGAGAAAAGGCCCTCTGTCCTTGGGAGGTATGACAGTGTGGGATTTTGAAAAACATACTATCGGTACTTCTGGTGCAACACTTATTATCATGCGGGGTGAGGAGCTTCTGTACACCAGGGCACACCAGGCTAAGATTTATTTTTTAGCCATCAGGCAGGTTTGGAATTTGAGCCTTCCTTCCAGTTGGAGATAGTCTGTCTTAACATGCAAGTCACACTTATGTGTGAATCTTGCCAAACCGTTTGCAAGGTGGCAGGCTTTGTTTAGTGGCACTCTGATCCTGCAGAGTGCTCTATGAGTTGTGGAGCCATAGATTATTAGACTGTAGTCTAGCAGCGAGACCACCAAACTAAGGATAGCTAGAGTAAGAGCCTCCATGGTCAGACTGTTTTTATGCCTATATAGAAGATCTATGCGCCTGTTAACTGCATTAGCTGTATTGTCTATGTGGTAGCCATAAGTCAAAGCACTGTCAACTGTTACCTCTAAGTATTTAAAGTACGAGACTAGTTCCAAAAGTGTCCCATTCTTATTTGTGATGCTAGAGGGTAACTACAGTGTCTATTGAGGAAGATAGAGAACAACATTGTTTTTATTTTCTTAGAGTTCAAGATGAGTTTTTGCTCACTGAACCAATATTCTACCCTTGAAAAACTCATCTGAAGATTTATTTCCAGTTGCTGTGGGTCAGTATCACTCATGAACAGGACTGCATTATCCACATAAAGCAGAATTTGGCACTGACATGAGTATGGGAGCTGGTTTAGGAATAGACTGAATAATAACAGACCCAATGTAGATCCTTGGGGGACAACAGATTGGACAGGTTTGCTAGTAGATAGGATGTCAGCGATCTCCACTTGTGAGCGGTTTGAAAGGTAGCTCTCAAACCAAGCAACAGTGTCATATGCAAGCCCAAAGGACCCCAATTGTTCAAGCAGAAGGACATGATTAACTGTATCAAATGCTTTTCTTAGATTGATAAACTGATTTACTGATAAACAGACTGACCTGTGGTCACTGGTCCCTAGATTGATACCAACATGAAGGTCTGATATCCTGTTGCTGTTTGTGAGTACCAGGTCCCAGGTTGCTTTGTCTCTGGTTGGTTAGTCTACAGCTGATTTAGACCTGCCCCCTGCAGTGTGAATAGGAATTCTCTGCTTTGCTCTCTGGCTGCTGTTTATGAGGTCCAATTCACATCTGGCAAACTGAAGTCGCTGACAACTCACCCCTGTCCGCCATCACTGAGATGGCTTCCAGGAGCTCTTTGTCAATCTCACTTTCCAGGGTTGAGGTCCTGTAGATAACTCCCACCCAGAGGAGAGCCTTTTCCCATGCTCCCAGGGTGTCCCATAGGGCCTCTGCTTTACTGTGCTTGCCCTGGATCTCTGTTGCACAGATTCTCTCTCTTACACACAAAGCAAACCCCCTCCTTTCTTTCCCTCCCGGTCTTTTCTGAAGAGTGTGTAACCTGAGATAGTAGCATCCCAGGTGTGGTTGGTGGTGAAGCAAGTTTCTGTAACCACGACCCAGTCCAGTAGTGCCTCTGCCACCAAGGCTGTGAGTTCAAGGATTTTGTTTGGTAGACTACGAGCACTGATGCACATAGCCTTCCACTCTTGGTAGTTCTTTTGTTGTGTACCATTTGTACTTGTTCTGATCTAAATTTTTTGTGTCTTAATCACTGTATGCCTCTCTCTAGTGCATCAGATGTGGCAGTGTCTTTACTATCACTGCTGTTGGTATGTTTGTTGTATCTAGGCACTGCAGTAGCTGATGCTGAGGGAGGGGTAGTTGGCAACCCTTGAAATGTGAGGGTTGTCTAGGGCTTCTCCCCTCCACTAGTTTAACCAAATGAAATGGAAATTGAATTTCTGTCCCAGCACTCGAGTCCCCTCCTTAGTGAGGTGCAGACCATCAAATTTAAAGAAGCCCCTTTCCCAGACTGTCCACCAGTTTTGCCCTCTTTCTTTGCACCAGTTTTCTAGCTAGCAGTTAAGTTTGGTGATATTCTTCCCTCTGATCTTCTACTTGCTGTTTCCTATTCCCCAGACAGGCAGCATCTCCAAGAAAGAGATAGCGGATGAAAAAGAAGTTAGTTTGTCACCTAGTCTGGTAAGATTTTGTTTTGTTTCTTCCATGGATTGACTGGCTAAGCCATTTGTACCTATGTAGAGGATGACCTGCATGTTCTGTTCCACACTGCATACAGTTTTCTCAATGTGGTCCATGTCCCTCCATGCTGATGTGCCAAGGAGGCACTGGACTGCAACTTTGGCCTGGTAATAATGCTGAAGTTAAGACTCTACTCCCCTTATCATGGATTCCCAGACTATCAGGACTGGATTTTTAATGTCTTTTTTAGAGATCTTTTTGGTGGAGTGCACATCCTTGTGCTGCATTGGCTCCTACTGCCCTGCATACCTGCTGCTTTAATAGTCCTGGGGTCAGTGGCATGTATTTATTTGTTGTGTATATATGTGTGTGCTTCCCTCCTTTGTTATGGGCTTAGAATTTGTCCTATGAGTTCACACAATTTGTCAGCTCCCTGGCTAGTTTGTCCTTTGGGTTAGGGATAGCTATGAGAGTAGTTTTCAATTGTTGATTTTATACTGCTGCTTTTTGAGGACTGACAGAGTTTTAGGCAGAGGTTGCATATCTCAGTCAATGCTGCCTGGAGCTAAAATCTTACATCCTTGAGGGCAAAGCATGTAGGAAAGTGCCCCACCCTCAAAACAAATGCTCTGGCAAAGAGTGTTCCACAGTTGTTGCATTTTAAAAGTTGGGAGTAACCATAATGGTTCTATGTGATAAAGGTGAGTCTGAAAAACCACCTAGCAAGCAAACTTGAGCCCATAGTCAAAAGGGTGACAGATATTGTACCAACTATTGGAAATAGTGACGGTCGCTTCAATACTTAACTACACCACACAGAAATCTTTTTTTATGCAGGGGGCTGTGCCCCCCACCCCCCTTGTGGGGGCAAGCTCCCTGCACCCCCCAAACTTAAATAACCAACTCTGAGGTGGATGCAGACCACAGGGCAAGTTATTGGATTGTGAAGCAAAATAAATATATTTCTGCCTGTAGCCAGACCCGAACCCGGGTCTTCTTGCATCGCAAGTGGAGGTGTACACCACTACACTATGCAAGCAGCTGAGTGGGAACTGGCCACAAAGCATCCTATATGCTCAGTAGTTAGTACAGCTCCTTGCTGCACTCGCTATGCAGGATATAGCGCTGTATTGCACCACTTGCTCTCTTGTAGAGCGCTGTTATTGAGTCACTCAAAAGTGCAGCACTCAATAATCAGCACTCTACATGGGTGCTACCACCATAATTATGTGGAGACTCCCAGTCAAGCAATGTGTGGATGAAAGTCAGTGAATAGAAAAGATCTTTTTTTTTTTATGTGCAGTATGTCCTGACCCTTCCTTACTTCCACAGGAAGGATATGTTGGTGTCAGGAGCTATATTAGAGGAGGAGCATGGGATGGATGGGAATGGGGGCCAGGTGGGTTGGTACTTCCCCTACAGAAAGTCAGTAGCGGTACCTGTAGAAAAAAACAATCAACTTTTGGCAGTGGCTCCAACACACA
Source organism: Neoceratodus forsteri (assembly GCA_016271365.2). Classification (NCBI taxonomy): domain Eukaryota; kingdom Metazoa; phylum Chordata; order Ceratodontiformes; family Ceratodontidae; genus Neoceratodus; species Neoceratodus forsteri. The sequence continues at coordinate 30,523,435 of CM028137.1, read as the reverse complement.
CCATCAAGCACAGCATCTGAAGACAAAAGAAAAAGTAATGTGATCTTTTAAATCTTTCTTCTATTGGAAGGTACTAAGCCTTTGTCAGTTCCATCCCCAGTTGCACTCCTAATCCCCCAGAAGAGCTGTGGAATAAAAACAATTAGCTCCTTCAATGTGAGAAAGAGACTTTAAACCTGTAAGTCCAAAACAAAACCTGTAAGCACAACCTTTAAGCAAAAAATAAAGTAGTAAAAAACAGTAACTCTGTTTAGCCTAAAGATAGATGAAACTGGCTTAGCCTAATGAGAGATCAACATGTAAAACATGTAAGTGGAAGCAAAACAGTAACAAAACCTGTAAGCACAACTTGTAAGCACAAAACAAAATAGTAACAAGACAGTAATTCTGCTTGGCCAAAAGAAGCCTTAATGTATCTCCTTGCTCTGTTAGTGTTGCTCCTTGCTCTGTCCTTTCAAGCAAATTTAGAGGACAAAAAGCTCAGGTAAAACTAGATGCTTTTTGTCAGCAAATCTTAATCTTCCTTAGAGGTGGTGTGAGGCTGTGGAGAGAGCAAGGGTGTTGGAGAGGCCTAGGGAAGGACTGAGGGTGTTGGGAGAACTGTTGGGTGAGAGGGTCTGGAAGAAAGAAGTGGTGAGGGGGGTTGACTGTTGGGTTGTGGATGGAGGGGTTACTATGAAGGAGGCTTTCTGGAGGATGTGGAGGAAGGGCAGGCAGTGCTGGGACCATGAACTGAGGTGGGGCTAGTATTTTAGGTTGTGTAAGAAGAGTTAGCTACTGTCAGGCAACAAAGGAAAGGAGTTAGTGTTTGGGAATGTGCAGGCCTCTAGAGGGAATGTGTCTGGAAAGCCCATATGGGGTGGGTGGGTATGTCATGGGTCTGGGAGGTGGTGTCATTGGGGGCCATGGAGGGAGGGTGTGTGTCACAGGTATTAGGGGGTCTCAACTGACAAGAAGATGGGGATTTCAAAGTTGCAATGGATGACAGGTGTTACTGGTTGGATGAGGGGCTATGGGGGAGTTCTAGGGGGCTGTGAATGGAGTACAGGTGGCTTGACAGATGGGGTTTGGTGGGCTGTAAAGAGAGGGAACATCAAGTGTTGGGGGGTAATAGACCAGTCTAGTCCCCACAGCTGGAACCTCCTTGCCAAAGTCCAGCCATCCCAAGCAGCTGAACTCTCCTGAAAACATACTAGTTTTGTGCCTCTACCCCACTTCTAGAACTCCCCTTACCACAGAGGGGGTTTAGTGGGTTGTAAAGGGAGTTTATGCCAAGGGTTAGGGGGAAGTGGACCCACCATGCACCCTCAGAGCTGGAACCCTATTACAATAGATCCCCTCAACTGACTGACTGTGTGCAACCCTAGAAGGAATCCACAGACTCCCCACTGCAGCAGTCCCCCCTAGAATTGACTATCTCTGTACCCCCCACACAGCAGGACCATCAACCACACATCCCCCTTGCAACTGACTCCTCGGAACAGCAGAGCCATGATTAGAAGCATCCACACAGTGAAAATGTGCAGAGAACCAGGCAAAGAATCACAGGTAATCCATAATCTCCACAGGTGTGAAAAAAGTTTATAGTGTATGGTTAGGGCTTATTGTGTATAGAAAACAGTGACTTTCAAAATCTTGCTGTAGGACAGTACGAAGCTCACTGAAAGTTCTTTTAGTATTGTTCTGACATCACAGTGATACTACAATAACTTCTCCCCCTTGACCTGCTACCTGCCTCTCTGAAACAGAGCTCTTCACAATAAAATACAGACTAACATGGCGGCACCATATAGTGAGTGGTCAGGCAAGTGCTTGAAAGATAGTTTGGATATGGACTGCCATAGTCGGCTCTGTGTTTCCAAGTACCAATTTGTCAGTTTTTTTTTTTTAATCACTGCCGCTATTGATATTCACCATTAGGAGCAGAGCGGGACTGCAGCAAGGACCTGGATCTTTGGGGTAGGAAGCAGAGCGGGACTGGGAGCATGAACACAAGGTATGAAACCTTGTGAAATGAAACTTTCAATGTTTTAGGGGAACCATGTATGTGTCTATGCCTTCCTAGTGTAACTCCTAGTATATAAAGTAGCGTATGAGTGGCTATACACAACAAGGCTATCTTTCATCTTGGGGATGTGATGCCATCATATAGACCTCCCAAGCTTTGTTCTTGATGTCTCTATGACATCATCACATCTCCTCAATGGAAACACAGCCTTGTTGTGTATGGTCACCAACACACTAGTCTACATTGCTGGTGAAAATACAAAACAAATGGTAGGAAATGCATGCAGGGTGGTTCCAGGCCCCAGCAATGTCCTATAGTTTGTTCAACTGTAGTTTCTTTAGTGGTCTCCTCAGAACAGACTGGGACTTAAACCACATACTAGAGCTGTGCAGAATATAAAATTCCACCTGCCGAATGCCCATGGAATGACCATTTTGAATCTGAGGAATTTCATGGAATTTTCATGAACATTCTGCAGAATTTCACCAAATTTCAAGCCAGCCTGTTGGCGCAGCAGTTGGATTCCCACTTGCCACACCCATGACCCTGGTTTTGGTAATGGACTCGGGTCACTGGAGGGCTGGCCAGGGGAGAAGGATAGAGCATCCTATGGACTGCTCTCCTTCTCTGGAGGGAGGGTGGGGAAGTGCCCAGCATGAGACGGACCTCTGGCGGAGGCCAGGAATCACACAGACACCGGCGCTCACACGTAATGGAGGTGGGGTAGATGCTGGATATCATTGCACATCCCCACCTCCCAGTGAAAAAATGGAAAAAGAAGGGGTGGGTCCTCCATCTAAATGAAGCCTTCCCCAGGCTTCAATTAGCCACCATCTCCAGCACTCCCAACTAGTTACTGGTTCCGAGGCACTGGAATTAGGGGAACCAGTGCCATGGCCCCACCCTCTGGGGGCAAGCTGGGGGGGGTGACTGCAAGAATGCAGGCAATTGACAGTTGGTGGGAGTCCGGGGGCCATGACCAGGGCAGAGCCTGATGGAGGACCTGCCAGGAAAAAGAGGAAAAAAAATAATTTTACCAAATTTCAAATTTCAGTTATTTTGCTATGATTTTAAAAGTCAACATCCAAATAACATCAGGTTTGGGAAGCAAACAGAACCCAATGGTTTACAATGTGTATCAAAGTTCAGAGTCATGGGTCGATAGGGAGTGGAGTTATATCTGGCCAAACATGTAATCAAAATTTTATTTTCACTTATTTTGAGATAATTTTAAGATTTCTTATCCACATTTCTCCACAATGTCAGGATTTAGAGAATCATCCAGCACGGATATAGACACCACGTGTTAAGTCCCAGGATTAAATGGGAGGGGAGTTTCTGTAATTTTAGTATAATTTTGATAGTATTCTTTAAAATATTATAAAACATTTGACAGGTGAACAGGTTATCACTACATTTGTATATGTACTTAGTTTCAGATTTCTACCTTCAAATGGGACAGAGCTATAGCCTGCCAAACATGTTGCCAAATTTTAATTTCAGTTATTTCCCTCTAATTTTAAAACAACATATCCAAATTTAACCAAAGTTAAAACATTAAACTACTATACCACATAGTCATTTCTGAAAAAGTTCATATTGAATTAAAAGTAGTCAAACTTGCACAACATTTTAAAATTAAATTTAGCAAGAATGTAAACTACAAATGTACAGTATAAACCCCATAAACTTTAAAACTAGAGAATGCAATTCCATTAAATTTGGGAGGTTCTTAGACCTAACAAGGAGATTGTGTGTGCCAGTGTTATTAATTGCTTGCTACCAGAAACTGCAAAATAACATCTTACTCCAAGTCAAAGCCCGTGAGTCTTTGTGAAAATTGTAGAATTTCATGAAAAACTCCATAAAACTGGAATTTGGTAATTCCACTCAGCCTTTTCTGGTGGATTCTAATTAAAGGATAGGAGTATAAGAGGCAGGTAGTGCATGGGTTCACCAGGTTCAGAAGTCAGATGCACAGTTTCACCAAGAAATGGACAGCTGAGCTAGGTAGTACAACAGTGGTAGGCCCTCAGTTTGGAGCAAGGAAGCACAGAGTGTCAACTATTCCAGTCTGAATGCAGGATAGTTGCGGATCACATCCAGTAAATTTATGATCCAGGGAGTCTGATGCACATGCAAGTCTGGGACTTAGAGGTACTCAAAAAAGATGTAGTGGAGGAAGGCAATGTCTGGGGCAGCAGGAAGGAACAATTCTGGCTATTCCAACAGAGTAGATCAATAGGAAAAGAAGTAGGTAACTCACGCTTTAAGGGAGTTTGCCACTGTGAAGAACAAAGAGGATATGAGCGCAATCAGTAGTTCTACTGAGTTAATGTGGCTATGCTGAAAAAGAAAAGGGGGCAATAGTCACCCAGAGAGGAACAGCATGACTTAGAAAAGCTCAACCTAGCTTATCAAATGTAGTAGTTATACATGCATTGTTGATGTTAAATTCCACAAAAATAATGCTGGATGCTTCATCTATCATAAATATGTGAGAAATGTAATCTTTTTTTCTACTGCAAATTTAAAACTGCTTAACTAATTTATCCAAGTGGGTTAGACACCGGAATACACTGACTATGGATATGCATTGCAAATGTTAAGTCTATGCCTACAAGAGCAGAGAAGTTACAAACATCCACATTTTTAACAGTGTTCACAAACTTTTGAAAATATTTACATAGTAACATTTTGAACCCCTATAACCTGAACATCTCTAATCCAATTCTGTCTATATTTAGACTATTCTATAAGCATTTCAAAAAGGTTATTTGTGCTAATTTACACGTCTATCTCCAAAAGTACCCACGTTACATGTATATGAAGTTTTTTCACAAAACTTCCTGCAAAAAGGAAAATGACAGATTTTGAGCACGTATAATTTTGAGACGATGCATCATATTGTCATGAAATCTGGCACAATGTTAGAATATCTATCATCAAGGAATCATGCCAAATTTAAAATCGCTGACCCAATAGTTAGCTGAGGTATATGCAGATAAAAATGCTCATGAAATGAATCGTGATGCCGTCGCAGAGGTAGGAGTAAACTTGAGCAGCTCCGTGACACCTACCCTGAACTATCAATTTAATCCCTTCAAATACATCTAGAAATCACTTCAACCTGACTACACACATTTTTAATATGATGGATTTGCTGGATAAAATGTCAGAAATGAATACCTCACATTTAGAACTCAACAATGTTGCTCTTCAGTCTGGAGCCGATGATGAGCCACTGCCAGAATTGGAATCAAAACACCAAAGATGCAGTTCCTCTCCGACAGCTCCTCATCACTAGCAGTTCTCTTGCCCTGCAAGGAAACCTACTCCAGCTCAGATCTATATGGAATTAGGAACAATTAAAGAAGAGGTCTTCAATATGCTGGCAGATCTGAAGGAAATAAAGCCAGCTTTAAAAGAGCTCACAATTAGTATGACAGACACCATGGTGCATATCTCTTCTATTGAAGACAGACAAAATAAGGTTGACCCTGAAATTGTAAATATAATGAGCGTAATTTCCAGAATGGAGGACAAACTAGATGACCTGGAAGGTCACAGTAGATGCTGTAATCTAGTCCTTCTGGGGTTACCAGAGGGGAAGAGGGTTCTAATACCACTTAATTTCTATAAATGTTCCTCCAGAAAGTAGTGAGCTTATGCCCCAGTGGCCTGCAATATATAATTGAACAGATGCATAGATCTCTCATAGCCAAGACCAATCCAGAAGCTTCTCTGAGGCCGATTATTTTTAAGCTGTTAAATTACGTCAACTGCAAATTTATCATATAAGAAACTAGAATGTTGGCTGCCTTGCAGTGGTCTAGAAAAAAGCTGTGCTTAGTACCTGACTTAACATTTAAAGTTCATCAAGCCAGGTCTGCTTACTGACCAATACTACCTAAACTCTTGGCGGCTCATGTAAAGCATAGACTAATGTACCCTGCACACCTGGATGTTACCTCTCAAAAGGGTACACATCATTTCAAACTAGCAGATCAAGTTTTAAAAGATCTCCCCCAGTATTTTCTGGACCTCTTCCCAAGGAAAGTCCCCTGAAAAGGATATGAAGAGTCCTGGCTATGCTACTTGATTTGGCAGCTCAATCTATAAAGGTATTAACACTAAATTACATTTGCCTGGTTAATCCTGAGAGCTTCAATTTGTTAATGCTGTATGATGAGATTGACCTGTGTTCACTAGCGTTATCCTTATACTTTAAATTGGACAGACTGGACTGCATCGTACTATATGGAGGTATTGGCATCAAGGAGAAAGGCTGCACATCGATCTCCCCTTGAACCATTTTTTTGTTACTAATCTAGTTGGCTTGGACAAGTAAGTGTTTGAATTTTGTTTCAGTAACCTTGTTCTTTTCCTAGTAAAGAGCAAGGTCGGAGAAGCCCTTCAGCACTCTAGAACTATCTGTCCAACTCGCTTATTCAAAGCTGTGCAATCTGACCGGCTTTTGGTTCTGTGATCTGGCGTTAAACACCCATCTACTGTTTATATGATGCAGTGCCCTTTACACTGAATACACTGAGTGGTACCATATTTAGCTATATAACAACTTTCTAGAGATGTATTACTGCTCTTACTTAACTAGATTTGTGCTGATCATCGGAAATTACAGTACAAGTCACATTAAACTGTTCCATCATCTCACTGGTGTAGCATTTTCTTTTTGTGATGCTACTGCAGTAGCAACTCAAACTGTTGAAGCTTTCAACTATTTTCCAACCATCCTTCATTGCCTATTCAACTCACTTGTAACTGTTTAGTGAAATGGCAGTAGCTGCATTTTCGTGGCATTGTTTATAAATACCACAGCATTCCTTAAGAGCATTGTTTATAAATATCACAGCATTCCTTAAGAGTTGTTTAGTCTGCCTTCTTAAATGAAACTCATAAGCACTCAGCTGAAAATAAAGCTTATAGTACATAGCTAGATTCAAACCAATACTAACCTTTTACTAATTAATTGAGTTAAACACTGCACAGATTAGGAAACTCATTGAACAATGCTACTCCAGTGAGTTGAGGGAACAGTTTAATGTGACTTGTACTGTACCTTGAACAGTTGATGTTGTCCTAGTTTCGATATTCTATAGGCAAAGCCCACATTGCCATCATTACAAATGAGTCTGCTCATGCTTCTTGGGCTGTGAGTAATGGTGGCCTTTGCATCTGCCTACTTCTTTTCTTTTTCTCGGTGAGATTTAATTGTTATCTAACTGGAGACTTGAAAGCTGGCCTGTGCAGACTGTTCAGGAGATTACTCATGACAGTAGAGTGTCTGAGTGCAGCATCCTCATTTATATTGCACATCTTGTGAAGGATACTATATTGCACTGTGTTAACATTGCACACCTTGGAGTCCTCTTTCCTTCAAAAGGTTTTTAGATTATCTGGTCACAGATACCTGGCCTTGAGAAGGACCTTCCTCATTTTACTTAGTTTCTTTGTTGTTTAAGACTAATTGTTTAAACAGATATTTCTCAAAACATGAACACTGAGGCACTAAGGGACTTGTATCATGAATTACAAAAATTGCCCATTTAAGTTTGCTCATTATTTTTCTCTTCTTTATGGCCTGAAATTTTGGTTATCCATTGATGGATCACACAGGCTTTGATTAACATGAATTATCTAATGTATGTAAGGTATGGCCATTTTTCTTTAGAATTTAATATAAAATTGTCCACTGAGATTATAAAATGTTGCAAGAAAGAAAACTGTTAGTTGGGGATACCCTGTTGTAATTAATTTGTTCTTATATTATTCCTGCACTTTTCTTTGACTTGCAATGCCTAGAAATGTTGGGTTAATATGATCTGAAGTTGGATCTCATTATTTATCAAAATAGGTTGTCTTGCTAGGGGGTGGCAGGGGAAGTAGAGTAGCACAGAGGGATTACCGTAGCTATTCTACATGTAAAGAGAGGTCAGGGGTGGTAATGGAGCACCTCAACATGAACTTAGGCCAGAATATAAGGAGTTGGCAATTAGCTGGGGAATTATTTCAAATTTATTTCTTGCCTTAGTGCATTTTTGAAAGTTTTGTGGAATTTGTGACTTATTATGAAAGGGATAGGCATATGGTCCGGGGGTTTTTTCCTTCTTGCAATTCATCTTTGGTAGAATGGATCAGGAGAATGGTCTTTGTGTTAAAAATTGCATCTGGTTTTAACATAGTGCTTGGAATATGAAGGGGGAGGAGAAAATAAGAGAAAAATGTGCTTTTGAGACATTTAGCAAAATATACACCACAAGTCACTTTTGTAATGGAACCACACCTTGCAGACTCCCAAATGAGTCACTTCTGCAAGCTTTGGCTAGGGCACTCCTCTTTGGGGCTGAAAACAGCCCCAGGAAAGAGGTGTTGTTTTAATCAATAAATCATTTCCATTTATGGCATCAAAAATACCAAAGACGCAGAGGGCAGATGTTTATACAGGGGCAACTGGGACACCTAGACATAGTATTAGGTACAGTGTATGGACCTAATATGCACTCCCCTTCCTTTTTCACTAAGGTTGTATCTACTCATGCCTCCCTTAGTCATTTCCAATAATCCTGGTGTGGGGGGTCATTGGAACCTTGTGTTTTCTAATGATGTAGACAGAACAAATAGAACAATCGCAGGTTTGTCTCCTGCACAAAGGTCACTCAGACAATTTATTGGTTCCCTTGAGTTAGTTTACCCTGTGGTGTGTCTCTAACCCTGATTTATTAGATTATACTTTTTATTCCTTCTCACACAAAGTTCTTTCTAGATTAGGTTACTTTTTGATTTGAAAATGGCAAGAAAAAATTCTCAATCCTGATTGACTGACACAGCCTCCAAGCTGGGCATTTATTTCTCAATAGATGGCCAGCTAAAAATAAGTACCAGCCCAAGTGTCACTTCACCACAGACCCATGTACAGGGGTGCCCAGCCTTGTTTTCACTGGCTGAAAGCTCTTGGTTACATTTGAAATCCCAGCCATGTTTTTCTCTCGCTTAGCGAGAGCTACTGGTCCCCTCCAAAATTTGTTACTCTGGTATCAGCTCTCTCTTAATAAAAAATAAAAACACACATTCCAGTTATTCTGTGGTTGGGAACAGTGACAAAATAGGCTTCTTCTCACAGCCGCACTCTCCTGACCACAGTCTTGCAGTACTGCACTTAACAGAAAGTAAAACGGAGCCATTGCTCCAAACAGCTTCTTAGTGAGAAGCACAATTTTGAAAACACTGCCATTGTACCTCCACAGATGCCGGAACTCCCTCACAGCACAATGCCCCCTCAGTTACTGAATCTACTGATTTAAAATAAAGAATTTACCTCGGGGCTGTCGCTCATGCCAGATACACTTGTTATCCACTTTCTTTCTATTGCATGCTTACCAGATGCAGCTTCCAATTGCAAACAAATTAAAAAAAAAGATCTTGCAAAAGGGGACAACTTAAAAATGATGCCCAGAGATTGCTTGGGGGATTTTTGCTACACACAAATGTTGTTGTTCAGGTAAATGTGTGTGTGTGTGGGGGGGGGGTGATGGTTTGTGGGGAGAAGAAACGGAAGCTGGAACGGCCTTAAAAAAATATGGGCTACTTTTTTAATAAGTTTTTTTTCTACTAATTCTGTACATTTTTTATAGTCATTTCCTCTCTACTTTTACCACTTGATTAAAACTTACTAAGAAATACATTTTCTAAGTGTGATATGGTAAAAGCTGGTTACTACATAAGCAATAATACCCTTCAGGGTGGGCATTATTGGGAAATACCAGACCTTCAAGGGGCTATAAAACCCACTGCCTGCAGTGTTGGGCCTCGTTACACCCCTGGGGGTCTGGTATTTCCTAATAATGCCCACCCTGTAGGGTATTATTGCTTACTTAGTAACCAGCTTTTACCATATTTCACAGATTGCAAACTCCAGGGCAGGGTTCTATTTCATCACTCCCCGGGACCCTCGTTATTATTACCTAACCTTACAATTCGGCATCACACTTGGTCTCTAAATACTCTCCTTTTGAAAGATGTGACACTGGTAGCCCATCTTAAAACCTATTTGAGACATGCCATCCATGAAAATGAGTTTACTGTGGTATGTTATGACATCTTTTGTGCTGCTCTGAAAACAGTGTGGAGAGGAGAGTTAATTAGATTAGCCTCCACTTGTAAGAAAAAGCAACAAACCTTGAAGATGAAGTGTTTACATCAAACCAGTCTTAGAGTCTTCTCTGTCTCCCTTCTTTCCAGAGGGGGGCTGAGAAAAACTTAATCAGTTGTGAGCTGAATACTTGGCCCAACTTCTAGAAAAAGCAGATAAAGCAGCCTCAAGGATTAAAGCTACCTACATAGGCCAGGGTGAGAAGGCAGGTAGGCTTCTGGCTCTCCGACTTAAGCAGCAAAGTGCTGCTAAATGGATTTCTACCCTAGAGAAACCCTTTTCAGGCAGTCTCACTAGTAGTGCTAAGAAATGGCAGGTATCTTTCAGAATTTTTTCCAAAGAAATATACTCCCCTTAGGGTTACCACTTGTCCTGATTTTTGCAGGACAGTCCTGATTCGGGCACCTGTGTAGTGCAAAAAAACCAGAAAAATACTGCATGTCCTGACTTTATAGTAGAAAAGATATTTTCTGATTTTCCTCTAAATGTTCCAAATAAACTATAATACCTTAATTAAAATATCTTATAATGATAAGAAACACTAGAAACAGCTAAAAAATGACAACACTTAGTCTTAATTCTGATTGTTTCAAGAACATAAGTCTGTTGCATGGATGAGGTTATATACTGTCCTGCATCAAATCATGTTTTAGTATGACATGTCCCACTTTGGGCTTCTTAAAAGTTGGTAACCCCTCCATGATCAGTGGCATCCCTTGAAACACAAATGGGTAGATTTTTGTATCTCTTACAATTGCCTTGTTTGTCTATAGACCAGCAATCTCTCCTACAAGGAACTATTCCTGAGAGGGAAGTAGAACAGGCTATTGTTGCCTTTCCCTTGGGTAAAGCTCTGGGCTGTAATGGGTTATCTGCCTTGTTTTACAAGACCTTTAAGGAGGAGTTAATTCCTTTCTAATTATTAGGGGACAGCCTCAGTTTAATGAAGCATTTCTGTTTGAAACTAGGATCATTCTTCTCCCTAAACCAGGAAAAGAGCCTACCAAACCTGAAAACTATCAACCCATATAGTTAATAAATAATGATGTAAGGTTATTTGCTAAGATCCTAGATTTACATCTTTCTAAGGAGTGGATGGCCTTGTTGGGCCTGGAGCAGGCAGGGTTTTTTACTAGCCGCAATGCCAGTGACCATTTTCATAAAATATTATATTTTTTCTTTGCATCCAGGGACTTCAACTCCAGTGAGGCATTGGTCTGCCTGGATGCAGAGAAAGCCTTTAATAAGGTAGCCTGGCATTACCTTTTTAAGGTGTTAGAATGTTACAGCATCCCTCGTGAATTTATTCATAGAGTTCATATTCTTTATCAATGCCCTTCAGCCTGGGTACTTTGTAATAATGAGCTATCGCAGACCATCTGGTTAGCCAGTGGGATAAAACTAGGCTGTTCTATGTTCCCATATTTATTTAATTTAGATATAGAACCCTAGATACGTTGTATGAACATGATGGAGAATACTGCTGAAATTTAAGTAGAGGGCATAGAATTCTGAGTGTTAACTTTTGCTGATGATATTTTGTTACATTTATATAATTGGCTATCCTCCCTAACAAATGTAATGGAAATAATCTCTCGGTTTAGTACCTTACCAGGTTATAAAATGAATAAAAATAAAACATATGTATTTCCTCTTTCTCCATGTGCTTGAAATCTGCAGTTTTAAAGATGGGACTCCAGTGGGAGTCACAGGCATTACCTCATTTGGGTATTAAGTTAACTAGGGATCTTACTCTTCTCAAAAAACGGAATTTAGATCCCCTAATTAAAAAAAGTAGCAGATGGCCTCTTCCGATGGAGACAGTTACCACTGTCAAGAGCTTCAAAACCGCCTTAAAAACATATCTTTTTCAGCAGGCATTTAGTGGCTATGCAGCATAATGCTGATGTATTTGTATAAAATGTTGGAATTTCTGTTTTTTATCTTTGTTGTTGTGATGTTAGGTTGTACAGCACTTTGGTTTTTGATTTGCACTTAATAAATAAAATTATTATTATTATTAATATGGGGTAGAGAGAATATTTTAAACATGACTGTTCTGCCAAGATTATTATACCCCTTGCAAATGTTTAACATGTTTCTCCGCAAGAAATCATTTTCTAATATACACTCATGGTATTCCACTTTCTTATGGTTCGGAAAACAGCCCAGAAGGTCCTATGCTAAGCTTTTGTAGACCTTATAAATTGGGGGGACTACAGCTCCCAGATGTGTATGTATACTACATTGTTCTCCTCGTGTCCAAATAATTTCAATGGGGTTCCTTAGCTGGCCCTTCCAAACCATCCAAAACCTGTCTACAGATAGAAGCTGCACTTGTTAAAAAGTGTAAAACTGACCTAGCTTCGCTGTTTTATACATCTACTGTACAAGTCATATTCCTAAAGATTTAAGGGAGACACCCTTGGACTGGGACGTTAGGGCCCATGCTCAATCATGTACAATTCTACATCCCTCCTATTTAAAATATCTAAGCCAGCCTTTATACGGCAATCTACACTTGTGTATCTCTGGCTCTCCTTTGTCTTCTTCATACCTGAAAAATCTACAGGTGACCTCACTGGAGACTATAGTGGTGATAAAATTCTTGCACTCACAGAGTTAATGGCCATCTACTCCATTACTCTGAAAGAGTTCCTTAAGTTAGCACAGATCTGACACTGTGTCTCTCGATTTTTAGACCCTCCTCCTTGTGATTGCTCTGCAGACCCAATTTTCCTGAATATTATATGCATAACATTGAAGGATAGGCCTGTATCACCTTTATACCATGATATTGGTCAGCAATCATGGAACACTGTCTCTCCTGTGCAACATTATTGGAAAAATATGTTAACTTTAAACCAGCCAAACGTGTATTGGAATAAAACATGATCAGATATTTTTAGTTATGTTAAACAGGATCGGCTAAAGTTAGTCCAGTTTAACGTACTACATGAACTTTATTTTTCTACATCCAAGCTACTGTATATAGGATGGGCAAAGCCTTTTTGCTTATATGTGAGACCTGTAATGTAGAGGATGGTACCTTGTTTCATAAGCTATGGCTTTTCCCCCAAGATTAAATCTTTTTGGAGGCTTATTTTTGGCAGGTTATCACCTGTCTTTGATTTTTGATCTTTTTTTAGTGCAAACATATGTATTTTGGGGGACTAATTGTTCTAATAACCTTGGTGACAAAGCTTTTAATTTTAAGGCACTGGAGAGGAAAGTGGACCCTCTCTTTTTCAGAATGGCTCCAAGAATTGTTATCTGCTCTATCAGTGGAGAGGGCTGTCACATACTTTAACCAGATTTGGAGCAAGACCAAGGATTGCTGGTCTACTTTCTTTGCTAATATCCATTATTTTAAGATGAGAGATCTTCTGTTTACCATTAATATTTCCCTCCTGCTTACAAATCTATTTTTTATCACATTAATATTATTATACCTTTACATATAGCCCTCAACTCTTAATCAGTCATTGTATTTCTATATATTTATCTTTGTGGGTCTTAGCTTTTTTTTCTGTTGCACAAAGGAAAGGGGATGATGGGAGAGAGGACATTGGGGGAGGGTGGGAGGTGTGGGGTTAGTTTTTTTCTTTTTTTTATTTTGTTTATGTACTAACTTAGTGTATTATAATTTTATATCCAGTGTTATTGTTATTGTTGGTTCTTGTTAAAATCAATAAATTATATTAAATTGCAAAAAAGGTTCATGTAATTGGGTACAAAAAATAAAATAATGGATTTGAGTACCTATACCTTGGACACTATCCATATGAATGTCATGGTATTTGACACATTATTGGCACTCAGCACAAAGAGCCAACATGCTAGATTTCAGAGATATAGCATAAGCAATGGCTGAGTTATGATCAAATTACAAAAATGTTAACAATTCTGCAAAAGTTTGATGAAATTCCACAAATTTTGGAATTTTACCATTCTGCACAGCTCTACCACATGCAGACTGCTGAGGCCTGACACCCCTCTTTTCACTGACCAGCAGCCACCCCAGACCTTGCCCCCCCCACAGACCAGCAACTCTCTATAGCTAATACCCCCAAGCAGAGAACTGGTACTGCCCGGAGCTTGTTGACTGGCAGACAGGACTGCCACCTCTGACTCACAGAGTTCTTGATGAAGGACCAAGTGTACTCTGTTGACAGCCAAGAAATTGGCAGTTTCTGAAATTATTTTTTTTTATTTATTTAAGGCAAAAAATGCCACGAACAGTGAACAGGCCACCTGAAATATGTGGATATCAATGGTCCACTTCTGGGTCTTGACATCCACAGTATCATGGCGTGCTTTATGTACTCACGCTAGGTGGCTATGTGGGGCATTGCTGATAATGCATGCTACCCCTTTTCACTCTCTACAGCCCATGAGGACTTAACTGTGATTGGAGAACAGAAGAATGCTGTTGCCAGATATATGAACCTACTATAACAAAGGAAATGATAAAAATGGTATCAGGCCAGCCCGTCAGCACAGCAGTAGTGCTAACACTCATGACGCCAGTAACCTGGGCTCAAAAGTGAGCCCAGATTATAAGTGGTCAGCCAAGGGAAAGAGGACTGAGCATCCCAGAGGATGCTCTTCTCTGCCTTCGGGGAGGGTGCACTACTGCTACCTAGGGAACAATAGGTGGCAGCACAATGGAGATAAGCAGGTTAGGGTCTGGATGATTGCCAGTTCCTGCACCACATGCCCTTGTTCACGAGTACACCTGAGTCCTTGCATGCTGTTATCTAGTGATGTGGCAACAAGGAAAAAGAATGGCCCTGGAACCCACAGGTAACAGGACCATTGTAATCCAGGTGCTTGCAGCATTCATGCTGGCCATCTGATGAACCTGCGAGAATTAAGGGTTACATCCCCTTCCCCCTGACCCCACAGTGGGAGGCAAACTGTGGATCCATGGAGGGGTGATTGAGAGCCACTGTCATGAAGCAAGTTGCTAAGCACCTTTGGATCCCTGAGAGAGAGATATGGGGACCAGAGCTCAGCAGGGGGCATACATGATACATAAAAGTTAAAATTAAAAACTGTTGGAAATGCTACATTCTGATTGGCTGTTAGCATTCCAATAGCCAACATTAATCTTTATTAAACTGTCATGAGCCTGATCACAGTGCATGACTTATTCATGGCAGCTTTTCATGCTCTAGTACTGAAATGACCAGAAGGATCCATTCAAATTCTGTTTAAGTAATTAAGAATAATTAAGGGGTTTGGGATTTAACAAACTTATGTTTAAGACAACCTTAATTTTAAATTAAGAGGCATATTATTAATTCATGGGTCAATTAAAGGAGAATTTAGGTGATTTTAAGCACTTTTTGTCCCATAGTGTATGTATTCCAAGTCCAGTGGGTTAGTTCACAGACTAGACTTCTGACCATTCTATCTCTGTGTCCTCTTGTGGTATAGAAGGAAAACAAACTGTTGGTGGAATAAAAGTTATTCCACTCTCTTTAACTTTATGGGAATTCTGTTCTTCTTCTAGCAGAGCCATCAGATGCTGTCTTTTTTTTTTTTTTATAGTTGAGAGGCCAGCCTCACTTCCTCTCTCACCTATCTTTCCAATTCCTTCTTTTTCTGCATTCCATGTTCTCAGTTCAGTCTGATCAACCCTTATACAGTCTTGGGCCAGAAGGGTGGGAGGTCATCTCCCTTGCCCCAGTTACTGCTCCAGCATCTGATACCTTGTTTGCTAGCTGGCATGGGTACCTTCAGGTAACTCAATATCCCTCACAGTCATTCTGAACGAAATTATTTGGTCCTTTGTAGGAAAGTGCTAAATCTTAAAAAGGGTGGGCTTAACAAGTCACAGTCTGAGCCTAATGTTGCACATGGTAACTTTGTACTCTCAGGAAGTGGTACATAGGGCACCTTTTTCACAATGCAGTCAAGCTACAGTCTATTGAGTTCTACTCACAAAACTGTTTGGCTGCCTTGGTACCAAACATCAATCCCTTGTGAGGATAAATCATAGAAACAGCCACTGCCATTTCACTACTGATCACAATTCATAACTTATGTAAGTGAAAAGGTCCAACAAGACAAAAAGATACTCTGCAGAATCTCTCTCACTTGTTTGTTTTCTCTCTGTCTCTCTCTCTCTCACACACTCACTCTTTCTCAGGGCTCTCTTCAAACTCCCACTGGAATCCTACAGCTACAACATTCCATGGTGACTTGTGCTACTGCAATGAACCTCTCCCACCTACTCTGGAGCCAGCTGCTTACATCAGTCAGGTGCAGTGTGCAAATATTTACCCTTGGATGTCCTGTGCAATCTAGCACATTATCAGTAACCCCAAAATGGTGTTTTGAAATTACATAAGAATTTTGTGACTCTGTTCTATCATCTTTTTAACAGTGCCAACCCATGTCTACTTCATGCCTCCCAAATATATATTTTCCTCTTTTCATTGTTAATTATATGACTCTTTCATTATTCTGCATTTTTTTTGCCTCAATAACCTTTCCTCCTTCTTCTTCAGGTATGTTTATATGATCATTGGCTGAAGACTCATTCTTTTTTTGGCCTGAACAGTAACTGTTGCCTTTGATACACTGCACTGTAGTTTCTTGCTGTGTCTTCATGATCAGGTATACCTCTGTATGTTTGAGTATATACTGTACATGTGTATGTATGTGCATCTCCATACGTGTTTCCAAGTACTGTATGTATGCATGATTGTTGACGTGTGTCAGTGTGCATGTTTGTGTCTATCTGTATATAGCAGTATGTTTTTGTGTACTGTATGTGTGAGGATACAGTGTGAGGGCACATACCATATGCCTGCAAGTTTAAGTGTATGCATGCCTCTGCACACATTTTGGTTTCTGATCCTGGGATCCATGGGCCCCTGTGGGCCCACAAGCCTTCACTTGGGGACTCACAGCAGGTAAGATACAAAAAGACAAGCACAGCCAACCTAATAAATAACATTTTAGCAACAATATTGTACATTTAATTCTTCATACTGAATAAAGTGAAGCAATACTAGACATTAAAATCTACTTCTGGATAAGGATTCTTTGGAAATGTACGGTCACAGTCAGGGCATTGCATGCCCAGTCCAGGAGTCCTCAGTTCCAGAAAGGTTGAGAGTCATTGGCACATGATACATGACTGTGTCTGTATTTGTGTATCAAAAGTTTTCAAAATTATTTGTTAACCTAATCACTGGGTGATTGTTTTGCATTTTATCTGACCTTCTGTAGTAACCTGGATTCTTTCTTCCATTGGGATCGAAGAGAAGATATGAGCTATTTTTCAAAAACTGCATTTTAAATTATGTTTGATCTCTTCTTTCTGCCTCAGAATTGACTTTGTCAACTGCTACTGTAATTTGTGAACCCTTCTATTAAAAGAAAGATGGTTATTCAAGATGTTGTGGAAAGAAAGACACTGGTGGGATTATATGAATTAAACTGTAGAAATGACAATCCTTGACATTACCCTAAAGCAGTATCCTTTAGATGTTTATGAGTAACAAGCTATAAATCCCTCTGTGGCTTGCCAGGAAGTTGCCAATGATATGATATGATAATCATAATGTTTTAGGCTGCAATATTTTCCAAAGTGTGACGAATGTTACTTAGCTTGACTTTATAAATACAGAAGAACAATACGGCATCAGACTTACCCACAAAAGCAAATACTGAAGCCTTTTCACAGGCTTTTCATTCCATGGATTAAACCTAAATGAAATGGCAAGGCCCATTTCTAATTCAAGTTAGTTTCCGCAGCTGACTTCTTGATTGTAATCATTACAAGATATCAATAAGAACTGAATTCAAGTACTGTATTTTATATTGACTCTATCACCAGAACACAAAATCTTTGCCTTGAAAGCCTTTTAGTTGTGCCTATTTGTTTGGTTTGTATGTATGAAACCCAGTGAAACCTACATGACTGAAGTTTTAAAGGATGGTATAACGGACTTCTTAAAGTTGTTTGGTATTTAAAAAATGAATTATCTGCATATTTGTGGGCTTCAGTTTATTCCTGCATAAATGAGAGCACTGTTACTCTGACTCATCGTTGACTGTTTCTGGCAGACAAAGTTCATTATTTAGATTGAAAGGTTTTGCAATAAAAATGTGGTTGTGCGTGATAGTCACTGCAGCAATCATTTATGTGGCCATAATGGACTCCTCACAGACTGGATGTAAACTAAAGACCCAGCGAGTGGAGGCATTTTACAGAGATGGCGACATTAATATTGGTGGCATAGTCATGGTTAACCAAAAAGTAATCTTTTCTGAGTCCAGCTTCAGTGAGCTGCCACAGCCAGTATCCTGCACTGGGTGAGCAATGTTTATGTCTGCTATACATAATAATATTTTTAACGTTTGTTTTATTTTTTCAGAGTGTTGCTAGCCATGTTACAATGCAGGTAAGCGTGTTAGTAATGTTAATACAAGAGTTAAAAGTAACTAATTCATACTGCATTATATATTGCAAACGTTATAGAAACTAGTTTGGCTTGTCTGAATGCAGTTCCAGCTGTAATGTTATCTCAGAGCAGCAACATGGTCTAAAACTAATCAAATGAAAAGAAGAACAAGAGACTTCAGGCACTCTTGGAAAGTTAATAATTATGCTGGAATCAAACTTCACTGGAGACAAACTGCTGCTCAGTATATTTATTGGGAACAGAATCCCAACTGATACACTGGGCCCAATTCCAAAAGGTGATACACGTGGCACAAGGCAATTTATGCTGAACCTGATGGTGCAAATCGCACCTCACACCAGGCATAATCCCAGTTGCAGTTCCAAAAGGTGTCTTGCGCCATGCCATATGTGGGTTACACCAAATGTGGGTTATGCAACCCACTATGCCCGCAACCCACAGTGGCATGGCACAAGGGTGGGTTACAGCAGCAACTGCAAACTATTCCAGAAGGGTGGCTCCCATAACCCACCTATGCCGTTCCAGAACAGGGAATGGTGTAGCAGAGTTAGACCAGCTAGGAGGTGGTCTAAGGAGCACCCATCCTGGCACAGCAATGGATTGCCCCCCACAGCACTGAAGAAAGTACACTGCTGTGCTCCCCATGCTCCCACTGCCCTGTCATGCCCCCCATCCCCCTGAACTTTGGGACCCCCAGGGTCCATGGCCATCACTGCCCCCCCAGCACATATGACAACTGGCCAGCCCCCCCAGTGCCCCCAGGTGCATGCCATTGTGTTCCAGGGTGGGGGAGCTCAGGGCAGTAGAATGCATGCCACGACTTGCATCACCCAAGTCCATTGTGCCATTCCTTTAGTGCTAGCCTGCAGTTGCCACAAGTCACAGGCATAGGTTCTGGGGACCCTGTTTGTCCTGGAATACTGTGCAGGGTCCCCGGCATAGAGCTACATGGTGCAGATCACATACACCCGTGAGTTGCACCATGAGTTTCAGAATCAGGCCTTCTAAGGGCACAGTTGGAAAGCTCCTCACCCGAGGGCAAGCTGTGGCTTAGGAGCTTTCCTTCTGCACTCTCAGTGTATCAGTTAGTAATTTGTTCCCAGTAAATATATTGAGCAGCAGTTTGTCTCCAATGGTTTGATTCTGGTGTGATGATTAATGTTTCCATGAGTGCCCAGCATCTACTGTTCTTCTTGTCTGTGCTGGGAGCTGGCCACTTCTACCAGGCACCAGTCTCCTACAACTGGTGGGCACGCTTCTCTTGTTTCAGTTTCTAATCCAAAGAAACCCTACAAAAAAAAAACCTGTATCCAGTTCTTCAGGATCCATTTTATAATCACAATAACGCACTTCATTATGTGCATTATGCTGATTAATGTCAGTTCTCTGAGGTTTGACTTTATTCCAGCACAACACATGCCATGTCATCTTATATTACTTTTTCCTAAAAATGTCATCTCGAAATAAAAAAGAAGCACTTACAAAATGCATAGAATGTGGAAATATTTTATTGTTTATTGAAAGTAATCAGAATCATGCTTTGAGCACACATTGCTCATTTACAAAGGTTCCACGTCATATGAGAAAAAAAGGTATGCCGCACTATCAGTGATATTTCGACAGTGGGGTCCCCTAGAGTGACAACAGAACCATGTCGCTGTAGGGAACCCACTGGAACCCAGCACTGTCTGTTGGGGGTCCTGCACTCCCCCCCAAATCAGCTATAACTCAGAGTTGAGAATACTAAGGGGGGTGAGTGGGGTGATGCCCGCCACGTGGGGGGTCGGGGCAAAGCCCCACGAGTAAAACACTTGTTTTCCTAAGAAACAGGCAGCTGACTACAAAAATGCAGTTGACCTGCTAGTTTCTCTGTCTGGTCATTCAACAAAAAATTTGTCGATGACTAGTTGTGGATCCAGAAAAATACAGCAGACAATACAGAATACAAATTCAGTACAAATTTGCATTAGACCACTCAAGTGGAGTCTCTTTTTTTTTTAACTAATTATTTTACCAGGTGAGACACACTAAGCTGAAAGCTTGTTTGCAGGTGCAACCTGGGAGCACGAGGAAGTTAAGTGACTTGCTCAGGGTCACACAGTATGCAATTGGGGGCTGTGGGATTCAAACTTAGGTCTTCAGATTTGCAGCTCAGAGCCTTAAACCACTGCACCATACTGCCTCCATTTTAGGGATACTATTGGTTACATAAGGTAGGCATGATACATTTAGTACACTATAATACAAATAAATAACCCATTTGCAGTAAACTAAGGTAACAGTGTGACATTATGTTAAACAGCATAATTAATACATTTTTGGGAAGATCAGGTAACAGCAAATAACAAAATATGCTCAGGAAATGCTTCCAATGGATACTTACCATGAATTAATAGAATTCAAATATTTGGTGAGTTTAATAAGCACCTGTTCCTTTTTTTCAGTTAAACAGACAACAAATGATGTTTTCTGCTGGAAGATACATTTAATTCAATACATCAGATAGACAGTCATCTCTTTTCCCTTTAAAAGTGGATAGTGCAAAATTACATGTCTGAGGCCATACTCAGTTCCTGTGCCACATCTACAGAGTGGTGTCAAACAGTCTTGTCTGCTTATAAGGGGAACATTGTTTCACCAGGAGTAGCACATTAAGCCGAAGATTGATTCCAGATGTGACCTGGGTGCACAAGGAAGTTAGGTGACTTGCTCAGGATCATACATTAAGTACCTAGGTGGCTGTGGGATTCAAACCCAGGTCGCAAGATCTGCAGCTTAGAGCCTTAACCCTCTGCACTATACTGCCCCCATAATATAAATTATTACTTTTACTGAGTTTTAACATAATTCTTGTGATCAAGTCATGTTCATTTCTAATTTTCTATCCTCAGTTGCTGAAAAATAATATTACTTATCAAAAGATGTCTTCAGCAGCTTATACTATAAATAAATTTTAGACTTTGAGAGATCAGCAAAGTCAAACTGTGATGTGACATCACTACCTCTTGTTTTGATTTTTATTATAATTCATTCTATTGGTCTATAATACATCACACTCAGCAAACAACTAACCCAAGTAGTTTTAACAAAATAGATGTTGAAATGTAAAACCCTTACTGGAATTCTTTGTTTTTCTATGCACATTTTGTGATATCTGCTGGCTGGCATACTAAATAAGTCAAGAGGAGACACTATTAGTTTTTTCATTAACCAAGGGTTCCACATGAAAACTGATCAAGCTCTGTCCTCACTATACATGCAAATACACAATTGGGGACCTGGAAAATATATCTATAAGACTGTAATTTCTAAGGATGAAAATTTTCAGGTATGCCATGTGTCTAAAGCATAAAGCAAAACAATCTTCAATTTTGCATTGGGTACTGTGAGATTTCTTATTACTTAATTGGTAATATATAATAAAAACTACAGTGTATCTATATATATATATAGATAGATAGATATATATCTATATAAATATATATATATATATATATATATATATCTATATAGATATATCTATCTATCTATATATATATAGATATATATATATATAGATATAGATATATATAGATATATATATATATAGATATATATATATATATATAAAATTACTGACTAAGCCCTGTAAAAATTAATGATAGTTAGAGAGATAGATAATTACTGACTAAGCCCTGTTTATTTTTTTTATTTTATTTATTTAGCGTTTGTTAACCAGGTGGGTACAAGAGACAAATAAATCTCTATTTTCAGGCATGACCTGGGTGAGTACAAAAGAAAGAACATTACATTAATCAGAAGTTACAGGTAAAGCAGGGCTGGATAAAATTTCAAGTACAGTACAGCAGGATAAGACAACCAGAAATGAACAGGCATGTAATAACATTAAACATAAAAATATGCAGCAGACAATAGCAGTCACAGATAACAGTTTGTCATCCTAGAATGAAAACAGATACAGCAGTGGACAGTCAATAATAGGCAGTATTAAATAATGGTTAGTCAGCCTTGAATGAGAACATAATTACAACATATGTGGTAGTTAGCTCCTCAGGTACAGTTATGAGAATAGTGTGCCTGAAGTGTTTTCTCATGACACCTTTCAAGAGAAGATAGGAGGGATTGCTATGTAATGGCACCTGAAGGGAGCTCCTGACATTTGTGAAAATGAGGAGAAAGCATGTTCACCTATACTGGTGGTACACTTGGGAACATGGAGCAGGGACTTGACAGAGGATACGGTAGGGTAAACCTGATGGGAGCAGTGCAGGAGATGAGGATCTCACACTCAGATAATCATGGTATGATCTGCTGTTATAACCATGTGGTTCTACTGGTGAATGTGAGACAGCTGAGAGTTGTTAATTAAAGTAAAGTAGTACAAGCATGCCCGGTATAAAACTGCCGACTGCTGAAACTAAGAAGGAATGGTAGGCTAGCACTGGGACACAACTGTGGTTCTGTCAATGGATGGTACAAAGCATCACAGAAAGCACCCCAAAACCACAAGAACTGACAATGTAGCAACAGTTTGGTAAAAAGACTTTAGCTTATCATTTATTAAAGCATAGAGTACAAGCCACACCAAAATTCCACAACAGTGTTAAGCACATATACCATGCTTGCAGCGAATTAATGATGTCATAGTGATGTGACAAAAATGCCTACTGTTTTGCTTGGTAACTACCAAACTTCATCAGACTATACTTTAATAAATGTTAAGCTAAAGCCTTTTTACCAAACCATTACCACATGTCAATTCTTGCCATTTTGGGATGCTTTTTGTGATGTTTTGAAACTAAGGAGGCACTGAAAATGCTAGTCACTTTATTTCTATGTCCTGGATTCAAGGGCAGGAAGCAAAATCAGGACCAGACTTTGGGGAGTGCCTTTAAGTTAGAGGTACAGTAAAGTCTTTCGCATCCCCAGGACAGGCAGCAGGGCAAGGAAAATGGAAAAGCTTGGGCTCAATTCTCAAAGCACTGGAAATGGCACACGGTGCCTGCGCTAAACATAAATGGCACAAGTGACACCTTGTGCCTGAAACATCCATCAGAGCTATTCTCAAAGGCAGCCTGCATTAACCACAGGCTGCCTGCCCCAAACCGGGCTTGCACCTTCAGTGTGCCCAAAAATAGGCTGCGACCTTGCACTAGGGGGTATGTGGCAGATGCAAACTGCAACATTTCTGAAAATGGTATTCACAGAACACTACCAGAGTAAGAAATTCTAAGTACCCTTTGACCAGCCAGGGATGATCTAAGGGTACTTGGAAAACTCCCCAAGGGGTGAGTTGCTGTATGTGGCATTGTGCTGCAGTCTGCAATCCCCCATGTTGCTCACAGGTATATTTTAAAGTAACCCCCTTGCCCTGGGAGACTAATGGCCACCCCACCCAGAGCCCTGATTGTGCTGCTATTTAAATATATTAACATTCCTCACATCCCTAGTAGTTTAGTGGCCCCCTCCCTGAACTGTGATCGTTCCTTTATTTAAATACATATTCATATTTCTCACATCCCTAATGGTCTAGTGGCCCCCCACCCCAAATGCTGATGGTGCCAGTACATAATTATTACCCATGCCCCCACCCTGAACCCTGATGGTGCCAGTGCGTAGAATAATAGTTATAACCCATTCTCCCCACTCTAAACCCCAATGGTGCCAGTATATAGAATAATAACAATACAATGGGCACAACAGCAGACCTCAAATTCTTCATCCTGATTGGCTGACTGGCACCCCTCTCCTGTTGTAAAACCTACAATCACCCCATGGGAAGAGGTGCCAGCCACCGTTCAGCCACATCAGTAACTCATTTCAAGATTAATCTGAGCATCGCCAGCCCGAAAGTCGCGAACACAGCAATACCCGCTGAACAGCCGTCCCCAACTCCAGTGCATCAACTCTCATTTCAACTGGCAAACAGCTTCAAATTCATTACCTCCCCAAAACTTACCTACGGGGGGAAAAAAATAACTTGCTCCCCTCCATCCTCGTTCCTCCTCTTACCTCGTTCCCTGCGTCTCCATCCCATTTCTTCTCATTGAGACCTGCCTGCTATCAATTTTGAGACACATCGACGGCTCCTCACATATCTCCCCTGCACTGCTTTCTGTCACAGAGCCACACTCACAGCGCTCAGACCTTCACTGGAATAGGGTCGCGTGACCACATGCTGACTCCATATTATGAGGGACTGTCTCTATCCTATTCCATACTGAATCAGGTATGGGTATCGGTCAGAGTGTGCAAAGAAATGAACACATTAGATGTGATCGCCAATAAACTCACATCTCTTTCATATTTTTCTTCCAATTCCACTCTGGTTTTCCAATATACAAAATTACGCTGTTAAATAGCTAAGACCTACTCAAGAATGAATGTATAGTCTACACTGATCTGATCTAAAAAAACTAAATAAAAAGAAATCTAACTCTTGTCATGCTGCTTCATGAGAACAGGTACCAAGCTACCGCTCGAGCTATCACACACAAAAATCACTTTGACTCCATCTCCGCTCCACCCATCACCACATTCACCGCTAGCTAACAAACGTGCCACGGAACACAAAAACACCACTACTAGAACAAAAAAATAAAAACAAAATACAAATGGATACTACATTCGGCTTAATAGACGAAATGGAGCTAGAAGAAATGCTCACCATCTTAGAAAAACAAACTCTCAAATCTCCACCAAATGGATTATTTTCTCTGGCGTAGTAACATTTTCACTATTTCTCCTATTTAAATTAAAAAAAAATTACTAAACACAAACTATTAACATTGTATAATAGCAATATCCCACTCAAGGGTGTTGGTGATGCCAGGATTTACCCACCCCTGGGGTGTCGGTCACTTGGCTACGCCTCGTGACCAAACAACACCCAAGGGCATGGGTAAATCCTGGCATCACCAACACCCTTTCATGGTATATTGCTTAATTATTCTATGTACTGGCACCATCGAGGTCAGGGAGAGAGGTATGGGTAAGATGTATTATTCTATGTACTGGCACCATCGAGGTCAGGGAGAAAGGCATGGGTAATATGTATTATTCTATGTACTGGCACCATCGAGGTCAGGGAGAGGGGTATGGGTAATATGTATTATTCTATGTACTGGCACCATCGAGGTCAGGGAGAGGGGCATGGGTAATATGTATTATTCTATGTACTGGCACCATCGAGGTCAGGGAGAGGGGCATGGGTAATATGTATTATTCTATGTACTGGCACCATCGAGGTCAGGGAGAAAGGCATGGGTAATATGTATTATTCTATGTACTGGCACCATCGAGGTCAGGGAGAGAGGTATGGGTAATATGTATTATTCTATGTACTGGTACCATCGAGGTCAGGGCGAGAAGCATGGGTAATATGTATTATTCTATGTACTGGTACCATCGAGGTCAGGGAGAGAAGCATGGGTAATATGTATTATTCTATGTACTGGTACCATCGAGGTCAGGGAGAGAAGCATGGGTAATATGTATTATTCTATGTACTGGCACCATTGAGGTCAGGAAGAGTGGTATGGGTAACATATATTATTCTATGTACTGGCACCATCGAGGTCAGGGAGAGGGGCATTATGTACTGGCACCATCGGGGTTCAGGTGGGAGGAATATGTTATGGTAATTATTTTACATACTGGCACCATTGAGGTTTGGGGTGGGGGCATGGGTAATAATTATTTACAGGCACCATCAGGGTTCAGGGTGGCTGATCCACTAGACTACTAGGGATGTGGGGACTATTCATTTATTTTAAATAGAGGCATGTTCGGGGTTCAGAGATGGGGGCCACTAGACCTCTAGGGATGTGAGGAATATTCATTTATTATAAACAGAGGCATGTTCGGGGTTCAGGGATGGGGGCTACTAGACCTCTAGGGATGTGAGGAATATTCATTTATTTTAAATAGAGGCATGTTCGGGTTCAGAGATGGGAGACTAGACCTCTAGGGATGTGGGGAATATTCATTTATTTTAAATAGAGGCATGTTCGGGGTTCAGAGATGGGGGCCACTAGACCTCTAGGGATGTGAGGAATATTCATTTATTTTAAATAGAGGCATGTTCGGGGTTCAGAGATGGGGGCCACTAGACCTCTAGGGATGTGAGGAATATTCATTTATTTTAAATAGAGGCATGTTCGAGGTTCAGAGATGGGGGCCACTAGACCTCTAGGGATGTGGGGAATATTCATTTATTTTAAATAGAGGCATGTTCAGGGTTCAGAGATGGGGGCCACTAGACCTCTAGGGATGTGAGGAATATTCATTTATTTTAAATAGAGGCATGTTCGGGGTTCAGAGATGGGGGCCACTAGACCTCTAGGGATGTGAGGAATATTCATTTATTTTAAATAGAGGCATGTTCGGGTTCAGAGATGGGGGCCACTAGACCTCTAGGGATGTGAGGAATATTCATTTATTTTAAATAGAGGCATGTTCGGAGTTCAGAGATGGGGGCCACTAGACCTCTAGGGATGTGAGGAATATTCATTTATTTTAAATAGAGGCATGTTCGGGGTTCAGAGATGGGGCCACTAGACCTCTAGGGATGTGAGGAATATTCATTTATTTTAAATAGAGGCATGTTCGGAGTTCAGAGATGGGGGCCACTAGACCTCTAGGGATGTGAGGAATATTCATTTATTTTAAATAGAGGCATGTTCAGGGTTCAGAGATGGGGCCACTAGACCTCTAGGGATGTGAGGAATATTCATTTATTTTAAATAGAGGCATGTTCAGGGTTCAGGGATGGGGGCCACTAGACCTCTAGGGATGTGGGGAATATTAATGTATTTACTTAGCAGCATGATCAGGGAGAGCGGCCATTAGACCACTGGGGATGTGGGTGATAGTAATATAGTTACATAATGGCAGGACCGGGGATTGGGGATTGTGGATAGCTTGCCTTAGCCACAGGGAGGCTGCAGCAAACCTCTGTCATGAGCTGTGTGTATGTCACATGGGAGAGTTTGCTGTAGGTGTGGGGTCTTTGGCACCCGAACCCCTCCTGTACCAAAATCTGGTTCAGAGTCCCTGGTGCACTGGGCTTCGGCACAAGCTGCTGTTTGCGGCACCTTGCCCTGAACAGTCCAATAAAAGGTATCAAACCATTGGCTTCTGGATCTGTTTTTACAAAGACCAGTACAGCAACAAAACAAAATATGTATGTCAAAAAAAACCTACAGCATGGTTAGTTTTTTCAGTAATGAGGTTTTATAGACAAACTCGGTGTGTGGTGCTTTAATAAACCACTCAAGCTTAGCTCTCAAGGATTATGTGGCATCACACTCATCAGGTGTATCTGAAATCTCATTATTCACCCTACTCATATGTTATTCTCTATATACTGTAATTACTAGATAAGTTGACTACAACTTAAAACCAGTACCTAAAATTTTCCATTACGCACAATATGTTACATATGAATGTTTGTAACAGGGACTTGCCTCACTCTCATACATAGCACTGAGCATGAGAGAGAGCTGCATGTATTTTGGTTTGTGACAGGCTGTACTATAACCTGCCATCCAGTGTTCAACTACCAGTAATTATATAAAAATTAACAACACAGTGAAAACTTGTTTTATTTACATACCCTCGGAGTGTGATGCCGTTACAAACTGCTCAGTCTTCAATCTCATTATTTACGTGGCATCACACACCTCAGACATATGAAAAATCTCATTACACATGGTTCCATACTCATTGTTCTCAATAAACACAATGCAGTTCACAAAAAGCTTAACATACTGAAACTCTAAGCAGCCATGCATTACAGATCAATTTTTCTTAATTCTCATTTAAATCCAATTTACCAAAGAAAAGTTTACATCTTCCCTTGAAACTACAATACTTATTTAGACTTGGACAGTTTGAAGAACATTTGCAGAGAACATCGCCAAGCTGCAAATCATTTTTATGCTAAATCCATTCAAACCTCAGTGTCTATCAGGGCATTTGTGTTAGGACATTTCGACTGAAGTGTCACCAAAGACTTTTATCCAAAATAGCATTGAAACAAGCATCCATAAGCGTATAGTATACTTTGTTTATCTGATTTGTCTAGGCTTCTTGTAGATTTTGTTTGAGCTAATTCATGAGTTCAGAAACATGATAGTCAGATTTCTTGCAATAAATACATGAGTACATGTGTTATATGGTGAGGTGGGAACTTTCATCAGAGTGAATTCTTTTTTAAAAAATGTAACTATACCTGCCTTTAATTTGAGACGGCAGTTTCCTTCATTGATTTGTTATGATTGCTCTGATTTCAAATGATTGTGTTCAAACCCAGTTCTGCATACATGTGAAAGATATGTTAAAGTGGAAGGCCACTGAGCAGCACCCTCATAGTTTGAGTACTTCGACACAGATTTGCCTTGCGTGACATCATAGCATCCCAGAAAATGGTGGCAGCTTCATATCATTATAGATTAGATTTAGTCAGGGATATCTCTGAACTTCTAGCAGTTACTATTAAGCCCAATATATCCTTTAAAATTAGATATTTTCAGGGAGTTTTAAAGGAAAAGTATTTTGTAGTTGGCAAAAAAAAAAACTTCATATATTTTTTTGTCAGCATTAAAGTATTTATGACCTAGTCATAAAATACAGATTTAGTCTTTGTTGTATTGGTCCTTGTAAGAACAGATCCAGAAGCAAATGGTTTGATACCTTTTATTGGACCAACATAAATGTAACAAAAAGAACCAAGTGTTTTAGCTTTCGGACCAACCAAGTCCTTTCTCGGAAGCTTAATTACAGTAAATTAGAAATTCACATACTTTTAACACCAAAATCATGCAGAAAAAATGAAACCCAGAAAAAATGGATGGATGGAATGTGAAACTTAGCTGAAAATATTACCCACTATACTCTCAAACTTATGCTTCATAAACCTTAAGGCCTTTAGTGTTGTGACAAGCGTTTATATATGATAATATAAATTGGCATTATAAGTGCCAAACAAAAAGCTACTTGTCAAGGATCACAAAGAAATTAAGACCATGTAGCCTGATACGTACAGATTTCGATAAATTCACGCTGAGTGTATAATAAAATTACTTGATGTAGTGAAAATGTCTAAGGAATCTGAATACAAAATCATAGAAATTAAATCCCCCCCCCACCGAGAGAAGATAACACACACACCTAATGCACCATCATTCACATCAATCACTTCAATTGATTTGAATGATGGTGCAGTAGGATATGTGTGTGTGTGTGTGTGTGTGTGTGTGTGTGTCCTTATAACTAATACAAAATCACACATACCCCCATAATGCAAAGCACCATGGGCTCTATATGCAAATCACCACAACATACTATGCTGTTTTGTCTTTAAGCAGAAATGCATCATGCCAAAATGCCTCTCACACAGTCTGCAAAGGGTGCCAACAGAAGACACAGACACAAGTTTTGCCCTACCAGGACCTTTCTCCTTATAACTAGTTATCTTCCTGTAATTGCTATGATTTTTTATTCAGAGTCCTTTGACATTTTCAGTACATCAAGTAGTTTTATTGTACACTGAGAATTTATTGAAATTTGTACATATCAGGCTACATGGGCTTAGTTTCTTGGTTGTCCTTGACAAGCAGATTTTTGTTTGGCACTTATGCTGCCAATTTATATTATCATGTATAAACTCTTGATACAACACTAAAGGCCTTAAGGTTTATAATGCATTATAACTGGTCTGAGAGTATAGTGGGTAATGTTTCCAGCTAATTTTTATATTCCTTATAGTGTGAAACTATTGCTCACTTTAGGCAAACGTTACTTTAAACCCTTTGTATGCTATATATAGACACTTTCTGTAGTTCTGTTTTGGGGAGCTTGTTTATAACTTACAATTATGTCACATTTTAGCATGTCTTTAATCCGGGAGGGGTTTGCTTTTCATGAACTGCATTCTGTAATACATTGGGACACTCATAATTGGGTTGAACAGCTCACTGCTCGAGATGTTCTTATCATACTTTGAAGGTATCTCTAAGTCATTTTAATTTATGTGCAGTGTACACCCTGCTAGTTGTTATGCTATAAGCACATCTGACCTTTAGGCCCTTTCAGCTGAAGGCAAATTGGTACTATTCAGCTTATGTGATGTTTCTTCTATTATTTTTTAAATGTGTATTTGAACCTAATGTGCATTTTTTTCTGTTTTTTTCTGCATGATCTGGGTGTTAAAAGTATGTGATTTTTTTAAATAACTGTCATTAAGCTTCCAAGGAAGGACTTGGCTGGTCTGAAAGCTAAAGCACTTGGTTATTTTTGTTACATCTGTGTTGGTCCAAAAAAAGGTATCAAATCATTTCTTTCTAGATCTGATCTAATAATAGTCATCAGCAATATATTTTATTTCTCTTGGATCTTTTAAAACAACTTTTTTTTAATAATTTTTGCAATCAATATCTTCAAGTCATTGCAGATCAAAGTGACAAGCAATTTAAAAACAGAATGTCTTCTTCTGAGGTCAGGTTACGTTTTGACATTAGATACTGGAATCATACTGTGGATGTATTAGGAGTGTGCCTGTACACATGTCTGATGGCAAAACCTCAAAACCTGGTCTCTCAGTGCAGGAGTGAAAGAAAATGAAAAGACTGGATAGATTGCTGTTATGGCAGAAGTGCATTATTACTAAAAATCTATATACTGACTTTTTTGCCACTGACACATTCTTCTGCCTTAAACTGAATACTATCAGTCACAAATATTTCCTTATAATTAATTAATTATAATTAATTTACCTTGCTCCAACAGTACATTTCTTCTACAAGAAGCATAAAACTGTGCAGATGTGTATGCAGGGCACAATGAGAGCAGATATGCATGTATAGTGCCCCACCAACTTTCACGCCTAATATATATTGTGTATTATATTGTATTGTAGATTCCATATTAGGTATTATCGAAATATGCTAGGCATTGTGTTTGCCATAGAAGAGATTAATCAAAATAAACAAATATTGTCTAACATCACTTTGGGATTCCGGATTTATGACTCCTGCTATACGGAGACAATAGCAATCAAGGAAGTGATGTCCCTGCTCACAGGAATGCGAGATCCAATACCCAATTTCAGATGTAAACGCCATCCTGTTCTGCTTGGAATTATTGGGGGCCTAATGTCATCCATATCCCTGTCACTGGCCAGGATACTTGGGTTGCTACACTTTCCACAGGTATGAAATACACAAATGTTTTGAATACAGTCCAACTCACAGTTTATTGCCTTCCAGCAAGAGCTACGGGGATACTGATTGCAATAATCAAATAACAAATCCAGGGCATACTTTGCCCAGTCAGAGTGCTTTTTTATTTGTTCCATTTTAGGTACACCTTGTTCCCTCCACTAAGGGCAATTAACCTCTCAAAATCCCCAACCTCAAGTATGGGAGGGACCCTTTCACCCTGTCTCAGGGACTACTTACCTGGTGTCAGGGATTAGTTCTCCTGGTGTGAGGGATCCTTCCACCTAGTGTTAGGAACTATTTCACTGGTGTCAGAACCCCTTTCACTGGATGTTAGGGACTACTTCACTGGTGTCAGGGACCCTTTCACCTGGTGTTAGGGACAACTTTACTGGTGTCAGGGACCCTTTCACCTGGTGATAGAGGCTACTTCACCTGGTGTCAGGGACCATTTTACTTGATGTCGAGGACTATTTCATTTGATGTTAGGGATCACTTACCTGGTCTCAAGACCACTTCTTCTGGTGTCAGCGACTCCTTCATCGGTTGTTAGGGACCACTTCACCTGGTGTCAGGGGTCACCTCAACAGGTGTCAGGGTAATTTCAGCTGGTGTACTGGGCCACTTAGAAACAACATAGAAATATAGAATTTGATGGCAAATAAGGACTGCTTGGCCAACCCAGACTGCCCAATTTTCTCTGCCTACAGTATCAATGCAGTCCCTAATTAACCTTTGTCTCTTTCTCCCTCCCCCTTCCTTTCCACTAAGATACCTATCCCCTACATGAAACACCCTACTCTCTTTGCTCCCACCACTTTGACTGGAAGACCGTTCCAGGAATCCACCACTCTTTCTGTGAAGAAGTACTGCCTCACATCTCTTCTGAATCTACCCCCCAAGCTTTATAGCATATCCCCTTGTTCTTGAGGTCCTTGTCTTCAGAAGCATACTGTACATCCCCCTTTACCTTGTTTAACCCCCTAAGGATTTGTTTTCCTAATTTCTTTCTGTCCTTGGCTGGCGGGGTTGTGCCTTTGGTTCCCCCTTCCAGTCAGCCTTTATGGCCACTGCCCCCATTGGGGCCAGAGCTACACCTCCCCACCACAGCCCTTTCCAGACCACATTGCACTGGGTACATACCCCACCACCATGGATACCTGGAGCACTGGCCCAGGAAGGAGCTGACTTGGGTGCAACCATGGCAGTGCCATCGAGGGAGCCATCATGTTGCTCAGGATTTTTTTCTTATAGGTAGCCCACCCCCTCAGTCCTGGTGTGCAATGGTGTCAATGATGCTGCAATGCACGCTTCCATATGTTACATGTCAGACATCACCAATGCCATCCCTTGCTGCTGTCCCCAAAGCTGCACAGCCCTGAGCTGCCGCTAGGAGGCAGCACCTCAGCTGTCATACCCCCACACCCTCCCCGGAGGAAGAGAGCTGTCCCTGGGATGCTCGATCCTCCTCCTCCCAGATGAGCCACGGCAATCCATGCCCATTCTTGAACACGGGTCACCAGTGTGGCAAGAGGTGTAGCATCCAGCACTTCAACCCTCAGGGTCACCAGGCCAGCACCCACTGAGGAATTTAAAAATTCTTACCATATCTCACCTCTCTCTCTCCTCTCTTCTGGGGTGTATATATTGAGGTCCTTTAGTCTCTCATCATAGGGTTTTTGATGCAGACCATGTGCCCTTTCAATTGCCCTCCTTGGGACCACCTCCACTCTGTCTATGTCCTTCCAAAACTGTGGTCTCCACAACTGGACACAGTACACTCGGTGGCTTCTTCCTAGTGAGCTTCACAGGGGCAACACCCCCACCCTCTTTCTGCTGGTGATACCCCTCCCTATGCACCCCAGCATCCCACATCTCTCCCAATGGCCTTGTGCATTGCCTAGCCAACTTTGGGTCATCCCATATAATTATCTCTAGGTCTCACTTTACCTAGTGTTAGAGACCACTTACCTGGTGTCAAGGACCACTTGCCTAGTGACAGGTACCACGTCTCCTGGTGCCAGGGATTGCTTCACCTGGTATGAGAGACCACTTCAACTGTCATTAGGGGTCACTTCATCTGGTGTTAGGAGCCATTTTGCTGCTGTCATGAACCACCCACTTACCTGGTGTTAGGGGTCACTTCACCAAGTGTCAGTTACCATTTCACTTAGCATTAGGGGTCCCTTACCTGATGCCATGGACCACTTCACTTGGTGGTAGGGGTAATTTCTTCTGGTGTTAGAGGTCACTTTACCTGGTGTTAGAGGTCACTTCACCTGGTGACAGGTACCACTTAAACTGGTGTCAGAGCCCACTTCTCCTGGTGTCAGACTCAGGGGCCATTTACCTGATGTTAGGGAGCACTTCACCTGGTGTTAGGGGCCACATCACACAATATTAGGGCCTCACTTATGGACAGAAGACTTGTAGGGCAAATGATCTGCTTTACAATAAACATTTTTTACTAAATTTTGCCATGCTGTAAATTGCTTGAAGACAGTCACTGCATTCACAAAAACTCTTATAACAGGAGTTCTGTCAGGGGTTTAGGTAAATAAAGCTTGATAGATGTTAGTATGAATTCCTTATAGGGGGACATTCATGAACCATACCTATCATAGTTAGAAAGCCAATAAGAAAAGACAAAGACATGACCAGATATTTCCTGAAATTTCTGTGATATTTCCTAGAGAAATCTCATGCTTTCTACATTTACACAGTAAGGGCAACAGAGAGAAACTCTTTAGAAATTTTGTGAAATATCTGGAACTATCTGGCCATGTACTTGGCTACTACTGTAGCTGCAGGGGTCCAGTGATATCAATGTTTAAGTCTGCCAAACATCAGTACTACACTGCCACCATGTTAGAACCCTGTGATACCACTAATAATCATGGTGCATCTAACCATGCTATAATTAAGCAGATCAGGGTCATCCAAAGGTTCTAAAAATGGTGGTGATGTAGTATCAACATGGAGCAGAAATCTTCATAGATATCTCTGGAGAGGTGCCAGCTCCAGCTAAACCAAATATCTCTTTTAAAAGGGCCTTTCATGGGCTTTCCAACTATCCTGGGTGCTACACACACATGTTCCTCTAGAATATACAGTATGTATGGATTTTACTTAAACCTGTTACACATTTATTAGACTATATAACCAAAATAAGATATACACTTCAGTGTTTTCACCATATAAAACAGAGTCATTAAATAAGAAAATTCTCATTACTGAATTCTTAGGGTGAGGTTATCACTTACAGAAAAAAATCCATGGCAAACACACTGTAAAATTTAGACACAATTTGGCTTGTATTTTATTTCTATTTCTATTTCATCATTTCTTCTTTATCTGGTTCATTTCCATGGAAACAGGGTTCTTGTTCCCTACAACTGATTTTCTTCTGCTTTTAAAGGTGATAAGAAGTAATTTGTGTATAGGTAACATAGCATTCTTCAATCTGCCCATTGAGCAATTGTGCAGAAAATGATCATCCCCCCATGACTATGCAAACATAGTCTACAGTGCCACCCCCAAAACTTCACTGGCTAGACTGGACACCCTCTTCAACTCCTTCTGTAATTTTGTTCTGTTTTGCCCCCCTCGTACTCACCACTGTAACCTTTATAAAGCCCTATTCCTCCCATCATTAGAGCCCAGATGGCTCTCCCATATTCACCTTCATGGCCAAGTTCTGGACTAGTAATCTCCCCTCCTATCTCTCTCCCTCCTTCGGTGCTCCCTCCTATCAGACTTACTCCCTCCATAACACTGACCTAAAATCATCCACAGTCCCCCGCTGCTTTACTACCAATGGTCAATCCACCTTTTTCTTGCACTATCCTAACTGTGGAATGCTCTCCCCTCCACCATCCACAATGCCACCTCACACATATCTCTCCCCTCCCTATTACACAATTACACAACCCCACCTGCTCCTGCCAAATCCCACCTACTTCTAACCCTACCTTGACCCCACAATTCCACCCCTAACCAGTAGCCCCAGCCTAGACCCATCTTACTTTGAGTATATTTACTGTTACCAAGTATTCACTGCACCCTTGTATCTATGCTATAATATTATTCAATATTTGGAGGTATTTGATTTGATGTAATGTATTTACCAGTTGGTACTGCTGTTTACTTATTACTGTTCGCTGGGTATTCATGTGCCTATGTACCATAGAAACATAGAAACATACAATTTGACGGCAGATAAGGACCACTTGGCCCACCCAGTCTGCCCATTTCCCTACCTATTGGATAAGCTGCAGATCCTAGTTAGCCTGCAGCCTACTTCTTCCTGCCCCCACCCCCTAGAATTGCCTTATGACTGTCCCATGCATGCTTGAATTCCACCACTGTTTTTGACTCCACAACCTCCTCCGGAAGGCCATTCCGTGCATCCACAACCCTCTCTGTGAAAAACACTTCCTTAAATTACCTCTGAGCCGCCCCCATCTTCAAATTGTGCCCCCTTGTTCTTGCACACCTCTTTTTTTGAAAGATGCTACCCTCTTGGACTTTGTTGATTCCCTTGAGGTACTTGAAAGTTTCTATCATGTCCCCCCTCTCCCTCCTTTCCTCGAGGCTATACATATTAAGCTCCTTAAGTCTCTCTTCATATGTCTTCCGGTGCAGACCCTGCACCATTTTAGTTGCCCTCCTCTGGACAGCTTCCATCCTGTCTATGTCTTTGCAAAGACTGGGTCTCCAGAACTGCATGCAGTACTCCAGATGGGGTCTGACCAGCTGTCTGTACAGAGGGATAATAACTTCCTGTTTTCTACTGGTGATGCCTCTCCCTATGCATCCCAGTATCCCTCCAGCCCTCCTTGCTGCCCTCTCACATTGCTTGCCCACCTTGAGGTCATCTGATACGGCTACCCCCAGGTCCCTTTCCATTTTTGTTGTTGTTAGTATCTCACCCCCCATTGTGTACTCTTCCCTGGGTTTTGTTTCCCAGGTGCATTACCTGCACTTCTTAGCATTGAATCAAGCTGCCATACATTTGACCATTCCTCTAACCTTGCCAAGTCCCTTTCATCCTTTCCACCACCTTGTGCATCAACTCTGTTGCAGATCTTTGTGTCATCTGCAAAGAGACATCACTTTCCTTCCAGTCCCTCTGCAATGTCACTTATAAAGACATTGAAGAGGACCGTCTAATACTGAACCTCAGTGTACCCCACTAGTAACCCCCTTTCTTCAGAGTGACTCCATTTACTATTACTCTGTGTCCTATTCTCCAGCCAATTTTTACCCAGGCTGTCATCTTGGGATCCACTCCAGGCTAGCTAACTTATATATTAATCTTTGTGTGGGACTGTGTCAAATGCCTTGCTAAAGTCTAGGTAGGCCATGTCCACAGCCCCTCCCTGATCTACTACTTTGGTCACCCAGTCAAAGAAATCTATCAGATTTGTCTGGCATGACCTTCCTGCTGTGAATCCATGCTGCCTTGGGTTCTGTGCCCCTCTGGCCTCTAGATACTTGACAATTCTTTCCTTCAGAAGTGATTCCATCATTTTCCCTACCACTGAGGTTAAACTAACAGGTCTGTAGTTTCCTGCTTCTGCCTTGCTCCCACTTTTGTGAAGGGGAATCACATCTGCCCTCCTCCAGTCCTCGGATACCACCCCATCCTCCCATGATTTGTTATACAGGGTAGTCAGTGGTGTCACTAATTCTACCCGTAGTTCTTTTAGAATTCTGGGATGAATCCCATCAGACCCCATTGCTTTGTCCACCTTCAGTTTTAAGAGTTCTTTCAGAACCCTTTCTTCTGTAAATGGGCTGGTATCAACTTCTGTATCCAGAGTGTTTCTACTGTTTGTTTTAGGTACCTCCCCCTCTTCCTTTGTAAATACTGAGCAAACATATTTGTTTAGTATCTCTGCCTTTTAACAGTCACCCTCTTCCCACCCCCTTATTAGGCCTCACTATCCTCCCTTGGTCTTCCTTCACTCCCGATGTACCTATAAAAGGTTTTATCCCCTTCTTAACTGAGTTGGCTATCTTTTCCTCGGTTTGGGCCTTTGCTGTTCTGACTGCCTTCCCAGCTTCCTTTGCTTTAACTGATACAGTTCTCTGTCCTGCTCCTTCTGTGATTCCTTGTACTTCCTGAAAGCTTTCTTTTCTCTTGAACCTTCACTGCCACTTCCTTTGAGAACCACAGTGGTTTCTTACATCATTTAGTTTTGTTTATTTGCTTCACACAGAGGCTTGTTACCTCTGTGATGGCAGTTTTTATTATTCCCCATTGTTCTTCCACCTCTCCTTCCTGCCCATTTGCTAGTGCATTCCT
Organism: Neoceratodus forsteri; assembly: GCA_016271365.2. Lineage (NCBI taxonomy): Eukaryota > Metazoa > Chordata > Ceratodontiformes > Ceratodontidae > Neoceratodus > Neoceratodus forsteri. Next base: position 30,485,283 of record CM028137.1, on the reverse strand, counting down.
TAGGCACTCACCCATTTTGGCAAAGTCAGCCCTCCTGAAGTCCAGTACCTTTGCTTTTGTATGGCTTGACTCTATTGCTGTGTTTATTGTGAACCATACTGTTCAATGGTCGCTAGTTCCCAGATGGCTACCCACTTCTACATCTGTGATCCTCCCTTCATCTCTATTTGGGAGAACCAGGTCTAAGATTGCTCCCTCTCGAGTGGGCTTCAATACTAGTTGTCTAAGGCATGCCCCCTGTAGGGCATCTAGAATAACGCCACTCTTCAAAGTGGCTGCTGCAACTGCACTCCAGTTAACATCTGGCATATTCAGATCACCCATCAGCAATATCTCCCCTTTTTCTGCCATACTAAGTATACTTTCTATCATTTCCTTGTCCATTTCTTCCCCCTGAGAAGGAGGTCTGTATACAACCCCTGTGCGGATTGTGGTGCCATTGCCGGTCTCCAAATTTACCCACAGTGCTTCTTCTCCTCCCTGTTTTCCCTTTTGTTCTGTTGCTTTGATTCCTTCCCTTATGTAAAGAGCTACTCCTCCTCCTCTTTTACCCTCTCTGTCCCTCTGTAGATAGTGTATCCTGGTATGTTTACATCCCAGTCATGGTTTATGTGAACCATGTTTCTGTGACTGCCACAATATCCAGATGTTCCTCCTCCATCAAGGCCACTAATTCAGGAAGCTTGTTACTCAGACTACGGGCATTGGTACTCATTGCTTTCCATTTCTTGATGGCTTTACCGTCTGTTGCAGCATCCCCCACTGACCATTCTACCTCGGTCTTTTTCTCATTTAGTACCCTGTTTTGTAGGGAGAGGCTGGGATTTTCCTGCTGCTTATCAGTGCCTCCCTCCTTGACTAGTTTAAAGCTTGCCAATGAAGCATTTAAACTGATTGCTCAAAAGACTTGTTCCTTCCTGGACAGACGCAGACCATCCTGCCAGTATAGGCTGGTGTTCCTCCAGGTGGAACCCCAGTCCCCAATGAAGCCAAACCCCTGTGCTCCACACCATTTTTTCAACCATTCATTAAACTGCATGGTGCAAAGTACCCTTGCCTCACTCGTGCCATTGGCAGGCAGCACCTCTGAGAAGGATACTGTGTGTGCTACTTGTCTTAGGCCCTTCCCCAGTTCTACAAAGTCCTTCTGCACTGCTCTAATCTCATGTTGAGCCAAGTCATTTGTCCCTAGGTGGACAATGACGTCCAGCTCAGACTCCGTGCAGCTGTTCTCATGATCCTGAGGATCGCTTCCTGTCCCTCAAGCCATGGCACCAGGCAGGCACCTTACTCAGTTTCCTGCCCCCAGTGTCTCATCCCCTAATAATTGAGTCCCCCACCAGGAGCTAAGCCTTCCCTGTGGTGTCCTCTGCCTCCTTCCTGTGGGCCTCCCTTGTGACAGGTATCCTCAGCCTCCTTAATCTCTCTGTGGATGCATCCATAGGGGAGCTGTGCTCCCCCAGAATGGTGTATGGATTGTGGAGTGGAACAACTGACTGGGTGTGCCTCTGTTCCACCATCGTCACCCTCCCTGAGCCCACTGTGGTCCAACTGCTGTGCTTTCTTTGCAACCTCTGAGGTAGTGGTGGTGGCTGCAGTGCTCCCTGGATGGGGGAGGTTCCCTTCCTACCATCCAGTCTGGCCTGGGGGAAGGTTCCCTTAATGCTGTCCAGTGTGGCCTGAAGATGGGCAAATTCCTCCCTCAGGGCAGAGAGTTGTCTGCAAATAGGGCAGCATCTCAGCCTCCAGAAAGACTTCCAGAAGACTGCTGCCCCACAGCCATTACATTGCACTACTTCCCACATGATTATGTATTTTTTTGTGTGTGTGTGTTTGTGTGTGTGATTGGTTTGTTATATAGAAATATATATATTATACAATGTGTATGCTTATATTTTCAGTGCTGTGTGCTAGAGAGGATATGACATTGATATGCACCTTGCACTCCTGCGGAAATGATGTCAGAATCCCATGTATAAAGGAAGTATTTCAGGGTGGGTGGGGTGAGGGGTGGGAAGGGGTTGGGCCTAAACTGTGCCCTCACAGAACAATCAGCTAAGAGCTCTGACCCACCACTGCGATGAATGCCTTCCTGTCAGCAAGATACCATACACAACAATTTGACAGAGAAAATACCCTGCTAATCAGAGAAAAATCCAGACATCCAAGTCAGACACAGGTAAACCTCCCCAGCCCCAAAATAGCCTGGTGGTTTGTGCTCTGAAAGCAGTCAGCCCCAAAATAAGTCAGCTGTGCTTTAAACGCTTCCTGCACTGAAAATCTTACGAATTGTAACAAGACTGTCTTTTCCTGATAATTCTAAGTTATTTCACCTTTCAGTTAGAAGTAGCCTCCACCTGCAGAATATCTGCTACAAACCAAAGACAATTGTAAGATTCACCTCCCTCTGTTGTGAGCACAACTCGCTTTCTTGCAAATCCTATGTTCAGTATTGTAGCTCCCAGCAAGATGTAGTTTGACTTGAAAAATATTAGCTGTTCTGATGAGTTTGCTATAAAACACTTGCTTATAATACTATTGTTGTCAGGTCTGTTACCAAAGCTATTGGTTGATAAGTAGCTGTGATGTAATCACTTCCTGAGAAAGTCTGGAATTTCCTTTTAAGGCACACAAAAACAGTTTACTGTCTAGGTCAAATACACAACCTGTACCTGCACTTATTTCAGGATTTGTGACAAATGTTTAGCCCAGGGTTTAAACTCTTCCTGCACTGAAAATCTTACGAATTGTAACAAGACTGTCTTTTCCTGATAATTCTAAGTTATTTCACCTTTCAGTTAGAAATAGCCTCCACCTGCAGAATATCTGCTACAAACCAAAGACAATTGTAAGGTTCACCTCCCTCTGTTGTGAGCACAACTCACTTTCTTGCAAATCCTATGTTCAGTATTGTAGCTGCCAGCAAGATGTAGTTTGACTTGAAAAATATGCACTACTCCTATTCCTCTCCCCCCCCCGGGACCATCTGGAAATGAGCTATACTGCTCAGTACGCCTTCCTGGTGAAACACTTGAATAAATAAATAAACTGCCCTCCCATTTCCCTTTCCATGCTTCCTGTGTATTCTGATATACTCTGACCAATTTTTTGATAAATAAATAACCCTAGCTTTGGGGGAACTTCTGATCTATCACAGAGTTCCATGATTCTGGGCAGTAACTGCTCTTTTTTTCATTTTTCTAAGACATTCCATGACATCAGTTACATCATTCTTTTTGCCCCTAGAGTTAGAGTAACAAAGGTACACTAACCCCTTGGTGTGCCTTAATGTTGTTGGTAAAATTTATTTTAAAATATATGTTTTTGTAGTTAAAATTCCAATTGCTGTATTGTACATGGAAGTTCCCAGCTGTTATTGCAGTCCTTTCAGAATACTATCAGCCAATCGGAATGCTCCATTGCAACCAATGATTTAAAAGTTTTCTTCCCCTCCACTGGATACCAGATCTATTAGTTGCTAGTATATTCGGGCTTGAAATGCATGAAACTATTTTTGTTTATTTTTGTGTGTAGGTTTACTGTATGAATCATGTCACTTGTTTCCTATAAATATTAAAATATGATAATTTGAAATTGTGTGTATTTTTAAATACAGTGTGTGTGTGTGTGTGTGTGTGTGTATATATATATATATATATATATATATATTTAAAAACAAAAACAAGGCATTGCGTCAGCATGTGGTCTAAAAGCAAAACAAAATGGTTATATTAAATGTATGCTGAAAATAGAAAATAGTGTTAAAAATCTATGTTTTGACCCTAGGTCTTTTCAGGAAATATGTGAAAGAGAAAAAACAAAGTTAGTGTAGGGGGAGGTAAAATGAGGGATATATATATATATATATATATATATATATATGTGGGGAAAGAAAAAGGGAGGCTCAGGAGAAGAAGTGATAAATGGCAAGATTAAGAGAGAATCTGTGAAACAAAAGGTGATGGGAAAGATAAACATAATAGGAGTGAAAGAGCTAGGGAAGTCCCCGGGTGGGGATTAATTAACAGGGCCTAGTAAGAAGGTTGAAAGGTGACACATGTGTGGGAAGAAGACAGAGATGGAGACTTATGGTGAAAATGAAAAATAAATTAAATGAGTACAAATTCAAACAGACTTTTGGGAGAATAAGGAGTGGCTGAAAGATGTTAGTGGAAAATAAGTCTATCATTTAAACCAGAGGGCTGCTGGGAGCCAAGGCGGATGATCAGCTTGGCTCCTATGTTTTTTCTATGGTCAGAATCCAAGAAGCCCTGCTGAAGGACACATACAGAAAGGTCATTGACACTGTGGTCCCTGGAGATAAAGTGGGATACAATGGGTTCGGCAGTGTCACCATTCCTGACTGCTCTGTAATGTTCCCTGAAACGGTCAGCAAGGTGCCTACCAGTCTCTCCGATGTAAATAGCTGTACACTTCATACTACAATACACCACATTAATGGAGGTGCATGAGAACTCCTTAGTGATGTGAAAAACACCTGTAGGCCCCTGAATTTCAGTGACACTGGAAATAAATTTGCAGGTGTAGTAGCGAGTCCTGTTGCAAGGTTTGGTACCTGGGAGGGAGGAACTGTTAGGAGTAGGTAGGCTGCCTTTAATCAGGAGATTCCACAGGTTAGGTGGCCAGCAGTAGGAGGCAATAGGTGGTTCTGTAAATGTTGTTGGGGGGAAGGGCTGGTGGTCCAACGGGGGGCTTTCAACCCTAACCCCGAATTTCCTAGCTTTTTTTTGCTATGAAACAATCCTAACTGATGCATTAAATTGAGTTTTTTGCCTCTAATTTCCCTTCTTTTTGAGAATGAGGATGATAAATAATGAAAGGAATGCAGTGGTGGAAGCACGGGGCCCTTTGGGCCCCGCACTCCCACCACATGATGTCTTGTTACACAGTAACAGGAACTGCAAAGCAAATGCAAGTGGCAATGGTAATGCACATGGCAAAGCAAACGTAAATGGCAAAGCAAACGTTAATAGAAACACAAGTGTAAAGTGATGCCGAAGCAAACAGTTACATAAATGGAGACATCAAACAGAAGAGCATACGGAACGCAACTGGTAACACACACATTCACAGTACCACAATTGTAAATGCAAATGGTAACAGTCACACCAACAATAACACCAAAGTAAACAGAAATGCAAGCACGTACGAAAATGCAAACCTTAACGCACACACTCATGGAACCACAATTGTAAATGCAAATGGTTACAGTAACAGCAACAATAAAGCCAATAAAAACAGAAATGCACGCGCATACGAAAACACAAACTGTTACACATAAAGTCATGGTACCGCAATAGTAAATGTAAATGGTAACAGTAACAGCAACAGTAAAGACAACAGAAAGAGAAATGCAAGAGCATACAAAAACACAAACCGTTACACACACGGTGGCATAGACAGGAACGGTGATTCGACTGGTAACAGAAGTGCAACTAGAAACGTTAACTGTCACAATAACAAAAGGGAACACCCTTCTTTTCCCCAAAAACTGTATTGAAAAAACAAATTGAAAAAAAAGAATGTATGCATTATAATTGACTTTGGAGCAGAAATGTACGACTTGGAATACTAAATTGCTTATATCTCATGAACCGTAAGATGTAGGAAAAAAATTACAATTTTGTATGAATTATTACTTTCCTGGCTAGTTTTGTGCTTAGGCCTCATTTGGGGGGTTAAGCATTTTTTTGACAAAAAGTCTGTATCTTGCACGGTTTTCTGAGATACGGGCCCTGAAAGACGCTATAATGTTATCCTATGGGAAAAACTGTAAACTTTGGAGTGCTGTCACTTTGCCACCCTGTAATATTTTTTCTCTAAACCACCAAAAGGCACATTTGTAGGATGTTGGCTTTCTTCCCTCCAAATTTCAGCCCAAAAGACCAAACTGTTATTTTCAAGCAGAGTGGCAAAGAATTCCTGTAATATGGCGGACTTCGTAATGTTATCCTGTGGGAAAAAGTGCCAACTTGGTAGTGCCGTGACGTTGCTGCCTGGTAATATTTTTTGACCAATCCACTAAAAGTCACATCTGTGGGATGTTGCCTTTCTGCTCTCCAAATTTCAAGTAAAAAGACCAAACCATTTCCGAGATATTAAATGTTAAAGATTGGTAAAATTTCCCTATCTATTCCATTATAAAAAAATCTGGCCATCATGTCCCTATTTTGCGATCAAAGATCACGATCAAAGAATCTCATGATCAAAGAATTTGCAGGCTCACAATCAAAGAATAAAAAATTTAATAAATCAAAAAATAGAAGCAATTGCAGTAAACCACCACCATGAACGAAGCCCCCTGAGTAAAACCCACCCTCATTTGACTTCCTAGGACACCCTGGGCTGAGAAAATTGAATTTTAAATTGGGCCATCTTGTCCCTCGCTTGCGATGCAAGATCGTGATCAAAGAATCTCATGATCAAAGAATTTGAAGCCTCATGATCAAAGAATTTGCAGGCTCATGAACAAAGAATAAAAAATGTAATAAATCAAAAAATTGAAGGAATTGCAGTAAACCACCACCATGGTTCGACAGAACGAAGCCCCCTGAGTAAAACCCACCCTCATTTGACTTCCTAGGGCACCCATGGGCTGAGAAAAATTATTTTTAAATTCGGCCATCTCGTCCCTTGCTCACGATGCAAGATCGCGATTAAAGAATCTCATGATCAAAGAATTTGCAGGCTCGCGATCAAAGAATTTGCAGGCTCATGATCAAAGAATAAAAAATGGTGAAACGCAACTCATTCACTGATTTGAACCAAACCAATGACATGGTTCAACAGAATGCACCCTCCTGAGCAAAACAAGCCCTCATTTGTGTCCCTAGCCCACCCCTGAGCTGAGATATTAGTGTTTTAGGTCATGATGCAAGATCACGATCAAAGAATCTCACAATCAAAGAATTTGCAGGCTTGCAGTCAAAGATTGTTAGCGAGCCGCGAATTAAGATTTTAAAAGCTTATAACTCTATTTTTTGATCGATTTGGATGGAACTAAAGCCATGGCTTAATAGAGCAGGGTCCCCTGAGTAAAACCCATTGACGTTTTACTTCGGAAGTGACCCCTGAGCCGAGATATTTGTGTTTGTGTGATTGGAAAACTGAAAACAAGATGGTGGACCTCGTGATCAAAGAATTTTGAAAATTCCTCGGCAAAAAAGATTCTTGAACTGTGAGGCTGCAAATTCTTTGATTGCCAGGTGAGACCAGATAGCCAGAACCGCCATTCTTCGATTGCAAGATATACATATATATTTTTCCATTGACTTATAATGGGAACTTAAAAGTGCCATAACTTTTGAATGTCTTAATATTTTTTCACCAAACAAAAAGTGGCATGTTAGGCCACCAAAGCTCTTTCAAACAAGCCATCATGCAGAGTGGCACACCACACAATGGCCGTGCAGGACCACATTAAGAATGCCAAAAGGTGCCTCCAAAAATGGATCATTTTGCATTTTTCAGCACTTTCGTACCCAAAGACCAGCACTCCGACACCAATGCAATTTGGCAGATCAAGAGATCTAGTGCACCCCAATGTGTGTACCAAATTTCAGGCAAATCCATTTAATGGGTCCAAAGTTATTAACGTCAAAACTTTTGACTTTAGTATGTAACTGGCCTCTCAACCCTAACTATAGTGGCACAACTGTGCCACTATTTTATATATATATACCAAATTTAAGGTTAAAGAGTAAAATTTTGTGAAAATGTCTTGATTTGCGACACTACTTTGCGACACTATGGCCAAAATAACAGGAATTCTTTGCCACCCTGCTGCAAAAGACCGGTTAGGTCTTTTGGGCTGAAATTTGGAGGGAAGAAAGCCAACATCCCACAGATGTGCCTTTTCATGGTTTGGTTACAAAATATTAAAGGGATGCAAAGTTATGATACTCTGAAGTTGACCCTTTTCCCCATAGACTAACATTATGGCATCAGCTGCACCTTTCGGGGTCCGTATCTCAGAAACTCTCCCAGATACGGACTTTTTGACAGAAAAAGACTTAGCCCCCTCCTAAGGGGCTAAGTACAAAACTAGCCAGGAAAGTCATAATTTATATGAAATTTTATTTTTTTTTCTATGTCACACAGTTCCTGAGATATAAGCAATTTAGTATTCCAAGTGCTCATTTTCTGCTCCGAGTCCCATTATTATGCATACATTCTTTGTACTCACTGTGTTTCTCTATGCAACTGTTGGTGATAAAAAGGGTGTACACTTTCGTTACTGTCACAGTTCATGTTCCCACTTGCATTTCCATAACCTTTTACATTACCGTTCCCGTCTACACCACCATGTGCATTACCCTTTGCGTTTTCATTTACGCTTGTGTTTGCATTACTGTTACCATTTGCATTCCCATTACTGTTTCTGTTTGCACTTCATTTTGCGTCAACATGTGCATTACAATTTGCATTTGCGAACGTGCTTCTGTTTGCATTTCCTTTGTCACCATCGTTGCTGTTACCATTAGCATTTGCATTTCCTATTGCGATACTGTGACCGTGCGCGTTAACATTTTCGTTTCCGTACGCATTTGCATTTCAGTAACTGTTTGCATTACTGTTCCCAAATATGCCACCGTGTGTGTTACCCTTTGCGATTTCGTTTGTGCTTGCATTTGCGTTATTATTAACATTTGCATTTCCATTACTTTTTTTTTTGCATTTCATTTTGTGTCACCGTGTGCATTACCCTTTGGGTTTTCGTTTCTCTTAACCTTTGCGTTACCATTTATATTTGTGTCGCCATGTGCGCTATTGTTTCTGCTTGCGTTTGCATTACCATTACCATTACTGTGTAACAAAACATCACATGGTGGGCCCCGCGCTCCCATTACCACATTCCATTCATTATTTACGGTGCTAATTCTCAAAAAGAAGGGAAATTCATGGCAAAAAAACTCTGTTTAATCCATCAGTTAGGGTTGTTCCACAGTAAAAAAAAACAAGGAAATTAGATGTTAGGGTTTCCACCCCCCCACCAACAGGCTTCGGGGCATGCATTGTGGTCATTGGTCCTAACTGTCACCCCATTCTCCTATACTGCACCACCTCCAGTTGTTCATGCATGGGATGGGGTAAGAGTTAGGGCCGATGACCCCAACGCACGCCCCGAAGCCTGTTGGTGGGGGTGCAGTGTGGGTGGAAACCCTAACATCGAATTTCTTCACTTTTGTCGCTGTGGAACAACCCTAACTGATGCATTAAACAGAGTTTTTTAGCCATGAAAATATATATATATATATATATATATATATGTGTATGTGTGTATATGTGTGTGTATATGTATATAGATACACATGTGCACGCTACAAGACACAGACACACACATATGCTTGTGACTTTGAAATATGTGACTAACTTTTGGGAGTAACGAGGGCTGGGGTATACTGGAATGCACAGGGAGAGGCATCACCAGTAGAAAACAGGAAGTTATTATCCTCTGTATAGACAGTTGATGAGACCCTGTCTGGAGTACTGCATGCAGTTCTGATGATTCCATCTCTGCAAGGACATAGACAGGATTGAGGCAGTCCAGAGGTGGGCAACTAAAATGGTGTAGGGACTGTACCAGAAGCCATATGAAGAGAGACTAAAGGAGCTTAATATGTATACCATACAGGAAAGGAGGGTGGGGGACATGACAGAAACATTCAAGTACCTCAAAGAAGTCAAAGAGGGTAGCATCTTTCAGAAAAATAGATATGCAATAACAAGGGGGCACAATTTGAAGACAGAGGAGGGATGGCTCAGGGGGCAATGTGAGGAAGTATTTTTTTCACAGAGATGGTGATGGATGCATGAAATGTCCTTCCAGAGGAGATAGAGGGTGGGGGTCAAAAACAGTGGGGAAATTCAAGAATGCATGTGACAGACAGAAGGCAATTCTGATGATGGGTAGGAAGAAGTAGGCTCTTTGTTAACTAGGATCTGCAGCTTATCTGACAGGTAGGGAAATGGGCAGATGAGGTGGACCAAGTGTTTGCCATCAAAATCTGTGTTTCCATGTTTCTATATTTCTTTTACATTTACAGTGCTTGTTTGGGAGTGGTTTCCAAGATGTATCACTACTTCTGTTTAACTCACTGAGCCCCATAGCTTTACATTATGGCCAGTACAGAATGAAAATGTTTGAGGTACAATTCTTTTTTTTTTCTTCTTTGAAGTATTTGTTAAAAAAGGGACACACATTTAATATTCTGCCACTTGTTGCTGATTATAAAAAAGTAAACCATATCTGTAACTGAAGCACCACTCATTTTGTGGATATCTTTGTACTAAATAACTTTTGTGCTCAAGTACCATGCTATTTTAGTTATTCACATTTGTTCTTCGCAGAAGTAAAACAGTGAATTTTCTGCCACTTTTTGCTGATTATAAAAATAATCTGTAAGGTATTGTGGTAGAGTGACCTCCCTTATTTCTCTTGGTGGGCTGGTATAGGTGTCTTAAAGGAGAGATACATAATCTGAGGTCAAATGCAACAACACAGTTTATTTAACTCAGCTTTGTCTAGAACCCACTGAAGTCACAGTTCCTTTAACAAACACAATCCTACTCCTGTCTACAATTCTAACTAAACATATTAATTCTCTCACTACCTCTGGTTTCCAGCTATTCTGGATCCCAGCCTCCATGCAGTATAACAAAAGTCCACTTACAAACTTTGCAGTCCTTTCCAAAGATCTCTGCAGTTTGAACCTGACCTTTGCAGCACAGCTTCCATCATTCCCCAGGTCTCCTTCATACCCTTCTATGTTGCCTAGGTGGATTTTATACACTGCATCTGATTAACATTGACTGCAGCTGTATTTGATTAGCTGCCAACCTGGATGCTTCTAGAATCTTTCCTATTTGGATACCTTTTTTGCCAGTCTGGATGCTTCCAGAGTACTGTGTAACCCCCCAAAAAGGAACAATGTTTCATCCATTCCCCAGCTGACACAGACTCCCTCTATCACTCTGCTACACAGCCCTCCAGCTCAGCACCACAGGATGAGCAGCCAATGTTGGGAGGCAGTGGAATCTCTCTGAATAGGGCTTCTGCATTGCCATGCAACAAACCTGCTCTGTATCTCACTGTAAAATGAAATGGTTGTAAGGACAGAAACCATCTGGTAATCCTAGCATTTTTCTTTTTATTCTAAAGTCATTGCAAATATAGATGGACCCATCCAGTCTGGGAACTAACACAATCAGGCTAGACCACTCGCTATGAAACTCTTCAATAACCCCTAGCTGTAACATTTTTTTATATCTCAGCCCTTACTACCTCCCTTCTGGCTTACGGAATGTGATAGGGCTTTAGCTTAATTTTCACTCCCAGCACAGTGACTATGTCATGGCATATTTCTTGTGTTCTACATGGCATATCAGAGAGCACATCCCTATTCTGGTTAGCCATCCATCTAGCCTGCTTACACAGGTCAGGTGTTAATTCTTCTGAGATTCTCCCCTCCAGCTCTGGTGAGTGATTACTTTCAGGTAGCACTTCTGATTTCATTATATAAGCCTTTCTAACTTTCCTGGGTTTGAGCAAGTTAATGTGATAAATTTTCTCATGCTTCCTAACGTCAGGCTGTCTAGTCTTATACTTCACTTGGCCCACTAGCTCTGTCACTTCCCTATGGAACTTCTGCAGTAGAGTATTATTAGCCTACTCTTGGCCAACATTATCCCCAGAGATGCCCAAGTTGCTTAAGTCACCGTTCTCTAATACATGGCTACTCCAGAGACTGGGTCTCTTGTCTCTTGGGTGATCTCAGTTTCACTTCATTGGGTTGCCTCCTTTTTTAAACATGTTTCATAAGTTCTTTTAGCATTTCCTCAATGTGAGTTTTCCCTGAAGTTTTAGTACCCAAAGGTTATCCTGCCTATGTTCTCCTTTCATCTTAAGATGCTTAAAGTTTTCCAGGTACAAATCTGGGGGAGCATGACATTTCGCTCCCAATATTTTGCTCTATGAAATCAGTCTCCCGACAGTTCACTCCTGTCTGTTTCACTCCCTCACATCAACACTCCACATCAATTCACTCCGACAGAAAAAATACATTATCTAGCACTGAACACTGAAACATTGAGAACATTGGCTCTCACAGTGAAAAACAATAAAGCAGCATAAGACAACAAGCACAAAAGCAGCAACATGGTCTAGTTTCCCACAGTAACACTAGTGAGCATTGAGCGTTAAACATTGAAACATTGAGAACATTGGTTCCTGCAGTGAAAAAATTTAAACCAATTTAAAGCATTAACATTTGGTAAAGTTTCTTACCTTACCTTTTTTCCATCTCGCCATGAATCACGTGATGTGTTGCCATGGGAACTGGTTGGCCACCTTAAGAATGAGTCATGTGACTATGTGCCAGTAAACAAGGAAGTACAAGGAAGTAATCCATTCAAAGTTCAGAACAAGTGAATAATACCGAAAAACAAATTTATTAAGGTAAAAACTTTAAAATAATGCAGGCGATGCAGCCAATGAGCATTCAATAATCAAAACAGTGAGCTACACTGTGGAAGAATTCATCTGTTGTACACTCATCACATTTCCCAATTACACACTTGAGTCGAGAAGCATTGTCCTTATAGACCCCTTTTGAGGTATTTGGTACATTTCCAGCAATTATTTGCCCAATTTCAGCATCTCTTTTTTTTTGTGGATGCCCTTGATGCCATCTATAAACTTCCACAAGGTTGGATGGGTCATTGATAGAATAGACTGCAACCTCCTGTGGAATGCTTCAATCGTGTTGTTAGTTTTGGCCCTTTCATCCCTTACAGTGTCACTGTGTTTCCAATGTGTAATTGAGCACCCTGTACCCCGTTGAATCCTCCTCCCAACCCAGGTGTCTCTAAAATAATCTATAATAGGCTTGAGTTCTGTTGGAAAAACATTCAAGGACTCATCAGTAGTGTCCTCTAAATGAGCCACAACCTGGTCGGTAGGGTAAAATGCAAGTGCCAGCCAATAGCAACATTTGATGCAAACTCGCTATCTTGCTCATATCGTTGCACTAGTCCCTCCATCTGAATTTTCCTAGAAATGCCCTGGGCAAAGTGGATAAAGCACCCCACTTACCTTGCATTTGGAAACAGTGTTTTAAAGTCTTGCAGAGAGGATTGCATTCTTTAATAGCAACTAGCATGCTGTCATAGGTTTCTCTGCATTTACCAGACAAAAGGGCAAAGATGTCAGGGTGCATACTACAAAAGTGCTCACCAATGATGACGTACATTTGGTGAAACAGCAGGGGTGCCACACTGAAGGTGCCATCAGCAAACAAATATGGACACTGCTCAAGGAAATCTAAGACTCGGTACCAAACACCAAGATTCTGTTTGGCCCTGACACACTATCATATAGGAGGAAGCTAAATTCACATCCAGCACTGGTTTTAAAAGTAGTGTAATAATGTGGGAATGCTAGACTGGTCAAGTCCCGGGGTTTGGGTGGTGCTCCATGAACATGTTGACGCTGTATTGTGCACTTGAGGTTCTTATCCTCCATTGTGCCCTGTGCTGCCAACAAGACATCCTTCTTGCAGTGCAATAGAAACTGGGCTATGTTGTTCTGGGTAGCAACTGCACAAACCTTTGCATGAGTAAGTGCCTCTACCCTCTCCACTGCTGCCGGGTCTGGAGCATGGGTGTGCTCACTGAATGTTGTGATAATGACTGGCAAATCTTAACTCTCAGTGTGCACACTGGCATTGCATGCCTTTTCCTTCTTTACTGATAGCTCACACTGCCAGATGGATTTTCCATTAAACTCACACTTGTGGTGGTTATAAATGTAATTGTTGGAGTCCATAAGCTTCTTCTTACCTCTCACAGACTGAATGAACTGGGCCATTTTCAGAACACACCAAACAGTGGCTTCAGAACCAACACCATTTTATGCAATGATTGCTCAGTTGAACACCAGGATTGAATAAATTATGTATGTAAATACATGGATGATACAGTATAGGGAATAGTATAATGAATCAGCTATGAGTGGGAGCAGAACATAACAGGGAGTGAATTGTCTGGGGGATAAAACTAGCGGGAGTGAATTGATACAGGAGCAGGAAGTCGGAAGTGAAAAGTCAGGGAGTGAAAAAGTGGGAGTGAAATATCATAGACCCCAAATCTGGGTGGGTGAATGGAAAAACTCTAGTGGACTTTCATTTGGAAAAATGAGTTTTGATTCAGGTTCTGGACTGTGCCCTAGGTGTGACTGCAGCATAGTTTGAAAGACAGGGAAGTCCCTTCTCAATATCAGTGGGTATGGTAGTTTTGGTACTGCCTTGACAGTGACAGAGCTGGTTTGACCATGCATAGAAACATAGAATTTGACAGCAGATAAGGACCACTTGGCCTACCTAGTCTGCCCATTTCCCTACCTGATGGATAAGCTGCAGATTCTAGTTAATCAACAGCTTACTTCCTCCTACCCCCCACTAGAATTGCCTTATGCTTGTCCCATGCATTCTTGAATTCTCCCACTGTTTCTGACTCTACAACCCCCTCAGGAAGGCTGTTCCATGCATCCACAACCCTCTCTATGAAAAAATACTTTCTAACATTACCTCTGGGCCATCCACCCTCTATCTTCAAATTGTGCCCCCTTGTTCTTGCACATCTCTTCTTCTGAAAGATACTACACTCTTGTACTTTGTTAATTCCCTCAAGATACCTGAAATTTTCTATCATGTCCTTCCTCTCCCTCCTTTCCTCAAAGGTATACATATTAAGCTGCTTTAGTCTCTCCTTGTATGTCTTCTAGTGCAGACCCTGCACCATTTTGGTTGCCCTCCTCTGAACAACCTCCACTCTGTCTATATATTTGTGGAGATGGGGTCTCCAGAATTGCACGCAGTATTCCAGATGGGGTCTCACCAACTGTCTGTACAGAGGGATAACAACTTCCTGTATTCTACAGTTGATGCCTCTCCCTATGCATCCCAGTATCTCCCCAGCCCTCCTTACTGCCTTCTCACATTGCTTGCTCACCTTTAGGTCATCTGATATAATTACTCCTAGGTCTCTTTCGATTTTTGTTGTTGTGATTAACTCATCCCCTATTGTGTACTCTTCCCCTGGGTTTTTGTTTCCCAGATGCATTACCTTGCACTTCTTTGCACTGAATCTGAGCTGCCACATATTTGACCATTCCTCCAACCTTGCCAAGTCCCTTTTCATCCTTTCGACCCCACCTTGTGTATCAACCCTGTTGCAGATCTTTGTGTCATCTGCAAAGAGACATACCTTTCCTTCCAGGTGCTCTCCAATGTCACTTATAAAGACATTAAAGAGAACCGGTCCCAGTACCGAACCCTGCAGTACCCCGCTAGTTACCTTCCTTTCTTCACTGTGGACTCCATTTACTATTACCCTTTGCATCCTGTTGTACAGCCATTTTTTTTATCCGGGCTACAACCTTGGGACCCACTCCAAGGCTGGCTAACTTGTATATTAATCTTTTGTGTGAGACTGTGTCAAATGCCTTGCTAAAATCTAGGTAGGCCATATTCACAGCCCCTCCCTGGTCTACTACTTTGGTCACCTAGTCAAAGAAATCTATTAGGTTTGTCTGACATGACCTTCCTGCTGTGAAACCATGCTGCCTTGGGTCCTGTGCCCCACTGGCCTCTAGGTACTAAACAATTCTTTCCTTCAGAAGTGATTCCATCATTTTCCCTACCACTGAAGTCAAACTAACTGGTCTGTAGTTTTCTGCCTCTGCCCTGCTCCCACTTTTGTGAAGTGGAATCACATTTGCCCTCCTCCAGTCCTCAGGTACCACCCCATCCTCCCATGATTTGTTAAAGAGAGTAGACAGTGGTGTTACTAGTTCTACCCTTAGTTCTTTTAGAATTCTTGCGTAAACCCCATCAGGTCCCATTGCTTTGTCCACCCTCAGTTTCAAGATTTCTTTCAAAACCCTTTCTTCTGTGAATGGACTGGTATCGACCCCCTTATTCAGTGTTTCTCCCTTGTTTGGTTTAGGTACCTCCTCCTCCTCCTCCTCTTCCGCTATGAATGTTGAGCAGAAATATTTGTCCAGTATCCCTGCTTTTTCACTGTCACCCTCTGCCCACATTCCCTCCCTTTTATTAAGTCCCTGTATCCCTCCCTTGGTCTTTCTTCACTACCTAATGTACCTATAAAAAGTGTTATCCCCCTTCTTAAGAGAGTTGGTTATCTTTTCCTCAGTTTGTGCCTTTGCTATTCTGACTGCCTTCCCTGCGTCCTTCTGCTTTAACTGAAAAAATTCTCTCACCTCTCCTTTTGTGTTTCCTTATATTTCCTGAATGCTATCCTTTTCTCCTTAACCATCCCTGCCACCTCTTTTGAGAACCATTGTGGTTTTTTCCTTCATTTTGTTTTGTTGATTTGCTTCACACAAAGACTTGTTGCCTTTGTGATGGCTGTTTTGATTATTCCCCATTGTTCCTCCACCCCTCCTTCTTGCCCGTTTGCTAGTGCTTTTCTGAGGCACTCTCTCATTTTCCCAAAGTCAGCCTTCCTAATGTCCAGTACTCTTATATATCTATTTATACTGGGGCAATTGGATAATATTTTACTAATCTAGATACACAGGTGATACCTGCCCTCTTAACCTTGTCAAACTGGGAAGGATCTATCAGATTTCCTGAAAATAGGGTACTTGCACTCCTCAAGTCTACCAGGACCACTGTTGGTTTTCCATTCACTGTATCCAGTGTCTAAAAGACATGAATACCATCAGCTACCCCAAACAAACTCACTACCCCACAGTGATCATTGTCTGTTTCTCCCATACTGCACAGCATGTGTTCTGGACTATTACCATAGTTAGCCACAATGTGCCCTAGTTCCCCAAACTCAAACATTGACAAAGGGTTTGAGGCTTAGTTCCCTCCTTACTGTCCTTTTCCCTAAGAAGTTCAAGTCCTTGTTCAACTTCAGGCTGCTCTTCAGTGCCCCCAAGCCTAGTCTCATTTTTACCAGTTCTACCATACCTCTGGGTTCTTGGGCTTAGGGGTCACCCCCAGGACCGAGACATCTCTGTTGTCGTAGTACATTAAAGTTCTCTGGTAGCCTGGTATTGCTGCACTAAGGTTACCATGCTGACATATGTAGTGGGGTTGACCTGCCCCATGCACTCACGTAAACAAGATGGAAGTCCACTGAGAAAACAATCCAATACTAACATCTCAATGATCTGGGCTGGGTAGTTTATATGTGATATTATACAATGGCAAGGAAAGAACCCTGAGCTCTGATTGATCAAAGTGTGCCTGGGACAGTGATGTTATCTCAGTATAGCATCACTGCATCAAGTTCAGGCACACATGTAACTGGATGTCATAAGTAAAAAAAAAAAAATCAATCCACATGCAGATTAGAGGGATAGAAAAATTAGCTATTTACTGTACCCACAGTTCCTCACTATGTAAATCAGTATACAGGATATTGCATTTCTGTATCACTACAGAAACTGGATTGAAAAGTTAATTTTTGGGTTAGAATTCTTCAACATGATCAAAATAGATTAACAGCCTTATGTTTACATGAAAAATACTTGTGGTCTTCTTTAGGCTATTTAAAATCAGAATGGCTATCCCTGATATTCAAATTATTACAGAAAGTGAGGTTAACCTACTTATATCAGTATAGGGCAAGAGGAATTACTATTAGTCTAAAATATCAATCCCTCATCACAAAGGCATTTAGAGAATAGTATAAGATCCTTGACTTAAATATTATTAAAAAACTTAAAATGTTTCCATTTTTGAGGATAAATGATCCCTGTCCTTATTACAGATATTACTTAGACATTCTTACAGAAGTAGAAAACAGAAAACAATATACTAGATATAGGTTAGAAGTATTTCCAAATAACATCTTGGAAGCAGTTTATGCAAAAAATACTACTCTTAGTTCTAGATTTTGCTCTTGTACCTGTTCCACACTGGAAAACTTGGAACATGTCATGTTTGTATGCAAATGGTATACTATACCAAGAGAAAAATGGATAGGGCCTCTATGCCAATCCATTCAAACAACAGATCAGAGCATCTTACTTATTATTTTCTTTACCACTAATGATGATATCATAATTAAGGCTGTGGCCAAATATTTGGTAAATATCTCTAGAATACGTCTTGGTAAAAAAATGAAAAAAAAAAAGAGAAACTAATATTTATATTATATATTGTTTAACAGGATAAAATCTGCATTCTTGATAAGGTTAAGCATTATGCCTACAGGTAATTGCACCTAGTTTACTATTGCCCTTGTATTTGTACTATGCACTTTATGGGGATGAAAGAAATGATTTCTTATTTACTTATTTATTTATTTATAAAGAGTATGTTTTATAGTAGTAACTTTTTGTATCTTGCTTCTTATATTTTATGTAACTACTTGTCTATGTTGTCATGGTTTTTGACCACTCAATAAACTTAAACTTGAACTTGAAACAGGATAGTACATCTCTCAGTGTAGAAATCTTCTCAGCTATCTGTACGTGTGCAATGCTTCATTTAAAAAAAAAAATCTCTGAAATCTTATATAGTTGTAACTACAGTGGAGCCTGCTTATGAGAATACCCAGTTTGCCAAAGAAAAATGTTCTTATATATGGGCTTACTCTCCTAGCCATAACCGAACCTCTTAGCCAGTGATCAAACAGGAGTTCAGCTTGTCTGTAGTTCATTTGCTTCACCAGGTAAGGAAAAAGGTCTGGCTCCCCATACGACATGCAGGGAAAACACCAGACCTTGCCCAACAATTAACACACCAAAATCTAGCCTGTGGAAAATCATGTACACAAATGCCCACAGACTAGGAAACAAGATCCCAGACTTGCAGACAACAATGACAGAGGCTAAACTGGACATTGTAGCCATTAGTAAGACATGGTTCACAAGTAACCACACTTGGGAAACTTCAGTACTCAGCTATGTACTGTTCAGAAGAGACCAAGGTGCAAAAAGGGGGGTGGAGTGGCCCTTTATGTCAATGAAAATATCAAAGCTACAGAAATTCAGAATACACAAGGAGCCAGAAGAACTGTGGGCCACCCTGCAAACAGGAAATGGGACAGTCATATGAACTGGGGTTGTCTATAGGCCTCCAGATCAGGGGTGGACATAGATACATTACTGTTAGAAAATATACAAAACATAACAGCTAAAGGGGAGGCTTCAAAATGCCAGATACAGATTGGTCAATACCAGCAGGAACATCTGCCAGAACTAGACATATAGTGGATTCCCTGCAGGGGAAGGGCCTCAAACAACTGGTAGAATAACCCACAAGAGACAGAGCTATCCTAGATCTAGTACTGACTAATGAGGAAAAGATCACAGATCTCCAGGTAGAAGGTCACCTGGGGGCAGTGACCATCACATGGTATGGTTCAATTTGGCCACTAGAAATAAATCATCCCATTACAAAGCCAAAAAATGGGACTTCAGAGGAACTCACTTTGATAAGATGGCCAACAGAGTTAAGCTAGCCCTAGCAAGAAGAAATACAGGTGAGGGGGTACAGGCAAAGTGAGCAAGCATTAAGAATGCAATAATTGAAGCAACATCCCATTGTGTTAGAGAGAAAAGCAAAAGCAAATGAAGGAGGAAACCACTCTTAGTCTCAAAAACAGTAGCAGACAAGGTCAGAGCCAAAAGTCTGGCATTCAGGAAATATAAGGGAATGCAGTGGAATGAAGATAGTGAGGCATACCAAACTTCTCCAAGGGAAGCAGGGAAGGCAGTAAGGCAGGCAGAGGCCCAAACCGAGGCAACACTAGCATGAACAGTAAAAGAAGGTGACAAGACTTTCTATAGATACATTAGTGAAAGGAGAAAGTCCAGAGGGAGTATTGCTAAGATCAAAGGATATAAGGGGAAGTGTGGGGAGGAGAACCAAGGAAAAGCATTTAACCTAGATACTTCTGCTCAGTATTTACTGAAGAGAAGGTAGGGCAGGGTCCACAGCTCAGCACCATGGACACGGGGGGGGTGCACTAGTCCCTTCACAAAAGAAAGGGTCCTACAAGAATTTGCTAAGCCCAGGGTGAAAAAGGCATTGGGACCTGGTGGCATACATCTCAGGGTACTAAAGGAGCTAAGGGTGGAACTAGTACGGCCATTATTGGAACTGTTTAGTGAGTCTCTGAGCACAGAAGAGGTCCCAGAAGACTGGAGAAAGGCTCGTGCGATCCTGCTCCACAAGGGTGGTAGCAGGGAGGAGGCAGGGAACTACAGACCAGTCAGTCTTACCTCAGTAGTAGGCAAGATTATGGAGGCACTCCAAAAGGAAAAGATAGTGCAACACCTGGAATCCATAGAAGCACAGGATCCAAGACAGCATGGTTTACAACAGGAAGGTCCTGTCAAACTAATTTCATAAATTTCTTTGACTTGGTAACCAGAGTGGTGGACCAAGGGGGAGAAGTTGATGTCACCTACCTTGACTTCAGCAAAGCTTCCGATACTGTTCGACATAGAAGATTGATTAATAAGCTGTGTAGGCTCGGGGTGGGTCAGAAGTTGGTCAACTGGGTGGCAAACTGGTTGGCTGGCAGAGAACAGAAGTGGTAGTAAACAGTATACAGTCAGAAGAGATGCAAGTCACTAGTGGGGTAACTCAGAGATCAGTCCTGGGGTCAGTCCTCTTCAATATCTTCATCAGTGACATTGCAGATGCACTGGAGGGTATAGTTTGTCTGTTTGCAGATGACACCAAGATCTGCAACAGAGTAGATGATCCAGATGGGGTGGGCAAAATTAGAAGAGATCTGGATAAACTGGCAAAATGGTCAGAAGAGTGGCAACTGGGGTTTAACACAAAGAAGTGCAAGATCATGCACATAGGGAAGAGAAACCCTGAAGCCACCTATAGGCTTGGAGGGAAGTTGCTGGCAATCACAAGGGAAGAAAAAGACTTGGGCATCATCATCACAGATGACCTGAAATCATCCAAGCAGACCACTAAAGCAGTAGGTAAGGCTAGAGGAGTGTTGGGGTGTATTAGTAGTGGTATCTCAAGTCTTAAAAGGGAGGTGATAATCCCTCTTTACAAGACACTGGTTAGGCCCCATCTGGAGTATTGCATGCAGCACTGGAGGCTGCACCTGCACAAGGACAATTAACAAAATGGAGGCAGTCCAGAAAAGGGCAACCAAAATGTTGCAGGGACTGCATTAGAAAACATATGAGGACAGATTAATGGAGCTCAATATGTATTCCCTAGAGGAAAGGAGGGAGAGAGATTATATGATCGAAACATCCAAACACCTTAAGGGCATTAACAACGTGAATGGTGTTTCAATATAAAAAAAAATAGCAGGACAAGAGGACACAGCATGAGATTAGAGGGAGACCAATTAAGGGGTAATGTGAGGAAGTTCTTTTTCACAGAAAGGGTAGTGGATGCATGGAATGGCCTACTTCAGGAAGTGGTGGATATAAATATAGGCATAAGGGAGCAATACAGATGAGTATGAATAGATAGGCCATTGAAAGAGCACAGGCCAATGGAACATTCATAAGGTAGAAAAAATGGGCAGATTGGATGGGCCTTGCGGTCCTTATCTGCCATCAACCTCTATGTTTCTATGAACACATGGAGGTGCTAGTAGAGTGCCAAAATACCAACTGTGAGCATTTTTCATCTGTTATAATTGTAAAAAGCCATTTAAAATAGCTGAGAAAAAGTTTAAAAGTTACTTTGGTCAGTTCAGCTGACTACTTTCTTTATTTTACAGATGAAACACATACTGTACTGTCAATGTAATGCAAGACTGACAGTTATGAACAGCAATTTTTTTTTTTTTTTTATAGTGACTGCCTTTTAGATCACCTGTTTTAGATTTGTCATTCAGGGACTGTGGTACCACACCTCTGGATTGCCCCTCTACCTCCACTTCCGCTTCTCCTTTGCCTCTCTCACCAGCGACCAAGCCACACATGTTCCCTTTCTCCACTTTATCTCCAGTCATCTTTTGTTGTGTGCTCACAGAAGAGGTGTACCACAGCAGGACAGAAGCTGCCATCAAAGTTCAGCCATTCAAACTCCTGCGGTCAGTTGCCATGATCTGCTCTCATCTGCTTAGCTCTCGCCAGCTTCCACGCTGCTTCCTTCCTTCCCCTTCCTCTGGACCATCCCCAGTCTGCTTTGTAATGACAGCTGAGGACATTTTCTAGCTGATTTTCTGAGCAGCTGTGAGCTTGGTACAGTGTGTTTTCTCTGTGGCTGTGGGATCTGGTAAGGCTAGTTCTTTAATTAGCTGTAATTTTCACCTGTAATCAACACCTAGCCAGATATAGGAGTAGTTGCTAATGACTGCGTGAATAGACTTTGGTAGCTAGTGGCTAAAAAAAAAAAGTTCCTTTAACTGGGCTGATAGCTCTTATAAATGGGCTTTAACCCATAGAAATACATTGAAAAAAATTGGACATCAGCACAATATTCCTAACAATGGAATGTTTCTTTAACCAATGTTCTTATAAGTGGGTTCTGCTGCACTACCATAAAAGGACA
The DNA here is from genome assembly GCA_016271365.2 of Neoceratodus forsteri. NCBI lineage: Eukaryota > Metazoa > Chordata > Ceratodontiformes > Ceratodontidae > Neoceratodus > Neoceratodus forsteri. The sequence goes on along the minus strand of CM028137.1, from coordinate 30,462,733 downwards.
CTGCACCTCCAAGTAAGGAAAAATGGAACACAGCTTCATAATGTACGCATAATGCTTTGCCGTATATGTGTGCATATTGGGTGCTATACTGTAGGCACTACTACCATAATATGACACTGCACAATCTTGAGGAAGAAAAATTTAAGTTAACTTGGTAGCCAAAACCAGAAGAGAGTGGTGATAAATGCATGGCGAGAAGAACGCTAGAAATGAAATATGAATGTTCTGAGGAGGATAAGTTGAAATCTGCCCTGCGGTGAATAGAATGCTGAATGAGTAAAGATTTTTCTTGAATGGACTTGCAAGATATATGTGAATAAGGCAAAGTATAAAAATAAAAATAAGAAAAGCAACACTGTGTATGGGGCCTGAAGACGTGGCATCTTGGCTACAAAACTGTTGCCCAGGATTTTGGTGTGGACTTTTAAAATTAAACAAAAGGTGTTTATGGCAAAATAAGAAATTATGTGAGCAGTGGAGTTCATCCTACACTGTGATATTGTTCTGAACTTTATAATTTGCCCATAATTCTTTCTTGCTGTATGTGAATCAGCATATTAGCTGTTATACTGCTGTAACCATTTTATTGAGGCACTATACTGCAGTCACCACTACCAAAAAAGAGCCTGCACTGCTAAATAAAGAAAATTTAAGTTCATGTTATGATCTACCAAGAATTCCTTTTTGCTATATATAAATTAGCATACTACCTGTTCTACTTTTTTAACCACTACCAAAATAAGACTTAATGGATTTAAGAGAAATTGACTATTTTATCTCTAAATATTAAAATGTAAAGGACACAGTAGAGCCATTGTATAATAGCAATAATGCACTCCAGGTTGTGTGTCGTGCTGGGATAATGTCACTTCTCAGGTGCTGGATACACTCGGCCTGTGGCCTCATCCCCAATCACCCAAAGCATGATGTTATCCCAACACAACACATGCACTGTCATGCATTATTGCTTAATTAATGACTTCCTGGCCAGGTGGATTAAGTCAAACATTTGTGATCTTGGGGCCCTCCCTTTCTGGAACCACCAGTTATAGAACCTCTGAGCTCTCACCGTTGGAGTTACTCCAGTCCTTATCAGGATCTCCAATTTCTGATTGTCATAGTCTGTTGCTGCTTCTCCCTTTAAGAAATAATATACATTTTGGGCTTTGCCCAGCAAGAACAGCACCAGGATGCAGGCCCATTGAGAGAGCAGCCAGGCCTTGTGAAGTGCAATTCATTCAAAGCCCATCAAGTATGCCTCCATGTCATTTTCTGCAGACAATGAGTCACACAAATTGTTTTTGGTTTGTCATTATATGACTCTGAAAGGCTTGTTGACTCATGCCTTGCACTACCTTTTTGAGGGCAGTGAACGTCTCCATAATATGGGTTATTAACAAATGGTTAGTCTCCTGCTGTGCAGCTGTCAGCTAAAACAGGGCTTTAACAACCTCTTCCATTTCCTTGACATACCAGGGAGTCCATGAATCCCAACTCTGCCACCAAATGTGGTTGAGTGAACCCTGTAGAAGGGCTGGTATAGGTGTGTCCAAGGACATATATACAATCTAAGAGCAAACAAAACACCACAGCTTATTTAACTTGGCTTTGTCTCAAACCAACTGTGGTGACAGCCACTTTAACAGACAAACAAAATTCTACTCCGTCATTAGTTCTAATTAAACACAGTAATTCCCTCACTGCCTCAGGTTACCAGCTACTCTGGTTCCCAGCCTCCGTGTAGAACAACAAAATCCACTTACAAAACATCACAGTCCTTTCCAAAGGTCTCTGTAGCTTGAACTTGTCCTTGGCAGCACAGCTTCCCACATCAAACAGGTCTTTCTCCCCCTCTTGTGTTGTTTATGTGGGTTTTAGACACTGCCCCTAATTAATATTGACTACAGCAGTGTTTGATTACTTTTCTACCTGAATGTTTCCAGAGACTTCCATGTCTGGATGCTTCAAGAGTTCTGTCCAACTCCCTTAGCATTTCCAAACAAGTTTTGGCAGGAGCCAATAGAGCTGCAGCCAAGAAATGTGGGATAAAAATATTGATAATTTTCAAAGTTACGAGCCTGTGTTTAAAAAGTGTAATGTAGGTTCAGAAATTTGTTGTTTTATAATATTTTTATGCCAAACTGTCAATATAGCCTTTTTATGACCCTGCCTCATGAAGAAGGGCAGAGAAGTTGTTTGACTCTTAGACTAAAGGTGATTTTATGCACGGACTGCAAAACCAGTTTTTAGAATGTAAAAACACATTTTGGGCAGGAGTTGAAAAATGACAGCTGTCACATTCATGGGGTGCTGTAAAGAAATGGCTATGTTTAAAATTTGGGGTAAAAGTATAAAATTTATTTTATTTTATTTTATTTAAACAGCAGTTTGGAAAACCTTTGAGCCATAGGCTCATTTACAAAGGTACCTTGTCCCAGTAAGACAAACCAAAATACACAGTATAGCAGTACAACACATAAGTATAACAGTAAATTAAGACATAGATACAAACAAGCTGGTACAGGTAGGATGGATGCAAACAATACCAGAGTTATGTCGTCCTTAGCAGCTTAGTAATAAGCTTTGTCATAAATATTAGTACGGCTTTGACTAGCGGCAGTTATAGCATCGGTGTTAATAAGGTGGTTACGTAAGGAAGTTTTGAAGCTCGATATGAGAGCTTGGAGATGGAGGGGGCAGTGTGTTGAACCAGGAGGGGGCCCTAAAGTTGAAGGCTCTTTGGCCGTGAGAGGTCCTAGCTCTAGGGATAACAAGAGAGGTTTTCCTAGAGGTCCGAGTATGAACTAGTGGGACAGAGCGGCGTATGGTGGTGGTCAATCCTGGTGGGGAAATCCCAAGGAGGGTCTTTTTTGTAAGGGTACAGGTAAGATATTTGAGGCACTCGTCGAGATCAAGTACCAGTGCTTTAGAATACAGTAGACAGGTGTGTGTCATCCTAGGTGCTCCAGTAATTAACCTGCAGGCCTTATTCAGAGTAGTGCGAATTTTATGGAGTGCGGTCTGATCAGCAGCACCATACACCGGCAGTCCATAGTCCACTAGGGACAGGATAGAGGAGGTGATCATGAAGTCAAGAGCCTCCGGGGGGAGGCAGTGTTTATACCGAAGTAAGATGCCCAATCGGATATTAGTGGCAGTGGCTAGGGCAGCGATGTGTCCATGGAAGGAGAGGGAGGGGTCAAAATGGATCCCTAGGTATTTATAGGAGCAAGCTTGTTCGAGTGGGAATGAGGACCCAGAGTGAATGAGGAGTTTGAAGTTGCAGGACTTTTATTACCAAAGTTACAAGTTTACATTTGTAAAATTCAACTTAGCTTCATTTTTGGTTTTTTAATATTTTTACACCAGATTTAGAACATAATTTTCTTATGACCCCGTCTCATGACCAAGGACACAGGAAATGTTCAGCTCTTGTCCAAAAGGTGATTTTGTGCAGGGACCGCATAATCACCTTTTTGGAATGCTCCCAGGTCTCTAACAGAGGAAATTATGCCTGAAAATACATAAGGTGCTATCCCTGAATCTCACGTCATTGAATCTTGTGTAAATGGTTGAATTGGAGGCTAAATGTAGAATGTTAGACTTAGTTTGATCCATATTTTTTGGAATTGCCCAAAAGTAGTCCTGCTTTGGACAGACATTAAAAATTAAGTTGATTCCATGCTTGGCCTTGAGGATCTTTTCATTCCCGAAATATGCCTGCTTGGGGTTGCATCCCGTATCTCAGTTAGGAACAGAAAGTTCTATATGGCTCTGATTTCTATTACCCTTAAAAAGGTGGTTCTTAGACACTGGAAAGACCCTGTAGTGATCAGTTACTCTGAATGGCTTGAGGATTTACTCTATAGTTTGAGGACTGAGAGGATGATAGCCATCCTTCAAAATAAGATTCCCAGGTTCGAGAAGATCTGGGCCCCCTTTTATACTGCCTATTCACTGTAAGATATATGGGCGCCCCCTCAAACACAAACAAATAAAGTGGTCTTGTGCAGGGAGGGTAGCGGGGGAGAGTGGGGGGGAAGGAGGGGTCTTTTTATTCTTTGGGGTATGTTCTTTGTCCTTTTTTTTTTTTTACTTTGTTTTTGGGGGGAATATTGCAAAGAATGTCTCCTGTCATTAGTTGGTTCAAACATCAAGGTATACCTCCACGATTGTATCATGTTTTCTGGAAGCATTCTTTGTGAATAAAACTCAAATAAAGATTTAATGGCAAAAAAAAAAAAAAAAAGAATGTTAGACTTAGGCATAATATTGATAACAGAAACATGGTGGGACTCTAACTCCTCGTGATTGAAAGAGATCCCTGTTTTTTTAAGCTCTATCACAAAGACAGAGTTGACCAAGTAGGAGGAGGAAGAGTCTGCCTCTACGTTAGAAATGACATTGCATTTTTTCAACTTCCCTACTCCACAGCAACTGAAAGCATATGGGTGAATATTCAATTTAAGGGACAACCCCTGATACTTATATATACATGCTATAGGCCCTCCATCGGCCGACCTTGATTACATATCCACATTAATTAATGATATTTCAACTCTGGCCAATATAGACAATACCATAATTTTAGGGGATTTTATATGCCCACAATTAATTGGATTTCCCTAACTGGTAGTTCCCAACATGAAAAAAAAAAACTTTGAAATTACATTAATTGACACAGGACTTGAGCAAATTATAATGGAACCAACTAGAGGAGGCAATATATTGGACCTTCTAATTACCAATGTTGGTGACAAAATCTCTAACCTTATTATACACGACCCATTAGGAAACAGTGACCATAGTTCTATATTGTTGACTCTAACACATGATTATCAGTCCCCCACCAACCAATCTTCATTCAAAAATTATGAGAATGGCAATTTTGAAAAAATTAATGGCCACTTAAACAAAATTTCATAGGAGAATATTCTATCACCCATCCCTCTTGAGGATGCTTGGGGGTACCTAAAATCCACAATCCTTAACCTAGAAGAAACATTTGTCCACACTAAGAAAAAATATAATAAAAAAGGAAAGATTCTGTTATAGTTAAATAAATCCATAAAAAAACTAATTAAACATAAAGAAAAACTCTTTTCATTACTAAAAACATGCAGTGGTGGTGATAAAGAGGAAATTCTTCACAATTATAAGAAAGTAGTGAAAGACTTAAAACTTTGAATCTTACATTCCAAAAGAAATCTAGAGTTTAGAGTAGCCCACTCCAAAGATTGCCACAAATCACTATTGTCATATCTTAATGACAAAAAAGGAAATAATAGACACATAGGGCTACTAATTGTAAACAGTTCCACACTTGCATCAGACAAAGAAATGGCAGATACATTTAAGAATTTTTTTTTTTGGTCATTCTTTTCAATCAAAGAAGTATTTGATTCCTTCACTGACATAGCACACACTGATTGTAGCTAAGCATTAACTATGCCCAGCACCCTTTTGCTACTACAATCATTAAATAAAACTTCAAGTTCAGGTCCTGACAATCTAAATCCCAGGTTCCTGATCAAAACTTCTGAAATCTTAGCTCTTCCCTTAACAATAATTTTTAACAAATCCATTTCTGAAAGTTCAGTTCCCCAGGACTGGCTAAGGACCATGGTTGTACCTATTTTTAAGAAAGGGAACTGCTCAAAAGTAGAAAATTATCAGCCTATTAGCCTCACCTCAGTTCTTTGTAAATTGATGGAGAAATTGATTAAATCCCTTTTAGAAAAAGAAATAGTATCACTGAACATCTCCAATCAGTCCCAACATGGCTTCAAGCAGGGATACTCATGTACTACTAACCTTGTAGCCTTCTACAATTACATAAGTCAAAGCCTTGACTCTGGCTTTCCCATGGATGTAATCTTGTTGGACTATGGCCATGTATTTGACAAGGTAGTACATGGCAAGCTCATTACTAAACTACTCAAAATGGGCTTTTCTCCAATTGTAGTTAAATGGGTTACCAGCTGTCTGTCTGACAGATGCCAGAAAGTAAGAATAAATGGAACCTTATCAGATAGGGGACAAGTGACTAATGGGGTGCCACAGGGTTCTGTCCTTGGACCTATGTTGTTCAATATTTTTGTCAGTGATATGCAGATAGGCCCATGTAACATACTATCCAAATGTGCTGATAACACCAAGCTGGGGGAGAGTTGATTCATCCACAAATAGGACCATGCTTACTAACGATCTGAATATCATTGAACACTGGGTTTATTCCAATGGTATGTCCTTTAATATAGACAAATGCACTGTTTTACATTTGGCAAACACAATCCCACACAGACTTATTCCCTAAACAATATTCCCCTGAAATTATCTCAGAGTGAGTGGGTCCTGGGTGTGATGGTCAATAATAAGTTATCCTCAACTGACCAGCGTACAAAAGTGGCCAAAATATTGAATGTGCTTCTTATGCACATTAATCTCACATTTGTCTAAAAGACGGAAGAATGCATTATGCAAGCAATAATACCCGACAGGGTGGGTGGTATTGGGCAATACCGGACTGCCCAGGGGCATAATGAGGCCCGACGCCGGAGGCAGAGGGCCTTATATCCCCTGGAAGGTCCAGTATTGCCCATACCGCCCACCCTGGAGGGTATTATTGCACTTAGAAAATGGGTTATTTGTGAAATGTTTTATACAATAATTAAAAAGTGGTGCAAATGTGCTTAAAAAACTGGAATAAATTAATAAAAGTTATTTTGTTGCAAAGTATTCCCTGTAGTGGTATAGCTGTGTAGTGGTATAGCTGTGTAGCTAGCAGCAGAGGGAGCTTTTGTTTTGCATGCCCTGATTTTATGTGCCTTTATCCCTGCCTGAGAGGTAGTTGCCTTGTGCCTTGTGTCCCTTTGGTTTTTTTGAGCAGATCCTAGTCCTGTGCGTCATTCTGTGGCTGTTTTTTTTTTTTTTTTTTTTTTTTTTAAAGAGACTGAGGTGGGGTGAGACTGTCATCGGTAGCATAGTTAGAAGAAAGCATTTCTAGCAAAATTAAAGCCGCTTCGTGTCCTGTTATGTCAGGCGGGACGTGCGAGTCAGACGTCTTTGGGAGGACAGATAGAGATGTGAACGGGCAGCATTTACTGGCAAGAACAACAAATGTAAGCTTTTTTAAAATATGCAAAGCATTCCTGACAGACTGCTCGAGTCAGGTAGTCAGATCATTTTACTGGCTCGGTTTGTGTGTGAATGACGACGGGCAACCGGCGACGGGGTGGGGGGGAGGGAGGAGCGGGGCTCTGCTCGAGTAAGTAAAGTAATTCAACTGTGTGCCAGGATTAAATGGTTAGGAGTTTAAAAAAACAGTGTTCTGTGGACTACAATGCTTAAGAAAGTGTCTTGGGGTGAGAGTGTTACATCGCGTATTTCAGGGACAGTAACGCACGCTAAGCGTATAAAAAAATGGCAGCGATTTTGAATTTGCCAAGGATCTTTTGCCCAATGAGTAAGCAGAGTAGGCAAACGGATATGTTAGGTGGTGATGGGGTAAGGTTAGTGGCACTTTTTATTTGCTGGGCATCTATTGAAAGTTAATGTACCCCCCTGGCAGGGGTACTAGCCAATCAGAGCCCAGCAAATAAAAAGCCCATTTTCTAATCCACTATATAGGACACATAACAGACCTTATTTTGATTATGGGTCTCCCTTTCGGAGCCCATATTTAATAAAGGATATAAACAGGATTGAACAAATACAGAGGAGAGCAACTAAGTCAGTTCCCCACCTGGCATCTAAAAATTATCTGGCGAGACTCCAGGCTACAGGGCTCCATTGTTTACAAACCAGAAGGAGCAGGGGTGAGCTCCTTTTTCTATTTAAAATCCAGCACTCACCTGAACAGATGCAGCAATGTGGACTATCCTTCTCTAAGAGAAAGATAGTCCCCAGACTCTGTAACAAACAAATTGAAGTAAGTAAGTAAGGCTAGAACACATAAGAGATTAACCTTTTTCACTCTTAGAGCACCTAGACTATGGAACTGGCTCCCACAAGAACTTGTTTGTCTTATTTTTTTTTCTTCCTTTAAAAAAGGCCTAGACAAATGGCTAAAACCAAATCAGATTTAGGTTTAATGACCCACAATGTTGTGGGGACAATCTCGATGGGCTTTGGCCTTCTTTTGTTCATAACTACAAAGTTAACCAAGTGAAAAAAAAACATTTTGGTAAGGATTTGAAAAATGACAGCTGTCACATTCATTAGGTGCCATAAGGTTATGGATATGTTGTAAATTGGGGTAAAAATATTGAAAATTACCAAAGTTACAAGCCTGCATACACAAAATTCAACATAGGCTCATGACTTTTTTTTTTTTATATATAATATTTTTACAATGAATTTTCAAAATAACCTTCCTGTGATCCCAATTCATGAACAAGAGTAGAGAAAATTGTCAAATCTTGCCCAAAAGGTGATTTTGCACATGGAACAGGAAACCACCTTTCGAGACAGATTTGCCTAATATCAGTGCACTTGTTCATGAGGTGGGGTCCCACAAAAGGCATGTTGAAAACATGGGCCAAAAATGTGTAAAAATGTCCAATTATACCACTAGGTTCAAAACACCATTGAAATACATTGAACTGCATACCTGTTTCTGCACATCACATTTCAGCTTTGAAGAGTGAAGACATGTTTACAGTCCAGAGAGGATTACGGCATTGGACCCCTGATGGGTAAGTAAGGGGGGTGGGAGATGCTGAGTCAAAGGGGCAGAAGGGGGACTTTTATAGCTGTAAAAGACATCAAATGATAGTTTTCTTTTTACAGGTTTAAACAAAAATGGACTGAGGACTCCTACATGGGGGTGGGGGCATTGGGCAACCCCCAGTGTCACTGTTATGTTTCTGTTTGGGGAGAGTTGGGAGGTGGATGTTAAAAGGGAGGGTCAGGTGGGTGAAAGATATATATAGATCTATATAAAAAGAAAAAAAAAACACAAATAACCGTGCATGCACGACAGTGAACGGGGCGGGGGGGGTTATAAAAAGAAAGAGGATTGGTCATCGGGACACTGGAAGATTGGGCACCCCCAGTGTTACTGATATATTTCTGGGGTGGATGTGAGGGAGCTGGTGCTGAGAAGAAGGGTTGGGTTGGGGGGCAGGAAAAGTATATGTTGTAAAAACTGCAGTTCATGGTCACAGTGGAACACGGCGCAGTCCACCATGTCCAAGCAGTCATGCATGTGAAATATAGCTCAGTGGTTGTCTTGGGCATGGTGGACTGTGCTGTGTTTTGCTGTAACCGACCACTTAAGAGAAGTAGTGCATTTCCACTACTAATGGACAGAGCAGAGTGCTTCACAGATGGGGAGGTGACTGTGAGGCAACTCCACACTGATGTTTGGTTGGAAAACTCTCCATGTTCCAGTTACAGGAAGTCTCCTGTGCTCCACCCACTCTAGCCCTGAAGAGGCACAACACTCAATCCATTCCTCTTCTGACATAAACTCCCTCTATCACTCTGCCATAGTATCTATAAATGAAACACCACTTGTTTTGTAGATATTTTTGTGCTGAACACCTTTCGTGCTCACAGTGTCATGCCGTTGTTTTTTGTTTTGAAGTTATTCGCATTTGTTTGTCAAGAAAGTGAAAATAATTTAATATTCTGCCATTTTTCACTGAATATAAGAAAGAGCAAAAAGGTATCTATAAATGAAACACCACTGATGTTGTAGATATTTTGTGCTGAACAACTTTCACACTCACAGTACCATGCTATTATGTTTGATTTTAAAGTTAATTGCATTTGAATATGGTTAGTACTACAGCTGAGGCCAAACATTCTAAACCTATGACATAGTTGTACTGTACAAGAAAAGCTATCACTATGACACAATGTATTAAGAAAGGATATTGATACATTTTCTTGGCATTATGTCAGTAAAATCTTTCTTCTTTCAGACAGATATCACTTTTTATCTGGCCAGTTATCTCAAATTGTATGCTGTATACTGTGAATCTACTGTATATGCTGTATGTATTTGTTCTGTTCAAAATACTATGTTCCTCCAAAGAAACAACCTTACAACCCAACGGAGATGTAAGAATGGATGGACTGTAAAGTCTAAACTGAGTGTATTTAAAATAACTGTTTTTTATTGTTTTATGTAACTTACTCCCTTTATTGTTCTAGTCTTCCCACCAAATTTCCCTGTTCCATACCCACCCCCTCCCTGCAGCAGTACCTCCTTCACCCAAAATAGGCAATGGCCTCCAATCATTTGCCCCTCCCATGATGGAGCCCAATCCCTTAAACTACCCTGGGAGAAGATCAGATTTGACTGATTACCAGAGATGTCAGCTTGGAAGTTGGCTTTGAAAGATGGCCAATCTGGGCTAAATGGTCACAAGGATGCCATCACAAGTCAACTCAGCCACCATCATGTCACATATTATAAGGGGAGGGGCTATATTGAGGGTGCTATAACTACGTGAATCCCTCCCCCTGGACAACCAGGGTACAGGGCATCATTTGAGAGTACCCAGGTGTTATGCTTGACACCCCTGTGATTTCTTACTAACCTCTATGATGTCGATTGCAACATCTAGAAGCCCCTAAAATGTTGTTTCCCTAGTATTTATTTACATAAAATATGGTGGGTGGAAGAGCCTTGCAAACCCTGTGATTTTGCTGAAATGGGACTTTGCATCCACTTTGAATCCACAGAACACCTAGGGTACATTCACATACTGTACAATATCGTGAAGAACCTCTGATTTTCACAGTAAGACTGTGGGAATGTTTTGGACAACTCCTCTTCCAACTGGCTGCTTAACTAGGACTTGAACCTGACCAATCTACATGGAATGTGCTCACACTAATCATTAGACCTTGACTTGACCACCCTTAAAGACTCATTCTTTTTTTAATCAAGCATTTTCTGAGGCCTTGGATACTGTAGGGCCATCCACCCTGACCCCCAACCCTCCAGCAGCTGCCTCCCCAGGACCTACCTTGTCCCCTGTGGATTTCCCACTGTCATCAGGCAAGGGGAGGGAGGGAGGTTTGTCCTCCCCATCCCCAGAGCACAATCCATTTGGTGATCCTGGCAGCAGTGCAAGTCAGGCAGTGGGCCTGATTTCATTCGCCAGTGCCAGGCTTTTTCCTTTTTCCATTTTCTCTTACATCCGGATTCATGCAATGCTGTATATGCATGTAGAGATATGTATTGCTGTATATGCATGTAGAGGAATGTACATGCCATGCTCTGACCACCAGAGGTCCCCTTCTAAGGTGCACTGACTGCCCTGCCCCTGCACCTCTACAGAGTGGCATTCTAGGAGTGATGCATCATGCCCCCATCTCCCCAGAGAGCAGAGCAGTCCTCTCCATCACATCTCCACAGGGTTGTACTCTAGGAGTGCTGCATCATGCTCCCCCTCCCCAGGAGAGGAGAGGACAGCAGTCCTCCAGATGCTCCATCCTTCTCATCCACCCATACTACCCCTGGGAGTTAAACACACTTTCTTGATAGATGTTGAAGACACTAAAAAATCAGAATGATTCTTTGTTAGAAATCCTTTTCATTTTTAGATCAGTCATGGATCAGAGCTGTCTGTCTTAAGTGATAAGCATTACTTTCCTTCCTTTCTGCGCACAATACCTGGAAATCAGATCCAAAAGTATGCCTTGACTAAATTACTGCAGCACTTTGGCTGGATGTGGATAGGCCTGATAACAGCTGATAATGATGTTGAAGAAAATGGTGAGCATGACCTAAAAAATGAGATTCAGAGAACTGGTGGATGCATTGCTTTCACAGAAAAAATTCATGTACGCTACTCCCAGGAAAAGTTTACTACAATTGTTGAGGTGATCACGAAATCCTCAGTGACTGTAATCATTGTCCACAGTGAAGATGTGCATGTCAAACCATTACTGAGTGCCTTCCACAGGCAAAATGTATCTGGAAAGGTTCTGGTCTTCTCTACATCATTTCATATCACTCCAGGGTTGTTCACAAAGGAGGAGAGGAGATTCTTAAATGGCTCCATAGCATTTGTGCCCATAACAGGTGACATGCCTGGCTTTAGAGATTTTGTAAATAGTCTGCATCCTAGGACATCTCCAGATGACATTTTTATTAAATTACTGTGGGAGAAAGCACTTGACTGTAACTGGCCAGTGTATAATGATTCCAACACAATAACTTCTAAAGGAATAGAAGAAGGAGCATTAATATGCACAGGTCTTGAAAAAATCGAGGACCTTGATCCACAGACATTTGAAATGACTGATCTGAGTTACACATACCATGCCTATGTGGCAGCATATGTTTATGCCTATGCCATGGACAACATGATAAGATGTAAATCCCCCAATGGGCCCTTTATTAATGGCTCTTGTGCAAGCATTCATGATCTCCAGCCCTGGCAGGTATGGAACATGCTTCTCCCATTGTACCGTGTTGGTAATCCAGCTGCTGAAATGATGTTGTGTATATACTGGGCTGGCAGTATAGCTTGGGTGTTAGAGTGATGAGTTGTGAGTGAGTTTGATACATGCAGCAGACATGGGTGTGATTCCCTTAGCCTCCACTTACTTACTGTGTGACTCTGAGCAAGTCACTTACCCACCCCAGTGCTCCCAGGATGCCCCTGAAAACATGTACTTGTGCCTAGTGGGACTTACCTGGTTACCAAAGAATAAAATAAAAATAAATTAAAAAATTGTATGGTGAGTGCTTTGTGTGTCAGATGTAAGTGTGTAAGTGCATTACTGGCTGGGCCACGGTTAGTGTTTCTTTAGATTACTGTCAGGCTTAGTGCTTTTATGCTTTTTATGTTGGCTCGTGCGTGCGTGTCAGCCAACATATTGCATTAATAGCAGATCTGGAGGTGCAGTCACTGTGGGAGAATGCAGGGCATGCATCAGTAGGTGCATCCCTCATTCCCCAATAAGACAGCATGCAGGCGCTGACACCAGCAATACATAAAGTGGCCACCAGATCTAAGAAAAGTGCCTCTGCAATGAGAGGCAAGCTCATCATGCAGCAGCACAATAACACGCCCTCCAGAAGTGCCTTTCCTGGTGATGCAGTTCAATAAACATGGCGGCCCTGACTGCCACCATGCAGAGTGCCGACTTCAGGGGTGCCCAGTGCCCCTGTTGGCATGCCCCAACCCACTTCATTTGCCAACTGGGGAGCCCACTCCCCATCGGCATAATGCCCCCCTTCCATTTAAAGTGTATGCCGAGTGGGTGCCCAATCACCCTTGGCATCATGGGCCCCCAACACTCTTTCTTTGCTGACAGGGGAGCCCAATCCCCATTGACTTCAGTCCCCCTTCCCAGTTTAATTTGTCGATGGGGGAGCCCAGTCCCCATTGGCATAATATTCCTCCATTTGTTGGGTGCCAAGGGGGGTGCCCAATCCCCCTCAGATCTTGCCTCCCTTTGGTATGTGCTAATGGGGGTGCCCAATCCCCCATCAGCTACAACACCTCCCAAAACACTCAGGTGGCATGCTGGGAGCCCACTCCAGTGTGCAAAATACCCCTGTTAAAAAAAAGTCCCACTATGTTTTGTTTTTTTTTTAAACCTGCAAACCAGAAAACAGTCCCTCGTCCAGTCCAGTGGCCTTCCCCCAACTTGTGCCCACCCTCTGTACACCCTGTCTTCCCACCTCCTCACCCCATACTTACCTCAGAAGCATGGCGCAATGATCTGCGGTGGACCGGGAACACATCTGCACTCTTCAAAGCCGACCACAAACTGAAGAAATGCCAGTAAGCTGTATAATGGCATAAATAGGGTTTTTTCAACTTTGGTGCATATCTCAGGCATTTTGGGGAATTTTGGCACCACATTTTCAACATAGGGTTATTGGGACCCCTCCTCATGAATTCAGTCACTATCATGGCATTATTTTGTCCTGAAAGGTGATTTTGTGATCACTGCACGGAATCACCTTTCGGGACTGATTAACACAATGACAGTGCCACTGTTCATGGGGGGGGCTCTCAAAATGTCTATGTTGCAAATTTGGTGAAAAAATCCAAAAAATGTCTGTTTTACGAGCGTGCGTTACGCAGTTTTCAAGCAAGCTCATAACTCCATAAATTTGTAATATTTTCACTCCAGATTTTCAAAATTGGCATTTTTCCACACCTCGTTATGAACAGTACAGCTGTCATTTTACATATCCTGGCTGAAATGTGTTTTCTCATGTCTGGCGCAGAATACTGCGGTCGCTGTCCGAAATCAGTTTTTGGGACAGTCTGAGAAAATTATGGTGACACTGTTCATGAGTAGAGGTCCTAAAATGCCTATGTCAAAAATCTGGTGATGAAAGTCCATAAAATCACTGTGTTACAAGCATGCATTGCTCAGTTTCCACGCACTCTTGTAACTTCGCAAATCTGCAATATTTTCATGCCAGATTTTCAACACTGATATATCACACCTCCTTATGAACAGCACAGCTGTTATTTTTGACATCCTGCCTAAAATGTGTTTTCACACCTGTGGTGCACAATGGCATGGTCGCTGTGGGAAATCAACTTTTGGGACAGATTAACAAAATCACAGTGCCACTGTTCATGAGAGGAGGTACAAAAATGTGATTTAAAAAAATCCCAAAAATAATTTGGTTGCGGACGTGTGTTGAGCAGTTTTTATGCATGCTCATGACTTCACTAATTTGTCATATTTTCACTCCAAATTTTCAACGTTGCCATTTTTTTACACCTCCTCGTGAACAATATGGTTGTCATTTTTCACATCCTGCCCAAAATGTGTTTTTGTCCCAGTGTCGCCAAATGGCACAGCTGCTGTGCAAAACCACCTTTCAGCTAACAAACTGATAGTGCCGCTCTTCATGAGGTGGGGTCACAAAAAGCCTGTGTTGAAAATTTGGAGTGAAAATACCAACAAAAACCTATGGCGTTAGGGTTTCCAACTATAACACCCCACCCTGTAGAGACTGACAGGAGTCAGGGGTGTGACTTGGGATCACTGGCTGTAATGCTCATGTCATTCCACCCCCACCACCACCCTGCAGCCAATGACAGGCATCGAGGTGTGCCTTGGAGTGTTCATTCCTAATGTTCGCCCCATTCTCCTGTACTGCACCTGTCTCAGCATATTTCCGTATGGAATGTGGTAAGTATAAGGCCCAAAGACCCCAAAGCACACCACAACACTTGTCTGTGTCTACAAGGTGAGGTAAAATGGCATGAGCATTATAGCTGATGACCCAAAGGCACACACCCACACCTGTCAATCTCTGCAGGGTGGGGGTGGGGTTGGCGTCAGTTCAATACTTCACTGCCATTCCTATTATGCATCTCTAGCTCCTGCACTATCGATGCCAATGCCAGCGAGACAACATTCAGCATTGACAAATGCTTGTTGGTCTTACAACCATAACTGTAATTAATTCAGAGACATTTTTATAATTGGATTATCCTTCATGTGTAATTATACATTTAACCAGTACATGGCAATATTTATTTATTTATTTTATTTACTTATTTCAGAAGTTTGACCGGAAAAAAACATACTGAGCTGATAACAGCTCATTTCCAGATGTGCCCTGGTGGAGGGAGAAAAGAGGGCAATGAAGAAAATAAGAACAAAAATTACATAATAGGTAGAATAGGAAAACAGAGTTATGTAAGAAGTTACCATAATAGTAGATCTTTGAGAGGAGCTCTTGCAGCAGGTAACACCAGTAGGACTGAAGCTACCAGACACCAGGACCACATGAAAAGTGTCTAGCTAGTAGCCTATCAAGGAGACAGCCCCCACTGCCATCATCAGGCTGATGTCTCCCTATCCTATAAAGGGGGGTGGTCCCACACATCTACATCAGTTCTCTCGCCGGAGAACCCAAACAGTTGGCAAAAAACAAGGAGAACCAAGGTAATGTCTTAGAGCTCAGGAAAAAATAAAAGTAGAAGATGTACAAAGGAGAAGAAACTATCAAAGGGAAGGAGAGAAGGAAAGCAGCACCTGCTGCAAAAGTTGTTCTTGAAGATCTACTGTTACAGTAAGTTCTTATGTAACTGTACTATCTTGCTTTGATGGGGGTCTTGCAGCAGGTTAACACTGGTAGGACTGAGTCCCAAGGAGTACTGAAACTGACCATCAGGACAGCTGGGAAGAGGCAGTGAATATCAGCATAAGGCTCAGGAAAGAAGGCTCTGAAGGACTGTGAGTCCAGAATTTTCCCTGCATATATTTGATTTTTTTTTTTATTATTTATTTCAGATTGGGATTAATACCTTTGAGTCAGGGACTCATTTACAATGGTTCCAGGTCATACAGATACATAAGACAATCAAATAACACATAGGTTACATAAGGTTACACAGATTCAATAGTAAGTTACATTATAAGTTACAAAAGGGTCCACATGAGTATATTGGCTGCAAAGGACTTTGTGAACCTGGTAGCCCAGGACACAACTTGACAAGATTTGAGTTCAGTGCAAAATAGAGAGAGCTGATTACATTTCAGATGGAGACTGTAGCGTAAAGCTATGTCAGGGTAAGTGCAGAGTACAGTTTGAGGACTGGAATCCAAAACTTGCTCAGATTAGTGAAGCAGCCAGAGAAGGCTTTGTCAGCACCTGGCATAGGGGAAGGAGCATTGTGGAGTATTGTGGGGAGGAGAATCGTGGGGGTGAATGAGGGAAGGGAATAGGTGGAGGGGGGACAAGGGTGAACCAGGAGAGTGGGGAGTGGTGGCAAGGGGAGCTGATAGGAAGAAGGAGGGAGTACCATGGGGAGATCATGGGGAGGGGAGAGATGCAATTTGGGGCAACAGTGACTGGGGAGAGGGGGAGGTCATTTTAACAGTTTACACTACAGTACAAGTCACATTAAACTGTTCTATCAATGAGTTGGTTTAGCAATGTTTTTTTGAGTTAATAATGCATTGCCAACTCATATTGTATTATTTTTCAATGCTTAACCAGCTGAAGAGAAATGTTTGTAGAATGTTTTTGCAACTTAGTTGGAATGTATTTGAAGTCCAGTCACAGTGCAATGCAAAGCTGCATTTTAACTCTTAAGAAACAGTTTGTGCAAGGCTTTGTGCTGGATCCAGCAACACTTATGCAATTCAGTCAGAAATGCTACAGTAACTCATTGGAGGAACAGTTTAATGTGACTTGTACTGTAGTGTCCAAAGGGGTGGTATGAAAGGAACTTAGGGAGCTCTGCATTGGCAAGGGCTAGATATTCTTAGGGTTTATGGAAACATTTACAGACATTCTCTTGAGCTAAGTGGACTCAAAGGTCTGATTTGAAATGGCTAATCTTACTACACTCGATCAGGTCCTTGGAGAGTTCATTGAGCCACTTGGAACCACAGAAGGAGAGGAATCACTGGGCTTGTGCTGTTCACTTGAATGGTACCACAAGCCTCCCTTAACTGCATGTCAGTTCCTAATAGTAGGTTGGGCAGTTTGCAATAAGCAGGAGATTGATCTTGGGGTAAACCCCAGCAAGGACTTCTTAACAAGTAGACACATTTAGTATATAATCCTATGATGAAGATGGAGCCATCCTGTCTCTCGATAGAGGGCACAAGAATGTGTCCAGTGATTCACCCCCAGAACAAGGTGACAGGTTTGTTAAGTAGGGTTTTTACCCTTTGTCAGTGCCAGCACCATAAACAACAAGGCTTGGCAGAAGACTACAGGAGAAAGGACTGCTGTGTGACTGAACTTCTCTACTGGGACTAAAGTAGAAGAACCTTTGTATTTAGACCTTTAATTTAGGGTAAAAAAAACTAACATACAAAACAAAACAAAAAAAAGTGTGTGTTTGGGTTAACTGAACTGAATGGGTAACTGAAAACTCATCTAGGTGTAAATCTCAGGTGACTGAAAGGACTTAACTGTTGTGAGGTTTAAATTACTTGTAGAAAGATCTGGTAAGTAGGGGGAGTGGCTTAGCTAGAAGGAAGCTACATTTAAAGACTGCCTTAGAAAGATTCTGCTAATAGCTTGGCAGAACACTCCAGGAGAAAGGACTGCTTGTGTGACTGAACTTCTACTGGGACTATATTGCCCTCCTTCCTCCCTCCACCCAAAGCTAGTTCTATTTTTATAGGCACAGGATTTGACTGATAACAGGAACTTCCTGTTTAGGGCAGGAAGTGAGTGATCACAGAACCACCAAGGACCCACAATCCCAGAAGGGCAAGAGTAGCTCTCCGCCCTCTAGCTGCTGGAGGTCTGCCTCTGAACAAAGCGGTCTACTGAGAAATATAGGATATTCTTGTCTCAGAACAGGACAATCAGGAGCTTAAAGGGCACACAGGTAGAAAGTAAGGAGAGAGAGAAAAAAACAGAGGAAAGAGTAAGGATTGCAAACAGTTAAGGGGCCAGAAATAAGACATGATTGGAGTGGTGCAGTGCAGTGGCTGTGGAGCAGCAGTCTTCCGGAGATGTTCTGGAGGATGCGGTGTTGTCCCATCTGCAGGCACCTCTCTGGGCTGAGGGAGGAGGTTGCTCATCTGCAGGCTGAGTTGGCCAGGATTTGTGGGACCTCCTCTTCCATCCAGGGACCACCAGTGCCACCGCCATTGCCTCAGAGGTTGCCAAGAAAGAGGCGGTTGGACCACAGTGGGCTCAGGAGGGTGAGGGTGGTGGAACAGAGGCACATCCTCCAGTTGTACCTCTCCACAATTCCTATGCCATTCTGGCAAAGTGTGGTTCCTCTGGGAGGCACCACAGTGGAGACCAAGGAGGATGCTGGAACCTCACAAAGGAGACCCACATGAGGGTGGCAGGGGACCCTGCAGGGGAAGGAAACAACTCCTGGTGGGGGACTCCATTGTTAGGAAGGTAGAACTGGGTAAGGAAGGGGAGAGGGAGGTAAGGTGCCTGCCTGGCGCCATGGCTTGGAGGGACAGGGAGCGAATCCTCAGGATTGCCGGAGCAGCTGCACAGGGGAGGGAGCTGGATGTCATTGTCCACTTAGGGACAAATGACCTGGCTAAGAAAGGGATTAGAGAAGTGCAGGAAGAGTTTGTGGAATTGGGGAGGGGCCTTAGTCAAGTAGCACGCACGGTAACCTTCTCGGAGGTGCTACCCATCTATGGCATGAGAGGCTAGGGTGTTCTGTACCATGGGATTCAATCAGTGGTTGAAAAACTGGTGTGGAGCTCAGGGATTTGGCTTCATTGGGGACTGGGGGTCCACCTGGAGTGATGCAAGCCTATACTGGCATGATGGGCTGCATCTGTCCAGGAGGGGAACCAGGATCCTAGGTGATAGGTTTAAATGCTTCATTGGCAAGCTTTAAACTAGCCAAGGGGGGAGGCACTGGAAAGGAGCAGGAAAATCCTAGCCCCCCCCAAACAATCACGGTAGTAAGTGTGGCAAACACCAGCATGGAGGTGTTGATAGGGAGACGGGCAGGGGTAAATGGAGAAAGTGACAAAGGCAAGAAGGACAGGGATGGGGCAAAAGGGGGTAAGACCATCAGGAAATGGAGGGTAATGAGTACCAATGCCTGTAGCCTGGGCAACAAGCTCCCTGAGCTGGTGGCCTTAATGGAAGAGGGATGCCTGGATATCGTAGCAGTCACAGAAACATGGTACACAGAGAACCATGACTGGGATGTTAACATACCAGGGTACATAACCTACAGGAGAGACAGGCAGGGGAGAAGAGGGGGAGGAGTAGCTCTCTATGTAAAGGAGCGGATAAAAGCAACTGAACAAAAGAGTAAACAGGGAGAGAGGAGGCACTGTGGGTCACCTTGGAGACTGGAAAGGGTACCACAATCCACACAGGGGTTGTGTACAGACCCCCATGTCAGGGGGAAGGAATGGACAAGGATATGATGGAAGGCATTCTTAGAATGGCAGAAAAAGGGGAGATACTGTTGATGGGAGACCTGAATATGCCAGATGTTAACTGGAGCACATTTGCTGCAGCGACATCCAAGAGCAGGGCCATTCTTGATGCCCTACAGGTGGCAGGCATTAGACAGCTAGTTTCAGAACCCACTCGTGAGGGAGCAATCTTAGACCTTGTACTCTCAAATGGGGGCAGTGAGAGGATCTCAGATCTAGAAGTGGGTTGTCATCTGGGGACAAGTGACCATCAAACAGTGTGGTTCACGTTAAACTCAGCTATAGAGTCAAGCCATACTAAAGTGAGGGTATTGGACTTAAGGAGGGCTGACTTTGGAAAGATGGGAGAGTGCCTCAGAAAAGCACTAGCAAACAGGCTAGAAGGAGGTGTGGAGCAACAATGGGGAATTATCAAACTGCCATCACAGAGGCAACAAGCCTTTGTGTGAAGCAAAAAACAAATCAAAACGAAAGAAAAAGCCACTATGGTTCTCAAGAGAGGTGGCTGTGAAAGTCAGGAAGAAAAAGATAGCATTCCAGAAGTATATGGAAACACAGAAGGAGCAGGACAGAGAGCTGTACCAGTTAAGGCAGAAAGAAGCAGGGAGGGAAGTCAGAATATCAAAGGCCCAAACTGAGGAAAAGACAGCCAACTCAGTTAAGAAGGGGATAAAACCTTTTATAGGTACATCAGCGAGCGTAGAAAGACAAAGGGAGGGATAGTGAGGCTGAATAGAATAAATGATGGGTGGGCAGAGGGGGACAGTGAAAAAGCAGGAATACTGAATGAATATTTCTGCTCAGTATTCACAAAAGAGGAGGGGAAGTGCCTAATCCAATTAACAGAAGCACTCTTGATAGGGGGGTCGATCCCAGTCCTTTCACAGAAGAAAGGGTTCTGCAAGAACTCCTAAAACTGAAGGTGGACAAAGCAATGGGTCCTGATGGAATTCACCCCAGAATTCTAAAAGAATTAAGGAAGGAACTAGTGAAACCACTGGCTACTCTTTTAATAAATCATGGGAGGATGGTGTGGTACCCAAGGACTGGAGGAAGGCGGATGTGATTCCCCTTCACAAAAGTGGGACCAAGACAGAGGCAGGAAACTACAGACCTGTCAGTCTGACCTCTGTGGTAGGGAAAGTGATGGAGTCACGTCTGAAGGAAAGAATAGTTGAGTACCTAGAGGTCAGTGGAGCACAGGATCCAAGGCAGCATGGGTTCACAGCGGGAAGGTCATGTCAGACGAATCTAATAGATTTCTTTGACTGGGTGACCAAAGTAGTAGATCAGGGAGGAGCTGTGGACATGGCCTACCTAGACTTTAGCAAGGCATTTGACACAGTCCCACACAAAAGATTATTAGTCAAATTAACCAGCCTGGGAGTGGGTCCCAGGGTGGTAGCCTGGGTAAAACATTGGCTGGACAACAGGACACAGAAGGTAATTGTAAATGGAGTCCACTCTGAAGAAAGGGCGGTTACTAGTGGGGTACCGCAGGGTTCAGTATTGGGTCCAGTCCTTTTTAATGTCTTCATCAGTGGCATTGCAGAGGGACTGGAAGGAAAAGTATGCCTTTTGCAGATGACACAAAGATCTGCAACAGGGTTGATACACAAGGAGGCGTGGAAAGGATGAAAAGGGACTTGGCAAGGTTGGAGGAATGGTCAGACGTATGGCAGCTAGGATTCAATGCAAAAAAGTGCAAAATAATGCACCTGGGAAACAAGAACCCAGGGGAAGAATACACAATGGGTGGGGAGGTAGTAACAACAATAAAACAGGAAAGGGACCTGGGGGTAATCATATCAGATGACCTTAAGGTTAGCAAGCAATGTGAGAAGGCAGTAGGGAGGGCCGGGGGTATACTGGGATGTATAGGGAGAGGCATCAGCAGCAGAAAACAGGAAGTTGTTATCCCTCTGTACAGACAGTTGGTGAGACCCCATCTGGAATCCTGTGTCCAGTTCTGGAGACCCCATCTCCGCAAGGACATAGACAGGATAGAGGCAGTCCAGAGGAGGGCAACTAAAATGGTGCAGGGTCTGCAAGAGAAGCCGTATGAGGAGAGACTAAAGGAGCTAATATGTATACCCTTGAGGAAAGAAGGAGAGGGGACATGATAGAAACTTTCAAGTACCTCAAGGGAATCAACAAAGTCCAAGAGGGTAGCATCTTTCAGAAAAAGAGACTTGCAAGAACAAAGGGACACAATTTAAAGATAGAAGGAGGGCGGTTCAGGGGCAATGTAAGGAAGTATTATTTCACAGAGAGGATAGTGGATGCATGGAACAGCCTTCCTGAGGAAGTTGTGGAGTCTAAAACTGTGGGAGAATTCAAGAATGCATGGGACAGACATAAGGCAATTCTCGTGGGGGGCGGGAAGATATAGGCTGTTGTTTAAATAGGATCTGTGGCCTATCCTGTAGGTAGGGAAATGGGCAGACTAGATGGGCCTAGCGGTCCTTATCTGCCGTCAAAGTCTATGTTTCTATGTAAGGCTGTAGTCTATGGTGGATAAGACCAAGCAGCTTGTGACCAGTTTCAGGGTTCCAGGGTCATAGAATGCCTGTGGCGATTGAGAACACCAAGCTTTGCATTAGCAGTCTTAACAACATGGTCAATATGAGTACCAAACATTAGGGTATCATCTAAATGAACCCCGAGATATTTAAAGGTGCTAACTTGTTCCAGTGTGTCACCTTTGAGACTCTGGACCTGTAGATACCCAAACTTCTTCCTGTTCTGTTGAACAGAGGAGAGCATTCTCTTAGTTGTTTTATAGTTGAGCAAAATTTGTTACTGGAAAACCATTTTTCAATTCTGTGGAAATTGTATTGCAGTTCAGTGGAGATCATGGCCAGATTTTTCCCAGCAACAGAGATAACCGCATCATTAGCATAAAACATGATGTGAGCTGGGTATTCTGAGGGTAAGGGGTTAATAAAGAGACTGAAGAGGAGTGGCCCTATTATTGACCCTTGGGGGACATCCAAGGGTCACTCCCCTTGGCTCTGAGAGATTACCTTTGATTTTGACTCATTGAGTCCTGCAAGAGAAGTAGCTGTTGACTCATGCCACCGTGTCCCTGGACAGGCCTATTGAGACAAGGTTTTGGAGAAAGAGTTGATAGTTGATGGTGTTGAATGCCTTCGTAAGGTCTATAAAGATAGACCCCACTGTCAATCCATCATCAAAGACATCGAATATTTGGGAGGTGTAATCAACCAGGGCAGAGAGGGTGGAGTGATCTCTCCTGTACCCGTGCTGCTAGGCACAGAGTAAGTAATGTCGTAAGTAATGTCCAGACTGTAGTTCGGAATGAAGGTGTGGACAGAACTCCAGGTGGCAGCTGCACAAATGTCCGTAGCAGACACATTCTTGAAACAGGCATTAAAGTCAGCCATCCCACCTGGTAGAGTGGCCATTTACCACCCCAGGCTAAGGCTTGTTGTATTTACCGTAACAGTAAACAATGCAATTAGCCAACCATTTCGACAAACACTGTTTTGAAACAGGTACCACCTCTCTCTTGGGGGCAAATGAAACAAACAACTGGTCAATTTTCCGAATGAATTGTGTGCAACAGGTATAAAACCGAAGCTCCCGATGAACATCCAAAGTACAGAGCAAGGCCTCCCTCTGATTGGAGTACTCAGGGAAATAAACCGGTAGGTGAATGGATTCATTTAAAGTAAACTCAGACACCACCTTAGGCAAAAACTTAGGATCAGTATGCAAAGACTTTGTGAAAAACCAAAAATAAGGTTCTTTACACATCAGAGCCTGAAGCTCGAAAATCCTCCAAGCAGAAGTAATAGCAATCAAAAAGAGCTCTTCCCATGACAGAAAGAGCAGCTCTGATCTCACAGCTGGCTCAAAGGGAGGCAATGTGAGCTTTTCAAGCATAAAAAAGAAGGCTCCATGGAGAGAGAGGGTCCCAGATGGGAGGCTTCAAATGTAGAATACACTGCAAGAATATGTGGGATACCTGCAGCTGAGCGACAGATTTTCCTTCTATATGTGCATGGTACACAGAGATGGCAGAAAGGAGCACCTTAAGGGCAGAGCATCCCAAGTCTACATCAGAAAGGGAGTGTAGATACTCCAAAGTCAGGTTCACCAACCAGGTGAAGGGATCTAGGTGGCAAGCAGAAGCCCACAAGGAAAAACACTTCCACTTAAAGGTGTAAATGGTCCTAGTGGAAGGATTTCTAGTGGCCTAGAAGGGCCAGAGGATACATTTTCAGGTCTGTAGCAGGAGATCCCTCAAGGGGGCTGTTAGTAGCCAGTTGTCCATGTAGAGGAAAACACAAAAACCCTGTCTCCTCAGAGCTGTGCCCACTACCACTAGGCAGTTGGTAGAAACCTGTGTTATGAGGTGCTGATGAAGGGCCAAAAGGGAGGGACCAATATTAAAAATGATCCACCTGGAAGCAGAAATGGCCAAAACAGCAATGGGCTGGAAAGACCAGGCTATGGAGAGAAGCATCCCGTATGTCCAGGGAGCAGAGCCAGTCCCCCTTGAGGAGGAGTGGAAGAAGTCCATGGAGGGTGACCATCTTGAAGCATTTGTATTCTATGTATAGGTTCAGTTGACTGAGATCCAGGATTGGCCTCAGATCCCCTGTTTTCTTGGGGATGAGGAAGAAGTGGGAGTAGACCCCCTTCATCTTTGAGCCAGAGGGATGGGCTCTATGACCCTCTTGTACTGGAGAGCCTAAATGTCTTCTCAAATGTGGGAGAGGTGCACTGAAGGATAATGGGAGGGCAAGGGAGGGTTTTCAGGAGGGGTTTCCAGGAACTTTAAGGTGTGCCCATGTTCATTGAGCTGTAGCACCCAATGGTCTGTGATCACTACTTACCACCCATCTAGGTAAAGGGAGAATCAACCCCTGATCACCTCCCCCAAGGTCTGTGCTGGGGGGGTTGGGCAAGGAGTCAGGTGTTGGACCTGGGTATGGGCAGAGCAGCAGTGGGTGCTTGTGGGACTCTAGGGGTGGCTGCTGCAGTGGACAGGTTTGAGCCTTGTGTTTAAAGGGGCACTTCACCTGCTGGTTCTTGGTGGGCTGGCAAGAGGACTCTCAATAGGACTGACTCTGGACAGTCCGAGGTTGAGCTTGGTAGAGGGAATGAACCCACCTAAGCATTTACTGGACTCCTGGAAGTGGGAAATTAAGTCTTGAGCATTCCCCCAAACAGGAGAGAGCCTCTGAAAGGGGCATCCAGGTTGCTGGCTTGAATATCAGGTACAAAACCGTATACCTGAAGCAAGATTGGAGATAGAGACAGATCCCTGTTGCTGCCCCATGCCTGGAAGCATCAATTGTATTGCATGCCACCCGCATGACATGAGTGCTCACATCTGAGCCTGACTTGAAGAGTTGGGCCAACTGAGTTTTGGTAGGATCCTCAGGATTTGGAAAAGACTGTACCAGATCCTGCAGCTTGTCCCAGAGGGTGTTCTGGTACTGCACCATATGGGCCAATTTGTTCACAGCTGGAATTGCCAGGGTAGCAGAGGCATACATACTCTTTTCTAACTGATCCAGCTGCCAAGACTCCTTGTCAGGAGGGTGGGTGCTAAGGTGTTTAGGTCTCTTAGTGTGGTCATGGGCTATGTTCAGACCCACAGAGTCCACCATTGGGTGCTCCCCCAAAAAGGACTTACCTACCATTGCATGATGCAGGTGGTCAGTCTTCTTGGGCCAGAGTGGAGGAGGGATGGTTCCACATCACCTTGGTAATGTCCTCATATGAATCAATAAGAGAGGTAATCACTAGGGGAAGGGTATCCTTTTTCAACAGATACATAACTAGACAATGGTGCTTCATGTCTAGCTCCTCTGTTTCTCATCCGATGAGAGAATGAAACATAGAACAGAAAAATAGAAATTGTCAGCAGATAAGGACTGCAAGGCCTATCCTGTCTGCCCAAAAGTCCTACACTAGTTTGTGGCTGTTGACCCTACCTGGTCAATGGCTTTTCACTCATTTTCCACAGCTCTAAGGAACCCTTATGTCTGTCTCATGCATATTTAAAACCCTCCACTGTGCTCACCCCACAGTCTCCTATGGCAGACTATTCCATGTGTCCACCAACCTCTCTGTGAAGAAAAATGTATCTCACACTTCATCTCAGCCTGACACCTTCCACTTTCATATCATGCCCCCTCATTCTTGTACATTTCTTTTATTGGAAGATGTCTCCCTCCCCCCCCAGCACTTTATTAGTACCCTTAACATAGAAACATAGACTTTGACGGCAAATAAGGACCACTTGGCCCACCTAGGCTACCCTTAAGGTACTTGAATAGTTCTATCATGTGCCCCCAATCCCTCATCTCCTCCAGCGAGTACAAATTGAGGTCCTTTAGTTTCTTCTTATACGTTTTCTGGTGCAAGCGATTTACCATCTTAGTCACCCTTCTCTGAACCGCCTCCACCCTGTCAATGTCCTTACCAAGGTTCGGCCTCCAGAACTGAACAAAGTACTCT
Source organism: Neoceratodus forsteri (assembly GCA_016271365.2). Classification (NCBI taxonomy): domain Eukaryota; kingdom Metazoa; phylum Chordata; order Ceratodontiformes; family Ceratodontidae; genus Neoceratodus; species Neoceratodus forsteri. The sequence goes on along the minus strand of CM028137.1, from coordinate 30,436,390 downwards.
AGGTGAGACCTCACTAGCATGTTCTACAATGGCATCACCACTTTCTGCCCTCTGCTAGTGATACCTCTGCTTAAGCACCCCAGCATGATACTGGCCCTCCCTGCAGCCTTTGTACTCTGCTTAGACTCCTTTAGATTATCAGAAATGAAAATCCCTCAGTCCCTTTCTTCCTTGGTGATAGTCTGCAATTCCTCCCCATCCTGTAGCTCTCCTCAGGATTCCCTTTTCCCAGGTGCATTATTTTGCACTTCTTGGAATTCAACCTTAGTTGCCACACTTCAGACCATTTTTCAAGCTTCTCCAGGTCCCTCCTCATTCTCTTCACCCTGTCCGGAATATCCAACCTGTTGCAGATCTTGGTGTCATCTGCAAATAGGCAGACCTTTCCATCCAATCCTACTGCAATGTCACTAATGAAGATATTAAACAAGACTGGCCAAGAACTGATCCCTGAGGTACACTGCTGGTCACCCCCCTCCTGATTTGATCCCATTTACCACCACCCTCTGCTTCCTGTCCATTTATCACTTCCTAACCCAGTTTGCCACCTTGTACCCCATATTCCCAGACTACTTATTTTGTTGACCTTCCTTTTATGTGGGATGGTGTTGAAGGTTTTGCTGAAATCAAGGTAGGTGACATCTACCACCCCCCCCCCGATTTACTTCCTTTGTCACTCAGTCAAACAAATCTAACAGATTTGTCTAACATGACATTCCTGCCCTGAATCTACGTTGCCTTGGATCCTGGGCACTGCTGGATTGCAAGTGTGCCACTAGTCTTCTTTAAGCAGTGCCTCCATGATCTTACCCACTACTGAGGTGAGGCTGACCAGCCTATAGTTCCCTGCCTCCTTCTTACTACCACTTTTGTGTAGAGAGAATACATGTGCCCTCTTCTAGTCCTCTGGAACAACTCCTGTGTGGAGTGACTCCATGAACAGTGCTGCTAGAGGTGCCACTAGCTCTCTTTGCAGCTCTCTTAATATCCTCACGTGTATGCTATCTGGCCTCATTGCTTTGTCCACCTTCAGTTTTGTGAGCTGCTCCAGGACTCTTACCACTGTGAATGGACTTGTGTTTACCTCCCCCCCTTCATATCTGTTACCCAACTGTGATCCCTGACCCTCCCTCTCTTTAGTGAATACTGAACAAAAGTATTTGTTCAGTATTTCTGTCTTTTCCATGTCTCCCTCATTACACTCCCACCTATTCCCTTTGTGCCTTACAATCCATCCCATCTTCCTTCTTTCGCTTAATGTACCTGTAGAATGCCTTTTCCCCTTTCTTCACTGTTTGTGCTAATCTTTCTTCAGTCTGCACCTTTGCTCTCCTAACAGCCTTCCTTGCTTCCCTTTTGATTCCTTAGGTACACCTCTCTGTTCTCCTCCCTTTGAGTCCCCTAATATTTCCTGAAACCCGCCCTTTTGTCCCTTACCTTATCTGTCACCTCTCTTGAGAACCACAGTGGTTTCCTTCTTCTCTTACCCTTATTTACCAACCTGATGCATTGGCTCATCACCTCCTCTATAGCTCCCTGTAGTTGTTCTCACTGCTCCTCAACTCCCTATCCTGTTTCCCTTCTCGCCAATGCCTCTTTGATACAACTCCTAGTTTTAGCAAAATCTGCCCTCCTAAAATCTAGGACCTTTGCCTCTGTATGACTAGACTGTGTCTCGGTCCCTATGCTAAACCACTCAACATGATGGTTGCTGGACCCCAGTTGACCTTCTTCCAGGAGGTCTGCAATTCTGTCCCCATTTGCCAGTATTAGGCGCAGAATCACCTCTTCTCTGGTGGGATCAGTCACTAGCTGTCTTAAGCCTGTCCCCTGCAGGGAATCCAGGACGTCTCTGCTCCTGGTTGAAGCAACTGCTGACATGGCCCAGTCCACATTTGGGATCTTGAAATCACCCAGCAGTAATGCCTCACCTTTTGCATGAATTTGATCCCCTGCCTAGATCCCTATCCAACTCCTCCCTCTGTGCTGGAGGCCTGTAGGTCACCCCTGCCTGGATTGCTGTGCCATCGCCTGGCTCAAGGGTGACTCACAGTGCCTCAGCCTCCCACGTCTACCCAATACCTCCATTGCCTTTATTTCCTCCCTAGTGTACATGACCACCCCTCCCCCTTTTCTACCCCATCCCTTCTGAACAAAGCATACCCCAATACATTAACATCCCAGTCATGATTTGTGGGGCACCAGGTCTCTGTTATTGCTGCTATGTCCATGTCTTCCTCTACTAACAATGCTTCCAGTTCTGGGATTTTATTCCCAAGGCTGAAAGCATTTCTAACCATGGCCTTCCATGTTTTTCTGCCTACCTGGTCTTTACTCATGCCTTTGTACCACTGCTTTATTCTCTCTTTCCATTTTACCTTTTTGTGCTGGCTTCCTACCTCTGCCTTTCCCTCTTTGTCTGAATGTGATGTATGATATCAAGAATAGTAGGGTCATCAGGATGAGATTTAGGATCCTCCTTGGACTGGTCTTGCCATTTGAAGGAGTCCACAGAGCCCACAGATGACTCTGAAGAGGAAGAGTCATCCTCTGACAGTTCACTGTTGGGGACTGGTATTGGAGGGTGATGGTCCTCCAGACACTGGCCAGAGCCCACATCAAGGCACCCTCCAGAAGATCCTGTAGTACGGGAGTCACTAGGATCTGCCCAGTTCTGGTCCTGAGGAGGAGGAGGGTCCTGGGGAGGATGAGATGAAAAGGGCCTCCTAGAGGCATCCTTGTCCTGAATGAAGGATCACCAAGCACTGAAGAGGATGTTATAATCCACTAGTGGGGGTGAATGATACACTGAAGGATAAGAGTACTGTGGTGCTGGTACTGATATGTAGGTGGGGGACCTGGTGTAGGGTACCCTGCTGTAGGCCCATCCAGTGCTGGATGTGGATCCCTGGAAGGACCAAGAGGTGATGGATATGGTGCTTGCTGAGACTGAGAAGATAATGGTAGCAGAGTCATTGGGTGAGGAGTCAGCATGACTGGCATCAGCCTAAGTGATGAAGGCTAATGATGGTCTGGGGATGGAGAGGAGATTGGCCTACTGATGAAGGTGGCACCTGTGGGAAAGAGAACACCCAAGGCAAGGGCAGAGGCAATGCCTGCATAGAGGAAGAGGAGAGTGCTTGTTCCAGGTGATGCCTAGCAGGATTAGCACTGGATCTGGAGTCGAGAAATGAGGAAGGCAATGCCTTGGCTGGGAGGGGGGCGACAGTCAAAGTCCTGCCACCAGAAGTTCAAATCCCATCCAAGCCACCTGGCTTAGGGCAGTGGGTGCTAAGGCCTGAACATCAAGGGCTGAGAGGCATGAATGACATCTACTGCCCATAACAGCCACCACCCAAGGCTGCAATAAGGGCAGGCAGCGGAACCACTAGCAGCCCAGAGTAGGTAAGGGCTGATGGGGCAGGAGGGGCTGACCCCCCACATGAGGAAGACCCAGAGGCAGCTGCCGGTCTTTTCAGCAACTGTGAGTGAGAGGCTGACAGGTGTTTGCCGAGTGCTTGTGCTTCCCACCTGATTTCTTCTTCTTCTGGGAAGAAGAGGAGGCCCCGGAAGATTGAGCAGGGCAATCTGAAGAGTTCCTGGCCTGTAGCTCCTTCTTCATCACAGTCAACTTCTGCTTGAGCAGGTGGCTTTTTGAGGTCTTCAAATGATGTCTCCATGTGTCCTGGTTGATGTCCTGGCAATGCTGGCAGTCCTCGGTGTTGTGGTCTAGACTTTGGCAGAGTAGGCAGGAAAAGTGACCATTCTTAACTTGAATTAGCTTGCCACAGGCACACTTTGTCAGCCAATTGGAAGAAACTGGAAGAGAGGCCAGAGAAGAACATAAAAACTTAGGTTAGAAAACACCAAAAACTCGATGTTTTAATCACTAAAAAAAAGGAAAGAAAAGTGTGGGTTAAACATGAGTAAATGGTGGTCAACTGTAGCTGAAGTCCTTGAAGATCTGATGTGCACAGTTCAACAGTGGGAAAGAACTGAAGTAAGTGTGGGAGACTGCCCCCTTTATAGGCTAGGTGAACGTCAGCGTGATGATGTCGGGGGGGGTCAGTCCCCGTGATAGACTGCTACAGTGAAGCTCACCAGGATTAAACCCAATTCTGCAGCATTGTGCAGCATGTTGCAGCAGAATTACTGCAGTAAACAATGATTTAGTAGTTGCCGTATTGGTCCTTGCAAGAATAGAACCAGAAGCAGATAATTTGATACCTTTTAATGGTCCAAAATAGATGTAACAACAAGAACAAAGTGCTCTAGCTTTCGGACCAACCAGTCCTTCTTCAGAAGCTCATGGCAGTTGTGCTTCCCGCCTGATTTCTTCTTCTTCTGGGAAGAAGAGGAGGCCCCGGAAGATTGAGCGGGGCAATCTGAAGAGCTCCTGGCCTGTAGCTCCTTCTTCATCACAGTCAACTTCTGCTTGAGCAACTGCCATGAGCTTCTGAAGAAGGACTGGTTGGTCCGAAAGCAAGAGCACTTTGTTCTTGTTGTTACATCTATGTTGGTCCATTAAAAGGTATCAAATCATCTGCTTCTGGTTGCAGTAAACAATGTAATTTCAATGGGAATTAGTCCCTTTGTAATGCAGGAAACTGTGGCACTATGCTTCATCATGTCAGTGTCACAGTTTCCTGCATGACTGTCATCGAGGCACAAGTCAGGAAGCACAGGGAAAATGCAGGAGCAGTTGTAAAATTCCACAAAACTGTTTATTTGTAGTTGAAGTAACATAAAATAAAATAAACCTGTTCAGAATAACTATGTACAGAAGCAAAATAAAATCTTTCTTGTAAAAATGTCCCCTTGCAGCTCAGCTTAGCTGTTTTATAAGTATTTCAACCCCCATCCTTAGCAAGCATCCTGTCTTTGCCAAATATTCTGTTCTCGTAAATATCAGGCAGAATCTGCTAGAACACAAAGAGCTTCCAGAGGACTTCTTTTTGCAGCTTTGGAAAAAAAAGGCCTAAACATTTGCACTCAGGTAACCTCTTGTTTTCTACAATTATCTCAAATTATAAATATATACACATTTCAACAGTAATACTAAATATTTTCTAAACAAAAGTGATCTCCTTATCAGTTTCATTCCATACATTGATTTGCACATAATTTTATATTAGCTGACATTGATATGCAAGGAAGAAAAACAGACAGCAAAAGAAAATAAAGACAGTGAGAGGCAAAGAATTGCAAGACTGTTCGGGTTGATCAAGTCCGAGGTCTCACAGGAAAATTTGGTTGCACAACCAGACAGAAAAGAGAGAAAGGAAAGAATACAGATCCTTGCATTTACACACTTTCTCCATAACAAATGGTACAGGGTCCTATGCTACTCTGTCACAAAGACAAAAGGGACTAATTCTCATTGAAATTGCATTGTTTACTGCAGTAACTCTGCTGCAGCATGCTGTAGAATGCTGAAGAATTGAGTTTAGTCCTGGTGAGCTTCACTTTATGAGGAAAAGTTAACTATGCAGTGAGGTTCTGGAGAGGAATAACAGCATTAGAGGAGTGCCATTCAAGAAGTACACTTCAAAAGTGCTGAGCTATTGAAGGATTAACAGAAGGTGCAAGGGTTGACACTACAGGGAACATGAAGGGGGGCTTACCAAGTGCACAACGAGAAGAAAGGGAGAGGAGGAAGGGAGCAATGAGTTGTGATTATCAAACCAAGAACAGGTAATTAGGAGCAATTGCAGGAGTGGGAAGTAAAATTACAGAGAACAGTGGTGAGTGAGTGTTGGGATGAGGCAGAGCAGATGGTTGGGGGAGGAAATTTCATGCAGTAGCTTGGGGAAGTAGTGGGAGAAAGCAACCTGAGCTGTGAAGGATTTTTTTGATGGGCGTGCAAGAGAATTATAGCCAGAGTTGTGAAGGGTGTGAGAAGCAGGAGGGGGAGGGATGGACAGGAGAGAGCTAAGGAAGGAGGGGAGGGAGCCTAGGCAGTATTTAGAGATAAAGGAGGCATAATGAGTGAGGCATCTGCCTTCAAGGGAGGGAGGAAGAGGGAGTAATGGTGGGTGCAGACCAGACTGTCTGATCAAAGTGACAGAAGAAGTGAGAGAGAGGATTCAGTCTGGCTAGGGTAGACTTGGAAGCAGTGCTGTAGACTACATCACCATAATCAAAGGTGGGGAGTATCATTTTTAAGACAATAGCTCAATAAGCAGGAAGTGGAATGCAACCTTTATTCTTGTAGAATGCACTGAGTTTGGGGTATCATTTTTTTTGTGGATGGCATCCACATGCACTGAGAAGTCAAAGTGCTGGTCAAGCCAGACCCTGAAATACGTAAATGAGGGAACATGTTTGATTTCAGTACCATCTAGGGTGTGGAAGGAAGGGACAGCGGTTAGCCTTGTGAGCTTCTGCCTGGTGTCATAGCTCATGGATACTGTTTTTTTTGGCAATGAGGGACAGTTGGTTTATCCAGAACCATTGCAGAATGTTAGTCAAATCCAGATGAAGCCTGCCAACAAGGTCAGAGGGAGATGAGCCATAAGCATATAGTACTGTACCATCTGCATACATATGAATGGATGTAGAGGAGGAGGCAGCAATATAGAGCTATAGATGAGTCAGTGTAGGCAGCTCTGTAGATAGCACATTCACTTCTGGGCTGGAAGACCAGAAGGTTGTTGGTTCTATCCCCACACCAGGTACATGAGGTACTACCCATAGCTGTATCACAAAGCACTTAAAAATCCATAACTTGTTGTACTAGCCATCACAGAGAGGTCAAGTGAGATAGAGGGAGGTGGAGTGAGAGCAAGAGTTGAAGAGAGAGGGAGGTTACATGAGAAAGAGGGAAGCTAAGATAGATAAAGGGAGGTAAAGGGAGTTCAAGGGAGATAGATGGAGGTTACGACAATGATGGAGGTTAAATGAAATGGAGGAAGGTTAAGAGATACAAGGTGGTTAAAAAAGATTGACAGAGATTAAGAAAGAGAAGGAAATTGAAGAAGACAGAGGGAAGTTGAGAGATGGAGAAAGGTTCAGAGAGAGGGTGAGATTAAGTGAAATGGAGTGCAGTTAATAAAGAGAGGCAAGCTATGAGACATAGATGGAGGTTCTGAGGCAGAGAATGGTTAAATGAGATGGATGGGGTTAACTGAGCTAGACAGAGGTAGAAGAGAGAGAAGTGTTAAGAACATAGAGGATAATTGATGGGTAGCAGTGAACAACAAAGCTGTGTTCATTTCAAGAAGTTATCATGACAACCAAGTAGAACTTGAGAACAAAGTTCAAGATGTCTATGGTTGTCATGACAACCTCAAGAAGTGAACACAGCATTGCTGTTCACTGTTGCCCATCTATTGTCTTTTATAGTGTATGGGCAAAAGTAAATCATCAGCTCATTTCTTAGTAGTCAATTTTATTTGTTCAATCTTTTTAAAATGATTTGCACAAACTATTAAGAAAAAAGGTACAGACATTACAAAACACATACATATAATGACATAGATAATAAAAAATAATAACAAAGTTAAAACATTATGTGCATATTAATGCAGCTCATTGACATTCTTATACTATGTGCAATAACAGTACAAAGCCAGCAATATAAAGTGCAAGATTTCTTGAAGAGACTACTAGCCCACATCAAACAAATTCCAAATTATGACTAAATCTTTTCCTCCTTATTTTCCTGGTAAGGAGTAAGGATTTCCCCCAGACCATGAATTATTAATGGATTTATGTTGTGAGTAGAACAGTGATTAATGCAGTCTCACTGGTAGGGGTTATGGAGTTAGTAATAGGTTTTAGCCAATTATTCCTAGTTTTACAGTATTATACAGGGAACATTTTAATAAAACATGCACTAGGTATTCTCTTTCATTTCTGTTACAATTACACATAGCATCTCCTGAATCCTGTAACTTTTTATACAGGGCAGTTTTCACCATTAGATTCAAAAAATTCAAGCCTGACTCTTGTAAAGTCTTTATGGCAGTTAGGATCCACAAAAACATCAAGATAATATTGAAATCCATGTTTATTATCCTTATTTGAGTACCATTTGGCATAGAGGTGCTAATGTGTAGCAAGTCGATGTCCCTATAATATTGCATGACTTTCTTCTTAACATAAGGTCCATACTGTGCACTAATGCTAATAACATTTTGTATATATGTGATAAGAAAGGACAAAACATGTTTATCCAGTGGTCTATTCAAATGTTGGTATCACGCAGAATTTTTGGAGCCCCCTTGTTTTCCAATTTCCTTTTTCCAGTAGGTATTGTTTTATCCATCTGTCATCCAGGAAACTTAACATTCAGATCCAGTAGTTAATAATAATAATATCAACCCATGCTTGCAATTTAGTCAGTCCCAGTTCAACTTGTATGAACTGCGCTGGGTTGATCTTTGATAACCAAGAATGGTCCACAGTAATTTACAATAACTGCTGGGTTTTTCTAGTTGGTCAGTTTGACATGTCCCCCATATTTCTGCTCCATAAAGTGACTGTGCATTAAATTTCACTTGTAATGCATATAACAAAGGTCCAATGACGTGTCCTCTGTAGAGGCAGTTAAATTTTGCTAAAACTCAAACTGTTTTATTAGTTTTGGAGATTGTGTATTCAAAATGATGATCCCATAATCCAGTATTTGTATACAGAGTACCTAAAGACATAATTTTATTAACTTTTTCAAGGTTGCTATGATTGAGTTTCCATATGTACTTGGTTTTCCTGGCTCCCATGACTAAAACTTGAGATTTTTCTAAATTAATCTATAGATCCAAGGATTCTGAAGTTTTAGACATTAGATCACATTTTTTTTTTTTTTAAAGTCTGGATACAGTTAGAGAACATAACACCAAGTCGTCAGCGTAAGCAATAGAAGAACAAATATTTGAGCCAATTTTAGGATAATCAGAGTTAAGTTCCTGTAGCTCCAAGAGTAATTTATCCAAATAAATGCAACTAGAATAGGAGCCCAGATGCAACCTTGCCTTATGCCCTTTTTTGTCTTAATGCTGCTAGATAAATTATTTTCGGCTCTTATTTGTGACCATGTGTTTGAATACAGATTTCTAATACTATTAACAAGGACTGGAGAGAGACCTCTGTTCAACATTTCATCCCACAGAATAGCTCTCTTTATTGAATCGAAAGCAAAACTGTAATCTATAAATGCTTCCACTGAGTGCGTCCACCACCCCAGGAGTTACATTATTACATGATAACACACATTTCTGGAGTGCCTTATTGTTATTATACAATGGTGTGTTTGTTAATTTAAAATTAACAAAGAGAAAAATACATTTATATGCATATTTCCTTTTATTTTTGTGGGTGTAGGTGTATCTTTTGAAAAAAAAACAGTCTGGAATGTTTCTTCCACCACAAGGTAGAGCTGCTGCCAGAATGATATTGCTGCCTGAGTCCTCCAAGCTTTCTCTTGTTTCTGTTTCTGTTTCTGTGTCATTACTAGCTTCCTCTCTGCCTTTATACCTAGTAGTGGATGATGCTTTGAAGGGGACTATGTTCAATGTTTTCTAATCTTATTTTACATTGAGGTGTTTTTTTGTGTAGGTCAGAAGTCATTCAGCAACTGTATAGCCTGACTTCAATATGTGGTTCTACAGTGCTTGCGCTGACAGGATCTCAGGACTGAACAGCAATAGCTGTTTTTCTCTATCGGTTCTTTTTTTTTTTTTTTTAAGGTGTTTGCTTTCCTTATGTTTTTTGTTCAGTGTGTTTTCCAGCGAACAGACGGACATGCAGGAGTATTCCTGAAGTCCTTTATCTTAAGGATAGTGCAGCACAGAGTGGCAGTTTCAGGTACAAGGTACAGTTTCAGGAAGTTGCAGGCAGTGCTGTTTTAGGCAGAAATGAAAAACAAAATCAGTTGTACAGCTGTAATTTTCCTGATTGCAAGACCTGAGAATGGAATGTGTGTGTGTGTGTGTGTGTGTGTGTGTGTGTGTGTGTGTGTGTGTGTGTGTGTTTGGGGGCAGAAGTTGGGTTGGGTAAAACTGTAATGGGTAATGTTTTTGTTAACATGAAGTGGCCAGTGATACCTGTGTGGTTATGCGGTCATTGCTCTGCCTGCCCTAGATACAGTATAATGAAATTATTGTGAAATAACATTACTGTGTCTAGGGCTCAACAGCCAATCATCTTTCTAGATTTTTTCTTGCCATTGTATAATTGTATTTATTAACAGGTTTATCAATTACTTATTTATGGTTGAAATTCTTAGGTGCTCCATTATGTGAAAAATGTCCGTTTTCGAACAACAACTGGTGAAGAAATATTGTTTGATGTGAATGGAGATGCAGTGACCATGTTTGATATGATTAACATTCAGATGTTCCCCGACGACACCTATAGGTTGGTAAAAGTTGCCAGACCCAACCTCATGGCAGAGCAAGGCGAGGAAATGAGTATCAATGTGAGTGCCATCTTGTGGCCTGAACCATACTCCCAGGTTAGCTTTCTGTATTTTCAGCATATGAACAGAACAGGAATAATGTCTAATACATCTTATAATTTCAAAAACTCAGTAGTGGCGGCTCTTTTGAAAGTTGTCCAACACAAGTATCACTGTGTGCACATACCTTGGTAAACAGAACAGTAGACGTACAGCCAGAGTAGCAATAAAGGCCAGCATGCCAGAAAACAACTTTTGCCCTAGTTCCTGTAGACTCACATGTTGATTCATTGCTTTGACTATGGAAGATGTCATTTTGGGATGTTAAATGTCAGCAAGTTGTGGGCAATAGCTAATGCTCAGGATGGTGATGATCAGTGTGTAAAAGGTAAGTAAAACACTGCACTGATGACCACGCAAGATACAAGTGATACAGATATAATGATGAATGACTTATGCATGAATTCTGTTCCTCTGCATGTTTTGGTTTTTCCTGCTGCTCTATGTCAAAAGAATAAATCATCTTGTAAGTCTACATGAACTGGAGTAAAAGTTATTTTTGGAGTGTTCTGACCTATATGGCCATGGCGGCTATGAGTCTATATCTTATAATGTATCTGTGAGCAATGACTTAATCATCCCCTAGACTTTGCTGTATTTTCTAACTTAATGAGCACAGTAATCTACAGACAAACCCAGTCCACACAGCTGTGGCAGGGAGCAAGGAACACATGGGGAGCTCCGGCTAGAGCTGCACAGTAGCACCCCAGGATGAACTTCATGCCAGGGATATCATGCAGGACCATGCAGGAACACAGTGCAATTGAAAGGCAATTAATCCAATTTATCCTGCAGGAAACTGTGACATCAGTATTGCATGTTTCATCATAATGGGCTGCACTGCAGTGAATGACATACTCAGTTCCTGAAAGTGAATTTGCTTTTGACTGCATTTATTTTAAGAATGCAAAATTTCAGAACTGAAAGTAACACACCCTCATATCAGTTGTTCTGAGCAGAAAGTATTGATTTCAGATTTTGAACTGTCACCAACCAAATCAAAATTAAAACAACATTTCGCAGATTAAATGTTCACTTCTTCAAGGTAGCGTTTCTGTGCATTTAAATATTTCAGTAACTCGAAATAATGTTGTAAACATTCCATAAATGCTATATGGACCATACTAAGGGCCTGACCACTGACAGAGGATTGCTTTTCTGAAAATGTAGAAAACTTCTAAAAAAAGTCATCACTGTGAGAAAAAATGGAATTCTGCAAACTATTTATAGGCAGGCCTTTTTTTAACCCCTAGAGGAAGCCCCATATAGGAAAGGTGGAGGGGGATGTAATTAGGAAAATTTTGGGAGTATATCGCAACACAGTATTCAGACAACAGCCCCCACATTGAAGGCCAATTGGTTGCCCAAAAGATCCCACCACTATGCTGGGTTCTGAAGATGACTATGAGAGCAGTGGAGAAACCATGAAGACTTTAGGAGCTGATGTCTATTGGATGGCCAGGTTAGCTTGTCAGTGCCTGGTGGGAGTTCAGTCAGTGGTGGTGATGACAGCAGCTCAATCCTTGGGTGGGGGGGGTGTTGGATGAAAATGATTATCCTCCTCCTCCTCTTATTTCAGTTAGTTTAACCTTATATGCCTCAAACTGCAGCTGAACAACTACTAACAAATGCCTGTAGCCTGGGAAACAAAATCCCAGACCTGGAGGCATTTCTAGTAGAGGGGGACCTGGACATAGCAGCAATAACAGAGACTTGTTACTCCCTAAATCATGAATGTGACATCAATGTACCAGGTTATTCTTTGTTCAGGAGGGATAGGGAAGGTAAAAAAGGAGGGGGCTGCATATCAGAGAAGGTATAAAGGCTACAGAGGTGCAGGGTAGACAGGTGAAGGCCGAGCCATAGTGGGTCACCCTCGAGCCTGGCAATGGCACAGCAATATGCACAGAGGTGATTTACAGACCTCCGGCACAGAGGGAGTAAGAAAGTAAGTAAATATGTATTTATATAGTGCCTTTCCAAAACCAAGGCGCTTTACAGTTAAAATATAATACACACAATTTAAATAACACTAAAACATAACAAGTGCATTAGTTTACTTAAAATTCATCTGGGAATGCTAATTTAAAAAGATATGTTTTAAAATCAGATTTAATTCTCTCGACAGTCAGGCATTCTCTTAACCTATGAGGTAGAGAATTCCACAGGGTAGGGAAGCAAAAGAAAAAGCATGGGCACCCAATGTTTTTAAATGAACCCTGGGTATCTCTAGCAATCCCTTGTCAGCAGATTGGAAAGGGTTGGGGGGGCAGTAGGGAGTCAAGAGATCTTTGTGTAGAGCTTTAAAGGTCAGCAAGCCAACCTTAAAGGTGATCCACCAATGAACAGGCAGCCAGTGCAGTCCGCGCAGCACGAGCATGATATGACTGGCTCTAGAAGTACCAGTCAAAAGCCTGGCTGCTGCATTCTACACTAGCTGCAAGTGGTGAATATAGCAACCCCAGGAAGCCCTAGGTAGAAGGCATTGCAGTAGTCAAGGCGGGTGGTGATAAAGGCATGGACAAATGTTGGCAGGTCATCCGGAGGAACCAGGTGTTTCACCAGGGTGATATTCCTCATATGGTAAAATGAGGATTTGACAACGGCCAACACCTGAGATTTCAGGGTCAGGCCATCATAAAAAATAACACCCAGGCTGCACACCCTGTCTGAGATAGTGACCTGGATGTCATCAAGCCATAAGCCTGATGCCTGCCCAGCCCCCAAACCCACCCTGGGATGACCTGGGTCCATTACCAACACTTCGGTCTTGTCTGGATTCAGTCTCAGCCAGCTGGTGCTCATCCAGTCCTTCATCTTGGTGAGACAGTTATTAAACACAGAGACCACATCAACCTGCCCAGGTCAAAAGGGCATATACAGTTGAATATCATCTGCATAGCAGTGAAAACTCAAACTGTATCACCTGATGATATCTCCTAATGGCAGCATATACACTACGCACAACATGGGTGCCAATATGGAGTTCTGTGGCACCCCACAGGACAGAGGAAAGGTGTCAGAGGAATGAATGCCAGTGAACACCCTCTGAGACCTGTCCACAAGGAAGGATTGAAACCATTCAAGGACTGTCCCCAACAGTCCACAAAGAAGCCACAGGCACTCCAATAGCACATCATGGTCCACAGTGTCAAACACTGCAGAGAGATCAAGAAGGACTTAGATGGTACGAGCCTTTTGATCTCTAGCTATTAGGAGGTCTTTCAATACTTAGACAAGTGTAGTATCTGTGCTGTGTCTCTTCCTAAATCCAGACTGGAGAGCATTATAGACATTGTGGGTCACAAGGTGATCATCGAGTTGCAACGCAACCACCTTCTCAATAGCCTTACCCACAAAAGGCAGGCTAGAGACAGGCCTGTAGTTAGCTGGACAGTCTGGATCCAAGGAAGGTTTTTTAGGAGTGATCATATGACCGCCTCCTTAAGGGGATCAGGAAAGACCCCCCTCTCCAAGGAACTCCAGACAATTTTAGCTAGGCTTGGGCAGATAACATCTACACAACCCACTAATAGGGGTGTAGGGCCCGGATCCAAACTACAGCTGGTTAGGTGCAAAGTCTGGATGATCTTCACAGTGGCTGTGAATTCTTGCCGACTAAAGTCCATCCAGACAGATCGAGTGCTCACCACCTCCCGTCGACCTCCACAGTCCTTCATAAGGAGAGTCAGGCCGATGTCAGACCGGATGCTGACAACCTTATCTGTGAAGAATTGAGAAAACTCTGCTTATTTGGCCTGAGAAAAGGCTCCTCCAGGTTGGAGATAGCAAACTCTGTTAAGAAGGGGGATAAAACCTTTTATAGGTACATTAAGCAGCAGAGAAAGACCAAGGGAGGGATCCTGAGGCTTAATAAAGGGGAAGGAATGTGGGTAGAGAGTGACAGTGAAAAAGCAGGGATACTGAACAAATGCTTCTGCTGAGTATTCACAAAAGAAGAGGAGGGGAGGTACCTAAACCAAACAATAGAAACACTCTGGATAGGCGGGTTGACACCATTCCATTCACAGAAGATAGAGATCTGAAGGAACTCTTAAAACTAAAGGTGGACCAAGCAATGGAGACTGACAGGATTCACCCAAGAATTCTAAAAGAATTAAGGGTAGAACTAGTGACATCACTGACTACCCTCTTTAACAAATCATGGGAAGATTGTGTGGTACCTGAGGACTGGAGATGGATGGATGTGATTCCATTTTGTAAAAGTGGGAGCAAGGCTGAGGCAGGAAACTACAGACCTGTTAGTTTGACCTCAGTAGTATAAGGGCTAAGGCAATTCTAGTTGGGGGTAGGAGGAAGTAGGCTGTTGGTTAACTAGGATCCACAGCTTATCCATTAGATAGGGAAATGGGCAGACTAGGTGGGCCAAGTGGTCCTTATCTGATGTCAGTTTCTATGTTCTGCGTTTCTATGGAGACAGACTGGATTGCACAATCTGTCACCAATTCTGGAAGAGCTGAGACAGTCGATTCTGCGTAGCAGAAATCTCCCTGGACAGGAATTCTGCCTTATTACGGGTGATTTCTGATTGATAGCCCTTACTGTGTTCCATCAATCTAAGCCTGTCAACCTCCAGGCCAGACCTCTGCCATGCTCTCTCCAGCCTTCAACCAATTCTTCTCAACTCCTTCAAGGAACCATCAAACCAAGGGGTTCTTGGGCGAAGAGTGAGTGGCTGAACACAGACAGAAGCAATCATGTCCAGGGCATCTCCCACACCCTTATTATAGGCCAATACTAGATCTTCTGGACTCATGCATTCAACCAACAATCCTGATCAGTCCAGCACCACTGATAGACCTTCTGGGCTAACCCCGCCTTAAAGAGTGGCACTGGACCATCTCTGTAGGGGCAGGCCCACTGGGGGAAGCCCCCAAACTGAACCTTATGATGTGATGGTCAGACCAACTGACTGGTTCCACACCCAAATCCATGATCTACATCCCCAGAAGGAACACCAGATCCAGTGAGTGACCCCCTATATGGGCAGCAGAGGTAACCACATGTGAAAGGCCCAGCATAGTCATTAGCTGGAGGAGATGTTGACCAAATTGTGAGAGTTCATCGTCGACGCAGGCTTTGAAGTCCCCCAGAATTAACCATCTGTGGGACTCTAGTGTTACATCAACAATGAAGTCCGCTATCTCCTTCAGGAATTTTTTGCCATCACTGGGTGGACGGTAGATGAGGAGTATCCTGCACCCTACACCCTCTCCCAGGATACACTCGAAGGATCTGGTGGGCCCCACTGGCACATCCACACGGCTCAGTTCCATCTTAAATATAATGGCTACACCTCCATCCCTACGATACACCCTAGGGTGGTGTATCATTGAGAACCCAGCCAGAACAGCAGAGGCAAATATAGGGCCTGCATTTTCATCCAGCCAGGTCTCAGTGATGCATGCCAGATCTGCTGTTCCAACAAGATCAGCTATAACAGGTCTGGCATTACATATCACCGCCCGAGTAGAATGGGTTGTCGAGAAAGACCTCAGCTCCTGCCCACTAACTATGGAGACTTTGGGTATGGGGACAAGACAGGGAATACCTCTGTCCTGGTTCCATTTTGCCCCAAGGCATCTCCTGGTCCCCACTACCTCAATCCGGCCCCTTTCCCTTTCTCCACCAGGCCCAGTTCACACCCTTCTCCTCCTAACTATCCCTAGAGTTGGACACTTTGAATAGCTATCCAATGGTAAAGTGGGGCATTCAAAAGGATGCAGTATCCTGAGCCTGGGGGGGTAATACTGCTTGACCATCCTTAATCCCTTCCAGCACATTCTCAAACACAACAGGAGCAGGTACAAATCAAACCATCAAACTCACACACTCACACAAGCAATTTCCAAACCACTCTCACAACAAATATACAATTCCCAACAAACCCCAATTAATAAAACCGATAATACAATATCAAATAATAATAAACCTGCATATTTAACTCCCCAAACAATTAAAAAAATTAACTTAGTACTAACTTCAATTGCAGTTACAAATTGTTTCAAATATTGAGGAAGTAAGGATCATGAACAAAGCCCAGTCCAAAGGAGTTCATATGAAAAGTTTTAGTCTATGGAGCTCCCACCTCCTAGGGCCAAACAACTGTCCATTTACAGACCCAAAGGACTCTCACTCTGAAAGGTCCAACAGTATTAAAATGAAATAAACACTGGAGGAAGATGAAGTCCCAATTTCTTTAAAATCCAAAACTCACATTTGCTGAAAAGCACACTGCCAATGCTCAGTTTTCCATGGGCTCTCACCACCACCACGCAAAAAATAAATACCGGCCCAGTTCTTTAATGAAAAAATCCAACAGAACAGTTGAAAGTCACAACACTACAGTTAAAGAGTCAGAGCAGAAATGGAATAATGCATGGCATTGCTCGTGGACATTTTCTTACTTTGTTGGCTGCACAATCAAAAGGGAACCAGCAGTGGTATGATCGTACTTCAATAAGGACTCCAGGTACAGTTCTTCCAATAATGCTGGACAGTTAGGGGAACAATGTAGCTTCATATCACAGTGTTTTCCAGCAGTCGGGGGGCTCCACCCAAAACACCCACCTCTTCCCGGACCCTATAGCTGCTCTGGTGGCTCACCAGCCACCATGCCACGGATCAGAAGTGCTGCAGATGTAGCTGCCCACTGACAACAGCACTGTGGCAAACCACCAGGTCAAGGTCAGGGACCAGGATGGAACGTTCCCCTGACACCAAGCCGGCATCCACTGCCAGGTCGCTTTAGCATTCCCATCCATGCCGTTCTTCCAAACTACAGTCCGAGAAAGCAGATAGGGAGCTACTGGATGAAATACAAGAAATGGCAGCAAAAGGGGCGGTTCTGCCGCTGGGTGATTTCAATCTACTAGAAGTGGATTGGACTACCCTGGTAGCTACTTCAACCAGGAGCCAGGACATCCTAGAGTCCCTACAGGGGGCAAGCCTCAGGCAGCTTGTGGTGGACTGCACCAGAAACAGGGTGATATGTTACCTGGTATAGAACAATGGGGACAGATTCACAGAAGCCTGGGTAGAAGGTCAACTGTGGTTCAGCAATCACCTCATAGTGTTGTTTAACATGGGGCCAGGGGACACAGTCAATTCACACAAATGCAAAGGTCTTAGATTTCAGAAGGGCTGACTTTGCTAAGATGGGGGGACGTATCAAAGAAGTGCTGGTGAGGAAGGGGGTGCAAGGGAGATGAGGAACAGTGGGAACACCTGAAAAGGAGCAACAGAGGAGGTGAAGAGCCAATGCATCAGGTTAATAACCAAAGGCAAGAGATGGAAGAAACCACCATGGTTCTCGAAAGAGGTGGCAGACAAAGTAATGGCTAAAAGGGTAGGGTTTGGGAAGTATAAGGAGGCTCAGAGGGAGGAGGACTGGGATGCATACATTGAACGTCCAAGGGAAGCTGGGCAGGCTGTAAGGAGAGCAAAGGCACAGACTGAGGAAAGATTAGTGCAGATGGTGAATAAGGGGAATAAGACATTTTATAGGTACATCAGTGAGAGAAGGAAAGCTGGGGGGGTTGTAAAGCTCAGAGAGGATGAAGGTTAGTGTAGGGAAGGGAGACATAGAAAAGTCAGAAATACTGAATAAATACTTTTGTTCAGTATTCTTCAAAGAGAGGGAGGGTCGGGGCCACAGTTCATTAACAGATATGGAGGGGGGAGAGGTGAACACTAGTTCATGCACAGAGGAGAGAGTCCTGGAGGAGCTCACAAAACTGAAGGTGGACAAAACAGTGAGGCCAGATGGCATGCACCTGAGGATATTAAGGCAGCTGATGAAAAAGCTATCAGCACCTCTGGCATTCATGTTCACTGATTCTCTAAACACAAATGTTGTTCCGGAGGACTGGAAGAGAGTACATGTAGTTCCTATGTACAAAAGTTGTAGCAGGGAGGAACCAGTGAACTATAGGCCAGTCAGCCTCACCTCAGTTGTAGGGAAGATCATGGAGGCACTACTTAAAGAAAGAATTGTTTGTCACTTGGAATCCAGTGGTGCCCGGGATCCGAGGTGACATGGATTTACAAAAGGGAGGTTGTGTCAAACAAATCTGATAGATTTTTTTTGACTGGTTGATGAGGGAGGTAAATTGGGGTTGGGGTGGTGGATGTTGCCTACCTCAGTTTCAGCAAGGTCTTCAACACCATCCCACATAAAAGGCTGGTTAGCAAGATGGGTAGCCTGGGTATGTGCCACAGGTAATAAACTGGGTAAAGAACTGGTTAACAGACAGGAGGCAGAGGGTGGTGGTAAATGGGATCCAATCTGGGGAGAGGGGAGTGACCAGTGGTGTACCTGAGGGATCAGTCCTCAGGCCAGTCCTGTTTAATATCTTCATTAATGATATAGCGGAAGGGCTTGAGGGAAAGGTCTGCCTGTTTGCAGATGGCAGCAAGATCTGTAGCAGTGTGAAAACTCCAGATGGGGTGGAAAGAATGAGGAGGAACCTGGGAAAGCTTGAAAAATGATCTGAGGTGTGGCAACTGGGGTTCAACTCAAAGAACTATAAAATAATGCGCCTAGGATGAGGGAACCCTGGGGAGAACTGCAGAATGGGGGGAATTACTATCACCAAGGAGGAAAGGGATCTGAGCATTATCATTTCATATGACCTAAAGATGTCTAAGCAGAGTACAAAGGCAGCAGTGATTGACAGTGGCATGCTGGGATGCATAGACAAAGGCATCACTAGTAGAAGGAGGGAGGTGGTGATGCTATTGTACCAGATACTAGTGAGGCCTCATCTGGGGTACTGTGTACAGTTCTGGAGACTACATTTACGTAAGGATACTGACAGGGTGGAGGCAGTCCAAAGAAGGGGGATGAAGTTTGTAGAGGGCTTGAACCAGAAAACATATAAGGAGATGCTGAGGGACTTCAATATGTACTTCCTGGAGGAGATAAGGGATCAGGGGGACATGATAGAAACATATCTTAAGTTTAAGTATCTTAAAGGCATAACAAGGTAGATGGGGATGACATCTTCCAATATAGGAGTATAAGAACAAGGGGATATGGTATGAAATTGGAGGGTGGCAGGTTGAGAGAAAATGTGGGGAAGTTTTTCTTCAGTGAGAGAGCGGTGAATGCATGGAATAGTCTGGCACAAGAGGTGGTGGGAGCGAGCACAGTGGAGGGATTTAAACATGCATGGGACAGATATAGGGGAATACTAGAGGCGGGGAGTAGAGAAAGCCGTTGATCTATTAGGGTCAATGGCAGCAAAACTAGGTGAGAGCTTAAGGTCAGACTAAGTGGGCCTGGCGGTCCTTATTTGTCAACAACTTATATGTTTCTATGTAGCTATCATTTTATAAGAGCAGGAAGCACTGATTGACTAGTCCAAGTTTCTCCAAAATACAAATGGTCATCTCTAGTCACTTTAGATTTATCTTGTGTTCTGTGCTAGTGGTAATAAAAGCTTCCATTCTCTTGTATCTGTATATGCAGGATGAGGGAGCAGCATTTGCTGAGACTTTCCATCTGCTTAGTTTTGTATCTCTACCAGTAATCTGCTTCACTGTTTCTTTCCTGCCTCATATCACAGGAACTGCTACAACTGACTGTCAGGAGGATGCAGAACGATGTATTCCATACCTCCTCCATGGAGGCTAGACATAGTAATAGCAGTTTACTGCAAACACAAAACTGACAGGTGGCAGAATGGAAACTAATAAAGCTTAGATACAGGAAAGTCATCTGTTATAGGCAATTATACAATGGCAAAAAAAATACCCCATTCTCATTGGCCAGCTGGCACTATCACCCTGTTGTAAAATCTAGCATCACCAACAGGAACAAGTGCCAGCTGTGCCAAGGCTCGAGGTGCAATCAATTTCAAAACCACTCCGACCCCGGTTTCAAAACCAAAAAAACGCCATCTTGAATCGTGCTACCGACAACCGTGAAACCGGGTAGTTTCACAGGAAACATAAAAATGGAAACAACGTTTGATTTAATTGACAATGAGGAGCTCGATGCCATATTCAAATCATTAGAAGATAATGAGCCCCACATTCCTCAAATCGAAGCCATAACTGAAAAGGCAGTACCTGTAAAACCCATAGTGCAGCCACCACGAAAGCTCCTTCCTCTGCCTCGAATCCCCAGCCCCAACGTCACACACAAGCTGCTCTCACTAGCTCCAAGTACCGCAGAGCAGATCTCAAATTCCGCGCTTCCGTTGAAGGCCCCCACACCAGTCAATCCTGAAAAAAAAAAACAAAGCGCCGTCACCACAGCATAACCTCTGACTAAATGACTAAACTGGAGCTGGAAAGGCATAAGGAAACCACACTTAAACAAACCAGGTGGGCAGTGAATGTGTTCCTAGACTGGGCAAAAGAAAAACACATAGAAATAGATTTCAAAAATATCTCAGCCCAGCAGTTAAATGACGTCTTGCGCAGCTACTACAGCACAGTTAGAAATACATCTGGTGAAGAATATGTACTCAGCAGCTTTGTCAGTTTACGTTGTGGACTCAACAGATATATAAATGAACCCCCCATCGCCAGACAGCTCAATTTAATGCTTGACCCAGAGTTCACAACTGCAAACAACATATTCAAAGCAGTTGTGAAAAAATACCGCAAGTCAGGAAAAGACATTGCTCAACACCACCCTGCACTCACAATATCCCAGCTAGCAAGCATTAGGAATTCTGATGCAGTTTCCCCTCAAACTGCAAAAGGGCTAGTTCAAAAGTGTGGCTAGACATTCAGCTACATTTTGCAAGGCGAGGCAATTAAGGGGTCAGACAATTCACAACACAGTCATTTGAAATAAAAACTGCAGAAAATGGCTTACGATACATCACAAAAACATTTAATGAAGAAACAAAAAAAACATAAAGAGTACAATGATCCCACACGCCATCTCACAAGAGGCTGCATGTTTGAGCAACCTGACGATCCCCTGTGTCCCCTGAAAAGTTTTGAGAAGTACCTAAATAAGTTGCCACAAAACCCCACAGCATTGTTCCTCCACCCAAAAAGACTTCCTAAAGATATCCTGGATAAAATGCCAGTATGGTACAACAACGAGCCTATGGGCATTAACTACCTGGGAAAAATGTTGCCACTCATCTGCAAAGAAGCCCAATTGCCAGACATCTACACAAATCACACTCTAAGAGCAACTGCAGTCACCTTGTTGAGTGATGCAGGAATGGAATCCCGCCAAATCATGGCAATAACTGGTCACAAAAGTGAATCATCACTTCGGAGTTACTGGAAGCTCAACATGGATGACTTCAAAAATTGGGGAAACATCATATCAGAAGGCAACCGTCAGGAAACTGCAACCCTTCCCCCAAATCTCCCCTTCCCAAACACAAAACAGCAGCAAGAATCACTTCCTTCAGATATGCAATCGCCGACAATGCACAGCCCCAGAACTGACAAACCTCAGAATCAGCCTCCAAGTCCACAGATAACTTCTTCAAACATCGCCAGCGTTTTGCAATTAATCCCACCATCTGCAAGTCATGATGCAAACAGAAACCCACTGCTCAATAACCAGCCATCCTGAGTGAACATCGGAACCGGATCCAGCCAGCATTCCTGCAGCTCCACACACCCAGGATCGAACCAAACTTCCTTTGGGGGTCTCTTCAATTATGGCACAGTCAATTTCTACTATAAACAGTTCTTAGGTAACACAAAAAGCAACATCATCTATAAATTACAATAAAATCTTTCAAAAGTAAAATACTTTTTTTCTCTCCTTTTACAGGTTCCTAACAACTACCTGCACTCCCCCCCAAGCCTACTCGAAATGACAACAGCCCACAGGCATCGGACAAGTAAAAAAAAAAATCAACAACCATCTTAAAGCCACAGGACACAGATACAAAATACTACACTGGACCTAAAGACTGATAAACAAGATTACTATATCATAACAATACCTAATCATTTAAGATAGACTTTTTCTGAAATAGTAAAAAGAATCTACTTTCAAGCAATAATACATCTTAAAACCACATCTGTTCAAAGCTACTGTTCTACTTCACTGCTTAAGTTAACATCATTACTTTGTCTCTTCAAATAAAATGAAAACCTCAAAAAAATGTTAAAACACAAAAAATAAACATTTTTTCATGTTAAAAGCAAACCCACTGTCTGGACTATTTTTTTTACATGGAAGGATATTTTACTATTTCCTTACTCTTCCCCCCCCCAAAAAAAAATTATCACAATGCAATTTCTGTTCATATTTTACCACACAACACATTTGTATAATTGCAATAAACCACTCCAGGGTGTTGGTGATGCTGGTTTTACCCACGCCTGGTGAGGTTTAGTCACTTGGCCTGCGGCCTCGTGACCGAACCATGCCAGGCGTGGTTAAAACCAGCATCACCAACACCCTGTCATGGTTTATTGCTTAAATATCATGAAAGTGATTCTTTGAAGCCAGACCCTATGTGAAAAGACTCAGGGAATTAAATATGTATTTTCTTGAGTAAAGGTATCAGTAAGGTACAGGAGGGTAGCATATTCCAGAGAAAAAGATGCTCAAGGACAAGGGGGCATGATATAAAGCTGGAAGGGGAGACTTAGAGGAGATTTGAGGAAATATGTATTTACAGAAAGGGTGGTGGATGGCTGGAACAGCCTCCCTGCAGAGATAGTAGGTACAGAAATGGTAACAGGTTTCAAACATGGGATAGACACAAGGGGACCTTAGTAACAAAGCGGGGGGGGGGGTTAAGGCTGGAAATCAATTAGGGTCTCTGGTAGCTCAATAGGCAGAGACTTGGGGCACACTGGGTGGACCATTGGGTTCTTTTCTGTCAACAGCATCTATGTTTCTATGTTAAACTATATTTAGTAAATATCCTAGTTTTGCTCAGATTTGAAAAATTAGTACTCAGGGTTTCCAGTAATCATTTAATTAGTCACAAGAATAACTGAGACTAGGAACTGACTTGTAGCTCTTGACAACATTGTGAAATCCCACTGCTGCCAGAACGTCACAGAATTTCATGATTTGTGTGAAATTTTGCAGAATTCTGCCCCATTTTTCACAAAAAAAATTGAAAATAAATTCAGCGTACCCACTGATGTCTGTTCTATAAGTGTGGAAAAAACTGTAAAAAAAACAGTTTACATTAGCATTCGTAAAAGAATCTGCAGTTTAAATGACAATCCTGTAGCTTACTTAGTAAGCGATAAGACATGACGGTGATGGATGTCTAGGATCAAAGCACACCCTGGTGCATAGTGAGGCATGACCTGAGGCACAATCTTGGAAGTGGAGTGTCTTATTGCTCTTATTTACTTATACACTAAGTAACAAAAAAATAACTTTTTTAACAATAGAGACTACTTTGTTCTAAGTAACTAGCAAAAAGTAATCCCTCCCCACCTGTCAAGTGTCTGTCTTCCCACACATGTTTAAAAGATAAACAATTATTTTATTATACAATACAGGAATTCAAACTTCTGCTGAATTTCCCAGGAAAAATGTTCACCCCCCTCACAAACAATAAATACCTTTATATGGATCTAAGGTCTTAATTTTATCTGAGAGACAGGGTAAGCAGCAGAGATTGCTTTGACAGGCTTGTAGGGATTAAAGGGTGATTTTCCATGATCATGAAAGAAACACCCGGAATCAAAGCTATGAATAGTATTTCATTTTTTATTTTGTTTTCTTACTTCATTTGTGTGTGTAAGGCAAGGATTATGCAAGGATGGAATGTTTAATTTTTTAAAAGAAAGGAAATGTACTTTTTTGGGACACATTTTAACATGGCTCCCACTTTTACTAACTAAAACCTTTTAAGTTTTCAGTGATAAAAGTGGCAGTCATTTTGTAATAGAAAGCAGGGATGAGTGAAGTGGGTTTGTATGTTATTGTTGGCCTAAATTCTAAATCTTACTGCCTGAACTTGTTCCATCCTGTGAATTTCAAGGGGATTAACATATGGGTAGAATGTATTTAGCCAATCAGAAAGCAAAAATAAGAGGTTTCATATCAAATGGAACTCTTTATATACCGAATAATATGTGGACATCAGTGACTTATGGGATTTTTTATACTCTGAGGGAAATGGTATGTCATAAACCACAAAAAGGAAGTTTGTATGGTTTATTAAAGTATCACACCAAGGGGGTGTAATTTTTTTTATCTTCTCTCTATTTCTTTTTACATTTCTGAATTCTTCTCTCATATTCTAATTCTGAAATAGAAGGCTAATATGTGAAATGCAGGATATCTAATAGAACATTTCTACAATATAATAGTACACTTCTAGAATAGAATATGTCATAGGTTCACAGCAGCATGGATTCATGGAGGTTGGGGGGGGGTTATGTCAAATGAATCTGATAGAGTTCTTTTGGAGACCAAGGAGTTTGATCAGGGTGGAGCAGTGGATGTGGCCAGCTTAGATTTCAGTAAGGTTTTCAATAGTGTTCCACATAGCAGGATAGCAAGCAAGCTGGGTTGCTTAGGAGTGGGTCCAAAGGTGGTAAACTAAGTAATAAATTAGTTTGGGGATAGGTGACAGAAGGTGGTGGTAAATGGAGTTCACTTAGAGGAAGGGAGGATAACCAGAGGGATGCCTCAGGGATCAGTGTTGGGACCAGTCCTCTTTAATGTCTGTGTAAGTGACATTGCTGAGGAGCTGGAAGGGAAGGCTTGCCTCTTTGTGGATGACACCAAAATCTGCAATAGGGTGGGTGCTCCAGTTGGGATGGAAAGGATGAGCGGAGATCTGAAAAATCTTGAGGAGTAATCACAGGTATAACAGCTGGGTGTCATTGCAAAAAAGTTCAAAGTAATGCACTTGGGGCACAGAAACCCAGGAGTGGAGGGCAAAATGGGTGAGGTGGTAATGATGACCTCCAAGTGGGGATGGAAAGGATGAGCAGAGACCTGAAAAAACTTGAGGAGTTGTCAAGGGTACGGCAGCTGGGATTCAGTGCAAAAAAGTGCAAATGAATGCACTAGGGGCTCAGAATCCAGGGGTTGAAAACAAAATGGGTGAAGTAGTAAACAGGAAAGTGACATGGGAGTGATAACACTCATGACATTTCGGCTATATCCCTTCTTATTCCCCATCAACATCTTCCCTAGGTCAACCCTCTCATCTTTCCCTGTGTATACTACCAAGACTTATCACCTCTCCATGGCCACAAGCTCAGGCTTCCATTTCTTTCTGCCAACTTGGTGCATTATACTTCAAATCAATCTCTAGATAATAGGTACTTATGTAAGCATGTACCGTTCTAGATGTGTAATCAAATATGTTATGCCACCCTCCTTGTGGCACATGTATGTAGCGTCTCCTCATGTAACAAGTTTGTAAAGTCACACTTAACTATGTAACAATTGTTTGAATTGCTTGGCTCCAAGTTCAACCTATTGATTGTTTTATGTGTACCCTCCTCCCTTGTAACCCTCTGGTCACACCGTGAGACGAGCATCTTTTTGCTCAGTGTGCCTCTCCTGGTGAAACATTTTCAATAAATAAATAAATATCAGATGACCTAAAGGTGGGCAGGCAGTGTGTCAAGGCAGTTGGGAGGGCTAGTAGAATACTTGGATGCATAGGGACAGGTATCACCAGCAGAAAGAGGAAGTGACATTGCCTCTGTACAGATCACAAGTAAGACCCCACCTGGAGAATTGTGTCCAGTTCTAGAAACCACATCTCAGGAAGGACATAGACAGTGTGGAGGTAAACCAGAGGAGAGTGACTAAAATGGTGCAGGGTCTGCACCAAAAGCCCTACAAGAAAAGACTTAAGGACCTAAATATGTACACCCTGTAAGAAAGGCGGGTGAGGAGAGATATGAAACAGACCTTTAAATACCTCACAGGGGTAAATAAGGTACATGGAAAGTATTTTTCAGAAAGAAATGTGATCAAAGACAAGGAGGCATGAGAAGAAGCTGGATGGGGATAGATTGAGGAGAGATGTGAGGAAGTACTTCTTCACAGAAAGAGTGGCGGATTCCTGAAACAGTCTTTTAACAGAGTTGGTGGGAGTGAAAACAGTAATGGAGTTCAAGAATGCATAGGATAGGCATAAGGGAATCTTAGGGAAGGGTGGTGGTGAACGGGCCGGTGACTAAGTAGGATCTGCATGGATAATATAGGCAGGGAAAAGTGGGCAGACTAGATGGGCCAAGCATTCCTTATCTGTCACCAGATTTTATGTTCCTATGTTTTTGTTTAATATGTTAGATATTTTTTTAACCTGTTATCATTAAATAAGGTTGTAGTATGTTTTAATAGTTTAAGAAATGTTTTGACATATTTAATGAATTTTAAATGGTTCAGAATTTTATATTAATAATTAGAAACTTTTATATTATAGCAATAGTGTATATTTTTGCTTCCTTAACTAATTCAATAAAATTTAATTGAGAAAAAAAGAATCTGGTCATTTCAAACCCATTTTATAACTGGTCAAAGTCTGCAGAATGTTTTTAAGAACTCCATGGAACATTTTGGAAGCACAATGGGCATTCCACCAGAATTCCACAGGTGGAATATGTTGTTCCACACATAGAAACATAGAAGTTGTCAGCAGTTAATGACCTCCTTGCCTACCCAGTCTGCTCTATTGTCTCTACCTACAGTGGTATCATAAACACTACTGGGTCTCCAGGTTTTACCCACCACCCACCTCATTTCTAATATCACCTTGCATCTATCCCATGCATTTCTGAATCTGGTAACCATTTTAACCCCTACCACCTCTGCTGGGAGGCTGCTTCATGCATCCACAACCCTCTCCATGAAGAAGTACTTCCTCACACTTCCTCTGAGCTGCTCCCCTCCCAGCTTCATCATTTGTCCTCGAACATCTTTTTCTTTGGACAATGCTACCTTCCTTTACCTTGCTTATACCCGTGATATATTTGAATGTTTCTATCATAGCCCCCCTTACCTTCCTTTCCTCTATGGAGTACTGGCAGTATTTTATTCCATAAGCTTTTCTTCATAGGCCTTTTAATGCAGGCCCTACACCATATTGGTTGCCCTCCTTTGTACCACCTCCACCCTTTCTATGTCCTTTTGGAGATAGGGCCTCCAGAACTGGACACAATTTTCAAGATGCCCAACCAAAAAGTGATGATGTAATAATAATAATAATAATAATATGTCATGAAGGATTATTATTAGTTATGTTCAAAGATCATGTTCAACATTCAAAAGCCGTCATTGTGATCATGATTAATGATGATTAAACATGAATGTTAAATGGCCGCCAAT
Organism: Neoceratodus forsteri; assembly: GCA_016271365.2. Taxonomy (NCBI): domain Eukaryota; kingdom Metazoa; phylum Chordata; order Ceratodontiformes; family Ceratodontidae; genus Neoceratodus; species Neoceratodus forsteri. The sequence continues at coordinate 30,408,650 of CM028137.1, read as the reverse complement.
CAAAAAACACAATGTTATGAAATAATGATTGTATTTAATGATGATCTCATATTCTCATGATTTTTCATTATTGGCCTGTGTCAAGATTGCTACAATAAATTAAAAGAAAAATAATGTATCTTTCTTCTATACTCACGGAATGCATCTCGCCTTCTAATTGCACATGTTCATTGGATTCATTAGTAATGACACATGCTATACACAACCACATCACTTTCAATTATACTGACACTGACTCCTTATTTCTTACTAGTGTTGTAAAGGCTCAGATTGATTTATAGTGTATGGTGGAACGTTGTTCCCTCTAAGAATTGCACCGTACTGAAACACTGTTCATCCACAGAGTAGAAAATGAATGGAACACTGTACTGACCGTACGTGCAGAACAGCGTTCCATTCATTTGGAATGACACAGTCAAGCAGCTAGTGTTAGCGACGCAGAACAAGGAAATGCCGCAAACCACATCATTTTTAAAATATCAACATGGTCCGTGTACTGTCCGCTTCATCCTTAGACACCGTCTGAGTAAGTTAAACAAGTGTACTTACATATTTCGGCATACAGAGGTTCATTTTTTCTCGCTAAGTGAGATGTAGGGTCGCCGTGTTATTTTTTAAGCAAATCCCACCCACACAAGAATGGCAGCCAATGGGAGTGTGCGCTACTAATGTAGGGACGCCCAGTCCCTAGCAACCACACAGCTCACCACAGGAACAAGCTATTGCTGCTGATGGATGAAATGGGAGACGACAATTTATTTTAACATGGAAAAATGATTAGAAGGGCACCATACACTATACAAAATACCGGCTGGTAACCCCATGCAGAACCAGTGTGTTCTGCCACCTCGGGGTCTGATTCCCGAGGACCTCTTGAGGTTTGGTCTTGAGGTCTAAGAGAATCAGACTCCTCTGTGGCAAAACATACTGGTTCTGCATGGTTACCCAGCCAGTATTCTCCCAATATATAGCTCCATTCCATAGTTTTCTTTACAGTGGTGATGATTTCTACAAGTACCTTGTGATCCCTGGGTGGCGCTATCCCCAGTGTTACACCCCTGCCTACTACTTACAAGCTAGGCTGAGGGGTTTGGGTTCATCTAGCTGATAACCATTTTAAACATTTGTGCAGCGCCTCCACTCAGGGTGCTTCATGTGGGTGAGATGGCACTATGTGTAGCCCCCTGAGATGCCACACCACCCATGGTGACCATTAACCTTCCCAGGCATGCCCCAATAAACATTTCCCCACATTTCAACATTTTGTATTTAAAGGCTATCTCTAATAATATGCTCACACTGACTATTTCAACAACAATAACAAAAGATTTATTTAGGGGTATAAGGAGTTAGGAACGGGGATGTGGGGTAGAGGTTAGTTGATCACTATTTACATATGTACACAGATTGTTTGGCTTTTCCTGGTGAACTGTCCAGCTGGGTGGCTACATATTAATAGACAGAAAGTAATCACAATTTACCATTCAACTTATGATACCCAGAGCCCTGTCTATCTAACTGCTGACAAATCAGATATTACATAATAATTATTATTAATACCCACACTGGTACTAACACCCAGATACAGTAGAAACCCCGCAATCTCATACTATACTGGACACCCAGATAGCACAGTCCAAGACGTTGCAGGCATGGTGGACATTGCAGCTGGTCGAGTTGGCCGGCTATTGATTTGAGGGAGGGGGCAACTTGGAGACAGATTCCTGCAATGACTGCAGACACTGTATACAATAAAGGTTGGGATTGCTCTGCAAGTAGCAGATGAGCAACACTTGGCCCTTCTGGTCACAAAGAGCCAGGGATTGCCCTGCACATTACTGAATGACAGGGATTGCCTTGCATTTACAGAATTCTGAACATTTTAGGAGCAGCTATTTGGATTTAACATCCTGAAAATTTGGCGCAATATTTGAAAGTCCCATCCAATATAGATAGAAACCAATACTTTTGCCAAGCATCCAAATTTCCTTGAAACAAAGTCACATCCAGTACATTTACATACCAAAATAAGCATCCATCCAGCATAAGCAGACAGCGACACTTTTAGCAAGCATCCTATATACAGTTACTTGAAGTCACATCCAATGCATCTATATACCAGAAACAGCATTTATAGCCAAAGTCTCATTCAGCCCATCTAGACATTTTACACTTTATGACAAGTGCTCTCAGATGACATCTGGGTATGACAACGGTAAATTCTCTTTAGCATAACTTAGACATAATATGCTCTAGGTACTCCTGCCCCATGAAGTGATAAATGTGGCTTGGCAGTCAGCTCCACGGAGGCAGGACTCTAACCTATATAGCAACGACAACTTACAACACATTTATATGATTAATCATTAAGGCATCTTGCTGTACCTGCGATTTAGCCATCTGGGCCACAGACAAGATGCATCCATATTACATTTTTTTTTCCTAATTTAGTTGTTTAACCAGGTATAGCACACTAAGCTGAAAGCTTTTTTACAGGAGCGACCTGGGAGCACAAGGAGGTTAAGTGACTTGCTCAGGGTCACACAGTATGCAAGTGGAAGCTGTGGGATTCAAACCCAGGTCTGGCCTGCTGGATGTCACCAGATTTGCAGCTCAGAGCCTTAGACCACTGCACTATACTGCATACTGCAAATTTGAACTAGATAGTCTCTGACGGGGTTAGTAGCCCAGACTGATAATTCAGAGATCTTTTCATACAGCAGAAATATCTGGTAGTGAGGGCTGAGGCCCCCAAGATTACTTTTAAAGCTTCTCCCTCGCACCAGCGGGTATGAGGGTACTCACTCGGGTCCTCCACGGGTCGCATCCGCAATCAAAGGCATCCTGAATTCTTCTTTAGTTCTCTCACAACTAAGGCTTGGTAGATGGTCTTCTTTTCCACATCTTTCCCCGACATGGGAGGGAGGGAGGGAGGGCTAGCCTCTGGAGGACATATCTGGCAACTTCCAGACTAGCAGTTGCAGAAAGAAGATTTACTTTACATTTAAACTTCAGCTAGAAAATAACAAATGCCACCTGATGACTGGCGGGGCTTAGCTAAGTGGCCCAGACCTGGTGGCATGGCAGGGGCCTGAGCCCCAACCCCTGTGGGGGCTCCCAGCAGGCTGGAGCCTGCTGTCCTTCTCTCACTCTCTCGAATCTGAGGAGAACTGGCAAACACTGTCTCTTTTAGGGTTCCTAGTTCAACTCCTGATTGGTAACAGATGACGGGGTGACAGGTTTCTAAATGGCCGAGGGACCTGTCAATCAGAACACTCAAGGCACAATTGGTTTGGAGAATTGGCATGTAAAATAATGTCCCTGTAAGTCCCCGTGAGCACTTGGGTGGTTACCCATGAGATGCAGTGAATGTCCCACAAGTTCTGGCTACCTATTGCTGTAATTCCAGTTGGCTGTACTGCTGGCAATGGCTGCTTAACCCACTGTCCCTTAGAGCAGATCAGATACAGTCCTGAATATGTCCTGGTGCAACCAGAAAGCAATAATTATTTGCCCCAATGCCCACAGTTCAATAGCTCAGATGGTGTATTTGCAGTCGCTGCACAGATGAAGGGTGTGGCTCCACTAGTTTTCCTGTCACTACTGCACATAGCAAGCTCCTCCTGCAGCAGCTGACAGGCTGACACACAAAAGTCCCAATGTAGCTGTCTGATCCAGGAAAAGCATTTATTTTAACTTAAAACACTTTCCCCCACAGGTACAATTAATCCCCCACCCCATGCAGTGACAGTTTACAATATTTAAAACACTTTCATTCTTCTCTTTTTGGCAAAAGCCAAACATAGCTGCCCTGGTGGCAGCCAAGCACACAGTTATTAATTATTCAGATGACTGGGGCCCAGCTCAGGGATGTTTCCCTAAGCCCCAGTCAAACTCTTTACATTTTTATCTGAGCGGCCCCCCCAGCAGGCTGTCGATGGTCACCGGGTCCCAATTAGGTGTAAGGGATCCTGGGACCCATGGCACAGTCCCCGAGGTGACGGCAAAATGAGCGGTTCCATTTTGAGGGCAAAATCACACCAGCGCATGTTCTGTGCCCCGGGGGCAGCACTTTTAACATGGATGCTTCACAATTCAATTTCTGCTGCCCTAGGGGCAGCACTTTTGCAGTGGTGCTCCCGAGTGGCATTTTTTAAGCCCAAGGGGGCTGGATTTTCATTTGGGCTGCAGCTGGGGCATAAAGAAGGGCAAAGCAGACCTAGGGGACCAGAAAAATTTGTGGCCAAAATGGGAGAAGCCCAGGAGACAGCAGGAGGAGAACAGAAGGACAGGGCTAAGGTAAGCACAGGCAGGCATTTTTAGGACCCCCCCATTTGCAAGAGGGTTGCAACCTAATTTGTGCTCATCACCATTCCTAACAGTCTGATAATGTTGCTAATAAAGACATTGAAGGGGGGGGCGTGGTCTGGCCACCGAGGAAATGGCTGCCTAATTACTGAGCTCCTCTGCGTCTGGTTACAATCCGTGGCCAGCTGGCCTAATCCCAGGGTGCTGCTCTTTAAAATCTGCATTATACTGCTTGGGTAAATGTCCCCTATCGTCTGGTGTGATTATTTTGCAGTTTTACTCCGGTTTATTGCTCTATACAAGCGCCGTTTTTTCACAAGTCACCCGCTTAACTAGGCCGCGAGGGCTGCGGCTTTGCCTTTGTGGTATCCACCTCACTCTGAACCCAGCAGTACTCTACCAGATTCCCTTTGTGTCTCAGCTATTCTCTCTCTGCCGCCCCCTAACTTACAATGATGACAGGCAGCCCCTCTCCAGATACATTACCACTGCTGTTATCAACTCCTCACACTGGATCAGTGAGTGACTCTCTAAACTATATCACCTGCATGCTGGAGTCGGTGTTATCTAGGGTGGATGACATAAACACTACCCTGATGGGCACCACTGCTGATGTATGCCAACTTCAGGACTGTCTCAATGTGGTGGAATAACAAGTGGAATCCCTCAAGCTGCAACAAGCCAAACTCCAACAAAAAGTACTGATGCAAGAAGAGAAATTAGAGATCCTGACAGCTAGGGTGGAGGACCAAGAGAATAGAGGGTGCCGCAATAAACATTATTGGGGTTCCAGAGGGCTCTGAAGGTTCCTCAATGGAGAGATTCCTAAATGACATGCTGCCCATGATGCTAGGGGACCGCTGGAGGTGCCCATTGAAAATCGAAAGAGCCCACCGAATTACTGGGAGAAAAGACAGATGGATTGCATCCCCGAGGTCGATTGTGGCCTACCTGCTTAGATACTCCACTAAGGAGTGCATACTTCGGGCAGCTCGAGACCTGGGGGAAATCAAGTGGCAGGGGGCAACAATCTCTATCTACAGAGACTTTGCACAGGAAACTGCTAGTATGCGTCGTGCCTATGGGCCCTTGAAAAAATTCCTTGTTGCTCATAACTTTCAATACAGATTTAAAGGACTCACCAAACTCCTGGTTTTCAAAGAGGGGAGGGAAATTCTAGATGATGGCCCTGCAGACATGGAACACTGGATCGCCAAACTCTGGACTAACTTGCCTCTTCAGACTACGTCTCCCAGAAGGCTCTGGGCTCCTTTTGATTTGACAGCTCCTAGGAACCTTTATCCTGGCAGACAGCCTGCGGAGGACCGCTATGTAGTCGTACCAGCTCCCTCTTGTAATGATTCCCCCAGGGCTAGGAATCCTTCTCACACAGCCTCGCTGGCTACTTCTAGTCCTGTCACCGTCATTGAACAACCAGTCCTTCCTCCCAGACCCATGGGGGCATATGCTCGCCCGAGGCAGCACTCGAGAAGCGGTCAGCAACTCCTAACAGATCAGCCGGGAATCGCCCCTCCTGCCAAGATACCCAGGGATGATTCTTCTCAGACATCTAGGGATGGCTATTCCTCAGGACCAGAGTCGTATAAAGAGTCTTCCATGGACTGGGCTGATATTCCTGACTCCTCTTTGGTAGAGGTGGTGGACTTATCTGGAAAGCTTAAACCGGGGGGAGAAAACTTACGCTGCTGCTATCCTTACATCTTCAAATCCCACAGTGGCCCCCCTCGAACTCTCAGCATGATGTCGAATCATCCCCTAGGCACAGCATGGACCCTACTGGCTGAACTCAGTAATATGTCTACATATTTTCCTGCTCATTGCTGTTTTTTCCCCATCCTACCAGGGTTATGGCTTATGGTGTGTATTAAGTTCATGTGCTTTATGTTATAAGGAATACCTATATAGGCCATATATGCCTACCCTTGGAACGGCCGAGATTGCTGCTCCTTGCGGCTCCCATGCCACTTTAGGGTGGGAACTCAGCATTGCACCACTCCCCTCTCTTTTCTGTCTCCCCAAGTAGAATCTGATGGTTTGGCTCAATATGGGCTTATTTAAATCTGGCTCTCTCCACTAATTTTTGATCTTAAACAGTTTAAGGCCGCAGCTAAACAGCCCTTATCGTGCGCAATAGGGGTGATTTACCCAACTCCCCCTTCCCCATCCCTTACCTCCTTATTCCTCCCCTTCCCTTCCCTCCTTCCCTTCTTCTCCTCCCGGGGTTATGCTAGTACCCAGGGATTGGTTGCCAGATGAGAAGAGGTGCATTTCTGTTGGTTACCTTTCTCCTCTTCTGCCCTTGAGCTTGGATGCTCGCGTAGCTGAAGGTACACCCCTTCTGGTACCTTCTTTCACAAAAGCCTCTCTTGCTCTTAGCGTACGAACGCTTGTTGTACTTGTTGTATTATTATTTCCTGGAGAGCTGTTTTGATCCAGGTGGGTTTAAAGACTTAAGCGGGTGCTTAATACTGTTAACTGTTTATTAATCTTGTTTGTTATTTCAGGTTTGGTGGGTTCTCACTGATTGCTCCAATTTTTGCTCACAATACTGTGCTTAAGTGTATTTTTCAAACGCTTTTTTAGAACAGTGCCATTGTACACTTCCCGATATTTTGAAACAGCCTCCAGGAATTAGCAGTAGATTCATTTCCCTTGTGTCGTTCTCCTGAGCTTCCCCTATTGCTTTGTCTACATAGTCCCCCCTCTTTTTTTGTACCCCCCAGCTCACCCCATGGATATTACTAAAATTCCAGGCCTACGTTTCATATTGTGGAACGTGAAAGGTCCCAATCACCCAATAAAATGTACTAAAGTTATAGAGTACCTCCGTTCTCTTCACACGGATGTGGCCTGGTGCAGGAGACACACCTCCTCAGCAAATCCGTTCCCTGGCTCAAAAAATCTTGGGTGGGTGCAATTCATGCCAGCTCTGCCACTTCCAAAACCAAAGGGGTGACTATTCTTATCCGACGCTCTAGTGTATGGGTTGTTGAGGAGTCCAGATCTGACACCCAGGGGCGATGGGTCTTGATTAAAATGGCATCCCCTGCTGGTAAGCTGATTCTGGGCAATGTGTATGCTCCCAATAATGATCAGGCTGATTTTTTCCCGGGTTTGAGTCAAGCCATTTCCACATTGGAACAGCCCAATACCTCTACTCCCCCCATTACTGGGAGGGGACTTCAACCTGATGTCTGACATATTCCTGGATAAGTCTAAACCCACCCCCCAGATGCATCCCATGTCCCATGCCACCCTCCAAGAATTACAGACCAAATGGGGTCTGATAGATGTCTGGAGACGTGACAATCCTTCTGGTCGGGACTATTCCTATTTTTCGGCCTCCCACAGGGTCCATAGTTGGATTGACTATTGGCGGGCCAATAATGCAGCATCTGGTGCCCTTTCAAACAATGCTATAGCTAGTATTATCATCTCAGATCATGCGCTAGTGTCAACTATCTATACCCCCCTGGGGTCCTATCCCATGGGCGTGAGATGAAGGTGTAGCCCCATTTTGGTAAAAGACCCAGAATTCCAACGAACAATGCTGAAGGCTGCTCAGGATTATTTTGCTCTTAACTTGGACTGTGGTGTTCCAGTTGGTACAGTATGGGAGGCCTTTAAGGTCACTCTCAGGGGCCATATTATTGCCTTTGCTGCTCACCATAACAAAGCCAGGAAAAAATCTTTGGATAGGCTACAAGCTGAACTTGTTGCCCTGGAGACACGTTTTAAGGCTTCCCCAGCTGCCATTAGGGATGCATTCCTAACTTGCAGAATTGTAGGACTCAAGTGTTAGATTAATGCGCTGCTCCATAACAAAGCTGAGTGGCTCCTATTAAGATCAAAGCATTCTTATTTGGGGGGGAAGAGGGGGGGAAACTTTTGGCTTGCCAACTGCGTAAGCAGCAGGCCTTGGCTAAAATCCATGCCCTCCACTCGGCCTAGGGCTCGGTCATCACCGACCCTGCTGGTGTTAATGAAACTATGATGGCCTTATATCTATCACTATACAACTCCCAGTCCTCTCTGACACCATCTCAGATGTCTCAAGGCCTTTTGCAGTTTTGTCAAAACTTCAACGTACCTACCCTATCCCCTGAACAGGCCACCCTATTGGACGCCCCAATCATGGCCCCTGAACTTCACCAGGCATTGCCTCAGCTGGCCAAGAGAAAGGCTCTGGGTCCAGACGGGATGACTGTTGAACTATATCAAGCCTTGGAACAGGAAATTGTCCAGCCCTTGTTGCATGTATTGCAAGATGTTCAGTCCTTAGGCTCTCTTCCCCCCCTCGATGAATGAAGCCCTGATTACCCTGTTACCCAAGAATTTCAACGACCCCCTCCACTGCGCTAACTTCCACCCCATTTCTTTATTACCCATTGACACTAAGATATTGGCCAAGATACTGGCTACTAGAATGCATACCATCCTTGCATTCTTAATACATCCTTCCCAGGTGGGGTTCATGCCAGGGAAGGTGGGTTCCGACAATACCAGGTTATTATTGAATCTGAAGTGGGTAGAGGCTAGGTCTAAGATCCCTATGGCTGCTTTAGCCATCGACTTCAATAAAGTGTTCGATTCTATTGAATGGAACTACTTACACAAAGTCCTTCTCCACTATGGCCTTGGACCTCAATTCCGTCTTTGGGTGGCGACCCTCTATAACTCTCCCAGAGCCAGAATTTTAATGAACTCAGATATCTCCCCCCCCTTCCTGCTCCACAGAGGTACGCAACAAGGTTGCCCTTTGTCTTCTCTTCTCTTCCTGATTGCCCTAGACCCCCTAATCAGGGCTGTGGACAGTGCTGAAGGCCTCACTGGTATCCCAGTCCATGGCACCTCGTATGTAGTGGCTGCATATGCCAACGACCCCTTACTTACTTTATCCCACCCCCCACCTGTCACTCCCAATAGCATTCTCAGTTCTCCAGGAGTTTGCCTCACTCTCTGGTCTACAGGTTAATCAGAGAAAAACCATTCTGGCTCCCCTTAATCCACTCTGCACACAGGAATGTCTTCAAGGCACAGAACTGAGTTGGGCTGCCCAGGGCTTTACCTACCTTGGGATTTACATTTCCACTAGGTGGACGGATCTCAAATCCTCCAACTTTTCCCCTCTCTTAAAACAGCTAAATACAGAAGTGGACCACTGGCGTAGGCTACACCTATCACTGCCCGGCAAGGTGACAGCTATATGTATGCTCCTCCTTCCCAGAGTCATGAATTTATTTAATAATCTCCCAATCCATTTCTCCCCCAAAATGTTTTCCTTGCTTGAGAAGCTAGTAGCTTCCTTCTTATGGGAAGGCAAAATGCATAGATGGGGAAACATATGTTATGAGCGCATTGGTCCAAGGGAGGCTTGGGGGTCCCCTGGTTTCGGGGTTACCATCTGGCGAGTGTAGCTGCGTAAGTCATGAAATGGTTTATCCCTCTGGAGTCATTCTCTCCTTTATGGGTCAGCCTGGAGTACAGTATGGTGTCGCCTACCCCACTCCGGTCCCTGCTAGGACCAGGCCCCCCCTCCGATATCAAACTTTCTCCCATTATCTGCGAATCTCACTGTGTCTGGCACCATTGTATGACTATCTCGCTCACCCCCAAAGTAACCTGGAGTCCCCCCTTACAGTATGCTGCCTTATGGCAAAACAACTTTGTCACTATCACAGCAGTTTCTGTAGCATTTTTGTAGCATTTTAATGCATTTTAATGTTTTATTTTATGTTTTGCTTTTGGATTATATTTTGTTTTGGAGATTTTCCTGAGATTACAGTGGGATTGTGTATTTTGAAGCGGCAATCGGCCGTGACCCTAGTCCCTTGGAGTGGTTCCGAATATTGGTGCCGGTGGAAGTGGAATTGCCCGTAGAACTGCTGAGGTGGATTAGCGTCCTGAGGAGGCTGCAGCATGGAGACCGAGGGTGGAGAATTGGTGTGTGCAGCGGTTGTTTGTTGCCGGGATTGTCATCATACGCCGGCAGGCTTTCATCGGGGCCTGACAAGTTTTTGTGGATTTATGTGGAGCACTGAAGCAGGATTGTAGAGACCAAGGGCAGTGTCTGGGGGAGGGTTTTTTCCCCTTGTCTTCCACCGGTCTCGGAGTATACTCGATCTCGGCCCCCGCGACCGAGTGGGAATTGATCGGGTTTGCCCCAGGAAGCTGGAGGTGTTATCCGGAGCTTGTCCTAAGGGGCCTCATGGCTGGTCATGTTGGCATGCTTTGAGGCTTCTGCAGCTGCGGTTCGCAGGTGAGTGTGATCGGGATCTGTTTGTGGTGGTGGGGGGGATCCCCCTTCTCCTAAATCTGTTTTGTCTTTACATCTGGCCCTAGGATTTTGAGCTGGTTGCAGCCCAGGATGGTTGGAGAATGACATTTGTAAATTCGGGACTTAGATTGGGATATAATTTATTGCCCTCTCTCCTATGCTGATTATGGGACTCACGGCTTTTCAAGGATGACAACAGCTAACAGCAAGAATGTACTGCATTTCCTCCCTTTGCTGGATTGAATTTTGACTCCCTGGTGGTGAGAGGACCTGGGTCCATAAATTCTTTTTGACTCATTGCATTTTCTTTTGACTGTGGTTTGGGCAGTGAGAGTGCCTGGACTCCTCCCTTCTGGGTCATGAGAGGACTTTGAGGGGGGGAAGAGAAAAAAAAATAACTTTATTCTTTACATTACATGCTGATTAGCTATAAGAAGGGATTGTCCATCTCTGAACTTAGACTCTGCGGGCTGTGAGAGGGCCTGTAGCCCCATCTCCCGGGCCCCGAGTGGACTTGGGGGAGGGGGGGATTGTTATTATTCATTTTTTGAGGGAGGCATGCAGTATCTCACTAAAATTGTGGGTACTGGGAACTAATTCAACATTGTGAGACGGCGATATTTATAAATAGGTTTTATTTTCTGTTAGCGTGGGTGTTTGTGTTATTTTTGAGATTTAATTTTAGTTTTATTCATTATTTTTTAAGTTTTTGGGGTGATTGTTGTGACTGCTGTTATTGTGTTTTAGTGAACAGCCGCATATATAAGCTATTTTAAATGAGTTAGTGGTGTTGGTGGTGAAACTGATTCTGTCGTTGACAGGGGGTTCCAGCACTGGTAGTATGTGCTGGGACAAAGTCTCTGTGGGCTGGCGCTACTCCCCCTCCAGGCTGAGGGACCTGTGCCCTTTCGTCAGCTCCCCATTGCAACCCGAGGTATATAGGCATTGTCGTGCCTTGGGGATTGCGCGGAGGAGGGGGAGGGGGGTTCCTCAGCTAGGGGGGAGCGCAGTGGGCGGATAAGGGTGGTGAGGTCAGGAAGATGCCCTGGGGTGAAATGGGTCCAGGATAGGGGTTTGCGATACCTGGTTCCCATACCCAAGGGCTCCACTGATAGTGGGCAAGTGACCCGCTCCTCCAAGGCCTCTCATCCAACTCGGGTGGTGTTATGCAATGCCAGGTTTATAAGGAACAAGACAGCAATCATTGCTGATCTTGTTGATTCATCTGACCTGGCTTGCATCACCAAGACCTGGCTGGACAAGAATGCTGATCCTATATTGGAGTCAGCTGTTTCAGCCGGCTACTCGGTGATACATTGCCCGAGATTGGATCGAAGGGGTGGGGGAGTCGCTATTTGTTTTAAATCAGAATTGGACCTTGTAGAGGTTCCAGTGGCGATCCCTAGATCCTTTGAGTGTATCATGGGAGCAGGTGTGGGAAGCAGAATCTTACTCATTTACCATCCACCCGGTGATGAGAAAGCTTTTCTGCAGGAAGTTGCAGACTTCATTGTTGACCTGGTGTTGGAACCCTCCAGGTGATTGGTCCTGGGGCACTTCAGTGCCTGGGTCAACAATGAACTCTCGCATTTTGGTCAAAACTTCCTCCAACTAATGATTTAATTGGGCTTCACACAGGTTGTTACTGCTGCAACCCATATTCAGGGTCACTCATTGGATCTGGTGTTCACCATGGGGATGGAGATCACGGAACTGGTGGTGGAACCACTTGGGTGGTCTGACCATCACTCTATAAGGTTCAATTTTGCTGCCCCCATTAGACCAACCCCTTTGGAGATGGTCCAGTACCGCCCTTTGAGGGGTGTTACCCCTGAGGGTCTGATGGCGGTGCTGGACCTATCGAGTTGGCCTGTGGAGTGCATGGAACCAGATGTCTTAGTGGTGCACTATAATAACATGGTGCTGAAGGCTCTGGATTCCATAGCACCTGTCCGAGTTTGCCCCCTCTCCCTCCACCCTCAGTCCCCTTGGTTTGATGGGTCACTGAGGGAGCTGAGGAGGGTGGGGCGAAGATTGGAATGCTGCTGGTGGAAATCTGGCCTGAAAGGTGACAGGATTAGATTGATAGCCCATTATTTGGACTAACAATCAGAAATCTCCCATAAGAAGGCAGAGTTCCTGTCCAGGGAGATAGCTGCATCAAGAAATCGACCAGCTCATCTCTTCTGGACCGTGGACAGGCTATGCAATCCAACCTGTCTGCGGGGTCGGAGAGCTTTTTCACAAATAAAGTGTGATGAGTTTGCTCGGTTCTTTGATGATAAGGTGTCACTGATCAGGTCGGAGATCTGCAAAACGCATTCAACTGGGCGTGGCAGTGATTGATATGAGGTTACAAGCCCTCAGTCTGCCTGGACAGATTTTGACCAGCCAGCCATTGTGGATATCATGAAGATTGTCCAGGGTTTGCAGCCAATTTGCTGTAGTTTGGATCCTGGTCCAACGCGTCTCCTTGTGGGATGCGTGGATGCGATTGGACCAGTCCTGGTTGAGATAGTCTGGTGCTCATTGGACCAAGGGGTGTTTCCAGAGTCTCTGAAAGGGGCCGTCATGACACCCCTTTGAAAAACCTTCCTTGACCTGACTGTCTCGCTAACTACAGACCGATCTCTAACCTGCCCTTTTTGGGCAAGGTTATTGAGAAAGTGGTTTCGCTGCAGCTCGATGAATTTCTTACCACCCATGAAATCTACTATCCTCTCCAGTCTGGTTTCAGGAAGAGGCACAGTACAGAGACGGTGTTGGTTCGGGTACTGAATGATCTCCTAATAGCGAGAGATCGGAGAAGCCGTTTGATCTTGGTTCTCCTTGATCTCTCTCTAAAGCGTTTGACACCGTGGACCATGAGATGTTGCTAGAATGCCTGCGGCTACTCTGTGGACTGTCGGGGACAGTCCTCAGATGGTTTCATTCCTTCCTCACGGGCAGAACTCAGAGGGTAGTATCAGGAATTTTTTCCCTCTGCTCCCTTTGCTTTTCCTTGTGGGGTGCCGCAGGGCTCTGTGCTTTCCCCCATGTTGTTCATGGTGTATAAGCTGCCATTGGGAGACATTATAAGGCATTATGGGCTGAGTTTTCACTGCTATGCAGATGATACTCAGCTCTGTATGTCCTTTGTTCCCAAACAGAATGACGCACTATCTGTCTTTAACAACTGCCTCACTGAGATTGAGGACTGGATGAGTGCTAACTGGCTGTGACTCAATCCAGACAAGACTGAGGTGCTGGTGGTGGATCCAGGTCACCCTGTAGAGAAGTTGACTCCTGGGTCTCCCTCTGGCCTTGTGTTAGGGGTTAACCAGTTGAGACCTTCTGAACAGGTGCGGAATCTGGGTGTAATAACTGACAGCGAGCTGACACTTAAGACGCAGGTGTCAGCCCTTATCAAGTCCTCTTTTTTCCAACTGAGGAATATAGCCCGGATAAAACACCTTGTTCCAGCCGGAGGTGGCACTCTGTCACATGCAGCTGGTGCAGAACACTGCAGCCAGGTTGTTTACTGGGCTATCGAGAACTTGCCATATCACACCTGTGCTGCGTGAACTGCACTGGCTTCCAGTGCGATGGAGAATCATCTTCAAGGTCACGTTGCTGACCTATAAGACCCTACTCGGACAGGGACCGGGCTACTTGCAAGATCTCCTTCGGCTTTACCGCCCTCTCGGCCCACTCCATTCCACTGATGAGGGATTGCTAGAGATTCCCAGGGTTCGTCTTCAGTCATCTGGGGCCAGAGCATTTTCTTTTGTGGCCCCAACTGTGTGGAATTTTCTACCTCGACAGATTAGAGAGTGCCCATCCACAGAGTCATTTAAAGCATTATTGAAGAGCCACTTATTTGCACTAGCTTTTGATTAAGTATTTTGCTGCTTTTTAAACTGTTTTTATATTTGTATTTATTGTCGATATATGTTGTTTTGGTTATGTTCTGTGCTTTGGCATTTTGAAAAGTGCAATGCAAATAAATATTGATTTGATTTGATTTGATTTGACTATTGGAGGGGAACCCATTAAGTGGCCCATGTGTGAAGCCAAAGGAATCTGCTGTGTGCAGCATCTTTTGCTTCCTGACTCAGACACCATGTTATCCTTTAACCACATCCAGCAAGGATTCCATCTCCCTACCACCGATTTTTGGAAGTTCCTGTAAATGCACAGCACCGTCACTTCTCTCCTCTCCCAGACAAGGCCTGATAAGAAATGGCAATGGCTGGCTTCCCTACACAAATCCCCTTCCTCCAAGGGCCACATCAGTATGTTTTATGCCACTCTCCGAGATGCCCAAACCGACCCCACTGACTCTTGTAGGATCAAATGGGAGACTGATCTGGGTAAGACTATTTCCCCAGTAGTGTGGTCCCGTTGTCTCAGGGATGCCCATAAGGTGTACAAGGATTCCAGGAGCAGATTTTTACAACTTAAAGTACTCCTGCACTGGTACAGAACCCCGGCCCTCCTTCATTCAGTGGGAGTTCTCTTCCACTCCAAATGCTGGAGATGTCAACACCCTGATGCACATCTGCCCCACGTACTATTGGCATGCCCTCTGATATCAGCCTTTTGGACAGCTATTGTTCATGAGTGCTCAATGATCATGGGCACTATGCTGCCCCCCTTAGACTCCAAACTGCTCCTCGTTGACCTTACCAGGTTAGCCCCTCTGCCCCGGGTGCATAGAGAACAGACCATGTTAGCGCTACTTGAAGCCAAAAGGCTCCTGTTAAAGCACTGGTGGCAGAGTAACAACCCAAGCATAAGTCAGTGGCATGCTACTCTGGCCCGACTGGCTCTTTTAGAGAGATTGTCTTATTCTCACCGTGGCCAACTTGAGTACTTCCGCAAGAAATGAGGAGCTTACCTCCACTCACCTCTTTGCAATACTCCCCTTCCCCCAGAAACCCTCCTAGTTAGTGTGGCTATAGGATAAGACCTGTTTCATTTCTGCTTGCTGGAGTGTGGGAGGTTAGTATGTGCACGGATATGTTACTTCCTTAGGAATATGCTTTGTAAAACCTTGTTGTTGGAAGCTTGTGTACTACCTGCTTACAGAGCCTCATGGCTTTTTGTAGTGTGTTATGTAATTGTTGTCTGAGATGTATTTTTTCTGAGAAAAAACTAAAACCACCATAAAATCTATGATAAAAGAAATAAAGACATTGAAACAAGTTGGGCCTAGTACTGACCCTTGTGGCACCCCACTTGTCATTCTGACTTCTCCAGAGTGAACACCATTAACCACCATCCTCTGACTCTTCCTGCCTAGCCAACTCTTTACTCATTTTACTACCTTAGGACCTACTCCTAGTCTACCCAGCTTGCTCACCAATCTTCTATGTGGAACAGTGTCGAGGGCCTTACTGAAATCCAGGTAGGTCACATCGACTGCTCCTCCCTGATCCACTTCCTTGTCACACCTTTATTAATTAGGAATTCAGTTTTCAGTAATGGAGTGGAAGCAGCTTGGCCTCTTGGTTTGAGGCCAGAGCTGCAAACCTGGGACTGGACTTTCAATTGTGGTGCAGGACTTGCGTCAAGCCCTTCACCGCCACGTTTAGTTTCTGTTGGTGTGCCAAATGGTTTTGCTGTAACTGCATCTGATTTTAGCAGATCATATGGAGTTGTGACCATTTGCCCAATTTACAGCAGCCTACGTCATGTATTTGATGCAAGCTTATTGAAAAGGGTCTGCAGAACTGCTGCAAACTAGGCCACAAAAAGATGGTCTAACTTGCAGCAATCAAATTGATCACCACAAACTCAGTGCACAATCTCATTGTTTCACACAGGACCTGCGATGATACAGGTGTTTCAAAAATCTGATCCCTGGAATCACAGCTTTTAGTGCTTAACCTCTGTGTCATCTCTCTCCCTAATCAAGATCTGTGCTTTCTGATTCTCACTGTGTTTATAAAATGACAGCAACATTCTCTCCCCTCCCTCTTCTGGCTTGTAAAGTACTTTGGGATTCAATATATATGAAAGGCACAGTATAAAATCCAAATGATTTTCTTTCCTAATAACTAATTAATCACTGTTATGAAGATGTCTTTGTAGCACAATCATTACTCATTAAAGCAGAAGCACATGGTACAGGACATATCTATTTCTCTATGTACATCTTTTCAACCCTAGATCCAGTATTGATCCCCTTTGTACATATGAGTTTCCAAATCCATTTATATATGGTGCCAAATTTCATGTTATGTTCCCCATGTGAAAGTTTAACCCACATATTTGTCTGCTGATATTCCCCTACTGGCAACATCTCCCTCCCCCATGCTTAGACAATGCCTTTGGCTATATCCCTACTCCGGAACAATGTTAGGTACTAGCCCTTAGTTTCTGTCTATCCTGTAAGACCATGTCCCTAGTTTTTGTCTTTCCCTCATTTTGTCTCTGACAATGGCTGCATCTTTTTCCTCCTATAGCTGGATTCCCAACCCTAATATCCGTCATTGCTAGTTAAGTGTACTGCTAGCAACTGTATGTCTGTAAAATACCTGTTTTTGTAACTTAAATCCATATGTACTTATTTTATTGTTACCTCTACTCCTAGGATCACTATGTTGTGTCTCACTATACTGTTTATTCTGTTTTTTGATATGACATGGAGCCAATGTAAAAGAGCCTTTGGCTGAAAGGTATTAATTCCAAGGCTGAAATAAATAAAATAAATAAATAAATAAATACATGTTATGGCCTAAAGTCAGACCTGCAGCTGGATTTTCAATAGAGGAAAAAATGGTTCAATGTGAGGAAAGATGTGCATACCAAGGACTGTTTCCTTCTACATAACTATGTTTTTTTTTCTACAAGGTTCAGTTTTCTAAAAAGTCACCTCTTTGCAATGTTTTCCACAGTTTATGACAGCTTGCACTTATATTTGTTTGTGCAGGTGTGTAAAAATGCTGCAGCAGGGATTACTAGGCATTGCAGCTTGTTTCTGTAGTTGCAGGGAAGAAAATGGAACCTGCTGCCTGGATGCCTCAAATGCTGAAAACAGCATTGTTGCTGCTCTGGGGATTATGAGGAGCAGCACACAGGGACTTAGCTCTTGGACCATGTCAGGCCCTTTTAAATTATAAAATATTGTCAATGCTCCTTTAAATGGGAACAGTCACTACCGAGGGCCCCCACACTCAAACCTGGGACTGGTCCCAATGTGTACCTTGTATGCAAAAACATGTTGGTTTGGTTACTGTTTACTGTCATACAGAAGATTGTATCAGACTAATTTTGTTTAGTCGTAGGCTGACATCTTCTGTTATTACAAATTCCAGAATCCCCTGTAGATGACATCTGAGCAGTAGGCAGAAATGAAAAGATTCAATAGTCACATTGCGTGTTAGAGTTTACATAAGCTCTGAACTTTTGTTTGCTGATCCTGCTGTATGCCATGAGCTATGTACAGTCCCACAAGAGGACTATACTTAGCCCCTGGAGTAAAGCA
Organism: Neoceratodus forsteri; assembly: GCA_016271365.2. NCBI lineage: Eukaryota > Metazoa > Chordata > Ceratodontiformes > Ceratodontidae > Neoceratodus > Neoceratodus forsteri. Next base: position 30,390,573 of record CM028137.1, on the reverse strand, counting down.
GTCCCAGAGAACATCTGTGGCTGGATTAACAATGCCCCCCGCCAAACCCCACAGCTGCATGAAGAAAATGGCATGAGTAGATTGCCACTTGCTGAACTGCAGTGTTTCCCACAGCTATGGTATTCACAAATGTGGAGCCAGTTTATGACTGGCTTCACAATTTATGGCAGATTCTGGGTGATTTTTCCCTGCAACAATGGAAAATCTTATGCCCTGTGGGATCAGTCATAACATGTCCCGCAGCTGCAGTGGACTGAAAGTACAAATCTTTGCTGCTGAGGAGATTTTGGTCCGCAGCTTGAGTTGTCGGTTGGGACTTGTGAATCCGGCTCCAGATCGAAGATTATAAAAACTATAATATGCTGTATAGGCTATCGAATCTCCCACTTCTGCCTACTGCTCTGATGTTAGCTGCAGGGAATTCTGGGATTTTCAGTAAAAAGATGTCAGCTTAGAACTAAGCAAAATTAGTCCGATACAATCTATTATACTAAAGTATGTAAATCAAAATGATTTTGCTCACAAAGTGCACACTGGGACCAGCCCCACACTTGAGCGTGGGGTGCTTATGCTGACTATTTCCCTTTAAGGTCCGGGAACAGAATCTGTTGCATGCTAGCTCATCTCAGTCACATGATCAATGAAACAGTGGTGGTTCTGATAAAGCTGAGAACATTGATGGGAACCAAGGAAATACAATATTTAAAGGTGTTTCCATTCTCTATTACATTTCTTAGTAAATAGTAAAGCAGACTCAAAACAGGGAAAAATTACATCTTACAAGACAGCAGAATAGAGCGGTATTGAGATAAATTTTCACTATAATGAGAACAGATCCTTTAAAGCAGCAGTGCAATGAAACTGGGCAAAAAATGTGACCCTACCTTGTTTAACTATAAAAGATTTTAGACAGACACCTTCCAGTTTTATTTGATGGTAATATGTTCTAGTCCCACCAAACCTTTAATATTTTACAAATGTTTTAATTTATATATATTTTTTCAAGTACAAAAGATGGCTGCCACATGTAGCTTAGAAATACTGTTGTAGGCTTGGTAAGGGTTATAATCAAGAAAATAAAAAAAAAAAACTTTGGTGCACAGCACTGTAGGTACCTAGAAAAGTAGATTTGACAGGTATGTGAATGTTATTAATTGTAGCTGAAACTAGCCTTTTTGGAAAACCATGTTTGATTTCCATGCTGCTTTAAAATAAAGGACCACATTTCTCTTCTCCAACTGTGACAGATTAGTCACTTTGGCACTATTTCATTTTATATTCTTTCAATTTCCTACCCAGATTCCACGGTCTGCCTGCAGCGAGGACTGCCCTCTGGGCTACAGAATAAGGTCCAAAGAAGGAAAGCCACCCTGTTGCTTTGAATGTGTTCCATGTTCCCACAGTAAAATTGCAAATGAAACAGGTGGGTCCTCTGTCACTGTCTCATGCTATAAACGCCTCTTGTGTCTCAAAGTACAGGCAGATTGGATAGACCAACGGTCTTTTTCTTCGATCGTGTTCTATGTTTCTGAGTGCAGGGCACTTCATTTAATGGGATGCTGTCAATCCTCTTCTGACCAAACACACCCTTTGGCAAACAATACAGGTGATAACAACCCTTAACAACCATTAAAAAACAGCATATACTGTACTTCGTTTTGTCCAACTAAGAAAAGTGAAGATAATTACTGTGGAACCCTGTCATAATGCTGTGCACTTTGCCAAGCAAATAAGACTCTATATCAAGAATTTCATAATATCAAGAAAAAGTCCCATTACAATTTACTGTTCCAGGCTTAAAAAAATCAAGATTAGCAAAAATTTACTGTCTCAGAGTTGCCAGTTTTGGCATTTCACTGAAGTTACAAAATAATACAGGACACAGAAAGATAAAGGTTCAACTTGCTACCTACAGAAATCTCCAACATTGCCACGATTGGTGCTTTTAAGTGTAAACTGTGTCAACACCTCATGGCTAGTGCTTTCTGTGATTGCTTCTTATAATCCCCTCCAGGCATACTACCCTCAAGCATCCCTCCTCACTGCCTCAGCTCCTCCTCCTCTCCTACCCCCATTACTGGGTATAGGATGAATCTGTCTCCTTTTCTTTTTCATCTCCCCCTTTCCTCCTCCCTTGCTGTTTCCCATCTACCACATACCCAATGCAATGCCCTCCCCATTTCTCCCCTCCTCCCTCTCTCTGTCTCCCATACCACCCCTCACCACCACCACTCTTCTTTCTCTTTTCCCACTAACCCACTCCTAACAAAGCTTCAGTGAGCCGCCTATGACTTGTACTGTATAATTAACTTGCAACACAATTCCTTGACAATGCCTTTGGCTGCTATTATTAAGACCTTATTCGTCTTTTTTTTTTTTTTGTAAGTTCCATTGTAATGATCATGTTATGTTTTGTACCTTATTGTCCTTATTGCCTTGACGTGGAACCTTTGTAAAAGAGCCCTCGGCTCAAAGGTGTCATCCGAAATACAAATAAATAAATAAAGATATACAAAATGTTCCATAAGGTGTCCAGAAATAAGCTTTTTATTCCTGCTGGAATGTTGCCAGCAAACCAGCAAAGCAATGAGTGGCAAAGCAAGGCAGAGCTACAAGTCCTGCAGCTGCAGTGTTGGCACCATGCCAGAGTTATACACAGATACATAGGCACTGACTTTAAAAGAAGGAGTCAATATCAGGAAGCCCCACACTCACCACCAAATAATGTGCTGTTCACAACAGCACACGTGTCAGACCACCATTCCTCTATCGAACAACATCTTTTGATAAAGGAATGGTGGTCCGAAACATGTTAAAATGTGTATCTTCACTGGCACTTTAATAAACTTCACCATGTATATTTACATTATTGTGAGGAGTGCATTATTTGGTGGTGAGTGCAGGACTTTCTGGTACTGATACTGTCATATTTATCCTGGCACCTCAGCCCAGTGCATTTTCATTTGTAATATAGAGGCAAAAGAAGGCGCTTAGCCAATCTAGTCTGCTCACCATGCTTAAGTATGCTGTGTTGCCCTTGTTGCAACCCCCACACTTCCTTACTGTCCCCCTTTTTTCTAACCAAACCTACCAGGCTGCCACACCCCTTCTTCAAGCTGCTGATCAGTTTGACCTGTACCACTTCTTCAGTTAGCTTCTTCCTCTTATCCACCACCCTTTCTGTGAAGTGATGGTTCCAGACATCCTTTTTTAATCTTCCACTTGCCAGCTTCAGTGAATTTTCTTTGGTCCCTGTGTTTGAACTCAAACAGTTCCTTGGTGTCTTCCCTCTTCATCCCATGCAGGTATTTGCATGTCTCGACCATGTCTTTTTCTCCTTTTCTCTAGGGAGTAAAGTACAATCTCAGTTATTTAGACTGTTTAGGAGACATGACATTAGTTCAGATAATAGGGAGTCTATAAGGCTGGGGTTAAAGTATTCAGAGTGTGTTCACTTGCTAGACATGCTTCTAGTCCATGAAACAGGGATGTTCATATTATGGGGGTTCATTAGATCGAGACTGCACTGTACATGTTTCAGTCCTGCAGCCTCTTCTCTTATGTCTTACCCTGAGGCCATGGACAGTCTTAGTTGCCCTATGCTGTACTGACTCCATCTTGTTGCAGTCCTTCATCAGGTGTGGGCTCTGTTACCTTCTGCAGTATCCCAGGTGTGCCTGTTCTAGTGACCTGTACAATGGCAGGATCCCCTCTCATCCTCTGCTGTTTATCCCTCTCCTTATGCAGCCCAGCATTTTGTTTGCTTTACTCACCACCCAGTTGCAGTGTGCAGACATTTTTAGGGTGTTTGATATCATCATCCCTACACTCTTTCCTTCTGTAGTACTATCAAGCACCACCATCCGCCATCTTGTATTGCACCCTTGGGTTTTTTCTCCCAATGTGCATTCATTTACATTTTCAGTGATGAAGTTCAGCTGCTAAATCATGGAGCAGCTCTTCAGCCTGCCCAGATCCTCCCTTAGATCTCTTCTCTCTCTCTTGGTGACTACCCTTGTGCAGATTATTGCATTATCTGCAAAGAGGTAGATCTTATCCTTTTTTAATAATCATACTTTATTTAGCTAAACTGATGCATTGACACAAAAAAAAAATATTGAACACCAGACACAGACAACATATACAATATGTACATAAGATTCAAAACACTCCACAATTCTAAATCATAATATTCAATATAACACACTCTCTAACTTTAATATATTACCAAAGTGAGGGACACTCATTATATAGAGAATACTGGATAGACAAGTGTGTATTATGGATTTTATTTGCACACCCAAGGTGTCTGATGACCCATAAACCTCGAGAGAGAAGCTCAAGAGGTTTCTATGGTCATCAAACACGGAGGGTGTGCAGAGAAAATCCATAAATACACATTTGCCTATTCTTTATTTTTTTATATAATTGCTGATGCCTGGGTTTCTTTAATTTTGAGTTACCTGCGCTTTCTCCTGCAGACTGTAGTGTGACCGAGCAGTTCAGTATTCTAAACAAAACTGTAGACATTTTCCACAAAACAGCAGTATTTGGCATAAGAAACATGATAAGCTTTTTGTTTCACCTAAATTTGTGTATTTTCTTGAGAAGAAGCCACTGAGTATAAAGCGAGGAGAGCAAGTGACTCAGCAGCTTTAAAAAGATTTGATGCAAGCGTTGGCAAGCATTGCTATAGCAACACCTGTGTGGTGTTTTCTGAAGCTGCTGAGTCACTCACTCTCTCAGTGGTTTCTTCTCAAGAAAATCCCCAAATTTAGGTATAACAAAAAGCTTATCATGTTTGTCACGCCAAATACTTCTGTTTTGTGGAAAATGTCTACAATTTTGTTTAGAATAGTGAACCGCTTGGTCATGCTACAGTCTGCAGGGAAAGTGAAAGTGGTTTGAAATGCCGTAATAACCGGACTTTGGGATATTATGGCTTTTGGGATCATACTAGCCCAAAATTCAGTTATGATGGCATTTGAAGAGACCAGTAATCTGGTTGATATTTGGTGTCACCAGTAATTATATACAAATAATACATGATTTGGTGAATTGATTATTTAGTCACAGTATAAATTAAAAGAAATGATGCTGTTACTAAGTGCTTTGTATAGACCAGGCAGCACTCCAGGTTTTTAAGGAGTTATTAATGCTTAAAATCCCTAGGGTACAAAAGCGGATTAACCCAAGGCCCCCAGGTCTCAAACCATACAGATTCTTCATCTAAAGTCTTATAATAAGTTTTATCCACTCTGTATATGAAGTTTACTACCTCATGTCACTTATCTTGATTTGGAACCTGGGGATGTAACCAAAATGTAATTAAAGCTTTTTTTGCACAAAGGATTAATAGCATTAGTAACCTAACCTGACATCTCAGAAGCCTAGGAATCTCAGTGGGGACCAATATCATAAACAGTTTGGGAGTTAGAGTCAATTGTTCAGTAAACATCCTTTGAAGATCCCTCTGTTCAGTAAGGCATTCGACTCAGTGCCACATGGAAGGCTGGGAAGGAAGTTAATAGGCACAGGGGCAGGTGCAAAGCTGGTGAGATGGGTTGGAAACTGGCTGCAGGGAAGGCAACAGAGGGTGGTGGTGGGTGGGGAGCTCTCACACCCAAGGGCAGTGACAAGCGGTGTTCCACAGGGCTCGGTGTTGGGACCAGTGTTGTTTGGGATATTCATTGCAGACATATCATGGGACATCAAGAGCAAGATCAGTCTGTTTGCTGATGATACCAGAGGCGAGTGGTGGATGACCTAGGGGATGGCAGGGGTTGCAGGATGATCTGGCAAGCTTGAAACCTGGTCAGACACCTGGCAACTGGGCTTTAATGCCAAAAAGTGCAAGGTGCTGCATTTTGGGATGAAGAACCCAAGGAGGAGTTACCAGCTGGGGGGAGTGCAGCTAGCCCAGACAGAGGAGGAGAAGGATCTGGGTGTGCTCATTACAGGGTCAATGAACAACTCAGCACAATGTAGGAAGGCAGCTGCAAAGGCCAACAAAATGCTGGGTTGTATTGCAAGGGGTATATCCTCAAGGAGGGAGGAGGTGATTCTGCCACTGTATAGGTCATTAGTAAGACCACATCTGGAGTACTGCATGCAATACTGGTGTCCGTATCTGAAGAGGGACATTAAGTTACTGGAGGGTGCAGTGCAGAGCAACAAAGATGATCAAGGAGCTGGGGGACTTATCATACGAAAGGAGGTTGAAGAAATTGAACATGTACTCACTGGAGGAGAGGAGAGACAGGGGTGACATGATTGAAACCTTTAAATACATGAAAGGAATAAACAAGACACATACAGAGGGGCAGTTCAAAGTAAGGGAGGGACACCAGGGGCCATGATATGAGACTGGAGAGAGGAAGTTTCAGGAGGGAGATGAGGAGACATTTTTTTACAGAGAGGGTGGTGGCTGGGTGGAATGCATTACCTGCTGAAGTGGTATGCAGTAGAACAGTGGACTGCTTCAAACGAGGATGGGACAGGACAAGGGGGGTTAATGAAGGGGAAGGGTGGAAGGGAGGGGCAGCTGCAGAATAAGGGGTGCTAGCTGCACATTTGAGCAGACTTGATAGACCTCTAGGCCTTTATCTGCTGGCAAATTTCCTATGTTCGTATGTTCGTATGTACCATTTGCCAATAAAGGTCGAACCTTGAACAACCTCACAATGTATGCATCTGGTCAGCTTGTAGTTTTCCACATTGCCACCAGCAACTCACAAATTGTGAACCTTTATACTTAGCTACCCAAACTGGTGTAAGAAAAAAATGGGACTTACATTTCCACAAATATTCTTTTAAATAAGGAGAGGACAATGCCCGATAGCTTAATAATGTAGATTGACACAATTCCTCCCATGTACATGCTTTACTTAATTCCTGCTCCCACATTTTAATTATGGGTTTGAATATCTCCATTTTAGAGACTCAGATGACAGAATACCAGGTCCCCATTAAGTGGCTAGGTACGGGATCTTTCTTAGTCACAATATAATCCCTGAGGCACTTATAGTATCCAGAAGGGAATGAATGTAAGGTAAAGTGTGCAGATAAGATTCCAGTTGCAAAAACCTAAAATGATCAGACTTCAGTAACCCATACCTTGTTTGGAGCTCCCCAAAAGAGAGTTGACCCATTGGGCTAAAAAGCTGAAAATAATATTCCACTCCCAAATGAGCCCACCATCTAAGAAACACCCCTGTCTTGTAAAATGGGGTAGATGCATCCCAGGCAAAAGCTGTCTCCAGAAGATGGTCTTTCTGAGAAAGAAAATTCTGGTAACAATGTCATACCTTCACTACTACTCTAGTATGCATACAAAAATAGAAAGAGGGATTTGTGGAATAGATGCCGCATAAAGCACTCAGCCTATATTATGCAGATCATTTAAAAAAAACTCTTTGTCCTTCCAATATGATGTGTATACTCAGTTGTTCTAGTAACACAAAATATGTAGGCATGCTGCTTTAGCATACCATTCCAAATTAGGGAGCCTGACTCATCCCTGCACTGGAGACAGTTAAAGAATCACCTCACGCACCCTAGGCTACCCACCACACTGAACAAAATGCAGGACTGATTTTTGCCAGTCCCAAAAAAATGTCTTTGATTGGTAAACAGGGAGAGTTTGTTGTTGAAAATAATTTGTGGTAATACTACCATTTGAATCACCTCTACCCATCTCAAGAAAGGTAGAGGTAGTGTAGACCATGACGATAAATCATTTTTTATCTCCTGGGTGAGGGGCTCAAAATTCAATAAGTCATCATTCTCTGGATATTTATTTAAACACTCTCCCAGACACTTTATATAATTCCTGTTCCATTGTAACAGAATTATTGTATGTATTTCATCAGGCAGAGAATATCGGTAAGCTATTATCTCAGTTTTTGATTTATTTAACTGAAACCCAGCTATTATTTTGAACTTCTCCAGTATCATTCAGACCACCTTTAAGGAGGAAGTAGGGTTAGTTAGGGTCAATCAAATATCTTCTGCAAACAATGCCACCCTTTAATCCTGCCCCCCAATTGGAATACCCTCAATTTGTTTAGGCAGATGAATATGGGATGCTCGGGATTCAACAGACAAGGCAAATAAAAGGGGAGACAAGGGACATCCATGACATGTACCTCTGGCTAAGCCAAATAGAGCAGTTAATGTCCCATTCAACTGAACATATGCTACAGGATGGGAGTAAATGTGATGCAACATATTGATAAAATTTAAAGGAAGACAAATGCTTGAAGAACTGAACAGAGATATGGCCACAAAACCCTATTGAAGACTTTCTCCACATCTAGGCTGGCCAGGACCAGGGGAATAGATCATTCATGGGTGTATTCCAGAAGCAAAAAGGTGCACCTCACATTATCAAAGACCTGATGTCTACGAATAAATCCAGTCTGATCTTGGTCAACAAAGGATGGGAGAAGGCCCTGCAGTCTGTTCACATAAACAGCCATGAAAAACTTATAGTAAGGATTTAGCTTCAAAATAGGCCAATAAGACTCTGTCCTGAGTGAATCCTTACCTGATTTTAAGAGTGCTACAATAATTGCATAATTCCAGGAAAAGGAGGGGACTTTCCTTCCTGAACTTCCCACATAATTCTCAAAAGTATGGGGCACAATATCTGTTGTAGTTATTTTAATTTATAGTAATCTGATGGAAAATCATCTGTTCCTGAACTTTTCCCAGATTTAGAGCATTGACTCACAACAATGAGCTCAGAGTATGTAATGGGAGACGTCAGAAAGGCCATGTGTTGCTCTGATATATGTAGTTAAAGCTTTTTTTGCACAAAGGATCAATAGCATTAGTAACCTATCCTGACATCTCAGAAGCCTAGGAATCTCAGTGGGGACCAATATCATAAACAATTTGGGAGTTAGAGTCAATTGTTCAGTAAACATCCTTTGAAGATCCCTCCGTACCATTTGCCAATAAAGGTCGAACCTTGAACAACCTCACAATATATGCATCTGGTCAGCTTGTAGTTTTCCACATTGCCACCAGCAACTCACAAATTATGAACCTTTATACTTAGCTACCCAAACTGGTGTAAGAAAAAAACGGGACTTACATTTCCACAAATATTCTTTTAAATAAGGAGAGGACAGTGCCCGATAGCTTAATAATGCAGATTGACACAATTCCTCCCATGTACATGCTTTACTTAATTCCTGCTCCCACATCGAGCCAAGTACTGTGAAATCCTCTTTGAGGATGGCACAGTTGACTCTGGCATATAGAACAATTCATAGTAGGTCTGAAATATCTTTAGCATGTAACCTGTTTTATAAGTAGGCTTACCTATTGCAGGATCTCAAATTTTAAATACAGTAGCTACCACCCTCTGAGCCCTGAGATGACGCGCCAAACACTTAGGACCCTTTGGGCCCCCTAATTTAATCTTTTACCTCAAGCAATACAGTGTGTGGTCATTTTCTTGACCAATATATTTCTGCAGATCAGCCTTGAGAGCTAACAATTTAGGATGAAGGTCTTATCACTGTTAGCCAGGCTTGTTTGCAGAGATTGTGCTTGAGGATGAATTTCAGATATTTTCCTCCTTGATTCTTTGTGTTTTGCTGAAGCATAATCAACCAACTTTCCCATGAATAGACACCTTCAAAGCATCCCAAAGAATACCATCATAAACCTCCCCAATATCATTGAACTCCAGGAAAGTCCTAACTTGGTCCATTATATTTTTAAGTAAGGCCTGGTCCATCAGGTGAGCTAGATGCAGATGCCAGAAAATATTAGTGGATTCTTTGACATGGACTGTATTAACCAAAACCAGAGCATGGTCAAATAGTTGAATTGGGCCAACTTCTATTCACTGTACATCCCCCAGATGCTCAGTTGTGGTAAAAAAATAATCAGGCCATGCCGAACTACCATGTCTGGTCCAGTAGTATGTATATACTCTATCCCCAGGATGAAGACAACACTAGCAATCCACCAGACCCAAACGTTTCAAAGTACGATTTTACAATGGCAAGAAAATTTCCTAGACTCTGATTGCTCAGTGTGTCCCTGGTACAGTGAGGCTATCCAAGCACATTCTTATTGTATTGATGATGATACTGATTTGTCCCAACATCTCTTAAAAACAAAAATATATTGCCACACTAAAAATCTACTAGAAACATTTTTTAATTTTTTGTTGTATTTTGTATAACAATGAGCCATTGTATAATAGCAATAATGCACCCCAGGGTGTGAGTCATGGTGGGATAACCTCATTCTGGGCTATTAGATGCACTCAGCCTGCAGCCTTGTGCCCAGCAACCCAGGCATTAGATTATCCCAGCACAACCCACACCCTGTTGCGCATTATTGCTTAAACAACATATTTAGTTAGGGTATGGCACCAATAGAGTTTAGGATTAGGGCATCTAACATGGGGTTAAGTGTAATGTTTAAATCCCCTCCCCATATTAATCTTTCTTTTAACTTAGAAGTAAGTAATAAAAATAAATTAAGAAATACTCCTTTCTTAGTATTCGGTGGAAAATAGGTGTTAACAAGGGTGACCTCTTTACTGTATATCAAACTACTAACCACTGTGAATCCACAATCTGTATCAAAAACACCTTTGAAAACTTCCAATGGTAGGCTTCTCCTAATTAAAATCAAAACCTCTCAATGTCTGTCCTTTGGGTATGAGCCATAAAATACTTTCTCAAAGTCCAACTTAAACACTTCTCATGCTCCAGAGGGGAGAGGTGCATCTCCTGGAAATAAATCAGTCTGCATTCTGCCGGTGGGAGTAGTGGAGAAGTCTGTATCTTTTAATTGGATTAGTAAACTCCTTTACATTATAGGATAATATCTTAAGATTATGAGTTTTAACCATCACCATTTCAACAACTGAAACTCAAAAAAATAATATAAAACAGCTCAAACAACCTGGAGTGTGCCAGCTGCATAATTAATATAGACCCCCACAAGCCTTACATTGCAGTCTATTAAAATAATAAATCCCCCCACCGGTATCTCATTATCACTTTACCCCTTTTCATCATGTAATAAAAAAGTAAACTCTATAAATACCTGAGATGTTTCCATATAGAACACTGACTTCATATCATTAAGCAATAATGCTACCAACCAGGCAGAATATTCAGTTAGGTGGGTTAATTGAATATAAAACCAAATTAAAAAAAAGAATACATTTCAATCTTATAAGAATTAAAATGGAAAGAGAAGCCAAATATGAGTCCCTCAGTGACACTTCAACATAAATATTGCCTGCTGCAGGTATAAGAAAATTGCCATACAGCTTTAATAATACTTGTCAGCCCCATTTTAAAAATAAATAAGTTCTGCCTTAAGGGATTCTGTCTGTGCAATTAATACAATAAAATAAGAGACGTGATATTTCCTCTGCATTTTTGAAAAACAGTCTACTTGAATTTTTGTCTGGTGCAAAACAACTTAAAACTAACCTACTAACCACAAACAATAATGAGGAACCATATCCCTGATTCCAAAATTTGAAAAATACCTTAGATAGCAATAGAAAATGATTATACAATAAACTATCAATTTAAGCAAACCTAATTCCATATATTGAAGTCCTATTAAATTGAATAAAGAGTAAATAGCTAAAGATAATAATTGCAAAAAGCCTGTCTTGCTATTAAAAACTATTAAGTTTAATAGACTAATATTGCAAACAAAACAACCCATGCCACCAATACTCATACCTGCGGCATTAAAGCAAGCCATGAAAACAAGATACCAAGCTACTAGGTCTGAACTTCCAAACAAGGGAGCCAACATAACTCTATGGCTCCTAAACAGTGCCCAGATCTCATCAGACACTGCAGGGGATTTAGACTGGGAATACCAGAAAACCCCAGGGGTATCTAAAACCCTGAATCAAAGTAAGACACAAAGTCCAAAAACAACCATTGTGGCCAGAAGGGAGAAGAGGGAAAAAAATGGGGACCGAGAAATATGTAATAAAGGACCTACAAGCAGGCAAACCTGGGACAATATAATGATAGGGGGGCCCAATTGCCCACATATAGAATACCAAAAAAAACCTGTCTATGATATGCCTGAGGGGGTAACTAACTGAACAAAATTTATAATTCAAACAATAAGAAACTAAAATAAAGATGCCCTACTATTTCACTCACCACCTCAAATTCTGGCTTCCAATTGGCCTTCCCCCACTCCTTAAGAAATGAGTCAGTCAAAACAGGATTCTTTCTAGCAGGGGAACATGTCTTGATGCATATTGACTTAGATAATAGCCCAATTATCCCATGGTCTCAAAATAAAATAATAACTAGGCAATGTATTATTATAAGCTACCCAGGCAAAACACAGTGGCTGACTCTGTAGGTTTAAGCTAATTTTATGGTGGCCCCAGGATAGTCTCTGTTCCAAGTTCAACAAAAAAAAAAAACACAACTCAAAGACTGAAAACAGAGGATGGTAACATCTTAGAGAGGCAACAACTCCTGAACTAGACTGGGCTAAATCAATTGGTTGAGCCCCATTATATCGCCCACCAAAAAGTAAGTGTAACATATAATAAACTGAGCTTATAAAAGAATTATCCCAGCAAATATGAAAAAACAGCTCAGGGACATATTAAAAAGTAAAATGGCCCCAATCCAAGTTTAAATAAAGCTAATCAGTCTTTTAGAAATGAAATTGCATGTCCGAAGCACACTCCTGAAAATATCATGATGCTACAAACTAGTATAAAGCCGATTCTTCTAAAGAACGATTTAACTGCTTCCCAGTTATTAAAATCTTAAAGGCAGTAAGTCGGTTCCGTGAGAAAAGAAAGATGCAGACTCTGGTTATCCGTAGGGAACGTCATTCAGGACCCGCACATCCCCATCTTTTAATTGAATGCTCCAATAAAGCTCCCTTTAACTTTATTGCAGATTGTCATAGGTTAATGTACAGTCCCTTAAATATCGACCTCTGATTGTTGACAGCTCTGATCATGGTGGCAGATCTATTCAAAGTACCTGGTTGACTTAAAAAAATCTTTATTCGAAAAACAGTTTCTCTCCGATGCTACTTCTAAGTAATATCGCAGTTCACAGCTGTACGCACAGTTCGGACCACAAATTCCCAACACAACAAATGTTCCAATCAAGGTAGAAAGTTAATTGACTTTCAGCAAAAGGAAAGCAATCCAGTGATATACATTAATCCAAAAAGGGTAGCCAACTTGTGAAGCTCAGCACCTGGGGAAGCAGTTCAAATATACTGAGTCAGGCTTCGGGTCAGGATCAGGATGTGGGTGTGGTCAGAAGTCTTTCCATCAATTCTGTGCACTGAGATATTTAAGACATAAAAAGTGATCTCTCAATAGGTACTTTGCAACTAGGAAACTTTAAAAAAACAGCCCCATTGTTAGCCCAGACTACTCACAAAAAGGTCTGATCTGAGACAAGACCTGTTCAACTCAAAAAGCTAACTTGCATTTTAAGGCATTGGAAAAATGGAGAGCTAATCAGACATGCAGAAAGCCTTAACATTTCCAGTTTAACCCTTTATCTGTAGCAGAGCAGGTCATAGTGCCAAAACAGAGCTAACTAATTACAATTCAGTCAAAGGGCTCCCTCCTAAAAGTTTGCAGTAGAGAAAAAATCTCTTCTAGGATTTGTTCTTTTCCTTTTTCCTTACCGTCTGGTGACACTTTAGCCCAAAGCTCTTTTTGTAGAGCTCTTTTTTCCCTGCACTTATTGGACCTCCATTGCTTCTTGTGGGATCTGTTGATGCTCTTGAAGGGCCAGCAAAGCCAATTCACGATCTTCAAAAATACGGGGGCCATCAGTAAAGAAGATCTTTAACCGCACTGGATATGCAGTGGTACATTTCAGATAGTGATCTTTTTTTTTTTTTGCCATTCAACTTTTATTGAAGTTTCATTGCAGAGAATACATCCAAGTGACAGAAACATACACTGCTTGACATTTGTAATTCCATACAGATTAGTATATATAATTACATACATATGTCATTTAACAATAGGATCCATTCACTGCCTATTTTATAACTACTCCCTTACCTCCCTCCTCCCTCCAGCACAGAGCATAACCACCTCTTTCTAATAACATAAGGCAAGGAAGAACAAACCTCATTTTTGAAGGGAATATAATGTATATAGGGGACCCCAAATCTTATCAAACCTTGGTAATTTATTCTGAAGGGTAGCTATGGTTCTTTCTGTTCTCAGGTTAGCGAGTAGTTCCTGCAACCACTCTGTATAGGTAATCACTTCTGTATCTTTCCAATGTTTAAGAACCACCTTCTTAAGAGATGCCGAAATTAAAACCATATGGTATCTCCTATTCCTTACTGGGATATAAGCAACATCCCCCAGCACACATCTCTCCGAGTAAAACATTCACTCAAACCAAGCAAGGGATCCACCCTCCTTTTAATGGTAGCCCAGAGTGGTATTACCTTGGGACATTTCCAAAAAATGTGCAAAAGGTCCCCACAACCTTGATGGCATCTAATACATACGGAGGAGGATATCACACCTATCCTTGCCAACTTCTGGGGAGAATAATAGATATTATGTAATAGCTTGAACTGCATCAATCTAAGTCTATCTTGGAGAATATATTTGTGGCAGCTTGTCCATATTGATGTCCAATTAAACAATTTATCTGGGAATAAAGACTCCCAGAAGGAAGTCGGTGCAAAGTTTTGGAATAAACCCAGTTAAATAAAGTATGTGGTGCAACTTAGGCACTGCATGTGCGAACCTAATAAGAGGCTAAATCTGTTTAAAGTCACTTTTGCGGAAGTTACTGGATTTGGTCCCAGCACCTTTAACAAAAGATGCCTAAGTTGAAACACCTTAAAAATTTCTGTATTTGGGAGGTGATATTTAGTCAAAATATCGACTGATGTGAGTAAATGCCAGTCTGCCGTGATTAAATCCCCTAAATGACACTCCCCCAGTTGAGATAGCCAAAGTTATTTAAAGACTTACCTCCAATTAGGAACCGGGGATTACCTCTTATAGGTTGAGATGGGTCCCTAATATGGTTATATTTTAAAAATGCACATAATTGTGAATGAACCTTAACAGATATGCCTATCAGAGAATTTCTGAACGTAGGAGGTAAAGATTTGGGGTTAATGTACAGTAGGGCATTCGGTAAAAGGCCTTGCTCTTTAATATATGATAACTCCACCTGCAACCAGAAAGGTATGTAACCATTATGCTCCTGAGGGATAAGCTCTTGTAACCATTTAAGATATTTATTTACCTGGCTAGCCCGATAATATAGACCGAAGTGAGGAAGCCTCAACCCACCAGTTAATTTAGGAGCAGATAATTTGTGATATGCCATTCTGGCTTTCTTGTGGTTCCAAATGAAGTTGGTAATAATTCCATGGATTCTCTTAAACCAGGAGAGAGGGAGCCACAAATTTAACATATTTAATGGATAAAACAACTGGGGAAAGATATTCATTTTGATTATATTAATTCTCCCCCATAAAGACAGTGGAAGCATTGGCCACCTTTTAAGATCTAATTAAATTATGCGTACCAGGGAATCCAGGTTTAGCTGTTGAGTCCACCATGGATTCCTTTGCAAGGGTAAGTCCCAAATATTTTATGGTCTCAGAGCTCAGGCTAACCCTAGGGCAGTAATCTTGTGCTTAAGGGTTCTATTGTTAAGAGGGAAAACTAATGTTTTCTCCATGTTGAGCTTATAGTTAGCAACATCACTAAAATTCTGTATAATCTTTAATAGAACCAGTATAGACCTGGCTGGATGTGATATATGTAATAGAAGGTCATCTGCATATGTTGTTATTTTAACAGTACGGCCCTGCACTTGAATACCATGCACTTCCTGGTTATATAAAAGTTTCTTAATAAGGGGTTCGAGATAAAGATTGAAAAGGAGAGGAGATAAGGGGCAGCCTTGTCTGGTGCCCACATATAATCTGAAGGGATCCAAAATGACTCCGTTACAAGATATTCTGGAAAAAGGTTCCCTGTACAGGAAGTTAATCCAATTCAAGAATGCCATAGGGAAACCAAATGTCTTCATTGTGACTAAAAGATAGTCCCAGTAAACTCTATCAAAAGCCTTTTCTGCATCCAGGGAGATCAGCACCCTAGGTTGGTCTGACTCCCTGGACACAGAAAGGACATGTGCCAGTGTCCTTAAGTGATCACCTGATGATCTCCCTCTCATGAAGCCGACCTGCTCAATCCCAATTAAATCAGGCAAAATTTTGGAGATGCGATCAGCCAATAGCTTTGCAAGAATTTTAACATCATAATTAAGTAAAGAAATGGGTCTATAACTTGAGACCTGCTCTGGGGGTTTATCTGGCTTAGGTAGTAGCACAATAAGCGCTTCAAATAGTGACTTATCAGTAAACTGGCCATTAAGAATATTTTGGAATAAAACTATAAGTAGGGGAGCTAGATCTTTGCAAAAAACCTTATAGAAATTAGAAAAAAACCCATCTGGGCCTGGCGTTTTATCCAGAGGAAGGTCCTTAATAACTTGTTCTATTTCACCCTGGGTGATAGGGGCAGTAAGTTGGGCTTGTTGAAACTTCGGTAAGGGTAGGCAGATTCAGATCACCTAAGTAAGCATGCAATTTATCCTCTGAGGGGGGTCTTGCATTGGACTACAAAGAGATTCAAAGTAATTCTTGAACTCCTCTGCAATTTCTTTTGGGGAAGTTCTAACAACCCCGTTCACCTTAGACTGAATGGCAGGTATTAATCTAGAAGTTTCTAACTGTTTAATCTGTCTTGCCAACATACTGCCAGCTTTCTTCCCTTGGTCAATATAACGTGCCCTCATTTTGATAATTGCTAACTCTGCTTGCTCACCCAGTAATTTCAGGTATGAGTCCTCAATTTAATTACATCCTGTCTCTCATCCTCCGTGGAGTGGGCTGAAAGTCTAGCCTCCTTGTCCCTTAGCGAACTAAAAGTTCAGAATATACTGTTCCTTCTCTTTCTTCCTTTAGATGCCAGACCAATTAATATCCCTCTCAGGAATGCTTTGAGCACTCCCACACCATATCATACCGTTTGGTGGAGTTAACATTATTTAAGATGAACTCACCTATTTGAGAGGAAATATAATTTACTATCTTGGATCTCTTAGTAACTGATAATTAAGCTTCCATCTGTTACCCTTTTTGGAAGAGCTGAGAGAGATTGAGAAGGAAACCACTGAATGATCTGAGAGCGATCCAGTAAGATATCCGAGTCGACTACCTGACAATAGATTCCGAGAAGCAAAGATGTAATCAATTCGGGACGCTGAGCCATGAACTTGAGAGATATATGTAAATTCCTGAGCCTTGGGATGGAGAACTCTCCATACATCTGAAAGGCCCATTTGGTCTAAAAGTTCCCTAACTGCCCTTGAGCTGGGAAAGGCCCCACTATTGGGCCTGGATCTATCTAATGATGGATCCAGAACTATATTTAAGTCCCCTCCTATTAGTATAGGAATATCTGTAAACGATATAATAGTTTCCATTAGGTGGACAAAAATGCTGGCGTGTCTGTATTTGGGCGTACAGATCCAACTAGGATCTCCATTGTATGTAATTTCCCTTACTAAGATAAATCTTCCTGCAGAATCCTGTATTACTTGCAGAGCTTTAAAAGGTAGGGTTCTATGGAGCAACACCATCACTCCCCTACTCTGTGTATTGCCTTCGGAAGCAAAAACCTGTCCTATTTGTAACCTCCTCATACTATTAGCTTCCACGTAAAGCAAATGTGTCTCATGAAGAAACATTATGTCAGCCTTTATAAGATTTAAATGTTTTAAAATCTTATACTGTTTTGATTTCTGCTGGGCTCCTTCTACATTCCAACTAATTATCCTAATAATACCGGACATTACTGTCTTAACCTATGAGGTTGTAATACTCTACCCCTATGCAGAGCATGAGTCCTTCCTTTTGGTTTTTGCATTTGTACCCTGTGCTCCCCACCCCATCACCCCCCACCACAAAATAGAAACCCCCTAATACTTCCACCCCATTTACATATACCCACCCTCCCACGCCCTCCCTCCCCCTCCCATCCGCAGATTAGCATGGTCCATGACAGCAGTTCACCTAGCCATTCTCTACAGCTCCACCCCCCTAACCTCTTATCCAGAATTTAAGCACACACTCCACCAGAGGTAACCCTGTAATACTTTAATACCCTTTCTATAAAACACAGTAGGTTTAACTTGCTTGCAATTATGGGGTAGAAAGAAAAGAAAACCCCAGCCGAAACACAAAAACCATGTTCTCATAATTAACTTTAACACCCCTACTCCTAAACCTTGAAAGCAAGATCCCTAAATATAACTCTACAACATTTGCTAGCCAACTACTCTATTAGCAGCTTGAGCAATTTTCTTATTTATTTAACAGAGGAAAAACTAGAAGTGTCTAATGTCCAAAGGTACCTATACATGTTCCAGTACCGAATAATTGTCTTTATTATGAACTGAAACTTAAACTATGACCACCTCATCATGAAATAAATGCCTCATACATTTCAGTGTCTCAAGAGCAGTACTGGAACGAGTATGAAAGGGCTTTCTCTCATGCCCCTCTCGCCTTCAGTTAAATCCAAATTAAAAAGATCAGCCGTACTTTGGCTCCCTCTAGTGGCGGCTTACCGTCAATGTTGCTTGCAGCAAAACCTCTTTTACCGCATGGTGCTGTTATAATCCCTCACCCACCTTAGTCACAACAAAATTCGGGAACTGAATAGGGAAAATAAAAAAAAAAGGACCGCTTGGGTTGCCTTTCCCACGTCCTCTCAATGAATAGCAACTACTGTGTCCCAGCATTTCTCTCGGGCTCCTCCGCGTAGGTTACAATAAACTCAGAACGGCACGGAGTGTGCAAGCACCTAAAATAAAAAGCAGAGAGCTCCCAATGTAAGCTTCCTCGATATCAGGAACCATTCAACCAGGGAATCAATATGGAACCTGAAAACAACTTAAGATATAATGTAGTCCTCCAACAAAAATTCCAAGCGAAGCAGGACCCTTCTTTTCAAACCATTTGACCAGGCTATTTCTCCATCAGGCATAAGACGCCCTTGCTAAAAATGTCAGGTGTGCTTAAAAAGTTCAGGAAAGGCTGACTGAAGGGCTGTGGTGGCGAGGTCCACCGTTTTGTACGCTTTCCAGGCATCTCCTACTAAAACTTGGAACCTGGCCGGGTAAGACATTTTAAATTTAATACTGGCAGCAATTAATTTGCTAACCAGTGGGTGAAAAGCTGCTCTTCTTTGGCGGACAGATATCGGCAGGTCCTGGGCTACCTGTATTTTCAAACCTTCCCACTGCAATTCTTTCGATTCTTTAGCTTTATCCAAAAAGAGCTGCTTCTCCAGGTAGTTTAGAAATCTAAAAATTAAGGTGCGTGGGGGTGCTCCCTTTGGGAAACTGGGCCCGCAAAAATGTGATGAGCTCTTTCATAGAAGTTGATGGCAGATAAGGGACCACAAGGCCCATCCAGTCTACCCATTTCCTTTTCTACCTTATGAATGTGCCATCGGCCTTGCTCTGTCAGTGGCCTATCTATTCATAGTCATTTGTATTGCTCTCTTATGCCTATCCCATGCCTGTTTGAAGCCCTGCACTGTATTCATAGCCACCACTTCTTGTGGTAAGCCATTCCATGCATCCACCACCCTTTCTGTGAAAAGAATTTCCCTCACATTCCCCTTAATCGGCCTCCTCTAATCTCATGCTGTGTCCTCTTGTCCTGCTATTTTTCTTATATTTAAACATGTTAGACTCTTTCACCTTGTTTATGCCTCTTAAGGTGTTTGAATGCTCGATCATATCACCTCTCTCCTCTTTGCTCAAGGTACATATTGAGCTCCGTTAATCTGTCCTCATATGTCTTCTGATGCAGTCCCTGCACCATTTTGTTGCCCTTCTCTGGACTGCCTCAATTTGGTTAATGTCTGTGAAGGTGTGACCTCCAATACTGAAGAGTACTCAGATGGGGCCTAACCAGTGTCTTGTACAGAGGGATTATTACCTCCTCTTACGACTTGTGATACCCCTACTATTACACCCTAACATCCCCTAGCCTTACCTACTGCTTTAGAGGTCTGCTTGGATGATTTTTGGTCATCAGTGATGATGATGCCCAAGTCTCTTTCTTCCTTTGTGACTGCTAGCAACTCCTCCAGCCTATAGGTGGCTTCAGGGTTTCTCTTCCCTATGTGCATGATTTTGCACTTCTTTGCATTAAATCCCAGTTGCCACTCTTCTGACCATTCTGCTAGTTTATCCAGATCTCTTCATTCTGCCCACCCCATCTGGATCATCTACTCTGTTGCAGATCTTGGTGTCATCTGCAAACAGACAAGCCTTACCCTCTAGTCCATCTGCAAGGTCACTAATGAAGATGTTGAGAGGACTGGCCCCAGGACTGATCCCTGAGGTACCCCACTTGTGACTTGCATCTCTTCTGACTGTATACCATTTACTATAATAAGTGGGTCCAAAAGGAGAGGGACCCGCAATTATTTCAACAAATTTCTGAATAAACTTTATCGGGTCAGGGCTCTCCTCTTTTGAATGACACGATGAGCACCACATTATTACGACGCTTCTCCTTTAGATCTTCAACTCTTTAAGTCTAATTTAGCTGTCACTGCTTAATCTGACCCAAGGTAGGCTCCATTTTTTCATTACACACTTCCAACGATCTTATACGCGCCTCACTGTCCGATCCCCTCCGAGACAAATCCTCTATTGCACCCGTAATATTTTTAACCTCACTCGCTAATTCCTTCATTTCATCTTTGAATGGACGAAATTCTTCCAGGAACCTTGATAGTGTGAGAGGCTCATCCACCGCTGTCCCGGACATGGCTGTTTGATGTTGTGGCCCAGTAGAGGCCCTGGATTTTTCCGGGGCCTTCTCAGGAGTAGCCGGTGGAGTGTGTTTCGGTAAGGCTTTGCGCATCTCTTCTTCCATCGGGGTGTCTGTAGTGACTGACAGATTTGTATATCTCAGTAATCTGTTAAAGATAGAGCTAGAAGTAGAGTTTTAAAGCGTTTAGGAGGAAGGTTAGACAGAGCTCTCCGAGAACACAGCTAGCTGGTGCTCTGCATCACGTGACTCCTCAGATAGTGATCCTACAGCACTTTAAATATAGCTCTCTATCAGCGCTGGATGATAGGGGAGTAGTCATAATTCAAATGAAGCTGATGTTCTTCATAAACCAGCAGCCCTCTCCTTCAGGCTCGAACCAAGATTACTTGCTTCACTGCATAATTGTAGAAACTAATTATTAGTATAGCCTCGAGGAAAGGAGGGAGAGGGGAGACATGATAGAAACTTTCAAGTACCTCAAGGGAATCAACAAAGTCCAAGAGGGTAGCATCTTTCAAAAAAGAGGTGTGCAAGAACAAGGGCACAATTTGAAGATGGGGGTGGCTCAGAGGTAATTTAAGGAAGTATATTTTCACAGAGAGGGTTGTGGATGCATGGAACGGCCTTCCGGAGGAGGTTGTGGAGTCAAAAACAGTGGTGAAATTCAAGCATGCATGGGACAGTCATAAGGGAATTCGAGGGGGTAGGGGTAGGAAGAAGTAGGCTGCTAGTTAACTAGGATCTGCAGCTTATCCACTAGGTAAACAAATGGGCAGACTGGGTGGGCCAAGTGGTCCTTATCTGCCGTCAAATTCTATGTTTCTATGTTTCTATTAGTGATGTTGGATGTGCTCTGGGACCAAGGGCTGGAGTCGTGAGAGTGCAGTGAGCTCTTTCAATTGGGAGAGGCATCAGATTGGAAACATCTAGAATCAATGTAAACCAGTCCTGAAGGAAAATAATCAAATTTCCTTTCCCTTTAAGGTGCTAAGGTACTCCATACAGATGGAGATTATTTTCTAGATCATCAGATTTTTCACTTAAATGCAGTGAGTCTTGTAATAGGCATTCTAACCTATCTACCCGACCGTCTGTTTCCCAGACCTATTTCTTCAAAGTCTGAGTCTGCTCCTTTATGTGTGTTATTGAGGTTTGTAACTGCTGGTACACGGTTCTCACCTCATCATGGAATGCTTTAATTTCTTTCAATAGAGTTTCATTTATTGGCTGCTCAAAGTCCCCAGGCTGATCCTCCGCCATCTCTAATTCAGGCTGCTGTTGCATATGCGATGAAAGTGTTGGTTTCACTTACAAGTTTGAAATATTTTTTGACTGCCACCATATGCCCATATTATAAAAACCTCCTTGATACCAAAATGAAGCTGATAATCAGTTTAAACTTTGTTGAAGGAGGTAAAAATTGATCGGTCTCCACGTAGCTCTCCCCTTAGGCTTCCATCTCAAGAGCTTGTGTCACCAGAAGCCCAGGCAGTTCTTATCCTTGATATGTTCACCAGTGTCACACGTGAAAATATTGACAAAGACCAGTCCAAGTACCGACACCTGAGGTATTTTGCTAGTCACTACCCTCACCTCTGAACACTCCACGTTGAGTTTCACCCTTTATGTTCTATCATTCAGCCAGTTCCTTGCCCAATTTTCAATGCTGTTCTCTATGCCCAGGTCCCTAATCTTTTTGACTGTCCTCCTGTGGGCAATTGAGTCAAAGGCCTTTCTGAAGTCAAAGTATACTGTATCTATTGCCTGTCCCTAGTCTGCTGCTGTGGTCACCTAGCTGAAGAATTTGACCAGATTTTTCTGGCAAGACCTTCCGAGTCATAAACCAATGCTGTCTGGGGTCCTGCAGCATGTTCCATACCAGGATGTCCACCAAGTCCTCCCTCAGTTAAGATTCCCTAATTTTCCCCACTATAGATGTCAAGTTAACTGGACTTTAGTTCCCTAGCTTATCTCTGTTCCCACTATTGTGTAGAGGTAAAACATCCACTATCATCCAGGCCATAGGGACTACCCAATGTTTAGAAAACAACTGGAAATTTCTGCTACAGCCTCACTGTAACTCCTGCTACATCATGTAATATCCTTGTGTGTAAGTCACCACATCCTATGGATTATCTACTTTCAGTTTCTCCTGACATCTCCAGCACTTGTTTTCTTCTGTTTTCTGGACCTTCTTCCAGTTTCTTTGCTCCTCCTTCCAAACCCCACAATTTGACTGTAGATCACGCAGGGTCTCATCTCTTGTTGGGCCCAGTGTTGTTCTAGTAATGCCTCCTGGCAGGCATCCAACAGCATCTGGTTCCTGGTACTAACCATGAAAGCGACTTTCTAGTCCCTGTCCAACATGTGGAAATCTCAACCTACCATGACTTACCATAGACTGGCAGATTTGTAAGTGTATCTCTCAATTCCTTTTCTGTCCTTTGATCCCGCTCAGTTTTCTGTAGACCTCTCCAGTCTAGATTTGTTTCCCACTTCCTTTTGCTGCTAGTACAGTACCTACAGAGTTTCCATTTCACCTGACCTGCTTAGACTATTTCTATTACTTCAATCCCCTTCTTAACATAAAACACTTCCCCTTCCCTCTGCTCTTTACTCTATCCTTTCTCAATAGTGTGTATCCTGATATGATAATGTCCCAGTCGTTGCTTGAAGTTGCCTATGTCTCTGTTACCTCCACCAGGTCATGGCCCACTCCATGATCAATGACTGAAGTTCTAGCTAATTTGTTCCCCTGACTCCAAGCACATACCATTTTCTAATATTTCCTCATAACCCCAACCCTCTTACTTTACCTAAAATCTGCTTGATCTTTCTGAGTTCAGTTGGTTGGGCCAGCAAGGCCCCTCTCTTGTCTTTGGCATTGTGTGTGTGCCTTGCTACTCTGACTCCCCTATACTAGTTTAAACTAGCTACAGTATGTTGTGTGCCCACTCTGCTCCCAGCACCCTCCTACCCTCCTTGTTGGGGTACAAGCCACCTGTTTTGAAAAAACTCCAACCCCTCCAAGTTGGACCCTAAACCCCCCAAAAAACAACATTTATCTTCCCCGCACAAACCCATCAGCCATGCATTGAACTGGAAGATGTAGAACTGTTACCTTTGGTCCATGTATGGCCATGGAAGTACCCCACAGAAGGTCACCATTTCCTGCTCTGTCCTTCATTACCATCACCAGAGCACAGATGTCTGCCTTCACTTTTCCATGTTTTATGTTCTCAGATCATTCGTGCCCACATGCACAATCAGATCTGGCCTCACCACCACCTCTAAATGAATAAAAAGTGTATTCCAAAGCCATTATCTCCTGAGGTCTGGTCATTGACCTGTGTAAAATGAGATGTGATGGCCTCAGTTCAGTCTCCAGTGGGTTGGTGTCCAAATCACAAAGCCACAAACACAATTGGAAGTCATTGGCACCACTGTTGGCTCTATCACATGAAAGGCCAAGGACTGAATGGATATGGGGTCTAAACTACACTTTTACCCACTTGGTGGTCCCTCCATCTCAGGGATGAGGCACATTGGCAGGGCAGTGTGGGAATGTTTGCACTGAGATCACCTGTGCAGTACCTGTCATGTGGATAGAGGACTTCAAGTTCCAGTGCTGTCAATCAAGTGCATTTCAAGAGCACTAAATTCACTTAAAAACAGCATATTTCTGAATGCCCTATGGAATGTCCTATTTCTACCATGGACTGCAATTCAGATTGATGTACAGTAGCATGATCACCAACATGATTAACAACTATAAGGAAAATAACATGCTATTTACCTAGTAGGTGACTAACACTGATTAATGGTTATACAATGTTTTATTCAGTGCAGTTACTC
Source organism: Neoceratodus forsteri (assembly GCA_016271365.2). Classification (NCBI taxonomy): domain Eukaryota; kingdom Metazoa; phylum Chordata; order Ceratodontiformes; family Ceratodontidae; genus Neoceratodus; species Neoceratodus forsteri. The sequence continues at coordinate 30,365,802 of CM028137.1, read as the reverse complement.
ATCCCTCCCATGGTATAAGTATAGAAACCATAGGAGCATAGAAATAATGCAGACAGAAAAAGACTGGGAACCCATGGCATGGCTTTGCACTACCAATACCTAATACAGCCTACCAAGGGAAAGGGAAGGAGGACATTGCTTAACCAAGGAAAGCACACTAAGCAGAAGCTTGTTTCCAGGTGCAACCTGGGAGCACAAGGAAGTTAATTGACTTGCTCAGGGCACACAGTGTGCAAGAGGGATCTGGTGGGATTCCAGCTCAGGTCCCCAGGTTTGCAGCTTAGTGCCCTTAACCACTATGCTGTACTGCCTCCCCACTAGTGAGTGTCTTAGACTGAGACCCTAGTTGTAACCACTGCCCTCCTTGTAGTGCCCCTTCAAATTACAATATACACTGGCCCAGAAAAACACCAGAAAGCATTACTTCACATACAAAGTGAAAAACACTTGGAACAGATTGCCACAGTCTGTAGTATCAGCTAATACTGTAATAATAGTCAATCTCGGACTTGACAAGTACTTTCAAGAAAATAGGGTGATGGGGTATTCCCATTGAGCTGGTGGGGTGAGTAACTCAATGAACTGTTTGTCTCCCCAAAATATTTTTTTGAGGCTGTGGAAGGGCGGCCTGGAGTGAAGACACAGGAGGGGAGAAAATTGTATAGAAATGTCCCATAGAGCAGTGGACTTTATTAAATAAGGACTTGGAGACACTGGACACAAAATAAAAAGTTCAAACAGTGCAAATCTGGAACATCTGTATTGCTTGTACCAGTTGACTAGTCAGGGTGATCTTAGGCTACTGTAAAAATTTTGATTTAGGAATGCTGTTGGTTACCACTCAGCCTGTAGGCTCACAGGGACAAGACAAATACTTGAGGTGGCCTTACAGTACCTGCACCTGCACCTCTGTAGCCCATACTTCAGATAGATCAATCACCCCTCCAGTTGCACAACTCAGGTCAGGTTTAAAACCTCCCAGCCTTGCATAGCACCACCAATGGTTAGTCTTTCTGAGACTGTCACAGCACTGACTACTACCCTCTTGCATCAGCCAGTGTTCGCTCTTGTAGAGGACTGTTCCTTTCAAATTTCATATCTTATCTCATCTCATCTGCCAGACTGTGTTCAGCCAGCCTCTTTTCTAGGTCTGGAGATCATGTGACCTGTCAATCATATCTTAACTTTTGCTTAAATATTTACAACAACTTGATATGTGGAAGGAGAAATTGTTTAACCAGGAAATGTACACTAAGCCAGAGCTTGTTTCCTGGGTGTGATCTGGGAGTACAAGGAAGTTACAGTAAGTGATTTGCTCAGGGTCACACAGTATGCAAATGGAGCCGGTGGAATTTAAACCCAAGTTTCCAGGTCCGCAACTCAGTGCCCTTAACCATTAGGCTATACTGCCTCCTTATATATGGTTGTCTTACACAGTAAAGCAAATAAAACATGAAAAACAAAATTTTAACACAGACCTGCTTTTAAACAATTACAAAATCAGGTAAAAAGAATACAAAGAGGGAAACTCCCAGGCAGGAAGTCCCACTTTTCTTGTTCCCAAACTCCCTTATGCAAGGGCTTTACAAAGTCCACTGACTCCAGCTGACCTGAGCCTGCAGAAATCCATAAAAGGGAGGCCAGAAAACCAAAAGCATATGGAGTCTGACGTTTTTTAAGCAGGTAATTGTTTCAACCTGAAATGTCATTAAAAATGTGAGCAGTTTTTGCTTTAAGAAACATTTCATGTAGTACAGTATCAGGAAAATACAGTTAAAAGACCAGCAATGTGAAACACAAGATGGTGCTATTGCGCAGTTTGTGGTAGTTTGTGAAATCTGTTTCATCCCACAAGAAGAGCTTCAAGCTTTGTGATACCTTGATTACTCTTCATATAACATTAAAGGTGGTTTATAGTAGTTCACCTTCAGTGGTTCATTTTATAATATTTAATTTAGGGTCAAAAACACAGATTTATATGTAATTTCTACTACAAGTACTGAATTTTACAAATGATAACTCTAACCGAAGAACACAACACCAACGCCCACACACTTTTCTTTTCACCCAAGCAGTGCTTCAGCAGCCCTTGTGACTTAAAGGAAAACTACTCCCTCACATTTTGTAAATTTTATTTGTTTTTAAGTCAACAGACAACTCTTTTCTGTATCAGTTAGGGATGTATGTGTTTGCTTTAGTTTGTGTTCACTGTTATTGCTAGTCCCCTCATACTTCTCAACCTTTTGTCCCCCAAATGTGGAACAATGCCTCTCAAAATGTGGAACAAATGAACTAAATGTGGAACACTTAATCAAATCTTTACCTAGGAGGCTCAGAACACTGTTAAAAGGTTTGCATTCATGTTCAGAAAGTCTGTTATTAATTGAATAATATATTTTTTGCATACTTTACTATAGATTTTTGCTTTAAAATGTTATTACTGAATGTGGAACAAGTCTTCACAATGTGGAACAGGGAGCTTTTGTAAAGTAAAATGAGGAATGTTTCTCGTAATGTGGTACAGTTGAGAGGTATGAATCCCCAGTAACTATCCTGGGGGATCTCCATGTTATGGTTGTTGAAATCTCATAATCCATGACAGCTGCATTAGGTTATGAGAGCAGGATGTCACATCACTTGTTTATTCTGTGTATCTCTATGGTGACAATACAAATATCCTGAAAAAAAACTCTCTTGAAATATACAAACTGAATGCAATTTGATGGGAAAAAAACATGCATTACAACTCAGACAGTTTGCAAAGCTAAATGAAGAGTTGTCTGTTGACATGGAAACAAATAAAATGTAAGATACTAGGGTGTGGGTTTCCTTTTTAATGCTTAGCTGTGTGTGTGTGTGTGTGTGTGTGTGTGTGTATGTGTGCATGTGTGTGTGGCAGGAGGGTCAGAAAGAGAAAAATCAGAAAGAACATTAAAAAGTTTCTATCCTAGATGATCAGGTCAGAGAAGACAAGATAAGAGTATTGGAAAGATTAGCACAGAAAGAAGGCTGCAGCCAAATGGAAAGAAAAGAAACATTAAAGGTTATCTGCCATGCTGTGAGCCCATTTCTGCACTAAATGATCAGCATGCTTTCATTTTATCTGGTACCTTAGCTGTAAGGCTTTCTATCCCTATGCTATATTCTATTTTCTATCCTTATTCTATATTCTATATTTTATCCCTATTCTATATTCTTTATTATGAACTTAGGCTCGTAAATATAGGAATCTGATTAGCTGAGACATTTTTGAAGCCGTGATGATATCGAGCTACATCATCACAGCTTCAGAAAACCTCTGGCCACCAGTCTTCCAACTGCCCATAACTTCCTCCGCGTGCCTTCCATTGCATTCCCCACACAAATGCTTCAGCTTCTCATATGGAGTCCTCTGGTTTCAAAGATGTAACCATCAACAAAACATCACCGGAGCAGCAAGGATTTCAGCATCTCTGTGACACACTTAAAACATTTTTTTCTCATTCCTTTGGGATAACACAACCTGTTGAGTTTAGGCACTGCTGTTTTTAAAATGCCGTCACCCATTTCAATTGCTGCACAATGCCAGTTCTAGCCTTACTCGATAATATTCCTGATTTTTAAAACATAAAAAAAAAACGGATGAGAAAGAACCTTCATTCACATTTAAATGAACTTCCAGCAAGTGCCATCCACATCATTGTAACGCACCGACAACCGAAGACGATAAGATACTTCCCTATAATTATCCACGTCGGTACTGCATACAACTGCTACATATAGTGCTACCAAAAAAAAAGCTAATTATTCCCTCAAAATGAAAAGAAATCCAGTTCAGTACAAAGTAGCAGGGGTCACAGGTCACACAAACTTTAACATCGTCTGTCAGCTCCAACTGCAACAGCACCACCTGCTGCCTCCAAGAACTACTTTTTAAAATGTATTTCTACACTATAATAAAAAGCTATTTTTAAAAGGTTTTAATGTTTTTTTTTTTTTTATATTTCATTTCTAAAACCTTTACTCCAGTTCATAATAGCAATAAGGCACTCCAGAGTGTGGTATATCATGGGATATCATCACTTCTCGGATCATTGGACGCACTCGGCCTGTGGCCTAGTGCCCAACCACCAGAAGTGTGACAATATCCCATGATATACCACACCCTGTCATGCCTTATTACTTAATTCTATCCCTATTCTATATTCAACTCAGCAACACAACTCCCTCATCAAAGCACATTTCTCCTCCACCTGTGACTGCGGCTAAGTCTAAGTTTGTGCCAAGTTTCTGTTATAGGTATCCAAGGTTATGACTATGCTAGTGGGCCTAGTCCATGTATTGTGACCTTACTGATGTTTGTTTTTGATGACTTTTTCCTACTGTGCTACTGTACCACATGTGATGAAATGTAATAACTGCTGGTTCTTTGTACTGCTACCTATCTCAGTTATATCAATGTTTGGTCATATCCTATTTTCTGTATATACAGTGGCATCCCCCAGGATGAAACCCAATTCTGCAGCATTTTGCAGCACTCTGCAGAATGACTGCAGCAGACCTACTGAATAAAGCAATATCATTTCAATGGCAATTAGTCCCTTTTGTCATTCAGGAAAATGTGACACTGCCAGGATGAAGTGGATGCCACAGTTTCCTGCATGATAAAAGGGACTAATTGCCATTGAAAGTACATTGCTTTATTCAGTAGGTCTGCTGCAGCATACTGCAGAGTTCTTTAAAAGTGTGTCTCATCCTGGGGGACGCCACTGTATGTATATGTGTATTTCTCCACTGCTCCCCTTCCCCTAGGGCACACCTGGAATTGAGCAGTACTCTGCTCATTGTGCCTTCCTGGTAAAACTTTTAAATAAATAAATAAATTCCCTTACTTCCTCATTGTCTATTTTGTTAAACAATAACACAGTGGAAGAGTTTACCCTCCCACTGAAAGTGTATCAGTCCTCACTGATCAGGTACTGTAGGTGGAGATGCATTTCTACAGTACTGGAAGCAAGAGAAACACAAGGAAGGGAGTTATCTGATGTTGAAGGGGAGGATTCAAGAGGTCAATATTATTGTGCTAAATATTTATATTCAATAAGGATCCCCAGAGGTTTTCAGTAAGAGGCTAATGAATCCAATACAGTCACGTTAATTTATCTTTTTTTTTTTAAGATTAAAAGTACCTCACTGTGTTCAAACTGCGAATAACGTGATCAGCGAGTTCTGAAATAGATGTATATTAGACACGGGATGTGGGACATTGTTACTGAAGTGCCTGATCACACTTTCGGAAAGGTTTCCAGTACACACATATTATTCTAGTGGGTGGGGACTACAAATCCGAACACCAAGTCTGGTTCTTTTCAGTTATGAGCTTGGTACCACAAGTAGCGTTCCGCTGCAAGCACAGGAGGATCACATGACAGACATTGCATTTAATGTATTTTGCTTACACTGGTCATGTGAGTAACAAATATTAATTCCTGAATCCTGACAGTGATAGGGTTCTTGGTACTTGGGACTGGTTACCAAGTATTTTTTCTATGTCTTTTTCTCTTTCATTGTAACCTGACCAGTCCTTACTCCTGGGTTGGGAGTATCCCTGTGGTGGCATTCCTAGCCCCTTTTCTTTCAGCCCCCACTCCCACTAGTGGCGATTTATACTGCACTGGGCCCAAGGATACAACCAGCTGACATCTCAGCAACCATAGGGTCTTTGTACCTCCTTTTTTCTGTTACTATCTACATACCTCCCTTGCATTGGGTATAGGTTGTGGTGGTATCGAACGACACAGCTCAAGGTATGCATAAGCAAACACTCATAAAGGGACAGACTCCATGGTGTGCCTTGAGAGGTTGCTGTGCTGGCAGGCATCAATGTCTCCCTCCCAGGACTGGCTCACACCATTGGCAGCAGCACTTACCAGCCCATTCCAGATTCTCATGTCTGTTCCTGTACCCAGGTCATTGGGCTGCTGAGTATTTTTTGGTATTCAGGGTATCTGACTTACAGTAGATAACTACAAAAGATTTAAAAAGTAAAACAAAATAACCTCTAGCCCATCCCAGGTTGTAGACACTAGTCTCATGGATTAGGTATAGAGAGGGGTCTCTACACCTAGTCATCTCTAATCCTTCATCCCACACCCCTTTCCCACACAGTGGTTCTCAAAAAGTTACTTGTCTCTTAATATGTTAAGAGGAGCCAACACTATGAATTCAGGGAGCCCCTATCTGTTTCCTGGCCTGCCTGCCCCCTCTAACCTCAAAGAGTCATTTATCGCAAGTGGGCCCCTCCTGACCTCTGATCTATGATTTTCTTGGCAAATAGCAGTTCAGTTCCAGGTTACACAGACCCCCTTCCTTAACAGCAGGCTCCTGTTTGTACTGTAGGTCTAATGCTCATTCATCTAACAGCAGTGGTAGGCACACCTGAGTGGGGGGACAATAATGCATCACTAATGATGTTAGGCAGATTTACACATAAGAACATTTTCTAGAGAACAAGAAGGATAATGTTATTGGTCTAGAGACTAACTCTGTTTAGAAGGTTGTTGTTTAAAAAGAAAACTTTCTAAAGAATCTGTAGCATATCAGCAAGTACCATAAACTCCCTTCAAAAGATTAAACACACTTGCCACTGTTAATAACTTTTTATCCATATGATGTGTTTAATTGTCATTTAATTCCAGGTCGCACCATGAGACGAGCAACTTGTTGTTCAGTGTGCCCTCCTGGTGAAACATTTCAATAAATAAATTAATTGTAGGCATTTTAGTTTAAATGTTGCATAATATATCACATGTGCAGTTTATACAACAGATGATAGATAGAGAGATAGATAGATAGATAGATAGATAGATAGATAGATAGATAGATAGATAAACTTTATTTATAAAGCACCTCTTCTCTGGGGCTCAGAGTGCTGTACAATTCATAAAATCTAATACAACAATTAAAAACATTCATCTTAAACATACATTAAATCATCACATTACAGGGCATAACACAATTAAAATACAGATCACAGCATTAATTAATAAAAATACAGTCAGCATAGCACACACATATTTCTTATCATAGCTAATCAATGCTTGTTCAAATAAAAATGTCTTGAAACCCCTCTTAAAGGCCTCCACCAAGGGGTCCTCTCTAACATACCCTGGGAATGAGTTCCACAGGGCAGGTGCAGCCACAGAGTCCGAACAATCTCCCAAAAGTGACAGCCTTGCCCTGGAAACCACCAAGAGGTCCCCCTCTAAGAAATGAAGAGGGTGAGCTGGGCAGTGCTAAACCAGGTGGTCTTCTGGATAGTCTTGTGCCTGAACATCTAGGGCTTTATAGGTCAGTAATCCAACGTTGAAGGCAATCCTACACCATATCAGCAGCCAGTGTAATCCATGAAGAACCAGCATATGTTCAGATCTAGATACACCCATCAGTTGCCTGGTCACCACATTCTGCACCAGCTGCAGATGGCAGAGATTGCCTCCTGAAAGCCTCAGATACTAGGCAGTACAGTAGTCCAACCTCGATGTGACAAAGGCAAGTATCAGGATGGCAAGGTCATCAGGCGGCACCAGGGAACAGATCCAGGCAATGTTCCTTAGATGGTAGAAACCACTTTGGATGATGGGCAGCACCTGAGCATCAAGAGTCAGGACATCATCAACAACCACACCCAGATCCCTAACCTGTAAGGAGGGGGTCAGGGATGAGCCACCCAGTCTAAGATCCAGGTGACTTTCCAGCACCCTTCGACCCTGCCAATGATATGGCTTCCCCTACAGTACCTCTGTCTTGCCTGGATTGAGTCATAACCAGTTTCAAGCCATCCAGTCCTGGTTCTCTGTTGGGCAGATGTTAAACACAGAGACTGCCATCTGGTTCCCAGGGCACACAGGACAGATATAACTGGGTATCACTGCAGAGCAATGGAAACCCAGACCATACCACCTGAAAAATGCCTCCCAAGGCCAGAATATACACCATGAACAAAAGAAGCAACAGGACAGAGCCTTGCAGAACACCACAGTGCAGTGGCACCTGGGTGGATGAGGATAACCCCATCACAGCCCTTTGCATTCTGTCTCTGAGGTAGGACTTAAACCAGCTGATAACATTGCCAGTTTGTCCACACCAGTTCCACGTGTAGTCCAACAACACTTTGTGCTCCATGGTGTCAAACACCATAGAGAGACTGAGGACAAGAATAGATTGATCGCCCCCTATTATATTAGCATTTTGCAATTAGTGGTTGGACAAAAACCTGCCGTGTAGTTCACTGAGCACATTGCTTGTGCTGTCTCATGGTTTAGAACAGGCAGCACAATGCAGAGCCATGAGTCACAGCTTGTGCAGTTACATACCCACTAGTGAGATAAAAAGAATTACATACCCTAGCTAGGGTTCTTTACCTTTGATAATGTTTTTATCTTAATAAGAAAATGCAGATCTATGATGCCAATTCAACAAACATATGTCAACCTGATGTTGCAGCGATGGCAATATCTAGACCTCAGTTGCAGTTGGCATTGTACCGTTGTTAAACAAATGTGTTTTTTATGGGGGCTGTGACCCCCCGATATTTTATTATAATCAACTGCAAATTAGAGCTGATTCGAGGAGGGGGTGCAAGATTTGGGGATGCAGTGCCGGGGTCCCGAGTGAACTTTACAGCGATCTATTGTTATTGTCACTGTCGATGAGATCAATGTAAAGTTGTTACTGCAGCATCAGCATATGAAAAAATGCCAGTGTGTAATTGTATAAAATAGTATTTGAGATATTTTGCATTGTATAAGTTGCAACTACTTGGAACTTAATATAACCCAGGAAAATACTGAGAATAGGAGAATATCTCATCCTATATAAATATTTTAGTAAACTCAGTTAAATTGAAATTGAATTAAACTAACATCAATCTTCAAAGCAACTTACAGTACAGTATTTTGTTTTAAAGAGCTGGTAATACCACACAATAGCAGTAGTCTCTTGTTTTGTTTTTTTCTGAGGTGTTTTCTTTTTCTACATACTTAAGCAGACCTTTATCTGGAAGTAGACACATCTGTATTTTATTTATTTATTGAAAAGTTTCACCAGGAAAGGCACACTGAGCAATCAAGTTGCTTGTCTCCCGGTGCATCCTGGTGGAGACGGTAGAGGAGTAACAATTGTACAATCATACAAACAAATTTGAAAGGACAAAGAATACATAATACATGAAATGAAAACTATGCAACTTGTAAAAAACATAGGAAGTGCTTAATACCTGTGACATACAGTGTATAGTAGGAGTACATATTAGGTGCATGATTCAGCAATGTAAGTAAAATCAAAATAATGCAGAGATAGAAGAGATAAGAACATATGGTATTGTTGCGATGTTGTGAGACTTATGTTGAAACAATACATGTAAGTAAATGCCATGAAGTGCAAAGGTTATATATGCTACACTAGAGGAAGGGTAAGACAAGTTATAGAAGAGTAGACAGTCAGGCAGTGTTAAGCATAGCTGACTAAAATACAATGTATTAAGCCAGCACGGTGATGCTGAGGGTTGAGGCACTTGATGCCACACCTCATGCCACACCAGTGACCTGGGTTTGGGAACTAGCCCAGGTTGCTGGGGGCTGGCAGGGAAAGGAGAGGATTGAGTGTCCAGAGGACAGCTCTCCTCTCCCAGAAGGGACAGTGGTCCCAGGTCAGCGCTTTGCTGACCTCTGGTGGAAGCTGGAGACACAGCAATCACAGAGCATAGTGAAGGGGTGGGGAGTGGCAGATATCAGTGGCAACGCCTTGATGTCGGGGTGCTAGCCACTCCCCAGAACTGGGAAAAATGCCCTTCAGCTCCAGCGGAGATTGAGCACAGGAGCTTGACCACGATCTGTGGCCGCCCTCTTGGCTCCTGACAGACCGACGCTACCAGAGATGTTTGGGGTGTTGGGACCCACCTCGTCACCACCCAGAGGGTAAACCAAGGCTGCATGGGTGACGGAGGACTGACCAGGTAGGAGCAGACCATAGTGAGATGACTCCTAGGTGCTCCCTAGGACACTGGAAGTGAGGGGGAGAAAGGAGGAATAAATAGAAAAGTAAAAAAAAAAACAGTGCATAGGTTGCAAAATAAGGGGCAGTCAGAGTAATTAAGGAACATGTGCAATTCGGAGAGAAGTTGTTGCACAGGGATGAGGAAATGGAGTGAGGGAAGAGGAGTGTCTTATCTGATGTGGTAAAAAGTGCCAAAATTTTGGGAAGCAGTGTGAGAATGCTGCCTCACCTACCAAGGTAGTTTGGTGAGGGACAATCATAGTACGAGAGTTGATTGATCTAAGGGAGTCAAAGGAGGGAGGAGGTGTGGCTAGAAAGGAAGAGAGGTTGGGCGGGATGGAACGGAATCAACATTTAGATGTAGTTGCATTCCTTCCACTACATAATCAGCATGTGACCTCAGTCATTGTTACGTCACAAGCCCTGCTGCCTGATTGGTAACGTGTTATTAGTTGCCAATCAAGCAGCAGAAGATTGCCTCTTCTTGGTCATTGGTGATGTCACAGTGAGTGAGGTCACAGTGCTGATAACACACAGTACAGGGAGGATTATAACTGACTATGTCAGCTTCCAGATAAAGTGCTGTCTTATACATCAAACCTAGCACTGTCAGGAAGTACATTTTCAAATTAGCAAAACAGAAAAAACTTCAGAAATAAAAACGTGATAGCTGCCTACCTCTGAAAATTATTTATTAATTCCACATAGTACACTAGCTCTTTAAATACAGCCAGTTGCCAGCAAAATTATTAGAAGTCTTGTTGCATTAGCTTTTCTTCGTGTTTCCTGCCTGCTCCTATGAACAATATAGTATCTCCTTACCTTTGCAATGGGACCCCTTTGCCCCGTGGTGTTTCAGGACTGGGGCAGGGGGTGTGCAACCCTACTGCAAAACTCAGATAGCAGTTCCTAGATGTTGACACCATGCAGGCTATGGAAAATAATGTCAGTTCACTAACAGGGCCGCACCAAAGCACAAGGTGTTCAGTGACAATATACCAGCTAATTAAAGCAAACAGTCACAGCACTCACCTGTAACTTAATAAATTGGGAGACCACACACTCTTTAGTGCCCCCCAAATTTCCAATTTTATTCAGAGCAGATAAACAGGACCCCAAAGATCTGGGTCCTGGTGAACAGAAAAACTAACATTTCACTTGAACACAGGATTTGACAAAGCCTGTGTTCAGTTGAAACTTTAGGAGTTTTTTTGTTCTCTGTAACCCGGACCATTGGGGCCCTATTTTTCTGCATTGAATAGAATAGGAAACATTGAAAAGGTTTTGGTTTTTTTTTTTTGCACTAAGGGGAGTGTGGACTTATAATTAATTAAGTGACAGGTGAGTGCCATGTCTGTTTGCTTTACTTCACGAACAGAGCACTAGGACAAAACAAAAAATAAAATGTGAGGGGTGGTATGTTTCTTGCTGAGAAAAAATATTTAGAACATTTAATAAATGTTTCAGATCATGCAAGTGGGTGAAATTTGGATGCATCTGAATGCTTACAATGAATCAGAGATGTTGGAAGATAACCATTATTTTTTTTTTCTTGACTCCAACCAGAACAGTATATACAGCTAGGGTGATATGTGTTGAAGGGGGGTATAGGGAAAATGACATCCATTTCCAAATGTTTAGGGAATGCATGTTCCTCCAGGGTTTTTGGGTGGGTCCTCATCAAAAACCCAGTTTTGAGAATTTAGTGTTGGGGAAGGTACTGTACCTTTCAAATTCATTCTAAAAGAGAAAACAAATTCATCAGAGTCCTAGCAACTGCAGACTGCAAAGCCCTTACAAAAACATGGTTATCCATGGGTGCTCTCACTGTAGCAGACTGTGTTCAGATACTAATGTAGATGCCCTAGATGAAGACCATAACAACATATGTTAGGTTAGTCAGGAAGAGACACATTGCTTGTCGGATACTTTTCATGGACTAGTTAGAGGAATTGGAAGGTAACAGTGTTATCACAACTGACAGGTTCTTGGATATATAAATCTTAGATATACATGAACAGTAACCAATCCAAGAGAAGTGCAAGGTCATATTTTAAAGTACCAGACACACACAGTTAGCAGTTTTGTATTGTTACTTATATGTTTATTCTTGTTATGTTTTCTAGATAAATTCTTTATATAACATTTATTGGTGCTAGAAAAGCAAATACATCAAGAGCAGGATTCAAGAAAAAGCACAAATCAAAATTTTGCATTGTGCCTTGCAATTGTCCATGTGCTAAAAAATGCTATTCACAAATGGCTATCGTATGGCACTATCTGACTGTGAATAGGGCTAGGTAGAGGCAGCATTAATAACAATACTGTTGCATCTAACCTCACTAGCACAGTCCTGACCTACAACCATGTGAATACCCCTGGAAGTAAAAGTGCCGGTGCCCTATCTTGGTATTCATAAATGCAGCCAAGTAAATGAGCCAATTGGGCATGCATGACACTAATTAGACATTTGCATGCCCATTTTCAGTCCATTTGCATGGGCTGTACCATGTATTGCACATGCCCAATCGCTGATCACCAGCCTGTAAAAAAATAATGTAATCCCTGGTAGTCTAGTAGTCCCCTACCCCCTCCCCATCCTGTAATTGCTGTCCCATAATGAAGAAATATTATCCCTGGAAATCTAGTGGTTCCTTACCCTCATTCCCTGATTGCCATTCTGTTATGAAAAAAAACATTATCCCTGGCAGTCTAGTTATACCTTTTCCCATCCCCCATTCTCTAATCACTGTCCCAGGAGTACCAATGTAATATCCCCAGTAGCCGAGTGCCCCCCCCCCGTTGTTCTGATCACCATCCACGTAGAAAAGGATTATTATGTCTGGCAGTCCAGTGGTTCCTGCCCATGGTCCCTGATCACTTCCCTGTATAAACAGTATTGAATCCTGGGTTGTCCAGTGGTCCCCCACCACCCACCCAATATATAACATAAATAGTCTCTAGTGTACAGTTCCCTCCACCCCCATCCAGACCATAGTAGACATATATGGCATCATTTCCTGGTGATCAAGTGTCCTCCCACCACATAATGGAGTGACCCACCACCATGCTCCCCCCAAACTTATCCCCAGTGGGTAACCAGAACAGTCCTCCACACACCACTATGACTGGCCACTGACTGAGCTCACAATGAATGTGTACTAAATAGTATTGCACTTATTGCAAGCTCAGTTAGTGGCCAGCCATGGTGGTGTGTGGAGGGCTTTGTTAGTCACTGGCTGGGGGTCAGTGTTTTTTTTTCCAATTGTTTAACCAGGTGAGAGACACTAAGCTGAAAGCTTGTTTACAGGTGCAATCTGTGAGCACAGGGAATTTAAGTGACTTGCTCAGGATCACACAGCATGCAATTGGGGGCTTTGGGATTCAAACCCAGGTCTCCAGATTTGCAGCTCAGAGCCTTAAACCACTGCACTATACTGCTTCAGTTTGAGGGGAGAGCGGGCTGGTGTGTCACTCTGTTACCATCTGGTGGGTGGAGGGTGCACTTGATCACCAGGAAATTTTGCCATATACACCTACAAGGGTCAAGATGGAGAGGAGGGAAATAGATACAGCTGACTATTTAGGTTATGTATCAGGTGGGTGGGAGGGGGAACCACTGAGCTACCAGGGATTTGTTGTTGTTTATACCGGATGATGATCAAGGACTGGGAATAGGGACCACTGGACTGCCAAAAATAATAATCTTTTCCATAGGGACAGTGATCAGAACATCAGCAGAGAGTGTGGGACCACTCCACTACTGGGGATATTACTATGGTACTCCAGGAGAGTGATCAGAGACCTGGGGATGGGAGAGGGCATCACTAGACTGCTAGGGATAATGTTTTTTCATTACCGGGAAGCAAATGGAGGATAGGAAGAGATAAGGGAACCACTAGACTGCCACGAATAATATTTCTTCATTATGGGATGATGATCAGAGAATTTGGGAAGGGAGAGAGCATCACTAGACTGCCAGGGATAGTGTTTTTTCATTACAGCATGGGAGCCACTGCAGTACCTCTGGCAGCCACAAAAGTTGCAGGGACTTTTTCTTTAAAATTTATTTATACAGTATAACACCATTAAGGTAAAAATGTGCCTTTTTTTACAAGGTGAACCATTATAAATGTATACAATTAAAATACTTCATTACATCATCCAATACAATAACAGACATGAATCCACTTACAGCGTTAGCAATCCATTATAAAATTATATAACCCTACCTAGTGAAGCTAAACCTAAGTCCCTAAGATTTAACTTAACCCAAATTATACTTACAGCAGAGTGAATATTCTTGCTTTATTGCAAACCTAAAAACATCCCTAGTCATTTCTTGATGTCTTAATTGTGTTGGAAGTGTGTTGCAACTAATCACAGATTTGTGTTCAAAAGTCATTTTTCCACCAGGTTTGGCTCTGTGGTACTTTCTCCACGCAAAGAACCTTCACAAATGGCCCTTGCATAGTGAAAATGGTTTGTGAATGGGACTGCTTTCATATGCAACATCCCTCCTGCTCATTTGCATTGTGTACCCCCTCACAACATTACCCCAGCACAAACCCAGTTTGTGGATGCAAACTAGGCTTTGTGAATACACCTGTGGTGCAAAACTCAATTTGCATGGCACAAATCAGGTTTGCGCCTGGGCAAAGTTTTGTGAATCTGGTCCCCAGTCATTATTTTGGAACCATCCTCTCTTGCAATTTCAAAAGTAAAAAAAAGGGGAACCAGCACACTCAGAGTTGTACGACAATTAAAAATAACTTTAATAAGTCATCCATAGACTGGTATACCTGTTCCATAAAGCCAGCGCTGCAAGACTTACTGCCTCTTCGTCAGTGGGGCATGGTCTGTTTTTTTTGCTTTTGTCTTTGATATAGCTATTTGTTCCAGTGGCACCATTCTTTGATACAGCTGTTTGTTCTAGTGGTACCATTCTTTGATACTGCTGCTTGTTCTGGTGGCACCATTCTTTCATACAGTTGTTTGTTCCAGCAGCACTGTTCTTTGATACAGTGGTTTGTTCTGGTGGCACCTTGCACCAATGGAGCTCACCACTAGTGTGTGCCTCTCTTACAGTTTGCTAGATATATATTGACTTGTACAACCTTGTTTATCTGCCTGATGAGTTAGAACACAATGTACAGGGAATTAAATATACACTGGGTATTGCAGCCTGACCTTCTGTGCATTCAAAAAAAAGAAGTTTAGAAAAAAATTATCCAAAAAAACATGATATATTCTTTTAAATAATACACTTTTTTGCCCTTAAAACAGAAATATGTGTTAATCAACATCAATGTTTTTGTTTTGTTTAGTAATAATTTATTTCTGGAAAAAACAACACTACAGTAAAATATGCGTATGTGCACACTGGATATATGCTTATCCTGTATATATGTATTGTTTAACTATTTCACATTTTTTTAAGATACCCAACCATGGTAATATTTCCTGATAAATACGCACCAGATAAGTGCATGTCCCAATTTTATACACAATGTAGGAGCTCAAAGATAGCAACTTTAGGCTGCTAAATGCACATTATCACTTGATGAGTACTGCAACTCCTGAACTGCATGTGTGGCTCATTATGGGGGCAGTGAGTGAAGTATTTAAGCCACAAACCTGTTTGCATTTCTGAGACTGCAGCACAATGGGCAGAGGAGACTTCTGGCAATAAGAAATGCTATGCTATTTAATTTAATGATGCCTACTAAACTTGTTTTTAAATGCAGCTAACTCTATGCATGTTTTTTGTTTCTCTCAAGAAACTGTATTTTGAACCCTAAATGTGCTACCATATTACCACATCTTTCACCCTCTAGACAGCATTCAGAAATAATTAGATACTGGATAAACTCACATACCATTTATATGGAAAAGATGATGCAAACAGGATGTGCATATCAGAGGGCTTCACAGTATGCCAAGTTTTCTTTTCATTTTCTGTCATTCCTGAATGGTGGAGCCCGTTTAAACACATACCCTATGTATCAGCTGTGTGTGCATTTAAGCAGGCTATGCATTTTTTTATACTTTCTGTATTATCAAGTTCTGGCAGAGCCACTTTTGGCTGTAAATGTATAAACTAGATAAGGGTGCTTCATGGGCTTAAACATAAACATGAATTGCCATTGCATACACTGACTGAATCAAAGCACGGTACATGGAGGAAGGGTAGATATAAAAATAATGCCACTGGCTGTATTACAGTTACCTATATGTTTCACATTATATTCTATGCACTGTTATAGCAATCAACTCAAAGAACTGGGCCATCATATACATGAAGGTACTGTACCCTAACTTCAAACACTGCTGAGACAACTATATGTTGTGACAAGGTGAAAGATAAACATGATGTTAAGGCATGTTTGGGAAGACATTTGATGTTTTTAATTGATTTTTTAGAGATTGCTATACAGTACACACACACATAATTAATATAATATAAAAGTGCATGTACCCAAATGTCAATGTAAATCTTATACATTTTTCATTACGGTGCACTTCTCCAGCTTGACACCCCAACAGCTACACTCGAAAAAAGACGATTATGGTGACAGTCACTGTGATGGTCCAGTTTCAAGTGTAGCTTCCCCCTGCTGTTCCACCTCCTCCTGGAACAACTCCTACCCGAGAGGTGTGGGGGGCACAGCCCCCCACAGAAAACACTTGTGCTTCCAACAGCAGAATGCAAGTGTCAGTATCGTGCTGTCACTGTGCAGGAGGTCAGCATTTTCACTGTCAAGCTCCCTTGGTACTTTTTTTCATTTCATGTTGTTCTCTTGAAGGAAAATCTTACTTTACAAGGCCTAAAAATGGACGTTAGTTAATAGTAAACTGGGGTGGGTGTGTTATTGAGGGTATTACATAGTTTATCTTTTATTGCTGCTCCACCCCAGGCACACCCAGTATGGAAATCAACAACCCCTTGATATGAAGCAACAGGAACTAGTTAGTACAAGGACAGAAACAAGTAAGAGACTAAGTGGGTAGACAAGCATGAGTATGGTAAGTCAAATAACATTTCAAAAAGTCTCACTATAATTATAATTCATTTTTACAACTGTATCTGCACAGTTGACAATTTTTGTAAAAAGATAACAATGGGAGTTATTCCATATAACACATAATTTAAGTGAGAGGAATGAAGTTAATAAAATTAAAACAAAGTGGAATGGAAGAGAAGTAGATATAAAATGAAGGGAGTGGGCAAACAAAGAGCTATTCCAGAAGCAACAGGTGATGTGTTCAATTGCTCTGCATCTCAGATGGGTGAACAGGCAAAACTAACACATATGGTAATAAGGAAAAATAAATAAAATACAGCTCACTGCAGAGCAGATTCACAGCCGCACAAGTGTCCGTGGCTGAGACATTTCTGAAACAAGTAGTAGAAGCAGCAATGTCTCTGGCTGAGTGCCCTTTTACTAACCCCCAGAAGAGGTTTATTGTACTTCTGGTAACAGAAAACAATGCAGTCTGCCAGCCATTTAGACAGGCACTCTTTTGAAACATCTGTGCCCTGTCTTTTGGGTGCAAAGGAAACAAACAACTAATCAGACTTACAAACGTCTTTAGTCCGGTTACTGTAGTAATGCAGAATTCTGTGCACATCCATTGTGCGCAGAACAGCCTCCCCCTGATTAGATTACTCAGGGAAGAATACAGGCAGTTGAATTGACTGATTCAATGTAAACTAAGAAACCACTTTAGGTAAAAATTTACACTTTGCATGCAGAGCCACCCTCTGTGGAAAATCAAGGAAGGATCCTTACACACAAGGGCCTGAAGCTCTGAAATTCTTTCAGCTGAAATAATAGCAACTAAGAAAAGTGCTTTCCAAGACAAGTAGTGCACAGCACAACTTGCTGCTGGTTCAAAAGGAGGCACAGTAAGTTTTTCTAAAACAAAATCCAGGTTCCCACGGTGGGAATAGATTATGAATCAGTGGTTTCAGATGGAAAATTCCTTTGAGGAAGGTTTTGGAAATCTCCAACTGAGCAATGATTTTGCCATCTATGGGTCGGTGGTAGGCCAAAATGGCAGACAGATGGACCTTCAAAGTAGAAGAGCTGAGGCCAAAATCTGAAAGATGCAATAGGTACTCCATGAGCTGGGGCACCAGGCAAGAGAAAGGGTCCCAACCCTTAGAGGCTGCACAAATGAAGAATATTTTCCATTTCTTGGCATAAGTAGTTCTGGTAGAAGGCTTTTTGGCCTCTATGAGGACCTGAACCACTAGGGCAGAAACTTCAAAGCATGAAACAGCTAGGTCCACAGATGCCACCCATGCAGGTGGAGGGATTTGAGGTCCAGATGCACCAGTCTGCCCTGCTCCTGAGTCAGAAGATTGTGGCAGAGAGGCATAGGTACTGGGGGTTCCATCAGTAGCTGTTGAAGCAGAAGGAACCAAATCTAATGAGGCTAAAGAGGGGCTATTCGAATCATGTGAGTCCCTTCCACCAGTAACTTCAGGAGAACCCTCTGAAGCACTGGGAAGAGAGTAAAGGCATACAAGAACCTCCCTGTCCAGCAAAAACCAGCGCATCTCACCAGAAAACATCACACCCGGGAATGAAAGAGCACAAATTGGTAAGTTTTGCTTTGGATGGAGAAAAGAAGAAGTCTATCTCTAGCTGACCTCACAGGTTGAATAAGCTTTTGGCCACCTCTTTAGTTAGCTCCCACTTGTGAGCCCTGACAGTGGAGCAGTTGAGACTGTCTGCCAGGACATTGCTGACACCAGGCACATGGGTAGCATTTAGGAGGAGGAGGTCATGCTGGACTGTCCAGTACCACATTTGCATCACCTCCTGGCATAGAAGGTACAAGCAAGTTCCTCCCTCTTTGTTCAAGTACCAGACCACAGACATATTGTTGGTATGAATCAGGAGTGTCCCCGGACATAGAAGAGCCTGGAGGGCACACAATACTGTCCTTATTTCTAACACATTGGTGTGTAAAGACACTTTCAGCTGAGACCAATTTCCCTGGGTCTGATGGTCTCCTAGGTGGGCTCCCCAGCCTTGACATGAAGCATCCATTGTAAGGGTCACAGAAGGAGAGGGAATTGATAGAGAACCCCCATGGAATGATTGGACAACTCCTGCCACCAAAAAAGATCCTTCTTCATGTACCTAGACACTAGGATCTTGTGATCCAGGTTGTCCAGCTGCTGATCCCATTGGACAAAGAGTCCATTGAGTCACCCTCATATGTAGTCTGGCTAGAGGAACTGTAGGGATCACAGCTGCCATCAGCCAAAGAAGATGGAGGATCAACCAGGCTGTGGTTCAGCATGAGTTGGCCACTAATGTGGCCTGTTTCTGCAGGGTATCCGCTCTGTCCAATGGGAGAAAGGCCCTGCCCTTAACTGTATCCAGCACCACCCCAAATCAATTGTATGTGCTGGGAGAGGAGAGGAGAGGTGGGACTTGGGATAGTTGACTGTTATTCCAAGTCTGGAAAAGATGTCCAGGGTGAAGGAGAGGGACTCCCTCAGACTACTCTGTGATGGGTCTGGCAGAAGCTAGTAATCCAGATACAGGCACAATTAGATCCCTCTGTAGCATAGGACCACAGCCACCACTGCTAGGCACTTGGTAAAAACTTGAAGTGCCAAGGATAGACCAAAAGGGAGACCCTTGAAGTGGTACTGTTTCCCTGGAAGGCAAACCAAAGAAAGTGGCAGTGGGCCTGGAAGACAGGTACGTGCACGTAAGCATCCTTCATATCTGGCGCACAAAGCCAATGGCCTTTGTGGAGCAGGGGTAGAAGTCCCTGGATGGTGAGCATGCAGAACCTCTTGAACTCTACGTACAGATTGAGCATGCTGAGGTACAAGATTTTTATTTTTTTATTTATCAAGATATTTATTTATTAATCTATTTATTTATTTCAGTTTAGGATTAATACCTTTGAGTCAGGGACTTGTTTTCAAATGTTCCAAGTCAGTTAAATGAATAGATACAGACAACACAACAGTAGATTTCAAAATAAGGTTACGGATGGTTGCACATACTTTAAAGTTTCACTAACACATAGGAGTCTAACATAGTAATTAACAGCACTTAGTGTGAGGCATTGTACTGTTAGAAACAGAGCAAGGGAGAAAGGCCAGGGATTGTGTCTCCACTGGGTGGAACAGGGAGCCAGTGGGGGATGTAGGGCATGGCTGATTGCCAGAATAGTTAATTGTGCTCACCAGAGGTGGCCAGTGGTGAGGGTGGGGGGTGGGGAAGCAGCCCTATGTTGGCATTGTCAAATGTTTATGTTAGTAGTAGATGGAGGGAGACTGTGGGGTGGTGGGGGGAGAGGACAGTCTGTTCTAGGTGTAAGGAGGTAGTATAAACTATGTTAGGTAGATGTTTTGTGGGTAGGGAGATTTTTTTGGAGACAGCAGGAGGGGGGAGTGCAGGGGGCAGTGGTGGGGTGGTTATTGCCCAGGGGTGGAGGAGATGCCATATGTGCCCTGAGTGTGGGCTAAGTGCAGCAAACACAGATTTTTTTTGTTCTAGCTGGGAATGAAGCCCAGTTTTGAATTGTCTGAGCATGGTGTTTTCCTAAAGTGCCGTAGGTAGCTCATTGAATCACTTTTAGCCAAGGAAGGAGTGGGATCTCTGTGCCAGTTTAGTATGCCTGAAAGGCACCTGGAGTCCCCATTTTGCAGCCCTCCTAGTCATATTCAGGGTGACACCTTTGCCAATAGCCTGTTAGTGGGCTCAGGCATAAGCCCTGGCATGGCTTTTTTAATAATCCTGCAGGTTTGCAGTTGAGCTTGGAGGCGGAGTGAGAGCCACCCTGTCTCATTGAAGAGGATACAGGTGTGGGTAGAGAGATCTTCACCTATGATTAGGCAACAGGCCTTGTTTAGGAGAGTGCTAACTCTCTTGAGGGCTGTGTCAGAGCCTGCTCCATAGATTGGAAGCCCA
The DNA here is from genome assembly GCA_016271365.2 of Neoceratodus forsteri. Taxonomy (NCBI): domain Eukaryota; kingdom Metazoa; phylum Chordata; order Ceratodontiformes; family Ceratodontidae; genus Neoceratodus; species Neoceratodus forsteri. The sequence continues at coordinate 30,344,818 of CM028137.1, read as the reverse complement.
TAGTCTATGGTGGCTAGTACTGAGCTGCTTATGGCCAATTTCAGAGCCGCAGGTGGTAGGGAGTGCTTGTGGTGGTGCAGAACACCCCGTTTTATGTTAGAAGTCTTGACAACGTGGTCAATATGACTGGTGAAATTGAGGGTGTCGTCGAGGTAGATTCCTAGGTATTTAAATAAGGAGACTTGTTTGAGGGGGTCTCCCTTAGGGCTCAGGATTTGAAGCGGGCTAAACTTCTTTTTATTTTGGCAAACTGTGAACAGCATGCTCTTGTTCTTTTTTGTGGCTGAGCAGGAGTTTGTTCTTGCAGAACCAGGATTCAAGCTTAAGGAAGCTGTCCTGTAACTCAGTAGTGATGGTATGCTGGTCTCTGCCCGAGATGGATATGGTAGCATCATCTGCATAAAGTACAATGTATACAAAGCAGACAGAAGGGAGGGTATTTATGAACAGATTAAAGAGTGTAGGGCCAAGGATGGATCCCTGGGGGATTCCTATGCTCACCTCCTTTGGCTCAGAGTATGTCTCCTATTCTGACTCATTGAGTTCTGTGAGAGAGATAGCTCCCAAACCAAGCCACTGTGCTTGGAGACAGGCCAGTTGATAACAGGCTGCTGAGGAGAAGGTGGTGGTTCACTGAGTCAAAGGCCTTTGTGAGGTCTATAAATATAGACCCCACTGCTATCCCTTTATCCTAAGTGTCGTAAAGTTCTGAGGTATATTCGACGAGTGCCGTAAGTGTTGAGTGTTTTTTATGGAACCCATGCTGTTGAGGACCAAGCAGGTTATACTTCTCCAAGTACTCAGTGAGCTGGTCTAAGACCACCCTTTCCAAGGCTTTTGAAAGGGGGGAGGATTGATATTGACCTGTAGTTAGATGTGTTAATTCTGTCTCCAGTTGTGAAGACGGGTAACCACTGCCAGGTAGCAAGCATCTGGGAACACACTCGATCTAAGGGAGGAATTAAAAACCTTAGTGAGAGGGTCAGCTATCTCTTCCAGGGTTAGAGCGACCAGCTTCAAGTCAATTTGGTTACTTCCCATCTTGGTCTTGCCTAGGACCTGCTTGACATATTTGATTGTCTCAGTTCTAGAGATCTGTTTGAAATAGAAAGGTGGGGATCCTCAACCTGTAGGTTGGGTGTGTCTGGACCTGAGGGCTGATCTGTTGGTGGCACAAGGTATTCACCCAGTAATACACCAGTCAGAGCCGTAAATGCTAAATTGAAGGCATTTGCGATATCAAGGGGTTCCTGGATCATTCCACTATTGGAGATAATTAAGTCTGGTGGTGCTCTACAAGCACTACTAGTTAATGATTTCATGGAGTGCCAGAAATCTTTACCTGAATCCCATAATTTGTTAAGTTGTTCCTTATAACAGGTGGCTTTGGCTTGGTGAACAAGCTTTGTGCAGTTGTTTCTGGCAGTCCTATAGGCGGATACATCTGCCTGCTTGCCTGTCACCATAGCCATATACCAGAGGTTGTCTCTTTGATGCATGAGCACAAGTAATGCATCAGTTTGTAGTACCTTTAACCTTTTTGACTCTGATGGGGCCAAAAATATCATAGGCCTCAGTGAAGGTCCTGAGGAAGTAGTCCAGGGCCTGGTTCCCATCCAAGGCTCTGTCAATTGGAGACCAGTCAATCAGTTTTAGGTGTAGTTTGAAGGCGTCCAGAAGTTCAGCATTCAGGGTGCAGTTACGGGACACTTTGGGTGGATGCTTTGCGAACTTATTTGTCCAAATACACAAGACTCAGGAGTGGTCACTGAGGCTGTCTGGTAAGACAGAAACCTCAGAGATGTGTTCTGGTTGGGAGGATAAGAGCCAGTTTATGTGTGTGCCGGTTCCAGTTCGGTAATTGAGGTGGGTAGTTTGTGTGACCATTTGGGTGATGTAGAGTCCAGAGATCTGGTCTCTTACTGGAGCTTCTCCCTGTGAAAGCCAGTTAATGATAAAGTCACTGACTGTAACCTGTTCCCACTTTTTGCCCAGCAGCTGCTGATTCCTAATGTAGTGTTTAAGGCCAGCAGCTTGCTGACTTGGGGTTATGTACACTATGGTAAGCATAAGGACTTTGTTCTGCTGACCTATGGGTAGTTTTAGGTTTAGGATTTGAGCCTCTTTAGAGTGCATCCTACTGTGCACGGTCTGAGATTTGTTATCACATTTGATGTAGACTAAGCATCCACCCCCACATTTGAACAATCTCTCCTGCAGATAAAAGATGTAGCTTTTGAGGGAAATAGCAACATCAGTGATTTTTGGGGAGAGCCAGGTCTCCATCAGAGCTATGATGTCAGGATTAACCAGTGCCACCCATGCCTGGAATTCTGTGAACTTAGGAAGCAAGCTGCCGATATTAAAGGATATGATCCTGAGTATCCCAGCCCTGGTGGTAGTGTTGGCATGGGGCGAGTCTGGGTTAGGGTGCACGTTACCAGATAACAGCAGTAGTAGGAGGATCATTTTACAAAGAAAGCAAGACCAAAGGGGCAAACTGGGTCTGGCTTTTATCCCTGTAAGTGTAAGATTGTTGGCGTTGGCTATGAGGGAGTGACTGTGCAGTAGGGCATCTGGAGTGATGACTGGGGGTGTCATATGCTCCGAAGGTTTGTGGGGGGATGTGGAAGGCCTGTGGGCATTTAGTGTTGGCATTTGTGTCCCTCAGGCTGTCCATCATCAGCCAGAGTGGTAACAGGGCTGGGAGGAGTCCAAGGTAGTTTTATCCCATTCATTCCGTGTGTCCCCTATGAGGTTGGCTAATATGACTATTCCAAGAGTCAGTAAAAGGAGTTTCTCTACTGAGAGGTTTCATGTTGCTAAGGAGTTCGGCTGCAGAGATCAGTAGGGCAGGGATGAGCCTGGATGATGAAGAGAGTGGGAGAAAAAAGAAAACAGATGCTCCCTCTAATGGGCAGGTCATATAACCTGCCAATATAGAAATAGGAATTTAGTATATTTCAATCAGGTGACCTAGGTAGCTATATAAGTAATTGGCCAGATAGGGTGGGCAGGGAAAAGCTGTGGATCCGTGCTTGCAGTTTTTGGCGGTGGCTCGAGTGAGGCCATCCATCCGGTGGCCGAGTCTGCCTCAGTGATGGAGCATTGTGAGCCCTGGAATAGGGGGCTCTTCTGTGGGAAGAGAGAGAGAAAGGCCGATTAAATGCTGGCAGTGCACAGTGGAGCAGACAGACCAGTGGGAGGCCAAATTAACAAGACAAAGTGAGAGGATTGGTTTGGGCACCAAAAGTCTGGAGCCAGAGAATGGATTCAAGAAAGGGTTATATCACTTAAAACACTCTAAATGAGGTACAATTTAAGCAGTATTAGTCTTTTTGGAGACAATTTAACAATAGCAGGCATAGTAAACTTTAGAAAGTGCGGAGTTTAAGGCTAGAAATTCAACAGAACTGAAGGAGAGCTTTGGACCTGATGGATCTTAGGTTGCCTATCTTTTTGGGGACTAGGTAGAAATGGAAGTAGTACCCTCTTCCTGTCTGTGTTGGAGCCATGGGCTCTATGGCTGACTTTTGCAGAAGAGCCTGTATCTCATCCCCTATCAGAGACAGGTGCCTTGGGGATAATGGGAAAGGCCTGGGGAGTTGTCCAGAGGTCTGTCTAGGAACTCTATGGTGTGACCTCTTGCTATTCACTGAAGGACCCAAGAGTAAGTGGTTATGTCCCATGACACCGGAAGGTAAAGGGAGTACCCCCACTGGTTTCCCCAGAGGGTCTGGAGAAGGCAGGGGTGTCCCGCACAAGTCAAGAGGCTGAGGGGAGGGAGCCGGCAGTTCCTCCGGGGAGCTTCTAGGGCTTGGCAGGGGGACTAGGGTTTCCTGATGCTGGATACCAGCCTTTGGCCTGGTGTTTGGCAGGTGCCTCTTTGGTCTGGCATCTCTGTTGCTGACAAAAAGGCAGTTTGCCTTTGTAACCCCCTCAGTACATGAAGCAGATGTCGCAGATGGATTTACTGCAGTCCTGCAATTCAGTGATAATATCCTTAGCATCACCTCTAAATAACACAGATCTCCTGAAAGGGGCATCCAAACTGGAGGTCTGGACATCTTGTGCCTGGACAGTAATCCTGAGCCACGCATGTCACCTAATGCAGAAAGCAGTGACTGTGGTGCGAGCAACTGAGTCCATTGTGTCATAAATAGCCAGGAGGGCATGACAACAGGAGATTTTAGCCATTCTCACTGTCTCAGCAATCTTGGACTTAAGCTCCTGGTTCTGGATAGCTTCCTGCTTGGACTCCAGTGAGGCCAGGAAAGATTTCTGGTAGGAAACCATATGAGCCACATAATTAAGGACCTGAGGGTGCAAGTGAGTCTTGGATTGAAGATGGTCGCCAAGCTGGCATGCTATCAATCACTCCATAATATTTAGTGTTGCAGTGAGTGTTTTAGTTTTATTTTGCTTCGAAGCCTTTTGTTTTTAGAACATTTTATTTTTGTTTTCACTTTAGTTCTCCTGTTTATCAGCATTGACCATTGGTTCTCGCTCTCTGTTTTTTGGACCTGGTTGACTTGTGGAGGATCTGCAGGCTTGTGTGGAGTGGGTCATCCCCCCCCCCTTTCGATTGCAGTTCCCAGTGCTGATTCTGAAGCATTTCCTCCAGGAGCGTGGGATGGGTGATTCATTTTCTGACCATCTCAACTGTGGTCCCTGGCATCAACCTTGGAGCGTGGGACAGGCGGTCTGCTTGCCGTTCGCTCGCCGTCTGTGCTGGGGGTTTGGCAGTTCATGATTCCATACAGGAAGGATGACGCTTTCACCATTACTTGACTTTTCTGACTACCGGATTGCTCTGTTACTTGGTGGTGTGAGTACTGTTGGCGGGTGATTGTAATTGATCCCGGTCTTGTTTCGTTTTTATACTCAGAGTATGCACCATTCTTAGAAGGGCTGTCAGATTTGAGGAAGGCCTAGGTTTCTGCAAGTTGGACATTTAACTTCTGTTTCATGGAATACTGTGCTGCAATTTGTTGGATTTAGGGACTCTGGCATTCAATTTCCAGCTATTGATTGCCCTATTTAGTGATTCCCAGTTCCCCGGGCTGTAACAGCACAGGGGTTGGGTCTTCTCCGTGGAGGTGCTGGCGGGGGTAGTCTTTTCCCTTAGGGACCCCCGAACCTATTTAGTTGGGTTCTGCTGGGGTCCTTTAGTAACTTTTGTAGGCTGGTGGTAGACTGTGGTGTAACTTTCTGGGTTTTAGCTGGGAAACAAAGTCAGTCCCAAAGATGTTTCGATGAACCTTTCCTCAGACAGACTGTTCTACTTTCTATAAAACCTCTACTTGAACAGTGAGAACGTTTTGGAGATTTTATCTACCTGAGTTATGTGTTGAACTTTTGGTTTACCTGCGTTGTCATATTATTATTTTATATCTGGTACACTTTCACAAGAACTCTGTGTTAAATTCTGGACATTTTATGTTTTGTTATTAATTTTGTTTTATTTTATCACAATTGTTTATGGTAATGAGAGTACCAGTTAGTGTCTCCGGGCTTTAATAGTGAGAGTATTTTATTGCCCAGGGTTTTATTTGGTTTATTAGGTTTATTTTTCTTTTGTAGTATCTAGATAAGTGTAGAAATGATTTGGATTTAGTAATTTTTCATTTGCTTGTGCGCATGCTCAAGGAACGTTTTGGGAGAGTAGCACACTTTGGAGGTGTGCCTCTCCTGTTCAATCCACTGCTCCATTGAGCAGGCATGGCAGTCCTGCACCATTGGGTAAGGGAGTTGCGAAGACATGGTTCTCGCTCACAGAAAAACACCTCTGTCATACACAGCGCTGGTAGGCCTCACCCTCAAAGCAGCACGCTGGGAGCCACCCCAGCGTGGCAAACATCCCGCGCCCTGCCAATGGGGTGCCTAATCCCCATCGGCTCCATGTCCCCAAAGGCCCCCAAGTTTTGGTGCCACTCTGGGAGCCCACTCCAGCGTGGCAAATGTCCCGCAGCATCTGCCATCGGGTGCCCAATCCCCGTCGGCTCCACCGCCCCCAAATGCCTCCCCAAAGCTTTGGTGCCATGCTGGGAGCCCACCCCAGTGTGGAAATGTCCTGTATGCTTTTCTTTTTTTTTTACCTAGAAATAAAACGGTCCCATGGCGCTTCTCCTGAACCCTTCCCACAACCCGCACCCACCCACTGCGCACCTGCCTCCCCACACCCCTCACCCCATACTTACCTCCAGAGCTCTGCGCGATGATCTTCGTTGGACCGGGAACACGTCTGAACTCTTCAAAGCCAACCGCGAACTGAGGAAATGCCGGTAAGCTGTATAATGGGCTAGATAGGGAATTTTCAACTTTATTGCATATCTCAGGCATTTTTTGGAATTTTTGCACCAAATTTTCAACATGGGTTTTTTGGGACCCCTTCTCCTGAATGATGTCACTGTCATGGCATTATTCAGGCCTGAAGGGTGATTTCACAGTCACTGCGCAGTCACTGCGTGAAATCACCCTTCGGGCCACCTCCTTATGAGCAGTACAGCTGTCATTTTTCACATTCTGCCCAAAACGTGTTTCCGCCCATGTAGCTCACAATGGCGCAGTCGGTGTGCAAACTCAATGTATGGGACAAATTAAGAAAATCACAGTGACACTGTTCATTAGCAGAGGTCTTAAAATGGCTATGTTGAAAATTTGGTGAAAAAATTCCTAAAATTGACTGTTTTACGAGCGTGCATTGCGCAGTTCCTACGCACACTCGTAAGCTCGCGAATTTTCAATATTTGCACTCCAATGACTTCCAAATACCTAAACAGCACATAGAAGCAAGCAACATTCAGCATTGACAAATGCTTGTTTATTTTTGCATTCACTTGCATGCATGTGCAAGGAACGTTTTGGGACAGTACAACTTTTTGAAGGTGTGTGACCCTCCTGTCCAATGCAGTGCTCAGTGTAACGTGTACAACCCTACTGCACCAATGGATGCATGAGCTGTCTATGATAGCAGTTTGGCTCCAGTGGTCTTCAGTTAAAAGAAAAGCACCACTTCAATTAGCGGTGGTAACGTGTGTGTATTTAGCATATTGACGTCACCCGTTTCCCTCTGGCTCCTAAAAATATCCCTCCCACTTCCTCCCTCTGCTGCTGTCTACCCTGCTCCCTTGCTATTGCCCCCACCAAACACATTGTATGTGGAGACGGAGTGCACAGTCCCCATTGTCTCCAGGCCCCCCCAACAAACACCCAGGTGACATGATGGGAGCCCACCCCAGCATGCCCATTGTCCCTGTAAATGGGAAAACTGTCCCACAACATCTTTTGTTTTTTTAAAATCTGTGAAAACAGAAAACCATCCCTCGCTGTGTCTTGTGCCCCCTCCCCAGACCCACACCCACCCTCTGCATACCCCACACTCTCCCTCTTCATACTTACCTTCGGGCCGGGCGCAATGATCTTCAGTGGAGTGGGAACACGTCTGCACTCTTGAAAGCAGAACGCAAACTGAAGAAATGACGGTAAGCTGTATAATGGCATAAATGTTTTTTTTTTTTTCCAACTTAGGTGGCTATCTCGGGCATTTTTGCAAATTTTGGCACCACATTTTCAACAGGGGGTTCTTGGGACTCCACCTCATGAATTCAGTTACTGTCATGTGAGTTATTCAGTCCCCAAAGGTGATTTCATGGTCACTGCACAAAATCACCTTTTGGGATTGATTAACTAAACAACAGTGTCACTGTTAATGAGGTGGCTTCCAAAATCCTATGTTGCAAATTTAGTGAAAATGTCAAAATGTAATGTACTGAGTAGGCAGCATTGCGCTGGTTTCCACGCATTAATCATAACTTTCAGAATTTAAAATATTTTCACTCCAGATTTTCAACACTGGCATTTTTTCACACCTCCTTATGAACTACAGCTGACATTTTCACATCCTGGCTGCAATGTGTTTTTGCATCCAGCGCAAAATGGTGTGGTCACAGTAAGAAATCAATGCTCAGGACAGATTATGAAAATCACAGTGACACTGTTCATGAGCAGAGGTCCCACAATGCCTATGTTGAAAATTTGGTGACAAAGTCCACAAAAGACTGTGTCATGAGCATTCATTGCGCAGTTTCCATGTACGTCAGATGTTCGAGAAATTGTTGTATTTTCACCCAGATGTTCAACATTGCCATCTCTTCACACCTCCCTATGAATGCTACAGCTGTCATTTTCACATCCTGCCCGAACTGTGTTTTGCACATGTGGAGCACAACGGTGGTTGCTGTGGAAATCAACGCCAGGACAGATTAACAAAATAACAGTGGGGCTGTTCATCAGCAGAGGTCTCAAATGCTTTTATGAGGTGGAGGTAACAAAAAGGTCATGCTGAAAATTTATTGTGCAAATACCAGCAATCGCACAGGGCATTAGGGTAAAGCACCATACGTGTTAAATACCACTGCAAATACCTGCAAGTGAACATTCGGCATTGACAAATGCTTGTTTATTTTTTGTTAATACTATTTTAGCAGTGAGAGTGCCAGAATAGTTTTTTGGGCACCAGTTAGTGAGAGTTCCTGGTGCCAGGGGATTTTATTGTTTGTTTATCATTTTATTTTATTTTTATTTTTTGTCTTTGCTGAGTTCTTGGGATTTTGGGGTGTTGTGGTTTGTTTTTGAATTCTGTTTTCATTTTTAAGCTCCTTTTAGAAATGTTTGTATTTTTAATCTTAGACTGCAACTATATGAATGATTATTTTGAGGAAATTAGGATTTTTGGTGCTGTTTTTGCCACAGTTTGGTGGCACTTTGTGGAATGTGCCTGCTTGCTCCCCTGGTCCTGTGCTGTTCATCCTCCTCTCTCCGTGCCCTTCAGCTGTTCTCTCTACCCCCAGCTCACTGCCATTAACAGCGCTGTCATGTGCTGAGAATTGCTCGCAGAGGGTGGGCATGGTGGGCAGGGGGGTGTGGATATTGGAGTTTGAATGAGCGGTTCTCTCCCATAGAGGTTGTTAGGACCAGAAGACACCCTGGAGTGAAATTGTGCATGGAACGTGGTGATCCATGTCTAGTCCCCATACCCAAGGGCACCACCTTTTTGGGTGGGCAAGTAACCGGGACGGCTCAAGAACATCATCCAACTCTGGCATTGTTATGCAATGCCAGATCCATTAAGAACAAAACTGCACTTATTACAGATTTTGTTGGAACAGCGGATCTGGTTTGCATCACCAAGACCTGGTTGGATGGAAACGCTGCTCCAACTTTGGAGGCAGCTATTTTTCCCAGGTACTCAGTGAAACATTGCCCGAGATTGGATCGTGGGGGGGGGGATAGCGATCTGTTTTAAGGCTGAATCGGGTATCACTGGTGTACCAGTTGAGGAGACTGAATCATTTGAGTGCACTGTGGCAACTGGTATGGGGTGCAGGATAGCTTTCATCTACTTCCACCCGGGGATGAAAAGCTGTTCTTGCAGGAAGTAGTAGACTTCTCCACCGACTTGACTTTGGTGTCACCCAGATTGAAGGTTCTGGGTGACTTCAATACCTGGGTCGATGACGAATCTTCACTTTTTGGACAACACTTCCTCCAGTTGATGACATCACTGGGATTCACACAGGTTGTTTCCTCAGCTACCCATAATGGTGGTCACTCTCTTGATTTGGTCTTCCTCCTGGGGATTGAGGCCTCCGATTTGGGTTTGGAACCTGTCAGTTGGTTCAACCATTACACCATGAGGTTCAATTTTTCTGCCCCCATGTAGGTCTGCCCCAGTGGAGATGGTCAGTTTCTGCCCTTTTTGGGAGATAGTCCCTGAAGACCTGGTAGCGGTCATTGACATTTCGGAGTTCGATGAGGCCTGCTCAGGTCCAGAGCCATTGGTTCTGACCTGTAATAAGGCTATTTCTTTGACTGTTGACCTGATTACTCCCATCCGTATTCGCCCCCTTCCACTTCACCCTTAGGCCCCTTGGTTTGATGGGTCTTTGAGGGAGTTACAGAGGTTGGGACATAGGTTAGAACGATGCTGTCAGAAATCCACCTTGGATGCCGACCATCTTATTTTGTTGGAGCATTATCAGTTCTACCAATCAGTGATCTCCTATAAGAAGACAGAATTCCTATCTAGGGAAATCGCTGTCGCTCGGAATCGACCAGCCCAACTCTTCCAAACTGTGGACAGGCTGTGCAGCTCAGCCTGTCTGCAGCTCCGTCAAGTTTTTTCACAAATGGAGTGTAATGAGATCGCTCTATTCTTTGTGAATAAGGTGGCCGACATTAGATTGGAGCTCTGTCAGACCCGTTCTGTGGGGGATGCTGTTGGTTGGTGCTTGGTCACCATGCCTCTTGTTTCCTGGAGTACCTTTGACCTGCTGGAGTTCATTGATATTATGAGGATTTGTCCAGGGGATGTGTCCTACATGCTGTAGTTTATACCCAGGCCCTACTTCCCTGATTTTGGGTTGCAGTGATATCATTGGCCCGGTCCTGGCTCAGTCTGTCTGGTGCTCCTTGGAATCATGTGAGATTCCAAGCTTCCTGAAGGAGGCAGTGGTGACACCTCTTCTGAAAAAAGCTTCTTTGGACCTGGATGCTCCAGCGAATTACAGACCCACTGTATCTCGAAACTTTCTTTTGTAGGAAAGGTTATCGAGAAAGTTGTGGCAGCTTAACTGGAGAACCATTTGACCATCCATAATATATACAAACCTTTCCAGTCTGGTTTTCATAAGAGGCACAGTACTGAGACTGCTATGGTTCAGGTGCTCAATGATCTCCTGATGGCGAGATCGGAGAAACCGCTCCATCCTGGTACTCTTGATATCTCTTCAGCCTTTGACACTGTGAACCATGGGGTTCTGCTCGAGCACCTGAGGTCTATCTGTGGACTGACATTTACAGTGCTCAGATGGTTTTCATCTTTCCTCACAGGTAGAACTCAGAAAGTTGTCTCGAGAATTTTTTCTTCTGAGTATTTCTCTCTGTTTTGTGGGGTTCCCTATTGCTCAGAGCTGTCCCCCATGTTGTTTGCAGTGTATATGCTGCCCCTTGGAGACATTGTAAGATGGTATGGGATGAGGTTTCACTGGTACGCTGATGATACCCAGCTCTACCTGTCTTTCGCCCTGACCAGGTTAGTGCTGTCTCGGTATTTAACAGCTGCCTCACTGAAATCCAAGATTGGATGAATTCCAGCAGGTTAAAATTGAGTGCATGTAAAACTGAGGTTTCATTAGTGGACTCAGGTCACAGGACAGAGGGGTTTAGGACTGACTCACCCTCCGATTTATTCTTGGGGAGCACTCAGATCCTTACCTCTGAATGAGTACGTGACCTGGGAGTGATATTTGACGATGGGCTGACCCTTCATCATCAGGTGTCAGCAGTCATTAAGTTAGCCTTTTACCATCTTAGGAACATTGCCAGGATCAAGCATCTTGTTCCGTCCAGTGATCTGCCCATTTTGGTCCACGTGTTTTTGACCTCAGGCCTTGACTACTGCAACTCCCTTTACTTGGGGTTGATATTCACCACTTGCAGCTAGTGTAGAATGCTGCTTCACGCTTATTGACTGGGATATCTAGGAGATCTCATATTACCCCAGTGCTACGCGATCTGCACTGGCTGCCAGTTCAGTGGTGGATCACCTTTAAGGTAGGCTTGCTAACCTACAAAGCCCTACACGGACTTGGTCCCGACTACTTGAAAGAGCTTCTGTCTCCTTACACCCCTGTGCAACAGCTCCACTTGGCTGACAAGGGGTTGCTGGAGAGTCTGAGATTCAGTTTGAATTCATCTGGGGCATGTGCTTTTATGTTTTCTGCCCCAACCCTCTGGAATTCTCTGCCCCATCATCTGTGGGAGTGCAGGATGGTGGGAGCTTTAAGCAGTCACTGAAGACATTCTTATGGAGTAAGACATTTCCTGATTTGCTGTGATTTTATTTTTGTTTGTTGAATTATTTGTGAATTTGTGAAGTACCTTGATATTGTGAAAGGTGCTCAATTAAATAAAGTTATTATTATTATTACTATTAAGTAAGGAGGAGGAATGTATTTTACGACCAAAATTGTCTGGCTGCTTAGATGCCTTATCAGGAGGAGACATGCTCAAATGTTTAGGTTTAGAGGACCAGTTGTGGGCAGCTGTGATAACAACCGAGTCTGCATTAGGATGGCCAGTAAGGTGTATGACCCATTCTGGGGGGTAGTACATCCTGTCTGCCTTTTTTTAAAAAGTTGTATTTGAGGAAGACTGTTGCTAGATAGTGGATGTCAGCTCTTCATGGGGCCTAGTCCAAGGTAGTATAGGCATAGCAGCTGTGTTAGTCACATCTAGATGCTCTACAAGCCTTTTCCACTTTGGATCCTGTTCCTGGATCACCCAGCCACAGGCATTTTGTTTAGTTATGGGGAGTTCTGCAAAGGAAGGCTCCTTTGAAGGGGACTTTGGAGACTCCTTATGCTGAGGCTCTATAGGTGTATGCATACCAGAGCTGGAGGATGAGTCAGAGTCAGAGTCTGAAGAGTGCCTGCTGGGGGTCTGAACCCTTTTTAGAGGGGTGTCCTGAGTTTTATCCCTGACCTGGTGTCTAGAGGAACCTTCTTCAGAAAGGCGGCAATCCATAGGAGAAGCTGATCTTGGGGTCAGAAAAGAGGTGGGAGTAGAGGCCGCAACTGGTTTCCAACAGTCAAGCTGTGAGGCTAGTTGAGTCCTGGCCTTCTGAATCAGTGTCTGAAACACTGCCTGGATATCAACTTGAGGCTGCTGTGGAGGCAAAGGCTGAGGCTGAGGAGGAGGAGGTGATGGTGGAGGAGGAGGCTGGTATAATGGATAGCCCAGTATCTGATGTTGAGGGTATCCATGAACCTAATAGGAGTAGAGGAAGCCAGAAGAAGCCTACCCTTGTTTAGACATAGTCCGCTGGCTGATACACTGGTACATAATGGGTCTGATCACCAGGCATTGGATACGCCGGCAAAGGGTACATTTGGTATTGTGGGGGCAGATAGCTCTGAACATTGCCTATAGGTCCAGCCAGATGTGGAGCCGAAGGCCCAGAAGGAGGTCCAGAAGGACCAAGCATAGGTCCCATAGGGACATTCGAAGGAGCTGGCACTGCATCAGGCACAAGAATGTCCAGCGCTGGAAGATTCAGCACCTAGGGGCCTGATGGAAGGCCATCCAACAACTGAGGAATAGCTGGAGTGGCAGACATACCCTGACCCAATGTAGGGTCAAGTGGTGAAGGGTCATTTGGCATTGGGGTGGGAGTAGAACCCAAAGGAAGACCTGCCATCATCTGGGGAGCAGGAGTCCAAGATGGTGGAACCTAGTTGTCCAAGGGGGGCTTGGGTTGAGGAGGTCCTGATGGAAGGTCTCCAGAGGGATTAACAATAGGCTCAGTGGACAAACCAGGAAGAGTCTGATCCAGCAAAGGAAGAAGAACCTCCAGATTAGTGCCTACCTCCAGCTCTTGATCTTCAGGCAAGCCCAGTCTATTTACGTCAGTGGGAACAAGGAACATTCTAAAGGCTGTTGCATGTAGAGCAACTGGCTCAAATCAACGTCGGGGGTATCCTGCAACCTCAAGGGAAGAGACTCAGCTGTGCAGTCTCCAGAGGAGCTGGGGACAACTTATCGGCTGTGGCTGTGCAGACATCAGAAGAGCTAACATCTGACTTATTGGCCTGGGCCACACAGAAAACAGTGGATCTGGAGTCTAGCTTACCAGCTGTGACCATGCAGTCCTCAATGGGGCCAGGGAGCAACTTAAGTACCTGGCTGGTGGTGAAAGTCCCTGAAGAAGATATTGTCCTAAGGAGCACAGGAGAGGTTCCATTGTCCAAGAAGAGTCCCAACTGCATTGTGAATAAAGCAGGCAGGAAGGCTGTGGTCTGATCCACCGAAGCCATAAAAGATCTGGCAGTAGGGGTACTTACCGAAGTGGAGGCCCCTCAGGTGTCAGCGGTGCCCGATGGTCATTGCCAAGTGGAGGGAGACCTTTCCAGGTCTCGGTGCCTCTCTTTGTCCTTTTTTCTTCTTTTGGGGTTCTAGAATTGGAGAAGATTTTTCCTGCAGATTCTGCAAATCCTTTTCCATCCAAGCTAGGTGTTCCTCCAGAAAGTGGGCTTTGAGCTTTTTCTGGTGCCTATTCCTTGTGGCCTGGTTGAAGGATTGGCAGGTTGCGCAGTCCTTGACCAGGTGTTTAGGGCCTAGGCAGATCATACAGTGGGAATGCTGTTCCGCAAGCATTATCTGAGTGCTGCAAGACTTGTACTTCTTCCTTTCGATGTATCACCCAATTGTTCATGAATAGGCCAGTGGGTGAACCAGGAAGAGACTGACCTGGTGAAGGAAGGAACCTCCAGATTAGTGCCCACCTTCAGCTCTTGATCTTCAGGCAAGCCCGGAGAGTCCAGTTGGGTCAGTGGGAGTGAGGAATCCTCTAAAGACTATTGCGTGTCTGGCAGCTGGCTCAACTTGATGTCAGGGGTATTCTGTGACCCTGATGGGAGATCCTCAGCTGTACAGTCCACAGAAGAACTGGGGAGTGACTAATCAGCCATGTAGACATCAGAGGAGCTAACGTCCAACTTATCAGCCTGGGCCATGCTGACAACAGCAGAGCTGGAATCCAGCTTACTGGCTGTGACTATATGCTCCTCAGTGGGGCTGGGGAGTGACTTATTGTCATGGCTTCTGGCAATAGACCCTGAGGAAGATTTTTTTTTTTTAATTGTTTAACCAGGAGTAGCACACTAAGCTGAAAGCTTTTTTATAGGAGTGACCTGGGAGCACAGGGAAGTTAAGTGACTTGCTCAGGGTCACACAGTATGCAAGTCAAAGCTCTGGGATTCAAACCCAGGTCTGGACTGCTGGATGTCACCAGATTTGCAGCTCAGAGCCTTAAACCACTGCGCTATACTGCCTCCCTGGATATGGCCCTATGGAGCACGATTGGGTTCCATCATCCAAGAAGAGTCCAGACTGCACCGTGAATAAAGCAGGCAGGGAGGCTGGGGTCAGATCCACCTGAGTTGTAGGAGACCTGGTAGTAGGGGTACTTACCAAAGTGGAGGCTCTGCCGCCATCAGTAGTGCCCGATGGTCACCGCCAAGTGGATAGAGACCTATCCCAGTCTCTGTGTCTCTCCTTGTCCTTTTTCTTCTTTTTGGGTTCTGGCACTGAAGAAGAAGATTTTTCCTGCAGATTTTGCAGCTTCTTTTCCAGCAAAGCTAGGTGCTCCTTCAGCAAGTGGGCTTTGAGCATTTTCTGGTGCCTAACCCATGTGGCCTGGCAAGCTGCACAGTCCCTGACTCGGTGTTTGGGGCCTAGGCAGATCACAAAACAGGAGTGCTCATTTGCATGCAGGATCTGCATGCCGCAGGACCTGCACTTCTTTTCAACGCATCACTTAACTTCATGTTCCTGAATTGTACCTCCAACTATATCCCATGCTGCAAATTTGTCACTGTGATTGATTTGCTTTCCCTTTCTTCTGTATATCCCTCAAGATCTCTGTGTTAAACTCATTTATGTTAGACCTGTTTATACTGTATTTTACCATGTAATTGTTTGACCTGATGTTCTGTTCTCTTTTAATGCTTAACCGGACATTTTTGCTAACATACCTTTCAGTATAAAATAAATGATTGATTGATTGATTGATTGATTAAAAACTGGACTGACAGACCTGAACCACAGCAATTCAGTAAAAATTCAATCTGGCCATAGTAGGTGCAACTTGTACAAATACTGTTGGTCTGGTCACTCTGGCTGCACTTTTTAGTCTGACTTTTATGTATCTGGTCCACTTCTGGATGTCTGTTTTTCAACCCTTCCTTGGCATGGTTGAAAAACAGAAATGTCAGGACCAGACCAGATGGGTAAAAGCCAGACCAGATTATCTGGAGTGAGTGGATCAATAATATTTGCACACGCTGTGCCCAGTCCAGATTTTACAGCTCGGGTCCATGTCTGGTTATCTGGGTTTTATCCATACCCCACTGCATGTGGCTTAGTGACATACTGTACAGATAGATGCAGAGTCTAACCCATTGAAGGCTGAAGTTTCAGAAAACCATTATGCTAAAAGTATCAAGACTCACCCAATTCCTGATGATCCCCAACCCCCAAGTCATGCTTAGTCTTCTACTAAAGTCATGCTTAGATATCGGTGCCTCTGCATTCACACCATTAAGCTTTTAATGCCATTATGCCTCTTCTCTTGCCATGAGCTCCCCCATCCATGAAATCCCATTCTGCTTGTGGCAGCCTCCCCCCCAACCAGGATTTTTTTAGGAAGCATCTCTTTACACCACATCAACTAAATTACTGCTAAACTCCTTATTTTTAAACATTTTGTTGAGAAAGTTTTGCTTTAGTATATCCATGGTCAGAAAACATAAATGTGTAAAAGAAACCAAAGCTCCATTTATCAGTTCATTTAATCACAATACAGCATGTTATGAACTGATCAGATTATATGTGCAACCTAAGTCAAACAAAAATTAGAAACACACACATGCCTACCTATTTGCAGGTGAAGCAAATGTGGTTACTATCCTTCAGTTGTAAACACCTATAGTCACAAATTGCAGGTTAAGATCATTCAGTAGAATATAAACAGTAGCCCAGAACTTCCTGCCTGAGAAAATGAAGTTGATGTATTATTTGGAAACAGGCATCACTGGGAATCTTTGCTATGGGATGTCCTGCAAAGTAGCAGAATGACTGTTCTTAGGATGGTGGTGTCAAATGGCTTAATGAGGTGTTCATAGGAGCTAAGGGCACAGCAGAGCTTATTTGTTATGCAGAAAGCTCCAGGAAGTGTTTAACCCATTCTACTTCCAATAGCTTTCTATGATGTCTGTACTATCCATTAGTAATCTGACACAAAATGACTGCCAGAAGATAATGAGTTAACTTTCTGTGGGTTCAATTAACTCCTCAAGCCAGAGGAAAAATAGGGCTCTACAGTTTCCTATATACACACACAAGCAGCATAGTAATGAGGCCTCAGTGGAGGAATCTATTTTTAACACTCTATCATGCTGTTTGGTAACAAAAATGACATCAGCCCATTTCTGAATGCAAAACATCTGCTGGGCTATGCCCACAGCCATAAAAATGCCAAGATACAGTAACGTTACCTTTCTTTTTTTTTTAATTCTATCTTTTTGCCCTGCCTTGGTCGTTGATCTCGGCCTTGGTCATGGTGTCCCTTGGGCTTCCACCACCCATATCTGCCTGCGCTCTCCCAGTTACCTCAGCTTGCCCCCCAGAGGGCAGGGTCATGGCACCGTTCAAGCACCAGTGCCGTGATCCTAGTGACTGGTTGGGAGAGCCAGCTGGGTGGCTAATTGAAGCCCAGGGACAGGGCGTCATGGGGATGGCCGGGCAGCATATTTTTTTCCCCTGTAAGCAGGGACTGGGACGTGCAATGACATCCTGCACCTGTCCTGTCCCAGAATGTCTTGCTTGTGTCGGTGCATGGCAATGACCCCGCTTGCCAGGTGTCACTCCTGCACCGCATAATATTACCCACCCTTCCCCTGGAAGAAGGAGAGCAGTCCCAGATGCTTGATCCTTCTCCCCGACTGGCCCTCCGATGACCTGGATCCATTCCTGAACCCTGGTCGCTGGCATCGCAAGAAGAAAACCAACTGCTGTGCTGGTGGGCTGGCTACAGTAACATTATCTTATAAACTCAGTTAGCATTACATTATCACATCACTCTACACATATATTCATATGTCAAAAGATACAGCCAATTGAGAATTCCCTCTGTATAACTGCTTGGTGAGGCCGCACCTTGAGTACTGCGGGCAGTTTTGGAGGCCACACTTAAAGAGGGACATTAAACTCCTGGAGAGGGTCCAGAGGAGGGCAACCAGAATGATTTGGAGCTTGGGGGACAGGACCTATGAGGAGAGGCTCAAAGAGCTAAATATGTACACATTGGAAGAGAGAAAGGACCGGGGGGAGATGATAGAGGTCTTCAGGTACATGAAGGGGGTAAATAGGGGAGGAGCAGTCGGGGTGCTTCAAAGGAAGGAGGAGGAGGCCACTAGAGAGCATGGGTGGAAGCTGGAGGGGGAAGATTCAGGGTGAAAGGAGGAGGTGCTTCTTCACTGAGAGGGCGGTGGAGCCATGGAATGCACTGCCTAGGGGGCTGGTGGAAGCAGAGATGGTGGAGGGGTTCAAGAGGGGGTGGGACAGGTACAGGGGAAGGGTTCTGGAAGCAAAATCCAATGCAGCGAGAATATCCAGAACTGGGAAGGGAGAAGCCAGAGAAGGTGAGGGGGCAGCAAGGTCAGCTCCCAGGTTGGGGGCTGAACAAACGAGCAGACGCAAAAGACCATTAGGCCTATTCTGCTGGCATTTTAGTATGTTAGTTATACTAAAATAGATAATACAAACAACAAAATACATTTTTGTATCAAAAAAATAGTAAAAGAACCATTAGGACTAGTGTAAATAGTCAGTTCATCTACAGTCTTAATAGTCTAAATCTAGCATAGTGCTTCTTATATTACTGATACAGGGGTTGAAGAGATCCATAGAGTTTATAACCAAAATATATATCCTAAGCCTGGCAGGTTAAGAAGTAACCATTACTAACTTCATATGTTCTTATGTATTTTGGGGAAAACCATCATAGAGGTCCCACCTGGTCCATCTATTTTGATAGTTTTCCATCTGTTGTAAAAGACCAAATGGGATTTTCTCTAGTCATATGTAAGTGATCATTGGTACCCAGTCCTCCGCTCTCAGGGATTCTGGATGTAACCATCATTTTGTTATTATATTCACTGCAGCAATCGTCAAAACAGTCCACAGGTAACGACCCTCCCTACCCTTCACTTCATCTGGATAGATTCGCCAAATCAAGGCTTCTGGGCCCAATCATGTCTGTACTCAAAATATACCCCTCAAGTGTTGTTCCACCTCCCTCCAAAAAGGGTCAATTACTGGGCAACTCCAAAATGCACGTGCCTGTGAGGCACCTCACTTGCCACACTTTCTCTAACATGAAGTGGGGACATTTGGATCCTACCATAACACCTGTACTGGTACCAAGAAAAAAATGTATTCTTAGTTTCCAGTCAAACTCTGTACATATTGAGGAGGAAAAATGCCATGTATTTCTTCAAATTTGAGACCACTGCTTCTCATTAAGAAGGATGTTGAGATCTGCCTCCCACTTGCTTTTAACATCATCTGAAGAATATCCTTGATCAATTATAAAATGTGTATATGGTAGGGAAATGTTTTTCTCCACTGGGAGACCTCCAAATGCTTTGAAATGGTATCAAGGCAGGGTTGTCCTGTACGGTCTCCGGCTGGGTTCACAATAAGCTATTAATATGGTCTCTCAATTGGTAGAATATCAGTCTATCTCCCTCTTTACAGTCAAACCTCTGCCTAAGGGAACTTGTACATTTCCTATTGGAAAAACAAAACTAGCTGCATTCACTTTGTTGAAAATTAGTTATTTTATTAAGGTGCTTGCTGGGACTCCATTGTCTTGAGCAGGTTAGTGACTGCAAGTTAGTTTATTTATTTATTTATGTATGGTATGTTTGTGTTTATTTGAAAATTCATGACCAAGAAAGGCACACTGAGCCAAGGCTTGTTTCCTGGTGTGGGGATACAAAATACATTGCACATACACAATTCAAGTTACACTAAAGAGCAAAGAACACAAATTAATGACAGGAGTAAGTGCAAAATGAACACTCAAGGAAGAAACAACACAATAAGGCATTTCAGCCACACCTGTACCAGGGCAGAAGGTAAATGCATTAGGAATGAAAGTGTGCTTCATCAGTACTCCAGTAAACACATGCCAACAGCTATTAATCACTAAAATACTTAGGTCATGAAGTATCAGTTAGATTGCTGTCCTATTGAGCTAAACCTGTGCATTTAAAGGGGTTCTTAAATGCATTTAAAAGGTCAAATTAGCATTGAGAAGATACAAATAGACTTAGGACTTTAGAGACCTATACACTAAAGCGAGCTATGCATGTTAAGAGGTATGTCTTTAAGTGGGCTGTACTGCACATGATTCTTTCCATAATATAATTTTTATTATCTTGACAAAACAGAAAATGCATCTTCACATTTCAAGATAGTCAAGACATTTTCCATTTTTCAGAGACTTATGAGTTAATAAATCTTCTAAACATATGAAACTTTACATTCAGTGTTGTACTACAATAAATAAATAACATAACATTAAAAGTTAAAATTAGTGATTAACTGTTATAAATTTAATTATAGAAACCTAAAAAAAGAATAATCTAGGAAATTTAAATCTCTAGGAAGAATAACATACTATGCACTCATCAGTTATCTTAATTTTGTCTAGCATACTATTTTATTCATTAAAATTATTTCAGAATTGAATAAAAAAGGGACTCCAGATGTCTAAGAAAGTACTTATTTCTAAGAGTATAAGTAATCATTTCATTGTTAGCTGTAAAACCCATCACATTAATCCATTCTACCATAGTGGGCGGGATTAGGATTTTTCCAATATTTAAAGATTAATCTTTTGGTACAAGCAGAGGCTACTGTAAGCCAGCTTTTCTGAAGTTGAGTGATAGGATAATCATCAGGAAAAATGTCAAGAATGAAAATCAGCAGAGAGGGACTTAAGGTGATCCGTAAGGCTTTCTCACTGATTTTAATAATTTCTTTCCATAGTGGAGCTATCTTAGGACAATTCCATAACATATGAGTTAAATCAGCTTTCGGGGATTGACATTTCCAACATTTATCAGTATTATTTAGACACATTTCTGCAAGTTTAAGAGGTGAGAGGTAAAAATGATGCAATATTTTAACTTGGATCAGCTTACCTTCAGTGTCGACAGTACCTTTGTGAGCAATGTCCCAAGCCTCACTCCAGTCAGAATCAGAGATAGTTATGTTAAGTTCAGACTCCCATTTCCATTTGGCTGGATAGGTTAGAGATGATGTTAGAAGACAGTTATTAAGTAGTTTATAAATAAAGCTAGCTCATTTCTTTAGGGGTGCTATTCTAGATAATTGACCCCATTCTTTATTATCGGGAATTGAGTAGTCATCTAAAAGTACATTGACTTTGAGTAAATTTCTCAGTTGTAAATAAAAATGAAAATGAAAGTTAGGTAATCTATAGACATCTCTTATTTCTTTGAATGACATCAGAATGGAGGAATCTTTAGATAGTGTATCATCAAGTCTATTAATTCCTACTTGAGTACATATTTTATTGGGTTGCAAGGGTTCCCTTTTAGTGAGTAATGAGTTAGACCACAGTGGCATTTGTCTTGTAGGTAAACTGGATGGTTTTGTAACTTGACATACCTTTTTGAGCACTCTGATAGAATTATTTAAACAAGGATTGTCTCTAATAGCAATAGGAATAGGTATAAATAAAAAATCATTAATCCTATAAGGGTTTAATAAAGATGATTCTAAATGTAACCATAAAGGGTTATGTATATCAGTTATCGATTTGTAATTCCAATGATTTGAGGTTTGCTTAAAAATGAAAGCCCATTGATACCATTCTCAATGTGGAAGCGCCAAACCACCCAAAATATAGGGAGTTCTTAGTTTATTCAGATTGAGTATTGGGGGTCCATTGTTCCAGAGGAAACGTTTTATGTGCTGTGCTTTGATGTCTGAAAAGTGCAATAGAAGTAAACTGTGATTTGATTTGATTTATCATCAACTCCAGAGTCTTTATCAGGTTTCTGTCCGAAAGAAATGGGATATTCTGAAATAAGTAAAATAACTTTGGAGCAATAATCATTTTAATAGAATTTATATTGCCACACAGTGATTGATGTAAATTACCCTATCTAATTAGATCAGACTCGATCTCCTGCAGCAAAGGTAAATAATTGAGTTTAATCAAAGATCCCAAATTATTAGAAATTTGTAGGCCCAAATAAATTATTTGATCTTTGACCCAACCATTATCACAAATTCTCCTTAAATTTTCTCTGATGAAGTGAGAGGAGTTTGGACATGATACTAGGGATGTATCCCAGTTGACCTGTAGCCCTGAAAGATTCCCAAAGAATGAAAATAATTTTTTGAGAGCATTATAAGATTGGACTGGTTTTGTCAAAGTTAATAGCAGATCATCAGCAAAAGCATATGTTTTATGGGTTTGATAGTCAGTATGAATCCCACCTATACTTATATCATTCTCTATTGTTATAATCAAAGGCTCTATGGCTAAAATAAAATGGAAGGGAGAAGGAGGACAACCCTGTCTGGTGCCTCAAGCTTAAGAAATTGGGTAAGTCATGAGGTCATTAGTAATGATTCAAACTGTAGAATTTTTTTATAATAACAAGACCCAAGTATTAAAGTTTTTACCACAGTTGCAGTGTTCAAGATCTTTAAACATATAGTCTCAGGACAAGGAGTCAAGGGCTTTAAATAAATCCAGAGATAACACCATATATGATTCATTAGATTTATTAGTACACCAGATTGTGTGAATGAGTCTCCTAACACCATCTGTTCCAGATCTGCCTTGCATGAAACCCACTTTCTCTTTTCCTATAATTAATTCCATGACTTTCTGAATACATAGTGCCAATAATTTCATATTTAATCATTTCTAACTTATGTACCAGTGGCAAATTAAGGAAATTTGTATTTTTAAGTTCCGCTTCCAAAGCAGTCACTTCCAATTGTTTTTCTCTTAAGGGTTTAATTTTTTCTCTTTTCTTCCCTGCTGAAAAATGTATTACTCTGCCCCTAATAAATGCTTTATAAGCCTCCCACAGGCAGGCCTTTGACACCCTACCATTGTTGTTGTTTCAAAAGTAATCTTAACTTTCACTTGTTAACCAATCAAGGAATTTATTGTCCTTTAAAAGGGATGTATTAAGCCTCCATCTATATTCCTTTAGCTTTCCCTCCCCTATGACCAGGGTCATGTCAACTAAAGCATGATCTGAGATTGTGATAGAGTCTATCTTAGCATCAAAAACTGAATTTAGAAGGTCAGAAGAGATGAATAAATGATCTAGTCTACTATATGATAGGTGTCTATTAGAAAGGAATGTAAAATCCTTAGCTCAGGGATTTATCATCCTCCATACATCATATAAAGAAAGGTTCTGAACCAAATTATGTAAGGCCAGGTGAGATTTAGTAAAAATGGGGTTTTAGTATTCGTTTTATTTAGAATAGGATCCACAACCTCATTAAAATCTCCACATATAATGATTTTGTACTCTGAGTAATTAGTCAAGAATGCAGATACCCTTTCAAAAAACACATTTTGTCCTGAATTAGGGTCATACATATTAACCAACATAACTTTAATACCATCAAGTGTACAAAGAAGGAATTGAAATCTTCCTTCTGGATCTGAATGATGATCCTTGTTCTCAAAATGAATACCTTTCCTAATCAAAATAGCAGTACCTCTCTTTTTACAATTAAATGTGCTAAATTCTGCTATTGCTACCCAAGATCTGCATAATTTAGCTGATTCTTTATCATCAAGATGAGTTTCTTGTATAAAAGCAATATTTGCTTTCTTTTTGTTAAGGTACGTTATAATTTTTTCATTTTTATAGGGGTCCCTAGACCATTCACATTCCATGAAGTAATTCTATAGGGAAGCATTCTTAAACAGTTAATTCCTTAAGTGTAATTATGGTAAAAATATAGTTGCACACAAAAACTATGAAAAAAAAACAGTTATATAAAATAACAACAGAACAATGTATTTAAAAAGTAGCCTCTATTGTAGGTATAATGCGGGCTGATATTTAAGTAATCTGTTACTAGAACCAGATAACTTTATTAATTAAAAAGTAACAGTAACTACAGGAGAGTAGATAACCAAAATCTAAAATAAAATCAATTTAACTAGAAGATTAAACAGTAGGTTGTTAGCGGTTGTAAAATCAGTTAATGTCCACCGGACTGTTGTCCAAGGTTTTACTGACCAGTCACACACCCCAGAAAAGAACACGAGAGAGAGAGTGTTCTCCTTCCAAATGTAGAATTCGATGCCATGCAAAAAAGAAGTTTACTACTAGATCTGTAGTATTTGATTAAGTGCAAATTAAATAAATCATTCAGCCAATAAATGCTAGGCTATAATAATAAAATAATCAAGATATCCAACGTACAAAAATAAACACGAAACATGAAATATAAACACATAAATAGACTAACAGAATTGAAAAAGTATCCTAGTGCCTCAGTCTTATAATAGTAATAGTGTAAGCACAGAATGGTAACCCCAGTGCAATTTCACACTTAACATTGCTTTAAAAGAGCTGCACTGTCTGTACATGGCCATCCACCCATAAGGTAACTATTCTCATGTCTCAGCATATGCAGAACATTCTCATTTAATCATTTCTGACATTGAGTTATTCTGTGCCCAAGGTATATATACCCTTTTAGTGGAAATTAGGCATGAGGTACAGACTATAACTAGGCATCTGGGCTCTAATACCGAGTATATTTTGCAGTGATTTTGATTAGGGTCTTACCAGACAATGAATAAGAAAAGGATAAATAGAAGATGACAGCAAGTGTATTTTGACTGAGCTGGGGAATCAGCTGTAGGTTGAAGTTAGCTCTAACGCAGCTTTATAGAGGAAATTAAAATGAGAGATAGTCTCAGTAGATAGACTAGCTGGAGTACTCATTGGAAATTAAAAGTAAAAGTATTAGACAGCAGAGTCAGATATCTATATCTATTGTATACCTTTTACAGCATTTATTTTTTATTCCTTATTTTTGAGCTCTATTTGCCAGTAATCAAAACATTCAGGCCCTTTCCTTCCCAGTAAACAAATTGCTGAGCCTTGATGTAAAGATAAAGATTCTGGTATAGTCTAAATGAATAGCAGTCGACTGCTGACACAATCCAAACAGTCTTTAACCTTTCTTAGCAGAGAGTCTGGATACTTTGGAAGATCATAGAATCATACCTTAATATAAATAAACACTGCACAGATAGCAGACACCACTCTAGAGCAAGAAAGAATCAGGAAGTGGTCCTCACCATAATTTCACTAGTCACTTTTTGAACCAGATAAAGTTGTCCCCCATCATTAAAATTGCTGTGAGGAAGAGCATTGCTAATAGCAACAGCTTCCTCCGCATCCATTTCCCCCTCGCATGTAAGATCCAGTAATGAACTGTTAGAAGATGCGCAGCTGTTTTCTTTGCTTCACCCCCTTTTCTTTGGATTCCTAGCAGTATTAGCTAACTGTGGAATATTATACTGCTTGAAACTTTGTCTGGCTCTTCTTTGGATGTCTGAACCCCAGGTATGGTCTGAAGCCACATTAGTCACATCAGAGTAGAGATGAGGGGTTGAGGTTTGAGGGCAGGTTACATTAGGATTCCCCTGTGATAAATCACATGATCTTGAAGAGGTCTGTAGAGCATGAGCTTCAGAATGCTGGTGATCAGGTTCTGTGAGAGCTTGTGCTGATTTTGAAATCTGATGGTGTGTGTTAGTGCCAGTTAAATTTCTATAGTGGAGATCCTTGAATTTTTGAATGACACGCCATACCTCATTAGTGAAATCACACTATAATGGTTTTCCCCCCTTGTTCCTGGATGACGAGAGTGGCAGGGTATTTAAAGAAATATCTTAAGCCAAGTTCCCTCAAGCACAGTTTAACTTCAGTAAAATCTCTTCTTCTATTAACCACCTCACTGGAGAAGTCCTGAAAAATTTGGATATTTTCCCCTTTCCATCTGAGTGATCTTTTTTTCCCTGCCAGTCTCATAATTTCTTCTTTAACTGAAAACCTTAACAAATAAGCAATTATTGGTCTGGGTCTCTGGTTCACAGGTTTGGACTGAGTGATCTATGTGCTCGCTCAATTTCTAATGGGCCCTACCAGAGATATTTAAGAACATCAGGTAAAAAGCCTGTAAGAAAATATATCATATTAATTCCTTCTGCCCCTTCTGGTACACCAAATATTCTGATATTGTTCCAACGGCCTCTATTCTCAAGGTCGTCTACTTTTTGCGATAGGTAATGGATCTGTTCAGATTGTTTAACTGTCAGCTGCTCTAAATATGTAACTACTGAGGTCAGTTCAGTTATTTTTTTATCATTTCCACTAACCAGATTGAGCATTTCCTCTTGCTGCTTGGACAGTGCAGTTGTGGAGGTTTTTACTTCAATTTGGCCCAGTCTTATTTCTTCGAGTATCTCTTTTAATTGTGAAATGTCATTTTTTGTAGCAAAATTTCCTGATTTATCCATATAGTCTCTGTACTCAGAGTTATTATAGCTCCTGCGGCCCAGTGACAGAGAGGAGCAGGTCCTCCCAGTAGGCATTGTTAAAGTGTAATTTGATCTGTGAGCCTTTCTGACAGGAAATAGTTACTTCCTAAACTAGAACAGCTTCAATAATACCCTATTCATTTGTCTGAGGTTCGATTTATCCATCAGATGTCCGTAGAGGTAATTTACAGTAGATATAGGCTAAAAATATCAAATATAAATGGAAGGAAGTACGAAGATCACACTCTTGTGACTTTCTCCATTAGGACACCGGTGTGCAACTCCCCAACTGCACAAGATTCTGAAGTTTTTAAAAGTTCCCACTCCCTAGTCATACTCACGATAAAAAAATGATTGATTGATTTCAAAAGGTTTTAACAGGAAGGACATACTGAGCTGGTATCAGCTTGTTTCCAGATGTGTCCAGGGGCAAGAAGGAGAGAGAACAAATACAAAATACAGATTAAAAAAACACATAGCATGGAAATAAGAATGTCAGAATAAACAAGACAATGATGCTTAATAATAAATTGACAATCAGTAAGTCACTGTCCAGTAAATTGTGAACTAACAAAAGAACAATTAAATAGTAAATCACTAATCAAAATAAGGAACTAAGGGAATGACTGATGCTAGGGAAGTGCTAAAAGTCAGAGAACTGGGTCAGTTACAAGTGAAAGGGGTTAACTGATATCCAAAGCAACTGTAGGAGAGAATTGAGAACTCACGGAAAAGAGATTTAAGAGCAAGAAAAGAAGGAACAAAGTGAATAGAATCGGGAAGAGAACCTCACAGTTTAGAAGCAGCTTGGGCAGTATTAGATTTCATTTGAAGGGAAGCAAAAGAGCGAAAGCAGGCATTGCAAAGACAGTAAGAAGACAAAGGAGGAAAACTGGGCAGAGAGGCAAGATATGAGGGGAGAGAGCCAAACCAACATTTAGAGATAAAGGAGACACAGTGTGTAAGACACCTGTCATCAACAGAGAGAGAGGGAATAATACAAGGTACAGTGATGTGTATGCATGGGTTTATCAAGAGCAAAGTAACAGAAGGAGTGAAAGAGAGGGTTCAGTTCAGTTAAAGTGGACTTTAGTGCAGCACTATAAACAATAGGCCTGATTGCAAAAGAGCCCTTAGATTGCTGCAAGTTACAGTGATCTAGGACTGCAGCACACTCTGATATGTCAGGGACCTTGTGCCCAATTCTGTAAAATCAGGAGGGGTTCCCTGCACCAAAAACCTGGGAGTTGCCATACTCATAGGCTAGTGCCAAACAACAGGCACACATTGGAACTTGCCACAGAGATCCACCTCTCCCACCACCTGGTGCAATAAAAATTAGTGTCAAGAGGGGTCCATGGCAGAAGAGACATGGGGGATGTCATAGGGGTGTTGGGGAATGTGTGGGCATGCCAGGTGGTGATTGGGCACCCAGCGGGGGTGCCGGTATTTGAAATATCCTGGTAATGGTTTATGATTGGTTATAATAATGGCACATTCACTGGATGCCTGATAACCCCCCGTGGCATGCAAACTCAATCCCCAACACCCCTATGGCACTCTCCTGTCACTACCATCCTCAGAACCCATCTACAAAGCCCCCCCAATTCCTCACCTTATGGACCAATGGTGCAGGGGGCTTAGACCAGCTCATGGCTGGTCTAACTGGAGCCCCTTGGTGCACCCACAGAGTGGCTTCCTGACTCCCAAAAGAGGGGATGTTGCAGCCCCGCCATGGTGCATGCCCTCTTGTGACCTAGTGTACCCCGATGTACATCGCAAGTGTGGAGCAGTGCTCATTTGGTGCAGTGACTTCCCATTCTGACATAGACTGCATTTTGGAATTGGAAATGATGCAGTTTATGACATAAAGTGGCAATTGTCAGTCTACAGGTTTTTGGAATAGGGTTCAATGTCTCTATTGTTGAAAAAGGGCAGAATCATCTTTGTGAGGATTTCTATCTGCAGGAAGCAGAATTCTTTTATTTCTGTATAGCATCCCAAGGTTTGGGTGGAGCTTCTTGTGGATAGTATCTACATGAATGGAAAACTCTATGTGGCAATCAAGCCAAACACCAAGGTATTTGAAGGAGACGACAATTTCAATAGATGCACCATTGAGGATAAGAAAAGAAGGAAGGGGAGAACTATAGCAAGCCTCTGCCTGATGCCAAAAGTCATAGATACTGTGTTCTTAGCATTGAGGAATAACTGATTCTCTCTGAACCAAAACTGAATATTGTTAAAGTTGACTTGAAGTTGGTTGTTGAGAGCAGCCAGAGGAACAGAGAACTGTATCATCTGCATACATATGTATTGATACAGAGGAGCAGACCTTGAGGAGGTCATTTAGAACAATGGAGAAAAGAACTGTGCCAAGACAGACCCTTGGGTGACACCTGAGCTGACAGGGATTGTGGGGATGAGGGAGTCTCTGGTATGGACAGCTTACAGCCTGCCTTCAAGATAGGAGCAGAACCACTCAACAGAAGAAGCTGAGAGTCCAGCTGCCTTAAGCTTGTCCAGGTGAATGGGATGGGCTACAGTTTTGGCTAAGTGGACAAAAACAGCTGAGGTGACAAGGCCCTGAGACATGGCAGAGAGGTTAGCATCAGTAAGCTGGAAGAGACAGGTAGATGTGGAATGAGACTTTCTAAAGCCAGACTGGAAAGAAGTGAAGAAAGAGAAGGCTGAGTTGAGAAAAGGGGACAGCTGGGATAGAACAAGGTGTTCCTAGACCTTAGCCAAAGTAGGAAGGAGAGAAATAATCAGAAATTACTAGTGGATGACTGATCACCCACTTTGAGAAAGGGAAAGGCAGTAGCCAACTTCCAAGAGCTATGGTCACAGGATAAGGAGGAAGAGAGATTAAAGAGGAAGGTTATAGGAAGGGAAATGATATGAGCAGCGGGATAAAGAATCTAGGCTCAAGACTATCAGCACTTCCACCCTTGTGAGGATTTAGAGTCAAAAGGGCCTTAAGAGCCACAGCAAGGGTAACAGGTGAAAGAGGGAAAAAAGAGAGTAAAGGGGAAGAGCGAGTGGTTAAAGGGTAGAGTGAGATAGAAGAGAAGAAGAGAGGAAGAGGAGGAAGATAGGAGTAAATAAGTGCAGGAGGTGAAGAAGGAATTGAAAGAAGAGGTGACTGCAGCATAATATGAGATAGGAGTATCACTGGTCTCGAGAACAGATAGAGGGGACTGAGTCAGAGAGATAAAGAAATGAATAGCTTTCCAGAGCTTAGAGAGGTTATTAAGGTTGTTCTGGAGTATGGATGCAAAGTATTCAGACTTCACAGAGAGAGTTGTAGATGCATGGAACGGCCTTCCGGAGGAGGTTGTGGAGTCAAAAACAGTGGTGGAATTCAAGCATGCATGGGACAGTCATAAGGCAATTCTAGGCGGGGCGGTAGGAAAAAGTAGGCTGCTGGTTAACTAGGATCTGCAGCTTATCCATTAGGTAGGGAAATGGGCAGACTGGGTGGGCCAAATGGTCCTTATCTGCCATCAAATTCTATGTTTCTGTGTTTCTATGTTTCACAAGCCTAGTAGCTTTAGTACAAGCATGGCAAAGGAACAGTAATTATTAAGGTCAGAAGTGGAGCCAGAGGATTTGTAGTCCTCCAGGCAAGGTCATGCATATGGTGACAAGTCAGTAACTTATCTGAGATCTACAGGAGGTTCGAACCTTGGACCCTGGATCTTCTACACTAAACATCTTGGTATGGTGTGGTGTGGTTTATTTATTTATTTATTTATTGAAGGCTTCGGCGATAACCTTTAAAGGAGATAGGAAATTATTTTTACAGAATTCACTGCCCTTCCATCTTCTTTTCCATGCCAGCTATGTATTTTGATATGCTTTGACGATTTTTTGATTTTAAATTATCTTTGGGGTGCCCTCAGATCTACATAGAGTTCCACTCTCCTCACTAGCTACAGCTCTTACTTTTCATATTTCTAAGATACTCTACAACATCAGTAACTCCCATGCCATGCTATTCATCTGAACGTCCTGTGAACTCTAGCTTGAGACACTACTATTGTGGTCCTACTTTTTGGTACACATTATGTTTTCTCACTTTTGGCAATTTGCTCCTTTGTGCTATCATTTCTCTTTGAGTGCTGCATGTTTATATGGAGTATTTATCTGAATGGCCTGGACTGGTGTTATTGATGTCATAGAGTATTCAAGCAGTATGAAAAGAGAGAGCAGTAACTGCTGAGAAGAGAGTGATTCATGGTAGTTAAAATGCAACACAATTAGATCATTCACTAAACAAAAAAAACAAGGTAAAAATCATGTCAGAATACTGAGAAGACAATAAAAGAACAATTGGATGGCATCTAGAGGTATAAAAACTGATTTTGCTTTCAGGGGCCTCTTGCAGCAGGCAACACCAGTAGGACTGAAGCCGCCAGGTACCTGGACCGCATAGAAAACTTCTAGCAAGCAGTCTATCATGGGGGACTGCCCCCACAGACGTCAATGTACTGATGTCTGCCTAACCTATAAAGAGTTGGTCCCCCAGCCCCACCGCAGTCATTTCCTGCCATTGACCCATGTGTGTCTATGTACATACAAACATATGAAGAAGCCAGCAGAAGAAGGCCATTTGGGCTATCAAGTCTGCTCATATTGCAGGGTCCACAGCTTGAGCTAAAGCCCTTCCCTCCCTCCCTCCCCACTCCTCCTCATCCTCCCTACCCATGATCCTTACCTTCCCCCATGCCTATTCCAGCCTCTCTTAAAGTTGCCCACTGTCTTCAGCTAGATGACCTCTTCCAGCAGTGCATTCCAAACATTCCACCACCCTCTCTGTGAAGCAGTGCTTTCTGACCTCACTTCTAAACCTCCCACCTGAGACAGAGATGAGGGTAGGCAGTAGTATCAGAGGTAGCCCCAAAGGGGTGAGGGCTGCTGAGGAAGGAGGGGATGACCTCCCAAGGGAAGAAGACCCAGAGGTAGCAGCCTGCCTGTATGGTGACCACAAGTGGGATGCTGGCCAAGCATGGTCCTGGTGCTTGTGCTTTCCACTGGATTTCTTCCCCTTTTGAGAGGAGGAAGAAAAAGAGGCCCCAGAAGATTGAGCTGGGGAAGTCAAAGAACATTTCACCTGTAGCTTCTTTTCCATGGCTGCAAGTTTCTGATTTAGCAGGTGGATCTCGAGGGTCTTCAAGCAGTAACTCCACATGGCCTGGCTGAAGTCCTGGCGGTGCTGACAGGCCTCAGTGTATTGGTTTGGGCATAGGCAGAGCCAGCAGGAGGAATGCCTGTCTTTTGCTGGAAGCTGCTTTCCTGAGGCACACTTCGTAAGCCAGTTGGAACACGAGGCTGGAGAAGAAGACAAACTCCAACAAAACAACACAGAAAAACTTGATGTTTCTGTGAGAGAAAAGGAAACAAATCATTGGTAGAAATCTTGAGAAAATGGTGGTCTTCTGAAGCAAGCATCCATGGAGGTGTGACACCAAGCTCTGTTGGAGAGTAGACACAGCTGAAGGGATACAGGACCTACAGGAAGATCTGTGAAAGATGGGGAGGTGGTCCAGGATCTGACAGCCTGGCTTCAATGCCAAGAAATGCAAAGTTATGCATACTGCAGCCAAGGATCCCAGGACAGAGTGCTACCTGGGTGGAGTCCGAGTATCTGCATCAGAGAAGGAGAACTTCCTGGGAGTGATGATCACTAGTGACCTGAAGCACTCTGTGCAGTGCAAAAAAGCAGCAGCAAAGGGAAACAAGATGCTGGGATGCAAAGCTAGAGGGATATGTAGTAGTAGGAGAGAGGAGGTTATATTTCCCTTGTACAGGTCACTGGAAAAGCCACATCTAGAGTATGGAATTCAGTGCTGGTGCCCACACCTCAAAAAGGACATTAACCTACTGGAGAAGGTCCAGAGGAGGACTACAAAGATGATAGCTCATCAGCAAGGTAAGGCATATGAGAAGAGGTTGAGGGCACTGAACATATATTTCCTGGAAGACAGGAGAGAGAGAGAGAGGGGACATGATTGGGATGTTCAAGTACTTGAAAAGGATAAATAAGGTTGATATGGGAGTCTCTTTAAGCTGAGTGGCAACCATAACACGAGGTGGTACAGTCTTAAGCTGAAGGGTTGGAGGTTTAGGAGGGAGGTCTGGCTTCTTCGTATGTTCATATGTTCTGCTCAGAGGATTTCTGAGCTTCAGGCTCTGATGTATAAAGAGCCCTATTTGCTTTTTCACTAGGACAGAGTGTCCTTGTGAACTAATCCTAAATTTCTTCCCAAGGTGATCTCTGAGTTTTCCTTGAACCAACCCAACCACCTACCAGTTTATTTTCCTGAGTATTCTAATCAGGGAGAGGCTTTGCCCCACACGTTGGATGTCCACCGGGTGCTCTGGTACTATTTGGACCACACTGTCTATTGGAAAAATTGACCAGTTGTTTGTTTTATTTGCCCCAAGGAGAGAAGGGACTCCTGTTTCCAAACAAAGTTTGTCTGATTGGTTAGCCAATTCATTTTGTACTGCTACCGTAAGTACAAGCTCATGCCTGGAGCAGTGAAGAGCCACTCTATCAGAGGCATGGCTGCCTCTACCACCTCCTTCAGAAATGTGTCTGCCACAGATATTTGTGCAGCTGCTACTAGGAGTTCTGTTCACACCTTCATCAAACATTACAGTGTGTACATTGTTTCTCAGCATAGTTCCACTTTTGGCCATGCAGTCTTTCAGGGACTTCTTTCTTGAGCCTTTATCTGCCTTCTCTTTCCTCTTCCTTGTTGACCTTGATCAGTTCCAGTACTGCTTGGGACCCAGTTTTACTGGTGTTGGCTACTGCAAGAGTCCCCTAGAAGCAAAATAGTACAGTTACATAAGAAATTACCATAATAGTAGATCTTCAAAAGGAGCTCTTGCAGCAGGCACTGCTTTCCCTTCCTCCTTCTCCCTGTGAGCTTCTTCTTTTTTATGCTCCTCTTTTTATTCTCTCAGCTCTGAGGGCCTGCCTTGGTTCTACTTTCCCTTTGTCTCCTATTTTGGGATCTCTGGTGGGAAAACTGAGGTGGGGCTGGAGGACCGCCCCCTTTATAAGACAGGCAGATGTCAGTAAGCTGACACCGCCGGGGGCAGTCCCCTGTGATTGACTTTTAGCTAGAAGTTTGCCATGTGGACTGGTGCCTGCCAGCTTCAGTCCTACTGGTGCTGCCTGCCGCAAGAGCTTCTCTCAAAGATCTACCATTACGGTGAGTTCTTACATAACTGTACTTTTCCTTTTACCTTTAAGTGTTCATTTACAAAAGTTTTATGGCAAATACATGGTCACAAAAAGCATTACAAGTACAATATGCAGTTCCGGTAGAAATATGGTCAACTCAGGCTCCAAGCACTTAAGGCAGATCCAGTTTTGAAAAAATAGATAAAGATCATTGTATAAAAAGTCACAGGTTATTGGGCAGGTCATGCCTTTATACCCTCATCAACTTTTTTGAACTGGTAAGTGCTGCCCTCGACAAAGGTATTCCCACTGACATAATCTTCCTAGACTTTGCCAGAGCTTTTGACAAGGTCTCACATTCAACACTACAGTACTTCAGTTACTGAGTAATATTTATTTACACCTGAACATAATCAACTGGATAAATTCCTGGTTGGAATCCCATTGGCAAAGAGTGGCCATTAAAGGACACCTCTTGGGTTGGTCAACAGTTACAAGTGGAGTACGCTAGGAGTCAGTTCTGGGTTCCACCTCATTATATAGTGGCGTCAACACTTCAAACTCTTAATAATGCATGGCTCTGCAAATATACTGATGAATGCTAAGTAGGAGGTGTTATACAAAATATAACTGACAGTAAACAGCTTCAGGGTATTTCTGTATGTGTGTGCCCACGATCGGGTGATGGGGCGGGTTCCACTGGACCACCATGGAATCTTTTTATACTACTGCCCACAATCGGGTGAGGGGGGAGGTCCAATGGACCAGCAGTGATCTGTATATTACTTCTGTCCACGATCAGTCGAGGGGGCCACTGGCTTCTGCCCGTGATCAGTCGAGGGGGGGCCACTGGACCACCAAGAGGGCTGTGTGCCCCAATATGGTGTCTGGGGAGGTCTGGTGGCCACCCATGGCAGGCAGCTGCTGTGTTGCGCCATGCAATATGGCAGCCCACCTGTGGGTGTCCCTGACTTGTTCCCTGTTTTTTGGGAACATCTTTGCACCCCCCATGTGGTGCAAATTGGGGGTGCACCAGCATATGCACCAGACATCCTGGGCTGAATATTGGGATGTTCTGCATATGTATGAGCACACCCCTGCCATTGCACTGCATACATTAGGGTTGCACCCTAGCGCATCCGGTGTTGGGCAGCTCAGCTTGCCCCTTTCAATATCACACTGGGGCACACTGGTGGGTTGCACATGGCACAGCCTTGTAGCACCATGCGGAACCCTTTTGAAAATCCCGGCCCCAGTGTCTATTGAATATAGCATTAAACATCTATGCAGACATTATGGCCTTGTTAATTGAGATGTTGTTGTACTTTAAACTTTATACACTACAGTCCTGCATCTTACATTATTAGTTCTCCCTACTACCTTTAATTATACCACAGAGTGTGGTTACAATGTTCCCTCTTCCTGCCTTTGATCTAGGCGCTATTGAGATCACAAAGTTTCTACTGTTTAATCAGCATATACTGTAGGTTATGTACTTAGGCTAGATAGTCCCTTAAAAATGTTTTTCTACTGTTCATATGACAGATGTTACTGTTTACTAGATGCTATATGATTAAATCTACTAAATTAAATATTGCATCACTTTTGCTTATAAAACTCATTCAGTGGATGGAAGATGTGTATGGCTGTTCTTGACACAAAAAAGAAATGCAGAAAAGTTTAATGAAAAAATTAAAATAAGGAACTGAAGTAAAATCCAATTTTGTCAGTAAGGTGTACTCTGGACAGTGCCAGCTTCACATACTGTCACAGGAAACAGGAAATGGCTGCTTAGACCATACACTTTCTAAATAAATAAACACATGCAGTAGTGTATAACTTCATCGAGCAGTATACAGCACTTCAAACTTCTTGCCTATCTGATCAGTGACATGACTTTAAAAAGCAGGGACACATCTTTATAAAATGGTAATATTAAGTGGGGAACCCAATGAAAAAAACATAGTTTAGTGTATCTGAGTAAATACTGTCTTTTAGTGTAAACTGCAGTCCCCAGCTTTTCTCTTCAACATTAGTTAGAATTCAGCCCGATGTTTTCAGGACATATCCAACCTCCAAGAAGAAGTAAAAACAAAGTCAAGCTACTTCTGCTTTGGGGATGGGTACTCTTATCTGCAGTCAACTTCTATGAAAGGCAATTACATCTCTTTGTATTACAATGGTCTCGTTTAATCAGGAAATGGAAGTGGGGTCTCTGGGATTCAAACACAGGTCTCAAAGGGATACAGTTCAGTGCCCCAAGCCTTCAATAAAAAGCAGTAATAACACAGGCATGGTATTTACTTATATATTTTTTTCAGTTAATATTTTTTTACTGAATCTCAAACTTTAAATCACATTGTTAGAGCTTTGGAATATATGTGAATATCTAAAATTATTCCACAATATGTAGTGCATTGAAGAATATACATCAGGTTATTTTAGAGGAGCCACGTGCAGTCTATTTTGCAATGCTAATTCTTTTTATTTCATACTGATTACTCACTTGATTGCTTGATTCGGATCAAGGCCCCTACTTTTCTGCAGCACAGTGGGACCAAGTTCTGCGGCAAGACTACCATTTGCCGCAGAACTTCTGCGGCGGTGGTTTGTAATTTCTTCGGAAGTTCTGCGGCACTAACAAACTACCACATCACAGTGTCAGCTTGTCATCCTGACTTCTGTTTCATGGCAGTGGTTATAGCAATCAGGATGGGGAAAGCACAACCTGCTTCTCCTGACATACTACGTAACACCATGAGACCATGGCATGTATGTAAACTTTTGTGAGATAGCACTCTCCAGTCCATCACAATGTGTCCACCTTGTGACAGAACACTGCACTGTACCTTCCCAAGCTCAGAGCAGTGGTGTGTTCCACCAATCCTTGTGCTGCCCAGCCAGCTCCCAGAGCTAATCTCTGAACCTGAGATGCCGGCACAGAAACACAGCATGCTACCCTCTGGCCCAACAGCTGGCCCCGAACACATTTCTCCATAACTTTTGGGTGACCCTATCAACTAGTGACAATATGTAATCAATAACCCTGGCAAAAATGTGTACAGCACAATTATTTATTTAACAGGTCTGTTCTTCCAGCAGGTCTACACATTATTATATTCCACTTTTCTGGGCATAGTTACTTTATTTTTCTTAAAAATTACAGTTAAATTCATTTTACCAGTTATTCATTTCAGATGGCATCTCTATACCTTAAAGGCACAAATAAGGTGGTACAAAGTGAGGTATGGACTTAACAGGTCTGTGCTATTGACAAAGTTTTGTTTAAGTTGGCCCTAGAGCAATAATGTAAGACTGAAAATTGTATTAGGCTGTAGTGCAGGTTGAGCAAATATCACCATGCACTGATGTGCTGTGCCACTGGGAGCTGTGGTAGATAAGTGACTGTTTCTGTTGCAGAATGCAGCCATTTCATTAGCTAATGTATGATGTTATAGCAATGATAACATCACATTCTGAGCATATAGGGAGGTTTTGGATATAAAAAGAGGGGAAGGGAACCAGATTCTATGGATAAACAGAAATATGAATCAAAAATCACCAAGAAGAGTGAATTCTGTGGCACTGCAGAAGTTCTGCGGTAGACTGAAAATTCTGCGCAAAATTTTGTGGCCACAGAATTCTAGGGGCCTTGATTAGGATTAATACAGGACTGAGGCTTATGGCACTGAGCTGCAAACCTGGAGAACTGGGTTTGAATCCCAAAGCCCACACCTGCATACTGTGTGACCACGAGCAAGTCCCTATTGTAGGAGAACTCTGTTGCCTTTTGTTCAGGCCTCCTTTGACTGCCCCCTGCCCATTTAAAGTTTCTCACTGAAATATGCCTTTCCTTTGTCTGTGGAGTGTTGTCAGTTACTGCTTCTTGTAAACTGATCAACATCTGTGCTACTAGCCCACGTCCCCATTGACTGCCGAGGTAATTCCTTTGGTTCCTGACAATGATGTGTCACACTGAAGATTTTTCCAAACTGACACCCCATTAATGCAGTCACATTGTTCCCCCATATGCATTATTAATATACATTATTTCATCTTTGCTGTCGAAACAGTAGTCTTTAAAATATTAGGAAAAATAAAACCTAATACAGTGCCCACAAGTTACTGGTGGAATAATGCGTAGTGAAAAAAAAGTGGTTATATTTTTACTTAATCATGTGTGCATTACATCTAAGAATATTCATATACAGTAATTGTTTTTTAAGCCTTTGGCTAAGCATCTTTTAAAAGCATTGGCAATGACTGTCTGATAAATAGAGTATGCAGACATTAGAGGCACTAAATATTATTCACATTGTCTCTCATCTTGGTATATTTATTAGTGCACAATAAGTATGTTTGAAAAGCTGTAATAAATACACTGCCCCTCTTAGGAATACTTTCTGGCACCTGTAATGCAATGTAATGTAAAGTTTATTTCTATAAGGCGCCCTTCCCAAGCTCAGGGTGCCTTTACAAAATTCCATGAACATCATTAAAACCACACTAATAAATAACATTTCATCCATAACAAATTTAACATAGTTTACGTCACTAAAAATGCTTGATTAAAAAGGAAGGTCTTTAGAGCTTTTTTAAAGCCCTCCACAGTCAGGCTATTTCATATCTGGCAAGGTAGAGAATTCCACAGGTTAGGAGCCATAAAGGCAAACGTTCTTCCACCAGATGTTTTTAAGGTTACCCTGGGTATCTCTAGCAATCCCTCGCCAGATGATCTGAGGAAGAGGGAGAGACAGTAAGAAGTCAGCAGTTCTTCCAGGTAGTGGGGTCCCAAACCATGTAGGGCATTATAGGTCATCAACATGACCTTGAAAGTGATCCATCACTGTATAGGCAGCCAGTGCAACTCGCGAAGCACAGGTGTTATGTGGTTGGACCTTGGGTTTCCAGTCAACAACCTAGCCACCACATTTTGCACCAGCTGCAAGTGGTGAATATCCACTCCCAGCAGCCCTAGATAAAGGGCATTGCAGTAATTAAAATGACTGGCAACAAGGCCGTGGACTAGGGTAGGAAGATCCTCTAATGGAACCAAGTGTTTCACCCATGCTATATTCCTTAGATAGAAAAAGGATGATTTGACTACGGTCGACACCTGTGCCCTCAGGGTCAGGCCGTCTTCAAATATAACACTAAGGTTATGTACCTGACCAGATGCCATAAGTGGGGTCCTCCCCAGAAATAAACCTGAGGGTTTTCCCACCCATGAACTTGACATCCTCACCCCCAGTTCCACCACCAATACTTCTGTTTTTCCCAGGTTCAACTTCAGCCAATTTGTACTCATCCAGTTCTGTATCTCCCAGATGCAGTTGTTAAACAGTGTACTTCACTCAGACTCCTGCTCAGGCACAAAAGACATATAGAGTTGAGAATCATTGGCATAGCAATGAAACTTCAACCCATATTGTCTTATAATGTCCCCCAATGGAAGCATGTACACCGCAAATAACATGTGGGACAGCACCGAATCTTGTGGTACCCTACAGCGAGGCAGTGAGAGGTCAAGAACAATCCCTGAAACTACTCTCTGAGTCCTATCCTGCAGGAAAGATTTAAACCAACTGTGGACCACCCCCCTTAGTCCACAGAGAAACCACAGGCGTTCGAGCAGCATCCCATGATCCACGGTGTCAAGCGCTTCTGAGGGATCAAGGAGAACCAAGCTAGAACAAGTTCTCCGATCTCTCACCTTCAGAAGATCATTTAGTACCTGTACAAGAGCCGTTTCAATACTGTGCCATTTCCTGAAGCCAGACTGGAGAGGGTCATAGATACTGCGAATGGTTAAATGGTCCACTCGAGTTTACCAATGACCACCTTCTCGATAATCTTCCCAAAAGGAAGATTCGAAAATCGGTTTGTAGTTTTCTGGGCAGTCAGGATCAAGGGAGGGCTTTTTCAAAAGGGGGCGTACTATTGCCTCCTTCAAGGGATCAGGAAAGATCCCTCTCCAGTGATACCACAACTATCCCAGTAAGAATTGGGCCAATAACCTCTACACACCCCACGAGTAGGTGAGTAGGGCCCGGATCCAAACTACAGCAGGTTGGACGCAAAGTCTGGGTAATCCTCACTATATCCATGACTGCCAGTTGACTGAAGGTGAACTAAGTTATCTGGGTATTTGTGTCCCTCGGTTGATCACTGAACTGTGACAATGCTCAACCAGCTTGAAGACAGACTGGATTGCACAGTCTGTCCTCAGTCCGGAAGAGCTGGGCCGGTCTATTCTTCAGTGTAGCAATTTCCTTGGACAGGAACGCTGCCTTCTTATGGGAAATTGCTAACTGATAGATCTTATAATGATCTAACAGTCTAAGCCTGTCCACTTCCAGGTGAGTTTTCTGCCAGCATCTCTCCAGTCTTCGGCCCTGTCTCTTCAACCCATGGATCTCTGCAGTAAACCATGGGGCCCCTGGGTGGAGAGTACAGGGACGAACACGGAATGGAGCAATGGCATCCAGGGCCCTCACAACCACCCTATTATAGGCTAGCACTAAGGACCCTGGGTCAGTGCTATCCATTGGAAATCACGAGAATTCCAGCTCCGTCATTAGGCCTTCTGAGGTAACTCCTCCCAAAGGATGGAATTGTACTATCTCCTTAAAGGAAGGCCTCTTTCGGGGGGCCACAAAACTGAACCTCAGGGCATGATGGTCAGACCAACTGATGGGCTCCACCTCCACACCAGAGACTTTCATCCCCAGATGGAATATCAAATCCAATGAGTGTCTCCCCCGGTGGGTTGCAAAGGTAATAACCCGTGTCAGGCCCAATGAATCCATCAATTGCAGGAGATTTTGTCCAAAAGGCGCGAGTTCATCATTGATCCAGGCATTTAAATCCCCCAGAATTAACCATGGGGGGATTCCAATACCCTCTCGGTGATGAAGTCCGCAACCTCCCTCAGGAATTCCCTCCCATCACCTGG
The DNA here is from genome assembly GCA_016271365.2 of Neoceratodus forsteri. NCBI lineage: Eukaryota > Metazoa > Chordata > Ceratodontiformes > Ceratodontidae > Neoceratodus > Neoceratodus forsteri. The sequence goes on along the minus strand of CM028137.1, from coordinate 30,304,402 downwards.
TGGATGATAAATGAGAAATATCCTGAAGCCTGCACCTGCACCCACAGTACATTCCAAGGAGTTGGTACATCCAACTGGCACTTTCCTGAGGTCCAGTTCCTGTCTAAAACAGATTGCAACTCCCCCGCCCCTACAGTCCACACTCGGGCGGTGAATCACCAAGAACCCGGCCAGAACCGCTGACTCCAAAATGGGGCCCGCATTTTCATCAAGCCAGGTCTTGGAGATGCAAGCTAAGTCCACAGATATAACAAGATCTGCCACCAAAGCAGTCTTGTTTCTGATAGACCTAGCTCCAAGGATGACTCCACCTCCTGCCTGATCAAGTCAGTGCCCTTGAGTATGAATATCAGACATGATGGACCTCGCTCCTGTATCCATTTCAACCAAGGTGCCTCTTGGTTGTAACTGTCCCTATCCGCCCACTCTTTTCCTCATCCCCCACAAGAGTTCCAGGATCTCCTACCCACAAGAGTTCCAGGATCTCCTATTCCCTCCACTCCTTCGTCTCACAATGTCGAATATTCGGCATTTCCTATAAACTTCCGAAGGAAGTGCGGGACATTCAAATGGTCGGAAATCCTTCAGTCTTAATATGAATACCTACACCAACGTAAAGTTTATTTTCTTGAAATGCAGGATGACAATGTAAGTAAAAACATTGTCTGACTGTTACCAGAAATAAAAATCAAAAACTTTATTTAAATCTGACCAATCATTATCATTAACAGTACTTATCCTACAATCGGTTAAATGGGTATTCTTGCTTTGCGAACACTGGGAATTATTGCAGGATGCTATCAAAGCCTGCAGTCTCTTTCCGAAACTAGTTACTGAAAGAAGTGCCCTCCTCTTAGAACTAATGCAGTTTGTTAGTCACTATGAAAGTATGGCAATGGGTATGTATCACATAACAAATAAATGATGTCTTTGCTACAGTAAAACATGATTTTCCAGGGTCCGGGGCCCCAACCAATCAGGCTGTACTATAGGCAAAGACATCGTTTATTCATTCATTTATTTTTCCTGGGTAGGTGGTGCCCTTTTATGTTATAAATACTAATGACTGGCTATATATTAACTATGGCTTCTTCCAAAAAATAATGGCAGTTGTGGACAGTCTGTATAGTGCAGCAACACTGACTGAGGTTGTTAAAACAGAATGGATTTTTTTAGATACCACACACTGCAGAGGAGTGCAAGTGTTAAAAATCAATTGCAGTTTTTTCTGTAATTCCTTGTGTTTATACAGAATGTGGTATAGGGTGGGATGTGTTATCTTGATGTCTTGGCAGCAGCATACAGATGAAACTGTATGATTATTTGGTGGGCCAGCATTGCTGAGACCATTTGTTAAGAATGCCCAGATTCACCAGGTTTTTAGCATGCCACTCTGCTTTTTTCAGCTTGTTGTAGTGGAACAGAGTGTTTTTTTTTATTTTTTTTCATTTTAGTCTTTGGTAACCAGGTAAGGCCCACTACGCACAAGTGCCTGTTTTCAGGGGTGACCTGGGAGCACTGGTCGGTTAAGTGACTTGCTCAGAGTCACACAGTATACAAGTGGAAGTTATGAGAATTAATCTCAGGTCTGGTTTGCTGGATGTACCAAGCTTGTTCACACCTCGTTCCTCTAATCTCTAGGCTATAATGCAGTGTGATGAATCACTTCTAAAATACAATGCAATAGCATGCCTGTATCAGATAAAACCAGTAATTATAAAATAATACAGGGGACAGATAATTACAACTCCTTGAATAGTTAATTTTAAAGCCCATAAATTGCAATAGGACATAAGCAAATTTCTTATTCGAATGTGATGAATTTCCTAGTAACAGTTTTTAAAATAACTGTCTGCATGGCAAAATGTTGCCCTTAGGATCCATCATTATACTTTCAAAATTCAATATAAACTTTCAGCCTATTTTTTTTTTTTTTTTTGCAGTATGGCAATCAGTTGTAAAACAATTGTAATCGCTCAGTGAAGCTTCACTTTTAGGAAACATTTCTGCACATGTACAGTACTGTGTATTTACTTGTACATGCCCATTGTTTCTGAAAAGCACAGCTGCATTAATATACAGTCACAAGGAATTAGGTTTTTGGAAGTCTGATGTCATTTAGTAACAACCTCTTTCAAAATGAATGTGACGGTGCCTTGCACAGTATAACTGAGAACTCCAGAAAAATGAAACAATTACAACTTGAAATTTGAGTAAAGCTTGGCTGGTTGCTGATATACTGTACCGTATGTCTAAGCTGGTGTCAGTGGTGTGAGACTGTTTTTTTCAGTGTTCTGTTACAGTACAGGTCTCTATGAATGAACCTATGCAAAAATATATTTAATTAAATATTATATTAATTAATGACAGTAGTCTCTATACCATAATGAAAGTAGTCTCTGTACAATTATATTGCTGACTAAACACTGTTGGCAGACTATCATATAGGGAACCTCTGTCCTGTATCAGTTATAAGCCACTGGTGATCAAGAACATGATTAAATTTTTATGCATACCTCCACCCACGAGCATAAAAACATAGAAACATAGACTTTGATGGCAGATAAGGACCACTTGGCCCATCTAGTCTGCCCATTTCCCTACCTACAGGATAGGCTGCAGATCCTAGTTAACCAACAGCCTATTTCTTCCTACCCCCCACAAGAATTGCCTTATGTCTGTCCCATGCATTCTTGAATTCTCCCACAGTTTTAGACCCCACAACCTCCTCAGGAAGGCTGTTCCATGCATCCACTACCCTCTCTGTGAAATAATACTTCCTCACATTGCCCCTGAACCACCCCCCCATCTTTAAATTGTGTCCCCTTGTTCTTGCACGTCTCTTTTTCTGAAAGATGCTACCCTCTTGGACTTTGTTGATTCCACTGAGGTACTTAAAAGTTTCTATCATGTCCCCCTCTCCCTTCTTTCCTCAAGGGTATACATATTAAGCTCCTTTAGTCTCTCCTCATACGGCTTCTCTTGCAGACCCTGCACCATTTTAGTTGCCCGCCTCTGGACTGCCTCTATCCTGTCTATGTCCTTGCGGAGATGGGGTCTCCAGAACTGGACACAGTACTCCAGATGGGGTCTCACCAACTGTCTGTACAGAGGTATAACAACTTCCTGTTTTCTACTGCTGATGCCTCTCCCTATGCATCCCAGTATACCCCCAGCCCTCCCTACTGCCTTCTCACATTGCTTGCTAACCTTAAGGTCATCTGATATGATTACCTCCAGGTCCCTTTCCTTTTTTGTTGTTGTTACTACCTCCCCCCCATTGTGTATTCTTCCCCTGGGTTCTTGTTTCCCAGGTGCATTATTTTGCACTTCACACTGTGCCAGCTCTGTTTTGTTTGTTTGTTTTATGGCAAGAAAAGATAGGGAGGGGGAGACGAGGCACTGGGATCAGCTTTTCTAAGCTCATTGTTGGAAACCCTTAATGTGTGGCTGAGCTGTGGGATGAGGTGTTTCCCCTCATTGTCTACCTGTAGTTTACAAGAGCAATGACATTAAAAGAGCTGAGCCATGTGCCCTTACCCCAACTGACTACAGGCAGGGTATTTTTGTAATTAATTCTCCCTCCCTATCTATTTGGGCCACAATTCACTCACTGTTAAAAGTAACATGTTTTATTTACATGGTGGAGATGTGATCACACACTGGGTGGGAATCATGTTGCAATTATGTTATATGAGATACCGAATTATTGCTGTTGGAGTGGGGGGTCTTTCTGATATTGCTTGCAGTGGGATTGAACAGTGGGTGGAAAGTAGAGTTTGTGTTGACCAAAACAGATTTTTACCAGTGCAAACAGAATAGTGGAGAGCAATGTATCAACACACCTGTTACACCTGTTACAGATTAGAGCAGAATAATAATATGCACTGTATGGGGGGAGTATATGAAGTTCCCATCTTAATTCTATATTTACCATTAAATGGTGGCCAAAATCTACACTGTGTGAGCTACTGCAGAATGAGCAAGGATTTAGCCAGGGCATTTGCAGGGATAAGTAAATAGTGCTGCATAAACATTGACAGTCAGCACTGGTTTATTTTGTTGAATCCATGCAATGGCCTAGATGTAATGTATAAAAAACAAACAAATAAAAGCAAATGCAGATAACACTGTACTGAAGGGTTCTGTTACACAAACAGATAAAACATGCCATCTGCAGTGATGGTTGTGTGAAGGCCATGCAGTAGAGTTGTGCCCGTGTTTGCCTTGCTCAGTTGATGTTTCATATTTTTTTCAGGGCACACATACAGTGGTGAGATTCAACAACACCACAACTAACAACAAGTGGAACATGAACAGGACAAAAATGACATAAAGTTAATAATAAAAAATAAAAACATGAGTATTTTTCTATTAGCATTTATTGATACACTTTTAAAACGCAAGGTATTATACATGTTAGCCTGTCATTGATTGCTTTTTAGCATTTGACATTTTCTTGTTGCATAAACTAAGCTGGGTAAATCATTTGGCAATAAGAAAAAAGTTGTAATATTTAAATGTATAAATGGGAGGCATTATAGTGCAGTGGTTTAAGGCTCTGAGCTGCAAACATGGAGACCTGGGTTTGAATCCCACAGCCCCCACTTGCATACTGTGTGATCCCGAGCAAGTCATTTAACTTCCCTGTGCTCCCAGGTCACACCTGTAAACAAGCTTTCAGCTTAGTGTGCCACTCCTGGTTAAACAATTAGAAAAAAGTATATTATACAGTTTCAGAAATTCAGGTACAGGACTGCTAGAGCTTGACCAGTGACCAACATTTGCAACAAGGCAACAGAGTACATACTGTAATACAGTAGTTGTATGTTCTTCTATCAATTCATTTGCATTGCAATGCTGGGTGGCAGCAAGGGAACAATCTATCCTCCCAACCCCACCTCCTTCCAGCACCCTACCATTGACACTAATTACGGTACGAAATAATAAAACAAACATAGAGTTTTTATTGGGATACATTAAATTATGGTCAAACACAGGTCCAGTACAAGGTACTGTCATTGAAATGTATCAGTAAATGTCTATGTGAGGATATGATATTGAGGGCGTGACCACTGACAGATACTAATAATGCTAGATTACAGTGTAACCTTATTGGACAGATGCTTCTGAAAGCATAAGGTGTTAGTTTTGTGGGGAAACTGTGACAATTTGTTTGGTTCTAGATGAAAACTCAGACACTTAAAACTTCATTACCCATCAATAGGGGTCTGAGCAACAGTATCACAACCCCATTCACACTTCCAAAAGGCCAGCATCAGGAATGACTAGTGAGGGGGCATCAAACAATAATAAAGTGTAGCTCTCAAGCAAACTTCAAGGCACAGGTTGCAATGGGGGCAGTACTAGGGCTGTAACACCTCTGCCACACTGTACACCTTATGACTGATGCTGTGCCATACAGACACGGCCATGGGTAACGAAAATGAAGATGTTGGTTGATATAAACCCCATGTGAGTGGTCTCAGATCTGCACATCAAGGGTGACCCGTGGATGCCAGACAGCAGCCACGAGGCTCGGCACACCGAGTAGTAGCTGGGACCGGTACCCTACTAGTACCACACCATGGTGGGATGACAGGAGAAGAGTAGGGAGATGGCAATGCCAAGCAGATCAAGTAGGCGGGACCTCTCCATGGGCAGCATTTACCCGCTAGGTGGGAATAGCGTATAATGAATATTAATAGAGTTTACATGGTCACAGTGTGCAAGGAAAGTGGAAAGGAGCACAGCGACAGACAGCACACACACATTTACCCGCTAGGTGGGAATAGCGTATAATGAATATTAATAGAGTTTACATGGTCACAGTGTGCAAGGAAAGAGGAAAGGAGCACAGTGACAGACAGCACACACACATTTACCCACTAGGTGGGAATAGCGTATAATGAGTATTAATAGAGTTTACATGGTCACAATGTGCAAGGAAAGAGGAAAGGAGCACAGCGACAGACAGCACACACACATTTACCCACTAGGTGGGAACAGCGTATAATAAATATTAATAGAGTTTACACGGTCACAATGTGCAAGGAAAGAGGAAAGGAGCACAGCGACAGACAGCACACACACATTTACCCACTAGGTGGGAACAGCGTATAATGAATATTAATAGAGTTTACATGGTCACAATGTGCAAGGAAAGTGGAAAGGAGCACAGTGACAGACAGCACACACACCTGCTCACACGCATCCCTTTATCTTCATCAAATACTGTACATGGTGTACTACAAAAAAAAATCATACAGAGAAAACACAATACTCATTTAACATCAAACTGATTGGTATTTTTTAATGGAAATCAGTATCAAATTGCCATACAAAAAAGTCTACAGAAACAAAAAAGAAAAGAAAACACTTGTCAGTGTAGGACTATTGAACATAATAACCACATACTGCCTAAGGAGCATAATAAATTATCTTCAGTGCTTTTGGCAAACAGAGTGTGACACAGTATGGTAAAGTATCTGTCTCTACACAGAATTCTGAAAGTCAAATTCAGTGCTAGCATCAGGGGACAGCATGATAATCTGAAACTGAGCTGGAATAAAACACGGAGTCGATGATCAAATAAAATATCTGATTGCTGTGCTGTACTGCATCTGTTACTGTTGGAAAATATGAAACAAATACTCGGACAACACAATAGCAGTTTTAACATGTAATATTTTTATTATTTGAATACCTCTCAACCATTCATATCACCCTGTCTGCAGTACTGTGTCCCTAATGCTGAAGATTTAAATCAGTTGATTACTGAGCAGTTCTGGACATAAATACTTTTTTAACAGTTACATACAGTACCCGGGGCGATATTAGGGATATTGGAGATCAGGATCAACAATGGGAAAAAAGTAAGTATGTACTGCATGAAAATCGAGGAGCACTGCACAACAGAGATTAGCAAGGCACAACAAAGGCAATAACAAATGCTTACAAAAATGTGGGTTGTCTAAAATGCAAGTTTTTGTTGTAGTCTGTAGAGCAGCCATTCTGCATTTCTCATCCTGCATTAGCAATCAGTTACAAGCACCACCTGCTGTTGCACCTGTACAAAGAGCAGAGAAAAAAATCTTGACACTTAAGGGCTCCTGATGAGTTGCTGACACCACCCGCTGGATTAAGGAAAAATTACACACTGCCAATAAGTATAACACACCTCAGAATTACAATTTGTACTGCACCAAATGGTACACCGAGTGGCAGAGAGCAGCACCAGTCAGCAGTATCGCTGTACCGATCAAACTTATCTGTAGCAGCCATTGTACCTATACAGAGAGATTGAACACTCTAGGTCTATATTCAGCTAAATACAGACAATTGAGAGGAGACCTTTGTCTGACTTATAAGGCAATACAGGATGACCTTAATACTGCAACATTAGGGCTCACTCCATACTTCACCGATAAAACTACTAGAACATATAAGCACAAATTAATAGACGATAAAAATATAACAAAAAAGAGAAGTTAGTTTTTTACTCAGAGAATAATAACAGTTTGGAACACTTTACCACAGCAAATAGTTGAAAGTGAGAACTTAACTACTTTAAAAAAAGGTTAGATCACTTTGTGGGAAATAAAAAAATTTGACTTCCACCCATAACATCCCCGGGTGGTGAATTCATTAAAAGGCTTAATTGCCTATTGAATTTGTATCCTACTATGAAACTATGTTGCATGAGAAACTGACTAAACTGTTTAACATAGGAACTTAGAGACATAGAATCTGATGGCAGATAATGACTACTTGACCCAGCTAATCTGCCAGTTTTTTCAACCTTAACTTTTGCTGCCAACCCTACTTGATCAATAGCATTATCTCTTCCCTCCTTTGCTTACCCCTAATGGTTACAATTGCATTGGACTGCAAAGGCAAACTGCAAAAATCTCTTAAACTGATTAAACTTGGGAAGATTCAGCAGTGTATCAGGCAATTTGTTAAGCCAGTTTGTGGCTCTGACAGCCAATGACCACTTTCCCATATGAGTATGCTAGAAAGGAGGCTTAAGGACATTCCAGACCAATGTTCCAGGTGTTGTATTGGTTCAGGAAGGTGCAGAAACAATTTCATAAAGCTTTATTCTGCTATTTACCATCACAAAATGTGCTAGCATGATTATAATACATCCATAGTATAACTTCAGTATGGACTGTGAGAAGGTACCCTCAGCAGAAGAGATTTCCAAATATTGGGATCTATGTAAAATGGGGCAGAATGCCTATGCACAATAGAACTATGGCTTGCAGGCAACCCTAAGGTGAAATGCTGCAAACCATTGGTCCAGCAGACCCCTGATGGCATTCACAGATGGGTGCATGCCCCTTGTGCACTCGATTGCCCCAGCCGATCTCATAACTATGCATGCAGATTTGGGAGTGCCCACACCCTGCACCATTTACAAAGGTGTGGATTGCAAGGCAATGGGAGAATGGGATACAGCAGTGGGGACCCTGCCATATATGTTGCCCCCCAGTGTGGTGGTATAGGGAATCCCCTACCATACTGCCACAGCCCACTGGGTTGACAGAAAGGGTGGGGTTATCTATTCAGGCACTCATCCATACATTTCAAAAATGCTGGCCTGCGTGCCCAGAATCTTCTGCTCACACAGAGCATTGGATCCACTTTAAGACATAGGATGGGCATCCAACTGGATGCCCACCAGTATCCCTCAATTTGACCCAATGCAGTAGCACCCCAGTGAGACAGGGCTGCAGACAGGCACCCTGCAGAGGCATGCAGTTCTGTATATTGAGCATCCTGCATCTGCCCATAGGTGCAGAGCTATACGGGCCAAATATACATGAATCATGCATACCCAGCCCTCAATAGTACATAGTCCCCATTGTCAGAGGCAGGGATCTTTAACTACTCGAGTCATTAATTACAAAAGCAGTGATCAAAGCTGTCATTTTTTTTTTTTTTGGTAGACAATTTCTGCACCCTATCTCATCAGACTCTTTCCATTGTGATCATTTGCCCCAGCTTATCCCATCCTCCTGAAGCCCTCTGCCACCCTTGGCAGCATCGCTCCCCCACCTCATCTCCCAAACCCCCCCCCCGGATTTTAGTCCCTGGGAGCAAAGACCGCCACACTACTGGTGCTCCATCTATAGTGTCAGGCAGGGATGGATGAGAGGAGAGCCAGGGGCAATTCTGGGCCTGGAATTGGACATGGTGCATTTGCCCTAGACCAGCCTTCACTACCAATACAAAGTTTGTTTCCATATTTCCTCTTTCCCCAGAGCTCGGTCATGCAATGGCATCTGGGCAAAAAGTGCAGATGCCCGATGCAGCTCTGCCCCACTTGCGTGAGCGCTGCCAACCTGGTGCACCTCCAACCACCGCCAGAGGCTGCTCCTGTGTGGTGCACCCCCCAGAATCCTCCCCAGGAAGAGAGAGCAGCCCTCTGGATGCTTGATCTCTGTCCCCACCCTTGTCAACCCCTGGAGGCCTGAGTCTGTTCCTGAACCCAGGTCACCAGTGTGGCATGAGAAACCTGTCATTTTAACTATATGAGCAAACTAAATGAGTATTGATTATGAATCTACGGTTGTCAGAAATATATTTTTACTAAATATATAATATGAAGTTTTTTCTCTTTAAAAAATACTGCTGCTTTAAATTAAATATTATTAATGAAGTTGACCTAGACAATTAAAGGGCAGCTTTTAAATTGCTGCCACCATTCATATTAGAAGATGTACATGCCAAGCATCAATTATGAAACTTGTTAGAAGGCTTATGTTATCTATTTGAAAATAGTATGCCAAATGTCAGTCTTGTTTATTATAATAAAATCAGTTCCTGCCCGCAGTTTTGTAAGATTAATTAAATCCTTATTCTTTAGGTTTAAATGACTGCATTGCATGCCCAGAAGATGAATGGCCCAATGAAAGACATGACAGATGTATGCCCAAACTGACTGAGTTCCTCACATATGAAGAGCCACTTGGAGCATTCATGACCACCATGGCTGCTTTCTTCTGTCTCATCACTGCTTCAATATTGTGCATCTTCATCAAATACCGGGACACTCCAATAGTCAAGGCCAACAACTGTGAACTCAGCTACCTTCTCCTACTCTCCCTCATGCTGTGCTTTCTCTGTTCCTTTATATTCATTGGTCAACCTACAAAAACAACATGTAGGCTTCGCCAAACATTCTTTGGCATAGTATTTTCTATTTGTGTCTCTTCAGTACTGGCTAAAACCATCACTGTGATCATTGCCTTCAATGCAAAGCAACCCAACAGCAAGTTAAAACGATGGGTGGGAAAAACGATTCCTAATTGCCTTGTTCTCTTCTGCTCTCTAGTCAAAATCATGATATGTAGTGTTTGGTTGGCATGTTCTCCACCCTTCCCAGAGCCGAACACAAGATTGGTAAGTGAAAGGGTTGTACTAGAATGTAATGAAGGTCAAGCTGAATTTTTCTATTGCATGCTGGGATATCTGGGGTTCCTGGCTTCTGTGAGTTTCATAGTAGCCTTCCTTGCAAGGACACTGCCCGACACCTTTAATGAGGCCAAAGACATCACATTTAGCATGTTTATTTTTGTTAGCGTCTGGCTGGCCTTCATTCCAGCATACATCAGCACAAAAGGTAAATACACGGTGGCTGTGGAGGTATTTGCCATTTTATCTTCTAGCACAGGATTACTGAGCTGCATATTTTTTAACAAATGTTACATTATTTTGCTCAAGCCTGAAAAGAACACTAGAAAATATGTAATAGGAAAGGGGAGTTCAAGTAATAAAACTCAAATATAATAATGGGCTATGGTTTTATTTCAAAATCCTGTATCATGGTTAAGATACTTCAGATAACTTAAATAAAGTATATTGTAAAAGTTACAATGCCTTTTACCATCTTTTATTAATCAAACTATTTAAAGAATAACTAATTAAAAAGTCAAGAATTAATAGGTTCATCTGTTTCAGGGTTCCTTCAACTGTTTCAGTCCCATTTTCTAATATTTCTTTTACAATTCTGTTAGTATGGTTCCCATCTCCCCATATATAACCATGTGTGCACACTACGGTACATCAGTGCTAGCCAGAGAGTAGATGTTTGATGAAGGGCCCCGGGGTAACTCTCAAAGCATCCACAAAAACCCATAAACTGCCCTAATTATGGTCTTGAGAATCCTTGTGCCAGTCATTCAACTCACCTGCTTACAGCTTGTACATCATGTCTTGTTTTGTAGTAATCAAAACAAAAGGTTTTAACAAGACTTTATTCCAGCACAACTTGTCCTACATATAGAGCAGCTAACTGTTCTTGCAGTTAGTCGGACAGACTGTCTCCTTCATACATCCTTTATCTCACATGCCCAGTAACTCTCTACATGTGATGTAGAACACTGAAACATTTTTATTTATCAATATTCATACCTTTCCTTGTATTTTATTAACACATCCCTATTTTTCCAAGAGAAAAAATATACAGTAGGTGCATATGTTTTTAACATGGATCAGAGTTTACATATTACTTTTGTTCATGCCTTCTAAATAAAATTCTATCTACAACTTTTTTTTATTTTTTCATAAGAAAACTTTTTCTATCACTTTACATTTTAAAATGCCTCAATATGTCTCTAGGCTTTTTTATTAGTCTACCCCATCTCAATACACCCAATTCTTCAGTAGGCATAGCACTAACAGTTTCATTAGGCATCTTCAGTATAGTATTGTCTTTTACTATTTCAGGAAAATCAGGTAAAGTCCTATCTGGAAAACTAGAATTCGTTTTCTGTTCATGGTCATAACTCACAGGCATTTCACTTTCAGTCTACGGTATATCTGATAAGTTCATGGGTCTCTCAGGTAAATGCATTGGTTCAGTAGGTAAAGCCACTGGTGGTACAGGAAAGTGCACTGATATGCAAACGCTGGCATCACATGTCTCCTGTTTCATCTTTTCAAATGTCCACTTGCAGTAAGTACCAAACAGGATCTTGTAGCTACAAGTCTCAGAACTATTGCCAGTTCTCCCCAGCAGCCATCACTTCTCACTCAAATTGTTTCTCCAGTTTACAGAGGTCTGTAACACTTTGCTGCTGTATCATACATGTCACACTGTTTCTTGTATTGCAAAGTCTTTGTTCTCAGTATAAGTTTATTGTCAGCGTAACATTTTAATTTCAATTTAGGTAATCTAGTACAAATCTGGTGTCCCATGAGCAATTCAGCTGGTGATTTTCCACATTCTAATGGTGTTGCTCCGTAATTTCATAAAGCAATTGATGGGTCAGTGTTTGCATTTCTAGCTTTTTTCAATAACATTTTAATGATTTTCACTCCACATGGGCTTTGGGGGGTGGGACCAAGATGACTTTGCTAGGCTGAACGGATGCAGGACAGAGCTCAGGAACAATCTGTGCTAAAAAAGACCACAATGTTACCATCCATAATTATCAAACATGGCTAAGCAAAGACACCGTCACATCTATTGGTTTCCGATAACATTCTGTAATTTGTTTTTCTTCTGGTTTCTCTCGGTCTCTCCCAATGGAGGTTTAGAGGTAAGCTGTACAGGTAAAATGGCGGAAAAGAAAGCTAAATATCATAAGTAATCTACCTTTAGTTATGCTTCCAGATGATAGGCCATTAGGCTTGGGTCAAATAACTTCTGTGAAGCCCAAAAATGTAAGAGAGATTAAAACTTACTTTGTACAAGGCTCCTCTAAAAGATCTGGTGGTGAAAAGAAGCCATGTCCTTGGAAGACGCCCCAGAAAGAATGATTGAAAGTGTGGGCGAAGTCTTTGTTCCCCCAACAAGACCACAGGGAGGGAGAACGCTGGACATTAAAAAGGCAGAAAGCTGTAAGGATGCTGGTGAGATTGCTCCCAGTAAGAAAATGCAAGGCATTCCCATTGCTGCAATAAATAAAGGGAATACTGAAGAGGCATGGGGGGGAGGTCCATGAGGAAATGCCCTTCAAAAGTGAATCCCCACAGGCAATAAAGGCCTTAGATATGGGAAAAGGGAATTTCTCCAAAGGGGGAGCCAGAGAGCTTGAATCAGGGACATAATCTGGGAGCTTAGGCATAGGATCCCAGTACAGCTAGCTCAGAACTCTCCTGTGAGGAATGGAAGAAAAAACCTGGGAAGAATTATTTTTGCAAAGTGAGGAACAGGTGCAAACATACTCCCAGGGGAATGGAAATATCAATGGAGAGAATGCAAAAAGGGGGAGGGGGGAATAAACTGAGGTCCAGAATATGGGTAGGGTTCTTGGCCTACTGAGTGTGGCAGCAGTAGGGGAAGGGGGCAGAAGAAAGTGAAGCGATGATAGGATCTCACAGGAGACCCAATATGAAGAAATAAACACTGAGAAAGAGATACAACAAAAACAGGATTTTAAATAGTCCCCTACAAAAATCCCCAATAACTAAGAACAAGTAAGATGAGCAAAAATCACCACAGGAAAGAAAAGATAAAGGTACCCCTTCCCCCCAAAGGCCATTGTAATGGTAACCAAGGTAAAAGAAGCAATAACAGAGATGATATGAGAAACTAGGGAGCAAGATTAAAGGGAGGAAAAACTACCATGACCAAAAAACACAAGAACAAAAAGACAAACCAGAAGATTTTGCTAAAGATGTTTTAAAACAAGAAAGAAATGTTTTTTTGAAGTTGGAATCTAAAATGTCATGTGTGCAGGAGAAGATGAAGGATTTTAATGGGGAAATTCATAATTCAAACAAAAGAATCTCTGAAAATGAAAATGCAGATCAGAGATGGAAGATTTAAAGAGGAATTTTCATGATGATCCAAACAGTTACAGCTTGTAATCATTATATGCAGTACTGGACCTGAAAAAGTGTGGGAAATTTGTTATTTTTGGTGAATGTTAACTCCGCCTTCCATACTTTGGCTATATTTTTGAGCCCTGCTGCACTTGCCATTGCTGTTCAGCTGCTGGTATGCTAGCTCCTGATGACATCACTGTAGGTTAGAGGAGTGATTCACACTGTGCAATACTATGCAGTTGCAGCAATGTTGCAAGGGAATCCTGCCAGTACTCAGTGTACATACTTGTCAGGGCATTCAGACTGCACCAAGCAGTGGCACAAGCCTGGACACAGAGCAACTGGGCTGTGCCAGGACCTGGACCGGGTGATAGTCAACGGTGATGCACCATGGCTCAGCACTATTGAATATGGCAAGGGTGGCGCACATACTGCACATGGCGCAGTGGCACTGTACCAGCACAAGCCGCAGAGAGGCTCATCTGAAAGAGCTTGGCTGCCCGAACATGCCGTGTTTTGTTTGGTGAAAAAATATTAAGGCATTCAAAAGTTATGCCACTTTTAAGTTCCCATTATAAGTCAATGGGAAAATCTATATGGTTGTTTTGCAAACAAAGAATGGGGTTCTAGCATCCGGTCAAAGAATTTGCAGCCTCACAGTTCAAGAATCTTTGTCCCTGAGAATTCTTTGACTGCGAGGTCTGCCATCTTGTTTTTGCTTTTCCGATACTAAAAACTCAAATATCTTGGCTCAGGGGTCACTCTTTAGGTAAAAGTTGGATGGGTTTTACTCAGGGGGCCACATTCTGTCAAACCATGCCTTTGGTTTGATGTAAAATGGTCGAAAAATAGAGTTATAACATTTTAAATTCTTTGATCGCGGCTTGCTAACGATCTTTGATCAAGAGCCTGCAAATTCTTTGATTGTGAGCTTCTTTGACAACGATCTAGCATCATGAGGTAAAAATACATTTTTCTCAGCTCAGGGGTGGCCTAGGAACACAAATGAGAGTGGGTTTTGTTCAGGGGGGCTTCGTTCTATCAATGCATGGTGGTGGTTTCATTCAATTCTGCCAAAAGTTGAGTTTTAGCATTTTGTATTCTTTGATCATGAGCATGCAATTTCTTTGACCACGTGCCTGCAAATTCTTTGATCGCGAGATTCTTTGATCATGATCCTGCATCGCGAGGGTGAGATGAGATAGCCCTTTTAAAAATTCAATTGTCTCAGCCCAGGGGTGGCCTAGGAACACAAATGAGGGTGGGTTTTGGTCAGGGGGCTTCATTCTATCGAGGCATGGTGGTGGTTCCATTTAATTCTGCCTAAAACTCGAGTTTCAGCATTTTTTGTTCTGTGATCGAGAGCCTGCAAATTCTTTGATCGTGAGATTCTTTGATCGCGATCTTGCATCGCGAGCACCGGACAAGATGGCCCTTTTAATAATTCAATCTTCTCAACCTAGGGGTGGCTGAAAAACACAAATGAGGGTGGGTTTTGCTCTGGGGCTTTGTTCTATCAAGGCATGGTGGTGGTTGCATGTAATTCTGCCTAAAACTAGAGTTTCAGTATTTTTTATTCTTTGATTGTGAGCCTGCAAATTCTTAGATCATGAGCCTGCTAATTCTTTGATCGTGAGATTCTTTGATAGCAATCTTTGATCGTGAGAGAGGGACGAGATGGCCAGATTTTATCATGCATTAGATAGGGCAATTTCACCAATCTTTAAATTTAAATATCTCAGACACGGTTTGGTCTTTTTAGTTGAAATTTGGAGGGTGTTCTTGGCATGTCCAGTAGATATGAATTGCAGTATTTATGTGTTGGAGACAATTGTTTTTGTGGAGATATTGCATGACACAATTTACATGTTGTGGACAGTGTTTTGCATTGTGCTGTTGGCTTGAAATTGATAGGGTACCTAGCCTTAGTGTTATGTATGTAGTTTTTAGTCATTGTGCCTGTAAAATGTTAACAGGTGTGGAATTCTGCATCTCTGATGAATGAAAATGTCAAACTTTTACATGTTATATTAAGCCTTATTATATTAATAAAACCTTTTCTTTCTAAACCAAATAACTTAAAACAGATAAATACTCTGTAAATAGGTTATGAATACACAAGTAGCTTTAATTACTACTAGATCCTCCCTCAAGGAGTGACATCAGTTCTGGGTGGCACAAATAAATAAAGGCAGACTGAGGGCTGCCAGTCCTATAGTAACACCTGACCTACAGCACACCCTATACAGGACATGCATCAGGGCTTTTCACAGGTGCTGTTTATACAGTTTTTATTTTCTTTAGTTCAGCCCATAAGCTTGTAGTTTCCTTAGAATGCCTTGAGTTGGCCAGGGGGAATGAGAGAATGA
Organism: Neoceratodus forsteri; assembly: GCA_016271365.2. NCBI lineage: Eukaryota > Metazoa > Chordata > Ceratodontiformes > Ceratodontidae > Neoceratodus > Neoceratodus forsteri. The sequence continues at coordinate 30,288,251 of CM028137.1, read as the reverse complement.
GGGCATACTCTCTTCTCCTGACAGTTCAGGAGTCCTTCCAGGAAAGAATATTTTTTTGTTCTTTCTTGACCTGAATCTTCATTCTTTTACACCCACACCATAATGCACAGATCTGCCTTCTGTTAGAGCACTACTGCTGTGCTCACCATTCCCATATAACAATCTTTCTAAAATCATATATCAGAGTTTTTGTGCTTTGAGGGACTGTATAGGGCAGTGTCACTTTATTCTTGTTTTGCTGTATTTCTTTCCTTTATGTTTTACTTGCCTTGAAGCCATCTTATACTGAGGACTTCCACAACTGTAAGGAAATACATAGGGACGTTCCTGTCCCTTAAAGTCCTTTCTTGTAGCAGATCAGCACTTTAACACTAAAAGAAAAGTTTTAGCCGCACTGCTCTGGACTTCCATCCAACAGTGAGTTTAAATATTTTAAGCCCTCTATTTTAGGAGGACAGTAGCAGCAAAGAGTGCTTGCTCAGAGTGCATAGCGTTATATTGGAGAGTGGTCGGCTGGCAGAAAGTAAAAGTAATTTGCCGCCTCACTTTACAACTGCAACACAGCTTAGTGAGAGAGCAGGGAGCAAGCTTGCTTCTTTATTACTTTATTTGTCAGCCATTGGCCGAACATTTTCTTAATTTCACTAAGCTGCTCAAACAACTGACCAGGCAGCTATTCAGGAGCAGACAGTTACAGGGAGTTTTATATTTTACCCCATAGCCTGCTTTGGTTCAGAATACAAAGAACCATACAGTGCGCAGTGTGTTCTTTTACTCTGGAGTGCATTTCGACTCTGAAGTTAGTCACCACAAGAGCAGTTCATTGGGTGGCAGAAAGTACAAAGGAGAGGGAGCGAGGAGCACACCGCTCCTTTATATTTCTTTCAAACCTCTCTTCTTTTGACCCCACTGGGTTTTTCCTTGAAAATGTTGGGGGTGTTTAATAGTCGTGGAGCAGCAGTAAATGGAAAAATAATGTTGCTTCATGATACATAATCCTGCTTTGATGCAGAACCACAGTTCCACTCCTACACAGTGAGCAAAAACTATAAAACTCAGAGAAAGCAGCTGCTTAAGTGCAGCAGAAAGAGAGAGAGAGAGAGAACCTGGAGCCTTTAAGCTCCTTACTTGCTAATGGAGTTCTCTCTCTCTCTCTCTTACTTGGGGCACCAAAAAGGCAACTTTATTTTCCTTCTGGTTCACTCCTTAAGTGAACTGTAAAGCACACTGAGAGCGTTGGCTGAAATATCTTAATCTGGCACTTTGTCTGCTGCTCGCTCCTGTCCTGGACAATATTTTCTATTTTTAACAACTGGAAGCATTTCAGCACCTTTCCTCTTGTTAATACTCATTCCCTTTGTGGATCTTCACTTCAAAGAAGGGCTGGAGGATCAAAAGACACCACAGGGAGCAAGCGGTAACATGGAACAGCAGAAAATGAAAGTGAATTAGACTGCTGCTCTGTTCTGAACTGCACTCCCTTGGCTAGCATTAAGGGCATTTGTTTTAATTTAAGAAATAGTGTAACTCTCTCCCATAGGGTATTTTCATCACATGGGGCACCAGGGAAGAAAACGTGTTGTGTTTTATTGTTCCTTTAAGCACATCAATTCTATCTCTAGACACTAGGCACTTTAACCTTAGCTAGAACATCAGTCTTTGGGGGGATCAGAGGAGAACACAGTCACCTTCCTAGGGGACTGTCCTATGACAGGGGCCACCCTGTCACAGACAGTATTTGCATTGCCAGATGGATTTCAAAGTCTCATCCATGATCTGAATGGATTAATTTGAGTGTTCCATTATGCACAATAAATGTGGCCATCAAAATGCATGCAACATCTGTAACCTTTTAGTCCTTGGTTGGATTCAGCTCTGCATAATGTGAGCAGTCATCTGTGATAACCAGAATGCTCTCTCTCTCTCTTTCTTTCTCTCCATATCTATATAGATATAGAGATATGTGTGTGTGTGTGTGTGTGTGTGTGTGTGTGTGTGTATGTGTGTGTGTATATATTCTATACAAAAAACTTCATTAATGCATTAGTTAGGGTTCTTCTACAGTGAAAAAAGTGAGGAAATTCAGGGTTAGGGTTGAAAGCCCCCTTGAACCCCCAGCCCACCCCCAACCAGCATCAGGATGTGCGTTGGGGTTGTTAGCTAACTCTTACCCCATCACATGTGTAAAGAAGCAGAGGTATAGGAGAATGGGGTGAGAGTTAGGACCAACGACCCCAATGCACACCCCAATGCTAGTTGGGGGGTGGGCTGGGGGGTCCAAGGGGGGCTTTCAACCCTAACCCCAAATTTCCTCACTTTTTTCACTGTAAAAGAACCCTAACTGATGCATTAACAATGTTCTTTGCATAGAATTTCCTTACTTTTTAAGAAAGAATAGAAAAGTAGATAGTTGCACAAGTTGGTGAGAGCATGGGGCCCAAAGGGCCCTGTGCTCCCACCAACTTGTAAGTGTCAGGCCACATTACACACCCAATGACTAAAAAGTACATTCACAATAGCAAGGCCAGCCACCAAACAAATGTTAATCTAGTAGAACAATAGAAAACGCTGTCCACAAAATGTAAACTACGCCACTCAATATGTCCATTAAAAATATATTGTCTGACTTGTAAACACCTCTATTAACATCTACAGGACATGCCATCAACACCCTCCAAATTTCAAGTAAAAACAGCAAACCATGTCCAAGATATGACATATCAAAATTTTAAATTTTCATTCGTCAGAGTGGCACAGTTCCATACCTGTTGACATTTAACACACACAATGACTGAAAACCACATCCATGACACTAAGGCTAGGTATCCTATCAATTTCAAGTTACCACCACAAGCAAAATGCTGTCCACAGAACGTAAACTGCACCATGCCATATCTGCACCAAAAATAATTTTCTAACATGGAAACACTGTAATTTTCATCCACTTGACATGCTGTCAACACCCTCCAAATTTCAAATGACAAGGCCAAACTGTGTCCGAGATATAACATTTTAAAGTATGAGATTTTCATTTGTCAGACTGGCACAGTTCTGGACCTGTTGACATTTAACACACACAACAACTGAAAACTACACCCATGACACTAAGGCTAGGTACCCTATCAATTTCAAGCCACCACCACAAGCAAAACAGTCTCCGCAACACGTAAAGTGCATCACACAATATCTCCGCAAAAACAATTTTCTCTGACACGTAAACACCATATTTCACATGCAGAACATGCCGTAAACACCCTCCAAATTTCAAGTAAAAAGACCAAACCATTCCTGAGATATTCAATATGAAAGATTACTAAAATTCCCCTATCTATTCCATTTTAAAAAATCTGGCCATCTTGTCCCTCCCTCGTGATCAAAGAATCTCACGATCAAAGAATTTGCAGGCTCACGATCAAAGAATTTGCAGGTTCACGAGCAAAGAATTAAAATTATTATAAATCAAAAAAGTGAAGGAATTGCAGTATACCACCATCATGGTTCAACGGAACAAAGCCCCCTGAGTAAAACCCACCCTCATTTGACTTCCTAGAATACCCCTGGGCTGAGAAAATTGATTTTTAAATTGGGCCATCTCGTCCCTTGCTCACGATGCACGATTGCCATCAAAGAATCTCACGATCAAAAATTTGAAGGCTCACGATCAAAGAATTTTCAGGCTCGTGAACAAAGATTTAAAAATCTTATAAATCAAACAATTGAAGGAATTGTGGTAAACCACCACTGTGGTTCGACAGAACGAAGCCTCCTGAGTAAAACCCACCCTCATTTGACTTCCTAGGACACCTCTGGGCTGAGAAAATTGATTTTTAAATTGGGCCATCTCATCCCTCTCTCACGATGCATGATCGCGATCAAAGAATCTCATGATCAAAGAATTTGCAGGCTCACGATTAAAGAATTTGAAGGCTCATGAACAAAGAATTAAAAATGGTGAAACGTGAATTTTTCACCAATTTGAACTGAACCAATGGCATGCCTCGATAGAACGGACCCTCCTGAACAAAACCCACCCTCATTTGTGTCCCTAGCCCACTGCTGAGCTGAGATATTAATGTTTTTAGGTTGTGATGCAAGATCGCGATCAAAAAATCTTAAGATTTTAAAAGCTTATAACTCTATTTTTTGACTGATTTGGATGAAACCAAAGGCATAGCTCAATAGATCAGAGCCCCCTGAGTAAAACCCATCAAAGTTTTACATAAGAAGTGACCCCTAAGCCATGATATTTGTGTTTTCCAATTGGAAAATTAAAAAAAATGGCGGACCTCATGATCAAAGAATTTTGAAAATCCTCAGGTACAAAGATTCTTGAACCATGAGGGTGCAAATTCTTTGATCACCAGGCAGAACGAGATGGCCAGAACCCCCATTCTTTGATTGCAAGATATACATATAGATTTCCCCATTGACTTATAATGGGAACTTAAAAGTGCCATAACTTTTGAATGCCTTAATATTTTTTCACCAAACATAAAGCAGCATGTTTGGCCACCAAAGCTCTTTCAAATGAGCCATCTCACAGAGCAGCATGCCACTCAAGGGCCATGCAGGACCACATTAAGAATGCCAAAAAGTGCCTCCAAAAATGGATAATTTTGCATTTCTCAGGATTTTTGTACACGAAGACCAGCACTCTGACAGAAATGCAATTGGAAGATCAAGAGATCTAATGCACCCCAACCCATGCACCAAATTTCAGGCAAATCCATTGAACAGGTCCACAGTTATTAACATCCAAACTTTTGACTTTAGAATGTAACTGGCTGCTCAACCCTAACTATAGTGGCACGACCATGCCACTATAATATATAAATATATATATATATATAGTAGTGGTGCAATCGAGTCACTATATTTAGGGTTATGAAGGCACTTCCATGTTAAAGTCAACATTTTGCATGTTAATAACTTTGGACCCATTCAACAGATTTGCCTGACATTTGGTATGCACAGTGGGGCATGGTAGATCTCTTGATCTGCCAAATTTTGTTTTGGTCGTACTTATGGTCTTTGTGCATGAAAACACTGAAAAATGCAAAATTATCCAGTTTTGGAGGCAGTTTGGGGGATTTTGTCCTTGGCCCTGCATTGTGCTGGTGGCTTGAAATTGATAGGGTACCTATCCTTAGTGTCATGGATTTAGTTTTCAGTCGTTGTGCCTGTAAAATGTTAACAGGTGCGAAATTCTGCATCTCTGATGAATGAAAATGTCAAACTTTTACATGTTATGTCTCGGACACGGTTTGGTGTTTTACATTGAAATTTGGAGGATGTTGATGGTACACACACATTTACAAGTTGGTGGGAGTGCAAGACCTGAAGGACCCGTGCTCCCACCAAGTTTCGTAGGTTGGTGGGAGTGCTGGGCCGAGGACCCGTGCTCCCACCAAGTTCATGGAGTTGGTGGGAGTGCAGGGCCGAAGAGCCAATGCTTCCCATCAACTCAGGCCCTGTGCTTCCACCAGTTTCTGCAAGTTGCTCCCACCAACTTGCGCAAGTTCTTACTTTTATATTCTTTCTCAAAAAGTAAGGAAATTCTATGCAAAAAACTGTATTAATACATCATTTAGGGTTAAACCACTAAAAGTCAGAAAATGAAAAAATCTTTAGGTTGCCCCTCCCCCTGGACCCACTAATCATCCCAAGATTGACAGATGATGGGGTGTGTCATTGGGGTCGTAAGACCTGAATGTCCCCCCATTCTTTTTTGCTGTCCCTTGCCAATATCATTACACATGGAATGGGGTGACATTTAGGCTTCACAACCCCAATGACACACCCTGTCATCTGTCAATCTTGGGATGATTGGTGGGTCTGGGGGCAGAGGGGTAACCCTAAAGACTTTTCATTTCCTGGCTCTTTGTGGTTTCACCCTAAATGATCCATTACCACAGTTTTTGCATAGAATATATATATATATATAATACACACACTATATACTATATATATATATATATATATATAAAAGACAAAGAACCTCTTATGCGAAACACTGAGGCAAGGGTTACCCCAAAGGGCATTTGGCTGGGAAGCCAAGTTTCAAGAAAATACAAAATCACACATGCCCCAAAATGCAAAGCATCATGGGCTGCATATGCAAATCAACCTTAACAAACATGAGAATTCAGAAAACAACTCTCACTATTAGTATATATATATATATATATATATACACAAAATCACACATGCCCCCACAATGCAAAGCATCATGGGCTGCATATGCAAATCACCACAGAATGTTATGCTGGTTCAACTTTAAGTTTAAAGTTGAACCAGCATAACATTCTGTGATGTATACCTGATTTTTACTGTGCTTATTCATTTGATATATATATATATATATACTAATAGTGAGAGTTGTTTTCTGAATTCTCATGTTTGTTAAGGTTGGGCTTAAGGTATGGATTAATGTCTCTTCTAACACCTAATTTTTCTGACTACAGCTTATGATGAGCAGACACTATGCCATGATTATAGAGCAGAGAACTGTATGGATACTCCTTTTATAAGTGTCTGAAGCCTGGGCTAATCTTGGGTGCACTACATTTCCTAAGTGCATGCCCAGTGCCTGCACTGGGAACATTCTACTGTATGCAGATGACGCTGTCATCTTTGCCACCCAACGTAACCCTACCTCCCTCCAGAACTCCCTGCAACTTACAGTACCTATAACGATGCCGAAACCTGGTTTAAAGAGCACAGACTGGTCATAAATCTCAAAAAAACAAAAACAATGCTCCTTGTCCACCCCAAAACAAAGCCAGCAACTTCCCTCTCCATATCCTCCCCTGCTCCTAACAGCCACTAGAGCAAGTACACTCTTACAAGTACCTTGGGGTCACCTTTGACTCAGCCCTCACCTACCATACCCATATACTGTAGAGGCTCTTGCCTCAGCTACCAATGTGCAGCTAGGTATCTTATACCACTACAAAAACTGTCTCCCCCCTGCTGCCCTCCGGCTTAAGGTAACATCCTCTATATTATCCCTGGTTGACTATGGACTACCAGTCTACAGTGCTGCCAACACAACTGCACTCAACAAAATCCACCTCATCCTAAACAAGGCATGCAGGCTAATCACTGGGGCCCCTAGGCTCACACATTCAAGCCAGCTCTATGGTATGACAACATTGCTGAACCTAGACGAACGATTGTGATATCAAACATGCCTAATAGCAAAAAAAACTCTTCTAGGGCTATCCCCTCCCAGGCTGACAGCCTCCCTCCACCTAGCTCAGCCCTTGATCAGTACACGGACCTCCTGCAAGGCCACTTTTCTGGTTCCTAGATCTAGGACCTTCCAAGGACAGAGGTAATTCTGCCATAGAGCCCCTTCCTGGTACAACTCGCTCCCTGTCCCCATCTCGGATGCCCCCACAATTTCCAAATTCAAAACTGCACTCAGAAGTAAACTATTAAACACATGTAGTTGCACCTGTCTGTAATCTGAGACGCAACACTCTGTGCCCTGACAATGCCCACTGGGCTGCATCCTTACTGCACCTCTTAAATCCTACCCATTTTCTGTTTGTACCGCCATTATTCCTGTTGCTTGCCCTGTCTCTGTGCAAGAATGTACCACTTCTGATTAAACTGCTACTACTCTGTTACTGCTCATACTGGTGTACTAAAGTGCACCACTGTAACCAAACTGGTTTTCCTGTATAATTGTCATCATCCCATGTGCTTGCTATCTATGCAACCCATATCCTGGAACCTATAATGCTTGTATATGTATTTGTCATGTGCTTTATCACATGTACCTGTAAACTATGTAACCAATATCCTGAAACTGAGAATGCTTGTATTGTATTTGTCCTCTATGTGACGAGGTACCTTTGGAAATGAGCCTCTGGCTGAAAGGTTGTAAACTGATGTGCAAATAAATAAATAAATAAGTCAGTGTCAGTGGCTCAGCAGGTAGCACACTTACCTCTGAGGCTGGGAGATCAGAAGGCTGTGGGTTATATCCCCAGACCAGGCACTTGGGTTACTATCCCACTACTGACACTGCAGTGCAGCACAAAGGGGGTACTGCACTCCTGAGGTGCCATCTCTTGGATGAGATGTTAAACTGAGGTCCCAGGTGGCTGTTAAAAATCCCATGGCACATCTTGAAAAGAGTAGTGGAATTTTATTTACATAAATAAACAAAACACCCACAAAAGGAATACAATACATTTCATTGTACATACTTTTGGTTGATATTGTTCTTTCACTTCAGCAAATTATTCAGAGAATCTTAACAAACTAAAAATGAGAAATAAACCAATAAGAAAAAGTACTGTTACATTGTAGTTACCCCTACATCTCTTTTAGAGAAAAAGAAAATAAAATCTCTAAAAAAATATGAAAGAAATTAAACTACAATCAAACAAAAACATAATTCAAAGTCAATAATTCAAACATATTATAAATATCTCCATTTCTGCTAAATAGTTATATTAAGAATCAGAAAGTTTACTTAATAAGATCACAAAGGCTTGACTCAGATCAAGGTAGTACCTCAAATCCTTTTGATAAACTCAAATACCAGTTCAGCTGTATGAGAAAACAGGGTTCTTCCTTTTACTTTATCAATTTTTGAAAGATCTACCCTAATCTAGCCAAACAATGCTATGCCACAAAACATCAGCCCTCACTTTTGCTAATGACCTATATTCCTTTCTTTTAATCTCCTTTAGAGAATTTTATATTGTTTGAGCAAGAGTAAGGGGGACAGGATTCAGTTGTTGAGTCAAAAACTGGCATCTTGCTTGCCAAAAATAAAATCTGAAGGATGCAAATATAACATTAAGGGTGCTCGGTTGATATGATTTCTAATAACCTGTGTAGTCTCCTAATATAAAATTCGGGTAAATAAGACATTTCAAGTAAGGTCACTGCCATCTGGTGGCCAAAAAAGATAATAAATATTGAGAATGCGGACAGTCTGAAAAAAAGTGTGCCTGTGTTTCTTCAATTTGAATACATTCTGATCTAGTACAGTATTACTCTTCAATAGCTTTATGTTTCATGTTACCCTGCTGTACTAATCTGCCATGACAACTAAGCCAAATAGTATCCCCAAACTCTGCTGAAATTCTTTTATCATTTAGAACCTTAAGTGCTGTAGGTATTTTAGAAGGAATGCAGTTTGGAAATTCCATTTGGGTGACCCCTTGAGACATCATGATGCAGAAAAATAACTGTTTCCTGTAGAAAGTCTTAATAGCCTGTTTGTTTATTTTCCACTGTTTTCATTTTTCAGAGCGTAGAGTCTACATATTGTGGTATATTAGTTTTTAAATTTTAGAAGGAAAATTATCCCATTTACTATAAAAAGGTGTTTCATAACAGATATATCCATTGTTGCCACGGGTGTACCACCATATCCCATCCCCAAGGAAGGATTGATTTGCAATTATACAATGGGCAGAAAAATAAAGGAATCTGATTGGCTAGCTGTCACATTTTGAGAGTGATAAAATTCAGCATCACCAATGCAAAAGGTGCCAGCCTGCCTCATTTAGAATGCCAAGCAACATTGCATTACTACATTCCCGAATGCCACCCACATAGTCCACCATCTTACACTCTCGCTAAGCGACAAAAAGGCTGATCTGAACTACAAAATTGAAATTAACTTTAAAATCAACTACACTCAGGAGCTTGAATTCATATTCACCTCACTGCAGTATTACAGAGGTGAAACAGAAATAGACAGTGAAGCTATCACAGAAAATGTACCTTTGACTGAGACATCCATACAGGTTTCTGAAATCGGTGATGATCAGCTGTCAAATCCTGTCCGCAGTCAATTTCCACTGTGCCTGCTGAGGAGAACTCCATGGCAGCAATCACTGATGCTCCAACTCCAGTGACTACAAATAAAGAAAAGGACTCGTCAACAGAAAGAAACTAGGTACCAGCAATTCCTAACATAAGTAATATTATGACAGCTAACTTGACTGAAAGTGACATTAATACCATACCACCTAGTACTGAAAATGTAACTTAAAAGTATTCTGAAAAACCTTGAAGTGAAAACCAAAGTCGCCGTGAGCGAAACGCTGGTAGTCGCATAGTAAATGAAAACAAGTACAAATCCCAAAAAGAGCATACCACTGGCAGCAGTAATGTAGTCCCTAAAAATGAAAAAATAAAACAATGAAAGGCACCACATCAGACACATCATCAGTACAGACAGCCAATGTACCGCAATGTCATGTAGACTTGTCAGAAGCAGAAATAGTCAGTCTCGAACTTCAGAGAAACCAAGAAACAACAAAAAAACAAACAAAATGGGTACTAAACATTTTTCAGGACTGGCGCCATCAGAAGAATCTCACAATAGACCTAGCAACTGCACCTATCCCTGAACTCAATGCAATCCTGAGAAACTTCTATGGTTTGGTCTGTAGCAGTAGTGACAGTGAATATGTTTTGTTCAGTTCTGTGAGTCTGCGATGTGGCCTTAACAGTCATCTAAATGACCCCCCAATCAGTTGTTCAATTAACATCATGAACGACATGGAATTCAGCACTGCAAACAATGTCTTTAAAGGCACAGTAAAAAAATATCGCCGTGAAAGTAAAGACAGAGCAGTCCACCATCATGCCTTAACCCTCAGTGAGCTAACACAACTCAGAAACAGTGAAGCCATCTGTTCCACATCTGCAATCAGCCTAGTAAGAAAGGTCTGGCTAGACATCATGCTTCACTTTTCCAGATGTGACAATGAGGGAGTCAGGACCTTAAATGTGGATTCTTTTAAACTAAAAACAAGTGAAGATGGTGTGCGCTACATAACAAAAACATTTAACGAGTCAACAAAAAACTGTCAGCAATCTAATGACCCCACAAAGCAGTGTTTAAGGGGCTACATGTTTGAACAACAAGGTGACCCTTTATGTCCTATAGAAAGCTATTTGAAATACATAGCAAAATTTCCCCCTAGCCCACCTCCCTCTTCTGCCATCCCAAAAAACAAAAGCAAGAGGTACTAGACAAAATGGATGTTTGGTACACCCATGAACCTATGGGTGTGAATTATTTGGGAAACATGCTGCCACATATTTGTAGAGAGGCCAGCCTAGAAAATATTTACACTAACCACTGCCTAAGAACCACAGCTGTGACTCTCCTAAGCGATGCTGGCATGGAGGCCCGGCAAATTATGTCAATCACAAGACATAAAAGTGAGTCCTCCTTGCGCAGCTACTGGCAACCAAAACTAGCAGACTATCAAAAATGAGGCTCCATAATAGCATCCAAGAAGAACAAAAACCAAACAATGCTTCCACATGCTCAGACATCTGATGAAGTGACTCCTGTAAAAAGAACACACTGGCCTAAGAGCCCAGGCAATGTCCTTCCTTTAGCAAGGCAAAATGCGACCGTCACACAAACAACAGTCATCTGCAGCCAAACACAGCATAATGAACTGCCTTTTTATCCCGAAGAAACTCTTCCTCCTGACACCACGAATATTCTAGCCCTTCAACACTTACTGCAAGAAACTGCAGCTGATCATCTGCAGGAAAGCCATGTTGCACAGCATATTATGCAAGCAGGATGCTGCAACCCAACAGATGTTCCCTCTCACACCGAAATAAACCAATCAACTAACACCACAGCACGCAGAATCAATCAAGCTGTTAAAAAATTAATTAACTATGGAACAGTGAACTTTTACTGTGGACCAAGCTAACATGCAATTTTATCATAAAAGCAGTTTGAGCAAATTTGGAATCTGTTTTAAAAAATGCCATTGTTTGATTTCGCAATGCTGTTGTTAACCATGCACCCTTCCCCCGAAGCTACAAAGACCTTCTTAAAGCAGTCTAAATGTTACAGCCATTGCTGTACTTAATTTTGTGCCTTATTACTTAAGGTTCATGTTAGAATACAGATTTTAAAAATGTTTAATTGCCAAATGTCGTTGACTGAGTCAGAATTTAAAAAAAATGATTATTTATGCCATTCATTTTTAAAGTTATGTTGTTCATCAATGTTATTCTTTTAACAAAAAAAAAGTTTACAAGTGTATCAGATAACAGTTACTTGTTTATTTAATCCCAAAACTATTTAGACCACATCTTTTATTTGCATTTACAATAAATTAAATCCATTGAAACAAATGTATTTCTGGAACTATTTTTTCTAATGGAGGGATATATGTAAAAGTTTCTAATTTCTACATAAAAATTAAAAACTTTACATACAAAGTAACTTTATAGACATCATATGCCCAATTGTATAATCGCAATAAACCACTTCAGGATGTGGGTGATGCTGGGATTTTACCCACGCCTGGCATGGTTTAGTCACTCAGCCTGCAGCCTCATGACCAAACCATGCCAGGTGTGGGTAAACCCAGCATCACCCACACTGTCATGGTTTATTGCTTAAATAAAGTGAAAAAACACCAGGGGGTTTATCATTCCTAACCCACATGACTTGCATGCCAAATGGGTATAATCTTTTTTGATGGGGTTTAATTGGCTCCCCCAGAGCATTTGAAAAAAACAACTAAAAAGACGGGTCTCAAAACAGGTGGGAGGGGGTAAATAAAGCTGAGATAGGTAAATATAGGTCAGAGAAATTTCTTAATTATAAGTACCCTTTTCTTTCTGGAAAACTTCCAGTTTTTCCAAACCTAGACCTTAGCCTCGCATACAGTAACTTGAGTTCGCTTTCCCAATTTAGCACCTGAAGGTTCCTTCTCCAAACTGAATCCCCAGAATTGAAACAGTGGGACCTACCACTGGAATGGCCACTATAATGTGAACATTTTCTTATTCATTAAAACTTCTAAGTCTAAGGGCTTTACTTTTATCTTTATTAATTACAGCACCTGAAATATGTGGATATTTAATTCATGTTTGCAGTTCATGTCCCATTTCCTGAGCTGACAGAAAAAACTGAGATCATCTGCATATACTGCAATTTTCTGTGGTTCTTCTTGAGGTGAGGGAGTCAAACCCTTTACTGTATGTTATCATTAAGGTATATGTTCCAAAACAAGGGATCTAAAACAAAAGTTTAAAGTAGGGGATTTATGGGACACCCAGTCTTATACCAACATTCATGATAACAAACTTTCCCAGTATCCCATTGACATAAGGTGTTAATCTTACACCTGTATATAATATTTTTATCAACTAATTCATATTGTTTAGTATTCCATAAGCTTCTAGAACCTGAAAAAAATATGTACGGGAAACTTTATCAAAGGCCTTAGCCTGGTCGATTGAAAGCACACGTCCCTGAGGCTTCTTTTGCATACTGAATTCAAGAATATCTCTTAAAAGAGCAAGAAAATGAAAAATAGTCCTTTCTGGAATGGAGCAGGTTTGTGCCGGGTGTATCAAAGTACTAGGCACTTGTTGCAACCTATTACACAAAATCTTAGACAAGATTTTATAATCAGTGTTTAAAATACTAATTGGTCTCCAGTTCGACAGACGTTTCTTGTTTCCTTTTTATGTTTGCTTGCACGCATGCACAAGAAACATGTTGTGGCAGTTTAGGAGAGAAATGGGTTGTGGAGGTGTGGCACTGTTGTGGCCGATGCTGCCACTGCTTTTGTGGGCTTATCTGTGTGTCACCAATGCGTGCGCATGCTGGTGGTGACACTAGTTTGCAAGCATGCCACCAACTTGAAATGATTTGGCCACTGCAATCAGGGAGCACCCCGTCACTGCAGCATCAGCCTCTCACTCCGTTCTGAATAGTTTGCATGCAGATGAGAAGCTGGTGTGATGCCAGGCGGTCCCTGATTGTTGTGGCAATTGGTATTTTGTGGCATATATGTTATTTTGTTTAGGCACACTGCACTTCTACTCATCTTATTGCCATTTCCACTGTTATTAATAAGTGGCAAGAATGGCCACAACTACAGAAAAAGAACTTTCAATCTCCTGGTCGGTTAAAACTGCATGCTGCTGCAGGTGCGGATTTACTGGGGGGGGGAGCTAAGGGAGCTGCAGCCCTCCCATTGATTTGCACCATAAAGTGGCAAAAAAATCAAGGTAATTATAACTAAAAAATCAAACATTGGCTTTAATCAATTCACAAGAGGTTAAAACTGTAGGTCACGATCCTGCCCACACATGCAGTGGGCTCATGAGCTGATCTGACCCCGCAGTGTTTGCGCACCCACTGCCTACCACTACTGTACTAGTAGTAGATCAATTGTGAGCCGAGCTCGAAGATCATGAGTAAAATAATTACTGATTTTTTTTTCATGCAGGTCCGAATCCTGCAGGTGCTGCAGCTTCACTGAAAAGGAAGGAGCATTGGGCTTTCTTACTCTCTCCAAATTGGCTGGTAGTAGCTGCTCTGAGAACTATGTGGCATTACTAACGTCTTTATCCAGTGTTGGCTGCCTGGAGTCAGACTAGCTCTATTCACTTGTGATTGGCATAAAATTAGCTAGAGTCACTGATAAGTGTGCCCCGAGGAGTCAGGACAACCAGTGTCAAGACAGACAGTTGGGTGGACTGGCAGCATACTCACACAGAAAAAAATATTCTTCATTGATAATTCTCACGACTGAGGTGTCAGCGCATGAGGTGTTGGCTTTTTGACCTCTGACCTGTCACGACAGTCAGTTCCTCAACTCACAATCCTGTCAGCAGCAACTCAGGGAAGATACTCTCTTTAATTTTATTTAAACTAGTGCTGCACATGAAATTAAGTCTGCCCCGAGTGGAAAAATACCCCACTATGACTGTTGGGCAGACGGGCAGCAACAACTGTCTTGGCACAGCAAGTGTAACAGATTAAATTTTTATTGCTGCTTACACGTCTGCCACAAGCTGAAATAAGTCTGTCAGGTGGCAGGGCCAGTGGCAAGAAGTTACAGTCGGCACTCGGCAGCAGTATTATACCCTATTACCCAACTGGGCAGAGCTGTTTTTAATTTTATATTAAAGCTCTGGCTGCTTGCAGTTGCACATCATCTTCCCCGAGGAAATATGTGACTGTCGGGTGGCAGACGGGTGGCAAGAAGTCCCATTCGGCAGCAATGATATACCTTGGAGCAGAGCATTTTAATTTTTTAAAGCTCCTGCTTGCACATCATCTGCCCTGAGGAAATATGTGACTGTCTGTCGACTGCCAGGTGGCAGGGCCCCCAGGGTGGGTGGGAAGAGTCACAGTCTACAGCAATGTTATACCTCAGGGCACAGCACCCTTTAATTTTATTATTAAAGCTCCTGCTTGCACATCATCTGCCCCAAGCCAGCCAGGAGTCACTGTCAGTGCTGCACACCACTTCTTTAATAGCAGTGGCCCAAGAAAATAATGGGTGGTCCCCGATATCTCTGGTGTGTGACAGGCAGCACACCTTTCAACTGCTATGAATTCCCTATAGCCTTATGATTTTTACACTCAAATTTACCCTTGCCTCCCCAGACCCCCAGCCTATTGTTTCTGTTTTCGATACAACTTCAGACCCCCGATCTATCCCTCTGCTGGATCTGCCCCTGTGCTGCAGCTCCTCTTAGAGAGCATTGCTTGGTCGAGGCACCAGATTTACAACTGGCTTCCTTTGTTAATTTCAACCCGTGAGGAGTAGAGTTAGTTACTATGTAAACCCATGCAACATCTGCCACCAGTTTTACCCCTGCTAACTCAGAAGATGTTTGGGCTTTTGAAGATGTCTGCTGTGGGTCATCTGCAACAGTAGAATTAGAGTTCATATTGGAGGAAGGTGGTGGGGTAGAGGATCGCAAAGGAGCATATTTATTTTTCAATAGGAGAGATTCCGTAGGCTGCAAAGTATCAACTGAAGATGTGGTTTTCATAGGGCTGCAACTTCTGCTATGGCTCAGACTTCTTGCTTGGGAACGAACACAGGACTCTATGGACTTAGCCCCCAGTAGCGCCGACTTCTTCCAGCGATTACAGGCTGCAACAGTCCAAATTTCTTGACCTGAAGGAGCAATTGCAGGGACAGTAGGCTCCAAAGTATCATCTGAAGATTTAGTTTTCATAGGGCTGCAACTTCTGCTATGGCTTCAACTTCTTACTTGTGAATGAATAGAGGAGTCTGTGGATTTAGCCCACAGTAGGGCTGACTGCTGCCAGTGATTACGGGCTGCAACAGTCCAAATTTCTTGATCTGAAGGAGCAATTGTGGGGGCAATAGCTCAAGACATGGAGGAGGTAGAGGGTGCAGTATCCACTGGAGTGATGGGTGCAATTGTTGTAATAGTAGAGGACTCATCAAAAGCTTGAGGCCAGTGCACTTTTAGAAACTCCAAGACAGCAACTGAAGTGAAAAAATCTACATTTTTATCATTTTGCACAACTCTCATAATAGCTGGGTATGGAGGGTAAATTTCATTATATTGTAGGAGCTGCATACAGTAAATGGAAGATTTCATGCCTAGCAGCATACAGATTGCATAGGTAAGCAATGATGTTCATACCCAGGCTTGAGGTGTTTAACATTTATTAAAGACAAAGGAGAATAAAAAATAAATGTAAAGTGGCCTAGAATCTAAACATCAGCGTAATACTGTATTTTTATTAATGGTATTAATAATAATACATTTTAATAAAAGCAATATAAATGTTTAGCAGTTAACATGTCACCACCCAGTTGCTCACTGTTGTTTTAGCCACAACAATTTCCCTGACAAAGAAATATCTGAAAGTTTCTAGCCTCCTTTTTTACCGCTAACGTTTTAAATCTAGCAGCACTTCAGTCTGAATTGCCAAGTTTATTCTAATAAGGTGCATCACTGCTCCTTCTCTCACCTCCCAGTCCCAGTGTAGATATACTTGGATGGCAAGTGATCACAGATGTGAGGGGGTCTATGTTAGAGATGTGCGAAATTTGAAAATTTCACCTAGCAAAATATTTTGCGTAATTCTCGCATTACATGAAATTTTTCGCCTAGGCGAAATGTAATTTCGCCTCCAATTTCACTTTCATGTAATGCGAAATTTTGCTCAGTTTTTCCCAATTTCATGTGAGGCAAATTTCACCATTATTCTTAATTCTGCCAATGTTTTTCAATTTTGCCAGCGAAATTGCAATGCATTGTGGGTAGATAGCTGAATATCACGTGCAGGCTGTTTCCTGCACATTATATTGTCTCCTGAGTTGGAGAGCAGTTCAGTGTGGTGCATCACAGCCAATAAACCCTTCAAAAACCTCTTTATTTGTGATTTTTGAGAGTTCATTGCTCCCAAAATCTCAGTTTAGTTCCTAGTGCTGCTAGTGAACCTTTTTTTGTTTTGGTGTATTTGAATAATACTTAGTTAAACTGAGGTAGTGTTTTCAGTTTTCTCTGTGTCTATGTCTGTGAGGGAGTTGAGTGGGGGAGGGTCGACCGTGTGGTGTGAGTGCATGTGTATGTGAAAGCAGAGCAGGCTAGTTCCTAATTTTTGACAGATTTCTCACAAGTTGTGAGTTTTCATTTCCATTTCATTTTTATTTGTTAACTGGGTAAGGCCAACTGGGCAAAAACACTTTTTTAGGTCCGACCCGGACCTAAAGACAAAAATAACAAAACATAATTATACAAATACAACAAATTAAATTACATGAAACACACAAACAATATACATGGCAGTATCAAAAACAAGTACAATTTAACAAAGACATCAAATACTTTTTAAATCTATATTTAAAAATGGAATATGATGTAACACTTCTCAGAGAATTAGGTAACATGTTCCAAATACAGGGAGCTTGACAGCTAAAAGACCGTTGACCATAATTATTTTTAAGTAAGCAACCCTCCAACACAATGCCCTCAGCAGACCATAAGGGAGCTCTCATGTCATGAATCGTTACCAGATCTGAAAGGGGGGAAATACCACTAGAGTAAATAGCCTGATGTATCAAATTACCTAACGCATTCACATATATGTACTGTGGAGAGAGCCAACCAAGGGAGTAGTACAATAAACAACGATGGGTCAAAACAGAAGCATCCAGCATGAAACGACAGATGTTCTTAAAGGCCACACTTAGAGTCTGCCTCCCCCTAACACCCAACTTCACATATAAGGAGAGACATAGTCCAAATGGGGTACAAGAATACCAATCGCCAGCCTCCTGCATGAATCCAAGGACAAATAGCATTTAAATTTATAAAGCTGACCCAATTTGGAGTGTACTTTACTCCTAACCATCCTTACCTGAGGAGCAAAAGTCAAAGAGGAACCAAGCAGTACACCTAAATATTTAAATTCTGTAACTTGCTCAAGCAAACCACCCTGAGTATCATGAATTAACAACCTAGGATTATCCCTCCATCAAACAGAGCTGCCAAACAACATTGCTTTGGTCTTTCTAACATTTAAAACCATTTTGTTAGAAAACAAACATGAGCATAAATTCTGGAAATCAACATTTAAAGCTGAATTTATATTATCAACAAACTGTGCTGATAATACAAAATCAGATCATCAGCATACAGCAGACATTTACACTCCAGAAATATTTGAGGGACCTGGTTAATAAACAATGAAAATAGCAGAGGGCCAAGGACGGACCCCTGCGGTACACCGCACCCAACGGGACACACTTTGGAAGAGACAGACCCAATTGAAACATATTGAGTATGATCCCACAAAAAATCATATACAATATTAACCGTAAAGTCAGATAAACACAATGAAGCCAACTTCAAACAGATTAAGGGGTGATTAATCAAGTCAAAGGCCCTGGACAGGTTCACAACCACCGCTCCTGTTAACAAACCATCATTATAACCCTTAAGAATGGTGTCCATGAACCTGACCAGGGCTGTACCAGTCCCACAACCACGATGAAACCCATGCTGCTCAGAACAGAGGACTCCGCCAACCTCCAGAAAATCATTAAGTTGACTTACTAATAGTTTTTCAAATATCTTACCTAAAGGGTTTAATATAGAGACAGGACAATAATCCTCCAGACTAGCAGTGTTAGCCTTTTTTGGGACTGGCACAACCCGAGCCAACTTCCATGTTGCAGGAAATGAATTACTAGAAATACATAAATTGAACATCTTACAAAGAGGTTCAGTAATAAAATTTATGATTTTGACAAATCTATCTTCCAACCCCTTCCCACAATCACCGAAAGAATCTGGCAATGAACACAATAATTTCAACACTTCAGTCGGTGTTACCCACTGAAACAAAAACGTAGATGTTTTACAATTATTAGGCGGATCATCAATAATGTCAGAAGAACAACCTGAGTGTAAAACACAATCCTGATCATTAGATTCTTTAATTTCTTTTAAGTCTTACTATTTTTGTTGGTGTGCTAATTATTTGTTAAAGTTTTCTTACATACTGACCCTTTTTTGGGTAACTTTATCTGAACACTTACTCATTCTGAGTAGTTCTGTTCCTGCTCCCTTTGCTTATTCACGTTTGTGCTTTATTTTTTTATTGGAAGTATCCATGTACATTGGCCACTTGACTTGTTCTTATCCAGGTACACTGCATTGTTGAATTGCTCACAGAAATTAAAATTGTGATCTAGTCTCTGCATAGCAGTGTTCTGATTTTCTATTTAATTTGCTTACCATACTAACCCTTTCCTTCTTGCTACACCACTGGTGTTTACTACCTGACCTTATTATATAGGGGGGCATGTTAGGCAGTGGCACCACTACGGTTAGGCCTGAAAACCATTTGAAACGGTGCAGAAAACAAAAGATTTGTGTCCTGATGGTGGATGTGAACCATATACCTGCGTGTCTGACACCTGATTTCTCTCTGAATGTACTGTAACATGTTTTGGGAAACATTTCTGGACATCTGGACCATGTTAGGCAGTGGCAACAACTTGATTAGGCCTTAAACCATTGGTAAACAGTATGTTTTGGTCCAGGTAGAAGGTGTATAACATATAATAGCATGTGTGACACCTGATTTAGGTCTGAATTTACTGTAAAATATTTTGGGAAACATTTCTGGACTTGTGGGGCATGTTAGGCAGTGGCACCACCACAGCGAGGCCTGAAAAATCATTAGAAATGGTGCAGAAAACAGCAGATTTGGGTCCTCCTGATGGTGGATGTGAACCATGTAACTGCATGTGTGACACCTGATTTCTATCTGAATGTTCTGTAACATTTTCTGGGAAACATTTCAGGAATTCTGGCCTTCTGGGGCACGTTGTCAGTACTGGCACCAGATATGTCGCATCTTCTTAATGTTGCACACAACAATACGAGATGCAACATCACATCTGTGGATAGGAGGACGAAACATGTTAAAGAGTAGGTGATGCCTTCAACATAACTTTAACAAAACATAGCACTCACGAACAATTCAGTTGCATTCCCCATATATGGAGTTTGCAAAGGAAAGGACGACACCTGTCGAAGGCTGTGGGACGTTAGGGCCCTGTGCACAGAGTGTGTATTTTTTAAATTCAGATACCTCGTGTGAGTTGCTTGGACTCAAAGTAAGAAGCAATCACCACAAGCACATATCCATAAAGTGCTCTTTCTTTATTACACTGTGGCATGCAAACAATGTAAAATATGTTTCCATGTAATTAAGATAAAAAAGCCCGCTCTGTCAAGGCACCGTACTTCATGATACATATAAGGAATGATGGTGCCTTGGGGGAGCAGGAGTTTTTAACTTGGTTATATGGAAGTACATTTTACATTGTTTAGTTGCCACGCTAGAGAATCGAATAAAGAACGAGCACCTTATGGACATGTGCTGTGATGCGCTCATCTCACTTTGAGTTGAAGCAACTCAGACAAGGTATTTGAATAAAAAAAAAATTATGCACTAGTCTGTGCACAAGGCCCAGATGGCCAACAGTCTTCGGCAGGAGCCGGCATTTCATTTGCAAACTCAATAAATAGGGAATGCAACTGCATTACACATCATTATGTTGTTAAAAGGAATCTTGTAGGTGTAACCAGCTCTAAGAAGTAGCACACACCACAAATAATAAGGGAATAAGGTGTTTATTAGTGGAGGGGTACACGGACATGGTACAAAATAAGCATAACAAATAGCAGGCAGGATCAGGAGGACAAAGGTAATACAACAATGAGCGGGGAGAACTAATAGAGAGAGAGAACAAGACAAGGGACTGAATTCCAAAGGGAACATAAAACAGAAACAAACAACAGCAATGGTCAATAAAATAATTTTACATACAAAATAAAGAAGCAAAAGGATTTAAGGAATAGATGTAGATTAAAGCGGATAGAATAGATTTATTTATTTTTTTATTTTTTATGGGGGGGCATACAAACAACTGATTGGAATATAGAAAAATGAAAAGAAAAAAAGGCAAATTAATTTGTGCTGCCACATTAAATGCCAGTGGGGCCACCACAGAGTTCTGACAGGATGCACATGATTTTGTCAACATCACACTGTAGTTTAGAAATCTCCCCCTGGGCATCATTAAATTCCTGTCTGAAATTGTTTAACTCTTGTAGGACATGCTGGATTTCAGACAGGACAGCAGATAAGTCCGCATGTGTCACTGGCACTGCTGGCAAGGCGGGAGATGCCTGTGCTGCTGGCTTTGGACAGGGAGGGCCCTAGAGTGGTCTTGATGTTACTGACTGCTGCAGTTTTCTGGTACGGCAAGCACGGTGAGGACATTTAACTGGTTCATCTATGCCTCCCTCCTACTCAACCCCTTCAGTGCTTACACCCACACTGCTCCCCACAGCTGCAATTGATGATGCTGCCACCTCCTGCAATTGAGGTACCATTGCGGCAGGTGGTGGTGGACCATGTGGCTATGCTGGCTGGTTGTCCCTAAATGAGATCCATACTTTCCTCCATGCACATCCTGCCTGCATAGATTGCAGGTGACCACTGGATCACCAACCAATATTAAGTAGAAAAATTCCAGACAGGAGAACTTCGGGGATGATGGAGCCATGGGAAGGGGGTGCAGCAGATAATGCCCCAGGCACTGACTCCTCCAGCTGCTTGGGAGGGGGCACAGTCTCCTGTTGCCTTGGTGGAGGAACAGTATCCTCCTGTGCTGGGGAGAGGGCATTATCTCCAACTGCTGCTGGGGAGGGGGCACAGTTTGCTGCTGGAGCAAAAGGCTTCCTGCTGTGGCATTTCATTTGTGATGGTTAGCTGAAACTCAGGTGCCCCACTGTCTTCATCCTTCTCCATTACGTCCACAATCCACAAACACAACCAATTCAAATAAACAAACAAAAAAAAGAAACAGAGATACAGACTCAGAGAGAGCTGGGGGGGGGTCACACACACATACACACACGATCACACACACACACACACACACACACACACACACACACACACACACACACACAAACACAACCACCAGGTACTAAAATATGAACTATGACAAAGACAAACAAGAAAAAGTTAGAAAAAAATAGCACAAATTAAGCAATTTAGGTGTAAAAGTGCACTCTGCAGTCACAGGGAGTATAAATGCTGCCTGCTTCCTCAAGATACATAGCACAGGAAATGAACCACTCACTTCCTGCCTGTTTAGACTCAACCATGTGACCACCAGCAGAGCGAAATGCCCAAGTTTGCCTAATTTCACATCAGATGTGCAGGCAAAATTGGCGTCGAAATTGTTTCATTAGGTGAAATTGGCGATTTCGCCATAATTTCACCGGCGAAATAAAATTTTGCTGCATCTCTGGTCTACATCCCTTTCACCTTCGTTGCAGGTTTCAAGTCTTGGATCCAGACTCCTTTTTGGCTGTCCTCTCTACCTTTATACTACCACCCCAGGGAGGCTGGGGACCCGATCCATGCTTCTCTAAACGCAGAAAAGGGGATAAAGTTACTTGTTGTGACGCAACCACACACAGGGTAGGTGGGCGTCCTTCTCCCGCTATTTTTGGAAACAGCATTGCTAAAAATAGCTCTTTTCCAGGTCACAGACAGTCTGACTGTGGGGGAAGGGTGCAGGGGGGCAACCCATGTGCCTGTGACTTTAAGAAAAATTGGACAATGCTGACCTCGGCGGGTTTCTTGTCTCTATCACCCCCTGCATCTTTGCAGCCAATAGCCATGAAGGAGGTGGCACAGTTGGAGGTATGTATGTGTTTTTGTAGACAAGCTCTATATAGGCTTTAATGACTGTAGGGCTGTTTGCTATCTGAGTTGTGTTATCCCTTTCTTACTGTGAGGTAACTGGAGCTGCCCCAGCAGCTCCCTTAAACTAATTGGGGGGGCTTATGATATGAGCCCAACATCATCAATCTTCTTGCTCACTACATGTCATAAACAAGGGAACAGGAGTGAAAACAAGTAGCATCGCCAATGGCCTTTCACTGTTTGAGCTTTCAAGAAAGAAGACTAAATCCTTGGATGGGATTTATTCTCAGGTGGAAACAGTACACCACTGGACTGTGGCTATAAACCCTGGTGCTTACATTGGAATAATCTCTAGGCATGCTTGCCAAACCACTGTCTCCACAATCCAAAACAGGCAGATCAGTTTATTTTTTTTTAACCAGGTGAGACACACTAAGCTGAAGCTTGTTTATAGGTGTGACCTGGGAGCACAAGGAAGTTAAGGGGCTTGCTCAGGGTCACACAGTATGCAAGTGTGAGCTGTGGGATTCAAATCAAGGTCTTCAGGTTTGCAGCTAAGAGCCTCAAACCACTGCGCTATATTGCCTCCAAATCTTTTAAATGATGACCACTCTGGGGCAGTTCTTCATTTTAACCCCAGAACCAAGCTGTCCAACATGCACATGGTGCTGTCCACGTTCTAAGCTGAGATTTTAAAACAAAAATTCATACTCTAACCCCTGTGGGTTGGGCTTCCCTCTCAACTGGGTTAGGGGTCAAAGTGGCCCTACCGGTATCCACTACCTTACTGGGCTGGTCCTAGATGTTTTTCTGTGACTCATGTTTTTTTTTTTTGCTGCTAGTGAGGGGGCTCATATCCAGAGAAACAGAAATGCATGGTGCCTCCACCAAGAGAAAGATCTCAGTCGGCCTGATGGATGGTCAGAAACCCCTCCCCAGGATGCTGTACCTTCCCATCTCACCACATTGATCATTCCTCTCGTAAAGGACCCCCCAATGCAACTGTTACCCCAATTAGTATACACAGTAAGGCTTTGGAGATAATAATGAGAGGTGGCCTCAACAACAAAACACAACTTTATTTCAGGGGTGCAGCCTGTAAGGAAAAAGAGTTAGAGCAATAGTTAGACCCACATGGCTGGTCTTCTCATGTCCTGCATAGGCTCAGACTAAACTCTAAATACCTGGCCTGATATTAGCCATGCCCACCAGACATCAGTCCTCCTAGATTACATTTAATAAAACCTGACCAAGCTTACGGAACTGGGGGGGCGGCAACCCTCAGGGGATAAGCTGTGGGCTGTGGTTGGGGATTCCAGAGAGGATGTAAAGAATAGGCTGCTGGTGGGTTGGACCAGTAGATGACTCCTACAGTATGGCTTGGGCAGGTGGAAGGAGGACCTGGGAGCTGGTGAGGAGAAATGGGGCAAAAATTGATAGTATAAAAAAAAGAATGTGTTGGCCAACTACCATGCAAACTTAGAGACATCCCTCCTCCTAAAATTACCACACCACTTCCCCCTCTCCTCTCCTCTCCCTCCTCTCCTCTCTCTTCCCAACCCACTACAGCCTACTACAGCAAAGTATGGAAATTATGTTTCTAAATGTACACCTGCAATGTAAAAAATCATAACAGTTTGTAAGTTTTTTTTTTATGCACACAAAAAAAATTGAAACAGTAACAATACACTTCAGTTTGTGGTATATCATGGCATACTGCCACCTCTCAAGTCACTGGTGCAAGAGTCATTTGGTCTGCCACCTCATGATTCACAGACCATCCGATGCATGGCAATATCCCATGATATACCACACCCTGTCATGTATTATTCCTCCATTATCAACCATGTAGGCACATGCCTGCAATCTGATTGGTTAAGAGCCATTCCAGATTGTGGCACTATCTCATAACACTATAGCCTAGAAAATGTTTCTTCCAGCATAGTCTTATTTATGTGTAATCCATTGGATAAAATCAGTAATGTAAGTCATCATTTGGGATAATGCTACTTCTCAGGTGGTTGAAGACACTCAGCTATGCCTTGTGCCTCACCATGCATCCAAGGTGTGGCATAATAGAACCACAGGAAAGTGACAGACAGAAAATATCTAACAGTCCTTCTAGTCTGTCCCAATGTTCCCTACTTGGAGATGCTGTAGTCTCTGTCCTCCCTACTAGTCATCCCCTCCCCAACACACACACACACACACACACACACTCTCTCTCCAGCTGATTTCTTACTTTCTCTGTGTCCTAATTTCTCCAGCTATTGTCTTTGTCACCCCAGCCTGAACATGACATTTTTTCCACCCATCCACCCCCTCCCATTCTGTGAAGTAATACTGTCTGATGTCCTTTATTAACCTTGCTTCTCAAACTTGAGTACATTTCCCCTGGTGGATGCATTGTTTCTTAATATGAACAGACATGTTGTGTCGACTCTGTTGAATAGTTTCATGAACTTGAAAGGCTCTGTCATAACCACCTCCCCTCTTCCTTCTGTCCTGCAGCTACTCCATATTGAGACTTTACAGTCTCTCTCCATACACCACCTTGCCCTGCTAAGCATGGATCATGTTCGTAAAGGAGGCAGTATAACACAGTATAGCACAGATCATGTTCGTAAAGCAGACAGTATAGCACAGTGGGTTAAGGCTCTGAGCTGCAGATCTGGAGACCTGAATTTGAATCCCACAGCTGCCTAGGTGCATACTGTGAGATCCTGAGCAAGTCATTTAACTTCCATGTGCTCCCAGATCGCATCTGGAAACAAACTTCGGCTTAGTGTGCTACTCCTGGTTAAACAATGCCCCCTTCCTTCACTGCATGGTCTCAGATCTCTCTGTTCTTCCTTAGGTACAGGCATCAGAACTGGACATAGTATTCCATCTGCAGTCTCACCAGTGACATATACCGAAGCAATATCCTCTCCTTTCTCCAGCTGGTAATCCCTCTCCCTGTGCACCCCAGCATTGTGTGAACCTGCTATTAACTGCAGCTAATCTGGGGTAAATAATTCATTAATCTATTAAACCCACAAGTCAAATGTGTGTGGCAGATCCTGTCGTAACATTTTGTTCAATACCATATGAGTTTTGACATGCCAAGAATGCACTATGCTGCATGATCACATAGCATGAAACATATCAGCTTCCCCCCCATTACTGTGCCAGCTGCATGAGTTGGTGCCAATTTCCATTTCAAATAAGTGGTTAATTGGTGTAGTTTATATATTTATTTATTGGGTTTTGGTAACCAGGGAGGTTCCTTGAGACAAACTGCCCTTTTTCGGGAGTGACTCACAATTAATTACAAATATTATAACAAGCAAACCTTATACAATAAATACACAGGATTTACAATAAACAAGAACACGTACATAGGTCAGATATCAGTTACAAACAGAATGCACGGTTGTCATATTGGCTAACTAGACAATGGGCAGAACCAGCAAGAGAAAAACAAGATGAACAGTAGATTGTTAAGTGTAATATGCCCTGTTAATGAGTTTGAATTGAACAGTTCTATTTTTTTGTTGATGTGTAGTATTGAATATCAGTTAATATATTTTCCCACTTTCCCATATACATTTGCTGACCTAACTCTTCACCCCATTTTTATGTTTGCGTGCGCAGATGCGCAAGAAACATTTTGTGGCAGCTTGATGGAGTAGCAGGTTGTGGAGGTGCGGCAGTGTTGTGGCCAATGCCACCACTGCTTTTTGGGGCTTGTCTCTGTGTCACCAATGAATGAGCACACTGTCTATGACAGTAGTTTTCAAGTGTGCCACCAACTTGAAATAAATTCAGAGCTGCAATCAGGGAGCGCCTAGTCCTTGCAGCTTCAGTTTCTGGTTCCGTCCTGAACAGTCTGCATGCAGACAGATGTGGAGATGTTCGCCTATGCAGTTTGCCAAGAGAAGCTGATGCTGCGATGCTGGGGTGGCCCCTGAATGTTGTGGCAGATTGTACCTTTTGTGACAGTATGTTTGTCTTCCCTGTCTTTCTCAATCAGAAGTACCTTGTGCTACTCGGAAATGATGCAGTTTCATAGTGTGTGCTAAGCATTTTGTGAACATATTTTATTAAGTGGTATACAAAAATCATTTGCACACAGATTCGTTTTTAACATTTCAGTTCTGACTTTCAAAAACCCTCCTGCTACCATCCACTGTGTGCTGTACCACCCCACCCATCCAGTCCCAAATGCAGGGTGCCGCCTTGTCAGTCATGTATCCTGCTGGCGAGCACAGCTGAGATGGCATAATGTCACACTTCCCTATCCCCCTCCTCAGCCATTGTGGCAGTGACAGTTGCTGTGTGATCCCAGCCACCTAGCATGCAGAAAATCTTATTAAAGCAGAATTTAAAGTTTTCAGTCAACTGTACATAACTGGTTATGGGAAAGGTGTTTGCAAATAACAGGCCACTGAGTCCGTGTTTTGAGGCTTTCACAAGCTCTACAGTTTGTTCTACTTTTTAATGCCTGCTCACCTGCTCTTCACAGGGCTATGTGCCCATGAGGAGAGGCAGCTGGTGGGCAATTCACAAAGTAAGTAAAGTAAAAGTAAAGTAAAACTTTATTTTTAAAGCACTTTTCAGAACCAAAGCACTGTACAAACACATTCAAACCATGCAATTAAATTAAATTAAACAATCAAATTTAAAATCCTTCAGAGTAAGCTTTAGAGAACAAATATATTTTGAGCTCAGATTTAAAACTTGAGACAGTCAGGCATTATCTTATCCAACAAGGTAGAGAATTCCACAGGGAAGGGGCAGCATAGGAAAATGCACGTGCGCCAGATGTCTTTAACCAAATCCTGGGAATCTCTAGCAATCCCTCGTTGGCGGATCGGAGTGAGTGGGAGAGGCAGTAGGGAGTAAGAAGATCTTGCAAGTACTGGGGTCCCTGTTCATACAGGGCTTTATAGCTCAGTAACCCGACCTTAAAGGTGATCCGCCACTGAACTGGCAACCAGTGCAGTCCACACAGCACAGATGTAATATGACTAGACCTAGATGTCCCAGTCAAAGGCCTGGCTGCTGCATTCTGCACTAGCTGCAAGTGATGGATATCAACCCACGACAGCCCTAGGTAAAGGGCATTGCAGTAATCAAGGCGGGAGGTCACGAAGGCAAGGACCAATATGGGAAGGTCAGCCGGAGGAACCAGGTGTTTCACCCAGGCGATATTCCTAAGATGATAAAAGGAAGATTTGACAATGGCAGACACCTGTGATTTCATGGTCAAACCATCATCAAAAATAACGCCCAGGTGACGCACCCGGTCTGAGGTCAGGAGCTGGACACCATCAAGCCATAAGCCTGATGGAAGCCAAGCCCTAAGATCCACCTCAGGGTGACCTGGGTCCACAACCACCACCTCGGTCTTATCCGGATTTAACCTCAGCCAGCTAGTGTTCATCTAATCTCTGATCTCAGCTAGACAGCTGTTAAGCATGGAGATCGCATCATCCTGTCCGGGAATAAAGGACAGATACAGTTGGGTATCATCTGCATAGCAGTGAAAACCCAAACTGTATTGCCTAATGATCTCTCCCAATGGCAGCATATAGACTGCGAACAACGTGGGCACCAGGATGGAGCCCAGCAGCACCCCACAGGACAGGAAGAAGGTGTCAGAGGAATAAATTCCAGTGACTCCCTATATGGGTAGCAGAGGTAACCACCTGTGAGGCCCAACATAGTCATAAGTTGGAGGACATTATTTCCAAACTGTGAGAGTTCATCATCGATCCAGGCATTGAAGTCACCCAGTATTAACCATCTGGGTGACTCCAATGCCACATCGATAATGAAGTTTGCAAACTCCTTCAGGAATTCTCCACCATCCCCTGGTGGACGGTAGATGAGGAGGATCATAAACCCTACACCTGCTCCCAGGATACACTCAAAAGATCGAGTGCAACCCACTGGCACATCCACAAGGCTCAGCTCCATTTTAAATAAGATGGCCACACCCCCGCCCCTATGATCCAACCTCGGGCGGTGTATCACTGAGAACCCAGCTGGAGCAGCAGATGCCAGAATAGGGCCTGCATTCTCATCCAGCCAGATCTCGGTGATACATGCCAGATCAGATGTTGCAACAAGATCAGTTCTAATAGCGGCCTTGTTCCTAATCGACCTGGCATTACACAACACTGCCTGGGTTGGATGGGTTTTCAAAGGAGGATCCCAGGACCTGCCCACAATTTGTGGAGCCCTTGGGTATGGGAGTCAGGCAGGTAACACCCCTTTCTTGACCCCATTTCACCCCAGGGCATCTCCTAGTCCCCACTACCTCTATCTGCCCACATTTCTCCATTCCCCCACTGTGCCCAGTCCATATACCCTTCACTCGCCTCCTCACAATCCCCAATGACCGACATCTTCTATAAACTTCGGCCGATAATGGGGGACAGTGAAAGGGGACGTAAATCACGGAGCACAGTGGAGGAATAATGCCTGACCATCTTAACACCCTCCCAGCACATCCTAACCAAAATAATTAAAACCAAATAAATCCAAGATTTTGAAATCACAATATCATTTTATAGTTATTGTCAGCACACATACACACCCACCCTCCAATGAGGCACATCTCACACAACCATACACCATACAAAAATCCTATCAACCATTCTCATACTACAACACCATTCAGATCATCAGTAGCAAATAATTATCAACAAAATAAACAGATTATTTGAATTACAGTCCAATTTAAGTCCTATAAAAGTTTCAATCCATGTCAGTCCATTCTGATTCATGCAGTTTGTGTTTCTCAAATTTAATGCAGTATCAAATCTAGCACATATCAATCTAAATCCAGCTTTAGTTTTGTTGAGGGGTCAATGGATCTCTCACTTCTGTTGGCCAAACCAAAACTCACTTCAGACTCTGCTCTAACCAAGAATCCAAAAGAGAGTGCAGAAAATTTATGATGCAGTTCAAGAAAAGATGGTGTTCTCAGGAGCTGAAAGTTTTTTACAGCTTAAGGGGAAATAACCACCTCACCAGGAGGTCACTGCCCCCAGTCGAGTCCACAGCAATGGCTCCCGGCACAGAATCCACTCACCAGCAGGTTCCCCGGTGTACCTAGGAGACACCAGTTACTCGGGTCCGTTATTCAACAGACCCAAAACTGGCGCCACCCTCCCTGAACCCAGCCAACAGCAGCAATCACCCCAGGCAGTTCAGCCTAAAGTTCTCAGTCCAGAACACACTCCTTAGTTTAAATTCCAAAATAGCAAACAGTCAGAAATACATCAAGGAGTCCAAACAAACTCCTCTCTCTGCTTCGGAAATTCTTACCACACCAGGGATCAATAGAGATCAACAAAGCCAATTCTTCCTCCCAGACACTCCAAATATCCCAGCCACATAAGTCCAGCACTCCAGTCGGAATCCGGTCTTCAGGTCTTCAATTTTAATTTTTTAATCAAAATATCACCGATCACTACAGAGTCGGTCAGACTCCACACACAAAAAAGAAAGGTTTCCTCCTAACAGCAGAGTCCCGGTCATTGATACAGTCCGAGAGATACGACATGCTATCTGCATGCTATCTACAGACTCTGTATACAGTCTTAATCCAGTAAAGGGATTAAAATAAAACCAACAGTAACAAATTAAACGTGCTGGAAGATGCTAAAAAAAACCAAAAAACGCTAAAAATGCCAGAGAGCTCAAATGAATAAATAAACAGGAAAACACGGCACACATAGCACAAACGGTGTAACAGCACAGCGATACAATGGCTAGCCCAGCGTGGCCACCATCTTACTTCTAATTCTTCTTCCCCATGGGGGAAAATCAGGGAAAAGGCAGGGTGGCTAGGGCCCATGAAAAACTGGAGATCTTCTTACTTTTTTTTAGTTTTGTATGAACCCCCAAGAAGCCAGACAGACAGTTGTGACACAGCTCCAATCCCCAGAACCCATGTTGTGCATTCTCCCCAACCACACTAAATTACCCCCACCTGTGAGCTACACAGTGATTGGTAACCATGCTTGGAAGAGCTGAATGATGAAAGACACAAAAGGATGGGGGGGATGAAATTCCCACAGCAAGACCACCGCAACAAAACAGACAATACACCGACCTCTCACATTGGACCTTTCTGTCCCACCAGAAGTCGGCCTCACAATAACTGCACCAGTCCTGATCTGAGGCTAACAGGACCCTGCAATCTGGACCAATTTCCCCAAACTGTACATGATGAAGAACTAACCTAGGATCCCATCAAGTAAGATGGTGATCCTCATTCAGTTTACTTCCTTGCTGTGCATCCTTCTCTTCTGCCTGGTTTTCAATAACCCCTTTTGGCCCTTCCACCCTGTGCCTACTCCTAGCCCACTGGTGGAAAGGTTGGACCCAGGGATCAGTCATGGCTACTGGCAATCGACTACCTCTGAGGTGTTCGCTGTATGACAACGGTGAAAAACTGCCACGGGGTTACCGGGTGTTCCGACCCCTGTAAAAATGAGGAACCATTATTTACTTTTTTCCAGAATTAAAAAAAATAGTCTTCAAGCATTTTAATTAAACATTTAAAAAAGGTGACTTGTTCGTGCAGACAGAGTTTAGTTTAGTGACGCCATGCCATTTTCAGCAATTTGCCCCAGACATAAGGGGGAAAGGGCAATTGTTTAACCAGGAGAAGCACACCAATCCAGAGTTTGTTACCAGGTGCAACCTGGGAGCACAAGGTAGTTAAGTGACTTGCTCAGGGTTACACAGTATGCAAGTGTGGGCTGATGGGATTCAAACCCAGGTCTGTATGTTTGCAACTCAGTGCCCTTAACCGCTATGCTATACTGCCTCCAGCGAACACTGTTATGTCATTTTCTATTATCAGACCTCATATGAAAATAATATAGTGACACTAAAAATACATTTTGAAAGACAGATCAGTCACAGATAGTATCACTGAGATGAATATTGAGGGATCTTATTCCCTGGGCAGTGATCACTGAGCTGCAGCTCTATGTTTATAATGGCAAAAAAAAAATGCAGCTGGTGTTAACTTAACGTAGTGTACTTGGAAATGGTCAGAAGCAAGTGAAAAATACTCCTGTAAGTCCTAATAATCTAAACAGGGCAAATACAAAAGTATATCTCTGCTCTATCAGATCGCCAATATTGTATACCTCCAAGATCCCCCTACAGTCTCAATAAAAGCATTTAGGACTGTGATTGCTATCATCACTCCTTGTTCCATTTAGAGCTCCCATTATTTTTTACATACCCCACTTTCCGATATAGTGGCATCACTAACATGCTTCCCGAACAAGCATCTCTCTATATGGAACTTTAATGTCGGTGCTTAATTCTTTATTTTTTTATTTTCTCCGATCCATTAATTGATCTTTGGGGATAGTGGAGGTATCATGGGTGATTCAGGCAGGTCGGGGCTTATATACAAATACAATGTTGCTAATTTGAGAAAATGCAGTTGTAAAGGTACCAGGCTGCTGCCTGGTCTGCTGTAAAAACCTACTCATCTGACTGATAAACTTTCATCACACTGTACGACAAACAATACCGGCAAAGAAATAGAAAGTAAATAGAAATACCGGCAAATAAATGAAAAAGTAAATAGAAATTTAGGATACATTTAATAACATTAGGCAAGTTTTCAAATGGATGCAGATGAAATTTGTGATAAATGCTCAGTGCTAAAGCCTAACTCAGATATAATACCACACATAAAACTATTCATAAGAGATGGCTGTAAACTAGATACCTTTATTTCAATCTATTTTTCATTATGTAACAACTATCTGTGGTAGAAACCGGACTCTTGTGCCATGTAACAATTGATATTAGTGTTACCTAAACATGAACAAAAATGAACAACATGACAAATACATGTCTACTGCATACCAGACTGCTCGGGGAAAAAAACCTGCATGCTGAAAAAGGACTGGAAGACATTTCAGTTGCAAATAATGCATTTATTAAATCACAAAAAGAGACATGTAAATGTTTCCTATCGCATGTATATCCAGTACAGCAATACTGTGCTCTTTTGAACCCACAGTTCATACTGGTAATAAATTGAAGACTTTGATAGAAACAACTTCTTCTGAGGAGACAGTCTGAAACTGAGTTGCCCACACAAATCCTTTTGAGAATTGCTGTTTTTATATGCAGTGATAATTGTAAAATACAGATCTGGTTATAATATTGCATAATTTATAAAGAGACAGACATACAGGACAATCAGGACAGGCTGAGAGCTGTACTTTTCCAGTGGGAAGTGAAACTGTCTTGTTTTTTTGATTTACATCACTGTGATCTCTACAGTGAAACTGCTGATAGAGTGCAAATTAATGACTACAAGACTTCAGAATGTAAGTAGAAACAAACCCTCATCTACCCTATAGTGGTAATATGTCTGTGAATTAGGTAGCTGAGGAGGGCATATGTGCATCTGTCCCAGGTCCCATGGGAGACTGCATCCAGATGCAAGGGGAGATCCCAGCTTAGCAAGGTGTAGGAACGCTGCAAGGCTGTCTTCCTGCCTAGCCAAAGCTCCACTTTCTCTTTTTCTCCCTTCCTCATGGAGACGCAATGCCAAGAGCAGGTGTAAATGCAATGTGTGTCAGTGACCCCCTTCTAGGAAATCAGTGCATCCCTTGTCTCCCTGTTCATACTCTGCTTGCACTGCCACCCAGGGAAAAAATATTGGACAGTATTTGAATTTAACCCTTTTTTTGTGATACTTTCGAAATGTGGCTTTAAAAAAAAGCAGATCAATTACAGATGATACAAAACCAAAAGCTCAATAAAAAAGGATCGTATTTATAAAAAAATGTTTGTACTTGATTCTGTTAATGTACTTGTGATGTGTGGTATGTCCCAAGTTGAATTAAAGTCCTAGGAGAAAGGTTGATGTATGTATAATTAATTAATTAAACATATCTGTTGTTTATCTTAATCTTCATTCATTAGGACCCTGGATATAATGATGGTGGAAAACAGTTACAAGAGGACATTACTAGCATGACTATTTCATGACAGACTCCGTTGTACAAGCAAACTGCTCAATGGACATGACTTATACCCATTCAGCAGTGGAAGGTAGCAGGCTGAGGGGAAATGTGAACATGTTATATGGTATAGGTAGCACCACCCCCACCCCATAATATGTATAGTTTATTTCCCGACGTGAATAAAAAAATACTTTTCAATTACTAACCAAAGACAAGTCCTGTTAGTTCCCCCAAAATTCTAAACATACTGGAAGTCTTTGGTAATGTCCTTTTCTTAAAAGCATAGTACTTCCTTATGTATACTGCCTCTTGAACTTTTTCATTGGGCTCCTGAAACTTAACTTCCAATGCCCTGACACTTATCAATCCCTAGTCCTCCCCAGGATGCCCCGATGTCTCCCAGCATAATAAGTAAGAAAGTGCTTAGTCTACCCTGCTAGCAATGCCCAGTTCAGGGATAAAATAAAATACAATAAACAGTGCTTCTGGACAAGGGATAACACCCACTCTGTCCACCCCCAGGCTGGGTCCATGTACCCTCCACTCTGGTCTGTTACACACATTTCTTGTAACATTACTTGCTATAATCACCGCATTTATTCAATGTTAGCCCCACCCACTGAAGTCTGAAAAAAACAAATACAGTGAATGGATTCAGAGTAGATCGTGACTTGCACATACCGGATGGCTACCCCTGTAACTCCTTACTCTCACAAAGTGACTACAAATCAATTTCTGAAGTGCAATTAGAAGTGAGAGCTGTCATGTAAACACAAAAACCATGGCAGTTCTGATCCGATCACAAGCTAACCACACACTGCTTATTTTCATCTATTTCCTTGTCCCCCCCCCCCACACACACACACACACAAAGGCACACACACATCCTTCTGACCTGCTCAACTTCTTTTGCTGCATCCTGGTCATCCCCACCCCCCATATTATTTTAACCCTTATGCATCATGGTCAGACAATTTTGTTTTTGTTTACAAATATTCATTCTGGTCCTTATGATTACGTTCCGTTTTACATTCCCTCCTACATCAAGCAGCTGTCACTTGATTCCATTGCATTCTTCCATAATCAAGGAACTACTTGATTATATTTGCTTTTTATAATACTGTCACAAACTATAAATACAGCTACTATGCCACCCATGCCAGGAACTCATCCCCTGTCATCCCATACCAGTGCTGACCCTCTCAATAATTCATGCTGCAGAAGTGTCATCATATCCCAGTATATCTTTTTGTGTATTAAATTTATATTACATACATTTATTATGTGTTGTTTTGGTTTCATGTATGAATTTGTTGTATTTGATATTTCATAAAATTAACCTGTTTCTATTGACTTCTCCCGTATATACCTCTCAACCTCTTAGCATAAAAAAAATCATAGCACTGGCCTTCAAAAATCATAGCAAAGGGCCAGAATGTGTAACACTTTCTTATTTTAAACAATATTATGTCTACAGATAGTGAGCCCCATACAGTTAGTGATAAGGAATGTTTCTATCAACTTAATTCAATGATTTAATAGTTTGTGTGTCCAGAAATACCTCTAACATTATGAAGAACATCAGAACACCTGTGAGGAGCAAGGGTAAATCTGAATTTGAAAATCATAGTACTATGCAGAATTCATAGCAGTTGAGAGGTATGGTTCTTTACATCTAAACCTGAAGCAGTCTCCCCTGTACCAACCATTCAGCATCATGATCATTGACATATTTCTAGGAGCCTGATATGCCTCACTCTATATTCAACCGTTCTAATCATCTGTACCCCAGGACTGACAGTGATAAGGAGATAATTAGGAGTACTCTGGAGGGGGAAGAGGTTGTTGAATACATGGGGAATTGTTTTAATATGAGGTGGTAGCATATGAAGCAAAATGTTACTTATTTTGTACAGATAAATCAACTATTTTGTAAAGGGAGGTCAATCTAAGAATCATAATAGGTGTTATCAAGTAGGGGTGACGAGCGCATACAAAATATGTCCAGCAATGAATGGGGTAAACACTTGATGAATAAATTCCATTGATGAGAAGTCATACTTATTTGTTGATGTTAGGCCCGACTATAACATTTTCAGTACGTTTCCAAACATTTTTATCCGAACCGCTTAGGTGTCATACAATCAGTTTGGGCAGCCAGGAGTTAGTATATACAAGAATGAAGCAACTGATGCACATCATATTCAAGTCTTCACTGTCCTTCAGCTATGAATGTTACTGGCAGGATAGTTTCAGATCCCCCCCTACCACCACCACCACCACACACAGGCAAACATAAAACATCTCAAGTTGCAAACTTGGAACTGTATTTCCCTTTTTATTTTATTCAGTAAACTATTTTCCAGTGAGACAAATCATTTATGCAAGACCGGAGTTCTATCATTTTAATTGTGCCACCAGCAGAGTGCAGTACAGATGAGGACTGCAGCTCGATTACCAGACCCAGAAATGATAACATTGTACAAGGATTTTCAGTAATAAACTAGACTGTGACAGCTGCATTCTCACATCTGCCCATAGTTCCACTCAAATCTGTCACGCATTCAACTGATTCAAGGTAAAAATTAATAACTAAATTAAGTACGCTATCTGTACAACTAAGTTCAGCTATTTCTAAATCATATATTTAACAATTGCAAACTCAATAAATATAACAAGAATATTCATAGCAACTCACCTTACTATTTTTATACAAATTGTAATTAGACATTTGTCATAAGGCTGCTACAAAGACTGTGATGGGGATGTTGTACCCTGCATATTTGTTATCTGACATTGTTACACTATCCACCGTTCACCTATACTACAAAAAATAAAAAATAAAATCAGGAGAACAGGCTGCAAATTATTTATTTGTTCATAAATTCTAACACAGTGGAGAACTAATAATAAAAAAACAGCAATCATTTGGAGCCAAGCAAAGAAAATAAACTTTGAATAGGGATGGCTGTGCCTGTGGAATTACTGTAGGGACCCCTGCTCTCTCTCTCTCTCTCTCTCTCTCCCTCTCTCTCTCGCTACTCTGGTTCTGGGCTTTGGATCCTCTGCCCCCACCCCTCCAGTCGTAGTCTTCTCTTGCTCTGTCTCTCTGATCTGGAGGACACAAGTCATTATTATATTATATTTATTCCACCATCTTTTTACTGCACTGTAAACTGGATTTGGAGGTTCTGGGTGGTGATAGCACTGGCCCGAGTGCACCCACCACCAGGGCGCCAGGGAATTCACAACAAATTCCTGTTCTATTGTGGGGGACTGCACCCCCCGTGCCCCCCATGCCCCCCCAACTAAACATACCAACTTTGGGGGGGCAGACCCCAGGAAAAGGGTGGTGAACCCTGGAAATTTGCACCCCAATAGGTGGCGCATTCAATCCAGTGCACAGAGTGCCGGCAGTGGGATTTGAATGCCATAATTCAAGTAATTATTTTGCAAGCCTCGCTTTAGCCCTGATCTTGACTGCACAGTCAAATATTATTTCAGCATGCTTTTACTGTCCTGTGATTGGGATTTGGATGACAGAATTCAGGTATTTATTTTGGAAGCCTAGCCTTAGCCCTGAATACATATTTCTCTCTACTGTCGAGACATAGCACACCCTCTCTGTCTCTCTCTCTCCCTATCTCTGTTTCTCTGTTTCTCTTTTCCTGATCCGAATGACACAAGTCTAACATTTATATATTTTGCCAGCCTGTCCATACCCTGTACAGTCTACCATACTGAAGCCTAAGAAAAACACATAGCCGCACTGATGCCAGGCAAAGAAAATACAATTTTAATAGTGATGTTTGTGCCTGTGAAATTACTGAAGGGGCCCAAATCCTTATCTGTAATTTTTGACACATCCATTACAGATGACAAAATGTGTGCTCTGTCTTCTGTCCTTTGCCATTTACACACATAGATAGCCACACTGATGCCAGGTAAATAAAATATATTTTTAACACAGATGTCTGTGCCTGTGGAATTACTGTGGGGACCCAAATCCTGATGTGTAATTTTCAAAACTTCCCATTGCAGACTACAAAATGTGCGCTGTCTTTGTTCTAAGTTGTTTTTTTTTTTTTATTTTGTGGCTGGCTTTGAAAATACTATCCATTCTCCCACAATTTTATCTGCCATCTACATTTTACAAGTTCCTCTGCACACCATATTACTTATCCTCAGACCCTCTATTCACCACCGCCATCAACTTGAATACATCTCAGTTGCAAACTCTGACTAATGTACGGATCCACAGTCAGATCTGCGGTTCCTTGTCCTGTGTCCGAGGCATGTCAGTTAAGATAATCGATGTACAATGCATTTCAGTTTGTTTCCCTGTGCATTGCTAGTTACCCACATAGCCACACTGATGCCAGGCAAAGAAAATAAACGTACTGCACTGTAAACGGGATTTGGATGCCATACTTAAAGTAATTATTTTGCAAGCCTTGCCTTAGCCCTGATCTGGAGGGCACAAGTCAAATATTTATTTTGGTACTCTTTTACTGCCCTGGGACTGGGATTTGGATGATCTCTCTCTGTCTCTCTGTCTCTGTCTCTGTCTCTTTCTCTCTCCCTCTCTCTCTCTCTCTCTCTCTCTCATCTGGCTGACACAAGTCTAATATGTATTTATTTTGCCAGCATGCCCATGCCCTGTAGAATCAGCCATATGAACACACAAAGATACGAAATTTGCCAATAGATAAAGGCATAGTGGTCTATCAAGTCTGCTTGATTATGCAGCTAGCAGCCCTTATTCTGCAGCTGGCCCTCCCTCCCATTCTCCCCCTGCCTTGACCCTTCCCAGCCACACTGATACCTAAAAAACACATAGCCACAATGATGCCAGGGAAAGAAAAGAAACTTTAATAAGTAGACTTGCATAGGGATGTCTTTGCCTGTGGAATTACTGTAGGGACACAAATCCTGATCTAATGTTTCAAAACTTTCCATTGCAGACTAGAACATGTGTGCTTTATCTTTGTCTTACTGTTTTTGTGTATGTGGCTGACTGAAAATGTCAAGAGTTCTCCCATGAATTTATCCCCGTTTAAATTTTATAAGTGGCTCTGCACACCCCATTACTAACCCTCAAACCCCTCTATCCACCGTCACCGTCACAGCAATTAAAATGCATCACTGTAAGGCTCTCTCACTGTGCGAATCCACACACAGTCAAGATCTGCGGTTCGTTGCCCTGTGTCCAGGGCATGTAGGGTAAGATGGCCGCTGCAAAATGTAATGTACGTTGCAAGCCTGTCAAGGGGTGTCTGTACCTCTGGAAATGCTTTAGGAACCATTGTTGTTGTTTCCCTCTCTCTGTTATGGTTCTGGGCTGTGAAACCCCCTCTCTCATAGTCTTTCTGTCTCTGTCTCCCTAATCTAGACAGGCAAGTCAAATATTTATTTCTGCATCTTTTTGCTGCGCTGTAAACACAGCCCCAATCAGGCCCTGAAAAGTAAATACATCCTTTTGAGAGATTTATGTGCCTGTACAATTTTATTGTGGCCTACTTCTATCTCTCTCCCGTCTGATTTTTCTTCTTCTTCATCCTGCCATGGCTCAGTCATTTTCACACAACCACTCTGATGGTTGGAAAAGGAAACAAACTTAGATTTGGGTAACCAGTGCCTGTAATTTCACCTAGAGCCCCCACATAGTCTCTCTCTGTCTCTCCTCTTCATCTAGATGACACAATTTTAATATTTATTTTATTAGCAGTTCCTGGCACATTGTACACACATGCACAATGAGGCCTGAAAAACACAATCAAGAAGATGGAACTCGAACATTTATTTTGCCAGCCTGCCTTTGACCTGTGCATTGGGAATGTGTGTGACTGTAAGATTGCTGTTGGAACCCCCGTTGTATCCTTCCCTCTCTCCTCTCTCCTCTCTCCTCTTTCTCTTTCTGTCTCTCTCTCTCTCTTTTCCAGATCCGGATGACACAAGTACACTGTTAATTTATTTTGCCAGCCTGCCAATACCCTATATAATGATGTCTGCAAAAATATTTTATTTGTGATTTCTGTGACTATAAAATTATATTGGGTCACAAGCGTTTGCTATCTCTTTCTTCTGGAACTGGATTATTAATAGAAAACTCATATATATTTTTTTGTTAGTCTACCATTCCTCTGTACATTACATACATAGACACACTGACGGTTAGAAAAATAAAACACACTTTCACTTCTGATTTCTGTGACTGCAAGGCTGTATTTTATCTGCCTGTCCTTCACCATTTGCACACATTGTCACAATGATGGGGCTGGAGGTATAACCTAGGGGTTAGAGTAATGATTTGAGAATGACCTTGGTACATCCAGCAGAACTGGTGCTGTCACTAATCTGGCATTATGGGCACTCACCCATCCCACTGCCTCTGCCCTCACCGGCTGCCTAGTGGACAGGGGCAGCATGAAAAGCACTGTCCAGGTCCCCCAGAATCTGGAGGAAGGAGACCATGGGGGCACACAGAGGGTTACGGCAGGGTCTGCCCTGGTGTACCCTGCACCACCCTCTGCACCCATATGGCCAGCAATATATGGTTTAGTGAATACTGTGTAGTGCTGGCATGCCTCAGAAAGCCCCCAGCATGGTGCAGTCCATGGACATGGGGGATTGGGTGCGGTGGGTCTGCGTGCCCCCCTTTGTGCATGTCACATGACGGGCACACTGGGTGCTGGGTGGCTACTTGCCCATGTTACGTGGTGCATAGCCACTCCACACTTTTGTGCATAGTGCCCAATGTGTGTGTTTCTTGAGGGGGGCTTTGCCCCCTGAACCCCCTTCATAAATATAACAAACTCTGAATTGGAGTTTGTTCAAAAGGAGAGGGCAGACTCGAAACCAGCAAAATGTCGCCAGCAGGTCCTTTACAGCGACAACCTCAAAGTGGCCACTGTAAAGGATTTTGCTGTTAACATTTTGACCATGTAATGGGATATGTGCACTTCACACCCCAGTGGATTTAATGTCATTAGAATTTTTGAAGCTCTAGGTTGTGCATTTGAGAAAGAACTGTTGTAGAGTCTAGCTGTAGGCTTGTGAATTAAATACAAGGAATGGAACCCTCAGATTGATAGTTAACCTGTAAATAGCTAGATAAAATGTGAATTAAGAAGTGGGGAGTCTAATCCTCAAACCCTTCCCACCACCCCAATTTGCCACTCTATAGTCTATAAAACTACATGCCAAATTACAGGAATCTTTCTAAAGAATCTGGCAAAAATTACCAGATTGTCATTTTGGTTCTTATTTTGCTTAGAGCCTGTAATGCACTCTGTGTTCCAAACAATTTTGAATCCATGAACAGTGGCACCAGCATATTTAAGCAAACAGAGGGAAGATTAGTAAAGGTGAGGAAGGATAGAGAAACTGCAGGAAGGTTAAGCACTCAGGGAGAAAGACAAGGGGGGTCAAGCAAAGGAACATTAAGTGACCTGCTTAGGGTGGCACAGTCAATACATGACAGTGGTGAAATTCCAACCTGGGTTACAAAATGGGCCGAAGTTTTCCCAGGCTCTGATTGGCTGAGACCCTTGGCAATGTGGGCATCTAACAGACAACAGAGCTTGGGTAAAACTAATTCCAATGCCAACTTGCTTTTTACATGAATTGTGGCGCCACTCAGAAAAGTACATGTTATGATCATACGTCTTATAACTTGGAATACAAAAGGCGTTTAAAAACATAGACAAGGTGTAGAACTTTAGATATAGTATAAGCAACCAAAGTGAATCAATTTGTTTTTAATTTTTGTAATCTTGCTTTTAGCTTTGTAGTAACGAATAGGATTCATATTAGGTGCAGCCTTGCTTTTGAAAATTAGAAGTGTCTGAGAAATAAAGTACAAACAAATTTGCAAATATAGGGCCGTGACTTTCAATAAATGGAGAAATAAACTTCTGAAAAGGGACACAGTGGCTCACACTTTTCATGTTGTCTTGGATGTGCAGTGCAAGCAATATTTTGTGACAGCTTGCTGGAGTAGCAGGTTGTGGAGGTGTGGCCATGTTGTGGCCAATGGCACCACTGCTTTTTTAGACTGGTCTCTGTAGCACCAATGAATGAGAATGCTGTCTATGATAGCAGTTCAGAAGCGTGCCAACAACTTGAAAGAATTTCACCGCTGCAATGAAGGAGAGCCCCATCATTACAGGGAGTGCTTGCTTGCTGAAACATTTCAATAAACATGGCAGCAGCTGCCACTGTCCAGCTCTCACAGTCCTGCGAAAGCCGATTTTGGGGGTGTCCAATCTCCCTGTCGGCATGCCCCTCTACAGTTTGTTTGCCGATGGGGGAAGCCCAATCCCCATCAGCATAATGTTCCCCCTTGT
Source organism: Neoceratodus forsteri (assembly GCA_016271365.2). Lineage (NCBI taxonomy): Eukaryota > Metazoa > Chordata > Ceratodontiformes > Ceratodontidae > Neoceratodus > Neoceratodus forsteri. Next base: position 30,245,847 of record CM028137.1, on the reverse strand, counting down.
TTTGTCTGCTGAGGGGCTGCCCAATCCCCCTCAGCATCATGCCCCCCCAAACACAGACATGCTTTCTTTGACAACGGGGGGGGCCCAATCTCCATCGGCTTCAGTCCCCTGTCCCCAAAGAACACAAGTGGCACACTGGGAGCCCTCCCCAGTGTGCCAAAATGTCCTTGTCACACCCTGAAAGAAAAAATACCTTCCCAGGATGTTCTTTTTTTTTTTTTATCCTGTAAAACAGAAAATGGTCCCTCGTGGTCACAGTGACCCCCCTTCCCCAACCCGCACCCACCCTCTGTGCACCCCACCTTCCCACACCCCCTTCACCCCATACTTACCTCTGGAGCCTAGTACAATGATCTCTGGTGGAGCAGGAACACATCTGCACTCTTCAAAGCCGACCGCAAACTGAAGAAAATCACTGTAAGCTGTATAATGGCATCAGTGGGGGGGGGGTTCAACTTAGGTGGATATCTCGGCCATAGTTGTGACTTTTTTCTCCAGATTTTCAACATGGGGTTTTTGGGACCCCACCTCATGAACTTAGTCAATGTCATTTCATTATTGAGTCCCAAAAGTTGATTTTGCGGTCAGTGCGAGGAATCACCTTTTGGGACCGATTAACAAAGTGACAGTGTCACCGTTCATGAGGCAGGCTGCCAAAAAGTCTATGTTGCAAATTTGATGAAAAAATTCCAAAAAATGCCTGTGTTATGAGCGTGCATTGCACAGTTTCCATGTATGCTCATAAGTTCAAGAATTTTTAGTATTTTCACTCCATATTTTCAATATTGCCAGTTTTGTACACCTCCTTATGAACAGTATTGCTGTCATTTTTCACATCCTGCTCAAAATGTGTTTTCACACATCTGGCACACAATGGCACGGTCACTGTGCCAAATCAATGTTTGGGACACAGTAAGAAAACCATAGTGACACTGTTCATGAGTAAAGGTCCCAAAATACCTATGTTGAAAATCTGGTGAAATAATTCCACAAAATAACCGTGCTATGAGTGTGCATTGCACAGTTTCCACACAAGCTCATAAGTTCGAGAGTTTTAATATTTTCACTCCAGATTTTCAACATTGCCATTTCTTCATGTCTCCTTATGAACAGTACAGCTGTCATTTTTCATGTCCTGCCCAAAATGTGTTTTCACACATCTGGCGCAGAATGGCCCGGTCGCTGTGGGAAATCAACGTTCGGGACAGATTAACAAAATCACAGTGCCACTGTTCATGAGTGGAGGTCCCAAATGCTTTCATGAGGTGGGGTCACAAAAAGCCCATGTTGAAAATTTGGAGTGCAAATACCAGCAAACACCCAGGGCATTAGGGTTTCTAACCATAATGTCCAACCCTGTAGAGACTGACAGGCATCGGGGTGTGATTTTGGATTGTCAGCTGTAATTCTCATGCCATTCCACCCTCACCCACAACCTGTAGACAGAGACAGGCATCAAGGTGTGCCTTGGACTCTTTGGCACCAAAGTTCACCCCATTCTCCTATACTGCATCCACCTCAACTTATTTCCTTATGGAATGGGGTGAGCATAAGGCCCGATGATGCCAAAGCACAAAGTGACACTTTTCAGAGTCTGCAGGGTAGGGTGAGGTGAAATGGTATGAGCATTATGGCCAATGACCCAAAGGCACACCTCAATGTCAGTCTCTGCAGGATGGGGTGGGGTTGGCGTCAGTTCCATACTTCACTGACATTCCTATTATGCATCTCTCTAACTCTTGCACCACCAATGCCAATGCTAGCAAGCCAACATTCGGCATTGACAAATGCTTGTTTGATGTTTGACATACTGTGTAAAATAACTAAACTCCAGTACAAAGTGGTTTATAAATTATTGTTATCTAATGCAGGATATCTGAAAATAAATTCACATCATGCATACGTACGAGGATGGCATCAGCATATTTAGAGAGTCAGCACAGCCCAATTTGTAGCTAATTCACATCTAGCCAGAAGGTTGTGGGTTCTAGTCCCACACTGGAATTGGGCTTATACCATAGGTGCTGACATCCAAGTGCAGTACTAAGGAGAAGTTGTACTGTCGGGGTATGCCATTATTCAGATGAGACATTAAATCCTGATCCTGTCTGCCTTTTCTGTTGGTCATTCATGTGGACCATAAAGATCCCATGGCACTTCTCGAGAAGAATAGGAGAAATTTATTAAAATCAAATTGACACCGGCCCGATGGCACAGAGGGTTGAGGAGCTGGATGCCACACGTCGAACCACGCTGGCGGCCCGGGTTCAGAAATGGACTCGGGGTGCTGGGGCTGGCAGGGGAAGGAGAGGATTGAGTATCCAGAGGACTGCTCTCCTCTCCTGGGGTGGGTTAGGGGATAGCCCAGCTCTGTAGCAGTCCCTGGTGGAGACCAGGAGCACTACAAACAGCGGCGCAGGAGGGACTCAAGAAAACCGGAAAACAGCTCCAGAGCACACTGGATGATGGCTTACGCCCTCCACGCCATCGAGACCTACGGGAATCTCCTCCTCCATAGCGGCACCCCAGGGGCTGTGAAAGCGATAGTGTGCTGGGTTTCCCTCTCCCCAGTGCCTTCCCCCTCGAAGGAGGGGGACCTGCCCAGCAATGGAATATGCCAGCACCAACTCGGGGGTCAGCTGCAATCTGTGGATGGAGGAGTTCCTGGAGAGGTTTGCCGGGGTTAGTGGGGTGCTAGGAGGCCTGAAGGAGAGGTGGACTCTGGAGTCTTGGTGGGGTAAAAAGAATATAAAAAAAAAAAAAATCAAATTGACAACAATAACCTAATACAATATAACTTAAAATAGCGTAGTAGGCTGGCCAGGTGGTTCTGAGGGTTGAGGCGCTGGATACCACACCTTGCTCCACGCCGGTGACCCGGTTCGGGAGTACCTGGTCACTGGGGGTCAGCTGGGAGGGAGAACAGCTTGAGTGTCCCACTACAGCCTCCATCTCCAGGAGAGGGTCGGGTGGAGGGCTGTTGCCCATCGCACTTGCGTGACTCCGGGCGGAGGCTCGGGGGACAGCATGCTCCCATGAGAAGGGAGACAGGCGGCCCAACACGCAGTAGACGGTGACTAGCGCCATGACGTCGGGGGGGTTGGAAGCTGCGTGGGGCAGGAAGGAAAGTGGAAAAATGCCTGTCGGCTCCGGGAAGATGGGCTTCTTGGGGCATGCCTTCAATGTGCCCCCTGCTTGCCGACTACCTCCGGACCCGACGAAAGTTGAATTACGGGGGTCCGCCCCACCTCGTCCCCACACAGGGGTAAGCCTAAGCTACATGGGGGATCCAGAGGTAAGTATTGGTGTGCAGGGTGGCAGAAGGATGACCCCTTGGATGCCCTGAAGGGCCGGGACTGACAGGTAGTGGGGAGAAGACAAAGTACAATTTAAAAAAAAAAAAAAATAGCATAATAACTGGTGAGCAATTTTTCCCTACGGGCTGAACCAGTTGATATTTGCAGTAACAACCGGCTGATTGTTATGGCATTCATGAGCCATTTCAGTCAAAGTATTCCACTCCCTCATTGGTTCTTGTCTTACTTGTGGGCGGGCATAACAGTTCAAAAAACATGGCAGCTCAATCTCTCGCTTACCACAGAGCCACCACAACTTGACCTGTCTGTTTTAATTTTGTTTAGATATCTGGTTGATCCTACCTTTCACAGCTTTTAAAAGCTGTATCTGATTGCACCTGCAATGTTTTAGGTGCACCACCGCATAGTTTTTTTTATATCCGGTTGATCCTGCCGCTTGTCCGAGCGCAGGTGTGAGCATTAAGCTGGAACGGAGCCCTGTGTTCAAACCGCAATCAGACTAGACTAGAGACTGTAAGTAGAAAAAAAGTTTTAAAAAAAAGAAACTTAACATAAAAAAAAATCATCCTGGGGAGACAGAATGGTGTGTGTGTGTGTCTGTCTGTCTGTGACACGTGCTCATAAAAGTAGGGCCTGAGAAAAAATTGCTGCCCAGTGTATTATACAAAATAAAAGATTGGGGAAGGGGGTGCTATGAGAATTTAATGCACACCCTCAATGTGGGATGCTTTGATAAACCCCTCGGGCTTCACCCTCAGGGTTTATGTAGCATCCCACAACTCGGGTATGCATTAAATTCTCATAGCACCCCCTTCCCCATCCTTTATTCTCTATATACAATATAACACACCATTAAACCACTCCCTTGCATAATGTATATTTCTATGAATAATAAAAAAAATATGTTTGCTAAACAAAAACAAAGAAAACAAAAAGGAGTACAACCCCCACCTAACATTTTGCCCTTATTTACTTCAAGGAATGTACATAGTTCTGCCACAGCAGTTGCACCATAGGTGACAGTAGCACTGTCTTTTTGATACAATTGATCACAGAAGTTTGTGTTTCTTGATAAGGTACCTGAAGGTTATGAAGGAAAAAAACATATCTTGCCTGCCAGATGTAGAATTTCAAATTAGAAAATAGAACTACTGTAGTATCTTTGTCATAATTCCCTCATGCCATAGAAAATAATCCCAATAACACAATTTGATATGCAATGCTGACAAAACAGGTTCCCTCTAGCTTTGAGAAAAATAATCCCAAAATCCTACTTTCAATGGACTTACACAACTTAGTGTAGCATTATGCTTGTGTAACTGTTGATAAAGTCTGGCTGTTCGTACTCAGTGTTCCATGGATAACTACCACCCTGTAAGGGTACTAATGGCAAGGAACTCTTGAGGACGGTTTCACCCCTAGAGGTGCAGTGGAAAGGATTCCCTTAGCTAAAGTTACCTTTTGAAGGAGTCCCGAGGAGAGAGGCATTCTGCTGAAGGAGGAGGGGTGGATGGTGGGGCAAAGAAAAAGTGCTTCTGAGCGAGGCTGAAAAGAACTGACTTATATAGCTCTGGCAGGGGGCATGGCTGATTGCTCCACCCATTGAACTACAGGCATAGCTTTTCAGATGCAATGGGCTTATGCAACTTAGTGTAGTGTTATGCTTGTGCAACTGTTGATAAACCTTTTTGGCCATTTGTGCTCTCAGTTCCATGGGGAACTACCACCTTGTAGGGTTACCAAAGGCAAGGAGTCTTTAAGGAGGGTTCCACCCCTAGAGGTGCTGTGGGAAATATTCTCTTGGCTAAAGGTATCTTAGGAAGAAGCCACAGAAAGAAGTACTGAGCATCAAACGTTGACCACAAAGGCTGAGGAGCGCAGATTGACAGCAACCGGTGATGGCTCGAAACAGACGCAGACTTAAGGGCAGGCTGATAGATATCAAAACTGAAGCAGAGGAGCATGATTTCCTAAGGAGAGAGGGAACAGCAAAGAAGGACAGCCACCATCCAACTCTATCTAACATCAGAAACCTACCTGGGTAAACTAATACTGTAGGAATATACTACAATGTGGACCACCTAGCTTTTATGACCTTCAGCACAGAGAAGAGGATCCCCCCAAATGAGGAGGAAACATCTGGGGAGTCAAGGCCTAGGTCGCCTTCCCTCCAGGCTTGGAATACTTTTTATTTTTGCTCCTCCCCACTGCACTCTGACTGGCCTTTCCTTTGGGCTGCTTAGGCCCTAATCACCCCATGCAACCCCCGTCATCAACTGCTGACCCATTTTTAGCAACCACCCAGGGTAACCGATGTAACCCCATCATCGGGTGGGTCCTCTCCTTCTGGAGAGAATGTGCCTTACTGGCTTCTTTCTTGACCCTGGGTACTGCTGGGGTCAGTCCTGACTGTCTGGGGCCTCCGTGGCTGTGAGGGTCTGGTGGCCATCATCCAGTTGGTCAGGGTAACATTTTATCCATTTTCTGTGCCCCTGCAGTACAAGTTCTCAGCCTTGCCTGCATGGCATCCTCAGGTGGGGGTGAGCTAGGGGCATGTCAAGGCATCACATCCCCCAAGCATGAACCCAATCCTTCCAGAGGTGTCCAGGCTTGTCCCACCCCCTAGGGAGGGAAGTGTCCAATGGATGCTTGTGTATCCCCTCCCTTCATGGTACCCGGGCTCGGGGCATGAACCCAGGTCACAAGTGTGCTGAATGAACCCCCTTCGCTCGGCACCATGGAGCTAGCTTTGGGATACTTTTAGTGACAACTTAGGTACTGCAGTTTTGAGATCCAATTCAAGAGAAAACTCTATTTGGAGGAAGGCTGTCACTCTATCCCTCTAAATGGAAATGCCATGAGGGGACTGCATGCAAACTCTGCAGCAAAAAGATCTCCCATTTGGAACACCCTTAGTCCAAGTCAGGAGGAGGAGAGCATCAACCATTGAAAGGCACTCACCTGGCCTCCCCGAGGGGGACCTAAAGATGAAGCTGGTCATATGAGTTGAGGCATGAAGGAGACATCCAAGAAGCTTCCCTGAGGACCGTCAGTAAGCTGAGGCATGAAGGAAGATGTCCAAGGGACTTTCCTGACGACCATCTTGGAGTAGGCGAGATGTTGAGGAAAGCGATGTCTGGGCAGGGAAGGGGAGGACATGAAGACCAGGTGAACCTTAGATGGTTGTAGGGAGAATAGCTTTTGAATGTGCTGCTGACTCGGTCTGTACAGCTAAAGGAGCCCCCTTGAGTTTAAGGGCCCCACTTTTTTTTTTTTTTATTTATTTAGTGATTCGGAAAAGACCTTTGAGCGCAAGCTCTTTTACAAAGGTTCCACGTCATAGATTGCAAAACAAAGTACAATAGGAGAAAGCAAAGGTACGGCACAATGAAAGATACAGCTTGGATTCAGAACTTACAGAATAACTCAAAACATAGGTACAAGTTAAAATAACAAGAAAAAACACTTTATGGAGGTGGGGGGAATAAGCAGCCACAAAGTACCTGGTCAGTAGTTCAGAGGGACAGGAATAGCTGGCAGTGGGGTGAAGAAAGGAGGTACGAGAGAGAGGCAGGTACTGCGGTAGAGGTGAAGGGTGGAGGAAGAGGGCAATAAGGTATAGGGAGAAACAGGGGGTGAGGAGAGGCTGAGCAGAGAAGAAGTGCTAGAGTAAATGGTGGGGTGTGAGGGGGCATGGTCAGGCAGCTTGCATTAGTAGTGACTGTTACGGAAACTCATGGTACTGAGAGTTGGGGGAGGGGGAAGGTGGGGTGGCAGGTGTCGAAGGAGCATGACACAAACTGATTGCTGAGGCAAGTCATGAGAAGGGACAGAGGGAGGGGGTACCTGAGGCCTGCCTAGTGCTTGCTGGGGGGGTAGAACGAGTGGGTGTGGCTGGACTTAGGGACAGGTGCACTTAGAGAGTGTTATTAGTGTTGCTTGAGGTCAGTTTTGAATTGGTGCCAGACAATTGGTGACCAATAGGTGCTTGGGGAGTTCATTCATCCACAGTGGGGCCAGGTAGGCAAATGCATGTTGCCCAAGCAAGGTGCGATGGAAGGGGATAGCCAATGCCCCACTAGTCCTCCCCCTGGTGACCTGTAATGAGTTGCCACCTTGATCAAATTGCCTACACAAGGTGGTGTTTTACCCAATAGAGCCTTCTTCCCTAGGATGCAAGTCTGGAATTTGACCCTGTTTCTTAATGACAGCTAATTTGTACAGATGTGCGTGCCACGTTCAGCATCCAGGGTAAGTCTGCAGGCTTTGTTGAGCACAGTCTGAGCCCTCTTGAGCACTGTATCCATTGCCACCCTGTAGACCACTAGTCCATAGTCAGTAGTAGATATGATGGAGGCTCATGGAGCTGTGGACTGAGAGGTGAAGGGCCTGTGCCTGTGCAGGTCACCAGTCTTGGTATTGACTGTCTTGACCAGAGAGTCAATATGGTGCGCAAACATGAGGGTATCGTCTATTATGATCCCCAGATACTTGAACAAGTGGACTTGTTCCAGCGGCTCACTGCATGAGTTGGAGATGATGAGGGGGTGGTGGTTATATTCGTTGTGGGGGCTGGATATAAGCATTGCCTTGGTCTTCTTGTAGTTTAGTGGCAACTTATGACTGCAGACCCAGTCCTCGAGTTTGGAGAATGAGTTCTGCAGCTCAGATTGTAGGGCAGACTGAGACGTGCTGCTGCTCAGGAGCACAGCATCGTCTGCATATAGTATGAGTTTGGTGTTGCAGGCTGTGGGAAGGTCATTTAAGAAGAGGCTGAAGAGTAGGGGCCCCAGTATTGATCCCTGGGGTACCCCTAATGATACCTCTCTTGCACTGGATACTGTTTGCCAAATTTTGACACATTGATTTCACCGTATCAGGTAGTCCTGGAACCAGCAAAGGCCATTGGGTGCCACACCCATGTTTTGCAGATGGGTCAGTAACAGGGGGGTAGTTGACTGTATCGAAGGCTTTGGTGAGATCAATAAAGACAGACTCCACCAGTTTGCCTTCATCCAGGGCCTTATGTGCATAGTTTGTGTAGTCCAGCAGGGCAGTGGTGGTACTGTGATTTTGCCTGAAGTCATGCTGGTTGGGGCATAGTAGATTATACTTATTGAGGTAGTCGATGAGTTGACCCACCGCAATCTTTTCCAGTGCCTTGGACGGGGGGGAGCTGATTGAGAAAGGTCTGTAGTTGGCTACCAGAGACTTGTCGCCTCCTTTATGCACTGGTGTAACTAGGGCCTGCTTCAAAACTGCTGGGAATTGTGCAAGGGCCAGAGACTTATTGTACAGCCTGGTAATGGGCACTATAAGAACATCCAGGGTGAGGGATACAAGTTTCATGTCTATCCCGTCACTGCCAAGTCTGGTTTTACCTAGTACTTTCTTGACCATAGTTAGGGCCTCCTTCACCATCACCCATTTAAAGTAGAAGGTCGGGTAAGAACACTCGGCAGATATGTTGTTGGAATGGTTCAAATCAGGTTGAAAATAGGCAGGTGGTAGCACTGGGGTAAGATCGGGTGAAGGCCTTATTGAAGGCTTCCACAATAGCTAGAGGGTCTGTAGTGGGAGTGTTACTGATACTGAGCAGCTGAGGGTGCTTCTTGTCCTCCTTTCTAAGGATGCTTTTGTTGTTATCCCAGAATATTTTCCCATCACCCCAAGAATTGATAAGCTGGGCCTTATGATAGTTGACTTTAGCGAGCCGGATTAGATTGGTGCAGTGGTTCCTGTCCATTCTGTAACACTGGCAGTCATGCTTGCTACCTGTGTTTCTGGCCTTCTCCCAGAGTATGTCCCTTTCTTTCAGGTTGGAGAGGAGCTCCCCATCAATCCAGCCATTTGCCTGCCCCCCCCCCCAGATTTTTTCTTTTCATGAGCAGGGCATAGATGTCACAGATGGAGCTAAAGTCCTTAATGAAGTAACTGAAGGTCTGATCAAGGGTATGTGCCAGGTCAATAGGAGTCCAGTCATATAGGGCAAGAGCTGATTTGAGGGCTTCAAGTTTACCATTCCTCAAGACCCTGCTTTCAATGATGATGGGTGGGCTTTTGGTAAATTTATTAGACCACAGGAAGGTGATTGGGGAGTGGTCACTTAGCATGTCCGGGAGAACCTTGATCTCAGCGATCTGGGATGGTGAGCTTGCTAGGACCCAGTCTAGGAGGGTACTGTTTCCTGTCTTATAGTTCTGCCTGGATGGGCAGGTGACAAGTTGTGTCAGGTTGGAGGTGGCTATCAGATCCCTGAAAGGGGCAGCCTCCTTTCCATGCCAGTTTATGTTAAAACCCCCGGTAATGATGAGTTCCATCCCCTTAGGAAGGGTGCTGATAACATCCATAATTGTGGGAAGGCCTGCTGTGGCTTTCTTGGGGGTAGGTAGATCATGACAAGGATGAGAATTTTGCCATTCTGACCGACCTGTGCCTTTCTCAGTATTATCTCATGGTCCTCAGCCACCCTGGTTCCAGGGAGGACGCAGCACTGCAGAGAGTCCCTGGCATAGATGAGGCATCCCCACATCTCTTGCCTATTCTGTCAATCCTGTATGCTTGGAAGCCTTTGAGGGCAACTTCGCTATCTTTAATCCTACTGGTAAACCAGGTCTCCATTAGTCAGAGGATGTCAGGGGTACGGAGGGCCATCCATGTCTGTAGTTGGTCAAATTTTGCGGTTATACTGAAGATGTTCAGTGAGGCTATCTTTAGGCATTTAACCTTATGAACACCAGGGCCCGTTGAAGTGAGTGGGCCTGGGTTCGAGTGAATGATGCCAGAGAGGAGCAGGAGCATAAAGATGGCCTTTCTGGCAGAAAGGTTTTTGCTAAATTCAGCTTGTACCTTCCACCGTCGAGGCTTCAGGTTATTCAGGTGTTGGACATCAGTTTAATTATTAAGGTATAGCTAACTGTTACTACCCCTCTGCTAGGGCAGGGCATATGGCCACCCGTGTTTGTAGGGTAAGGTTGAGTGAGTTGCTGCCTACAGCCAAGTGAGGAGATTTCCAAAGGTGCATTTGACAGCCATGCACTACCCAGTAGTGGTTCAGAGGGGGGTAGCAGCATTCCAGCTAGGCATCTGGTACCGGCTGTACCAAGCCAGGTAGCAAGGAGCAGAAGGAGATTGCACCCCTTGATAGGAGACATGGCAGCTTGATTCAGTCATCAAGCCTGACACACTGGGGCCAAAGTGAGGCTGTACAGTTAACCACTATACTTGGTGGGTAACGAACAGGCAGTACAGCTTTAAGAGGCCGTTGGCAGTTTGTAGCTGAAGTGGATGGAATTAGCAAGCATGGCATGGCTACTGTGTATTTAATAGAGGCCAGGGGCGGAGCAGGCGGTGTGGGACAAAATTCTGTTTAGCTATAAAATTTAAATAGCAGGCTCTTGTTCCAAAGAAAAAAGCCACGAGAGAGAAAGTGCCAGGGAGAGCAAGGCAGGGAAGCAGATCTAGAAAAAGAGGTCAGCAAAGGCACAGCACAACTAGCTGTATAGAGTAGGGGAAACTCAGAACCAAGAAGGAGAGAAAGGCAGGTGCATCCTGACTGATACAGCACCAGAAGAAAGCTGATGTTTAGTAGCTGCTTGCCTACAGGATAGGTTGTAAGAAATCAATAAAAAACCAAAAGGAACACAAGGGCGTGGCCTATTATCTATTTATTAGAGGCCAGGGTCAGAGAGGGCGGGATAAAAAAATACTGATGTCCATGAAAAGCCATAAAAGCTGGCAAGTAGAAAGCTGAGGAAGCACAATATGCAGGTATATTAATGGTATTTTAGAAATTAGGCACCTGCTTGACACTAGCTGGGGAGAAAATGGAGGAGAGAGAACATAGAAACATAGAAACATAGAACTTGATGGCAGATAAGGACATCAAGGCCCATCCAGTCTGCCCATTTCTTTTTCTACCTTATAAATGTGCCATTGTCCTTTGCTGTCAGTGGCCTATCTATTCATACTCATCTATATTGCTCCCTTATGCCTATCCCATGCCTGTTTGAAGCCCTGTACTGTATTCATAGCCACCACTTCCTGAGGTAGGCCATTCCATGCATCCACCACCCTTTCTGTGAAAAAGAACTTCCTCACATTACCCCTTAATCGGCCTCCCTCTAATCTCATGCTGTGTCCTCTTGTCCTGCTATTTTGCTTATATTGAAACATGTTAGACTCTTTCACCTTGTTAATGCCCTTAAGGTGTTTGAATGTTTCAATCATATCACCTTTCTCCCTCCTTTGCTCTAGGGTATACATATTGAGCTCCGTTAATCTGTTCTCATATGTCTTCTGATATAGTCCCTGCACCATTTTGGTTGCCCTTCTCTGGACTGCCTTAATTTGGTTAATGTCCTTGTGAAGGTGTGGCCTCCAGTACAGCACGCAGTACTCCAGATGGGGCCTAACCAGTGTCTTGTAAAGAGGGATTATTACCTCCCTCTTATGACTTGTGATACCCTTACTAATACACCCTAACATCCCCCTAGCCTTTCCTACTGCTTTAGAGGCCTGCTAGGATGACTTCAGGTCATCGGTGATGATGATGTCCAAGTCTCTTTCTTCCTTTGTAACTGCCAGCAACTCCCCTCCCAGCCTATAGGTGGCGTCAGGGTTTCTCTTCCCTATGTGCATGATCTTGCACTTCTTTGCATTAAATCCCAGTTGCCACTCTTCCGACCATTTTGCCAGTTTATCCAGATCTCTTCTCATTCTGCCCACCCCATCTGGATCATCTACTCTGTTGCAGATCTTGGTGTCATCTGCAAACAGACAAGCCTTATCCTCTAGTCCATCTGCAAGGTGGGAATGGCTTACCACAAGAAGTGGTGGCTATGAATACAGTGCAGGGCTTCAAACAGGCATGGGATAGGCATAAGGGAGCAATACAAATGACTATGAATAGATAGGCCACTGACAGAGCAAAGGCCGATGGCACATTTATAAGGTAGAAAAAAGAAATGGGCAGACTGGATGGGCCTTGTGGTCCTTATCTGCCATCAACTTCTATGTTTCTATGTTTCTATGAAGAGGACTGACCCCAGGACTGATCCCTGAGGTACCCCACTTGTGACTTGCATCTCTTCTGACTGCATACCATTTACCACCACTCTCTGTTTTCTGCCCGTCAACCAGTTTGCCACCCAGTTGACCAACTTCTGACCCACCCCAAGCCTACCCAGCTTGTTTATCAATCTTCTATGTGGAACAGTGTTGAAAGCTTTGCTGAAGTCAAGGTAGGCGACATCAACTGCTCCCCCCTTGGTCCAACACTCTGGTTACCCAGTCAAAGAAATCTATGAGATTAGTTTGACAGGACCTTCCTTTTGTAAACCCATGCTGTCTTGGATCCTGTTCCCTATGGATTCCAGGTGTTGCACTATCCTTTCCTTAAGGAGTGCCTCCATAATCTTGCCCACTACTGAGGTAAGACTGACTGGTCTGTAGTTCCCTGCCTCCTCCCTGCTACCACTCTTGTGGAGTGGGATAACATGAGCCTTTCTCCAGTCTCCTGGAACCTCTCCTGTACTCAGAGACTCACTAAAAGTTCTGCTAATCAGGCTCTGCTAGTTCCACCCTTAGCTCCTTAAGTACCCTGGGATGTATGCAATCAGGTCCCATTGCCTTGTCCACCTGGAGCTTAGCAAGCCTTTGTAGGACCCTTTCTTTTGTGAAGGGAGTAGTGCTCACCTCCTTCCCCCCTGTGTCCATGGTGGTGAGCTGTGGGCCCTGCCCTACCTTCTCTTCAGTAAATACTGAGCAAAAGTATCTATTTAGGATAGATGCTTTTACAGGGTCCTCCTCCTCACATGCCCCCTTTTCTCCTTTGAACTTAGCAATACCCCCTCTGGACTTTCTCCTTTCACTAATGTATCTAGCAGTAAATTATTTTCTGAAATGGAAGAGGAGCTTTGAATTCATGGGGGACCCAGTGCACTATTGGAATCCAGGATGAGTCGTGGGACTAGGAGTGGCATCCACCTTAATAGGGATGTGTACTGGACTGGGAGGCAGACACCCTGTGAAACTGTTCACCTCCAGCTGAGGAGGATTGGAGTGATGCCCCGGGTTGAGGAGAAAGTACAAGAGCAGCAGAAACAGCATGAGAAGGAGGAGCAACAGTGGCAGCCTGAGGTCTCTGACCCTGGCCTCGTGCTACCACCACCACCAGCCCCTCCCCCCACAGAGCAGTCAAGAACGTTGGTAGCATGCCTGTAGTGGCAGCAAAGGAGCTCAGCTGTGTGATACTTCTTCACAAGTCCCTCAGATAACACAAATGTGGTGACTTGTAATTTGTGTGGGAGAAATGTGCAGCAAAATCAGGGTAGCTATTTGGGCACTGATGGGCACAGAACCCACCTAACATTGTATCACAAGGCTAAGTGGCAGGCTAGGTTGCAAGTAGAAGTCAAGATGATGGTGAAGGGGATGGTGGGCAGCATGAGGGGGCAAGCTGTTTTGCCAAGAAGAGTTATGCCAAGAGATCACAGGCCAGCGACAGGGTGGTTGAGGAGGAACTGGCAGCACCTGCAGCTGTAGCAGCAGGAGCAGTCATGCAGCAGGACCTGGCCTTCTGAGAGAGGAGGTGACTAACCTCTGCCAACAAGACAGAGAAGTGTAGCAGGACATAAAAACCCTACTTGGGAAACCGTGAGATGTTCAACAACATCCTAGAGGAGCTTCGCAGGCGTGGCATGCAGTGATGGGGCGGTGTAATTTATTTTATTTTCTTTCTTTCATGAAACTTTCTTCCTGTAGTACCCTGTTATTTTTATTGTCTGCAAGATTTATAGTCCACCCCACAAAAAATACTAAAAAATAAAATAAAGTGTAAAAAATCTTCTTCCGTGTCTTTTCTAAGTTATTTTCCTATTTTCTAATCCCTTTGTTCCCCTCCCCAAAATGTGTATGAGTCTTTGACTCATTAAAAGTTTCTTTCTTGTTTTATATTGTTGTCTTTACTATTTTCAAGTTTTGTAGTCCCCCCAAAAAAATGCAAATACCAAAAATGAGGTAAAAAATACAAAAAAAATATATATTTCCGATCTTCTTTACAACCTGTTCATCATTGCAAGTTTCAAACTGCTTTGTTCCCCCTGAAAAAAGTTTCAAACCACACAAATATGGTCCCCTTTTCTATCTGTATACTGCTATAATTCCCAGTCCAAACCTATATATTTATTGTCTTGTCTAAGTTTCATGTTTCTATATCTGGCTGTCTCTTTCCTTAATTTTTCTCAACTACCAGAATAAATAATTTGCACTTAGCAGCAGGTATTGCCATATGTTGTGTGTTTGCAGTGCCTTAATAAAAGCAATTTTGTTGTGCTATTCAGCTACTGTGAAGTGTGCCAAAATCGCACTTCTCTAGCCTCTGAATTGCTTTTGCTTTGTAGTGTTGTGAAAAATGTGCCAAGCAGCTACATCTTGCTGCCTGCTGTACCATAGTTCAGAGTGTGTAGCAGGCACTGCCAAGAGGAGTGGAGAAGACACCCCATACTAACAAAACATAATTCTTGTCTTGAAGATTTCTTCTGCTAGCCATAAATGTGAAGTAGTGGCCCAATTACAAAACTGCTTTCTTTCTGCTAGGTGCCACTATGAAACAGGAATCCCTTAATTTCAAACCTTACAATTCCCTTAATTTTGCTATATAAGTCTAAATCGACAATTAAGTGAAAAATTAAGGGGTTTTCATCCTTAAATTCTGCTTAATTCATCCTTAATCAGAGTGTACAATTGAATGTTTTTTCTACTTTTTTTATGTTTTCTATTTAATTTTATAGTTAATTTTTACCCCAATTCATTAAACTAAGTATCAATTTCTAATTGATTGCATACTTAATATACACCCCTTAATTCTTAAAATTAAATATATGTAAGTTCTGAATTTTGCACAAGTTGAATCCTTTAAAACCTAAATTAAATATATTTTACTACTTCATTTCATAATCAGGATTCTTTCATCCTTAAATTCTGCTCAATTCATCCTTAATCAGAACACACAATTTAATGTGTTTTTCTGCTCATTTGTTGATGTTTAGTACTTACTTTTATGATTAATTTTAACCCCTTAGTTCTTCAAATTAAGCATGAATTTCAACCTCATTGTATATTTAATCTGCTCCCCTTAATTCTTAAAATTGAATAAATGTAAATTAATTTTACACTTAATTATAGTCCATTAATATGTCATTTAAATATTGTTTCACCTACTTCAACAATTAATCTTATCCAATAACAACGAAAATGAAATATATTTAATTCCTTAATTTATCACTTAATTGTAATCCCTTAACACCTAAAATGTTATTTGACACTTAATTGTAATTTCTTAATAACTAAAAATAAATATATTTAAATACTTATTTTTATACTTTATCTACTGAAGCCAAATCCTTAAATTCCACTTAATTCTGAATCTTAAATATACCTTAATTGATTCATACATTAGAGGTAAATAAATGGTTTTAATCCTACAGTCCCCTTAATTCTTAATTACTTTGATTTGCCCAGTGTAGATCTTACCCCTTAATTTCAATCTTTAAAATAAAATACAATTTATCACTTCATTTGATTAGATTTAAAATAATCAGTTCCTTAATTTCCACTAAAAAATAATGGTTAACCTCTGAAATTGTACTTATAATCACACTGCAATTCAGAATTTGAGCCACTCGCTATACAACTTTCTGCTTTTTTAAGGCTTAAAATGTATTTCCTCATCACTTATCACAAGTCAGCATTTAAAAATCAGAACTGATTTTGCAGGTGCTTTGAATCTATAGACAAGACAGAGCTTAACAGACCTTGTTTGACATAAACATCACTTTAATTAAATACAATCAGACAAAAATGTGAAGAATTTAAAACTTTATTTAATGCCAAAACACTCTACCACACGCTGCTCAGGTTATGAACTCTCAATTGCAATGCTGGGTTCCAGCCCCCCCCCCAAGCTCTTTGCATTGCTGCGATGCTGGTGGTTACTTCCTGTAGCTCAGGTTGGGCATAGGTTCTTACTTGTAATAATGGCTCACCCCTGCTGTTCATTTTAGCATTTGCTTCAGAATTCCAGTTACTTAGTGACACTGTGGTGCTTGTTGCTCCAGCTTGATGCTTCAATCTTTTGTTTTGTTTTTTAATGACTTGATCCTGCCCAGCATGTGGACTATTCTACTGGTTTTGGGGGCCAGTGGAGAGTAAGTCAGTGAGCTGCAAGGCCAAAGTGAGGGGGAGGGACGAGATCTGGAGTTAACACGGCATGGAAGCAGACTGACTGAGCCAATGGTCGTGGATGCGAGGTCTAAAATAAACAATTTAAAAAGAAAGAAAAAAGGTAAGATGGTGGTTTAAATTATGATGTGAAATACACTTTCAGTTTGCTGAGTGGGTGGGAGTCATTCTGGCATTTAAAATTGTATCTTGCATGTAAGGACAAGGAACGGCTGTAAAACTGGTGTACTTTGTCATTCTAAAAAACACAAAAAGGCTGGCTGCCGGACAATAGGTCAAGCTACTCACATTGCTACAGCATAGTAAAAACAAAATAAGTGGAGCTTAGGCCAGCACAAGAAATCCCATCCCTGACTCTTGGATGTCTGATTTAATAAGTAGGCAGCCTTGAGAAAGAGTCCAGGAGAGCTCGAAAACGTTTGGCTGTTTTACTGGTGTTTGGCTCCTGTCAATCGAATTAAAAGCAACTTTCTGAATCAGACATCCAAGAGTCTGGGATTTGATTTCTCGTCCTGAGCTCCCCTTATTTTGTTTTTACTGTACTTTATTATTATAGCTGACAAAATTTTAAATTCCCAAGTTCCTAGCAGTCTCTTCCTGAACAGCCTTCCACAGTCTTGCCCAGTACAAATCATCCTCTATGCTGATGACGCCGTAATTCACACCACCCATAAGGATCCCCAACCCCTACAAAACAATCTACAGCTAAGCTTCTCCTCACTTGAGAACTGGTTTAGTAAATACAAATTGGTCCTAAATTATAAGAAAACCAAGTCAATGCTTCTCAGCAGCTCCCACAACAAGTACAAGCTACACCCACCTACTATCACAAACTGCCTTGGAGCTGTCCTCGAACAGGCGCAATTTTTTAAATATCTTGGGATCTATCTTGACTGTAACCTATCCTATTGTGCCCACATCGATAGCATCGCCAACACTGCAAATTCTCGCATTGGACTACTCTACAGGCACAGGCAACACCTTACTCTGGAAGCCTTAAGGGTCGCTGTTCAGAGCTCTGTTGTCTCCATAATTGACTATGGCCTGATCAAATATGGCTCTGCTACTGTAACTGCCCTCAGTCGCATATCCACATCTCTTAGCAAAGTTTGTCAGCTCATCACTGGAGCACACTCATACGTGTGACCTCTATGCACAAACTGGCTGGCTACAACTCTCAAACCTCATAAAGTACCAAACCTGCATTATGGCAAAGAAAATAACCATGGGCCAAGCACCCCCAGGAGTCCAAGCTCTCCTTTGCCCCAGTAGTAAACTTCACCACACTACGGGATCCGAATCTCATCTCCTGCAGGTCCCTATCTGCTGTACCAACCAGGGACAAAGATCCTTTCCTCATAGGACCTCTAGCTGGTTGAATGGTCTTAGCAGTGACATCGCTTCCATACCAAAGCTTGGCCCATTAAAATCCAGGCTCTGCCTACTCCTCTCTACCTCTAGCACCTGTGACTGTCTTCTTTAATCAGCCCTCCTTACCATTACCCAATCCTTGTTTCATCTCTTTCTACATAGCACTTCTATTATCTACCCCAATCTCCTACAACCCCTTCCCACACCCTCTCTTCCCCCCTATCCCTGCACCCCCTCCACCGCCTGTTGTTCTCTCTGTGATGTGACAACGCCTCTGGCTGCTCTTACCTTTTGTGTCCTTACCATGTCTTGTAACACTATTTACCCCATCAGTGCCTCTGGCTTTAGTTTAACTCAAATGTGTGCATTCATATTCATGTAACTGATTGTTAACCTGTAATCCTGCCTTTGTTACTTAATTGTCTTGTTTTTTTTTGTTGTTATTGTACTACAACTGACATGGAACCTTTGTAAAAGAGCCTTGTCTCAAAGGTACTTATAATCCTTGATTCAAATAAATAAATAAATGCAATGCATGTGTGGGCTGCATTATGTCCAATTACCCAAAAAATGTGCCACCTTCAGGGTTGTTGCTCTATAAGGACATAGGTCCTGACCAATCAAGATGCAGAAAATTCTCAACCTGAAGAGGAAGATTACCAACAGTGGGCTGTGAAAATTAAAGACAGCTTCCTACAGAGGGTCTATTCAGGATTGTTGTTAAATGAAGCCAGGTAGAAGGAGGATGGAAGGGACAAAGATGATCTGCTTAGATTTAACCTGAGATGCTATTGACAATGTAAAGAAAAGTTGAATTTAATCATGGCAGATTCTGCACAGTAACATGATAATAGTAAAAATAATCAAACATAATTAGTTTGTTTTGTGGACTAATCCACCATTTTGCCAATGTGTATTCCAAGTCCAGAGGGTTAGTTCACAGACTGGGCTTCTGACCATTCCATCTCTGTAGCCTCTTGTGATACAGAAAGAAAACAATCTGTTGGTGGAATTCAAGCTATTACACTCTCTTTAACTTTATGGAAATTCTGTTCTTCTTCTTGTAGTAGAGCCATCAGGTGCTGTCTTTTTTTTTTTTTTGAGTTGAGAAGCCAGCCTCACTTCCTTGCTTTCTTTCCAATTCCTTCTTTTTATGCATGCCATGTTCTCAGTTCAGTCTGATCAACCCCTATGTGGTCTTGGGCCAGGAGGGTGGAAGGTTGTCTCCCTTGCCCCAGTTACTGCTCCAGCATCTGATATCTTGCTTACTGAAAGGCATAGAAACATAGAAATTGTCAGCAGATAAGGACTGCTAGGCCCATCCAGTCTGCCCATAGGCCCTATACATTGTATGTGGCACCTGACCCTACGTGATCAATAGCTTTTCATCACTCCCTCCCCTCTCAAGCTTCTCTTGTGCTTTTCTCAGGCATGATTAAACCCCTCCACCATGCTTTCCCCAACTACCTCCTGTGGTAGACTATTCCAAGTGTTGACTACCCTCTTAATCTACCCCCTTCCAATTTCATATTGTGGCCCCTTGTTCTAGTACTTTTTCTACTTTGGAAAAGGTCCCCCACCTGCTCCTTGTTTATGCTCTTGAGGTACTTCAAAGGTTCAATCATGTCCTCCCACTGTCTCCTCTCCTCCAGTGAGTACATATTGAAATCCCTTAGTCTCTCCTCATATGTTTTGTGGTGCAAACCATGCACTATCTTTGTTGCCTTCTCTGGATAGTCTCCACCTTATCTATGTCCTTGCACAGGTGTGGCCTCTAGAACTGCATGCAGTACTATAGGTGAGGCCTTACTAATGATTTATACAATGGCATCACCACCTCCCACCTCCTGCTAGTGATACCCCTGCGTATGCACCCCAGCATGCCACTGGCCCTCCCTGCCAACTTTGTGCATTGCTTTGATACCTTAAGGTCATCAAAGATGATAACCCCTAGGTCCATTTCCTCTATGATGACAGTCAGCTCCTCCCCCCAAACCTGAAGCTCTACCCAGGGTGCCCTCTACCCAGGTGCATTATTTTGCACTTCTTTGCATTGAACCTCAGTTGCCATATCTCTGATCATCTTTCAAACTTCTCAAGGCCCCTCTTCATTTTCTGCACCCCTTCTGGAGTATCCACACTGTTGCAGATCTTGGTGTCATCTGCAAACATGCAGACCTTTCCTTCTAGTCCCTCTGCATTGGCACTAATGAAGACATTGAACAGGACTGGTCCTGGTACTGATCCCTCTGGTACCCCACTGGATACCCCTCTCTCACCAGATTGTACCCCATTTACCACCACCTCCCTCTGTCTTCTGTACGTTAACCAGTTCCTAACCCAGTTCATCACCTAGTCTCCCATGCCCAGACATCCCATCTCGTTGATCAGCCTTCTATGTAGGATGGTATTGAAGGATTTGCTGAAATCTAGGTAGGCAACATCTACCGCCTCGCCCTGATTTACTTCCCTAGTTACCAAATCAAACAAATATATTAGATTCATTTGACATGACCTTTCTGCTGTGAATCCATGTTGCCTCAGATCCTGAGCATCACTGGATTCCATAAGTGCCACTATCCTTACTTTCAGCAGTGTCTCCGTTATCTTTCCCACCACTGAGGTGAGGTTGACTGGCCTGTAGTTCCCCATCTCCTCACTTTGTGCAGTGGACCTACATGTGCCCTCCTCCAGTCCTCTGGAATGACACCCGTGTCGAGTGATTATGTGAATAGGGCCACCAGAGGCCTTGGCATGGGCACCTTCAGGTAGCTCAATATCCCACACAGTCTTTCTGATTGACATTGTTTGATCCTTTGTAGGAAAGCACTAAATCTTTTAAAAAGTGGGCTTCACAAGTCGCACTCTGAGCCTAATGTCACATGTGGTAACTTTCTACTCTCAGGAAGTGGTATACAGGGCACCTCTTTCACAATGCAGTCAAGCTACAGTCTATTGAGTTCTACTCACAAAACCATTTGGCTGCCTTGATACTGAACATCATCCCTTGTGGGGATAAATAAAAGAGACAGTCACTGTCTCTTCACTACTGATCAAAATTCATCACTTATATAACCCACTGGAATCCTACAGCTACAGCATTCCATGGTGACTTGTGATGCTGGAACAAACCTTTTCCACCTACTCTGGTGCCAGCTGCTTACACCAGTCAGTTGGAATGTGAAGATATTTACCTTTGGATGTCCAGTGGTATCAAGCACATTATCAGTAACTCCAAAATGGGGGTCTGGGATTACATAAGAATTTAGTGACTTAATTCTGTCTTCTTTCTAACAGTGCTAACCCATTTCTACTTCATGCCTTCCATATACATATTTTCCTCTTTTCATTATTAATTATATGACTCTTCTATTGTTTTAATTGTTTTTGTGTCTCAGCAACCTTTCCTCCTTCTGCTTCAGGTATCTAATCATTCATAGATCCTCGCTTCAAAACTCATTCTCTTTTTGGCCAGAACAGTGACTGTTGCCATTGATCCACTGCACCATACTGTAGTTTCTAGCTATGTCTCCATGAGCAGGTATACCTCTGTATGTTTGAGTATATACAGGTGTATGCATGTGCATGTCTGTATTGTGTTGCCAAGTACTGTATATGTGTATACTTCATGATGTGTGTCAGTGTGTATGTTTGTGTTTGTGTGTTTTTCAGTGTGTTTTTGTGTACTATATGTGCAAGTATGTAGTATCTGGGTATATACCATATGCCTGCAAGTTTAAGTGTATGCATGCCTCTGCACACATCATGGTTTCTCAGCCCGGGATCCATGGGCCCCTGTGGGCCCACAGGCCTTCACTTGGGGATCCATAGCAGATAAGGCACAAAAACCAAACATAGCCAGCCTAATAAATAACTTTTAGGCAAAATATATTGTATATGCCATTCTTCATACTGAATAAAGTGAAGCAATATGAGGCATTAAAATCTCCTTCTGGATAAGGGTTCTTTGGAAATGTATGGTCATAGTCAGGGGGTTGCATGCCCGGTCCGGGAGTCCTTCGTTACAGAAAGGCTGAGAGCCATTGGCATATGATACATGACTGTGTCTGTATTTGTGTATTTATTTATTTACTTTATTTATTGCATTTTAGTAACCGAGTGAACCCATTGAGACCAGAAGTCCCTTTTTCAGGGGTGACCGGAGTTAATTAAATACATCCTTTATAAAGTTGTTCACATACATTACACATAGCTCAGCAGTTCACAATATTCATTTGACACAACAATTACAACAGTAGATGCAATAGACATTGCAGTCACATACAGAGTACTGCAACAGCAATTAGTCACTAAGGAACTAGACAGTCTGACAGCGACATTAGAGTGACAACATTATAGACACCTTTCGCAAATGCTTATGCTAGGAGGAATGTGTTCCATGTGTCAAAGACCTACTATAGTGTACAGGACCTATTAGACCTATAACAGTGTACAGGGAGCAGCATTCAAGGCTAGGAAGGGGAGTTAATGGTAGCAGCCATAGAGACACTGCTCCAGCATACATGCATGCTTTTAGGCTGGATTTGAACCCTTCCAAGGTGGAACTTCTGGTTAGTTCCTGGAGTGAGTACCAGAAGTAGGGTGCTGAGTATCCAAAGGATCCCTTGCCTAGGTCAGTGAACACATGAGGGATATTAAGGAGGCAGCTACCAGATGACCACAGTGTCCATTGGGGAGCTTTTAGATTCAGGAGGCCAGTAAAGCTGGGGGGGTGCCAACATTGGTGAATTTGTAGACAAAGTAAGGAATAGGAGATCTCATGCACTATTGAGGGCCAGTTGAGGTCTGCAAGGACCTCACAATGATGCCTCCTGGGTGGGGAGCAGGTAATAAAGTGTGCAGTCCTATTATAGAGAACAGACAGCTTGCAGTGTTCACTCTCCTTAAGGAAATGTAGGCAGGGAGCACCATAGAGAAGGGTGGGAAGTAGTGTGCTTTTGGCTGTAGTGATTCATGTGTCATCTGTTAGGGAATTTCCAAGTCTGTGAAGAAAGCCAAGCTTCTGGTGAGTGGCCTTAGGTACATAGTCAATATATGGCTTGTAGGACATTTCTTGATCTAAGTAGACTCCCAGGTATTTAATCTTGTCCACAATTTTAATTCATGATCCTGAGGCTGTGTGGAGCCAGGTAACCAGGTAAAATGACTGGGTACAGCCCTTTTTTAGTCGTGCCTGACATATAAAACATCACAAATACAATAACACTTTCAGTAAACATTAATCTGTGCTACACATATACATATTGTAAAACAATGGCACAAATCAGTTAATGTTACAGCAGCAGTGACTCAAAGAATTATAATAAGATAACAGCACCATTTTAAAGTGCTGATTGCTCTTGGCTGATTGAATTTCCTCTGATATGGAGACTTTCAGTATGGTGGGTTGCAGAATGGCGGCATGAAGTAATTGCACCACCTTACAGCTTCTGCATAGATTGCTGCAAACCACCCCATTGTGGATTAACTTGGGCACCTTTTTCTGTACAAAACTGCCGGCAACCTGCTGAACATTTAATGTTATTTTTAGAAGCAGGAATTTAAAGAAGGGCTACAGTCAAAATTTCTGGCATCAATAAATTTCAGAATTTAGATCAGCATAGCCCCAATCAGCCTCATGCCAAAAATGAAATCTCTAAGCTACTTTGTTTAAAAGTTACAGGTCATTTTGCAACCCTAAATTCACTGCCTGTTCAAAAAAGCCAGTTTCAGTGAAAAGATGCTGATGATGTCATCTCTAGAACTCAGAGTCTAGTCTTTCCTGTCAGCAAGCTTGTAGAACTTGTTTCTTCAAAGGTTGGAGTTCATGTGCAATAGTTTTCACAAGTAAAACAGGTAGCAACATTTAAAAAACATTGCTATAAAAACTGTGTGTTTCAGGTTTTGTAAAAAGTTTACAAATGTCTATTTTTTTTTATTTATTTTGGGGCCTTTATGCCTTTTCTCCAGGGTTGCCGAATGCTGAATCATAGCACACTGCAGTGAGGTTTAGTTTCAGTTTTTGGTTTTTTATATATATTGGAAAGGCATGTGAGCAAAATTTCCTGTTTTCACTGGTGAGGTTTGTAGACTGAATAATTTTCTGATGTGGTGGAAGGCTGTGATCATTCACACCTGTCGTTCAATTGAGGTGATTTCTCAGGATGGTACTTTAAAACAATTATTCTACCTCCCTGTAATTGGGGATGGGAGAGGTAATGCTGTTTTGAAACCTTACTATGAGTTGCTATGCAGTAGCCAACCTAGGCCAGATATTCAAAACTTTGCCCCGGGGCAAAATTAGTACTGAACGGCGGGCACAATTGGACCAGAATCATTTGCATGCTATATTCAAAGGAAAAGTCCCAGGGCTAAATGAGTTGAATATAGCATGCAAATAGGACTGAGAGTGCAGTGCAGCAATAGCCCAGCAAACAAGACAGCACTGAATATAGCAACTGAGAGCAGTGCAAACTGTAACAGAAGCCCAGTGCACACAGTCAGTCATCAATCAATCAATCAAAATCTTTATTTTGCCAGGCAGAACATCATTGAGACAAGATCATTTACAAGATGGACCTGGGGCAAAAATATTGCCAACAGGGTTAAGACATCGCAGGTTGAGTGAACGTACATAACAATTACATAGTAATAATAACAACATAATAACATATAACCATCGAATGTGACAAGGTACTTGCACCAGAACATATTAATAGGTTCAACAGGAGGTAGTTCCATTTTAATACAATTGCATGGATACAGATATATGGACGTAAGGTAATGAGCTAAAGCTTATACAGTAAACATCATTGGAGGAGTCATAGTGAGCAGGAGTGGCAGTTCCTCAAGTGTCAAAGTGCGATGAAGATTGAGATGTAAGAGTCCTTTGATAAGTACTGTAGGCATGGCCTGGCAAGTGGGGTGGTAAGGAGAGGGGGGTATAGGGAGTGAGGAGGGAAAGTCAGCCGAGATAGGAGAGGGTTGGACATGATGGCCTAGGGAGGAAGGACTGTTCAAAGGGAGAACTCGACAGATGCCACAGGCAATGGTTGGGGTTTAAGTCCAATATTTGAGGCAAAGACAGATTGTGATGTTGGGACCTCTTGACACAGAGGTGGAGTGAGGTAAGGTTCAACAATGTGGGCAACATGTGTGCTTGCAAAGCAGTGGAGCACAACAACAGTAAACAACAGTGCAGGCCAAATACTGCAGAACCATGTAAAGGAACATTACGGTATTGGGTGGCATGAACACACATTTGCGTGGTGCTGACATGTTTGCCTGGCACTAACATTTGCTATATTCAAAACTGCAATGCAAATGAGCCTACTCAGGCAATCCTTAGGCAAACAGCCACATTAACATCTCATTACATCCTACTTTGCATGTGGATTTCCCGGTGCTAGAACATGGTGCACACAGCTCCACCAGTAGGTCTGACTGGGATTACAAGTCAGTAACCACATTTATTTCTGTGTTCACAGCTCCATCTGTAGGTCTGACTGGTATTACAGATCAGTTGCCACATTCATTATGTGCTCACAACTCACAAAACATTAGCTGCAGTCTTGGTTTGGATACGGATGCAAAAGATTAATGTGGCTCGGGGAGTAGCACTGCAGGAAAAGGCGGTCGTGCAGCATGCCAGAGGTAAATCATTGTTCCTGCCACAGTGTTTATCAGATGGTGCAGTACCATATCAGGTGATAGTGTGAGGTACATAGCAATTCCTACGGTGTGTCAGGCAACAGTGACTGGTGCTATCCACACAGTGTCAAGCACAGCTGGAAGGTGTGGTCTGACAGTGGACAGCACAGTCATACTGTCCTGTGACCCTCATGTGCTGCATTGGTGGCATGAGATCCTAACACTACCATACACAAGACTGTCCATGTGTGTGGGGATCCCGGACAGGTGTAGGGTATCTGCCCAGGGGGAGCTACACATACCATCATACTGGCACATGGCTGACAGGAGCAGTCCCATCAGTGGAACATGTGTACTGTGTGGATGGCCTCAGCCGTATGGCAGTACCTACTATGTGGTGCAGCCTGGCCACCTGTACACCCTCCCCTCAACACCCTCCATTCCCTCCAGTGCCGCATATTTCTGCTGGACTGTATTAGTGTACCCCAATGGGGAAACTGGAGGTGTGTGCTGCATGGTCACACAACCATGATGTCCACTGGGTGCTGGGGCACCCACTAATGGCTGGGAGGGTTAGGACCGGTGCATGATAATGGTGACATGGGTGGTGCTGTCTGTGTGCAGCATATCTCTGCCATGTATGTGTTCTGTTAATTGTTTTTATCACTTTGTTCACCAGGTAAGCACATTGGGCCAAGGCTCAGTTTCAGGGATGACCCAGAGACACTAACTACGTGAATGAGATGCAACAGTGTACAATAAAGATATACAATGCACAACAACACACAATACACAAATATCACACCAGGTACACATTACAATGCCATACAAACCATTTCTTGCTGCATGTGGTGTTCTAGTTCAGTTGCAACATTTACATGAGTGTTCACTTTGCAGTACTGTTAGGTCATTGCAGTCCACAGTTTGTGTGCCTGTGCATATGGAGTGACCCAGGGTGGCCGTCCACCCACACTGCCTCCTCATTGGATACATACAGCCTTGTTCTCTGTTGCTGTTGTGTCTACACCCCCCATCCTATGTTCACCTGGCATTAAGAGCACCTTTTCATGGGCAGTAATATGTGCACTGCTACCTGCTGTGCTAGAGCAAGCTGCATAACGCTATACTTTGAATATACCATTATGGTTGTATGCATGCCCTTGCCCCTCACTTTGCACCGTGCATGCATTATTTCATAGCACGGGCACTATCATGTTGCGCCGGCACTATTTGACCTTTGAATATAACACTCTGGCACAAATGTGGCACAATCGATGTGTGCCAGGTGCAAAGTTTTAAATATCTGGCCCCTAGCGTTTTCTCTCTGACAGGCTGTTACTTAACTTACATTTAGACTCAACTATGTTGTATTCCACATTGAAATGATAATTTTACCAGGGCTAGCACTTCGGCCAGTAGTAGGAATTAAGACGTATTAGACCCCTGTTAAGGAGTACCTTTCATGATGATCCAAAATGTTACAGCTTCTAGTTATTATATGCATTACTAGACCTGAAAGAGTGTGTGCATTTGTTAGTTTTGGCCAAGATTTACTCTGCCTTCCACAATTTGGATTTGTTTTTGAGCCCTGTTTTAGCTCTGCTGCACTTGCCTTTACTGTTAAGCTGCTAGGCTGCTGGCTCCCGATGGCATCACTGTAGGGCAGAGGAGTGACTCACACTGTGTAGTACAGTCCAGTCACAGCAATTTTGCAAGGGCAGTTACCAGTACTCAGTGTACATACTATGTTCCCCTTCCCCAATACACCTTGTTAACAATGCATTATGCCAAATTCCAAATGCCTTGTCAGTATGTTTTTGTAAAATTGACTTTCTTCTGCCTTGGTAACAAAGCATGGGGATCCAGAGAAGGTAGAGTTGTTGTCAGCATCTTTCCCAGTCCTTTTGACTTTCATGCAAAAAGTACCCCATTTTGTGAAAAACAGTACATGAAACTTACAAGAACAGGAGACTGAGTTTGAACTGCTAGGAAAAGACATCTTATAAAACAGAACAATATTTGTGTTGAGAGATAGAAAGATTGAGATTAGAGCACCTTTCCCAGTCCTTTTGACTTTCATGCATATATTACCCCTTCTTGCACTGATTCTGGAATTGCATTTCATTCATTTTGCAGAATGCAAACGCTAACTGTAGAGGACAGTAATGAACTACAATTCTAGAATCAATACAAGAAGGGGTAATTTATGCATGAAAGTCAAAAAGACTGGGAAAGGTGCTCTTTAAAACTTATTATAAAGCAGACACTGACAAACAGCAGTGAGGTTACCAACATTATGCAATAGTAGTAGCAACACAACTTCCTAACAAACACAGTAGAATAGCACCCCAGATGGTATCAGCAGCCTGGAGGCATGCTGACTCAGCATTCATCAACCCTGGAGAAATGGACCACATCAAAAAGGCATTAAAGTATGAATTTGTTAACTTTGTTCCAAAACCTGAAACACACATACTGTAGTTTTTTATAGCAATGATTTTTGAATGTTGCTGACTCATGATTTTCAAACTTTAGAGAAACAGGTCCTGTAAGCTTGCTGATAGGGAAGACTAGACTGTGAGTTCTTGAGATGACATCATCAGCAGCTCTTCACTGAAACTGGCTTTTTTGAATGTAGTGAAATCAGGGTTTTAAAATAGCTCATACATTTTAAATGAAGTAACACAGAAACCTAATTTTTGGTATGTAGAACATAGAAACATAGACACTGATGGCAGATATGGACCACTTGGCCCACCTAGTCTGTCTATTTCCCTACCTAATGGATAAGCTGCAGATCCTAGTTAACCAACAGCCTACCCAGGGATACCACAAAGTTCTGTGCCTCGTTCAGTGTATTGAACCAGTGCCATCGCTCTTGCCACTAGATTTATTGGGGGTATGCATATTCTAATTCTGCAAAGTAGCACTTTTGGCCAGAGTCCCTCTTTAAGTTGTTTTGACTTACTGCGTCATTCGGAGTCTGGAGGCAGCGGGAGTCAAACTATGGAGCCATCCAAGGTGGCAGTCAATCGGGAGGACTTGTCTGATATACGAACAATGCTACAGTTACTGGTGCAAAATATTCCCACAATTAAGGCTTCTGTAGCTAAACTGGAAGACCGAGGTGAGGCAGAACAGCCCATAGTTGGAGCAGAGCTTTTTTGTATGCAGGTAGACTTTGCAAGAGCTAGGCACTAAGACAAGATCGCAGCTCTAGAAGAGCAAGTGCGACTCCTAACATTGAAAGTGAATGAGTTCAAGAATCGAGGCCATCGGAATAACATGACAATTGTTGGTCTACCGGAGGGGACAGAAGGACAAAATCTGCACCAGTTTTTACAAATCTTCTTCCCACGTGTACTGAATTTCACTTGGGACACTCCTCTGGAAAGAGAGCAGCCACATCACTCTTTGGGCCCCTGCCAGCTGGCAGCTCCCCCCAAAACCCATCTTAGTTTATTTTCTCTGCTTCTCAGTCAAATAGACGACTCTGAGATTGGGCAGGGAAAGGGGTCCCTTGAGATGAAACGGGCATATGGTTAACTTTTTCCAAGAATTTTCTAAAATTGTGGTAGAGCAAAGGAAAGCTTTCACCACTGTGAAGCGGGATTTAGCTGCCAGAAAGATTCTTTTCAGCTTATGCTACCCTGTGATTCTTAAGGTCTTGTGGCAAGAGCAATAGTACCAGTTCAATACACCGAACAAGGCACAGAACTTTGTGGTATCCCTGGGTAAAGCATCTAAACCTGCTTGGGGCCATCCCAGTCCTCCTTCTTATCAGGCCCGGAGCAACCCTCATGTGGGCGATGCTCCACCACAATCCAGACAATGCTCACGTGAAGAATGGCCTCTCCCCACTGGAAAGGGTGCATCATTTGGCAATGGTGGGGCTGGGGGTCCTGGGGGAATGTAGCCTAAGTGGCAGAGGGAGCCGAAGAAGCATGCGTCTACCTCGGTGTCAGTAGGATCCAGATTGGGCTCACCTATGTCCATAACAGATTGTTCTCCCATGCCTGATCCCAAACATTTGAGGTTGTCACTGGCATTGCAGGGTTCTTCCCCGGAATAAAAGGACATGGACTAGGCAGACTATGGTGAAGAAGATTTGTTGGCAGCCTCACAGGTCGGTATGGAGAACTCTACCGCTGTGCAGGGTAGTGGTAGGGTGTGTGACAGTGAGAACATAACCGACAACAAGAATCTACAGCTGCAGGCACAGGCCATTTACCCAATGGCTACCACAGTGCCCCTGCCACCAGCCTCCTAAGACTTAATGGGCTATTTTGGTGTTTGTTTGCAAAATATCTAATTGGACACCAAGACAGCATAGGATTGTTTTCAAGGCTGTTTTGGGGGGGTCAGGTTTTACTGATTCGGGGGCTCTCTCTTTGAGTACAAATGATACTGTTTGGGCACACAGGGGTCCCATTTCACAGCTATGTTTTCCCCCTGTGGAGAAGATGCCTTAATTTCGCTGGATTTTGCCCTGATTTTGGGATAAATATTCATTGTAGTTGGTCCATAGAAAAATGCTCTGATTGTAAAATTTTGGGACTGAATGGTTGGAAATGGTTCTACTACTGTTATTAACCTCTTTTCTTTACAGGTGAGCCAATATGGGATGTTTACTGTTTGCTAATTTAGGGGTGGTTGTGGACTGCGTGGTAAAGATGGTGATGTAAGGTAGAAGGAGAGGACCCATATCTTTGGTCAGACAGCTCCTCTGGGCAGCGTTTGCCCCCTTCCACACCAGCCAAGGAGTGGGTGGGCATTGGTGGGGCATCCCACTGGCCCTGCATGGCTCACTCCTTATGCCTGGAATGGGTGGGTTTAAGGGACAGGCAGGAGGGCTGTTTTTTACTGGACAAATAGGTTCTTAATAGTAGTATACAGTTGGGACAGGTAAGCTCTGAGGGAAATGTAGGGGGATATTTGAGCTTAATGAGGAAGGGTCTGTTGGGGTGGGGTTGGTACTTCGGGGGGTGGGAGCTGGGTTGGGGGATATTAGACAGACTTATTCTGTTTGGGACATCCTCTTTTTCACAACATGTGGATTTGTGTTGATTATAGGTTTAGTTCAAATTATTATTACAGTTTTAGAGGTTTAACTGTTGCTGACACTATGGCACAAGTAGCTTAATTATCTTGGAATGTACAACGTTTCAATATCCCTGTGAAACATAAGAAAGTTTTTTCATTTTTGAGGTCTTCGGCATGTGATATTATATATTTGCAAGAAACCCACCTGTTGAAAAAAGACGACGGTTGTTTGGTACAGGGGTGCTTTAGTCAAGCATACTCTGGTTACTATGGTTCAAAAAAGGGGGGTCTCTATCTTAGTGAGACAGGGCTGTCCACTGGTGGTGGAGAAATGGTTGGCGGACAAGGAGGGGAGGTGGGTACTAGCCCTGGGTAAGTTGGATTTGGTCCCCATATTATTGATTAATATATATACATACACCTAATGAGGACTCCCCCGAATTGTTTCTGTCTTTAGCTCAGCTGATTTCTGAATGGTACTCCCCATCAATGGTGTTATTGGTGGGGGGGGGGGATCTCAATCTAGTTCTGGATCCGGTCCTGGACAGGAACCCTGTTGAAAAAGGGTCCCCCCCCCACAATTGCTCTAGGGTCATTTTAAACCAGATTATAATGGAGTTCCATCTGATCGATGGTTGGAAACTCCTCAATCCTCATACCTGGGATTTTACCTTTAGGTCCACTAGATTTCATTCCTTTAGCAGGCTGGACTATTTTTTATGTAGTGCATCTGTCACCTCGGATTTAATAGAGGCACGGCACAAGCCTATTTTGTTATCAGATCGTGCTCCAGTAGGTATGGTTTGGAACCTTCGACAAGTTATTGGGAGGACTCCTTGATAGAGTTTCAACCCCATACTACTAGGCCTTGATGAGTTTAATCAGTGGTTGAAGGGGGAGATTGATTATTATTTTCTCTCAAATGCCTCTCCTGATATTTCTGCCTTTACACTTTGGGATGCATTTAAATGTTTTATTCAGGGTCAGATTATTTCTTACACCTCTTATGCAAATAAATGGATGAGTCAAGAAATAAGTGAGCTTACGCTTCAGATAAGATCCTTGGTGTCAGCGTGGCTCAGTTGGTAGCACATCCGCCTCTGGACCAGAAGGTCATGGGTTCTCGTCCCACACCGGGATTGGGCTTGCACCTAAAAATCGCTGGCATCCGAGTGCAGTATTGGGGGGTGCTGTACTGCTGGGGTGTGCCATCCTTCGGATGAGATGTTAAACCGAGGTCCCTTCTGCCCATCCTGGTGTTGTCCAGGTGGAAGTAAAAGAACCAAGGGCACTCTTCACAAAGAGTAGGGAACATTCCCGGTGTCCTGGCCAACATTCCCCTTCCCATAAAACCGGTTCATGCAATTATCCAGGCTGTGTGTGGGTGATGATGTGCGATATGGCCGCCGCCACACATTCAGTCACTTCACTACCAGTCTAGCATTGCTTGTAAAGTGCTTTGGATGTATGAAAAGCGCTATATAAATGCTGATTCTTCTTCTTCTTGGAAGAGGATATATATGCCTCCCCTTCAGATAAGAATAATAAACTACCTGAGTTCTTACAGTGTAAAGATCAGTTAAATGATATCTGTCATCAAAAGGCTACAAGAGCCTTGTTTTTTCTGAGGCAGGCATACTGGGAGTCAGGGGATAAAGCTGAAAAGCTTCTAACCTTCTGGCTGAAGAAAAAGGCCATGGAAGCTTATGTTCCATATGTACAGGACTCGAAGGGGGCAATCATATCTGATGCGGGCGAATGGCTGAGGAATTTTGGAAATTCTATGCACAGTTGTACTCGTCCTTGGTGGCTCCTACCCTGGATCAGTTTTAAGCCTTTTTTTTCTAGTGTTAAGTTACCCTGCCTATCATTAGAAGTGGCTGCTTCTCTAGAAGCAGACATCTCCCTGCAAGAAGTGCAACAAGCAATCAGGGCTTGGGCTCCCAGCAAGATGCCTGGTCCTGATGGGCTCAGTGTTGATTTCTACCAGGATTTTGAGTCTCTCCTGGCAGGCCATCTATTAGAGATGCTATTAGTAATTATTACTAGCTATGGGGGTCTTCTGGATACTATGAAGGAAACAACTATTACTATACTGCCTAAGCCTGGGAAGGACCCCGCTTATTGTAAGAACTATAGCCTGATCTCCTTGCTAAACATAGATTGCAAAATCTTTGCTAAGATTTTAGCTATGTGTCTAGAGAGGGTTCTTCCATTTCTGATTAGCAAATCTCAATCTGGCTTTATGAAAAGCAGGCAGGGCAGTGATAATTTGCATACAGTTATTGACCTGATACAAGTGGCAAGCAAGTGGTTGGATTCTGCAGCTTTGATTGGGTTGGATGCCAAAAAGGCATTTGACTTAGTCGAGTGGCAATATCTGCAATTTGCCCTACCTCAGTTCGGGTTCAGTCCCAGGTTTCGGAAATTGGTGGGTTGCCTATACTCCTCGCCTACAGCGAGGGTTCTGGTGAATGGGGTATTATCAGATTACTTTTTCCTTTTCTGTGGTACAAGACATGACTGCCCCTTGAGCCCCCTGTTATTTTTGTTGGCAATGGAACCTCTAAATTTAGCCATTGGTCAGCATCCACAGATCCTTGGCATTCCAGTGGGGGAGACTCGCTATGCTACATTGCTGTATGCAGATGATCTGTTACTGATGCTCATGAAGGTGGCCACATCACTTCCTGAAGCCTGGATGGTGATTAGTTCCTTTGGTGACCTGTTAGGGCTGAGGATTAACTGGGCAAAATCTGAGATATTACCTCTGTATGGGGCGGACTTGGATTGGGCTACATTAGGGCCTCAGAAAATGCATTGGTTTCCTTGAAGAAGTTCATTACCTTGAAATGTTTATATATAGCGATTTAAGGAGCATGGATTCTGTTAATTTATCTGTTGTTCTCAGGGAATTGTGACTAGACTTAAGCAGGTAGAAGAAGTTGGGTCTGACACTTTTCGGGTAAAACTGCTACTTTTAAAATGATGGCCTTTCCTCGGATTTTCTATAAGCTTAGTAATTTGCCTCTTCAAATTTCTCTGGGGCTTTGGGCCCAATTTGATAAGCTGTTGTCAGGTTTTATTTGGAGGGACGTCCCCCCAGATTTAGTAGGAAAACCCTTTGTGCTCCTGGAGTAGCTGGAGGCTGGAATATGCCATGGTTGTGGGTGTACCATCTGTGTGTGGGGGTCAAGCAAGCCTTGCAATGGGTGTCTCTTCCCTCTCAGTGGTCCCCATTATGGGTTGATATTGAGAAGGTCCAGGTGGGAAATAGGCCCCTGGCTGTCTTCTTGACGTTCCCAAAGGTCTCTTCTAAGCTTACTACATTTCCAATGTTTTTTTCTTGGTGGGCATGTGTCCAGTACTGTAAAGTATTGGGTCAGGATTCCTCCTGCTTGGGTAGATTTGTACTATTATGGAATAGTCCTGCTATTGAGATGGGAGGTCAAGTGGTATTCTGGCATAGTTGGGAGGCACAGGGTATTCGGGTGATTGGGGAAGTTACGGATGCTCAATCTGGCCATTTGATATCTTTTTTCAGTTTTGAAGGATAAATTTAATACTCCTTTGAACCACTTATGGAAATACTTTCAGTTGCGTCACGCATTATTTTCTAAGTTATTTATATCCAGCTATCTTATTCAATCCCCGGGCACTAGTTTTATACAAAAATGGGTTAAGGTATCCCAGGGTCAGCTTAGCTTGTTATATAAGGAGTTACAAACAAAGTTTTTGCTGGATTGGAATTCTCATCGATTAAGATGGGAAGAGGATTTGGATATTGTTCTAGACTCAGACACCTTGACAAGGTGTTAGTTGGTGGTACACAGAGGATCCCCAGACCCCAAGCTCCAACTGATCCAGAAGAAAGTGCTCAGTCGATGGCATCGCACTCCTGCTTATTTGGAGAAGTTCGGGTCCTGGGGTCTGACCTATGCTGGCACTGTTTTCAGGATTCTGGAACAATATACCACATCCTCTGGTAGTGTTCTCTGGTAAAGGATTGGTGGGCTGGTATTATTCTTTGTTTGGAAGATACTCTGCAACTTCCCATCCCTAAGTCCCCTCTCTTTTGGATTTTGGGGGATTCCTCTACTTTACACTTAGTTCTGGTCGATAAGGGACTGCTTTTTATTGCTGCCCTACAAGCCAAGTGTCTTTTATTAAGGTGTTGGAGGACAGTAAAAGTACCACCTATGTTTCAGTGGAAGCAAGCGGTTTTGAGGTGGCTTCTTATTATAAGGTATTGTTTTGGAGAAATAATGCAATTGCATGCTTTCATAAGGGATAGGATAAATGGGCGACCTCTATAACTGAAACAAAGGGATAGTGGCAGAGTGTGTTTCAACTCTTTTTGAAGGAGGACTGAGCAGTTATTTTTTTGGGGAAAGGTGGATGTCCCTACCATTATGGTTAATGTTATGGTTTAATGTAAATAATAACATTTAAAGTTCCTACTAATTATTCTGTTTTTTGCTTGGATTAGGGTACTATCAATGTTAATCTGGTGGTACATCAAGGTCTGCAATGTTTGTACTGGTTGTTGTCACTTCAAATTTTGATGCATGATGCTCCTCTGTCTAGTGCTGGATTGCGCCATTGATTATCTGCGGATTACTTTGGTTGCTTGTTAATAATGCATTTTCCAATGAAAAGTTTACATAAAAAAAAAACAATTTCCTTTGATAACTTGTTTAGAAGCACAAGTCCATACCAAGTAAAGGAGCATTTAGCCACAGCTATTTTCAGTGAACCTGGGTAAAACAAGACTGCTTCACTTCGTCTAGTTGAATGTAAGCCAGAAGATTTGTTAAATTTTCCAACATAAACTACTGGGAGGTCTGTTGTTCCAGACCATATATGCCAGCGCAGCTGCATCATGTTCTGCTTTAACTCTGGTGAGGGAATTTGCAACATATCATACAAAGAACAGTGATGTGTTCTGACAGGAACTCTTAACCCAAATCAATGTATGTTATTCAGTATTACTCTGTATTTTGACATAAAAAGGCTACT
Organism: Neoceratodus forsteri; assembly: GCA_016271365.2. Classification (NCBI taxonomy): domain Eukaryota; kingdom Metazoa; phylum Chordata; order Ceratodontiformes; family Ceratodontidae; genus Neoceratodus; species Neoceratodus forsteri. The sequence continues at coordinate 30,210,205 of CM028137.1, read as the reverse complement.
TTGATTTAAAATTGTTAAACTACAGTTGTTGCTGTAAAGAACACCCCAGCCATTTCTAGCCCTCCTGGTGCCCCCTGACACAATATGGCTTGTCTGCAGTGACCTGTGGCTCCTAAGAATCTCCCGCTAATCCCCACCTACCCATTCCTTGGTCCCCCATTCACCCCACCCCCACCCACTTAGCCCTCCTGACCTTCCATACCCCCCACCTCCACACCCGCTTAGCCCCCTGAACCTTAAGCCATCACCCACCATTGTGATCTCTCCCTCACCCATCTAGCCTGTAGCCTACTCTCTCTCAATGGCTGTACTTGTTGGTGGTCTCATTAATTAGCTCTATGGCTGCATTCTGGGGATTCTCACACTTTGTACATAGTTGGAATCTGCACTTTATTTACCTAATCTGTTATGGGACTATTTTCCTCTGTATTATGTAATTAAGTGAAGGCGTTTGCAATGTATTCTGTCTCTCCCCACTCTTCTATTTGTAATGCTGTTTAGCCTTTTTAATGATGTGTAACTGACAATGTCTTCTAGCTGCTTCTGTTTTTCTCCTCTGTCCACATACCTGATGTTCCCTTACCCTCTGTTCGACAAGGATCCTCTGTAAATTAGCTTTTTGCTTAAAGGTTGTAATTCTCGAGCAGGAATCCTGTCTTAAGCACTCCTTACCGCAACTAAAGAGAACTTCCTCTGCTTCTTTGTAGGAGTTCAGCTGCCAAATTTGTACCAAGGGGAACAATCATTTGTGATTCGGAGGTTGTCTTTCCTCTCTTGCCACTGTATTATAGCAGAGTCGGCAGTCAGAGGGGTGAAACTTGAACAAAAGACTCAATCCTCTGGAGTTTGGGTGCAAACCTTTTAAAAGGAAACCTCTGTGTTGGATTGGATCCCCAGGGCCATGAAGCCACAGACCAGGCTTCCTCTTAAGCTTGAATCAGAGCCCAGCAGCTCACACACGCTGCCAGTTGCTTTTGTATCTGGGTGGAGAGGGTTTCCCCACTGCAGGTGGGAGCCCCCCCAAGGAACTAAGGACTAGCTGCTACAAAGGGGTCGAGGTGCCGACTTACGGAGCTGAGTTGGGTGGTCCTCCCTCACGTCTTCTAAGAATATCTTTCCTCCTGTTCCTGAGTAGGAATCATGTCTTAAGCAATCCTTACCGCTACTAAAGAGAACTTCCCCTGCTTCTTTGCAGGAGTTCAGCAGCTGAATTTGCACCGAGGACTTTTACCAGGGGAACAATCATTTGTGATTCAGAGGTTGGCTTTCCACTCTTGCCACTGTATTTTCTTCCCATCCTGTTCCCTCCTCCCCTTAAATGCTTGCATGCCACACCCTCTAGCCCATGCATTACCTGTCAACCAATCCCTACTACAACTAAGCCTGCCCCCAATAGTTCTAGATCCTCTTTGAGATCATTGCCTACACTATAGGTAACAAGTGCAGCCTGCTAAGAGTCAATAAGCTTAATTCCACAATTGTTCTGCCAAATGTTAATTACTGCATATCTGCTACTGCCATATAACTGATTATGGTTTGAGCAATTCTATCTGGTGCTAGCCTGTATGGTGCTATTAAGTGCTATTCTGCTGGTGAAAAGATATTATGGAGGAACTGTTGCTCTGTATAGTTATTAAATGTGGCATAACTTCACTAGAGCTTGCCAATACAGTGCTGAGAAGTGTTACTCTATCTTAGAAGGTGACTCTAGCCAGAATTATTAGGTAAAAGTACTGTTGTGTTGCTACTGCTATGTCCTTTATTCTCTAGCATCTGGTCTGACACTTAAATGATCCCTCCCTAAGGTCTGCGAGTACCACAAGCTCTCTAACCCTATTCCTCCTAGGTATAGGTAGCTCATACACGGGGCTCTAACATATTGTAAGCTAACACTTGCAGGTATTCAGCCACCTGTGATCTCGATTTACTCCTAGTTTTTCACTTTAAGTCTGCACCTCTTAGTTTCCTATAAGGACAGGACAGACAGCCCTTGATTACAGCCCTAAAACCTGAGTTCAGCTGAGTCACCTGACAAGAAGTTGCCTGTGAAATCAACCCAATGGACAAACCATTAGGAGGAACAACATTCTCCTATCATGGCTCCTGAGAGTTATTCCCCAAACCTGGGCACTCTCTGCCTCAAGTCTCGCTGTGCAAGTAAGCCTCGTGCCTATCTCCCAAATAGGGGAGTACTTCTGGCCTTACTTTACATAATGTCCCTCCTCTGGGTGGACAAGGGAATAGAGCATGGATACTCAGACTCCAAGGGACCACATCACAAAGACCCCTCCTCCAGTGGTCTCCACAATTGGACCTCTCTCCCTAGCAAGAATGACCTTCTAATAGCCCATGAGCTGGTAAGAAGAGACACATACTATGTGACACTCCTTGCTATGAACAGGAGGCTCTGCAGCATCTCTATCCCCCAGTCAGACAAGTGTTACTATGCCAACTTGCCCTACTACTGCTTTGAGCAGGTGATGTACAGCCTAATCCAAGCCCCCCCCAATAGCTAATTTCTTAGTCTCATCCCCCCAGGATCCTCTCTGAACATCCTCAAAGGCTTTGAGGATTGTGCACATGAATGACTGCAGCCTCACACACGTAATTCAAGAGGTACAAGTCTGGCTTGATCTCTACAAGCCTGATATCCTTGCTATCTCGGAGACCTGGCTGAAGGTCCACATCCTCGACCATGAGATCTTGGTCCAAGGATACAAAGCCTTCCGACAGGATAGGGTGAAAAAGAGAGGTGGCAGGGTACTTATCTATGTGAAGGACACTGTAATGGTGTCACAAATGAAGCCCAATCTTGGTATTTGCCAGGACTGTGAATCTATTTTCATTCAACTAACCCTTGGTAATGCCAAGCATCTCACCATCAGCTGCGTATATAACCCCCCAAGACTGCTCTCCAAGTCCTGGAGAATATCCCTAAAACTGTTGGCAGTGAATTATCCAAGGAACTCCTGATCTTGGGAGATTTCAATCTAAACTGGGCCTCTGACCGCAACAAAGTCCTCTTGGCTCTGACCCAAGAGGCAAACCTGGTTCAGGTAATCTCAGAACCTACCAGGCTCAACTACAAAATTGGGAATCACACTACCCTTGACTGGGCGCTGGTATACAATCCCCTCAATATCCAAAAAGCCGGCTTATTGGATGATGCTCTTAGTGACCACTCCTCTATTTTTTGTATTTGGAAGAACAGAGTACCAAAGGTTCCTCCCAAGATACCCACCATCCGTGATTTCTCAAAATTCATGTCGGCAAAATTTAACGATTACCTAAGTAACCTGGACTGCAGCCCAATCAGGCTCCTCCTGACCTTGGATGAGGCCTTGGAATACTTCCAAGACTCAATCCTCAAAACTGCCTCCCTCTTTGCCCCCCTTAAGAAAGTCAGAACAAAGGGAAGTTGCTACAAGTGGATCTCCCACTCAGTAAAATGCCTGATGATAAGTCGGGATAAGGCTTGGAAGAAATTCTGACTTTCTTCTCTCCCTGCGGATTTGGTAACATACAAATCCTTAAGAAACAAATGTAAGTTAGCCATTAAACTTGCAAAAAAGGAGTACATCTCACGCCTCCAAAGAACCAACCCAAACTTTTCTGGTCTCACATCAATGAATTGCTTAGGGATAACACCAAGGAGGGGGCCTATAGCGGTACACGGGCAGCTGGTTAGTGATTGCCAGCAAATTGCCTCAGAAATCAACCTCTACTTTACCAACCTAGATGACTACAAGACTGGTCTACCTCCTTCTTTGCCAACACAGAACACCGACGAACCCCACCTCTGCCTTATTAGACCACAATTTCACCTGAGACTGGTCAAGGCTCATGAGGTGCTCAACCTTCTAAAAGCTCTCAGAAACAAAGGCTCAGGCAGCCCTGATGGTATCAGCCCTAGGCTACTAAAGGAAGGTGCACAGTCCCTAGCCAGAACTTTGACCTGGATCCTCAACAGGTCCCTACTGGAAGGAAATGTTCCTCACCAATGGAAGCAGGCAAATGTGGTCCCCATTCACAAGGGTGGCACAAGGGAACATATTGGCAACTACAGGCCCATCTCCCTGCTATGTACCCTTGCAAAGCTGCAAAAAAAGCTAGTTTACGGGTAACTGAGGGACTATCTGGAGTACCACCAGGTCCTAGCCCTCTCTCGGCATGGTTTCCGGACAAACCACGGCACTGACACAGCCCTTATCAATCAAACAGCAGACGTACTCAGTGCAATGGATGTAGGTAAGCTGACGGGTGCAATCTTCATAGATCTGTCCAAGGCATTCAACCCCGTGACCACAACCTATTACTAACAAAGCTTCACACCATAGGTCTGGATCCCCTGGCCCTCAAATGGTTCAAGAGCTACCTAGCTGGCCATCTCAGAGGGTCTCCTGGAAGGGAGAGCTATCTGACCCACTACCCAAAAAGGATGGAGTACCTCAGGGCTCTTTTCTTGGCTCCCTCCTGTTCTCCTTCTTCACCAATGACCTCAACCATCACTGTGGGGGCAGTTCAGTGGTCTAATATGCAGATGACACCATCATCTACCGGTCCATGGATAATATTTTAGTTCTAGGTCCTCTCCTCCAATCTGACCTAATGATGCTAGAGGCCTGGCTCACATCAAATAGAATAGTCCTCAACACAGGCAAAACAAAAGCAATGCTGTTTGGTCCTAGATCTCTTGGACAGGACAGGACCACATCCTTACAGATTTATTCCCTTACAGGAAAAAGGATTGACGTGGTACATACCATAAAATACCTTGGGCTAAATATTGACCAAGGTCTCTCCTTCAAGTCCCACGTAGACCATGTAACCAGGACAATCCATGGTAAACTTGGCACTCTGTACCAGCTTAATGACCAGCTTTTCCCAGAGGCTAGGCTAGCAATTGCCTCCAGTGTTCTTCTCCCAACACTAACTTATGCTGCCCCTGTAATTCAGGGAATGTCTAAGCAAGGGATCAACCGGTTACAGGTCCTTTACAACAAGGTTGCACGGTTCATGACCCAGAGTCACCTAAGAAGCCACCCCTGTGATTTGCTGGCCCAGCTGCAGTGGCCTTCTTTTGTGTCTCATCTTCAGTACCCCCTGCTCTGCCTTGCGTACAAATTACAGTGCCTGGCTGCCCCTCCCAGCCTCAAAGGGACTATCACTCCCAAGCACAATTCTCATACACTTAGGACCTCTGGCCGGACCCTACTTGCAATACCCAGAGTCAGGACAAACCCGCTGGTGGCAAATCCTTCACTTATACTGCCCCCTACTTGTGCAACAATCTCCCACCTTCTGTACAGGAAGCCACATCTCTTCTAAACTTTCACACAAGGCTCAAGATCTACATGTTAGACTCCAGTTCTTGTCACTGTCAGGGTATAGGTTAAGTCTCCCCCTGCCTTACTTACAATACCAACCCTCTCCCTCTCTCACCTAAACAGACCTTAAGATCATGCCTTGACTCATACAATCGCTGCACTTATGTCTTATTGAACTTGAATTATTGCCTATATTGTAACCCTATTATCACCTGTTTTTTCTCTGTAACCTGTGTACCTGACTGTCTGATACTTTACTGTATCCCGGGTTGCCCCTGAAAAAAGGACCTTCAGGGCTCAGTGGGCCTACCCGGTCATCAAAATTCAATAAATAAATAAATAAATTCTGATTTTACAATAAATAAATAAACAATTACATACAAGGGTGTCCCATAATCCAATATGGGCAACAAAATCTGTCTAGCTATAATCATTCTAACTTCGTCCATTAGTGCACTTATATTCTTATATATAAACTCTAATTTTTAATGGATTTTCTTACCAATTATTTCTAAATGCCACTTAAAGCACAGTGTGGGATCCAAGTGCATACCTAAATACTTAAAACTCTCAACTTTTGATATTTGTTCCCTGTTTTTGCTTTTAATACACAAATCCACCCCACCTTGGGTCAACCTCTGTGCTGTCCCAAACAACATAACTTTTGTTTTCCTTTCATTCAGGTGTTGCCTGTCAACTCCCAGGCATCTAATCCTGAAGAGGACAGCCTTGATCTTTTCATTATTCAGCACCAGTAAGTTAGAGATAAATCAAGCCTCTAGTACCATGAGACTGGCCTGAAGCTTTGCAGTAATGACACTTGGTTGAGGATCACTCCAGTAAACCACTGAGTCAACCACACACAGGATCAGATTTTCCAAACCACAGTCACGCTCAATGTCGTTATCAAAGAGGGTGAATAGTAGAGGGCCTAAAATCGAGCCCTGGGGTACTCCAGTGGTCACAGGTCTGCAGCCTGATTCTACCCTTGAGTCCTTTTGGGCAGATAGCTTTTGAATCAGGTAAGCGAGAGCGTGTCCAGTTCTAGCAGTTAAAGTTTAATGAGTAGCAGTTCATGAATCAATGAATATAGACCCAGTGGGGGACCCACTGTCTATGGCACCCAGGGTGTCAGTTGTGAGTTTGATTAGGGCTGTGTCAGTTCCATGGCCTCTTTTAAAGCCATGCAGATTGTCATCCAAGAGATGATGCCATTCTAGGTAGCTTTGCAGTTGGTTGTAGACCAGTCTCTCCTGCACCTTTGCCAAAGGGCAGAGTATGGAGATATGCCTGTAGTTCTCTGTATTTACATGGGGCCCTGTCTTATGAATGGGGACTACCACAGCCACCTTCCATTTACTAGGGACACACCCTTCCAGTAGGGACTGGTTTATTAGCATGGTGACAGGCGGAGCAATTGATGGAGCAGCAGCCCACAGCAGTCGAAGCTATGGTTGGTCAAAGCCAAGGGATGAGTCTGGGTTTATTCGCTTCAGGAGGGGCAGAACTTCTGATGGCTTAACTAACTTGAGATGAAATTGAGGCTGGGGGAGATCCTGTTCAGTAGCTTTTCTTAATGGAGGGATGGTTGGGGTAGAAGATCTGTACTTGTCTAGATCAGTAAAAAGATATTAAAGGCCTCAGCTACTGTGGAGGGGTCATTTGTCAGTATATCATTGATCAGGACAGCTCCATCCTGAGTGCTGGTGCCACCCTTCAGCAATGCATTAATGTGACCCCAGAATTTCTTAGAATCCCCTAGGTGCCATGATTGGAGACCATGCAGATACTGGCTTTTTACATTCTTTGTGACTTTCTTACATTTGTTTTTTAGTGCCTTGTATTTCTCCCAGTCTGATGGGAGATGCAAGGTTTTGTGTGGCCCCCTTTCCTCGTCCCTGAGTAGCATCGTCCCTTTCAGATCAGTATTAAGCCATTTGTGGCACTTGCCCTGTGCCTTAAGCGTCTTACGAGTGGCATGCACATTAGCTACAGGCAGCAATACATTGGAGAAGTAGTCTAAGGCTTCATCCAAGATAGGGAGAGTAAATATAGGATCCCAATTCACAGCAGACAGGGCAGAGCAGAAATCTTCAGGGATGAGGTGAGAGTAGCTCCTGATCTCGAATACCCTGGTGGGCAGTTTAGGGAGTTTGTTGGATCAAAAGTAGAAAATAGACAAGTGGTCACTCAGTGAGTCTGCAAATATTCTGGTGACCAGTATTTTCTCAGGGCTTGTGACAAGATCCCAGCCGAGCTGTGTGTGATTGTCAGATTTGGCATTATGCCTGGTAGGTAACTTGATAACTTACATAAGATTGGCATCAAGGACCAGGTTCTTTGGTCCAGTATTGTCTTTTGAGCACCAATTTTGGTTGAAATTGCCTAAGAGGATCAGGTCCCCTGGGGTATGCTCCACTAGTGCTTGGGTGAGAGATTCTGTGGAAGAGGCAGCTGTTTAAGGGGTAGGTAGACACAACCAATGTATAGGGGTTTGGCATTACCAAGTAACACTCTAATGAATACCAGCTCACTCACCGAGTTACACATGAGAGGGATGTCTATTTGTGAGGCATTGAATTGGAGCTGATAAAGATAAGAACCCCCCCACATTTCTTCCCATCACAATCGTTTCTAAAACATTATAACCCACTAGACTGATTTCATGAAGAAGTATTTGTGGCTTAAGTCAAGTCTCAGACACTGTAGTCACATCAGGCTTATAGAGGGTTGCCCAGGCCTCCAGATCCTGCATCTTGTCTCTTAGACTGTTAATGTTCATATGTACTAGTTTAAGTCCCCTCGCATTAGTCCAGCAAGGACTGGTGGGAGCACTTACTGTATAGCTCAGGGGAGGTAGACTGGGGTTGGATTCAATATCCCCACATAATACTAACTTCAGTTTAGTCAAGTACCTGATGATTTTAATGGGGAAGGACAGTATGCTCTTTTTTCCAGGCATTTTGCATTTGAAGAAAAGACGATAACAATTGCCATGCTTAGTTAGGCCATGCATAGGTAACTGTAGACAATCAGTATTATCCACTCTAACCCCATAGGACCCATAGGGGGAGGGAGAAGACTTTCTGGTAGGTTTGGAGGATCCTCTCCCTGTGGGTGAATCTGGTCCACCACCAGAATTATGGCTGCATAGACAATAGCAGTAATGATACCTAGATTACTCAATTTATGAGCTCAGCACATTAAAAGTTTTCAAAATAATTTGTTAACCTAATTACTGGATGATTATTTGTTTTGCATTCTATCTAATCTTATATAGTAACCTGTAATGTTTCTTCCACTGGGATCCAAGAGGAGATATGGGCTGTTTTTCAAAAACTGCATTTTAAATTATGTTTAATCTCTTCTTTCTGTCACTGAATTGGCTTTGTCATCTGCTACTGTTATTTGCGAACCCGTCCATTAAAAGAAAGATGGTTCTTCATGGTGTTGTGGAAAGAAAGACACAGGTGGGATTATATGAATTAAAATGTAGAAATAACAATCCTTGACATTACCCTGAAGCAGTGTCCTTTAGCTGTTTGTGAAAAACAAGCTATAAATCCCTCTGCAGCTTGCCAGGAAGTTGCCAATGATTTGATATGATAATCATAATATTTTAGGCTGCGATATTTTCCAAAGTGTGATGGATGTTACTTAGCTTGACTTTATAAATATATAGAAAAAAACAGAATCAGACTTACCCACAAAAGCAAATGCTGAAGCCCATTCACAATCTTTTGGTTCCATTGATCAAACCTGAATGAAATGACTAGGATCATTGCACTTCAAGACAGTTTCCACAGCTGACTTCATGATTGCAATCCTTATAAGATATCAATAAGAACTGAGTACAAGTATTGTATTTTATATTTAATCTATCACCAGAACACAAAATATTTGCCTTGAAAGCCTTTTACTTTTGTCTATTTTCAACCTATATAATTTGTTTGGTTTGTATGTGTGAAACCTACATGACTGAGGTTTTAAAGTCTGATGTAAGGGACTCCTTAAAGTTGTCTGGTATTTAAAAAATAATTATCTGCATATCTCTGGGCTTCAGTTTATTCCTGCATAAATGAGAGCACTGTTACTCTGACTTATCGTTGACTGTTTCTGACAGAGAGAGAGAGACAGAGAGAGCAACATTCTTCCCTAGAAAAGTACATTATTTTGATTGAAAGCTTTTGCAATAATAATGTGTTCATGCACGTTAGTGATTGCAGCGATCCTTTGTGCAGCCATAACAGACTCCTCACAGACTGGATGTAAACTGAAGACCCAGCCAGTGGAGGCATTTTACAGAGATGGGGATAGTAATATTGGTGGCATAGTCATGGTTAACCCACAAGTCATTTTTCCTGAGTCCAGCTTCAATGAACTACCACAGCCAGTATCCTGCACTGGGTAAACAATGTTTATAGCTGATATACATAATAATATTTTTAATGTTTGTCTTATTTTTTTTAGAGTGTTGAGAGCCATGTTACAATACAGGTAAGCATGTTAGTAATGTTAATGCATGAGTTAAAGGTAACTAATTCATGCAGCATTATATATTGCAGACTTTATAGAAAATATCCTGACTGGTCTGGAGGCAGTTCCAGCTGTAATGTTATCTCAGAGCAGCAACATGGCCTAAAACTAATCAAAAGAAACGAAGAAGAACAAAAGGTGCCAGGCGCTCATGGAAAGGTCAGTTATTACGCTGGAATCAAACTTCACTGGAGACAAACTGCTGCTCACTATATTTATTGGGAACAGAATACCAACTGATACACTGAGAGCACACATGGCAAGCTCCGAAGCCAGGGGCATGCTGTGGGTTAGGAACTTTTCACCTGTGCTCTCAATATATGAGTTATTATTCTGTTCCCAATAAATATATTGAGCAGCAGTTTGTTTCCAGTGAAGTTTGATTCCAGTGTAATAACTGACCTTTCCATGAGTGTTCAGCATCTCCTATTCTTCTTGTCTATGCTGGGCTCTGACCACTCCTGCGGGGGCACTGGACCCCTAGAACTGCTGAGCACAGTTCTCCTTTTCCAGTTTCTAATACAAAGAAAACCTACATAAAGAATCAGTATTCCATTCTACAAGATCCATGTTAAAATCACAATAAGGCACTTCAGTAGATGTGTTATGCTGGTTATTGTCAGTTCGGAAGGTGTGAATTTATGGTTCCATGTCATAATAGAGATCACAAAACAGTGATTGCTATTATAGTGAGTGTATATCACCAATAAGCAAATCAGTGATATACACGTGCCAGTGACCAAACATCCAGCAACTATAAAACATGTTTAAGTGGGGGGCTTTGCCCCCTGCATCCCCCTGCTTAACGATTACTAACTCCAGGGGTATGCATGCCGGGGATGGGGTGACACTCAGGATTGCCACCCAAAAAAATAAAGGCAGCTGCATCCAATGGCAAAATGTTGGCCCTCCCCATCCCCAGACCTGAACCTAGTACTTGCTCCACCAGAGCTAGCCACCCTCACCACCACCACAGCACAGGGCTGGCTTGGTTGCAGCAGGCACACTATCCCCTCAAAGCCCTCTTCCATATCCCTCCCCTTTCCATCACTATTGTCCCCTTCTGGTTGCCCTACAGTACTGTCACCTTCACAGACAGTCACTACCCTTACAGGGTAGCCCATGAGGATAACGTTCTGATGTGAGTCACCATTTTGACGGTCACTCACATTCAGTCACTATCCTAATGTGATAGTGACTTTATTCCAGCACAACAAATACCACGTCATCTCTTATTACTTTTTTCCTAAAATGTATTATCTCAAAATAAGAAAGAAGCACTTAAAAAATGCATAGAATGGGGGGAAATGTTTTATTGTTTATTGAAAATAATCAGAATCAACCTTTGAGGGCAAATTGCTTGTTTGCAAAGGTTCCACGTCATACGAGAACAGTACTCTAGACAATTCAGAATACAAATTTAGCACAAATTCAAGTTAGTCAGTTCAAGTGGAGCCTGGTTTCAGGGCTACAATTTGTTTCAGATAAACACGATAAGTTTGGTACACTATAATACAAATAAATAACCCATTTGCATTAAACTAAGATAACAGTGTGACATTATGTTATACAGCATAATTAACACATTTTTGGGAAGATCAGGTAATATCAAATAACAAAATATGCTCAGGAAATGCTTCTAATGAATACTTACCATGAATGAATAGAATTCAAATATTTGATGAGTTTAATAAGCACCTGTTCATTTTCTGAGTTAAACAGACAGCAAATGATTTCTTCTAGTGGAAGATACATTTCATTCAATACATCAGATAGCCAGTCATCTGTTATCCGTTTAAAAGTGGACAGTGCAAAATTACATGTCTGAGGTCATACTCAGTACCTGTGCCACATCTACAGAGTGGTGTCAGACAGTCTCGTCTTTTGTTGCTTATAATATAAATTATTACTCTTACTGAGTTGTTATGTATTTCTTGTGATTGAGGCATGTTCATTTCTATCCTCAGTTGCTGACAAATAACATTGCTTATCAAAAGATATCTTTAGCGGCTTATACAATAAATATATTTTACACTTTGAGAGATCAGTCAAGTCAAACTGTGATGCGACATCTCTACATTTTGCTTATTTTCTATTATAATTTCTTCTGCTGGTCTATAATATGTCTCATTCAGCAAATAACCAAGCCTTAGTGGGTGTAATGTATTTTTAACAAACTTTAGATGTTGAAATATGAAACCCTTAGTGGAATTATTTGTTTATTTTTCTGTGCACATTTTTTTGGATGTATTCTGGCTGGCATACTTAATAAGTCAAGAGGAGAAATTATTATTCTTTCATTAACCAAGGACTCAGAGTGAAAACTGATCAAGCTCTGCCCTCAGTATACATGTGAGTACACAACTGGAGACTTGTAAAATATATCTATAAGCTTATAATTTCTAAAGATGAAAAATGTGAGGCATGCCATATTTCCAAAGCATAAAGCAAAGCAGTCTTCAATGTTGCATTAACAGCTGTGAGATTTTGTATCTCTTAATTGGTAACATATATTTGTAATATGGGTATAATTACTGACTAAACCTGGTTTATTTATTTTATTTATCTAGCGTTTGTTATCCAGGTGGGCACAGTTGATAAATAAATGTCTACTTTCAGGTATGATCCAGGAGAGTAAAAAAGAAACAGCATTACATTAATCAGGAATTACAGGTAAAGTGAGGCAGGATAAAATTACAGGTACAGTACAGCAGGATAAAATACAGATACAGTACAGCAGGATAAAATTACAGGTACAGTACAGCAGGATATGACTACCAGAAGCAAACAAGCCTGTAATTACATTAAATATAACAATACGTAGCAGACATTAGCAGTTTGTCAGCCTAGAATGACAACACATATCACACTAGACAGTCAATAATAGGCAGTAATAAATAACAGTTAGCCAGCCTTGAATGTTATAACATGAGTTGTGGTTTGTTTCTCAGGTACAGTTTCAAGCAGAGGATGCCTGAAGTGTTTTCTCATGACACCTCTGAAGACAGGATAGGAGGGAATACTCTGTAAGGGCACCTGATAGGAGCTCCAGAGCTTTTGTGCAAATCAGGAGAAAGCATGTTCACCCATCCTGGTGGCACACTTGGGAACATGGAGTAGGGACTTGTCAGAGCATCTGATGGGGTAAACCTGATGGGAGCAGTACAGGAGCAAAGTGATAGTGGCAGGATTTAAGGATCTCATACACAGATAATAATGGTACAATCTGCTGTTATAACCAACTGGTTCTACCAGCAAATGTGATACAGCTTAAAGCTGTCAATCAAAATACAGTAGTATAAGCATGCCCAAGATTAAATTGCTGACTGCTGAAACTAGGAAGGAATGGTGGCTAGCACTGGGACACAGCTGCAGTGCTATCAATAAGCAGTGCAAAACATCACAAAAAGCAAAAAGCACCTCAATATAGCAAGAACTGACAATGTAGCAATAGTTTGTACTCTCCTCTCCCACCTCCCCCTAAATAGTCATCATGCCCCCCCCCAGTGCCCCCTACTCTCCTTTCTGGATAGCTGCTTACTGTCTTTTACCTGACAATGCCACCTAGGCTGCTACTGTTACCTGAATTATCCTAGTGTTAAAACCATCTCTGTTTCCTAGTTACAATGTATTTTTGTCTATGTTTCCTCACCTAGCTAGATACTTCTAGCCCCACAATGTATGCATACCCACCCTTTATGATGTGGAACCTTTGTAAAAGAGCGGTCTCCCCTCAAAGGTATTGTAATCCAAGACTGAATAAATAAAGAAAAAAAAAGGCTTTGGCTTACCATTTATTAAAGCATAGTGTGCAAATCACACCAAACTTCTACAACAGTGTCAAATGAACATACTGTGTCTGCAGCAAATTGATGACATCATAGCGGTGTGATAAAAATGCCTAATGTTTTCCTTGGCAGTTACCAAGCTTTATCAGACTGTACTTTAATGATCAGTAAGCAAAAGCTTTTTTACCAAACCATTACCACATGTCAGTTCTTGCTATTTTGGGATGCTTTTTGTGATGTTTTGAAACTAAGGAGGCACTGAAAATGCCAGTCGCTTTGTTTCTATGTCCTGGATTCAAGGGCAGGCAGCAGAGTCAGGACCAGACTTTGGGGAGTACCATCAGGTTAGAGGTAAAGTCTTTCGCAGCCCCAGGACAGGCAGCAGGGCCAGGAAAATGGAAGAGCTTGAGCTTGATTCTGAAAGCACTGGAAATGGTGCAAGGTACCTGCGCCAAACATAAACTGCGCAAGTGACACTGTGCACCTGAACTCGCCATCGGAGCTATTCTCAAAGGCAGCCTGAGTCAACCACAGTCTGCCTGCCTCAAATGGGGCTTGCACCTCCCTTGTGCCCCAAAATGAGCTGCAATCTGGTGAAAGGTGGTATGTACAGATGCAAGCTGCCACATCCCTGAAAATGGTATTCACATAACACTCCCTGAGGGAAAAATTTTAAGTACCCTTTGACCAGCCAGGGCTGGTCAAAGGGTACTTAAAAAACTCTCCACTGGGTGAGTTGCCTGTATGCGGCATTGTGCAACAGTCTGCAATACCCCATGTTGTCCACAGGTATATTTTAAATTAACCCCCTGCTCTAGGGGGACTAGTGGCCATCCCTCCCTGAGCCCCAATCCTGCTACTATTGAAATATATTAATGTTTCCCACATCCCTAGTGGTCTAGTGGTCCCCCTCCCCGGACTCTAATCATGCTGCTATTTAAATATATTCATATTCTCACATCCCTACTGGTCTAGTGGCCCCCCCACCTCAAACCCTGATGGTGCCAGTACGTAGAATAATAATTATAACCCACCCACCCACTCTGAACACTGATGGTGCCAGTACATAGAATTATAATTATAATGTATTCCCCCATCCTGAATCCTGATGGTGCCAGTACATTGAATAATAAATATTACCCATGCCCCACAACCCCGATGGAGCCAATAATAATAACACTTAGTAGTACTCCTGCCCTGGCCCCATCCCAGCAGGTGGTGTCCACCACCTCAGTCCCCCATCCTGACTAGTAGCTGACGACCAGCACAGCCCATGTCACACCTCCGTGACTGGCCACCAACTGAACTGTCCATGAGCATACTGTAAAGTGTATGTGCACATTATATGAGTGCATACACTGTGTAGTACGCTCATTAACAGTTCAGTTGGGGGCCAGCCGTGGAGGTTTGAAGTGGCCTGTGCTGGTTGCATGGTGGGATGGTTGGGAGCAGGGTGGTGGATACTACCTGCTGGAGCTTGAAGGGTGACAGGCCACTATACCAGCAGGGCAGGGTTACTATTAAGTATGATTAGTAATGGCACATCAAGGCCAAGGAGGGGGTCATGGGTAATATGCATTATTTTGCATACTGGCACCATCGGGGTTCTGGGTGGGGAGCAAGGGTTATAATAATTATTCTATGTACTGGCACCATCAGGGTTTTGGGTGGAGGCATGGGTAACAATTATGTACTGGCACCATTGGGGTTTGGAGTGGGGGTGACTAGACCATTAGGGACACGCAGAATATGAATATTTTTAAATAGCGGCACATTCTGGGTTCAGGGAGGGGGCCACTAGACCACTAGAGATGTGGGGAATATTAATATGTTGAAATAGCAGCACAATCAGAGTTTGGGGAGGTGGGCAACTAGACCACTATGAGTGTGGGAAATATTAATATGTTTACTTAGCAGCATGATTGGGGTTGGGAGGGGCCATTAGATCACTGGGGATCGTCTCATCGTAATATATTTACATAATGGCAGGATTGGAATCAAGGATGGGGAGATTGCTTGCCTTCGCCACAGGGAGCCTGCAGCAAACCCCTCTCATGTGCCGTGTGTGTGTCACACACGAGTGGTTGCCATACATGTGGGGTCTTAGGTGCCGGGACTCCTCTTATACCAGAATCTGGTGCAAGGGCCCTGGTGCACCGGACTTCAATGCAAGCTGCTGTTTGCCACAAATTAGGCAAATCAAAGCCCTCTATGAGACTCAAGCTCCTTGCATTTAGCATCAGAACAGCATCACGCATTCTTGAAAATGGAGACTTTTCTTTTTTTTGCTTTTTACTTATCTACAGCAAAGGCAGTAATTATAAAAAGCAAAAACTAAGGCACAGGCAGGTTTTTCAGTAATGAGGTTTTACAGATACTTGTGGTGTGTGATGCTTTAATAAATCCCTCAAGCTTTGCTCACAAGGTATATGTAGCATCACACACATTGGGCATGTGTAAAATCTCATTATTCACCCCTACTCATACATTATTCTCTATATACTCTACATACTGTAATTACTAGATAGGTTGACTACAACTCAAAACCAGTATCTAAAATTCTTCAATACACATAATATGTTACACGTGAGTGTGTGTAACAGAGATATGCCTCACTTTCATACAAAGCACTAATCATGACACTTAGCTACATGTACTTTTTTTGTGACAGGCTCTGATATAACCTATCAACTACAGTTCAGCCACCAGTAATTATAAAACATTATCAACACAGTGAAAACTTGTTTTGTTTAAATGCCGTTGTAGTGCGACTCCATTGCAAACTGCTCATTCTTCTGGTTTATGTGGTATCACACACCTCGGGTGTATTAAAAACCTCATTACACATGGTTCCGTACACGTTGTTCTCTAGAACTACAATGCAGTCCACAAAAAGCTTAACATACTGAAACTCTAAGGAGCCATGCTTTACAGATCAAATTTTCTAAATTCTAATTTAAATCCAATTTATCAAAAGACAAGTTTACATTTCCCCTTGAAACTACATTACTTATTTAGACTTAGACAGTTTAAAGAATATTTGTGGAGAACATTGCCAAGCTGCAAATCATTTTTTATTCTAAGTCCATTCAAACCTCTGTGTCTAGTAGGGCATTTGTGTCAGGACATTTGGACTGAAGTGTCACCAAAGACTTCTTTCCAAAATAGCACTGAAACAAGCTTTAATATAGAGAATAATATATGGGGTGGTGTGTGTAATAAAAATTCTACACTTGCCCGAGGTGTAGAATACTGCATAAACCCCAACAGCGAAATGCAAGGGGTTTATCTAAGCTTCCAACACCGACGGTGTGTGTAAAATGTGAGTTCGACACCACCCATATTTCTTTTTTTTTATATAATTGCTGGGGTCGCATTTTTTCATCTGATCAATTATATAAAATATGAAGAAAGGCAGTGACAAGAAGGGGAGGGACAGTACCTGTAGGTGGCTCCCTGACAACAGCAATCCAGCAGGGGCAGCGCGGGCTCTGAATAGCCCATTTTTTTTAGTAAAAGTCCTTCAGTCCCTCTGTGGTAGCCTGTCAAAGAACCATAGTGGTAAGGAGGAGGGAGCCAAGCAGGAGGCACAGTAATCAAGCCGCGGTGATGACTGAAAGCAGTCGAGAGTGTCAGGCAGAACAGAAAGGCCCCTGAATGACCCCAGCTGCCCTTCACTGCACCACCATGAAAACCCATCCGGCCTGCCTCGTGCTGACCTCTTAAAGGGCAACTCTTTATTATAATAAAAAGTGTAAAAACACTAGATTTACAGCAGTTAAGTTTAAACTTTATCATTTTCCAGTTATTTATTTTCTTTACTTTCCCCTGCTGTTGGTCTACTAAATATTGTAGACAATGAAGCAATTATTTCACTGAGTCTTTCAAAATGTATCTGACTCTCCCCTGCTAGCCACACAATTGATGTTTGTAACATCACAATGTGTTGTCATGGTGAGCACTATGATGTCATAAAACCAAGGCACTGTGAGGTTAACAGGGAAGACACAAATGTTTTCAAATGTTTTCTATACAGGCTTTTTAGCTGGACTACAAAGATGTGCTGTAAATCTTGGAAAGGAACATTGAAAATGAAAAAATTGTATTCTCTAGTAAATTATAATAGCTGAAACATCTTATTTATGAAAGCACATACTGAAGTGCATAGGGGCTCTTTAATCTTTTAAAATAAAGAAAAAATAAGTAAATACATTTTATTTACAACCCTGGATACTGTGAAGATAAAGCTCCCAAGATATGGAGCTGCTGTGGCTCGTGTTTTTACCATAGTAAAAGTGGTGCGTGTTTACCATTATAACCAGCTGGTTATAATGGCAAATTACAACTGATGTTTACTAAGGGAAAAAATGTGAACCACTAATTATAAGTGTATAGTATATGTTGTTTGTCTTATTCTTCTGTGCTTCTTGTAGACTTTGTTTGAGCTAAACCATGACTTCAAAAACTTGACAGATTTCTTGCAATAAACAAATGATTGCATGTGTTATATGGCGACATGGAAACTTTCATCAGAGTGAATTATTTTTTAAAATATGTAACTATACCTGCCTTTTACTCAAGAGGGCAACTTCCTTCATCAATTTGTTATGATTGTTCTGAACTCAAATGATTGTTTTTAAACTCAGATCTGTGTATAAGTGAAAGAAAAGTTAAAGGGGAAGGACAGTGAGCAGTACCTTCATAGTCTGAGTACTTAGGCATAGATTCACCTTGCATGACAGCATAACATCTCAGAAAATGGTGTCAGCTTTGTATCAATATAAGATAGATTTACTCAGGGATATCTCTGACCTGCTAGCATTTACTATTAAGCCCAATATATCCTTAAACATTTTCATGGGTTTTTAAAGCATGCATATTTCGTAGCTGGCAAAAACATCCCATAATGTTTTGTCAGCATTAAAGTGTTTATGACCTAATTATAGTCATCATCAGTATATTTTATTTCTCTTGGATGTTTTAAAACAACTTTTTATTAACTAATTGTTGTAATTAATACTTTCAAGTCATTACAGGTGGAAGTGACAAGCAATTTGAAAACAAAATTTATTCCACTGGGGTGAGGAAACTTTTTGACATTAGATACTGGAGTCATACTGTGGATGTATTAGGAATGTGCTAGCATACATTTCTAATGGTAACATTTGAAAACCTGGTCTCTCAGTTCAGGAGTGAATGAAAATTAAAAGACTGGATAGATTTAGGTTTTTGACAGAAGTGCATTACTAAAAATCAATATGCTGTTTTTTTTGCCACTGACAAATACTTCTGTTTTAAACTGAGTGCTATCAGTCACACATATTTCCTTATAACTAATTTACTTTTCCCCAAAAGCGTTTTTGTTTTCTACAAGAAGCACAGAACTGTGCAGATATGTATGCATGACACAATGAGTGCAGATGTGTACGTATGGTGCCCTGAACAACATAGATCTGCATGCATAGTGCACAGAACAGTACAGTTGTGAGTCCTTGGGGTACTGAACAGTACAGATGGGCATGTATGGTTCACTGAACAGTACAGATGTGCATGCATGGTGCATTTTAAACAGTACGGAAGTGCATATACCATGCACCACCAACTTTCATGCCTAATATATATTGTGTATTATACTGTATTGCAGATTCCATATTAGGTATTATCGAAACATGCTGGGAATTGTGTTTGCCATAGAAGAGATCAATCAAAATAAAGAACTATTGCCAAACATCACATTGGGATTCAGGATTTATGACTCCTGCTATACTGAGAAAAGAGCAATCGAGGGAGTGATGTCCCTGCTTTCAGGGATGCGAGATCCAACACCCAACTTCAGATGTAAACGCCATCCTGTTCTGCTTGGAATTATTGGGGGCCTGATGTCATCCATATCTGTATCAATGGCCAGAATACTTGGGTTGCTACACTTTCCACAGGTATGAAATATGCATAGGATTTGAATACAGTCCAACTCACAGTTTACTGCCTTCCAGCTAGAGCTACAGGGATACTGGTTGCAATATTCAAATAACAAATATTACAAATGACATATTACAAATAACAAATGTCAGTGTCAGTGGTTCAGCAGGGTAGCACACTTGCCTCTGAGGCTGGGAAATCAGAGGGCTGTAGGTTCAGTTCCCACATCTGGCACTTGGGTTATTATCCCAGTACTGACACTGTAGTGCAGCATGAGAGGAGTGCTGCACTTCTGAGGTGCCATCTTTCAGATGAGTTGTTAAACCGAGGTCCCATCTGCCTGGATTGGTGGTAGCTCAGGTGGATGTTAAAGATCCCATGGCACTTATCAAAAAGAGTAGAGGAGTTTTTATTGATAAATAAACATACATCATAACACATCAAATCCAAATTCACAGTATGATCACAGTACAATCAGAAACAGGGCTCTACTATGTTAACTTTAGAAGGTCCTTGGTAATAAATATTTATAGGTGTGGAATACAAGTAGACCCCTTCATTTAAACCTAATTATATGTGAAAATCATTTCCACCATTTCATTACTTTGCCAGAATTATACAATTGAACATCCTTTAGATATACCTTATACATTTCCTTGGCCACCATTTGGCAGAACCCCTCGTATAGTACTCTTTTTTGATAAATTACCCATTGATACCTCACCTGCCATAAAAAAAAATGCAAATATCCAAAAAACACTGATAATTCAAGTTCTTTAAGCAAGAAAAATTCTATTTCGTTGCTGCACAAACCCATAATTGTTTTACATAAGAGCAGTAGAAAAAGACATGTTCCATAGTTTCTTCTTGATTTAAACAATCTGAGTAAGGACAATTCCTTTCTTCTTTTGCTTATATTTAGTTGTGCCTCTAACATTTAATCTACCATACATTATTAGCCATTGCGTTTCCTACATAAAAGCAGGCATTCTAGCATTATTCAGTTGGGCTAGTATATAGGCATTATGCACCGTGGGGCAATTTTTAAAACTCAGTTCAGTAGGGTAGGTTAAACTCATGATCACCTTATATAAAGTTTTTACCATGTTAGAAACAGCAATTTGTTTAGTAATTTTCCACTTGTACATTTTTTTAACTGCTGGTTTGAAATATACTGGAGTGTGTATATGGGGGTTTAGTTTAGGAGCCAAATTAACCCAAGCTTTAAGATACCCACCTAGTACTTTCACCATCCAATTACCTTCTATACTATTTGGTCTCAAAATTATGCTTTTAATGGATTGTGTTAAAAAAAGGGAGTGAAAGAAGGTAATAGGGTCAATCATTCATAACCCTCCTTTTGCAATATCTAGATAAGTGAAACATCTTTTAACTGGAGTTAATCTATTTCCCCATAGTAACTGGAAACAACAAGTGCAAAGTCTGGTCTCATACTGGATTGGTAGAGGGAAAAGCATAGCTACATATTGTAAACAGGGAATAATAAACTGTTTAATGATTTGAATACGTTTGGATTTAGAGAATTTATAACCTTTCCATCTAGAGGCTTTTTGCTCTACTTTTATCAAAATTGATTCCCAATTTCTTTCAGGAAGATTTTGAGATCCAAACATAATACCTAATATACCTAGGGGTTCCGGGGATATCAAAATATTATTATATTGAAACGCATGATGACCTCCTGCTCCTAGGATCAAACCCCTTGTCTTAAGCAGGTTAATTTTGGCATTAGATACTGCTGCAAAAAGGTTAAACTCAACTAGGAATCTTTGCAGATGTTCATAATTACTAAAAAACATGCAGACATCATCTGCATATGCTTGTATACATAACTGACAGCCAGGATAATCTCTGCCAACCCTTATCCACTTAGGTGATACTGACAGAGATCAGATAAGTGGTTCTAATGACAAAACATACAACAGGGGGCTTTATGGACATCCCTGACAGACTCCTGCTTTTAAAGTTAATCCCTTAGTTTGAACTCCTTTAATTAAGGGGTACACTATAGCTGAAGAATACAATGCTTTAATAATATTGATCATCCCCTGTGGGAAACCAAAAAAGTGTAAGACCATAAATAAATAGGTATGATCTACCCTATCAAATGCTTTCTCAGGGTCAGCCAATATTAATAGCCAGTTTTGCCTTCTAATGAAAGATGCTCTATAACATCGCTGATAATCATAAGGGCGGATTTTATTGGTCTGTGCGGAATACTACAATATTGATAAGGTGAAATTATTTTTCCACATAATTTTTCATTCTGTTATTTAATAACATCGTAAATATTTTATAATCAGAATTCAAAAGTGTTATGGGTCTCCAATTTTTTATATCCCCTTTATCTCCAGATTTATAAATATGAATAATTAAACCATCCATAAAAGTTGAAGATACCCCCTAACCCATCATAATAAATTGAAAAACTAAGTGTAAACAAGCCAAAAGTTCAGTTTTAAAAGCTTTATACAATGAATTAGGAAGTCCATCCACTCCTGAGGAAACCCCATCTTTCAGAATCTGTATGATGTTTTTGATTTCTGACACTAATAAGGGTCAAGAAGTTGTTTAGCTTCATTTGGTGAAGACGGAGAAGTAATTGTAGCTAAATATGAATTAATTTTTTCTAGCTGAATAGGTGAGGAAGGATACAGGGATTCATAATGAGTTTCTATACTTGAATTTATATCCTTCTTTGTTACCACTTTCCTACCCTCTGATATTAAGAACTCCATTTGGGTAGCTTCTTTAAAATTTCTACACATTTCAAATGGATCCCCTAGATTTGATTTTTGAGTATGGTTAGTAAACAAGGCCTGTAGTGTTTTTGCTCTATCATATTGCACCTGCTTCATTTCATTTTTAATATTCTCTATTTGTTCTGAATAATCCAACCTAGAAGTATTAGCATTTGTAACTAGATACTGTGATTGCTTTCTGAGCTTTAAGAATGAGAAGAAATTATTTTTTTTTTGTAATGAACCATATCTCTTAAACTATCTGCTTAAATCTGTTTTAGTTTCCATCCACCACACACCTAAATCAGAGTATAAAAAAGCTACTGATAGTATGACTTCTAAAAGTTTTGACACTGAAAGCTGCACATAACTATTACTAAGGGCAGAAGTGTTCAGTTTCCATCTAAGAATCCTTTTTGGCACTGTAGTCAAGGCCCCGAATGAATAAATTAAAAGTAAGTGATCCGAAAATTCGACTGGCATTATTTGAAATTTTCCAGTAGCGACTTCTGTAGAGATAAACAAATAATCAATAATGGTTTTTAATTTACCTTTCATGTAGGTATAACTAGGCCCAGAATACCTATACTAAAAACAATTGATAAGTCCTGCAGTTTTAACTATTGTTTCTAGTGAATGGGAATCACAATAAATTTTTTTAGTAGTTTGCCCTTTTGATACCAGTAACTACAATTAAAATCACCTCCCCAAAAGATTAATCGAGACGTATTTAAATATGGCTGTACCACTTTCATGCAATTAATTATTTCTGCTTTTGTTTGTGGGTTATATATATTAATAAATCTACATTCCAAGTTATCACATTTTCTATCTAAAATTAAAACCCATCCTGGAATCAGATTTATCAATCTATCCAGCAAAAAAAAAAGGAATTGAACAAGATACCTATTCCGTTTGTGCTATCCCTTCCAAAATACCAATATGAGGGTACCCAAGGCCAATCTCTTTTAAAAGAAGCTATTTGCTCTATGGAATACATCCATGTTTCTTGTAAAAAGCATGCAGAAATATTATCATGTACTACCTGAAACAGAGCTTGCTCTTTGGTAGAATTCAGAATACTATGAGTATTCAGTGACCCCCATTTTAGTGTTACCATTGCAGAAAAAGCCCGCCTGACACACCACTTATTTTTTCCTTTTTTTCTTTTTCTTTCCTTTGTATTCCTCTGCTGTTAAAGCACCATTTTTTGGCACAGATTTCTGTGAATCAGAATCCACAATATCCATTTCAGAATCACCCCAGTTGGTAAATAATGCAGCATAGGAGTTCTGAGTCTCAATACTAGTGTTAGAAGGGGAGGATTTTGGTCTCAGATTCCGAGAGGATCTCCTTGGTGGTAAAGGAGAAAGTGGAATGTTCCCAATAGGGGGATTTTCAGATTTTTTAAGGTCTCTATAACAAACAGGTACTAGGGTTTCTGGATTTAGAAGACTTTCCTTCAATTCTCCTTTTTTTCTCCTGTCCTATCTTGTTACTCAAGGCAACAACCTCTACTAAATCTGCCATAATGGGGGTTGGGAGGGTTGGTCTTAGCAGGTAGCCTGCTGTTGTTAACCTCTTGTGGTTGAACAGTAGCCTTGCCTTGAGGGGCCTTCTCCTGTCTAGAAGAGGCATCCTGGGCCTTTTGAATCAGTAAATCTGGGCTAATGCAGAACACCTTATTCTTTGCGGCCCAGGGGCATTCTCAGAAAACATGACCATACCTTCACACAGGCCACATTTAGTGTGGTTTGCACACTGCATCGTTACATGTCCTACTTCACCACAATTATCGCACCTTGGTTGGTCACAAATACTAGATAAATGAGTTCTGGGTCCATATTTATAACATGCCCTTGGTTGACCCCCACAGAAACAGACCCCCATCTCTCCCTAATAGGAAGGAATTGGGAATATGCTGTATCCCGGTGTCAGAATGTCTCAGTTTCACTTTATACTTCCACCCTCCCATCCAAAATTGTTCTGTATCTAGTATAGGTTCTGGTTCACTCAGAATCTCGCACTTAGAAACATAGAAACATAGAAGTTGACGGCAGATAAGGACCGCAAGGCCCATCCAGTCTGCCCATTTCTTTTTCTACCTTATAAATGTGCCATCGGCCTTTGCTCTGTCAGTGACCTATCTATTCATAGTCATTTGTATTGCTCCCTTATGCCTATCCCATGCCTGTTTGAAGCTCCTGCACTGTATTCATAGCCACTCACTTCTGTGGTAAGCTATTCCATGCATCTACCACCCTTTCTGTGAAAAAGAATTTCCTCACATTCCCCTTAATCGGCCTCCCTAATCTCATGCTGTGTCCTCTTGTCCTGCTATTTTTCTTATATTTAAACATGTTAGACTCTTTCACCTTTGTTTATGCCCTTAAGGTGTTTAAATGTCTCGATCATATCACCTCTCTCCCTCCTTTGCTCAAGGGTATACATATTGAGCTCCGTTAATCTGTCCTCATATGTCTTCTGATGCAGTCCCTGCACCATTTTGTTGCCCTTCTCTGGACTGCCTCAATTTGGTTAATGTCCTTGTGAAGGTGTGGCCTCCAATACTGCACGAGTACTCCAGATGGGGCCTAACCAATGTCTTGTACAGAGGGATTATTACCTCCCTCTTCGACTTGTGATACCCCTACTAATACACCCTAACACCCCCCTAGCCTTACCTACTGCTTTAGAGGTCTGCTTGGATGATTTTAGGTCATCAGTGATGATGATGCCCAAGTCTCTTTCTTCCTTTGTGACTGCTAGCAACTCCCCTCCCAGCCTATAAGTGGCTTCAGGGTTTCTCTTCCCTATGTGCATGATTTTGCACTTCTGAGTCAGTCAGTAAGTTATATCCTCCACATGGACTCCCTCATTTCTAAACATAACTGTAACAAATTTGATCAAAGGATTTGTTAGGGGAATCACTAAAAAAGGAGTCCATGTGGGGGAAAACTTGACCTGATTATGGCATTCCCAGAAAAGATCTAACGCATATGATGTTCTGAAGCTAATGTCATAATTATCTTCCCCTGAAATGTTTATAAATGCAAAGACATCCCTTAGTGAAAAGTGAAGAGACTCCTTTATCAAACATTTCCCCACATAATGCCTATCAGGATGGTCAGTCAATCCTCCTTTATATCGTATGTGCACCACATTCCTCCTTGGTGCAGCTTTCCTTTTAGAATGTGAAAAAAGATCTGACATTAAAGGTTTCTGTGGACTTAGAGGGGACTGTTCACTAGTACGAATACCAGGGACTTCCTCTTTACTAAAACTTTCTTTGACATTCACTATGCCTACAGTCTCTGCTTTGTTTGAATTTATTGTAGCCTTTAATGTAATTGCCTGCCTCCCCTATCTCAGCCAGAGGTAAATTAACATGTGAAGCAGCTTTAATAAGGTCCATTTCTTTTACATTTGGTTTCTAGTCTGGTATGGAGTTTTTTAAATTAATTGAAGGATCCCATAATGTGTCTGGAGTCCAAGAACCTGTGGCTGGCTCTTCTCCCAGCCTGCCTCTAGGAGCACTTTTTTCGGTGACCAGGTTTCATTGTGAAGTACTGCTTTTGCTGCTCCATTTTGAGCTAGATCTGGCGTTGCTCCCATATCCGAGTTCTGTGTCTCAGCATCCCCAAATCCTCCTACAGGAATGAAGTCTGAGTCTGCTTTAGTAATGCTGACTTGATGAGAAAAACTAAATTCAGTCACCCCTGCTTGTTGGTCGCCATTCTTTGGAAAAAAGACCAGGTTGCTAAACGCAGGGGGTTGTTCATGGTTAACCGGCATTTCAAACACAAATCCAGCCTCCTTGGTTAATTTCCACTGAACGTCAAAAAGCATTCCATTTGCATTCTTAGGTTTATCTGAGTCTTCGGTCTGACTTTTAGATTTCAGTTGAGGGTTGGTTGGGTTTAGGACAGCGTTTTTGTTTGTTAATTTGGGCTTTAGGCACTCACTCTCTTTTGCAATTTTTCTACCAGTCGAGCAACAAGGCTCCCTACTGATTTCAGTAGCTTTCAACATGTCAAGATTTGTCTGCTCTCCCTCCATTCATGAGCTCACCTTGAGATTTTGACAAATATTGCTGCTGTCAGAATTAGCTCCTGTTCTGTCAGATATATCAGCTGTTGTCTTAGGGCTCTGAGGGATCATTTCAAATTGCAAGTCATTATCTTGAGGTGGCATATCAGTCACTGTAAATAAAGCATTTTCTCCATTTAAATCACTGATGTTGGAAAATATTATGCTCATTGTTTTGATGCTGATCTTCTGAAAAACTGATCGCTTTATGAACGACATCTTCTTGGTCCATTTCCAATTCACTGGCTTGACTGGCCTCTGTTTGTGCTGCAGTAGAAGGTGAGGCCTACCCTTCCACCAGACACACAACCTCCTCCTCTGGTGACTCTGCCAAAGTGGCCATCCTGCTCACTGATAGCCCATCCACCTACAGGAGAGTTGGGGAATTTCCCCAGTGCCCTGTCCGAATTTCCCTCATTCACTAAAAAATACCACCAACAGCTTAATCTGGTTCAAGGTCAGTTGGCATTCATCTGTATCCCCTTCCCCCGGGTCGTGCCTGAAAATAGGTAGGATTTGTCTAGTGCACTTACCCGGTCGACAAAAACTAACTAACTAAATAAATAAATTAAAATCAAGTACATACGTTGTCCAGTCAGGCTACTTTTTGTTTGCTCCATTTGAGGCACACCTTGCTCCCTCCACTAGAGGAAGGGATCAAAGCAATGGAACTAAATGATAAACAGGGAGTAGATGAGGCACTGTGGGTCACCCTGGAGACAGGCAATGGCACCACAATCTGCATGGGGGCCGTATATAGACCCCCATCTCAGGGAGAGGTACTGGACAAGGAAATGATAGAAGGCATCCTTAGAATGGCAGAAAAAGGGGGAAATATTGTTAATGGGGGACCTGAATATGCCAGATGTTAACTGGAGAACCTTTGCTGCAGCCACATTCAAGAGCACGGTTATTCTTGATGCTCTACAGGGGGCATGCCTCAGACAGCTAGTTTTGGAACCCACTCACGAGGGAGCAATCTTAGACCTGGTACTGTCAAACGGGGATGGAGAAAGGATCTCAAATTTAGAAGTGGGTAGTAATCTGGAGACAAGCGACCACCAAACAGTGTGGTTCACAATAAACATAGCCATAGAGTCCAGACATAGAAAAACAAGAGTACTGGACTTTAGGAGGGCTGACTTTGTGAAATGGCAGAGTACGTCAGAAAAGCACTAGCAAATGTGCAAGAAAGAAGGGTGGAGGAACAATGGGGAAAAATCAGAATAGCTGTCACAGAAGTCTTTGTGTGAAGCAAATCAACAAAACAAAATGAAGGACAAAACCACTATGGTTCTCAAAAGTGATGGCAGGGAATGTTAAGAAGAAAAATGTAGCATTCAGGAAGTATAAGGAAACACAGAAGGAGCAGGACAGAGGACAGTACCAGTTAAAGCAGAAGGAAGTAGGGAAGGCAGTCAGAGTAGCAAAGCCCAAACTGAGGAAAAGATAACAAACTCAGTTAAGAAGGGGGATAAAACCTTTTATAGGTACATTAGAGAGGGAAGAAAGACCAAGGGAGGGATAGTGAGGCTTAATAAAGGAAAGGGAGGGTGGGCAGAGGTTGACATTGAAAAAGCAGGGATACTGAATTAATACTTCTGCTCAGTATTCACAAAAGAAGAGGAGGGGAAGGTACCTAACTCAAAGAATAGAAACTCTCTGGATAGGGAGGTCGATACCAGTCCATTCACAGAACAAAGGGTTCTGAAAGAACTCTTAAAACTGAAGGTGTACAAAGCAATGAGGCCTGATGGGATTCACCCAAGAGTTCTAAAAGAACTAAGGGGAGAACAAGTGACACCACTGACTACCCTCTTTAATAAATCATGGGAGAATGGTGTGGTACCAGAGGACTGGAGGAGGGCAGATGTGATTCCCAGTCACAAAAGTGGGAGCAAGACAGAGGCAGGAAACTACAGACTTGTTAGTTTGACCTCAGTGGTTGGGAAAATGATGGAATCACTTCTGAAGGAAAGAACTGTTGAGTTCCTAGAGGCCAATGGGGCACAGAGCCCATGGCAAGAATGGATTCACAGCAGGAAGGTCATGTCAGATGAATCTAATAGATTTCTTTGAATGGGTGACTAAAGTAGTAGACCAAGGAGGAGCTGTGGATATGGCCTACCTAGACTTTAGCAAGGCATTTGACACAGTCCCACACAAGAGATTAATATACAAGTTAACCAGCCTTTGAGTGGGCCCCTAGGTGGTAGCCTGGGTAAAAAATTGGCTGGACAACAGGACACAGAGGGTAATAATAAACAGAGTCCACTCTGAAGAAAGGGGGATTATAGTGGGGTAACGCAGGGTTCAGTACTGGGACCGATCCTCTTTAATGTCTTTATAAGTGACATTGCAGATGGACTGGAAGGAAAAGTATGTCTCTTTACAGACAACACAAAGATCTGCAACAGGGTCGATACAGAAGCTGGGGTGGAAAGGATAAAAAGGGATTTGGCAAGGTTGGAGGAATGGTCAAAGTTATGGCAACTTGGATTCAATGCAAAGAAGTGCAAAGTAATGCACTTGGGAAACAAAAACCCAGGGCAAGAGTACCCAGTGGGGGGTGAGATACTAACAACAACAAAAATGGAAAGGGACCTGGGGGTAGTTATGTCAGATGACCTTAAGGTGGGCAAACAATGTGAGAAGGCAGTAAGGAGGGCTGGCTGGATACTGGGATGCACAGGGAGAGGCATCACCAGTAGAAAACAAGAAGTTGTTATCCCTCTGTGCAAACAGTTGGTGAGACTCCATCTGGAGTACTGCATGCAGTTCTGGAGACCCCATCTCCACAAGGACATAGACAGGATGGAAGCTGTCCAGAGGAGGGCAACTAAAATGGTGCAGGGTCTACATCAGAAGACATATGAAGACAGATTAAAGGACCTTAATGTGTATACCCTAGAGTAGAGGGGGAGGGGGGCATGATAGAAACTTTCAAGCACCTTAAGGGAATCAACAGAGTCCAAGAGAGTAGCATCTTTCAGAAAAAAAGATTTACAAGGACAAGGGGGCACAATTTGAAGATAGAAGGGGGACGGCTCAGAGGTAATGTGAGGAAGTATTTTTTTTCACAGAGAGGGTTGTGGATACATGCAACAGCCTTCCTGAGGAGATAGTGGAGTCAAAAACAGTGGGGAAATTCAAGAATGCATGGGACAGACATAAGGCAATTCTAGTGGGGGGGGTAGGAAAAAATAGGCTGTTGGTTAACAAGTATCTGCAGCTTATCCATTAGGTAGGAAAATGGGCAGACTAGGTGGGCCAAGCAGTCCTTATCTGTCATCAAATTCTATGTTTCTATGTTTCTCTCAAAATCCTTAGCTCCCAGTATGAGAGGGCCTTGTGAAGCAGCACTTGTCTTTTAAGTTAAGACATAGCATGGCAATCATTATCAAATTCAGTAAAAAACTTTCATTGTGTAGCTGCATGATTAAACTGAGTCAAAACATTTCTGTTGTTGCTCACTTCTCCTGTGATTCTTCTGTCCCTTGGCAATGCCACATCACCTGATGTGTCCACTTCTCCTGGAGTCAGGAACCCTCTTAACTGATGTCAAGGACCACTTCACTTGGTGTTAGGGACCACGTACCTGGTGTTAGGACCACTTCTTCTGGTGTCAGGGACAATTTGACCTAGTCCATCAAGAGAGAACCACCTAAACAGCATGGATGTAAATAATAAATACAAGGCAGCAGCAAGAAATTTTAGTACCATCAAACCAATCCAGAAAAAAAAGCAGTCCATCATACAAATATTCATTGTTAGTGCTATTGCAGCTGATTCATTGCACAAAATGCCCAAATGGGCAGAAATATATCCTACCTATATGTCTGATCATTTGGGCATTTTGTGCAATAAATTAGCTGCAATAGCACTAACCATGAATATTAATGTACTGAACTGCTTTTTTTCTGGGTCGGTTTGATAGTGCTGAAATTTCTTGTTGGTGCCATTTTATCTGGTGTCAGGGACCACTTCACCTGGTGTCAGAGACTACTTCACCTGGTGTCAGACACTACTTCGCCCCGTGTCAGGATCACTTCACCTGGTGTCAGGATCGCTTCACCTGGTGTCAGGGACTACTTCACCTGGTGTCAGGATCATTTCACCTGGTGTCAGGGACTACTTCACCTGGTGTCACTTCACCTGGTGTCAGGGACTACTTTACCTGTTGTCAGGATCACTTCACCTGGTGTCAGGATCACTTCATCTGGTGTCAGAGACTACTACACCTGGTGTCAGGATCATTTCACCTGGTGTCAGGGACTACTTCATTTGCTCTCAGGGACACTTCACCTGGTGTCAGGATCACTTCACCTGGTGTCAGGGACTACTTCACCTGGTGTGAAGAACCATTTTACTTGATGTCAGGGACCACTTCACTTGGTATTAGGGACAACTTACCTGGTGACAGGACCACTTCTCTAGGTGTCAGGCACCCCTTCACTGGTTGTCAGGGACCACTTCACCTGGTGTCAGGGGTCACTTCAATAGGTGTCAGGGGTCATTTCAACTGGTGTTTGGGGTAACTTCAGCTACTGTTAGGAGCTACTTAGAAATAACAGAAACGTAGAATTTAATGGCAAATAAGGACTGCTTGGCCAACCTAGTCTGCCCATTTTTCCTTACCTACAGTATCAATGCAGACCCTAATTAATCTCTGGCTCTGTCTCAATCCCACCTCCTTTCCAGTAAGAAGCCTACCCCATGCATGAAACACCCTACTGTCTTTGCTCCCATCACCTCCACTGGAAGGCTGTTTCAGGAATCCACCACTTTTTCTGGAAGAAGTACTTCCTCACATCTTTTCTGAATCTACCCCTCCAGCTTCATAGTGTGCCATCTTGTTCTTGAGCTCCTTTTCTTCAGAAACTTAATTCCCTCCTTTACCTTGTCTACCACCCCCCCGAGGTACTTAAAGGTCTCAGTCATATCCCACCTCACCCTCCTCTTTTCCAGGGTGTACATATTGAGGTCCTTTAGTGTCTCCACATAGGGCTTTTGATGCAGACCCTGCACCATTTTAGTCACCTTACTCTGGATCACCTCCACTCTGTCTATGTCCTTCCAAAGCTGTGGTCTTCAGAACTGGACACAGTACTCACGGTGGCTTCCTCCTAGTGATCTATACAGGAGCAGCACCTCCTCCCTCTTTCTGCTGGTGATACCCCTACTTATGCACCCAAGCATCTCACTATCTCTTCCAAAGCCCTTCTGCACTGCCTGGCCATCTTTGGGTCATCCCATATAAGTACCTCTAGGTCTCATTTCACCTGGTGTCAGAGATCACTTCACTGGGTGTTAGAGATCACTTCACCTAGTGTTAGGGACCACTTTCCTAGAGACAGGAGTCACTTCTCCTGGTGCCAGGAACTGCTTCACCTGGTATTAGTGACCACTTCATCTGGCATTAGGGGTCACTTCACCTGGTGTTAGGAGCCTTTCAACTGAGACATCTTCTGATACGAAAGTTTGGTACTGCCCAAAAACCATGTGAATTAGATACATTAATGAGCCAAATACAAGTTCTAGCTATCCAGCCCCATGGGGTGGCCCTATTATATAACTGTTTACTTTCTACTTTATACCCCACCCCCTTAAACAGCTCTAAAGTATGGGAATCTCTCATCCCTAACCACACGTTCAACTGGACATCAATCTGTAAAGACTCTATATATATATATATATATATATATATATATATATATGACCATTTAAGACTTACCCAATACCAGATTCTTAATAATATGTACTACATTCCTGTCAAAATAGCCAAAATGGGTCAGCTCCAGTCTCCTGTCTGTACTAAATGCGGTAAAGAAGATGGGTCATTACTGCATGTTTTTTGGGCATGCACAAATATTTCTTCCTTATGAGATACAATCCAGTCATGAATGGATCCATTACTATGCCAAGACAGGCTTTTTACACCCACCATACAGTATGTCTGGTAGGGGACCTATCCCAAATAAGAGTAAGAGTAAAACAGCGAAGATATCACATCTCCCTGATTTCTATGGCAGTTAGAAAACTTGTCCTTAAACATTGATTGGATCAATCAGTAATATCCCACTCTGAGTAGCTGCATGAAATCTCATTCTATCTTTGAACAGAATGATTGATAGTGAGCACAAGAAACAAAATAGCTTACTTTAATCATAAATGGGGTAAACTATATGCCCTGTACTTGCATTAATCCATATATGCTCTCTAGCTCCCCAAGAATCCTCAATAATGTTTAACAGTACTATTCTCTCAATGGTAGGTATGTTGTGGTGATGCTCACTCAGGGGAGGGAGGAGTAGGGTGGGATGGGAAGGAGAGGGGTGGGGAGGAGGAAGGGAAGAGAGTGGAGGGGGGATGGAGGGGGGAGTATACATTTGTTAATGTCACTTTCTACACTGCTTTGTATGTGACTGTTATTGAAAACTCAATAAAGCATTTTAAATTTCCCAAAAATAAACCATAATAATAGGGACAGCAATCAGTGAGTGTGGGGTGCTACTAGACACCAGGGAATTGGGAACAGTGATTGGCGGGTGGGGGAATGCCACTAGACACCAGGGAATATACATTTGCTTACATTTGCAGGATCACGAGAACAGCTGCACGGGAGTCTGAGCTGGACGTCATTGTCCACCTAGGGACAAATGACTTGGCTAATCATGAGATTAGAGCAGTGCAGAAGGACTTTGTAGAATTGGGGAGGGGTCTAAGACAAGTAGCACACACAATATCCTTCTCTGAGGTGCTGCCTGTCAATGGCATGAGTGAGGCGAGGGTACTTTGCACCAGGAAGTTTAATGAATGGTTGTAAAAATGGTGTGGGGCACAGGGGTTTGGCTTCATTGGGGACTGGGCTTCCACCTGGAGGGACACCAGCCTATACTGGCAGGATGGTCTGCATCTGTCCAGGAAGGGAACAAGTCTTTTGAGTAATCGGTTTAAATGCTTCATTGGCAAGCTTTTAAACTAGTCAAGGGGGGAGGCACTGATAAGCAGCAGAAAAATCCCAGCCTCTCCCTACAAAACAGGGTACTAAATGAGAAAAAGACCGAGGTAGACAGGTCAGTGGGGGATGCTGCAAAAGAAGGTAAAGCCATCAAAAAATGGAGATCAATGAGTACCAATGCCCGTAGTCTGAGTAACAAACTTCCTGAATTAGTGGCCTTGATGGAGGAGGAACATCTGGATATCGTGGCAGTCACAGAAACATGGTACACACAAAACTATGACTGGGACATAAACATACCGGGATACACTAAATTTTTATTTAAATCCTTTCGTCACCTTGTTACCATCATACCTTAAGGATACGACAGATGTACTGCGACTTGTACAAGACATGGAGTTGAGAAATGAGGATTTTTTTAGTGACAATGGATGTTGAGGTGCTATATTCTAACATTCCACATGAAGGCGCCTTGGATGCAGCTGCTAATTTTTTAAATCAGAGACCAGAGTCAGAAAAATCAAGCACTACATTTATCTTGAAACTATTAGAAATTGTGCTGAAGGATAATTTTTTTATTTAATAAAGAAATGTTTTTACAGATTAAAGGGACTGCTATGGGGGCCACATGTGCCCCCACCATTGCGAATTTGTATATGGGGGCTTGGGAAAATGGTATTGTATTAGATCCAGTACAAAATAGATTCCTGGATAAAATCAAAATTTGGAAAAGATTTATAGATGATTTATTTTTTGTTTGGAGGGGAACAATGGAAGAAATAGAATAGTTTATTAATTTTTTGGAGAGTAGTAATTTGAATCTTAAATTTACTTATACAGCCTCAAAAGACAGTATTTGTTTTCTGGATTTGAAAATACATAAACTAGATAACCTGGGGCTTAAGACTGAGATTTATAGAAAACCAATGGATGGCAATACCATACTATGTGCAGAGAGTTGCCACCGTAGACATACTATTATGAATATACCCAAAGGTCAATTCTTAAGAACCCACCGCAATTGTAGCGAAGTAGTGGGATTCGAAGAAGGGGCCAAAGAATTGACTAAGCGATTAGTAGAAAGAGGCTATAGCTATAAATGTATTCAGGAAGGGATAGAGAATGCTGCAAAAGTAGACAGAACAGAATTGCTAAAAGGAGAAAAAGCAGAAGCATTGAAGAAAGCAGACGAAAGGTTTAATTTTGTAACTACTTTTTCTACACAAGCCAGTGAGATAGAAAAAATAATTAATACACATTGCAAAGTTCTATCCATTGATACAGGTTTAAAAGAGATAGCCAGTATGTCACCTAGAATGGCATATAGAAGAGCAAGCACTTAAGGCGACAGATTAGTGCATAGTCACTTTGTTGCATCCACCAAGGGAACAGAAACATGGTTACAGAGAGACATAGTAGGTTGCTATCCGTGTAAAAATTGTAAGATGTGTTCTGTGATAAAGTAATGTAAAGGATTCTTTTGTAGTAATGTACAACAAAATTTTGAGGTAAGGCAGTTCATTAATTGTAATATGGAGGGAGTAATTTCCATGTCCCTCTGTAGCTGTAGCAGCTTTAATGTGGGAAAGACAAAACAAAATGTTAAAATTAGAGTTAGAGAACATCTGACAGCGATCAAGAAAGCAGATTTAACATATGCCACAGCTGCCCATATAGCTACAGCACATAAGAATATGGAACATGAATTTAATTTTATTGGCATTGATAAAGTGCAACGCAAACCACGAGGGGGAGATTTTAATGACTTGTTGCTAAAACGTGAAGCATTTTGGATCATCAATTTGAATGCTACAAGAAATGAAGGGTTAAATGCGGGTTATGAATTAAAACCATTTCTTAAACAAAAAAGGTTTAATAAAAAACGGCCCAATTGTTAGAATATTTATTGTTCTTAGGAGGTTTAAATGGTGGGGAACTTGTTTAGTAGGAAGTATTTGTGATAGCGATAGACTGGTCATCATTTATATTTAGGAGTTTGTAATGTTGAGTTAGAGAGGTTGTTGTTATGCTTCTCGCTTTATAACAACTCTTGATCCCCCTCTAGATGGAGAAATAACAATGTAAAGCATAGTAATGGCTTTAAGTATAACAGTCATGAATGCGCTATATATTTTGGAATTTCCTTAGTTTAGTTATGCATTTACGGTGTATAGTTATGAGATTACACAAGTATGTCTATAATTATAAATGCGTAGTTTCGTTTTTGAATAGCCAGCTTTACTTCTTCTTTATGCTATAGCTTCACTACGTTTCTTTAGCATAGTGGTTATGAGATAATAAATGAATGCTGTAATTATAAATGTATAGCTCCGTTTATGAAAAATCAGCCTCTTCTTCTTATGTTAGAATTCTTTATATTTAGTTGCGTATATTTGTTCCCCCTTTAACAAAACCTTTTTGAAAAGGAATTTGGTTTATTTTAGTTCTTCCCATCCCTTAAAAAAACAGAGGTTTCTAAGTAGCTTTACATCTGTCTCTTTAGAATTTCTTGACTTCAGTCTGGTTATTTTTCTTGGGGGGACATACTGTTTATTAATGCTTTGAATAAAAACAACGTTTTTCTATGCTCATATATTGTGATTTATATGATGAGATTTATTGCTTTATGACTGGAGTAATATTATTTATGATGCCTGAAAGAGTATATAAAATGTTTTGTGTAGAATTATGAGTAGTAGCTCATGAAAGGTTAAAGTAGTTACTCACACCTTTAGTATTAGATATTTTTTGTTTACATTTCATAAAGTTAAAATTGTTTTTTTCTCCCCCCTCTTTCTCTATTATTATTTTTCTTCTGTCTGACATTATAATTATCTTTGTATTATTTGTGAAGCAACAAATAGATTATTTAAGTATATTATAGTTGCCATATTTAAATAAGTGTTTTATCTGTATTTAATTAATTATCTTGTTGATATTTTAACCTATCACAGTGTGGTTTTAATTAAAGTTTATTGGTTATAGGTGATGTATTTGTGCATTTAAGGGATCTTCTCACTACTGGTGTTTTACCTTTGAGAAAGAATGTAATTTTCATCCGAAACGCGTCAGGTTTTTTGGCATGTGTTAATAAAAGTTTAACTTATATCTAGACTGGTGCCCTTGTTATTAGAGATGTGTGTGCTCTACTTTTTGTGTTTTTGATATATGAACTGAGTATTGTAGCACCATGTCCTTGTGCTTACTCCATTTTGTTTTTGGATACCGGGGTACACTATCTACAGGAGGGACAGGGAGGGTAAAAGAGGAGGAGGAGTAGCTCTTTACATAAGGGAAGGAATCAAAGCAACAGAACAAAATGGAAAACAGGGAGGATAAGAAGCATTGTGGGTAAATTTGGAGACTAGCAATGGC
Source organism: Neoceratodus forsteri (assembly GCA_016271365.2). NCBI lineage: Eukaryota > Metazoa > Chordata > Ceratodontiformes > Ceratodontidae > Neoceratodus > Neoceratodus forsteri. Next base: position 30,173,448 of record CM028137.1, on the reverse strand, counting down.
ACCACAATCTGCACAGGGGTTGTATACAGACCCCCTTCTCAAGGGGAGGAAATGGACAAGGAAATGATAGAAAGAATATTAGAATGGCAGAAAAGGGGAGATATTGCTGATGGGTGATCTGAATATGCCAGATGTAAACTGGAGTGCAGTTGCAGCAGCCACTTCAAAGAGTGGGGTTATTCTAGATGCCCTACAAGGGGCATGCCTTAGACAACTAGTATTGGAGCCCACTCAAGAGGGAGCAATCTTAGACCTGGTTCTCTCAAATGGAGATGAGAGGATCACAGATGTAGAAGTGGGTAGCCATCTGGGAACTAGCGACCATCCCGAACAGTATGGTTCTAATAAACACAGCAATAGAGTCAAGCCATACAAAGGCAAAAGTACTGGACTTTAGGAGGGCTGACTTGCTAAAATGGGTGAGTGCCTAAGGAATGCACTAGTAAATGGGCAGAAGGAGGGTGAAGAACAATGGAAATAATAAAAGCTGCCATCACAGAGGTAACAAGCCTTGTGAAGCAAATTAACAAAACAAATGATGTAAGAAACCACTATGGTTCTCAAAGGAAGTGGTAGTGAAGGTTCAAGAGAAAAGAAAGCATTCAGGAAGTACAAGGAATCACAGAAGGAGCAGAACAGGGAACTGTATCAGTTAAAGCAAAAGGAAGCTGGGATGGCAGTCAGAACAGCAAAGGCCCAAACTGAGGAAAAGATAGCCAACTCAGTTAAGAAGGGGGATAAAACCTTTTATAGGTACATCAGGGAGTGAAGGAAGACCAAGGGAGGGCTAGTGAGGCTTAATAAAGAGGAAGGAGGGTGGGCAGAGGGTGACTGTGAAAAGGCAGAGATACTAAACAAATATTTTGCTCAGTATTTACAAAGGAAGTGGGGGAGGTACCTAAAACAAACAGTAGAAACACTCTGGATACAGAAGTTGATACCAGCCCATTTACAGAAGAAAGGGTTCTGAAAGAACTCTTAAAACTGAAGGTGGACAAAGCAATGGGGCCTGATGGGATTCATCTCAGAATTCTAAAAGAACTAAGGGTAGAACTAGTGACACCACTGACTACCCTCTTTAACAAATCATGGGAGGATGGGGTGGTACCCAAGGACTGGAGAAGGGCAGATGTGATTCCCCTTCACAAAAGTGGGAGCAAGGCAGAAGCAGAAAACTACAGACCTGTTAGTTTAACCTCAGTGGTAGGGAAAATGATGGAATCACTTCTGAAGGAAAGAATTGTTGAGTATCTAGAGGCCAGAGGGCTCAGGACCCAAGGCAGCATGGATTCACAGCAGGAAGATCATGCCAGACAAATCTGATAGATTTCTTTGACTGGGTGACCAAAGTAGTAGATCAGGGAGGGGCTGTGACATGGCCTACCTAGACTTTAGCAAGGCATTTGACACAGTCCCACACAAAAGATTAATATACAAGTTAGCCAGCCTGGGAGTGGGTCCCAAGATGACAGCCTGGGTAAAGAATTGGCTGGAGAATAGGCACACAGAGAGTAATAGTAAATGGAGCCCACTCTGAAGAAAGGGGTTACTTGTGGGCACCGTAGGGTTCAGTAGTATTAGATCGTCCTCTTCATGTCTTTATAAGCGACATTGCAGAGGGACTGGAAGGAAAAAGTATGTCTCTTTGCAGATAACACAAAGATCTGCAACAGAGTTGATGCACAAGGTGGGGTGGAAAGGATGAGAAGGGACTTGGCAAGGTTAGAGGAATGGTCAAATGTATGGCAGCTTAGATTCAATGCTAAGAAGTGCAAGGTAATGTACCTGGGAAACAAAAACCCAGGGGAAGAGTACACAATGGGGGGTGAGATACTAACAGCAACAAAGATGGAAAGGGACCTGGGGGTAGTCATATCAGATGACCTAAAGGTGGGCAAGCAATGTGAGAGGGCAGCAAGGAGGGCTGGGGGGATACTGGGTTGCATAGGGAGAGGCATCACCAGTAGAAAACAGGAAGTTATTATCCCTCTGTACAGACAGTTGGTGAGACCCCATCTGGAGTACTGCGTACAGTTCTGGAGACCCAATCTCCACAAAGACATAGACAGGATGGAGGTTGTCCAGAGGAGGGCAACTAAAATGGTGCAGGGTCTGCACCAGAAGACATATGAAAAGAGACTTAAGGAGCTGAATATGTATAGCCTCGAGGAAAGGAGGGATGGGGGACATGATAGAAACTTTCAAGTATCTCAAGGGAATCAACAAAGTCCAAGAGGGTAGCATCTTTCAAAAAAAGAGGTGTGCAAGAACAAGGGGGCACAATTTGAAGATAGAAGGGGGGCTCTAGAGGTAATTTAAGGAAGTATTTTTTCACAGAGAGGGTTGTGGATGCATGGAACGGCCTTCCGGAGGAGGTTGTGGAGTCAAAAACAGTGGTGGAATTCAAGCATGCATGGGACAGTCATAAGGCAATTCAAGGGGGTGGGGGTAGGAAGAAGTAGGCTGCTGGTTAACTAGGATCTGCAGCTTATCCATTAGGTAGGGAAATGGGCAGACTGGGTGGGCCAAGCAGTCCTTATCTGCTGTCAAAATCTATGTTTCTTTGTTAATGGAGATGGCAATCTGTGGGTGGGGGTGCCACTATAAACCAGAGAAATATGAAACCATTATGGGGGCAGCGATCGGAGGGTGGGTGTTGCCACTAGATGTTAGATAAAGATAAAATGACACATTGCCAGTCAGTGAAGGCAAGGGAGTGAGGGGGTACCAGACACCAGGGAAAGGGCAGTGCTAGCATTTGTCTAGGTAACCTTCAAGGTGAATTGTTTTAAACAATCAATCTTTTTTTATCAATGGATCTGTTTTTACTAATCAAGCTTTATTTTATCAATCTGTTTTTTTTTTACCAGCAGCATTTCAACATTATCACAAAAAAAAACATTAAAATTGAAAATCAGACCAATATTTTTTAACCAAATCATCAAAAGACCCTGCCTTGGCATAGACCCCATCATCCCTGAAAAATTCATGGAAAAGTCCATATTGTGAAGGCTGTAGGTGAGAGCAAATATCTCCATGTTGAGCATAAGAAAAAAATGTTTTCTTCTCTTTTTTTGACCCACCATATTTTGAAGACCATACAAGATGTTTTCATGAAACTTTCCACATCTTGAACTTCTGACAGCCTGACCACATGTGCCGAATATTGTGCAAATTCTTTCAAGGATGTCAAAGTTATTAAGGTGCAAATAATTGGGTTTAGAATTAAACAGCCTGCCCAATCAAATCATACCAAAAAGAAATCAGGTCACAAAGCCGACAGGTTTAGATTGATGGACCATTATAGGATTTATTAATCAGCTGTCAAGTGTAAGAAGGCAGTCTTCCTGTCCAGCAAGATTGCCACAGAATTGAATCGACCTGCTCTGCTCTTTCAAACTGTGGACAGACTGTGCAATCCAACCTGTCTCCAGATTTGGAGAGTGTTTTCACAGGCTGTGTGTGATAGGTTTGCTCAATTCTTTATTGATAAGGTTACAGACATCAGATCTGAGATCCATGCAGCTCACTCTAATGGTAGTGGCGGTGGTCAGTGGGAGGTGACTAAACCTCGCTCTGGTTGGTGCAATTTTGACTTGCTGAAGCTCGTAGATGTCATCTAGATTGTCCAGAATATGTAGACGACTTGCTGTAGTTTGGATCCAGGTCCAATTTGTCTCCTAGTGGGGTGTGTTGATGTTATCTGCCCAGTCCTTGCAGAGACAGTCTGGTGTTCATTGCAATCAGGTGAGTTTCTGGACTCCATGAAGGAGGCAGTGGTTGCACCCCTCCTTAAAAAGCTTCACTCAACCCAGACTGTCCTGCTAACTACAGAGTCTCTAACCTTCTCTTTGTGGGAAAGATTTTTATAAAGTGATCATGAAGCAGTTGGAGAATCATTTAACCATCCATGATATCTATGATCCTCTGCAGTCAGGATTCCAGAAGGACATAGCATGGATATGGCCCTTGTTCGGGTGCTCAGTGATCTCCTGATAGTGAGGGATCAGAAGAGACGGTCCATCTTGGTGCTTCTTTATCTCTCTGCAACATTTGACACAGTGGACCATATGGTGCTGCTTAAGCTTCTGAAGTTCATCTGTGGCCTGCCTGGTATGGTCCTCAGATGGTCCCATTCTTTTCTCACTGGCAGATCTCAAAGGGTGGTGTCCAGGGTTTATTGCTTGGTATCATTCTCTTTGCCATGAGGGCTGTTGTCCCCAATGTTGTTTGTGGTGTAAATTCTGCCATTGGGTGACATTGTAAGATGGTCTGGGTTGGGTTTTCACTGCTATGCAGATGATACCTAGCTCTACTTGTCTATTGTGCCTGAACAGAATAGTGCAATGTCTGTGTCTGGATGACTACCAGCTGGTTGAAGTTGAATTCTGACAAGACTGAGGTGATAGTTGTGGATCCAATTCAGCAGGTAGAGGGACCAGCAGCAGGTTGACCCTTTGGACTTTGGCTTGGGGGCCGACAGCTACTGACCTCCAAGTAGGCGTGGAAACAGGGCATTATTTTTAACAACAGGTTAACGCTACATTCCCATGAGTAGCCATCATCAAATCCTCTTTCTACCATCTGAGGAATATCGCTCGGATTAAGCACTTTGTTCCAACCAGTGACCTTCCAAATTTTGTCCACACCTTTGTGACCTCCCACGTTGATTACTATAACTTCCTGTTCCTAAGGCTAATATTGGTTGAGATCCATCACTTGCAGCTGGTGCAGAATGCTGCAGCTAGGTTGTTGACTGGGTTGTCCCAATATACATTACTCCTGTGCTGCACAAACTGCACTGGCTGCCAGTTTGGTGACGGATCACCTTCAAGGTCAGTTTGCTGACCTATAAAGCCCTACACAGACAGGGTCTGACGTACCTGCAAGAGCTCCTTTATCCCTATTGCCCTCTCCAACCACTCTGCTTCACCAATGAGGGATTGCTAGAGGTTCCCAGGGTTCAGCTGAAGACATTGGGGGCCCGTACATTTGAATTTGCTGCCCCTTCCCTATAGAATTCTTCACCTCATCAGTTACAAGAATGCCAGACTGTGTAGAGCTTTAAGACCGCTTTAAAAACTTTTTTGTTTGAGCTTGCCTTTTAGACTGAAGTGTTTGAGTTTATTCTGTGATTTTATGGCTGTTTATTTCTCAATTTTAGTGTACAGGAGCTATGATTATTTGGAAAAGCGTCTTTTTACAAATTATGTAAACTGAAATTGAATTTTTTTTTATTTAAGTTGTGTCACACTTTTACAGCTGTTTTCATGAAATGTGCCACAAATTTGCAGCAGTTTGTTCACAGCAGTGCTGTTAGTTGCGCAAACACTACTACAAATTTGCTGTAGTTTAGTAAAATAGTGCCACAAATTTGTGGCACTACCAACGGATCAGTGAAGAAAACATATTTTCAATCACTATTGTAAAACAATAAGGCCAGAATCATGTTCCTTGGGCCCCAATTAGGTAAACACAACTCTTGGGGTAGAATATTCAAAAGGGTTGAGAATGAAGCAACAGGGTTGCACCATGCGCAATTCACCAATGCACACCGGCCTGCTTTTCAAAGGGGCAAGTTGCACTGTGCATTCCCAATGTGCCAGGACGCATCGGTAATGTATGTGGCGCAATTGCAGGGGGCGTGCCCATGCATATGCGGCATGTTCTGATATTCAGCCCGGGATGTGCGGCGCATATGCTGGCAGAACTCCACCTTGCGCCACTCAGGGGTGTGCAAAGTTGTGCCTGGTAAAACCAGGAACAAGTCCTGGCCACCCACAGGCGAGCTGCAGTATTTCAGCTGCCAGCCATGGGTGGCCACCCATCCACCCAGAACACTGACCCCAAGCCCCCTGCCCAGGTAGCTTTGTGCCCCCAACCCCATAGCCCAATCACAGGCGACTGTACATTTAAAACCCTGGTGGTCCAGTGGATACCCCCTCATCGCCCGATCGCAGGCATATGTAATAATAATCCCTGGTGGTCCAATGGAAGGTTCCCCATCGCTCGATCGTGGGCATACATTGTAATACACCCTGGTAGTCTGATGGAAGATCCCCAATCACTCAATCATGGGCATAGGTTGTAATACACCCTGGTGATCCAGCAAAAGGTCCTCGTCACTTGATTGTGGGCAAACATAAAACCAGCATCCCTGGTGGTCCAGTGGAGACCCCCCATTACCCGATTGTGGGCGGACATTGCAAAGGACGTGTTCATTCACATATTGGGCCTGTTTAGTACAGTATGGTCTGCATGTCCATTGGTCCTCGCGGTGGACCAATAGGAGTACAGACAGTATTGTATGCTGTCAGTCGGTGGGCAACCATGAGGCATGTGGATGGGGTGCTGCCACCTGCCGCTGACTGCAGGGGGTGCTGGGTGGTGGGGGACCTCAGTGGACAGGTGGGAAGGGGGTCCACTGTACCATCAGGGCTTCCTTTGCCATGTCTGCCTGCGATTGGGCAATGGGGGGGTCTCCACTGGACCACCAGGGATGTGGGGTTTACGTTTGCCTATGATTGAGTGACAGGGGACCTTCCACTGGACCACCAGGGTTTATTATTACATAGGCTCATGATTGGGTGATGGGAGGGTATCCACCGGACCACAAGGGTTATTACAAAACCTCTGCCCATGATCGGGCATACTGGAGCGGAGGAACTGCCATGGGACTGCAGGGCGTCGGTCTTGATGGCTGTAGCTTGGCAGGGCACCAGGTGCAAGTCACTGGGAATCAGCACACTGCATGCAAATAGGACCATAATGACATGTAAATGGCCCCATGTGTGCCTTGCATGCATAATGGCCTCATTTGCATGCCCAGTGCTGAATATTGTGGTTGATGCACTGGCGCATCCTCCTGCTCTGCTTCTGCCACTTGCACTGGTGCAGTGCCACTGTGCTGTGTGCAGTGCGTGCACCCTCAGTGCCATATTCAACCATGCTGAACCATAGCTCAGCACTGTTGAATATCACCTAGTCCATGCCCTTGCGCAGCCCAGTTGTGCTGCGCCCAGACTTGCACCCCTGCCTGGCGCAGTCTGAATATCCCACCCTCAGTGTTTATCAAGGTGCAGCATTTTTTGAATTATAGTGTTTTTTTCCCATTGCTAACTGAAATCAGTATGTCAGCAGCGCAGCAGTAGCTTTTCTATTTGAATCAGGGAAAAGTGTTTTTGAGAAAGCAGAAACTGCTTTCACATGGCATATATATTTTTTCCCATATGCTATAATGGGAAACTTTAAACTGTTATAACTTTTGAACGGATTAATACTTTTTCACCAAATCTTCAAAAGGCTCATCTGTGACCCAGGCCCCTTATACCCTAACACTTTCAGATCACATTACCAATCCATTTCAGAGATGCAGCCGAGCAAAGAATTTGAACCTAAATGGTAAATTTCACACTTTTTGGCACTCTGCTGCTCTGCGACCATGCCACTGACGGGATCAAAACTTGCCAGATCCAGAGATCTATGATACCTAATGGCACAAGAAAAATTGGGGTGCATCGGTTGTACAGTTTCAAAGTTATTAACGTGCAAATTTTGGGGTTTAACATAGATGTGACAGTGCAACCTAACTAATGTATACTGGCATTACCATGCCTGTATAATATATATTCATTGCAATAAAACTCCATTAATGCATCAGTTAGAGTTTGCATTACAGTGGCAAAAGTCTGGAAATTCGGTGTTAGGGTTACCAACCCTACCACACCACTCCCACCCCCCACCCTCCACACACCAACAGGTGCCAGGGTGTGTCTTGGGATCATTGGTCTTAACTCTTACTCTATTTCATGTGTAAACAAGCTGACATGGTACAGCATAGGAGAAACATAGAAACATAGAATTTGATGGCAGATAAGGACCGCTTGGCCCACCTAGTCTGCCCATTTCCCTACCTAACAGATAAGCTGCAGATCCTAGTTAACCAACAGCCTACTTCCTCCTACCCCCCACTAGAATTGCCTTATGTCTGTCCCATGCATTCTTTAATTCCCCCACTGTTTTTGACTCTATGACCTCCTCAGGAAGGCTGTTCCATGTATCCATAACCCTCTCTGTTAAGAAATACTTCCTCACATTACCTCTGAGCTGTCCCCCCTCTATCTTCAAATTGTGCCCTTGTTTTTGCACATCTCTTTTTCTGAAAGATGCTACCCTCTTGGACTTTGTTGATTCCCTTGAGGTATTTGAAAGTTTCTATCATGCCCCCCCACCTTTCCTCGAGGCTATACATCTTTACTTCCTTTAGTCTTTCTTCATTTGTCTTCTGATGCAGACCCTGCATCATTTTGATTGCCCTCCTCTGGACAGCCTCCACCCTGTCTATGAGAAGCGGCTGAGAATTAGGCCCGATGACTCCAAGTCACACCCCAGTGCCTATTGGTGTGTGGAGGGTTGGGGGGTAGGGTTGTAAGATTGGTAACCCTAACACCAAATTTCAAGACTTTTGTCACTGTAATAGAAATCCCAACTGATACACTAATGGAGTTTTTTGCAATGAATGTCCCTTCTTTTTGAGATAGTATAATAATATCCTTATTTTACTGTGGGAACACAGAGTCCTTCGCACCCTTGCGCTCCAATCCCTGCATAGATTTGCATATGTATGAAGGAGTGGAAGCACAGGGCCCTCTTGGCCCTTTGCTTCCATGTGTTGAACCACAGTGGCTAAATTGTCAACATAGCCATCTTATTACCCCACCTCATGTACCCCAGTGCAGCGAAATTATGAAATGTAAGGCAAAACATAATTATGCATAACTGCAACACCATTGTGCACCACGGATGTGAAAACACATTTTGGGCAGGATACAAAAAATGTCAGCTATACTGTTCATGAGGTGGTGTGAAAAAATGGCTATGTTGAAAATTTGGTGTCAAAAGCTTTAAAAGAAGCAAAGTTATGCACGTGAGTAGAATAAATTCAACAGACATGCATAACTCAGGCATATTTAGAAGTTTTGCCACCAAATTTTCAAAATGGCCTTTTTGAGACCCTACCTCATGAACCTGTCACTGTTATTTCTTTAATCAACCCAGAAAGGTGATTTTGCACAACTATTCTGTGCCACAGTATCGCGAACAAGTTTCTGGCAGGATGTGAAAAATAACAGCTGGACTGTTCATGAGGTGGTGTAAAAAATTACAGTGTTGAAAATTTGAAGTGTAAATATTAAAAATTGGCATGGTTATAAGCATGCATAGAACATTTTAAATGATCGCATGTAACTTAGGCGTTTTGGGGATTTTTGAACACTGGCACTGTCATTTCATTTATCAGTCCTGAAAGATGATTTATTTATTTATTTTATTTATTTCTATCTAGGATTAGAAAATACCTTTGAGCACAGAGGAGCTCATTTACAAAGGTTCCACGTCAGTAATGGGGAGGGGGTTACAAAACAGACAAGAGTATAAAGCACAATACCATGTACAGATAATATCAAATACAGCGAACAATAGAACAGCACAATACATAGTAAACATAGGTGATTGCAATTAGATACATAGTTGGCATTTTAGGAGTTTATAGGTGAAACGTGGGTGGGTAATCCCATTTGGAAATCGGGAAGGGTGAGTCAGGGAATGAAAAGTAGCAGCAGGACAGAGAACAAGGGGGGAATTCAGCCGGGTGGCATTGTCAAGCATGTTGAGTGAGGCAGGAAGGGGTAGAATGGATGGGAACAGAGGCAAGCACAGAAGGAGAAGGAGACAGGAGGGAAGGGATAGTGAGGTGTCGGGGAGGGAGGGATGAGGGAAGGGGAGGAAGAAAGGTGTGGAAAAGAGTAAGTCAGGGGTCATAGTGGGCGAGTTAGTGGGACAGAGTAGGAGGGTTAGGACATGACAGGTAGGGGCGAGGGTGAGAGAGGCAATTGAGCAGGGGAGGAAGGATGTAGCCAGAGGCCTTGTCAAGGAGGTTGGGGAATGCAGGTTGCCAGATGAGGAGCAAGTTGCATGCCTAATTAAAGCAGGTACACTCACTTTCTTTAGAGATGTGCAGATGCAGAAGGCGCTTGAACTGGGTAAGTTGAGGTATGCTAGTCAGTTCACAGCTCAGGCCATTCATCCAGTTAGGAGCTCTGTAGAGGAAGGATAGCTGGCATTGGGTGATCAGAACCCTAGGAACGTGAAAGAGTTCAGAGACAGAGGACTGGGTGTGACGCGACTTTTGAGGCTTTGATAGAAGACTGGCGATGCCCATTGGCAGTTCTCCAAGCAACACTTGCTTGGCAAGTATACATGAGTGGTACTTGATGCAGTCTTGTAGTTTGAGCCACCCGGTTAGGGTGAATAGATCACAAGTATGGGTGAGGTAGCCAGCACCAGTGATAAGTCTACCAGCTTTGTTTAGGGCAGTATTTAGTCTTTTGAGAGATGTAGCTGTGGCAGCTCCATATATAACCAAGCCATAGTCAATAACAGATAGTACCGAGCTGTGGATTGCAAGTTTAAGTGCTTCTGGGGTCAGACTTCATCTGTGTCTGTAGAGCAGTCCTAATTTAGCATTTATGTTCTTAGCAACAATATCAATGTGTTGCTCGTAGGTAAGTTGGCAGTCCAGGGTTACTCCAAGGTATTTGAAGTGCTGGATTTGTTCAATGGGGGCTCCTTGGTTATTTTTAACTGTGAGGGCATGTGACTTGTGTTTATGGCAGGAGGATGAGAACAGCATAAGTTTTGTTTTTTGTAGTTCAGAACTAGCTTGTGGGATTGGAGCCATTTTTCAACTTCAAGGAACCCATGTTGTAGGTTACTTCAAGCACGGTGGGATCAGGGTGACTTGCAAAGATGACAGTGTCATCTGCTTAAAGGAGGGTCCTTAAATGACAGGTCTTTGGTAGGTTGTTTAGGAAGATACTAAACACAAGGGGTCCCAGGATAGACCCTTGGGGTATGCCTGATCTGATTGAGCGCAGTTCTGAGATGGAATTTGAAATCATCACCCTCTGTGACCTGTTGGCACGGTAGCTGCCAAACCATTTTAGTGCATTAGGTGAGAGACCAGTCTTTGTGAGTTGGTCAAGGAGGAGTTTGTGATTCATGGTGTCAAAGGCCTTAGTAAGGTCTATAAACACAGCAGCTACCAGACTGCTATTGTTGACGGACTGTTGGATGAAGCAAGTGAATTTTGGCAGTGCTGTAGTCATGCTATGCTTTTTCCTAAAGCCGTGCTGCTGTGTGCATTGCAGGGAGTACTTATCAAGATAGCCCACAAGCTGGTTGGTTACTATGTATTCCAGAACCTTTGACAGTGCAGGGAGGATGGATATTGGTCTGTAGTTGCCAGGTTTCATGTGATCACCTGATTTGTGCACTGGCATGATGAGTGTGGATTTCCAGACTTCTGGGAACTGGAACAGAGTGAGGGATAGGTTGAGTATTTTAGTTATAGGCAGGAGAACCTCTTCTAGGGTAAGTGCAAGAAGTTTGAGATCCAGGGAGTCCCCACTATGTCTGTTTTTTCCCAATACTTTGGACAGTAGTTTCCTGACATGGGTGGCAGAGACCTGTTTGAAAAAGAATGGAGGGTGATCAGGCTTCTCCGCATCCAAGCATGGGGCAGCTGATAGGGAAGCATCTTCAAAGAAATCTTTAGGGAGGACCTCTGACAGATTAGTGAAGGCAGTATTAAAAGTATTTGCAATTGAGAGAAGGTCAGTAATGGGATTGCCTTCAAGATTTAACGTAATCAGAGAAACCTTCTGTACTTTGCCCGTGACGTCTTTTATGTTCGCCCAGAATTTCCTGCTGTCACCCCAGGAGTTTTACAGAAGCTCTTTATGGTGGTTTTGTTTTGCATGACGAATCACCCTTGTACAGGCATTTCTGGTGGCTTTGTACGCCTCAGAGTCATGCTGCCTCCCTGTTAACTTGGCAATGAGCCAGAGATGGTCATGTTGTTTCATTTTGGTAATGAGTTCTGGTGAGATCTAGGAGTTAAGAGTTCCATGGACCTTCATCTTTCTAAATGGAGCATGGGTGTCACAGGCCATATTGAAAACCTTGATGAAGCGATCAAGAGCAACTTTGATATCACTGACAGAGTCCAGGAGGGACCAGTCACTGAACTGGAGTTTTAGTAGATCTAGATGCCCATGCTTTAACATTCAGTTGTAAATGGTTAGGGTTGGGGGGAGTGGAATTTATTTGACCAGCTACACGTGATAGGGGAGTGGTCACTGATGGAGTCAAGGTGAACTCTCATATTAGAGATGCGATCAGGGTGACTTGATATGATCCAGTCAATGGTGGTGCTAGTATCTGTTTCATAGTTTATCCTGGTGGGTGAGCTGACGAGTTGAGTGAGGTGTAGGAATGCTAAGGAGTCCTTTATAGCTCCATGTGCTGATGACAGTCAGTTTATATTAAAGTCCCCCATTATTACTGTCTCAGCAAGGTGCTTTTCCTCCCAAAGATGGTCCAGAATACTGTGTGGGCTGGGGATTGGGTCCTTACATGGTACATAGACAGAGAATACAGTGAGGGTTTTATTGTGTGCACCCAGAAGCAGTTGTACAGCTAGTGCTTGTGCAGGGCATCCGAGGTCCACCTGAGGTAATGTCAGTCCTCTAATACTATTTTTTAAGTATATTGCACAGCCCCCACCATGCTTAGAGGATCTATCCAGTCGATAGATCGTACTTCCTGGCAAAGCAACTGCTGCATCCGGCACTTTGGGTGACAGCCAGGTTTCAACGATGGAGGGTACATCTGGGTTATTCATGGTCACCTAGACTTTGAGGGTGTCAATTTTGTTGAGGAGACTACAGATGTTGATAGTGGCCAGCATAATGGAACTCTGTTTTGGGGGGCCCATTTATTAGGGTTACCTCCTTAGGTCCAGTGTTTGAGTGAGTTTTTCCCGATAGCATCAGTAGCAAGAGGGCTAGGCTATAAAGGTAAAGTCTTTGAAGCTGGCTGAGTGTTTGGTGCGCCATCTGTAGTGGAGATATTTTTTCTTTTTTTTTTCTTACTTGACTCAAGGATGTGTTAGAGATCCAGGCAAATGTGGTGGCAGGTATGCTCTGCCACCTACAGTGGTGAGGTTGTGAAAAGAAGGGGAACCAAGGTCCGCAGTTTAGAGCGAAGAAATTTCCTGTTGTGCAGCAATAGTGTAGTAAGGGCTGCTAGCCATATATTTGTTTGTCAATTGAGTGATACCTGGTGGTTAAGTCAGAAACCAAAAGAAATGATCAACAGCTGAGGTCCAGAGTCACAGAATGTGTTAGAATTCCTGAAGGTAATGAAATGTGCCTGTGCATATGCAGGATGTGAAATCTTTTTGTCTGTATGCTTCTTTGTCATTCAAAGAGGTTGCTGAAAAGCCCACACACCAAACATGGAGCAGGTCAGATGAAAACATGTGGATTCAAGTAGGACCCAGAGTCACTTGATTTTGTCTGACTTAGTTGCTTCACTATGTTTTGCTTCGGATAGCTTCCAAAAAGTTGATTTTAAAATAGAAAAAGCAGGTACCTGGTGATGATGTATTGCAGAAATCCAGTCCAGGAGACTTTCTCGGATGCAATGAGCAAGAATGGTGTAGTTACTCCAAGCTGAAAACCATGTAAATCCACAAAAACTAAGCTATAGACACAGACAAACACAAGCAGCCACCAAACAGACCCAGGAGGTGGAGGCGACCACAAAATCACCTTTCGGGTCTGACTAATGAAAATGACAGTGACAGTGTTCTTGAAGTAAGGTCCCAAAAGCCCATGTTGAAAATTTGGTGTAAAAGTTCCCAAACAATGACTGAGATATCAACATAATTTCAAAACACCATTGACAGCCATTATACAGCACTTACCTTGATCCTTCAGTTTGCAGTTTGGCTTTGAAGAGTGCAGACGTGTCCCGGTCAACAGAAGATGGCAGCCGATTTCCTCCGGAGGTAAGTATAGGGCAAGGGGGGTGCAAGGAGGTGGATTGTTCAGTAGCAGGGTCAGGATGGGGAAGGGGGCATGGGGAGACAATGAGGGACTGTATTCTTCTTTACAGGTTATTGTCACAAAAAAGATGCCGGGGGACTGTTTTCTGTTTTGACTGGTAAAAAAATGTATCAGGACACTATGGGTAGACTCCCAAGTGTCCCACCATACTCAGGAATGCAAATCATAACTGGGGACTAGTGTTGTATGAAATTGAAAAATTTCGCCAGGTGAAATATTTCATGTAATTTAACAATTCAGTGACATTTTTCACCCAGAAGAAACGTAATTCCACCTGGGATTTTGATTTCACGTAATTTACGAAATTTTGTATAAAATGCTTAATTCGCCCTTCCATGCTTGAATTTCGCCTTGTGGTGAAAATTTCACTGGTGCAACTTTTGATTTCACCAGCAAAATTATACTCCAAAGGTGAAATTACCAGTGCATTGTGGATAAATAGATCAACTATCACATTTAGGTTGTTTACAGCACAGTCTGTTGCCTGCTGAGTCAGAAAGCAGTCTACTGTGGTGCATTACAGACAGTACACCCTTTTAAAACCTCTTTAAAACTTTTTTTTGAGAGCTAATTGTTCCCAAATATATAGTTTGTTCCTAGTGCTACTAGGGAACATTTTCTAATTTGGTGGATTTTTGCACAATGCTTCGTTTAATTAGTTTTCAGTTCTGTCTGTGTCTGTGAAGGAGTTGAGTGAGATAGTGTAGGTGTGTAAAACCAGTGTAGGCTATTTGTGGCCTTTTACAAACAGATTTCTCACAAATTGTGAGTGGTTATTTCTTTTAAGCCTTTAATTTTTTGTTGGTGTTCTACTTATTTGTATTAATTTTCTTATACCTTGACAAGTATTACTTTTTTTTTCTCTGAAAAGTTCTCCTGTCTGAGAGTTCCTGCTCCTGTTAGCCTGTGTTACATACCATTCTTCTGCTTTTAGTTGTGAATTCTAAAACTTTGAACACACAGTGCTGATCCCTTATTTTATTGTTTTAGCTTGAGGTCAGTTCTGTTTGCTGCTAAGTTGTGTGTGTCAAACTGTGAAAACCAACAGTTGTATATTTTTTATATGGAAACTTAAGTACTTTTAGTTGATCACCTGAACTTGTCCACATACAGTTTCACTGCATTAGTGAATTGCTCCCCTGTATTTTACTGCTGGAGCTTGCCTCCGCTTCTTTGTATTGTTCCACTTTTTACTTGACTTTGGTTACCCTTTTCCTGTAACAGCATTGTTTACTACCTGATTCTGACCCGGCCGCGCAATATAAACAACAACATATTAATATGGTAGTTGTCAGGAGATTGCTGACCCATCCATATTGTTGTAGGCTGCTATGTTTGTTGATGTTATATGGTCGTCTCTGCCATTATATAAAAAAAATTGCGGTAGTAAGCACTAACACATTACGGTACTTAAGTTGTCCAGACACAGGTGATCTGTATTTAAAGTAGGTTACCGGTGCCCTTTTCCCCTGTGTTGCTTTATTTCCTGTTTGGGGAAAGAAAAACAGTTACCTTTTTGTTTTTACTAGAATAGACTACCATATATGGTATTAGTTGTATAGAGTTCTGCTACCTGTCCTGATTGTGTTTGGGCTTAGAAGGAAGCCAACACTGCCTGCAGGTGTGAGGTGTTATTCACACAGTTGGTAATACAGCCTTTCTTGATACACTCCCAGACCAGTACTGCCTGCAGGTGTCAGGTGTGATTCACACAGTTGGTAATACAGCCTTTCTTGATACACTCCCAGACCAGTACTGCCTGCAGATGTCAGGTGTTATTCACACAGTTGGTAATACAGCTTTTCTTGATACACTCCCAGACCAGTACTGCCTGCTGGTGTCAGGTGTTATTCACACAGTTGGTAATACAGCCTTTCTTGATACACTCCCCAGACAAGTACCAGTACTGCCTGCAGGTGTCAGGTGTTATTCACATAGTTGGTAATACAGCCTTTCTTGATATACTCCCAGACCAGTACTGCCTGCAGGTGTCAGGTGTTATTCACACAGTTGGTAACACAGCCTTTCTTGATACACTCCCAGACCAGTACTGCCTGCAGGTGTGAGGTGTTATTCACACAGTTGGTAATACAGCCTTTCTTGATACACTCCCAGACCAGTACCAGTACTGCCTGCAGGTGTCAGGTGTTATTCACATAGTTGGTAATACAGCCTTTCTTGATATACTCCCAGACCAGTACTGCCTGCAGGTGCCAGATGTTTATCACACAGTTGGTAATACAGCCTTTTTTGATACACTCCAAGACCAGTACTGCCTGCAGGTGTCAGGTGTTATTCACACAGTTGGTAATACAGCCTTTCTTGATACACTCCCAGACCAGTACTGCCTGCAGGTGTGAGGTGTTATTCACATAGTTGGTAATACAGCCTTTCTTGATACACTGCCAGACCAGTACTGCCTGCAGGTGTCAGGTGTTATTCACACAGTTGGTAATACAGCCTTTCTTGATATACTCCCAGACCAGTACTGCCTGCAGGTGTCAGGTGTTCTTCACACAGTTGGTAATACTGCCTTTCTTGATACACTCCCAGACCAGTACTGCCTGCTGGTGTCAGGTGTTATTCACATAGTTGGTAATACAGCCTTTCTTGATACACTCCCAGACCAGTACTGCCTGCAGGTGTCAAGTGTTAGTCACACAGTTGGTAATACAGCCTTTCTTGATACACTCCCAGACCAGTACCAGTACTGCCTGCAGGTGTCAGGTGTTATTCACACAGTTGGTAATACAGCCTTTCTTGATATACTCCCAGACCAGTACTGCCTGCAGGTGTCAGATGTTTATCACACAGTTGGTAATACAGCCTTTCTTGATACACTCCAAGACCAGTACTGCCTGCAGGTGTCAGGTGTTAGTCACACAGTTGGTAATACAGCTTTTCTTGATACACTCCAAGACCAGTACTGCCTGCAGGTGTCAGGTGTTATACACCCAGTTGGTAATACAGCCTTTCTTGATACACTCCCAGACCAGTACTGCCTGCAGGTGTCAGGTGTTATTCACACAGTTGGTAATAAAGCCTTTCTTGATACACTCCCAGACCAGTACTGCCTGCAGGTGTCAGGTGTTATTCACACAGTTGGTAATACAGCCTTTCTTGATATACTCTCAGACCAGTACTGCCTGCAGGTGTGAGGTGTTATTCACACAGTTGGTAATGCAGCCTTTCTTGATACACTCCCAGACCAGTACTGCCTGCAGGTGTCAGGTGTTATTCACACAGTTGGTAATACAGCTTTTCTTCATACACTCCAAGACCAGTACTGCCTGCAGGTGTCAGGTGTTATTCACACAGTTGGTAATACAGCCTTTCTTGATACACTCCCAGACCAGTACTGCCTGCAGGTGTCAGGTGTTATTCACACAGTTGGTAATACAGCCTTTCTTGATACACTCCCAGACCAGTACTGCCTGCAGGTGTCAGGTGTTCTTCACACAGTTGGTAATACAGCCTTTCTTGATACACTCCCAGACCAGTACTGCCTGCAGGTGTGAGGTGTTATTCACACAGTTGGTAATACAGCCTTTCTTGATATACTCCCAGAGAATGGCAAAGCTGTGAATCAGCAGCCAGCAAACACGTCTGCTAAGATCAGCCCAGCACAGGGGGAAACGTGGCAGGGGGACGAGGCAGCTAAGTAGTTTATTGAGGAGATTACAACTTCAGTTCCAGTTCCCCAAAGCAGTGAAAGCACGCATATGTCTGTATAAATGTCTTCTGTCATCTCTGGTGGTTCGGTAGATACCATCAAGAAAGAAGTTGTTCGACATACTGGCATGTCAGTGTCTCAGATTTTTAAGGCCACAGCTGTTGCATCCATGCTGGTGGGGGATGATGATAGTGAGAAGAAAGGAGACACTAACATCAGCACAGGAACAATGGTCCAGGAGGAGGGTGATAAGTCTGTCAGTGCAACTGTCCCAGGGCTTGTTCCTGCTGCGGTTGGTGGTGGTGATAGTGTTCAGCTGGAGTCTGATAATCCAGGAGATATGGATAGTCATGCCCCTGGCTCTGAGGAGATGGTTGTACAGAAAGAAAAAGGTGCTGTGCAAGAAGACAGTCATAGGGAAGAGAAGGAGGAGGAGGAGGAGGAGGACAAGGACTTTATCAGCATCGGTGCTGATGACGACTGGGATTATCCTTAATGGGAGCCTGAGTTTAAAAAGGTCAAGGGTGATGTAGGCCATGTACATGCACACTCCATGGGTCAGTCTGTCACCAAGCCTATCAGCAGCACTCCTTCAAGCAGTCAAGCCATCTCACCTCCCAAAACAAGTAGTCTTATTGAAGTGATGAAGGGGAAAGGGAAAGGAAACATTGTTTAACCAGGAGAAGCACACTAAGCCAAAACTTGTTTCCAGATGTGACCTGGGAGCACAAGGAAGTTAGGTGACTTGCTCAGGATCACAAAGTAAGCACCTAGACAGTAGCTTTGGTGCCACGCTGGGAGCCCACCCCAGTGTGGCAAACCTTGTTTTGGCCGACGGGGGTGCCCAGTCCCCCCAAACAGCTTTCCCGCATCATCTGAATACAAAATAAAGCCTGTAAAAAAGAAAATGTTCCATCGCTGTCTCCCTACCCCCCTTCCACAACCTGCACCCACCCACTGCGCACCCTGCCTCCCCAAAACCCCCCCCTCACCCCTTACTTACCTCCGGAGCTTGGCGCGACAATCTTCGCTGGACCGGGAACACATCTGCACTCTTCAAAGCCGACTGCGAACTGAGGAAATGCCGGTAGACTGTATAATGGGCTAGAAGGGTTTTTTTTCAACTTTGTTGCATATCTCAGGCATTTTTTGGAATTTTTGCACCAAATATTCAACATGGGTTTTTTGGGACCCCTTCTCATGAATGATGTCACTGTCATGGCATTATTTGGGCCCGAAATCACCTTTAGGGCCCGATTAATGAAACGACACTGCCAGCGTTCATAAGGTGGGCTCTCAAAAAGCCTATTTTGAAAATTTGGTGGAAAAATTCCTAAAAATTACCGTTTTACGAGTGTGTGTTGCTCTTTCCAACGCAGGCTCATAAGTTCACGAATTTTCAACATTTTCACTCCAGATTTCCAACATTGATATTTTACCACACCTCCTCATGAACAGTACAGCTGTCATTTTTCACATCCTGCCCAAGACGTGTTTCCGCCCATGTAACACACAATGGCGCAGTCAGTGTGCGAACTCAATGTATGGGACACATTAAGAAAATCACAGTGACACTGTTCATGAACAGAGGTCTTAAAATGGCTATGTTGAAAATTTGGTGAAAAAATTCCTAAAATGACTGTTTCTGACGTCGTTGAGTTCTACACCACATTTCCGTAAGTTCGTAATTTCAATATTTGCACTCCAATGACTTCCAAATACCTAAACAGCATATAGAAGCAAGCAACATTTGGCATTGACAAATGCTTGTTTATTTTTGCATTCGCTTGCATGCATGTGCAAGGAACATTTTAGAACAGTATGACTTTTTGAAGGTGTGTGACCCTCCTGTCCAATGCAGTGCTCAGTGTAACGTGTGCAACCCTACTGCACCAATGGATGCATGAGCTGTCTATGACAGCAGTTTGACTGCAGTGGTCTTCAGTTAAAAGAAAAGCACCACTGCAATTAGCGGTGGTAACGTGTGTGTATTTAACATATTGACATCACCCTTTTCCCTCTGGCTGCTAATAAAATCTCTCCCACTTCCTCCCTCTGCTGCCGTCTACCCTGCTCCCTTGTTATTGCCCCCACCAAACGCATTGTATGTGCAGATGGAGTGCCCAGTCCCCATTGTCTCTAGGCCCCCCCCAACAAACACCCAGTTGGCATGCTGGGAGCCCACCCCAGCATGCCCATTGTCCCTGTAAATGGGAAAACTGTCCCTCAACATCTTTTGTTTTTTTAAAACCTGTGAAAACAGAAAACTTCCCCTTGCTGTGTCTTGTGCCCCTTCCCCAAACCCACACCCACCCTCTGCATACCCCACCTCCCCCTTACCCCATACTTACCTTCGGATCCTGGCGCAATGATCTTCAGTGGAGTGGGAACATGTCTGCACTCTTGAAAGCGAGCATGAAGCTGAAGAAATGACGGTAAGCTGTATAATGGCATAAATGTTGTTTTCAACTTAGGTGGCTATCTCAGGCATTTTTGCTAATTTTGGCACCACATTTTCAACAGGGGGTTCTTGGGACCCACCTCATGAATTCAGTTACTGTCATGTGAGTTATTCGGTCCCCAAAGGTGATTTCATGGTCACTGCACAAAATCACCTTTTGGGATTGATTAACTAAACAACAGTGTCACTGTTAATGAGGTGGGCTCCCAAAAGCCTATGTTGCAAATTTGGTGAAAAAATGTCAAAAAATGACTGTGTTATGAGCGTGCATTGCGCAGTTTCCACGCACACTCATAACTTAGAGAATTTGAAATATTTTCACTCCAGATTTTCAACACTGGCATTTTTTCACACCTCCTTATGAACAGTACAGCTGACATTTTTCACATCCTGGCTGAAATGTGTTTTTGCACATCCAGCGCACAATGGTGTGGTCACAGTGAGAAATCAATGCACAGGACAGATTATGAAAATCACAGTGACACTGTTCATGAGCAGAGGTCCCAAAATGTCTATGTTGAAAATTTGATGACAAAGGTCCACAAAATGACTGTGTCATGAGCGTTCATTGCGCAGTTTCCATGTACGGTCGTAAGTTCAGAAACTGTTGTATTTTTACTCCAGATGTTCAACATTGCCATCCCTTCACACCTCCCTATGAATGCTACAGCTGTCATTTTTCACATCCTGCCCAAACTGTGTTTTTGCACATGTGGAGCAGAATGGTGTGGTCGCTGTAGGAAATCAACGTTCAGGACAGATTAACAAAATAACAGTGGTACTGTTCATAAGCAGGGGTCTCAAATGCTTTTATGAGGTGGGGATAACAAAAAGGTCATGCTGAAAATTTGTAGTGCAAACACCAGCAATCGCACAGGGCATTAGGGTAAAGCACCATACATGCCAAACACCACTGCAAATACCTGCAAGCGAACGTCCGGCATTGACAAATGCTTGTTGTTGTTGTCAGTATCTCACCCCCTCATTGCGTACTCTTCCGCTGGGTTTTTGTTTGCCAGGTGCATTACCTTGCACTTCTTTGCATTGACTCTAAGCTACCATACATTTGACCATTCCTCCAACCTTGCCAAGTCCCTACTCTTCCTTTCGACTCCATCTTGTGTATCAACTCTATTGCAGGTCTTTGTGTCGTCTTTAAAGAGACATACTTTTCCTTCCAGTTCCTCTGCAATGTCACTTATAAAGACATTAAAAAGGACCAGTCCCAACACTGAACCCTTAGGTACCCTGCTAGTAACCCACCTTTCTTCACTGTGGACTCCATGTACTATTACCCTTGGCATCCTGTTGTCCAGCCATTTCTTTTATCCAGACTACCACCTTGGGACCCACTCCAAGGCTGGCTAACTTGTATATTAATGTTTTGTGTAGGACTGTATCAAATGCCTTGCTAAAATCTTGGTAGGCCATGTCCACAGCCCCTCACTAGTCTACTACTTTGGTCACCCAGTCAAAGAAATCTATTAGATTTGTCTGACACAACCTTCCCGCTGTGAATCCATGCTGTCTTGGGTCCTGTGCATCACTGGCCTCTAGGTACTCAACAATTCTTTTCTTCAGAAGTGATTCCATCATTTTCCCTACCACTGAGGTAAAACTAACTGGTCTGTAGTTTCCTGCCTTTGCCCTGCTCCCACTTTTGTGAACAGGAATCACATCTGCCCTCCTCTAGTCCTCAGGTACCTCCGTATCTTCCCATGATTTGTTAAAGAGAGTAATCAGTAGTGTCACTAGTTCTACCCTTAGTTCTTTCAGAAATATTGGGTGAATCCCATCAGGCCCCATTGCTCTGTCCACCTTCAGTTTTACTAGTTCTTTCAGAACACTTTCTTCGGTGAATGGACTGGTATCGATACCTCTATCCAGAGTGTTTCTCTTGTTTGGTTTAGGTACCTCCCCCTCCTCTTCCTTTGTGAATACTGAGCAGAAATATTCATTCAGTGTCCCTGCTTTTTCACTGTCTACCTCTGCTCACATTTCCTCCCCTTTATTAAGCCTCAGTATCCCTTCCTTGGTCTTTCTTTGCTCCCTAATGTACCTATTTGAGGTCTATCCCCCCTCTTAACAGAGCTGGCTATCCTTTCCTCAGTTTGGGCCTTTGCTATTCTGACTGCCTACCCTGCCTCTTTCTGCTTTAAATGATAAATTTCTCTGTCCTGCTCCTTCTGTGTTTCCTTATATTTCTTGAATGCTATCCTTTTCTCTTTAACCTTCCCTGCCACCTCTTTTGAGAGCCATAGCGTTTTTTTCCTTTGTTATGTTTTGTTGATTTGCTTCACACAAAGGCTTGTTGCCTCTGTGATGTCTGTTTTGATTACTCCCCATTGTTCCTCCACCCCTCCTTCTTGTCTGTTTGCTAGTGCTTTTCTGAGGCACTATCTCATTTTCCCTAAGTCAGTCCTCCTGAAGTCCAATACTCTTGCTTTTGTATGGCTTGACTCTATGGCTGTGTTTATTTTGAACCACACTATTTGGTGGTCACTTGTTCCCAGATGGCTACCCACTTCTAAATCCAAGATTCTTTCTCTGTCCCCGTTTGAGAGTACCAGGTCTAAGATTCTCCATCCTGAGTCGGTTCCAATACAAGCTGTCGGAGACATGCCTCTTGTAGGGCATCAAGAATGACCCTGCTCTTGGGTGTGCTTGCAGCAAAGGTGCTCCAGTTAACATCTGGCATATTCAGGTCCCCCATCAACATTATCTCCCCTTTTTCTGCCATTCTAAGGATGCCTTCTATCATTTCCTTGTCCATTCTTCCCCCTGAGATGGGGGTCTGAATACAACCCCCATGCAGATTGTGGTGCCATGTCCTGTCTCCAGTGTGACCTAGATTGCCTCATCTGCTCCCTGTTTACTCTTTAGTTCTGTTGCTTTGATCCCTTCCCTTGCATAGAGAGCTACTCCTCCTCTTTTACCCTCCCTGTCTCTCCTGTAGATTGTGTATCTTGTTATGTTGACATCCCAGTCATGGTTCTCTGTGTACCATGTTTCTATGACTGTCACAATATCCAGGCATCCCTCTTCCATCAAGGCCACTAGTTCAAGGAGCTTATTACACAGACTACGGGCATTGGTACTCATCACCCTCCAATTTTTGATGGCCTTACCCCTTTCTGCCCCATCCCCGTCCTTACTGCCTTAGCCTTTTTTAGCATTTACTTCTGTCCTGCTCCCTATGACTTCTCTACCTTGGTGTTTACTTCGCTAATTACCATGTTTTGTGGGGGGAGGCTGGGATTTCCCTGCTCCTTTTTAGTGCCTCCCCCCCTTGGCTAGTTTGAAGCATTTAAACCTATCATCTAGGATTCTGGTTCCCCCCTGGACAGATGCAGACCATCGTGCCAGTACAGGTCTGCATTCCTCCAGGTGGCTCCCCAGTCCCCAATGAAGCCAAAACCCTGAGCTCTACACCAGTTTTTCAACCATTCATTGAATTTCATGGTGTGGAGTACCCTAGCATCACCCTTACCATAGGCAGGCAGCAGCTTCAAAAAGGTTACCATATGCACTACTTGTCTAAGGCCCCTCCCAACTCTACAAACTCCTCTTGCACTGCTGTGATCCCATTCCCAGCCAGGTCATTTGTCCCTAGGTGGACAATGACATCTAGCTCCCTCCTTCATGCAGCTACTCCCACGATCCTGAGGATTCGCTTCCTGTCCTTCCAAGCCATGGCACCAGGCAGGCACCTTACCTCCCTTTCTCTTTCCTCTCCCACTTCTACCCCCCTAGTGATTGAGTCCCCCACCAGGAGTTGTTTCCTTCCCCTGTGGGGTCACATGCCACCCTCCTGTGGGTCTCCTTGTGGAGGTTCCCAGTATCCTCCTTGGTCTCCACTGCAGGTGCCTCCATAGAGGAACCCCTATCCACCAGAAAAGCATATGAATTGTGGACAGGTACAACTGGAGGGATGCACCTCTGTTCCACCACCTTCTCCCTCCCTGAGCCCACCTTGGTCCAGCCACTCCTTTTTCTTGGCATCCTCTGAGGTAGCGGCAGTGGCCCTGGTGGTCCCTGGGTGGGGGAGGAGGTTTCATGAATCCTAGCCAGGTTAGCCTGGAGACTGGCAACCTCCTCTCTCAGACCAGAGAAGTGCCTGCAAAAAGTGCAGCATCGCAGCCTCCAGAATGTCTCCAGGAACACTGTTGCCCCACTGCCATTGCACTGCCCCACTCCCATCATGTCTTATTTTGTGTCCCGGCTCCGTTGCTCTGTATGCTTACTGTCTCCTCTCCTTACAACTCTCACCTTTCTGTTCTAGGACAGCAACTTCCTGTATTCTTCAGTAGTCTCCTTCTTTCTTGCTCAGAGTCAGACCTCCAGCGGCTTGGGGGAGGGAGAGCCATTTTTTTCCTTCAGGGTTGGAAAAACTATTATTTCTCTATGATCCTTCCCTTCCTACAGCCAAACAGGAAGTTCCTGTTGTCAATCAAATCCAGTGACTATAAAAGTAGAGCTGGCTTAGAGTGGGAGGGTGGAGGGGTCAATGACTGTTTCTCAGCTCTCCTAGTCCCAGCAGCATGTTAAGTCCAGAGGTCAAGAGTCCCTAGTTTGGAACTTTTATGTGCTTGATCCTGTTGATGAGACCATAGCGATATGTCAACTGTGTCAAGCACATGTTAGTCATGAAAAAAAGAGAAGCCATATAGGCATGGGTGGCCAACATGCCCACCTGAAAAATAAGCACCTGCTGCGCTGGCAGCAACACCAGAAGGATGCCAGAGCAGTTGTTGGGATGTCACTCAGCAAGTTAAATGTAACTGAGAGCAGTTCAATACTGCAGGAGGAGGGAGGCTAGAGTTGGTCAGTGGAGGAGGAGGAGGAGTAATCCTTTGCTCTCTTGACTGGTGGGCATAGCAGTGAAAGCACCACTCCCAGTCCCTTGACTCAGAAAAGTACACCACCACCACACCCAAAATCAACCAAAAGTATGGGTTTCATGTGTTCTGCACATCCCCAAGAGTCTACTGTTACCCCTAAAAGGACACCATTGGTGCCTCATGTACTGCATTCTGGTCAAACAGCCCCAAAGATGTAGCCCACACTAAAGACCATGCTTGAGCAACACGCAAAGTACCCCCCCAATCATGCTACTGCATGCAAGTTAAATGCTGCCTCCGCTGAAATGCTGGCCATCAATCTATTGCAGTTCTCATTTGTGGAGAATGCTGGGTTCCATAGGTTGATGGCTTATGCCTGTCCTAAATTCAGGTTCCATCACAAACCTATTTTTCTAAGCGTGCCATGCCAGAGCAGATGGTAGAGCTGTTGATTCCATAAGACATGCAACAAAGCATTCTGTGTCACAATATATCCATATGTGGACCAGTGGACAAATGGCAGCAAGCTCATATCTATGCATTATGGCACACTGGGCACAGGTACCTGGGGTGGTAGTTGATTTTGGGCCTGGCAAAACCTTTCAGAAGCAAAATTGTCATGGTAACCACATCCCTGGAATTCAGAAGCATACAACCCTGACTATGCGAAGTGTAACTGGCTCACATGGGTCATAAAATGCTTAATGTTCTGCTGGACGAGATTGATGAGTGGCTACACACACAGTCACTTACAGCAGGATTCATTGCAAGTGATATTGGCTCCAATGTAGTGAAGTACATTAGCGATGGTGTTTTTTCTCAGGGTTTCCTGCCTTGCACACTGCCTTAATCTTGTGCAGCAGTTTCTAAACCATGCAGACATTAAGGAAACAGTAACTGTCACCCATTGCATCTGTGTACACTTCGCCCATTCTGCAAAGGCCCGTGACCATCTGTGTGAGCTACAGTGCAATAACCATCTGGCTCAGCACTGAATGAAGTTTGATGTTGTGACCCAGTGGAACTCCATGCTGTACATGCTCGACTGGCTGTATGAACAGTATAAGGCTGTGTCAGATTACCTGCTGGTGCACATCACCTATGACAGTGCAGGAGTGTCCATCACTCTAACAACAGAGCAGTGTAGCCAAATGAATGGGCCTATATGCATTCTCCGTCCATTCAAGCATGCTACACAGGCAGTGAGTGGGGACACTGCTTGTGCAAGTCAATCCATACCCCTCATACTTGTGCTGAGACAGACACTGGTGAATGTCCAACACCAGATAGAGGCAAGTGGGGATCATAACAGTTGTGATCTAATGGATCACATGCTCCATGTGCTGGACACGAATACCCATATATCCAGCATTGTGCAGTCTGATGAATTTGCAGTCGCTACCTTGATCCACGCTACAAACACGGCCTGCCTTCTGTACCCGGAGGAGGTTGTCAGCGAGTACAAAAGTTGATAGAGAATCTCATTAGTCGGGTGTCTGCTGCATAGATGAGAAAGGCGCACACTGCAGAGAAAATGGGTGCTGCTACCACCACCAGCGGCTCACAGGAAACCCAATCTGAGAAAATGGGCAAGGTACAGCAGAAAATGGTGAGCAACCCCATTTGGGATGTCCTCTATCAGGTGGGAGTGGAAGAAATGGAAGAAAAGGAGGGGGAGACAGATGAGGCAGCCAGACTCAGGGAAGCAGAAAGAATGGTGGAGGCCTACATGGGGGACACAAAGTACCTTGCCAGTACTGATGAGCTATTGCAGTACTGGAGCAGCAAACTAGCTGACTGACTGGCCAGCGACAACATCAGTTCTCGTGAAATACCTGAGCTGCCCACCATCCAGTGTCAGTGTGGAACGAGTGTTTAGTTTTGCTGGGGCCATTTTGTGTGACCGTAGGACCAATTTGTCACCCAAGAGTGTGTCCATGCTAACATTCATCAAAATGAATGAAAAGCACATTCCGCATAACACACTTATGTCAGTGGTGTTACCACATAAACTGTGTCTTGGTGATGATAATGATGACAATCCCTCTACTAAGACATCCACCAGCAGTGAGGTGGATGAAGAAGCATTGCAGAGAGAAATTCCACCTGGTGACATCTCCAGTCTTGAAGACTGTGAGGGCTGCTTCTTGGAGCATGTGACACTGGAAGTGGAACAAGGCTGAAGTTTTATTTATTTAATTAGTTTTTGTTGACCGAGTAAGTGCACTAGATAAATCCTGCCTATTTTCAGGCACGACCCGGGGAAGTTACTGAAAGGACTCCCCCACCAAACATGTTCAGCTCCATATAGTCTTATAAATTATTTTTATCTATCCTATCATTGTATTTGTGATGATTGGGTTATCTTTTTCAGTGTTAATCAGTTTCATTTGGTTACCTTTTGCCCTAAACTGTTGTTTGGTCCCCACTCTATATAAAGCAGCAGTCAGATTACCATAACCATAAACATTTTGTATGATTACAGTCATAATGTTTGGCTGCCAAAAATATCAAGATACACATTTTACTTTTCATTTGGATTAACCCCATCTTAAAGCAAGATATTTTGTCTTGAGACGTCTTTAAAAGTGCCCATGCTGGCAGGGCACATGCCACACCTGGCCCTGCTATGCTCAGTGCCACCTGGCATGCCCATGCACTTGACTCCATGTGAAAAAAAAAATTCTGTCGCTAGCTATCCGTGACATGTTGAAGAACCCTCCTAGAACAAGTAGAGTATGAATGCAACATGCTCATTCAACCGTTAACACCAGTTGATGTAATTTTGAAAAATGGTGAATGGCAGCCATCTTTAATTATGTGAGTCATTAATTACAAAGTAATCATAAAAAAGGATTAACAACATCCAATTCCTCCCAAAAGGTTAATTATAAGTACTACCATAGTACTTGTTCTGAAACTGAGATGGTCCCCACGGGGGAGGTATTTGCTGCCCACAGTTTGGCTTGTAAATTTTCCTAATTACTCCAGCTCTGCCACCTCTATTGATTAGACAGGACATTAGCCCCCTCCACCTATTACTAAACACCATCTTCACCACCCATTTCCACATAAGCTTCCTCCCTGGGATGTGTTGCTTAATCAATAATGAAACCAGTGGCCTACATTGTAGTTCAAGCAACACGCTCCATCTTCCACACACCAGCTCCTTCAAGGCCTGGATGTACTCATCATACAGACATGGGATGAAAAGTCAGCAGAGGAAAATGACCTAAGCAGGAATAATGACAGGAAACATGATGAATACTTGTCGTCCATCTGCATACCTGGTGTTAGCAAGCAAATTAGAAGTAGAGAAAAAAATATATATACTTACCATACCCTGTGCATGTAATTAAACTGTGGAAATTGCCCTCAGAAGGAGCAAGTGGGACGGTGCACATCAAGCACAGCAGCAGACATCCAGATCCAGATTCCACATTTCCCTTCCCCGAACAGTACTGCACACCTGAAAATAAAATAAAAACACATTTTGAAGATTGTTAAAAGTTCCACACTCAGCACCCATCCACCCGACCACCACTCACCCCCATGAAAGATCATAAAAATGAAGAAATACTTACCTCAGGGTCTCTGTCTGTGAAACTGGAACCATTGCCCAACTAAGGTGAGCAGGAGCAGGAGGTAACATCACTGAAATTCCTGACTGTTGACAAAAAAAAGAACACGATTACTATCAAACTCAGACATCCGGATGGCAGTAACCTGCCCCAGTAATGAAAAAAATAAATACTTACCATCTGTATTTGGAAATGTGGTGCATTCCAACAACATCCTCTCAGATCCTAGTCCCACCCTGGCACCATGATGTAATCCTCAGCAAACTGAAAGTTAATAGAAAAGCAGTACACACATATTGAAACTCAGATGCCACAATACCAACCCACCAACACTCTTCTCTTGCACAAAAAAAAATACAGACAGATACTTACATGTGTAGCAGCAGCAGTAATGACTCTGTGTCTGAAACGATGATCCATCAAGCAGCCAGAACATCACTTCTTGTGGCAACTGGCAAGTTGGCAACTAGTCAAAGCAGCAGACAGCAAGCTACAGCAACTCAAAATCTCGTTCCCTTCACATCACACAACTTAAGTTACAACCACAGAGGCACCATGACCCAACAGGAGAGCAGCATTAGGAAATGATCATTCTACATTTCCCAATCAATTGAAAAACCAGCAGCGGGAGGCAGCAAGTGCAAGTAGTAGCAGTATTTTGCAAGAGGAATTCATTTTCTCAGCTCGGCACCCCTTTTGGCTATTTCATACAATTTCTACAATAATTGACGTATCTCCCTTCTCTTATCATTTTTCCCTTTGGTTTTTCTGGACTTACTTTATAAAGCCTGTTCTGCACATGACCGCATCTAATGGAAACAAAATACAGCCTAAAATCCTTTGTAAACAGTGGACCTAACAGTATGTCTCAGTTCAAGTGGATGTCGAGCACCATAAAACATCATGACTGATACCAGATTTCTGATTATTGAGTAAACCGTTCCTGTCAATTATAAGTGACCATTTAAACTAGAACTTGGGGGGGGGGGGTCAAGGATCTTTACCTCCTCTCTTAAATTAAGTAAATCTTCGAGTCAATATTTGAGATTTCTAAGTCTAAATGCTAGGAGTTTGAATAACAAATATGATGAACTGCAGTGTAAGGCAGTAGAACATAATATTGACATCATCACTGTTTGTGAAACCTGGGGAGATAATAACTCAGTTTGGGTTAGGCACTAATCTGGGTATGCTCAATTTTTACAAAATAGGCAGGATAGGAAGGGGGGGCGTGGCTGATTTTATCAATAATAAAATCAATGCTGTGAACATTTCTACCTTTGGTAAAAACACATGACCGTCCAACTGAAACTCCATGGATTAAACTTTTTCTATCAAATCAGGAATTTATTATCCTAGGGACATGTTACCTTCCCCCTAACTCACCCACTCTAATTCTAGATGCTATTATGTCTGAATTTGAACTAGCAAATCAAATGGGCAATGTCATTATTACAGGTGATTTTAATATCTCCAATATTAATTGGTAGTCTTCTTTTGCTCCTAGCCAAAAAGGGAATAAATTCTTAGTAATTTGTCATGAATTAAACATGAAACAGTGGGTTACTTTAGCCACTAGAGGAAATAACATTCTAGACCTTGTATTGGCTAGTACTGATTTAAATATAAGGGACGTCAAAATATCTTCCCCAGTTGGTGATAGTGATCATAATTTTATCTTTTTCACCCTTCAGACACATTTGATTTATAACAGTAATACCTCTATTATTTATCTATATGATAAAGCAGATTTCACTACTTTTAAATGGAATCTTGAGGTCGTTGATTGAGTATCCACCTTTCTTCATCGCTTCCCCCAAAATTGTTGGACTACCTTTAAATAATTAATTACTGTTCTAAGGGATATACATGTCCCTTCAAAAGTCAAGAAGTCTGATGGGAAGCAAGTACCCAAATGGATGAATCATAACCTAAAAAGACTGATTAGATACAAAATTAAAAAATATCGAAACTTTCAAAAAAATAAGACTACTTCAATTTGGGAGTGTTATGTCAAATCAAATAAGAAATGCAAATCCTGTATAAAAAAAGCTAAATCCAGATAAGAATTAAATTTAGCACATAGGGCAAATAAAGACAATTCCAAACAATTTTATTCCGATATTAACTCATTAAAAAAAAAAACTTGTAAGGTGGGGCCTCTCATATCTGATAATAATCTCATCCATAATCCAAAAACTATGGCTGATGTTTTCAACACTGAATTTTGTAAGATCTTTACATCATCTGATATTAATATTTCTCTGCCCCTTACAAATTGTTCTGATTCACCAATTATTTTTACTGTGGATCTCATTAAGAAAAAAATGTGCAGTTTGAAAGGAAAATTCAGTTCAGGTCCTGACAACATTGCTGGTCATTTGTTATATTTATTGACTGACCATATTGCCTTACCACTCAAGCTTCTGTTTGAACTGTTCTTATTAAATAACTATATTCCATCTGAATGGAAAGAAACTACAGTTGTAGCAATTCACAAAAAAAGGCACCAAGCATAATTTGGAAAACTACAGGCCCATAAGTCTTACTTCTTCTATTTGTAAAGTCATGGAGAGTCTGCTTAGAGATATTATTATACCTGTTATTGATGAAACTGATATGATGCAACATGGTTTTAGAAAGGGCAGAAGTTGTTCTACCAATTTACTTTGTTTTTATGAACACTTTAGTTCCTTTCTGGACAATAGGATACCTTGTGACATCATTTTCATAGATTTCAGTAAGGCTTTTGACACCATGCCTTATTGGGCTTTAATACAGAAACTCAGGCAACTCGATATTAATTATTACACTAAAATGTGGATTGAAAACTGGTTTAGCAATAGAACACAAAGAGTGATTATAAATGGCCACCTTTCTAATAGTAACGTTTTGAGTGTCATGCCACAAGGATCAGTTCTTGGTCCTTGCTTGTTCCAAGCTTTTATTGCTGATTTAACTGAACATTGTGTTTCCATTACTACAAAATATGCTGATGATGTGAAAATTGGTGGACCTTGTTCAAATTCTGATCACATAGCCTTAATTCAACATGATCTCGACATTATTTCTAACTGGATAAATGCATGGGGTATGAAATTAAATGTCTCTAAATGTAAAGCGATGCTTTTGGGCTTTAACAACTCTAGTTATTCATATACAGTACCCTAAATGACTCACTGCTTAGTGTTACCTCTGATGAGAGGGACCTGGGTATTACTGTTTCTAACAATCTTACCTACACCAAACAGTTGCACTCTGTTATTTGTACAGATAATAAGGTTGTTTGGTCAATTCTTCGCCACATCAGATCCAGAGATTGTGATGTGTTAATGCCTTTGTTCAGGTCATATGTCAGACCTCATTTTGAATATGCTTCGCAGATATGGTGCCCATTTAAAATATCAGATGGAGTGTCCCTTGAAAAAATTCGAAGAAAATTCATGAAAAAAATATCTGGTCTTGCATCCGTATCTTATTTTTTTATTTATTTATTTAAGAATCAGTTTACAACCTTTGAGCCAGAGGCTCGTTTACAAAGGTACTTCATCACATAAAGACATACATTGCGTTTCGGTTACATAGCAAAGATTTGCCAAAAATCAATAGGCATTCACCAGAGGTGCCACGTCACATTGTGGTCAGACAGATACAGTTGGGTACAGACAGATACAATTGGGTACAGGTACAGGGTACATGTAATCAATAACAGGTATTAAACAAGTCGGTATCAAGTGAGCATTCTGGTAGATAAACATTGAAACAGCTGGCACTGGCCAGGTTAAACCTAGGCATGGTGTACAGGAAGTGGTGGAGGGGATGGTTGGGTGGAGCTGCCGGGGGCATTGTCAAAAAAAGGAGGTGGAGGCTATGTTCAGAGACAGGAGCAGTTACGAGTGCTGAAGATGTGGTTCTGAAGTGCGGTTTTGAATGTGGAGATGGTGATGGCATTGGTGATGGTGGCAGGGAGAGAGTTAAACCAGGTTGGGGCTCTATAGCTGAAGGACCTCTGGCCATGGCTGGTTCATGTTCTGGGGATCTTTAGAGTGGTCTTGTAGGAAGACCGTGTTGCAATGGTGGGAGGGCTCTGGTGGATGGATGCATGTTCCAGGGGAGAGCCCGAGTAGGGTTTTTTTGGTGAGGAGACAGGTCTGGTATCGGAGCCGTTCATCCAGGGTAAGCAGGTTAGCATTGATATATAGCTGACAGGTGTGTGTGAGCCTGGGGGCACCAGTAATCAATCTGCATGCTTTATTCAGGGTTAGGTGAATTTTGTTGAGTGCAGTGGTGTCGGCAGCACCGTATACTGGTAGACCATAGTCTACAAGGGACAGAACGGACGATGTAACAGCTAACCGGAGAGCATTTGGGGGAAGGCAGGTTTTATGGCAGAATAGGATGCCAAGCCGTGTGTTGGTGGCGGATGTTAGGGCGTCGATGTGGGTGTGAAATGTGAGGGCTGAATCGAAGGTAACCCCAAGGTATTTGTAGGAGCAGACTTGTTCCAGTGGTTGGTTGGTGCTTGGAAGGATATAAGTGGGTGGTTGCTAGCTTTGTTTTGGGGTGTGAAAGAGCATAGTTTTGGTTTTCTTAAGATTGATGACGAGTCTGCACTCCTAAACCAAGCCTCGGCACTGTTAAAGGACTGCTGTAGGAGTCCTGTAGGAGATGGGATTACGGTGGGTGGCAAAAGGACAGCGTGGTCTGCATACAGCAGAATTTTGCCAGAGCATGCACTGGGCAGGGTGTTCAGATACAGCGAGAAGAGAAGGGGCCCAGGATGGAGCCTTGGGGGACCCCAGAGAGAATGGGACGGGTATTGGAGTGTGCTATTAATCTTGACACTGGAATCGAGTGTCAAGATAGCTAGCACACCATGCCAGGGGCCAGCCGAGACCAGTGAGGCAGAGTGCATTCAGCAGCAGTGGATGGGAGACAGTGTCGAAAGCCTTTGAGAGGTCAATGAACACTGCACCAGCTAGGAGCTGGTATCCAAGGAGGAGTGTAGGAAGTTGGAGAATTCAATTAGGGCAGTGCTGGTACTGTGACCCGCACGGAAGCCATGTTGCTCTGGGCATAAGATGTTATGTAGCCAGATAATCAGTGATTTGAATGGCCACCACTTTCTCCAGGGCTTGAGAGAGGGAGGATGGAGATTGGCGGTAGTTGTTGGCCGATGACCTGTCGCCTCCTTTATGAATAGGTGTGATAATGGCTGTTTTCCAAGCTGTGGGATTGTCCCAGGCAGAGTGACTGGTTAATTAGGCTTGTGAGAGGTGCAAGGACCTCATCTAGCACCAGCCTGAGGATGCTGGGGTCCAGTGAGTCACTGCCGGGATTGTTGCCATTGAGAGCTTTGATTAGGATGGGTCTGGCTTCCCGGTGGAAATCTTTGCGGGAGGAAGCTGGGGTGCTGGAGGACAGGGGAGTTTGGCTGGGGAGGTCAAAGAAATTACTAGGGAGGACTGAGCTAAGGTCAGTGAAAGTGGTGTTGAACCAGTTAGCTATGGTGGCAGGCTTGGTGGAGGTTGTGCCATTTCTAGTGAGCTGGGATGGGGCAGGGAGCAAGCTTTACCATTGAGTTGCTTAATATTATCCCAGAAGGTCCGGGCTGAGCCCCAGGAGGAGGTAAGGGAGGCCTGGTAATGGTCTGCCTTGGCTTTCCTGATGGCCCATGAGCATTTATTTCGGGCTGCATTGTATGCTTGCCTATCAGACAGACGACCTGTTTCAGTGGCAAGGTGCCAGAGGTTATCCCGGTCTCTAAGTAATTGTAGGAGCGCCGGGCTAACCCTTATAAAAACAGGTTGGAGACTTTGAAACTCATGTCACTCTCTACCAGACATTTGAGAGGTGACCTTCTTTTTCTGTACGATGTTGTACATGATCCCTATGTGATGAGTGACTTAGGTCTAGAATTTAAGCCCTCTTCTCATAATATCAGAGGCCATCCTTTACAGCTGGTTGGAAAATCATTTAAACATAATAATCGGAAATTTTTCTTCACTCTTCGTACAATACGTTCCCCTACTTCCATTGCAGGGGGCTTTGAATGCCTGTCTCTCAGGGTCGAACCATCCCAATCTGTGGCACTTCGCATAATAGGTTGCTATAGACCCCCAGCAGCAGGACCACAGCTCCTGGCTCATCTGTCTTCACAAATGGACATGACACCTCTGGAAACAATTATATTAGGTGACCTTAACTATGACTGGATATCGAACGGATTGCTACCCCTAAAACAATTCTGCGACTCCCACGGGTTCACCCAAATGATTACAGTACCAACGCACATCAACAAGAAAAATCCAATGAAAAGCACACTTCTGGATGTCCTTCTTGTCAACAAACCACACTACTTTTCCCATGCCGGTATCCTTCCAGCAGATGTTAGTGACCACTGTCTCATAGCTGGCATAAGAACCATCTTGAACCCACTATCTACATCAAAGTTTTCTACTAAAAGATCCAGACGGAACTTTGACCCTCTGGCCTACATACAAGAACTAAAAAACTCCTTGTCCTGGCAGACTTTCTACCTGACTAAATCAGTGGGTGATGCCTATAATGTTCTCCATGAAATCGTAGCCAGTGCCCTAAACAACCATGCTTCTCTAGTTAAAGCACGAATAAAAACCAGAACCTGCCGTTGGTTTTCACTGGATCTGAACAATGCTTTACTCAAAAGAGACCAGCTATGGAAAAAGGCCCGGAAATCACAGGCCGATGCAGACTGGTGTCTCTTTAGGACAACTAGAAATGCCTGCACGAAAATGGTCAGAGAGGCCAAGGCCAATTATTATCAAAATGAATTACTATCCGCATCCAACAGCCCAACCAAATTTTGGTCCACCATAAAGGAACTGTCTGGACACTCCCCAGGTAGTGCACTACCCTCCAAAATCACCATCAACAATGTCACTATCAGTGATAAATCTGAAATTCTTCAAGCCTTCAACAACCACTTCGCCACTGCAGGCATGGCATTCAATAATGCACTAGTAAGTAGTCTCCATCAACAGCTCACCGCCCAGCCTCCAGACCAAAGTAACAAAGATACAATCTTCTCCTTTTCCCCAACCACCATAAAAGAAGTTGAAGACCTTATGCTATGACTAGATACCAGAAAAAGTGCAGGAGCTGACTTCTTCAACCCATACTTTCTGAAAATAGCATACCACATACTTGCCCACCTATATCACACTTATTCAACCTGTTCTTAGCCCAGGGCTCTATCCCCATGGAATGGAAAACCGCTCATGTTATCCCCCTATTTAAAGCAGGGGACCCATGCGGACCTTGAACAATTATAGGCCAATCTCTCTTCTACCTATACTCTCAAAAATGCTGGAAAAAGTCGTGGATTTACAGCTGAGATTGTTTCTAGACAACTCTACATTGCTTAATCCCATGCAGTCTGGCTTTAGAGCAAAGCATAGCACTGTTATGGCGCTGGCCAAAGTCACTAATGACTGGCAATGGGACCTTGACAACAAAAAATTTGTTTGTGCTGT
This sequence comes from Neoceratodus forsteri, assembly GCA_016271365.2. Classification (NCBI taxonomy): domain Eukaryota; kingdom Metazoa; phylum Chordata; order Ceratodontiformes; family Ceratodontidae; genus Neoceratodus; species Neoceratodus forsteri. Next base: position 30,137,408 of record CM028137.1, on the reverse strand, counting down.
GTTTTTAGACCTCAGCAAGGCCTTCGATACCATCAACTACTGCCTACTTCTCTCCACCTTAAAAACCATAGGTATGGACTCAACCTCACTGGACTGGTTCCAGGATTATCTCTCTGATAGGCAGCAACAAATTAAGGCTGAAGGTGAGCTCTTGTCTCTCAAACCAATAAAAAGAGGAGTCCCACAGGGTTCCATACTGGGCCCTCTACTGTTCACCATCTACATTAATAACTTGGACCTAGGCATTACAGAAGCCAGTATCCACTTGTTTGCCTATGGTATGGTGCTCTATCTAAGCCACGACTCCCCTGGAGCTGCATGCACAGATCTACAAACTGAATTCAATACGCTGCAGCATCAGCTTCTGAGGAAAAAGCTACTGCTAAATGCAAAAAAACTAAGGCCATGCTCTTTACCCCATCTAGCACTAGGGCCTACTCTGCTGCTTCTGGTACCCTTCCTCCCATAACGACCCTTCTAGGCAAAGATCTTGAGTTTGTGCCTAAATTCAAATATCTGGGTATATGGCTGGACAACAAACTCCTTTGCGGAGCACACAGAAGAACTGATGAAAAAGCTTAGGCAGAGGCTTGGCCTCTTCTTCAGAATTAAGCACTTTCTGACTGTAGACACAAGAAAACAGCTTGTTCAATAAACTTTCCTCTCATTAATCGACTACGGTGACATTTATCTATGGCCAATGCTCCATCTCACACCTTGCAAAACTGGATGTCCTGTACCACAGAGTGCTAAGATTTATAACTGGTCTCCCATCCTCCATACATCACTGCTCTTTATTTGCAGCCATAGGGTGGCCTTCTCTTCAATATAGGCAGTGTAGAAATTCAGCAATCTGGACATTCTGAGCCCTTACCAACAAACTCCCAGATTACATTGTTGCCTGCCTCCCCCTGAGCCCAATCAGTAGCTACGCACTAAGAAGCCACTTGCTAATTTCTCTGAAAATCCCCATCAGTACCCACTTTGGCAGGGCTGCCATAAGCCACGCTTTGCCTATGCTGTGGAACAGGGTACAAAGATCCTTGAGACTCAGCTTTCCTGAGAGTTTTGCCATGTTTAGGATTATTTATGACAAAACGTTCACCGAAATCTGTAAGTGTTTCCATAGTTCCTAGCTGTCCTGCTGACAGTTCACTCCATATCCTTACCACATCCAGCCACAAACCTAGTTCCTCCCCTCCCTATTTTAATCAAGTCCACTAGTCAGCTGCCATAGTGGCCCTTGGCACCCAAGGCACCACTTCTCCCATATAACTCTCCTCTCACCGTTTAAGCGGAACATACAGACCTCATTAGGAGCCCCTATGCAGCTCAGGACCCTCACCCAAGTATGGTAAACAGTCACTGAGGGCTGAAATGCAAATAATTGTACCCTCTGATGGAGGCTTGACTGAGAATGACTAAACATACCACCACAACTTCTGCATACATGGAGTCTGTATATGCCACAGCAAAGTTGAGTGATGCATGTATGTTCCTACAAGAATGCTTGGAATGCATATTGTGCACCTACCACTTTTCTGTAAATTTGTTTGTAACTCTTTGCACATGTTGTACTTTGTATTCTCAATCTATGTATGTATAACTGTCTTGGACAACAGCAGGTCCATCTTGTAAATGAGCTTGCTCAATGATGATCGCCTGGATAAATAAAGATTTGATTTGATCTGAATAGGACCCTGGATAAAACTTCCATCATCTGTTGTTATGAGCAATACTAAGTGTACCTTTAAACATTGCCTGGATAAACTAATTGTTTCAGGGTATAATTTATCTTATTACAATTTGGCCTAGTATAAGAGCATTATGGGCCTCGGCCTACTAGCTCTTTTCTTTCACCTTAGTATGAACCTTAGTATTTCTGTCTCAATTTAATGTAACATTTTGTATGAAACATTTTTGGACTTCTAGGGCCAGTTTGGCACTGGCAGCAACAACATTCAGTCTAAAATGCTTTGTAAACATTGGACCAAACACCATTTTTTGGTCCAGGAGGTGGGGGTGCACCATATAACATCATAACTGAGACCAGATTTCTATCTGAATTTTATGTACCACTTTTTCTGTAATAATTCTGGACTTGTGCTGCCTTTTCTGCACTCGCAGCGACAAAATTCAGCCTATAATCCTTTGTAAACAGTGAAACAAACACAATGTTTTGGTCCAGGAGGTGGGGGTGCACCAAAAAACATCATGACTTGAGATCAGATTTCTGTCTTAATTTAATGCAACATTCTTTATGAAACATTTCTGGACTTGTACAGCCTGTTCTGCACTTGCAGCAACAAGATTCGGTCTAAACTCCTTTGTAAACAGTGGACCAAACTGCATTTTTTGGTCCAGGAGGTAGGAGTGCACCATATAACATCATGACGGACACCAGATTTCTGTCTGAATTTTATGTACCATTTTTCCTGTAACAATTTTGGACTTGTACGGCCTGTTCTGCACTCACAGCAACAATACTCATCCTAAAATGCTTTGTAAACAGAGTACCAAACAGCATGTTTTGGTCCGGGAGAATGGAGGGCACCATATAACATCATGACTGGGACCAGATTTCTGTCTCAATTTAATGTAACATTTTTATGAAACATTTCTGGACTTGTATGACCTGTTCTGCACTTGCAGCAACACAGTTCAGCCTAAAATGCTTTGTAAACAGTGGGCCAGACAGCATGTTTTGGTCCGGGATGATGGCAGGCACCTTCTAACATCATGACTGAGACCAGATTTCTGTCTCGATTTAATGTAAAATGTTTTATGAAACATCTCTGGACTTGTACAGTCTGTTTTGCACTCTCAGCAACAACATTCAGCCTGAAATCCTTTGTAAACAGTGGAACAATCACAAGTTTGAGGTCCACTCGGTGGGGGGGCACCATATAACATCATGACTGAGCACATTTGGACCAGGTGGTGGTGGTGGGGGCACTATAAAACATCATCATGATGACTGGAGGGGAGGTAGGGACACAAAGTTAACATGTGTGGGTGGCAAGGCAGGGACACGTGTTGTTAAGCACAAGAACATATTTATGTTTATCTTCACAATAAAAGTGCTTGTGTTTCTATGACTGCTGTGTACGTATTCAGACTGATGCTGCACACAGCCAAAACAACTGCCACAACATCACACAGCTTTGGAAAAGCTATTTTTGTTCACAGGAACAAATTACAATACTTGGCATTTGTGGATCGGTGGAGAAAACTTATTAAGAAGGAGTAACATAAAACAAGAAGAGAGGTACAGAGTTTATGAGCACAGTAACAGTACTACAACAGTGGGGACATGCAGGGTCAGCTCAATTGTATTCATATGATAGAAGAAAGGAAGGGATCATAAACATTACATAAGAAATGGCACATACCACTGGACAAGAAAATGAAACAAGAAGATATAGAAGAAGAGGAGGACAGAAAATATTTTTTTCCTTTACTTTTAATTGATTTTTGGTTTTTTCTTATTTTTAGGGGTGCAGATAAGGAAGAGTGAGTCAAGAGTAAGAAATGAGAATAAAAAGAATCTGGCCCTTAAAAGTCATACAGCACCACAGCCGACCCTGGACCATGGGCCATTATGCACTTCCACTACTACCAGTGCCACCACCACCTCCACCCCAATGACACAGCTCTGCCAAAAGGTCCAACACCTTCTTTTTGTACTCCATTATTTTTTGGAGGTCACCCCTAACCGCCTGGTGGAACTGGTCCAACTCCAGTCGGACACTGTGGACCTCACTGTGCACTGCTGCCAACTCATGGCACACAGCCTCCAGGTCTCCCATGCTGACCTGGCCTGGGGGTGCTGCTGTAGGCTGCGCTGAAGAATCAGCAGCACGATGGCACTGGCAGGTGTGGGGTGTATCAATAAGGCTGGATGGTCCTGCTGCATCTGAGTCCTGCTGCTGCATCCTCCTGCTGGACCTATGACACCCCCTAGGCCACTGACTGCCTTCCTTCTGCTGAGTGCCCCTTCCGCTTGCTTATCACTACCTCCTGCTGCAGCTCTTGTTTTGTGAGCCACTCTGCAGCGTGGTGGTGCTGCAGGTGGCTCCTTTGTCCACCGGTCCCAAAGTGGGAACCTTGTTTTCCCCTCTTTATATTGCTGCCACAAAGGCTGCAGATGACAACAGTGTTATCTCCAGCCTTTGTGGTAAAAAATTACCACACTACTGAGACACGGTGGGGGGGTGCCAGCTGATGTCCTGGTGGGGGCATCAATAGCATCCTTCTGGCCTTGCTGGGGAAGCTGGGGGCACATGCTTCTGCTGCAGGGGAGGGGCAACAGGCTCCTGCTGCTAGGGGGTAGGGGCACATGCTCTGGCATAGGGGCCTGTCTTTTAGACAGACATGCCCACCTGTTATGGAGAACATTAGATCCACCAGTTCCTGCTGCTCCTACCTTGTTCTGCCCATTCCCCCTTGCCCTATATTTCCTCCTATCCATTTTAGGGGAAAAAGTTTTCTTAATAGAAAACTAAAATGAAAAAGAAACAGAGAGTCACACACACACACACAGACAGGCACACATGCATGTCTGCGTGTGCGCTTTTACCACCTACCCGCTCACTATAAACTTAAAGATAGAATCATATAAGACAACAGAAAATGACCTAACAAAGAAAGATTACCTTTTTTTAAACTAAAGAATTTGGGGAACAACACGCAATCACACAAACTAAATGTATTTTCTAAAAGTTTTTCCTGCAGCAATCATAGTGTCTACTATCCCAGCCTGCAAACTCTAGCAAAAGGAAACAGGTTCAGTGGCTTTCTGCCTAAGTACGGCCACCCATGTGACCTGCAGTCTGCTACAGAGAGTAAGTCTTGTGGCAAGCTGGTTTTTTTTCACTAATTTTGCCTGATACAACCACAAGACAAAATTTACTGAAAGTGAAATTTACCGGTGAAATTGATGGTGAAATTTCACCTTAAGGGCTTAATTTCATGAAATGTTATGCAAGGTGATATTCCCAATTTTGCCGGAATTTCACTAGCGAAACAAACTTTCAATGCATCTCTACTGGGGACACTGGGAGTGGGTACCCATTGTCCTACACTATCAGGGGGTAGTGCTAACATGGGATTTGAACACCCTGATGTTGAAAGAAAGGGGAATTTAAATATTTTGGTATACTGGGAGTGGGCTCCCCAGTGTAACCACAGTGACTGAGTGGCGCAGTGTGCGGATTTCTGCTACCGACATGGGGATTGAGTACCCTGGTATCAGCAGAAGCATTTAAAAACAATATTCTTTGGGACACTGGGAGTGGGCTACCCAGTGTTCCACACCGCCCGGGGGTGAGGGTAGGGGTATTTTTATTGCCGATATGGGGATTGGGTACCCCAATGTCAACAGAATAATTGTTTATTAAATAAAACATGCCTTGGCCCCCTTAGAAGCATTAAAAGGATAAAATCTCCTTTTATTTGGTAAACACCAAGAGGTATTTACCTAAACGGGGTCTGAGGAACACAAATCTGACCTTATCTGACCTAAAATGTGGCCAGAAAGGTTTTGGGCTGTTTTGCTGTTCCCAATGGGTTTTTCCCATTGAAGTATTTTGCTGCACGTTGTGGCAATTTTCATGAAACAATGCTGGCATTTGTGGCAGTTTTCATGCAACAGCACTGCTTGTTGCATGACAATTGCTGCAATTTGTGTCACTTTCACAAAAGAAGTACTGCAAATTGTAGCACTACCAACGGCCAATACTCAGAAAATGTATTTCCGGCCATTATTTTTAAAAAGATGTCAGGATCGTGATCTTCAGGCCCTGATTAAGTAAACACAGCTGTTGGGTCCACATTTTTTTTTTAATCAATAGAACGTTTTTTATTGAGTTTTCCTTAAGACATTACAGAGCAAATAGTACAGCCACATACATATGTAATATCATATACAATCAAAGATAAACATATCACTGTACCTGAAATAAGTATTCAATAACTCTTAAGTACCACTGGAAAACGAAGTGGAGACATATATATTTGTCTAATTAGTATATTCAAAGTAGAGCTAACGGTAAAGGTGAGTGCTTACACCCTGTGCAGTAGTGCAATAGCAGAAAGATTTCATTTCATTTTAATTTTGTTAACCGGGTAGAAAAGCATTGGGCCACATGGCCCTTTTACAGGCTTGACCCGGTGAGAGTCAAAGACACTCAAGAACATATAACAAACAGGATACAGTAAATACATCAACACATACAAAACTTGTATATAAAAAATATAGCAGGGTGATAATAAATCACAATTATGGCATACAAAAACAATACAACATGTAAGTTATGTGCAAAAACATCCAGAGCTTAAAAATAAGTCTTTCTTTACAGTATTTCTAAACTGATAAAACGTAGGAATATTTTGTATCTCAACTGCAAGTTTGTTCCAAATTTGTATAGCACATTGTTTAAATGATTTTTGATGTTTAACGGTTTTACAAGTCAGAGTCAAAAGCTGAATCGCATTTTCAGATTGCAACCTTCTTGGGAGAACTATCTGTTTATAAAAATTAAACATGGGATTTGACCCACTGCAACAGATTGTTTTATACACAAAGCACAATTTCTGAAGTGTATCTTTATGATCTAGGGACAACCACCCCATTCTATTATATAAACTGCAATGATGTTCCCTGAATTTTGTCCTTAAGGCAAACCTACAAATGGCATTATATAAAGTTATTCTATGATTCCTAATCTTCTCGGACACACCTCCCCAGACTATACTTCCATAATCTAATACTGGCAGTAAGCAAGCAGTAGCAATTGCTTTTCTGGTATCATCAGCTAAATAATCCTTTATAGCATACAGTGCCCCCAATTTACTATGTAACTGCTTAGTTATATTATCAACATGCAATTGAAAATCCAATGCACTATCTAAAGTCACCCCTAGATATGTAAAATTTGAAACAATTTCAACAGTGGAGCCATCCTCAGTGGGAACAGCAAAATGATTTTGTAGTTTTTTTTAATCTTGCAGGGGAACAGAAAGCATTCCTTTAGATTTTTCCTGGTTTAGGACAAGACGATTGTCCCTTAACCAGTCAGTCAAGTTGTTATAATCTTTACTCAATTTCTCCTGAAGTCTCTCAAATTTTTTTCTGCTGCATATAACACAGCATCATCCGCATATAACACCATGGAAGTATCAGTGCAAATAGATGGTAATCCAATCAAAAAAATAGAAAACAATAAAGGACCCAGAATTGAGCCTGAGGAACCCCGGGGTGAACTTCCCTCAAATCAGATAATATTCCATTTACATGGACATGTTGTACCCTTTTTGTTAAATAACTATTAATCCAGTTCACCACAGGGTCCCCAAAGTCCAACTCCCTTACTCCATTCAGGTGGTTTGTAGTCCCAGAGAAAGAGACACTGAACTGAGACAAAAAGGCATAACAGTCATAAAGAGGGATTTGCAGGTGGTGCTGGGAGTTTACGAAAGTCAGATTGTAGGTATGGACCCCATTTGACATGGTAGTACCACATGTTATTCCTTTGAAGGTAGGATAGCCTTTCAAAAAGGAAGAGGTGGGCTAAGGCTGCATGCCACGCTTTCCGAGTGGGCAAGGAGGGTTGGCACCAGAACCTGAGAAGAAGGCATTTGGCTTAGTAGTAGGGCTAACAAAGTCCAGTCCTGGAGAGGTTTAGATAGGCTAGCCAATGATGTTGTGTCACTCAGGAGCAATTTGGAATCGGTGAGAGCAATCAGGGAGTTCAGTACTTTAGAAAGGTCAGAGGCTACCATTTTCCAAAATGTGGCAAGGTGGGGGCATGACCAGAGTACATGCATGAGGTGTGCATCAGGTTGGGAACATCTCCAGCATTGGCTGTGGCTGAGCAATCCTTATGTGTGAAGAGTTGCAGAGGTGCAGTACAAAAACAGCAGAATGTTTAGCTGTAGAAAGCAACTGTTGGTGTCACTGTGGGTCCAGTAGGTACCTTTGAAATAGGAATTCCACTGGCCTTCATAGATAGGGGAGCCCAAGATCTCAGCCCATTTCAACCTACAAGGCAAAGGGGCATTCGGTTGTGAGTCCTCCATCTGTTACAGAAGTGGTCCATGAGACCTTTGGATGTGAGAAGGGCATGTAGGCAAGTTAGCTATTGCCATGATGTAGCATCGACACAGCTGGTGAGGAGGGGTTGTAGGGTGCTGCAGATCTGCAGATATCACCAAAGATCTCTGTGTGGCAGGAAAAATTTAGTTTGCAACTAGGCAAAGGATAACGGGGTAGTGCCTGATGGGGAGTGATCCTGAATCATCTGGATACCACACTTTTGTCAAAAAGGCCAGTGTACTGGGGCTTCATAAATTCAAATACGGCTATTGCACCACAGAGGGGTGTATTGTATTGGGGGATACCAGGCTTGTTTAGATACATGGGATTTGGATATGAGAAGTTTCCAGGCACGGGCTGTACCTATGACTGTGGGCGGGAGATGCTGAGGTAAGAGTACATGTGGTGTGAGGAGGGCATAAAGGGCTGTAGTGTTCACTAGATCTGATTCCAGCTGGACCCAAAGGGGGGCGCCCATGGTGTTGGGCACAAATCATCTGGTCACATGAGCTGCCATACAGGCTAAGTGATAGCCTAAAAACCAGGGCACATTAAGGCCACCATGGGACCAATGTGCTCTCAGTTTTTGCTTACTCCATCCAGGTGGTTTGTAGCCCCAGAGGAAGTGAGAGGTTAGTTGTTCCAGAGAAGCAAACGGTTTGGGGGAGAGAGGGATGGGTAAATTATTAAAAAGGTACAGAACACAGGGAAGGAGAAGCATATGAACTGCCACCACTCTGCCGGGTAACAACAGTTGTAACTTGTGCCACCTCTCCATGTCTGTGGACAATTGTGCCAAAAAGGGGGAAAAGTTAGTAGACTCAAGGGCGGACCACTTGGTTGGTAGGTGGACCCCGAGATAGACAAAACCTTGGGCAGCCCAAGAGAGGCTGGTGCCCTGGATACATGCGCTGGACCAGTGGGCATTCAAGGGGACCAGGGTAGTCTTTTTCTGACTGATTCACAAGCCGGACAAGGCCACAAAGCTGTCCATAATCTGGAGCACCTCTGGCATGGACTGCTGGGGGTTAGATAGGGTTAGAAGGAGATTGTCTGCATATGCCTCCACCAGGTAAAGGTGGTCAGCAACTACAATGCCCTGGGTCAGTGGTGAAGCAATAAAGGCCTGAATAAGGGGGTCTAAGGCAACTAAGAATAAAAGAGGGGAAAGGGGGCAGCCTTGCCTGGTGCCCCTATGGAGAGGGAAAGGAGGGGAGATGTCACTGTTAGTGAGGATATGGGTTGTAGGGGAACAACTGAGTGTTCATACCCACTGCCTAAAATCAATCAATCAATCAATTTCTTTATTTATAATAGGCGCCTTTCCAAAACGAAGGCTCCTGTACAATAAAACCACAAATATTAATCAGATTTAACTAAAACAATAAATACAGCATCAACTTAATACTCAGTAAATACCTGGCTGAAAAGATGCGATTTCAAGGCAACTTTAAAACTTTGGATGGTCAGGCAATCTCGCACCTGACAAGGTAGAGAATTCCAGAGAGACAGGACCACAAAGCTAAATGCCCTTGCCCCCAATGTTTGTAAACGAACCCTGGAAATCTCTAGCAATCCCTCACTGGTGCATCAGAGAGGGCGGGAGGGACAGTAAGGGTGAAGGAGATCTTTTAGGTAACTGAGTCCCTGATCATGTAGGGCCTTGTGGGTTAGCAAAGCAACCTTGAAGGAGAGCCACCACTATACCGGCAGCCAGTGCAGTCTGCGGGGCACAGGCATTATGTGACTGGTCCTAGAGGTGCCAGACAAAAGCCTGGCTGCTGCATTCTGCACTAGCTGCAAGTGATGGATATTAACCCCCAGTAGCCCTAGGTAATGGGCATTGCAGTAGACAAGGTGGAAGATAACGAAAGCATGGATGAAAGTTGGAAGATCATCAGGAGGAAGCGGGTGCTTCACCCAGGCGATATTCCTCAGATGATAAAAAGATGTTTTGACAACTGCAGACACCTGCAATTTTAGGGTCAAGCAGTCATCAATAATAATGCCGAGGTTCCGCACCCTGTCTGAGGTGGTTAGCTGAACACCTCCAAGCCATAAACCTGAAGGAGTACCTGCCAACAGACCTGCCTCACGATGACCTAGATCCACGATCAACACCTCCATTTTTTCTGGGTTCAACCGCAGCCAGCTCACATTCATCCAGTCCTGGATCTTGGCAAGACAGCAGTTAAAGACCAAGACAGCATCATCCTGGCCAGGTACAAAGGACATGTACTACTGAGTATCATCTGTGTAGCAAGGAAAACTCAAGCTGTACCACCTAACAATCACTCCCAATGGCAGCATATACACCACAAACAACATGGATGTCAAGATGGATCCCTGTGGCACCCGGCGGGACAGGGAGAATGGAGCCAAGGAAAAAAACTCATACACCACCCTCTGAGTCCTACTCTTGAGGAATGATTGAAACCACTTGAGGACCAATCCTGAAAGTCCACAGATGACATGCAGGTGATCCAACAGCACACCATGTTCCACGGTGTGAAATGCCATGGAGAGATCAAGAAGGACCAAGATAGAACTGGTCCTTTGATCTATCACTATTAGGAGGTCATTCAGTACCCGGACAAGGGCTGTCTTGGTACTATGTCTCTTCCTAAATCTGGACTGGAGAAAATTATAGATACTGTGGCTTGTTAAATGGTCATCCAGCTGTGACGTCACCATCTTCTCAATAGCCTTACCCACAAAGGGCAGGTTAGAGACAGGTCTGTAGCTCACCAGACAGTCCGGGTCCAAGGAGGACCTTTTAAGGAGGGGCCAAACCACAGCCTCCTTCAGGGGCTCTGGAAAGATTCCTCCTCTCCAAGGACATCCAGACTATCTCAGCATGGACTGGGCCGATACTATCCACACAACCTACTAAAAGGCTGGGGGGCCTGGGTCCAAACTACAGTTGATCGGATGCAGTGATGGATGACCATCACAATATCAGTGATTGTGGGCTGGCTGAAGTCACACCACACAAACTGGGCATCTGACATCTCTTACCGACCACCGCCACTCCCTAAAGAGAGTGTCAGGGGGATGCCGGACCTGATTGTGGCAACTTTATCCATGAAGAATCTAGCAATCTCCTCACGAAGTTCTTGTAAAAAGGCATTTCCAGAGTGGAGACAGAGTGGATTGCACAATCTGTCCACAGTCTGGAAAAGCTAAGCTGGTCGATTCTGCACAGCAGCAATTTCCCTGGACAGGAATTCTACCTTCTTATCGGTAATTGCTGATTGATAGACTGAATAATGGTCCATCAAACTAAGTCTGTCACACTCCAGGCCCAACCACCGCCAGCATCTCTCTAACCTTTGTCCAACTCTCCTCAACTCCCTCAAGGCCTCATCAAACCAAGGAGACCTGGGGCAAAGAGCGAGGGGGAAAATGCGAACAGGAGCAATAGAATCCAGGGCCTCTGTCACCGCCTTATTATAGAAAAGTACCAGATCCCCCCCAGATCAGCATGCCCGAAAAGTCCAGCTCCGCCATCAGGCCATCGGGTGACACACCCCTCAAAGGGCAGTACCGGACCATCTCCATAGGGGCAGGCTTACTAGGGGGGCCAGGAAACTGAACCTGTTGGTATGATGGTCAGACTACCCAACTGGTTCCACCACCAAGTCGGATATCTCCATTGCCAGGAGGAACACCAAGTCCAAAGAATGACCACCAATATGGGTTGTGGAGGAAATAACCTGTGTGAGGTCCTGTGAACTCATTAACTGGAGGAAGTCCTGTCCAAACTGTGAGAGTTCATCATTGACCCAGGCATTGAAATCCCCCAGGATCAGCCATCTGTGGGATCCCAATGTCAGGTCGACAATGAAATCCACGACTTCTCCCAGGAAAACATTCCTGTCTCATGGTGGATGGTAGATGAGAAGAATCCTGCATCCCACACCCTCGCCCATGATACATTCAAAGGAGTTGGTGGCTCCCACTGGTACTTCCATCAGGTCCAGTTTCGATCTAAAGCAAATGGCCACACCCCCACCCCTACGATCCATCCTCTGGCGGTGTATCACTGAGTACCCAGCCGGAATTGCTGAGGCCAAAATGGGACCAGCATTCTCATCCAGCCAGGTCTCAGTGATGCACACCAGGTCAGACAATCCAACAAGATCTGTTATAATAGCGGTCTTGTTTTTAATAGACCTGGCATTGCATAACACCGCCCAAGCAGGGAGAGCAACCGAGGAAGACCAAATTACCTATCTGGAATGGTATCAAACCCCTTGCTAAAGTCAAGGTAGGCCACTGCCCCCCCAATCCACTTCCTTTGTGACCCAGTCAAAGAAATCAATCAGAACAGTTTGACATGACTTTACTGCCTTGAACCTGTGTTGCCTCAGATCGTATACTTCACTTAATTCAAGGTGTTCTTCTGTCCTTTTTTTTTTAGCAGATATTCCATACTTTTACCCACCACTGAGATCAGACTGACAGGTCTGTAGTTTCCAACCTCCTCCCTACTCCCACTCTTGTGGACAAGGACCACATCAGCCCTTCTCCAGTCCTCTGGAATGTTCCCTGCTCCCAGTAACTTGTGGAAAAGGGCTGCCAGTAGTGCCATCAGAATCTCCCCCAGTTCCTTTAATATTCTAAGTTGAATCCCATCTGGTCCCATTGCCTTGGTCACCCTCAGTTTTTCAGTGTTCTGCCAGGACCCTCTCCTCTTTGAATGGGCTGCTATCCACCCTCCCTTATCTTCTTAATTCCTAGCTGCAGACCCTCCCCTTCCTGCTTTTTCCTGGCCCTCTCCACTCCCTCTGTTTCCTATGTTTTCAGCTTTACAATACCTCCCCTTGTCCTTCTCTTCTCATGAATGCATCTATAGAAGGTCTTGTCCCCTTTTTAGGGCTGTAGGTAGGCACAGCCTGTAGTCCTCTTGCATCAGCTCTAAAAATGAGCTACCAGATTCAGACCATGGTACACTTTCTTTGGAGTTTTGGAATGATCCTTCCACATCTTTGCAGCCCTTCAATTTAACCTTGCAGTGCTGCAGACTGAGCATCTGTGCAGGGCTCAATTAAGTAGATTAATTCTATTTCTTTCAGCAGCCTAGGGATTAAGAAACAAATGTTCTGGACAATCACCTCTCCTCCCCAACTTTGAAGTGCTTCAGTGAGTACAAGAAACAGATGTTTTGTTTCGAATGCAACCTGGTAAACAGCATTTTTAGAGCTAATGCAAGAGGGTTCTTGAGTAGACCAATACCAACACTATTTTCTATGCTTTTTTTATTGCAATACAACTTTCTATCTTTAGAGACTAATAATTTACTGACATGACTTTCAACAGATAACAGCATCTAACTGCAGAATAATGTAAAATTACAGTCTTAGTCCACTCTTCTAGTGTGTGTGTGTGTGTGTGTGTGTGTGTGTGTGTGTGTGTGTGTGAATGATTTGCATTTCCTCTGAGGAATTGATTTATGTTAACGCTTTCTGAACTTAATTAGTGGTATTAGAACTCTTATGATTTTATACTTGTAGGAAGGGTTTTAAATGCTAGGCAGCTAATGTTTTAGGGGTTTTCAGAGGTTGCAAGGGGCATCCGAGGAAATCACAAAGAATGATAATGGTGTCAACTGCAGTGTTCCCAGATTGAACAAAGCATTTCCCTGTAGGGAATCCTCCTTTTCCCTGTATTTTCCATGTAAAACTGGGACAAAACTATACATTTTCTGTATGCTTAAATCAATACATGTATGCAACCGACTTCATTATGCCTGTCAGTAAAATCACTATAACACATGTTAAGGCTGTTTTTACTTATTTTAAATGGTAAAACTCACCTGCAACATATCTCAGAGGCTCTGGAAAAATGCTAGAATCTCTCGAGATTTGTTCTTAATGTTCACATGTCTCCAGAACCTCTTGATGGTATTACAGCATTGTTACAATGTACTGACACAGCCAGATAGCCTGACAGAGATGCAGTATGTCATATTCAGTGGGGTTATACTTTTATCCATTTTGGCAATGTACTGACACAGGATAGCTTTGAAGAGATGCAGTATCTCATTTTCAGCGGGGTCCTACTTTTACCCACTTCTATAATGTACTGATACACAATAGCCTGGCTAAGATGCAGTATCTTATTTTCAGTGGGGTCTTACTTTTAGCTGTGCTGATTTAAACTATGCTTATCTGAGTATTGTGCATATGTAGTCATGTCAGTGCTGCCATGATATGGCTGACTATGGAGCAATTGGAACTCTCATGGTTTTATACTTGTAGAAAGGATAAATAAATGCTAGGCAGCTAATCTTTTAAGGGTTTTCAGAGATTGCATGGGGCATTCTAGGGAATTACAAAGAATGATAGCAGTGTCAACTGCAGTGCTCCCTGATTGAACAAAGCATTTCACTGTAGGGCACTCTCCTTTTCCCTGTATTTTCCATGTAAAACTGGGACAAACATCCTGTATATTTTTTCTGTATGGTCAAAACAATACATGTATGCAACTGACTTCATTATGCCTGTCAGTAAAATTGCTATAACAAATGTTAAACTATTTTTATTTATTTAAAATGGTAAAACTGACCTGCAATATATCACAGAGACTCTGGAAAACTTTGGAATTTCTTAGTCTTTGCTCTTAATGTTCACGTCTCCAGAATCTCTTGATGGTATAGAAACACAGCATTTGATGGCAGATAAGGACCGCTTGGCCCACCTAGCCTGCCCATTTCCCTATCTAATGGATAAACTGCAGAGCCTAGTTACCCAACAGCCTTCTTTCTCCTACCCCCACTAGAATTGCCTTATGTCTGTCCCGTGCATTCTTGAATTCTCCCACTGTTTTTGACTCCATGACCTCCTCAGGAAAGCAGTTTCATGCATCCATAACCCTCTCTGTGAAAAGATACTTCTTCACACTACCACTGGCCCATCCCCCCTTTATCTTCAAATTCTGCCCCCTTGTTCTTGCACATCTCTTTTTCTGAAAGATGCTACTCTCTTGGACTTTGTTGATTCCCTTGAGGTACTTGAAAGTTTCTATCTTGTCCCCCCCTTCCTCTAGGGTAAACCAATTAAGCTTCTCTACTCTCTTTTCGTATGTCTTCTGGTGCAGACCCTGAACCACTTTGGTTGTTCTCCTCTGGACAGCCTCCACCCTGTCTATGTCTTTGTGGAGATGGAGTCTCCAGAACTGCATGCAATGCTCCAGAAGGGGTCTCACTAACTATCTGTACAGACGGATAACAACTTCCTGTTTTCAACCGGTCATGCCTTTCCCTATGCATACCAGTATCCCCCCAGCCCTCCTAACTACCTTCTCACATTATTTGCCCACCTTTAGGTCATATGCCATAACTACCTCCAGAACCCTTTCCATTGTTACTGTTGTCAGTATCTCACCCCACCCCCCACTGTGTATTCTTCCCCAGGGTTTTTGTTTCCCAGGTGTATTACTCTGCACTTCTTTGCATTGAATCTATGCTGCCATACATTTGACTATTCCTCCAGCCTTGCCAAGTCCCTTCTCATCCTTTCCACCCCACCTTGTGTATCGACCCTGTTGCAGATCTTTGTGTCATCTGCAAAAAGCCATACTTTGTTTTCCAGTCCCTCTGCAATGTCACTTATAAAGGTATTAAAAAGGACCAGACCCAGTACTGAATCCCATGGTACCTCACTAGTAACCCCTATTTTTTCACTATGGACTCCATTTACTATTACCCTCTGCATCCTGTTGTCCAGCCAATTTTTTACCCAGGCTACCACCATGGGACCCACTCCCAGGCTGGCTAATTTGTTTATTCATCTTTTGTGTGGGCCTATGTCAAATGCCTTGCTAAAGTCTAAGTAGGCTGTGTCCACAGCCCCTCCCTCATCTACTACTTTGTCACCCAGTGAAAGAAATCGATTAGATTTGTCTGACATGACCTTACTACTGTGAATCCATGCTGTCTTGGGTCCTGTGCCCCACTGTTCTCTAGGTACCCAACAATTCTTTCCTTCAGAAGTGATTCCATCATTTTCCCTACCACTGAGGTCAAACTGATAGGTCTGTAGTATCATCCCTCTGTCTTGCACTTGCTTTTGTGATGGGGAATCACATCTGCCCTCCTCCAGTCTTTAGGTGCCACTCCTTTCTCCCATGATTTGTTAAAAATGGTAGTAAGTGGTGTTACTAGTTCTTCCCTTAGTTTTTTTAGAATTCTGGTGTGAATCCCATCAGGCCCCATTGCTTTGTCCACCTTCAGTTTTAGGAGTCCTTTCAGAACTCTTTCTTCTGTGAAAGGATTGATATAGAACCCCCTATCCAGAGTGCTTCTATTGACTGGATTACATACCTCCCCCTCCTTTTCTTTTGTGAATACTGAGCAGAAGTATTCAATCAGTATCTCTGATTTTTCACTGTCCCTCTTTGTCCACCCATCTCCTCTTTATTCAACCTCAGTGTCCCTCCTTTTGCCTTTCTTTGCTCCCTAATGTACTTATAAAAGGTGTTATCCCCCTTCTTAACCAAGTTGACTATCTTTTCCTCGGTTTGGGCCTTTGTTATTCTGACTGCCTTCCCTGCTTCCTTCTGCTTTAACTGGCACAGTTCTCTGTCCTGCTCCTTCTGTGTGTCCTTATACTTCCTGAATGCTATATTTTTCTCCCTAACCTTCCCCACCACCACTTTTGAGAACTATTGTTTTTTCTTTCATTTTGATTTGTTTATTTGCTTCACACAAAGGCTCATTTCCTCTGTGACAGCAGTTTTGTTGTTTCCCCATTGTTCCTCCACCCCTGCTTCTTGCGCATTTGCTAGTGCTTTTCTGAGGTACTCTCCCATTTTGATAAAATCAGTCATGCTGAAGTCCAGTACTTTCATTTTTGTATGGCTTGACTCTATAGCTGAGTTTATGGTGAACCCCACTGTTTGGTGGTCACTTGTTCCCAGATGACTACCCACTTCTAGATCTGAGATTCTCTTTCCATTCCCATTTGAGAGTATCATGTCTAAGATTGCTCCCTCCTTAGTGGGTTCCAACACTAGCTGTCTGAGGCATGCCCCCTGTAGGGCACTGAAAATGGCCCTGCTCTTGGTTGTGGCTGCAGCAAAGTACTCCAGTTAACATCTGTCATGTTCAGGTCCCCCATCAGCAATATCTTCCCTTCCTCTGCTATCCTAAGGATGCCTTCTATCATTTCCTTGTTCATTTCTTCCCTCTGTGGCAGGGGTCTATATACAATCCCTGTGTGGACTGTGATGCCATTTCCAGTCTCCAGGGTGACCCACAGTGCCTCCTCTCCTCCCTGTTTACCCTTCAGTTCCATTGCTTTGATCCCTTCCCTTACATAGAGAGCTATTCCTCCTCTTCTACCCTTCTTCTCCCTTCTGTAGATTGTGTACCCTGGTATGTTGGCATCCCTGTCATGGTTCTCTGTGTACCATGTTTCTGTGTCTGCCATGATATCCAGGCATCTCTCTTCCATCAAGATCACCAGTTCAGGAAGCTTGCTACATAGACTATTGGCATTGGTACTCATTATCCTCCATTTTTTGATGGCCTTACCCCTATTTGCCCCATCTCTGTCCTTACTGCCTTTGTCTTTTTCTCCATTTACCCCTGTCTTTCTCACTATCAACTTCTCTATCTTGGTGTTTAACTCACTAACTACCTTGATCTTTTATGGGGGTGCTAGGATTTCTCTTCTCCTTTTCAGTGCCTTCCCCCTTGGCTAGTTTAACTGCTTGCCAATGAAGCATCTAAACCTACTGTATCACTCAGGATCCTGGTTCCCCTCCTGGACAGATGCAGACCATCGTACCAGTATAGGCCTAAAATCCCTCCAGGTGGACCCCCAGTCCTCAACGATGCTAAAACCCTGAGCTCTGCACCAGTTGTTCAACCACTTATTGAATCCCATGGGGTGGAGTACCCTAGCCTTACCCATGCCATAGACTTGCAGCACCTCTGAGAAAGTTACAGTGAGTGCTTCTTGTCTAAGGCCCCTCCCCAACTCCACAAACTCATCTCACATTGTTCTGTTCCCTTTCCCAGCTAGGTCATTTGTCTCTAGGTGGACAATGACATCCAGCTGCCTCCCTTGTGCATCTACTCCTGTGATCCTGAGGATTTGCTCCCTGTCCCTCCAAGCCATGGCACCAGGCAGGCACCTTACTTCACTCTCATCTCCATCCCCCTGTTCTTCCCTCCTAACAATAGAGGCCCCCAACAGAAGTTGTTTCTTTCCCCTGTAGGGTCCCATGCCACCCTCCTTTGGGTCTCCTTTCTGGAGGTTCCTGGCATCCTCCTTGGTCTCCATTGTGGGTGCCTTTATAGAGGAACCACACTCTGCCAGAATGGCATATGAACTGAGACGAGGTACAACTGGAGGGATGCACCTCTGTTCCACCACTCTCATCCTCCCTGAGACCACTGTGGTCCAAAAACTCCATATTATAGCATTGTTACAATGTGCTGACACAGCCAGATAGCCTGGCTGAGATGCAGTATGTCATAGTCAGTGGGTCATATTTTTATCCATTTTGGCAATGTGTTGGCTCAGGATGGCTTTGATGAGCTGCATGATCTCATTTTCAGAGGGGTCATAGTTTAACCCACTTCCACATTGTGGGTGGGGCATTCTGCAGTGCCTGATGTGTGCATGCTTCCTCACATGTACGTCAGTGCCCTGAACATTCATGAGTGGGGACGGGAAGAAAATAAGAAAAAAACATGCAAAAATATAAATGAAATAAATAAGACCATACCTTCTGGGACAAAATATGCTTCCCAGTGTTAACCCTAAAGTTGCCATCCATGATCTTCAGAGCACGTCCCTGTGTCCTGCTGGAGAACATATCTGTTTGTTCAATCCTGTCAGTGCCCCTGTGAATGGGAAGACTGAGCTCATGTTCCATCTCAGCCTGCTGTTCCACAGAGACAAGCAAAAGGATGAGAAGCACCCACATAAGCAGAAAGAACCAGGACCTCAAAAATATTATTCAAAGTCCTTTATTTAACTAAAGTGCATAGTGTACCCACACATAGTGAGCATAAAAAGTGGCAGCAAAGCCTTTCTGCAACTAACATTTCTCCTGACCCCTGCCAGGCATCATCAGAGTGATTCACTCTGACGATGCCTGGCAGGGGCCAGGAGAAGCATAACTTTCAGAGCAGCTCAGCCGTCACTTTGTTATGCTCACTATGTGTGGGTGCACTATACACTTTGGTTAAATAAAGAACTCTGAATAATATTTTTGTGGTCCTGGTACATTCTACATATGTGGGTGCTCTTCATTCTTTTGCTTGTTTCAGTTTTTTTATTGCTGAGCACCATATTAC
The DNA here is from genome assembly GCA_016271365.2 of Neoceratodus forsteri. Taxonomy (NCBI): domain Eukaryota; kingdom Metazoa; phylum Chordata; order Ceratodontiformes; family Ceratodontidae; genus Neoceratodus; species Neoceratodus forsteri. Next base: position 30,117,999 of record CM028137.1, on the reverse strand, counting down.
TTGTCCTGCCACTCTAAATCCATTTTGCTTTGTTCTGCAGGGAGAAGATGGCAACAACTACTAGTAAACATAAGTCAGGCTATTATCGGTTAGATCCTTCCAGGTATTCCTCTTTTGGAAATACAGCTTTCCCTTAACAGTGGTATCTAAACAGAAAGCCCACCAGCAAATGTATTTTTATTTTTAGAACTGAACACATTCTCTTTACTGCTGCAGTATATGTAAAATGTAAACAGTGGAGGAAATATGAAGAAACTGATAGAGGGAAGCTTACAAAGGATGTCAGTTGACATTTTATGTGACTGTATCAATTTGCAGAACTAAAAAATGTTGCATAAATTCACTGCCACTAAGCAAGTGGCAGATGGGGGGTGGGGATTTGTCAACACAAAAAGGGGGCTCGGTTTGCACTCAGAAAGGAGTGAGAAGGTCAATTTTCCTATGTGGGACAGTGACTCACAGGATGTAAAAGGTTGGGGTTATTGAAAATGTGATGAATCATAATGGTCTATGTAGCCCATTTTCTTAAAGTAGCAGTTTGTCATCAAAGAAAAAAAAAGGTGGGTTGGAATTGACAACCATCTGACATTTTTTCACAATCCCCCATTCAAAAATGAATACAGACACAATTTAACTTGCTGCACTATAAGACCACACTAAAGAATTCAGCATATTTGCCAAGCTGGTGTTTCTCTACTTGACATATGTGTTGCATTCTTTTGGCAGGATCTTTATATAGTACTCCAATAAATTTTCTTTACCTTATCCTCACTTCTATCTAAATGCACCCTAATCCCATTTCTGCTCTGATATATGATATTTAGGGCTTGATTAAGTAAAGTTGTATCCAAATTTCTTCCTTGTGGACCAAGTTAAGCTTTTTCAATGCCAAAAAAAGATTTTCTTTACTGTATCCTCACTTCCATCTTAATGCCCCCTAACCCCCTTTCTGCCAGGATTTCATGATATTAAGGGCTTGATTAAGTAAAGCTGTATTCAAATTTCCTCCCTGTGGACCAAGTTAAACTTTTTCAATGCAAAAAAATAGCAATGCATTCCCTTACTTTGAATACATTTAATATGGGGTGGTATTATACTTTGCACATTCTTGTGTTGTATGATTCTAGTATGTTTATCTATTAAAACAGCAGTGCAATAATCTGTTTACAATTTTGACCAATGCTTTTTTTATGCTATTTTAGATTGCCACTTACATTCTGACTTGTATGATACCCTTCTTTCAGCAGTCAGAGTCTACTTTAGCATTTCTTTCATGTCTGAAATAAAATGAGCACTTCTTTTAACCCTTGCTATGCCGTGGACTGATATAGCAGTCCAAAATCCCTATATGTGCTAATTCTTTCGGCAGCCTACAGGTTAATACAGTGCGGACCAGATCTACGTCAGTATTGTCAGCTGTTTTTCTCCATATGTTATTTATATATCACTTCTGTTGTGACTAAAATTAACTATTCTGCAGCAGGCAGTGCTCTCTGACCTTACAGAACAATAGTTGTCCAAAAAGAGCTACAAATACTGATGAAAACCTGGTCTGAGCCGTATTAAAAGGAGTGCTCCTTTTATTATTTTAGACATGAAAAAAGTACTAAAGCAGACTCAAATTGTGGAAAGAAGGGTATCATATAAGTCAGGAGGTAAGTGGCAATCTAAAATAGCATAAAAAAGTATAGGTCAAAATGTTCACCAGATTGTTGCACTGCTGCCTTTAGTTATGAGGCTATGATGAATTTTGCAAATGCAGGCTCATAACTTTGGTAATATTCAGTATTTTTACCACAACATTTCAACATAGCCATTTTGGTACAGTGACTCATTAATGTGACAGTTGTCATTTTTCAGCTCCTGCCCAAAATGTATGTTTGCAGAACAAAATTTGATTTTGCAGTCCCTGCATGACATCACCTTTAGGCCAGGAGTTAAACATTTTCTCTGCCCTTCTTTATGAGGCAGGTTCATCACAAGGCTATGTTGAAAAGTAGGTGTCAAAATATAAAAAGAAAAATAATTTGCAATATTTTTTAACCCAGATTTCATCTCCTGCAGCCCTATTGGCTCTGGCCAGAGTTTGTTTTTTCATGTGCTTTTTTTCACTATTTCCTTGCCTTAGCACTCCTGATTGCCTTCCCTGCTTCCCTTTGTTTTTCTAGATACACTGCCCTGTTCTCCTCCCTTTGCATCTCCTTATGTTTCATGAAAGCTAACTTTTTTGTCCTCACATTTCCTGCCATCTCTTGTGAGATCCATAGTAGTTTTCTTTTCCTTTTGCCTTTGTCAATCTGTCGGATACAAAGGTTTGTTGCCTCCACTATGGCTCCTTTTATATGTGCCCATTGTCTTTCAACTCCCCCCCACTCTTTACCTCCTCTGAGGCCTCCTTAAGACATTTCACTATCCTTCTGAAGTTTGCCTTCCTAAAGTCCAGAACGTTTGCTTTTGTGTGGCATGACCCTGTTGAAATTTTCACATCAAACCACACCGTGCGATGGTTACCGGAACACAGGTATTTGCCTGCCCTAACATCTGCGATTCTGTCCCTGCTGGTTTGCACTAAGTCCAAAATTGCTTTCTCCCATGTTGGCTCCAGCATCAGCTGCTTGAGACATGCCCCCCCCCCACATAGAGTCCAGAAAGTCTTTACCCCTGGCTGTTGCAGCTGTCTGGGTACTCCAATCAACTTCTGGCAAGTTGAATTCACACATCAGCAACCCCTTCCTCTTGGCTGCCATCACATGGATGGTTTCCAGTAGATCCCTATCCATTTCCTCCCTATGTGCTGGGGGTCTGTATATTGCTTCTGTGTGAATGGCTATGCCATTGCCTGCTTTTAGGGTGATCCACAGTGCTCTGCCTCCCCCTTCATTCCTTGTACCTCTGTTGCCTTTATACCTTTCCTGATGTACAAAACCACCCCTCCTTCCTTTCTACCCTCCCTGTCCCTCCTGAATAAAGTATACCCCTGGTATAGTGATGTCCCAGTCATGGTTCCCATTGTACCATGTCTCTGTAACAGCTACAATATACAGGTCAGCCTCTGATACCATAGCTATCAGATCAGGGATTTTATTACCCAGGCTTTGGGCATTCATGCACATGGCTCTCCACTTAGTGTAGACACTCCTTCTGACCTCCACTGTATTACCCCGCTTCTCCGGTTCCCACCTCCTTTGCTGAGTGCAGTGTTTACTGATGATTTGGTATCTTTACTGCCCTCCTTGTTAACTGCTCTATCCTGTGGGAGTGGGTAATTTGCTTTTCCCCACTTTGTTTCTCCACCCCATTTGGCTAGTTTAAATGCCTGTCAATGTAGCATTTAAACTGTTCACTGAGGACATCGGTCCCCCTCCTGGAAAGATGCAGGCCATCACAACTGTCCAGTTCTGCATTTCCCCAGGTGGGCCCCTAGTCCCCAGTAAAGACAAACCCTTGCTCTGCATCATCCCCTCAACCAAGTGATGAAAGCCTTGGTGCAGTGCTCTCTAGCCTCCCCCGTGCCCTGGACAGGCAGTACCTCTGAGAACACCATGGATCATGCCACCTGCCCCAGGATCTGACCCAGTTCCCTGAACTCTTGCACTCTTCCTAACTCTGTCTTGTCAGCTAGGTCATTTGTTCCCATATGGATAATGACATACAGCTCCCCCCTCCTCGCTATTTCCCTAGCTAGCCCCTAGATTAACTTTCCCTCACTCCGAGCTGTGCCTCCCAGTAGACATTTTCCCTCCCTCTCCCCCTCACTGCCAGTACCCAACTCCACATCCCAGACAATAGAGTCCCCCATGAGGAGTAGCTTCCTCTTCCCCTGGGGTCCTCTTCCACCCACCTTAGGGGCTCCATTGCAGAGGTCCCTCTCTTCCTCCTGGGGTACAACTGTGGGTACTGTATACATCTTTCTAACCTTCCTGGCTTTGAACAGGTTACTGTGATAGATTTTCTCAGGCTTCCTATGGTCAGGCTGTCTAGCCTTATATTTCACATAGCCCACTGGCTCTATCACTTCCCTATGAACATTCTGCAGTAGGGAATTATTAGCCTGCTCTCAGCCAAAGTTATCCCAAGAGATTCCCAAGTTGCCTAAGTCACCTTTCTCTAGTACTTGGGCTGCTCCAGATACCTGGTCTCTTGTCTCTTGGGTGATTTCAGTTTCACTACAAGGGGTTGCCACCCCCTTTTTTAACATGTTTCATGAGTTCCTTTAGTATAACCTCTGTGTGGGTTTTCCCTGAAGTTTTAGTACCTCTGAGCTTATCCTTCCTATGTACTTCTTTCATCTTAAGACACTTACAGTTTTTCAGGTATGAATCTGGGTGGGTGAATGGGAAAACTCTAGTGGACTCTCATTTGGGAAAATGAGTTCTGGTTCAGGTTTAATGTTGTGCCCTAGGTGTGACTGTAGCAGAGTTTGGAGGTCAGGGAAGTCCCTTCTCAATATCAGTGAGTATGGTAGTATTGGTACCACCCTGACAGTGACAGAGCTGGTTTGACCATGCATACCTGTTTATACTGGGGCCATTGCATAATATTTTACTGATCCATGTTCACAGGTGATACCTGCCTTCTTAACCTTGTCAGATTGGGAAGGATCCTTTAGATCTCTTGAAACTAGGGTCATTGCACTCCCCGAGTCTACCAGGGCCACTACTGGATTCACATTCACTGTAACCAGTGTCTGAAAGACATGAATACAATTAGCCACCCTGACCATACTCACTAACCCACAGGAATCATTGTCTGTTTTCCCCATCCCACACTGTATGGGTTCTAAACTATTAAAATAGTTAGCCACAGTGTGCCCTAGTTCCCCACACTCAAAACATTGACAAAGGGTTTGCAGCTTATTTCCTGCCTTATTGTCCTTTTTGCTAGGAAGTTCAACGTCTTGCTGAATTTCTTGCTGCTTTTCTGCACCCCCACATCTAGTATTATTTTATCAGCTTTACTGTAGCTCCAGATCCTTGGGCTTGGAGGTTTTCCCCAGGTCTGAGAGATCTCTGTTGTTGTAGTACATTTTAAGTTCTCTGGTAGCCAGATATTGCTGCACTACGGCTACAATTTGTCATATGTGGTGGGGTTGGCCTTCCCCACACACTCACGTAGACAAGATGGAAGTCCACAAAGAAAATGATCCAGTACCAACATTTCAGTGATCTGTGCTGGATAGTTTATCTGATATTATACAATGGCAAGGAAAGAACCCTGAGCTCTGATTGGTCAGTATCTTTCTGGGACAGTGATGTTATCCCAGTATAACACCACTGTATCAAGTCCAGACACACACATGACAAAAAGTTATCAGTAAAAACAAAAAATATCACTCCACTTGCAGATTAGGGAGACATAAAAATTAGCAATTTACTGTACCCACCATTCCTCACTATATAAATCAGTATACAGGCTATTATATCTATATAGTACCACAGAAATAGGAGATCTCATCTCTCAGTAAAGAAATCTTGTCAGCTATTATTGTGTGCGCAGTGCTTCATTTTGAAAATAAATATTTGAAATCTTATATTGTTGTAACTACAGTGGATTCTGCTTATAAGAATACCAAATTTACCAAAGAAAAATGTTCTTATAGCCGGGCTGGTCTTATATACAGGCTTACAGTGTTAGGACTAACTGAACACATGGTGGTGCTAGTATTGTAGAGTGCTGAAATACCAACTGTAAGCATTTTTGATCTGTTATAATTGTAAAACGCTAGTTAAAATAGTTGAAAAAAGTTTACTAGGATTACTAGGAAGATTCATACATAAGGGTGCACTATAGCCCATCATGAATCTCCACCACATGAGTGGGTCATTTATACCATTAATTGTTTAAAATAGTAGAGTCTATCTAGGGTTGTTTTAAACTTGCCAAAGCTAGTAATCTCTACGGACGATTGTGGCAGCCTATTCCATGCCTCGGCAGCTCTAATAGTATAAACATGATCTCTCTTAAAGGTGAAGGCTTTTGATATTACTAGTATTTTATCGTGGAATCTTAGATTGCATCTGGCAGAGCTATCATGACTTTCACAATCGGCCATAAGTTCTCGACTCTGAAATAGTTAAAAGAGGAACAGTGTCTCCTTGCTTCAGGTGAGTGTAGCCCAGTTTCCAATAATCTATCCTGGTAGGGACAATCTTTGAGCCTAGGTATAGACTTCATTTGTAATCTCTGTACATCTTCGACTAATTTAATATATTTGACTAGTGAGGGTGACCACACCTGGGACCCATAGTCCGAACAGGGTCCTACATAACTTTTATAAATGGGTATAATAAGCTGTTCTGATTTGCTCTTAAAGAGTGTTTAATTCTAGTTACCATATTTCTGGCAGATCGTGCAACCATCATGCAATGGTCAGAGGAAGACAGAGAGTTGTTTACCATTATTTCCAAGTATTTTTCTCTATTTTAGCTTCTTAGTATAGTTTGATTAATAATGTATGAGTAATTAGGATTATTTTTATCAAAATGTAACACAACATATTTATCAGTGTTTAGAATCATACCATTAAACTTTGCCTAGTTTTCTAAGTTACCTAGGTCACTAATTAGGGTTAGATGTTTACTTACGGTATCACCCTCACCCTCCCAATTTAGTGTCATCTGTGAACTTGATGATCATATCATTAATATTAGTGTCCATATCACTTATACAGACGGTAAAAAGTATAGGCCCCAGTATACATTCCTGAGGAACTCACAATACCATTACTAGAAGTGGTGTTATAGATATGATCACATTGTACTCTGTTTTCAAGCCAGTTTTTGATCCATCTAGTTAATTCATTATTAAAACCCAGATTTATCAGTTTGCTAACAAGATAATAGTGGGGTACATTGTTGAAAGCTTTTGAAAATCAAGTAACATAACATCAAAGGGGATTCCTTTATCAAGGCTCTTGCTGAAGTTTAAAAGTAATTTTGGTCAGATTAACTGACTGCTTTCTTTATTTTACTGAGGGAACATGTACTGTACTGTGAATGTAATGCAGGACTGACAGTAATGAACAACAATTGTTTTTTTATAGTGAATGCCTTTTAGATCACCTGTTTTGGATTTCTGGTTCAGGGACTGTGGCACCACACCTCTGGATTGCACCTCTACCTCCACCTCCACTTCCCCTTCACCACTCTCACCAGTTCCAATGTTGCTCCCACCCCCTTCCTCCACTCCACCTCTAGTCCTCTTTCGATCAGTGCTCACAGAAGAGGTGTACCACATCAGGACACGAACTGCTATCAAAATGCAGCCATTCAAACTCCTGTGGCCAGTCATCATGATCTGTCATTGCCTAATTTCAGTAGCTCTTGCCAGCTTCCACACTGCTTCCTTCCCCTTCTTCATCGCCATCCCAGGTCCATTTTGTAAGGACCTCTGTAGACATTTTCTTGAGTTTCTGAGCAGCTGTGAGCATGGTACGGTGTGCTTTCTCTGTGGCTGTGGGGTCAAGTAAGGCTAGTAGCTTAACCAGCTATAAATTACACCTGTAATCAACACCTAGCCAGATATAGGAGTAGGCACTAATTACTGTGTGAATAGACTTTGGTAGCTAGAGGCTAAAAAATGTTCCTTTAACAGAGCTGATAGTTCTTATAAATGGGCTTTATGCCAATAGAAATACTTTGAAAAAATTGGGACATCAGCACAACGTTCCTATAAATAGGATGTTCCTCTAACCAATATTCTTATAAGTGGGATCTACTATACTGCTAAAAAAAAGGACACTGCACCTCCAAGTAAGGAAAAATGGAACACAGCTTCATGTCATACCTGTAATGCCTTGTCATATTTGCGTACATATTAGGTGCTATACTGCAGTCACCACTACCAAAATATGAGAGTGCACAATGTTGAAGAAGGAAAATTTAAGTTAACGTTATAATCTGCCAATAATTCTTTCTTGCTGTAGGTAAATCAACATATTATCTGTTATAGTGCTGTAACAATTACATTAAGGCACTATACTGCAGTCACCACTACCAAAAAAGAGACTGTTCTGCTGAATAAGGAAAATTTAAGTTAATGTTATTGATCTACCCCAAATCCCTTGTTGCTATATGTAAATCATCATACTACTTGTTATACATTTGTAACCACTACCAAAATAAGACTTAATTGATTGAAGAGAAAGGGACTATTTTATTTCTAAATATTAAAATGCAATGGATGCAGTGGAGCCATTGTACAATAACAATAATGCACTCCAGGGTGTGTGTTGTGCTGGGTTAATGTGACTTCTCGGGTGTTGGATACACTTGGCCTGTGGTCTGGTGCCCAACTACCCAAGGCGTGGTGTTATCCCAGCATGACACACACCCTGTGGTGCATTATTGCTTAATTAACCACTTCCTGGCCAGGTGGATCAATTCAAACTTTTGTGCTCTTGGGGCCTTCCCCTTCTGGAACCACCAGTTATTGAACCTCTGAGCCCTCACTGTTGGAGTTACCCAAGTCCTTGTCAGGATCTCCACTTTCAGATGGTCAGAGTCTGTTGCTGCTTCTCCCTCTAAGTCATAATATACCTTTTGGGCTTTGCCAGCAGGAATGTCTCTAGAATGCCAGCCCATTGAGATAGGGGCCAGGACTCATGAAGTGCAGTTCCTTCAAAGGCCATAAAGTATGCCACTACATCATTCTTTGGTGTCATTTTCTGCAGGCAATGGCTCACAAGAACTAGTTGTGGGTCTTCATTATATGGCTGTAGAAAGGCTTGTTGACATGAGTTGTACTATCTCTTTGAGGGCAGTGGACATCACCACAATCTGGATCATTAACAAATCGTTAGTCTCCTGCCATGCAGCTGTCAACTGTAACAGGGCTTTTACAACCTCTTCCATTTCCTTGATACACTAGGGAGCCAATGAATCCCACTTCTGACACCAAATGTGGTAGAGTGATCCCCGTTGTTCTCTGGGAGGATTGGTACAGGTGTTTCCAAGGAGATGTACACAATCTGAGGACAAACAAAACACCACAGTCTATTTAACTCAGCTTTGTCTCCAACCAACTTGGGTCACAGACCCTTTAACAAACAAAGTCCTACTCCTGTCTATAGTTCTAACTAAACACAGTAATTCCCTTGCTATCTCTGGTTACCAGCTACTTTGGTTCCCAGCCTCCATGTAGTACAACAATGTCCAGTTACAAACTTCACAGTCATTTCCAATGGTCTCTGTAGTTTGAACACGTCCTTGGCAGCACACATATACCATTAGAACAGTGACACTAGCACAAGTAAGACCATTACAGTGGCAGAAATTGGCAGATCACTGTAATGGTCCCCGCTTTACACTGGCACTGTGTCACCTGGTGTTATGCCCCCTCCCAAAACAACTCTGGCTCAGAGTTGGTTATATAAATATTGAGGGGGGTACAGGGGCAAAGCCTTCCTGCAAAAAACACACTGTATTTCCCTATGGTACAGTGCCGACTGTTGGCATTGTGCCATTGCTGTAATGCTGATTAACAAATTTCCTGTTGATGCAGCTCAGTGAAACTGGCAGCACAGCTTCTCGTATCCCCCAGGTCACTCTCTCCCTCCAGTGTTGCTTAGGTGGGGTTTATACACTGCCCCTGATTAGCATTGACTGTGACTGCAGCTGTATTTGATTAGCTTTCTACCTGGATGCTTCCAGAGTGTTCACTACCCGGATGCTTCCAGAGTGTCCACTGTCTGGATGCTTCCAGAGTTCTGTGCAACTCCCCCCCCCTTAGCATTTCCAAACAAGTTCTGTTCTTAGCCTATAGGGCTACAGCCAAGGAATTTGGGGTAAAAATATTGAAAATTACCAAAGTTACCAGCCTGTGTTTGCAAATTGTAATGTAGGCTCAGAAATGTGTTGATTTCTAATATTTTCACACCAAACTGTCAACATAGCCTTGTTATGACCCTGCCTCATGAAGAAGGGCAGAGAAAATGTTCAACTCCTGCCTAAAGGTGATTTCATGAAGGGACTGTAAAATAATTTTTTGGGATGCAAACAGACATTTTGAGGAGGAGCTGACAAATGACAGCTGTCACATTCATTAGGTGCTGTAAAGAAATGACAATGTTGAAAATTGGGGCAAAAGTATTGACTATTACCAAAGTTATGAGCCTGCATTTGCAAAATTCAACATAGCTTCATTTTTGTTTTTTAAATATTTTTACACAAATTTAGAACGTAGCCTTCTTATGACCCCATCTCATGAATAGGGACACAGAAAATGTTCAGCTCCTGTCCAAAAGGTGATTTTGTGCAGTGACTGTTAAATCACCTTTTGGGATGTAAAAAAAAAAAAAAACATTTTGGTCAGCATTTGAAAAATGATAGCTGTCACATTCATGAGGTGCTGTAAAGTTATGACTATGTTGTAAATTTGGGTAAAAATATTGAAAATTACCAAAGTTATGAGCCTGCATTCACAAAACTCTGTGTAGGCTCATAACTTTTTTTTTATATATATATATATATATATATATATATTTTCAACAAATTTTCAACATGGCCTTCTTATGGTGCCAACTCATAAACAGGGGAAGAGAAAATGTTCCAATCCTGATCGAATTGTGACTATGTGGAGGGACCACAAAATCACCTTTCAGGAAAGATTGGTCCATTGTCAGTACAATTCTTCATGACGTGGGGTCCCAAAAATTGTGTGTTAAAAATATAGCCAAAAATGTAAAGAAGTGGGCAAGTTATGTCACTAAGTCAAAACACCATTGAAATACATCAAATTCCATACCTGTTTCTTCACTTCATGATCCAGCTATGAAGAATGAAGACATGTTTACAGCCCAAAGAGGATTATGGCATTTGGACACCTGATGGGTAAGTAAGAGCTTGGGGAGGTTCAGGGTGGGGGGTGCTGAGTGGGAGGGTTAGAAGAGGGACTTTTATAGCCACAGCCACAAAGGACATTGATGGACATTTTTTTTTACAGGTTAAAAAAAATGTCCCAAGGGCTCCTGCATGGAAAGATTGGAAACCCCAAAGTGTCACTGTTACTTTTCTGCTGGGAGGAATAGGGTAGTGGTTGCTGAGATAGAGGGTAAGGTGGGTGGGAGATATATATAGATCTATATAAAATTAAAAAACACAAATAACCACACATGCATGACTGTGGATGGGGGGTTACAAAAAGAAGGTGGATTAGTCATTGGAACACTTGAAGACTGGGAACCCCCAGTGTCACTGTTATATTTCTGGGGTGGGTGTGAGGGGGTGGGTGCTGAGAGGAAAGGTTGTGTGGGGAGAGTAAAAGTATATGTTGTAAAAACTGCAGTTACTGGTCACAGCAGAACATAGCACAGTCCACCATGTCCAAGAAGTCGTGCATGTGAAATAGAGTTTGATGGCCAACTTTGACATAACAGACTGTGCTGTGTTCTACCATGACTGCCCACAGAAGAGAAGTAGTGTAGTGCCACTAGTAATGGACAGAGCAGAGTGTTTCATGGATGGGGAGGTGTCTGTGAGGTAACTCCACACTGATGTTTGGTTGAAAAAGTCTCCCTTTTCAACTGCAGGAGGTCTGCAGGGCTCTGTCTACTGCAACCCTAAAAGGAAAAACACTCAGTCCATTCCCCTGCTGACATAAACTCCCTCTACCACTCTGCCACAGTATAGATAAATGAAACACTACTCATTTTGTAGATATTTTTGTGCTGAGCACCTTTCATTCTCACAATACTATTCTGTTGTTTTTTGTTTTGAAGTTATTCACATTTCTTTGTCCAAAAAGTGAAAATAATTAAATTTTCTGCCATTTTGTGCTGAATAAAAATAAGACTAAAAAGTATCTTCAAATGAAACACCGCTCACTTTGTAGATATTTTTTATTTTTTTTGCCTGCGCTCCCCAAACCCCACGGTGGGCTCGCCAAGCTCCAGCATCCAACTCTCTCATACTCAGAGAAGCCCCCCCAACCCCGAATGAAGCTACCGAGGTGCAACTGACAAGGCCAGAGGGGTCTGTACTGGAGCCGGCTCATTAGCGGGGAACCGGCATTTTTGCTGCTTTTACCCAGAGACAAGTGTGTACAATGATGCAAGCAGAGGAGGAGCCCGCATGCTTCTGTGCGCACTCTCCTCCATGCAGCTGCACTCAGCCCCCCTCCAACTGATGCATGGCACCTTGCTCCCCAGCCTCTGCTGGGGCAATCAGGCGCTGTTGCTGCACTTCCACCCTCCTCCCCAGAGAAGGAGAGCAGTCCTCTGGATGCTCAATCCTTCTCCTCCTCGCTGACCCCACGCGGCCCGTGCCCATTCCTGAACATGGGCCGCCACCAGCATGGTGCGAGGTGTGGCATCCAGCGCCTCAACCCTCAGTGCCACTGGGCTACCATTTTGTAGATACTTTTGTGCTGAACAACTTTCACACTCACAGTACCATGCTGTTATTTTTCATTTTGAAGTTACCTGCATTTGAATATGGTTAGTACTACAGCTGAGGCCAAACATTCTAAACCTACGGCATACAGTAGTGGTACTGTACAAGGAAAGCTATCACTATGACATAACACATTAAGAAAGGATAGTATTATGTTTTCTTGGTATTATGTCATAGTAATATCTTTCCTCGTTCAGACAGATATCACGTTTTATCTGGTCAGTTATCTCAAAACGTATGCTGTATAAAGCTATATATGTATTTGTTCTGTTCAAAAAAGTATATTCCACCAAAGCAAGATCCTTATAATCCATCAGAGATGTAAGAATGGATGGACTGTAAAGACTAAACTGAGTTTATTTAAAATACCTTTCTTTCATTGTTTTATGTAATGTATCTCCTTTATTGTTCCAGTCTTCCCACCAAATTACCTTGTTCCATACCCACCCCACAAGCTTCCTCTCCCTGCAACATCACCTCCTGCTCCCAAAATAGGCAATGGCTTTCAGTACTTGCACCTACCATGGCAGAGCCTTACTCTTAAACTAGCCTGGGAGAAGATCAGATATGACTGGCTACCAGAGATGTGAACCTGGAAGCTGGCTTTGAAAGATGGACAGTCTGGGCCAACTGGTCACAGGGGTGCCATCACAAGCCAACTCAGTCACCATCATGTCACATATTGGAAGGGAAGGGGCTATGATGAGGGGGTGTTATAGCTATGTGAATACCTCTTTCTCTCTCTCTCTCTCTCTCTCTCTCTCTCTCTCTCCTGGACAATCAGGGTAACCAGGGGTTATGGTTGAGACCACTGTGATTTCTTTGCAACCTCTGTGATGTCCATTGCAACATCTGGAAACCCCTTTAACATTATTTCACTAGCATTTATTTAAATAAAATATGGTGGGTGGAGGAGCTTTGCAAACCCTATGATTTTTGCTGAACAACCAGGGTACATTTGTATACTGTACAGTAAGGTGAAGATATTCAGATTTCCTCAGTAAAGACTGTGGAAATTCTTTGGACACATCCTCTTCCACCTGGCTACTTAACTAGGAATCGAACCTGACCCCTCCACATGGAATGTGCTCACACTAATCATTAGGCCTTGGCTTGACAACCCTCAAACACACATTTTTTTATCAAGGTTTTTCTGTGGCCCTTGCTCAGATAGGCTCATGCCCCAGACCCTAACCCTCCAGCAGCTGCCTCTCCAGGACCTACCTTGTACCCCTGTGAATTTCCCACTGTGGTGGGGCAAAGGGAGGGAGGTTTGCCCTCCCCATCACCAGAGCACAATCCAGTTGGTGGTTCTGGCAGCAGTGCAGTGCAGGTCAGGCAGTGGGGCTGACTTCATTTACCAGAGCCAGGCTTTTTCCTTTTTCCATCCCCCCCCCCACATCCAGATGCATGCGACACTGTATATGCATGTAGAGGCATGCAATGCTGTATATGCACATAGAGGTACGCACATGCCATGCACCTGCCACCAGATGTCCCCTTTTAAGATGTGCTGACTGTCCTGCAATTGCATCTCCACAGGGTGGCATTCTAGGAGTGGTGTATCATGCCACCCCCCTCCTCCCTGGGAAAGGAGAGCAGTCCTCCAGACACGCCATCTTCCTCCACTCTGACTGAGCCCTGGGGGTTAAACACACTTTCTTGGTGGATGTTAAAGATACTAAAATAATCAAAATGATTCTTTGTTAGAAATCCTTTCTATTTTTAGATCAGCCATGGATCAGAGCTGTCTAGCTTAAGTGACAAGCATTACTTTCCTTCCTTTCTGCGCACAATACCAGGAAATCAGTTCCAAAAGTATGCCCTGACTCAATTACTGGAGCACTTTGGCTGGATGTGGATAGGCTTGCTAACAGCTGATAATGATGTTGGGGAAATTGGTGGGCAGGACCTCAAAAATGAGATTCAGAGAATTGGTGGATGCATTGCTTTCACGGAAAAAATTCATGTACACTATTCCTGGGAAAAGTTTACTACAATTGCTGAAATAATCAAGAAATCCTCTGTGACTGTAGTCATTGTCCACAGTGATAATGTGCATGTCAAACCATTACTGAGTGCCCTTCATGGACAAAATGTATCCGGAAAAGTTCTGGTCTTCTCTGCATCATTTCATATCACTCCAGGGTTGTTCACAAAGGAGGAGAAGAGATTCTTAAATGGTACCATAGGGTTTGTACCAATAACAGGTGACATGCCTGGCTTTAGAGATTTTCTATACAGGCTGCACCCTAGGACATCTCCAGATGACATTTTCATTAAATCACTGTGGGAAAAAGTGTTTGGCTGTAACTGGCCAGTGTATAATGATTCCAACACAATACCTTCCAAAGAAATTGATGAAGGAGCATTAATATGCACAGGTCTTGAAATAATGGGGGACCTTGATCCACAGACATTTGAGTTAACTGATCTGAGTTACACGTACCATGCATATGTGGCAGCATATGCCTTCGCCCATGCTTTTAACAACCTAATAACATGTAGATCTCCAGATGAGCCCTTTGCTAATGGCTCTTGTGCCAGCGTTCAGGATCTCCAGCCCTGGCAGGTATGGAGCATGCTTTTTCCATCGTACCCCGCTGGTGATCCAGCTGCTGAAATGATGATGTGTATGTACTGTATGGTGAGTGCTGTTTCTGTTAGATCAGGCTTAGTGCTTTTATACTTTTTAGTCTTACAACTATAACTGTAATCGATTCAGATAAAGTTTTATAACTGAATTATCTTTCATGTGTAATTATACATTCAACCAGTACATGGCAATATTCATTTATTGTATTTATTCATTTCAAATGTTTCACTAGGAAAAACATACTGAACTGATAACATCTTATTTCCAGATGTGTGCTGGGGAAGGGGAAAAGGTGGGCAATCAAGAAATCAAGAGCAAATATTGCTTGGTAGTAGAATACTACAGTACAGTTATGTAAGACTTTACTGTAAAACAAAAAAATACAGTCTTATCGTCGATTTCATTTAGGATGGCAAAATTCCCCGTCTGGCCTTCCATAAACTGGCAGCACCTAAAGCAAAGGGCGGCCTCCATCTCCTGCATTTAGATTTTTATTACTGGGCATGTCACACCAGCAAATATCTTAGATGGCTCAGGATGGAAATTCCCGGAACACCATCCTCTTATACCCCACTCTGGCTTAAAATTGAATCTGATTTGATTAGATTCTATGGCCTCTCTCCATCTGCACTTTGATTCACCAAAGTTAAACGTCTTCCTGTATCACTTCATCTTACCCTGATTGCCCTTTCTCTTAAAGTACATTGCCAACTTTGTGCCTTTCTAAAGTATGACCATTGTTCAGACCTGACACAACCATTAATGGGGAACCCTAACCTTAAAATCACTGGTAAAGTTATTTCCATCCTCTGGTTGCCGCAGCTAACTGATTGTACTCTCTCTTACTTTTTAGATGGAAGAACAGGGTCCTAGTTATCTTCACCTGAGATTTTAGCTAAGTTTAGTATCCCAAGCTCCTGTACTTTTAACATTTTCCAAATACATCACTTGCTGACAAAAACCATAGGGGTAACCCCCCTGCTTCCATAAATCCACCTTTTATCACAGGAATGGTTCCCTTAGCTGGCCTCCCACATGCAGTGTCCAAGATGTTCAGTATCCTCTTTGACTGGATTTAGCCAGACCATTTTGGTCCTTTGAACTATTAGGCGCCTCTTCTCCCTGAGACACCTATAAACCAGCCTGTTTTATGGCAGGGGTGCCACAAGTACATCACACAGGACAGACTCTGCCTCATGCAAGTCCGTATATTGCATAACCTATACTATACACCACAAAAGCTGGTTAGATATGGTATAGTCTCTTCCTCTACTTGCACCAGATGTGTACAGGATGACGGTAAGTTGCTTTATATCTTTTGGACCTGTCCCAAAATATCCCCCCTCTGAGCACTTATCAAACAAAGAGTAGACCCCCTTTTAGGCCTCGATGAGTTGTTTTCCCCTAAAATTTGTCTCCTGGGTGATTTCTCGGGGATCCCAGTCCTTGCCCGTAAGTTTCACATGGCCTTAATATCAACGTGAGTCAAAAGACTAGTGCTGAAGCATTGGAAGGACAGTGAAAATATTTCCTATACTGAATGGCTGAGAGAACTACTAGCTAATCTCAGAACAGAGAGATCTATAGCTAGTCTTTGGAATACTATAGCTAGATTTAATAAAATATGGGGCCCTCTGCAAACTCTTTATTCCCTACAATCCGTCTAATATTATATGTCTGACTATAAGTTCTGGTGATATATGCTTACTCACACCGTGCAAGATTTGGGGGGAATGGGGATGGGGGAAGGACTCACCAATCAATATGTTATGTATTGCTGATGTCTCGCATTACCCATGGTGATTTGTCCTTGGTATGTATAAAATGTTAATAAACTTTGAATTGAAAAAAAGAATTTACTGTAAGAGTAGATCTTCAAGAGGAGTTCTTGCAGCAGGCAACACCAGTAGGACTGAAGCTGCCAGGTATCAGGACCACATGGAAAACTTCGAGCTAGCAGTCTGTCATGGGGGACTGCCCCTGCCGATGTCAGCACGCTGACGTCTGCCTATCCTAAAAGGTGGCTGACCCCCACATTTACTGTACCTCGGTTCTCTGGCTGGAGGCCCCAAACAGATGTCATAAAAGAAGAACCAAGGTGGTTCCTCAGAGCCAAGGAAAAAATAAAAGCAGATGTACAAAGGAGAAGAAATTAGCAAGGGGAAGAAGGGAGGGAAAGCAACGCCCACTGCAAGAGCTCCTCTTGAAGATCTACTGTAATGGTAAGTTCTTATGTAACTGTACTATCTTGCTTTGAGGGGGCTCAGCAGCAGGCAGCACCAGTAGGATTGAGTCCGAGGCAGTATCAGAACCAACCATCAGGACAGCTGGGAGGAGGCAGTGAATATCAACATAGGGCCCAAGATGGCTCTGAAGGACTGTGAGTCCAAAATTTGCTCTGTGTCTGGATGTAATGTCCAGAATGCAGTGCCAAATAAAGGTGTGGACAGAGCTCCAGGTGGCAGTCACACAAGTTTCTGCAACAGATACATTCTTGAAACAGGTGGTGGAGGTGGCCATCCCCTGGTAGAGTGACCCTTTATCATTCCAGGCAAGGGATTATTGTACTTACAGTAACAGTAAATCATGTAATTCACCAACCATTTTGACAAACAATGTTTTGAAGCAGGAATCCCTTGTCTCTTGGGGGCAAATGAAACAAACAACTGGTCAGTTTTTTGAATGGATTGGATGAAATGGGTATAAAACCAAAGCATCCAATGAACATCTAAAGTATAGAACAAGGCCTCCCCCTAGCTGGAATACTCAGAGGAATAAACTGGTAAGTGGATGGACTGATTTAAAGTAAACTCAGACACCACCTTAGGCACAAACTTAGGATAGCAAGCAAAGACACCCTTTCTTTCTGAAAATACAAATATGGTTCTTTACACATCAGAGCCTAAAGTTTGGAAATCCACTGAGCAGAAGTAATGGCAAACAAAAAGAGCATTTTCCATTACAGAAAGCACAGCTCACAACTCATGGCTGGCTTGAAGGGAGGCAACGTATTTTTCAGGCATGAAATGAATGTCCCATGGAGGTACAGGGTCCTGAATGGGAGGCTTCAAATGTAGAATACCCCACAGGAATGTGCAGGATATCACCATCTGGGCTGTATGATACATATATACAGTGGAAATGTGCACCTTAAGGGAGGAGTATCCCAGGCCTCAGTCCAAAAAGAAAGTAGATACTCCAAAATCAGGTTCACCGGACAGGAGAACAAATCTAGGTGGTGAGCAGTGGCCCACAGGGAAAAACATTTCCATTTTAAGGCTTACATGGCCCTAATGGAAGGCTTTCTAAGGCCAGCAGGACCTCAGTAACCCTAGAAGAAACCCTGAAGTGGGTGACAGCTAGGTCTGTAGGACCCACGCATGTAGGTTTTTATTTATAGTGTTGCTTGCATGCATGTGCAAGAAACACATTGCATCAGGTTTCTTTCACAAGCAGGTTATGGAGGCGCGGCAGTGTTGTGCCGAATGGCAGCATCCCATTATGAGGCTGGTCTCTGCCTCAGCCAATGGAGGAGCATGCTGTCGATCACTGGCAGTAAATGAGCGGGCCACTAGATCAAAGGAACTGAGCCGCTGCAATCAGGGAGCGCACCGTCACTACACAATCAGCTGTTTTTGCTGTGGGGCGTCCCTGACTGCAGCAGCCAATCACACAGCTCCATTGTGCTGTGTTCCCATGGTGACAGCTTCTCCATCGCTCTGTCACAGTCCCCAGGAAGCCAACGGAAAGAAGCCACCCGCCTTTCTGTCTGCCTTCCTGGTGAAACATTTCAATAAAAAAAGTCAATGGGGTGCCCAATCCCCCTGTTGGCATGCCCCCTTCCAGTTCAATTTGCTGATGGGGGAGCCCACTCCCCGTCGGCATAATGTCCCCCCTCAAAAATTTGTTGTGTGCTGAGGAGGGTGCCCAATCCCCCTCAGCTCTTGCCACCCCCCCGCACTTATATGTGCTGACAAGGGTGCCCAATCCCCCTGTTGGCATGCCTCCTTACAGGTAATTTTGCTGACCAGGAGCCCACTCCCCATTGGCATAATGTTCCCCCTCAATTTCTTCTGTGCTGAGGAGGATGCCCAATCCCCCTCGGCTCCTGTGCTCCTCCCAGCACTCGGTATGTGCCGATGGGAGTGCCCAATCCCCCATCAGCTCTAGCCTCCCCAAACACTCAGGTGGCACACTGGGAGCCCACCCCAGCGTGCCAAAATTAAATATGACCCTGCAAAAAAGAAAACCTTTCTGTGATTTTTTTTTTTAAATATACCTGTAAATTAGAAACCGGTCTCTCGTTGATTCTGGTGGTCCCTCCTCCAACCCACGCACACCCTCTGTGTATCCCACCTCCCCACACCCACCCCCTCACCTCATACTTACCTCTGGAGCCCAGCATAATGATCTTCGGTGGACCAGGAACACGCCTGCACTCTTCAAAGCCAACCTCGAACTGAAGAAATGCCAGTAAGCTGTATAATGGCATAAATGCTTTTTTTTCAACTTTGGTGCATATCTCGGCTATTTTGGGGAATTGTTTCACCAAATTTTCAACATATAAGTTCTTGGGACCCCACCTCATGAACTCAGTCACTGTCATTTTGTTATTCGGTCCTAAAAGGTGATTTTGCGGTCACTGCGCAGAACCTCCTTTCAGGACTGATTAACGAAATGACAGAGTCACAGTTCATGAGGTGGGCCCCCAAAAATGTTGAAAATGTGGTGAAAAAATTCCCCAAAAATTACGAGCATGCGTTGCGCAGTTCCTACACATGCTCGTAACTTTGAGCATTTTTAACATTTTCACTCCAGATTTTTAACATTGCCATTTTACCACACCTTCTTATGAACAGTATAGCTGTCATTTTTCACATCTCGCCTGAAATGTGTTTTTGCACATGTAGCGCTCAATGGCGTGGTTGGTGTGTGAAATCAATGTTTAGGACAGATTAAGAATATCACACTGACACTGTTCATGAGGTAGGCCCCCAAAAATCATATGTTGAAAATTTGGTGCAATAATTCCCTCAAATGACTGTTTTACAAGCATGCATAGCGCAGTACCTACACACACACTTAACTTCAAACACTTTTAATATTTTTGCTCCAGATTTTCAGCATTGCTATTTTACCACACCTCCTTATGAACAGTACAACTGTCATTTTTCACATCTCACCCAAAATGTGTTTTCACTCATGTAGCACACAGTGCCGTGGTCAGTGTGCAAAATCAATGTTCATGACAAATTAAGAAAATCACAGTGACAGTGTTCATGAGCAGAGGTCTTAAACTGGCGATGTTGAAAATTTGGTGACAAAAGTCCATAAAATGACTGTGTTAAGAGTGTGCATTGTGCAATTTCCACACACCCTCATAAGTTCACGAATTCATGATCTTTTCAGTCCAGATTTTCAACATTGGCATTTTTCCACACCTCCTTATGAACAGTACAGCTGTCATTTTTCACACCCTGGCTGAAATGTGTTTTCGCACTTCCAGTGCAGAATAGCACAGTCGCTGTGGGAAATCAGTGTTCAGGATAGATTAAGAAAATCACAGTGACTCTGTTCATGAGCAGAGGTCCCAAAATGCCTATGCCTGCTGTAAAAAATCCCAAAACTAATTACATTATGGGTGTGCATTGTGCAGTTTTTACGCACTCGTGACTTCACCATTTTTTTTATATTTTCATTCCAGATTTTCAACACTGCCATTTTTTACACCTCCTCATGAACAGTATAGCTGTCATTTTTCACATCCTGTTCGAAATGTGTTTTCGCACCTGTGGCACCAAATGGCGCAGTCGCTGTGCAAAATCACCTTTTGGCTAACGAACTGATAGTGTCACTGTTCATGTGGTGGGATCACAAAAAGCCCATGTTGAAAACTTAGAGTAAAAATACCAAGAAACGCCCAGGGTGTTAGGGTTTTTGACCATAACACCCTACCCTGTAAGGGACTGACAGGTGTCAGGGGTGTGACCGGGATTGTCACAGCATGTTATTCCATTCCACCCCAGCCAGTGGCAGGCATCGAAGTGTGCCTTGGACCCTTTGGCCCCAGAGTTCACCCCATTCTCCTATACTGCACCCATTTCAGTGTATTTCCTTATGGAATGAGGTGAGTGTAAAGCCCGAAATCTTCAAAGCACACCTCGACACTCATGTCTGCAGGGTAGGGTGAGGTGAGGTGAAATGTTGTGACCATTATGGGTGATGACCCAAAGGCACACCCCAATGCCTGTCCATCTCTGCAGGGTGGAGGTGGAGTTGGCATCCGTTCAATACTTCACTGCCATTGCTATACTGCATCTGTCTAACTATTGCACTTCCACTGCTAATGATAGCAAGCAACACTTGGCATTGACAAATGCTTGTTTATTTTGTATTTATTTCAGTCTTGGAATTAATACCTTTGAGCCAAAGGCTCTTTTACATAGGCTCCACATCATATCAAAGAACAAAACAAACAGTATAGTGAGAAAATACACAGTGATCCTAGGAGTAAAGGTAACAAAAAATTAAGCACATATGGATTTAAGTTACAAAAACAGGTATTTTGCAGACATACAGCGGCTAGGAGTAAGCTTAATTAGCAAAAAAGACATTAGGGTTGGGATCCGGCTGCAAGAGGAAAAAGATGCAGTCAAGTGGCTTTGTCAGAGACAAAATAAAGGAAAGACAACAACTAGGACATGGTCTTACAGGACAGACTGAAGCTAAGGATTAGGGTGTAACATTGTTCCATGTAAGCAATAATACCCAACAGGGTGGGCGGTATTGGGCTATACTGGACGGCCCAAGGGGTGTAATGAGGCCCGACGCCACAGGCGGAGGGTCTTATAGCTCCTGGAAGGTCTGGTATAGCACATACCACCCACCCTGGAGGGTATTATTGCCCTTAGAAAATGGGCACTGTAAAGATAAATAAGTTTAATAAAAAATTGTTAATTAAAAAATCATTTAAAATATGTTTTGGGATAAAATAGTTCCTCTGCCTGCATCAGAATATATATTTTTTTAAACTATGGGCTTTTGTGTTAGTGGACACACACACACACCACCCTACCTTTTGGGAACATTATATTTGTTTATCCATACATTTGACTAGACGGCAGCAGGAGCCTGATCTGAAGTTTTCTTTTCAAAGAACAGTCAGAGTTGTCGTTTCCCGAGGCGAAGTGGGGGGGAACAACTCTTGGAACTCGCAGCAATGATGGAACCATGGACTTCACATCTCACATGGCAGAAAGAACACAATCGAAAATCAGGGGCCTTTCTGTTTTCCTTTTTTTTTCTGTTTACTGGACGGCAGTAAGAGCATGATCACAAGTGAGGGGATTTATTTTATTTTCTGTATTAGATGGCAGCAGGAGCGTGATAACCAGTCAGGGGGCTTTCTGTTTTTTTCCCCCAAGTTACGGGGTGAGCGTGACTCCCAGCAACGATGGACTACAGATCCTCTTCTGTGGCAACCATGGACTGTAGATCCTCACCCCTCTAGTGCCTGCAATGGTAAGTCACAGCTATGTTTTGGGTAAGCTGTTTTCTGACTAGCTTCTCTGAATTGCGCTTTTACACACTGCACATTTTTAAACCCAAAATGAGAACAGACAGTTCCATGAAGCCTATCACTATGATGGCTTCCCTTTTGTTTGCCTACTTTTCTTTTTGTGGCCTAGTCTTTATTTTATATTTATTGAAGCAACAGTTCTTTAAAAATTTAGGCAGACGGGGGGTCAGTTCTCTCACATGGGGGGTGCTGCCTCGGTCAATCATCACCATTTACAGTGAGAAGCAGCATCATTTATGGGGAACTGCACAACAGGTAGTGTCATTTAAAAAAAGAGAATGTAGGTTGAAATGAGTGCATCTGAGCTGTGTGTGGCATAGTCAGGTGGCAGTTGGTATTGGGTTGTCAGCCAGTATCTCTCACTAAACTAGAGAAAAAAATGGTGGTGATTTAAATTTGAAGTGGGTGATTTGAGACAATGAGAAACTAGGGTGGGCACAGGGATACTTGACTGGGTAAAGAGGTACTGGAGCTGGTACTTTTTATTTACTGGGCATCTATTGAAAGTTAACGTACCCCAGTGGCAGGGGGTACAACCGATCAGAACCCAGGAAATGAAAAGCCCATTTTCTAAAGTAGGGATACAGCCAAAGGCCTTGTATGAGCGGAGGGGGGGGGAGGTTGCCAGGAGGGGAGTATCAGCAGACAAACCTGGGCCGTGTCATTCAGTTTAAGAGTGCACTCTATTGGGGCAATCAGTGCAGAAACTGGTGATGCCCTCTATGGCGCAGCAAGCATAGTCTGATGCTGGGACTGGTTGATGGGGACCTCAGGAAGGCAGGTAAGTTATAAAGTAGTAACGAGGGTAGGATGGAGGAAGGGTAGGGTAGGGTGTGAGTGAAGGAGAGGAAACAGGCCCAAGTTGTTTTATGTGCAGCAGTCACAGGAGGCATTGGCGACTAGTGCTTGACGCAGTTTCTTTTTGAAGGAGCCCAATGTTTGGTCTTTGGTAACACCACAGTGGAGTGAATTATACCACAATGGTGCTCTGTATGCAAATAAGCATTGCCCTTGGATGGTACAGCAGCAAGGCATTATGACCACGTGGCTCAAGGTGCGTCTAGTATTCCGGGTGTGGTTTGGCAACCTAAACATTGACTGTACACCAGGAGGTAAGAGACCAAGGGAGCCCTTTTCAGCTATTAGGCATGATTGATAGGATAGTTTGGCTTTGAGCTGAAGCCAGTTTGCTTGCTCGTATAAGTCACATGTGTGTGTCAGGCAGGTGGCCCCAGTTGGAAGACAGCAGGCCTTGTTAAAGGCAGTGGTGACATGGGGGAGGGCAGTCTCAGAAACAGATCCATAGATCACAGGCCCATAATCAATTACAAAGACTATTGAACTATGTATTGCATGCTTGAGGGCTTCCGGGGTAAGGCAGTGTCTGTGTTTGTATAGTAGCCCAATATGGGTATTCACTGTTTTGGTAACATTGTCAATATGGCTGGATAATGACAGAGTGCTGTCAGTTGTCACTCCTAAATACTTGAAAAGTTAAATGTGTTCTAGGATAATGCCTGAGCTGTTTCTGATTTCCAGCTGATGGGAGTGGAACCTGTTTTGTGCACTGTGAAACATCATTTTGGTTTTTGTGTAGTTAAGGACTAGCTTCTGTGAGTGGAACCAGGCCTCAGCATTGTCAAAGCTAGTCTGCAATTGCTTAGAAAGGAGTGTGGGATCAGTATTACTTGAGTAAAGAACCATGTTGTCTGTGTAGAGATACTGTTCCACATAGAAGATTGATTAATAAGCTGGGTAGGCTCGGGGTGGGTCAGAAGTTGGTCAACTGGGTCGCAAACTGGTTGACAGGCAGAAAACAGAGAGTAGTGGTAAATGGTATACAGTCAGAAGAGATGCAAGTCACAAGTGGGATACCTTAGGGATCAGTCCTGGGGCCAGTCCTCTTCAATATCTTCATCAGTGACATTGCAGATGGACTAGAGGGTAAGGTTTGTCTATTTGCAGATGACACCAAGATCTGCAACAGAGTAGATGATCCAGATGGGATGGGCAGAATGAGAAGAGATCTGGATAAACTAGCAAAATGGTCGGAAGAGTGACAACTGGGGTTTAATGCAAAAAAGTGCAAGATCATGCACATAGGGAAGAGAAACCCTGAAGCCACCTATAAGCTAGGAGGGGAGTTGCTGGCAATCACAAAGGAAGAAAGAGACTTGGGCATCATCATCACCGATTACCTGAAATCATCCAAGCAGACCACTAAAGCAATAGGTAAGGCTAGGGGGATGTTGGGGTGTATTAGTAGGGGTATCACAAGTCGAAGAGGGAGGTAATAGTCCCTCTTTACAAGACACTTGTTAGGCCCCATCTGGAGTACTGTGTGAAGTACTTCACAAGGACATTAACCAAGTTGAGGCAGTCCAGATAAGGGCAACTAAAATGGTGCATGGACTGCATCAGAAAACATATGAGGACAGATTAATGGAGCTCAATATGTATACCCTAGAGCAAAGGAGGGAGAGAGGTGATATGATCAAAACATTCAAACACCATAAGGGCATTAACAAGGTGAAAGAGTCTAACATGTTTCAATATAAGAAAAACAGCAGGACAAGAGGACACAGCATGAGATTAGAGGAAAGCCGATTAAGGGGTGATGTGAGGAAATTCTTTTTCACAGAAAGGGTGGTGGATGCATGGAATTTTTTTTATTTTTTTATTTTTTAATTTTTTTTTATTTTAGCTTTTGTTGACCGGGTAAGTACACTAGACAAGTAATATGCCTATTTTCAGGAACGACCCGGAATGGCCTACCTCAGGAAGTGGTGGATATGAATACAGTGCAGGGCTTCAAACAGGCATGGGACAGGCATAAGGGAGCAACACAGATGAGTATGAACAGATAGGTCATTGGCAGAGCAAAGGCCGATGGCACATTCATAAGGTAGAAAAAGAAATGGGCAGACTGGATGGGCCTTGCGGTCCTTATCTGCCATCAACTTCCATGTTTTTATATTTCTATCTGACCATGACAGGCGGTTGGGAGCTGATTCAGGAATATGGTGACAAGAAGTGGGCCCAGGATAGACTCTTGTGGACACCTGAACGAACCAGTAGTTTTGCAGATTGTGTATTACCAATCCTGACTTGTTGAGTGTGTCCAATGAGGTAGCTGTTGAACCAACTGGCGGTGTCCGTGGATAAACCTAGATCAGATCATTGAAACATAGAAACATAGAATCTGATGGTAGACAAGGACCGCTTGGCCCACCTAGTCTGCCCATTTCCCTACCTAACAGATAACCTGCAGATCCTAGTTAACCAACAGCCTACTTCATCCTACCCCCACTAGAATTGCTGTATGTCTGTCCCATGCATTATTGAATTCCCCCACTGTTTTTGACTCCACGACTTCCTCAGGAAGGCTGTTCCATACATCTACAACCCTCTCTGTGAAGAAATACTTCCTCACATTACCTCTGAGCCGTCCCTCCTTCTATCTTCAAATTGTGCCCCCTTGTTCTTGCACATCTCTTTTTCTGAAAGATGCTACCCTTTTGGACTTTGATTCCCTTGAGGTATTTGAAAGCTTCTATCATGTTCCCCCTCTCCCTCCTTTCCTCGAGGCTATATATCTTAAGCTCCTTTAGTCTTTCTTCACATGTCTTCTGGTGCAGACCCTGCACCATTTTGGTTGCCCTCCTTTGGACAGCCTCCACCCTGTCTATGTCTTTGTGGAGATGGAGTCTCCAGAATTGTACACAGTACTCCAGATGTGGTCTTACCAACTGTCTGTACAGAGGGCCAACAACTTCCTGTTTTCTACTGTTGATGCCTCTCCCTATGCATCCCAGTATCTCCACAGCCCTCCTTACTGCCTTCCCACATTGCTGGCCCACCTTTAGGTCATCTGATATGACTACCCCCAGGTCCCTTTCCATTTCCGTTGTTGTCAGTTTCCCATCACCCATTGTGTACTCTTCCCTTGAGTTTTGTTTCTCAGGTGCATTACTTTGCACTTCTTTGCATTGAATCTAAGCTGACATACATTTGACCATTCCTCCAACCTTGCCAAGTCCCTTTTCATCCTTTCCACCCCACCTTGCATACAAGTAGAGAGTGATTTACAGTATCAAATGCCTTGGAAAGGTCAATGAACGTTGCTCCAAGTAACTAACCTTGATCCGAGGCATGATGTATTTAGTTTGAAAATTTGAGCAGGGTAGTAGTGCTGTGCCCTTTGTGAAACCTGTGTTGCTGACTAAAGTGAAGATTATACTTCTCCATGTATTCTACCAATTAATCAGACACAATTCGCTCTAACACTTTGGAAAGTGGCAGGAGGATTGATATGGGCCTGTAGTTCCCATGCAATGCCCTGTTTACAGACTTGTGTACTGGTATAACTAACGTGGCTTTCCATTTTTGTGGGAATTAGCACAGCATGAGGGAGCGGTTAAGAAACTTTGTCAAGGGGGACAGTACCTCATCAATGGTGAGGGTGATGAGTTTTAGGTCACGTGAATCCCCGCTTAGCCTAGTTTTCCTAAGTGGTTTGAGAATGTGTTTCTTTGCTTCTTCTTTGCTCACCACTTTAAATTGGAATGGTGGGTGTGACCTTGTATTTTCTGCTGACTGCGAATTGCAGGAAGAGGGGGTGGGGTCGAAGAAGTTAGTGTGGTCGGATATGACTGAGATCTGTAAAAGCCTCATTGAAAGTGTCAGCTATGGTTTGAGGATCAATGGTTGTAGTGCCATTTATGTTGAGCATGGATGGGGTCTCTTTGGGGACCTTCCATGTCACCTCAGAGATGTCGTTCCAAAATTTGCATCCATCTTTCCAGGAATTGGTTAAGGCTTCCTTATAGTATTTTGCTTTTTTTTTGGCCTGAATTGCTTTTGTGCAGGCATTCCTTGCTGTTTTGTATGTCTGTATATCCATTTGGTTGCCAGTGACCCTGGCTCAGTACCAGAGGTGATCATCAGATGTAGGTGCAGGAACTTGAAGTCTGGGTGAACAAGGGTGCTCCATCCCTGGGAGAGCAAACTGGTGTACAGAGGTAAGGATACTGGAGGTTCCACTGCTAGCTGCTGGAGCAAGGGGACCCACATGTGATGCGGCCAATAGGGGGCTATGAGGATTACTTGGAGGGGGCTATGTGGATCATCTCTGCCCCTTCCAACTAAAGCTTGAGAAGAACCATTTGCAACAGCAAGATGGGAGGAAAAGCATACAGGCATCTCCCTTTCCAGTTGTTAGACAACACGTCGCACCAGAAAACTACAGGCCCTGGCTCAAGCAAGCAGAAAAGTGGCAGTTTTGTACTGAGTGGGGACACAAAAAGGTCCATCTCTGGATGGCCCAGCCTGTTGAAGAGATTCTCGACCACCAAAGGCAGCAGTTTCCACGTATGAGCCCTCGACCTGGACCAGCTGAGACTGTCGGCCAGAACGTTTTGGGCACCTGGGACATGAACTGCTGAGAGCTCCAGCCCATGTTCTATGGCCCAAAAACAGACCCTCATTGCTTCCTGACTAAGGGGGTATGAATAACTGCCCCCCCACTTGTCTATGTAGTACACTACCGACATGTTGTGCATCTGCACCAGCAGCAGGCTGGGAAGGAAGTGCATCTGGAAAGCCTGCAAGAACAAAAGTACTGCCCCCATCTCCGCACATTGTTGTGGCTATTCCACTCTGCTTCTGACCAGGTTACCTCGGTCTGACAGTTGGCCAAGTGAGCACCCCAGCCATGACCCAAGGCATCCAATGTGAGATTCTGCTGAGGGGGAGCAGCCTGAAAAGAACCCCGCACCAGAGATTGGTAGAGTTCTGCCACTAGTCCAAGGTCCTCCTTACTGGATTGTAGACCATGACTGGCTGAGCCAAGTCATCTGTGCATTGGTCCCACTGAACCCCAAGGGTCCATTAGGGGACCTCATATGCAGGTGGGCCAGGAGAACCATCGCTATGGCAGCTGCCATGTGCCCCAAGAGGTGGAGGAATACACTGGCTGGAATTCACTGATTGGAAAAGACTAGACAGGCCTACTTCATCAAACATTCCACCCTGTCTGGTGGCACAAAAGCTCTGCTCTTGGAAGAGTCCAGAACCACCCCAATATACAGGATGCACTGACACAGAGAAAGACAAGACTTTGGCAGGTTTACCATGATCCCCAAATCCTGGTGATCCAGAAGGTGAATTCCAGGGTCTCTAGTAGGAGATCCCTGGAGGGGGCTGTTAGCAGCCAGTCATCCAGGTAGGGGAACACATAAAAACCCTGTCTCCTCAGGGCTAAAGCCATCACCACTAGGCACTTAGTAAAAACCCACAGTGCCAAAGAAAGGCCAAAAGGGAGGGCACCAGAACTGAAAATTGTCCCCCCAGAAGCGGAAATGGAGGAAACAGTGATGGGCTGGGAAGACCAGTATATGGAGTTAGGCATCCTGTATGTCCAGGGAGCAGAGTCAGTCCCCCTGGTGAAGGAGGGGAACAAGTCACTGGAGGGTGACAATCCTGAAGTGTTTGTATTCTATGTACAGGCTGAGGTGGCTGAGGTTCAGGATCAGTCTCAGATCCCCATTTTTCTTGGAACAGAAGCAGAAGATAAGGAGAGATTTAGGATAGAAGCCAGTGGTGCTGAGATTGCTGGTACAGATAGATCAAGGAGCTTGGGATCAAGGCCATCAGGTGAGCTGCCTTTAGAGGGGTTGAGTGCAAGGATAGCTTCCAAGGTGTCAGAAGGAGAGACATTTGAGAAAGCGAATGAGTTCTGCTTGGAGGTTTAACTTGAATTTGTGCTGGGGGGACAGGGGGACAGGCTAATGGAAGGAAGTGAGGACAGAAGGGCAGTGGCACAGGAGATAAAATAAGAGATAAGTTCTGAGGTGACAATAAGGGGGTTGAATAATAAGGAGTTGTTAGATTTGGGAATGGGTGTGGGCTGGGGGTAGAAGAGAGTGAGAACTACCTTCCAGACTTGGGAAGAATTGTTTATGTT
The DNA here is from genome assembly GCA_016271365.2 of Neoceratodus forsteri. Lineage (NCBI taxonomy): Eukaryota > Metazoa > Chordata > Ceratodontiformes > Ceratodontidae > Neoceratodus > Neoceratodus forsteri. Next base: position 30,088,471 of record CM028137.1, on the reverse strand, counting down.
AGTTTGGAAGGTAGAATGGAAAGATTCAGTCTTAGCCAATCTGATAGCCTTGGTACATGAGTTTGGAAGGGAATGGTATGCTTGAAAATCATTTGGCATCTTAGAGGACTTACGAACCTTCCATGCCTGGCTGCGTGCACGTTGGCTTGCCAGTAATTGTGGTGTGACCAAGGGAAGGTGATTTCTGCAAACTCTGGAATGCCCGATTGGTGCATGTTGGTTCCATGTGTGTATAAATTTATTTTGGAATTAGTCCAGAGCTTCATTGACTGAGTTAGCCATAGAGATTTTGGACCAGGTCTTGGAGCAGGGGCGCAAGGTTCAGGGATTTATAGGACCTGGTTTGTAGGATTTTGTGTGAGACCTTGGGCTTGTGTATTTTGTGGACCATGTTAATCATGTAATGATCACTTAAAGCATATGGGAGGATGCCAGCTTGGATGACACGGTATGGATGGGAAGTGAGGGACCAATCAATGAGTGAACGATTTTGCATTTTGAAATTTAGCCGAGTGGGTTCATGAATCAATTGAGAAAGGTTATGAGCAGTTATATCATTTTGGGCTTTGTTTAGGAAAGAGGACAGCCAGTTTTGGTTGAAATCCCTCCATTACATAAAGTTCACCTGAGAAGGTGTGAGATACAATGGCTGTTATGAGATCTGTGACAGTGGATGTAGGAAGGCCTAGTCAGCAGTAAACACCTGCCATGAAGATAGGTATTAAGAATGGAAGAAATAGCCTTATGATGAGTGCTTCATGTGCAGCAGGAAGAAATTTGGATAGAATTGAAGTATATATGATTGATGAGGGGATGTAAATAGCCACTCCTCCACCCCTACCTACACAGTCTTGTCTTGAGAGGGTGAAGCCAGGAATGGAGATAGGGTGGTCTGTTATTTTAGAATTAAAGGGACACTGTCAACCTGTTTTGCATCATATTGTTTCTAACTAAAAACCCACATTTTATGGTTGCTTACCTTCTCTAAAATTCATTAATGTAGTGTTTGTTTCGTCTGTCTCCTTGTTTAGAAGAACTGAAATGCATCATAATGTATATTTATAAACAACTTTGTTTTGTTTCAAATCCGGAATCAGTTCTTCTTGAATACTTCTAAATATTAGAAGCACCTCCAAACAGTGCAGTCACTCATGAGACAGTAGCCACCTAAACTACCACTGCATCAAGAGTGGCTAGACTGAGTTGGAGGTATCCCCAAGTCCAGGAAAGAGGCAATGGGAGTTGATCAAGGAATGTAAACAAACCTGTTTTGGTGTGGTAACACCAGTATAGTGAGTAGTGTGTTTTTTCACTTTTTAAAAGAAAAAATAATCAGAATCAAACTACTAGCAACATCAGCAATCTTTACAGAATGTTAGCAATCATAAAATGTGGTTTTTACACAATGGAGGTTTTGAGGCCTAAGTGGGTTGACAGTGTCCTTTTAAGTCATGATTCTGTGAGGATAAATATGTCAGGGCAGAGCGATACAGTAAGAGGTTGTAATAAGTCAGTTTTTGGTAGTAGGCTTCGTATATTGAGGTGGAGGAACCTAAGCCCACGAGGGAGATAAGAGGAGTTGGGGGCAGGGTTAGGGTTTATGTCACTAGATAAAAAGGAGTAATAAAGTTACGGTTAGGTAGAGTAGCTTGGAGCTCCTGTACCATGGCTGGGGATATGTGGTAGCAAGAGAATGACAGATGTGTTATTAGTAATCGTATTGTGGCACAAGAGGTAGGTACTGATAACAGGGATGCCTTAGGTTGGAAGGTGAGGTATTTTATTTATTTATTTATTTATTTACTGTAAATTCGGAATTACAAACCTTTGAGTCAAAGACTCTTTTGCAAAGGCTCCACGTCGGTTACAGAGGGTGGAGGGGGGGAGCACGAGTTGGGGGAAGACAGACGGAACAAGGAAAATTATATACAAGCAAAAATTATATACAGATTTATGTACAATCACATTTTAGTAACATTAGCTCTCCGGTGGTTACAGAGGGTGGAGAGACATATGACAGTAAAGGCAATGGAAGGCAACTTTCAATACATAATAAACAAGTGGTATTACTGAATTCATTGTTGGTATGATGGCAGAGAGACTTTTTTTGTCTGCTTTGGGCAGGTAGGAGACATACCTGTGACCCCTAGGTTGAGCATGGGGGGGTTTAGATAGGCCTGAGGGGCCCCTGTGTGGGTGTGTGGGGGAGGGGAGAGGAGACAGGTAGGCCAACATAGCATTCACATTTAGAGCTATCCAATAGGAAGGTTTTTAGGCCTGCTTTGAAGAGATGGATGCTGCGGGATTGGGAGAGAGAAGGCGGAAGAGTGTTTAGCCAATTGGCGGCATGGTAACGGAGGGATCTCTGCACAAGGGACATTCGACATGAGGGAACCACGAAGGATGTGGTAGCCGTGAGTCTGGTAATACGCCTGAGAGGGGCCGGTTTGATGATGGGGTGAAGGGCGGTTGGCTCTAGCTGGAGGTGGATCTTTTTTGCTAGAATGCAGGTGTGGTACTTGAGTCTTTGATGGAAATTAAGCCAGCCAGTCAGTTTGTATAGGTCGCAGGTGTGGGTGAGTCTGTCACAACCCGAGACAAGGCGACATGCTTTTTTTAGTGCAGTGGTTATGCAGCTTAGGGTGGAGTTATCAGCAGTGCCGTAGATTACAATCCCGTGTCGATTAGGGAGAGGATGGAGGATGTGACAGCTATCTGCATGGCATGTGCGGGCAGACTGTTTTTGATTCTGTAGAGGTACCTCTTCAGTTGATTGCTGCCAAGAGGAGGCGTACGTGTCTGTGGTAGGAGAGGGAGGTATCCAGGGTGACCCCCAGGTATTTGAAGTGATTGATGTGCTCCAGCAGGGAACCATCCACATTGGAAATGTGAAGAGCCATCTGGCTGTGCAGGCTTTGGTGGTGAGCAAAGGTCATGGCCTTGGTTTTGGAATAATTAATGATCAGCCGGTGGTCAGTGAACCAACTTTCCAGCTCCCTGAAGTATTCCTGGAGGGTGTGCTGGAGTGCGTATGGTTGGGGGTGTTTCCAGTAGAGAACCGGTCGTCGGCATAGAGTAAGAGATGACCGCTGCAGGCTTTGGGGAAGAATTAGGAAGAGTAAAAGCAGTGGGCCTAAGATTGACCCTGAGGAACACCAGGCGAACAGGCTTGGGAGTGGAGATGGTGGGTTTATTCTTGCCTGCTGGCGTTCTGAGGTAGTCCTTTAGCCAGGCGGCCTCAGAGACTACATTTAGTTGCGTGAGACCTGAAGGAGTAATTCGTGGCTGACCGTGTCGAGAAGGCCTTAGTTAAGTCTATAAAATGGCCCTGCAAGTGACCCTGGTCGAGCACCTCATGGATGAACTTTGTGAGCTCAGCGAGAGCCGTGATGGTGCTGTGGCCAGCTCTGAACCCATGCTGTTCCTTGCTGAGCAGGTTGTGTTTTGTTAGATGCTCAGTAAGCTGGTCTGAGACTATTTTTTCCAGGGCTTTGGAGAGAGGAGGGAGTATAGAGATTGGTCTATAATTCCCGGAGAGGGTGGGATCACCGCTCTTTAAGATAGGGGTGATCACGGCTTTTTTCCAGGTAGTGGGGAATTGGCCGAGGCAAAGCGAGAGGTTTAGGATTTGTGTGAGATGGGTTATGGTGATATCAAGGGTAAGCCTTATGAGTTTTAGGTCCAGAGAGTCACTGCTGAAGCGAGTGTTAGTGATTGCTTTGGAGATGTAGCGTTTGGCTAAGGAGCAGGGTATGGTACAGAACCGGAAAGGGGGAGGGAGGACTGTACTCACCATAAGTGGAGTAGAGGGGGGTTTGGGGGGGTGGAAGAAGTTAGGCGGGAGGATATGTGAGAGGTCTGAGAAAGTTTCATTGAGGGCTTCAGTGATTTTAGCAGGTAATTCCAGGGTTGATGATATGGAGTAGGAGTTAGAACATATATAATGTTAGTATGGGGGATTTGGGTAGGGGAATAGTCATGTGGAATGGTGGAAGGGGGGAGAAGATAGTGTGCATTGTAAGGACCAGACAAGGTATGGTTGTAAATATGATAAGATAGTGTAGATAAGAAAGTTTGAGTATAAAATCTCAGGGGTGGTAGCAGGTTAGTAGGGATTGCAAAAACAGAGATTCATTTATAAAATGAGTCGATGTTCACAAAAAACTGAGCTATGTTATGGTTATGATGAAATTAGGGTAGCTAAATAAGGCTTTTGAATTCTTCCAAAAGGAATAATTGAGTACTTACAGTTTTTTTTGACTAAAAGAAAGAGAAAGACTAATAGAGACACTATTAAACTTTTGAAGTAGTAGTAGTTATGATGCCCAAGTGGGCAAAGAGTATAAGGAGCAAATGGCAAAATGGACATTTAGCGAAATTAGCCAATGAAGTTGCTGCTGTCGTGTGACACTCAGCAGCTATAAATTTAGCTGCCCCAATAGGGTGGAGGGAGTGCGGGGTGGATGGAGAACCAGCACAAAGTGTCTGCAGGTACTGTTCCTCAGTGAAACAGCCATATGAATTACATGTGGAGAAGCTGCTTAATGTGGAGAAGCTGTTGAATGTGGAAGAGCTGTTTGATGTGGAGAAGCTGTTTGATGTGGAGGAGCTGCTGAATGTGGAGGAGCTGCTGAATGTGGAGACGCTGCTTGATGTGGAGGAGCTGCTTGATGTTGAGGAGCAGCTTAATGTGAAGGAGCTACTTAATGTGGAGGAGCTGCTTGATGTGGAGAAACTGCTTGATGTGGAGGTGCTGCTTGATGTGGAGGAGCAGTTTAATGTGGAGGAGCTGCTGAATGTGGAGGAGCTGCTTGATGTGGAGAAGCTGCTTGATGTGGAGGTGCTGCTTGATGTGGAGGAGCAGCTTAATGTGGAGGAGCTGTTTAATGTGGAGAAGCTGCTTAGTGTGGGGGTGCTGCTTGATGTGGAGGAGCAGCTTAATGTGGAGGAGCTGCTTGATGTGGAGAAGCTGCTTGATGTGGAGAAGCTGCTTGATGTGGAGGAACTGCTTAATGTGGAGAAGCTGCTTAATGTGGAGAAGCTGCTTGATGTGGAGGAGCTGCTTGATGTGGAGGAGCTGCTTGAAGTGGAGGAGCTGCTTGATATAGAGAAGTTGCTGAATATGTAGGAGCTGCTTGATGTGGAGGAGCTGTTTGAAGTGGAGGAGCTGCTGAATGTGGAGGAGCTGCTTAATGTGGAGAAGCTGCTTAATGTGGAGGTGCTGCGTGATGTGGAGGAGCAGCTTAATGTGGAGGAGCTGCTTAATGTGGAGGAGCTGTTTGATGTGGAGGAGCTGTTTGATGTGGAGAAGCTGCTTAATGTGGAGGAGCTGCTTGACGTGGAGGAGCTGCTGAATGTGGAGGAGCTGCTTGATGTGGAGGAGCTGCTTGATGTGGAGGAGTTGCTTGATGTGGAGGAGCAGCTGAATGTGGAGAAGCTGCTTGATGTGGAGGAGCTGCTTGTATGGAGGAGCTGCTGAATGTGGAGGAGCTGCTTAATGTGGAGAAGCTGCTTAATGTGGAGGTGCTGCTTGATGTGGAGGAGCAGCTTAATGTGGAGGAGTTGCTTAATGTGGAGGAGCTGCTTGATGTGGAGGAGCTGCTTGATGTGGATGTACTGTTTAATGCGGAGGAGCTGCTTGATGTGGAGGAGCTGCTTAATGTGGAGAAGCTGCTTGGAAGGTAAACTTTACAAGTAAAGCAGCCAGCAAGTTCACGCTGAAAGTTCCGCTGTGCAAGCAGAGAGTTTGAAAATGGTGCCAAGGCGTCAAGAAGTCCTTTACCTGCTGGTACTTGGCAGACTGGCGAGAGGACCAGCAAAAGGACTGATGCTGGTCAGTCTGAGGTTGAGATTGATAGAGGGAATGAACCATCCTAAGCACTTTACCAGAGGCTGGAGATGCAGTCTTGAGCATCCCCCCCAACCAGGACAGAGCCTCTAAAAGTAGCATACAGGATGCTGGCTTGAACATCAGGTGCAAAACCAGATATCTGAAGCAATGAATGGCTATGGACATAGATCCCTGTTGCTGGCCCATGCCTGGATGCATCAACCATATCATATGCCACCTGTAAGACATGAGTGCCCACATCTGAGCCTGACTTTAAGAGTTGTGCCAGTTGACGTTTGGTAGGATCCTCAGGAAACGTCTGTACCGGATCCCTTGCCTGGTCTCAGAGGACATTCTGGTACTACACTATATGGGCAAAGTAGTTCACAGCTCAAACGTCCAGGGTGGCAGAGGCATCCATATGCTTGCCCAACTGATCCAGCTGCTTAGATTCTGTGTCAGGATGATGAGTACACCAAGGTGTTTAGGTCTCATAGTGCAGTCATGGGCTGCATTCAAAACCACAGCGTCTGCTGTGGGGTGCTCCCCCAAAAAGATACAGGTGGTCAGTGTTCTTGGGTAAGGCTTGGGTGGAGGGGGGATGGTTCCATGCCACCTTGGTAAAGTCCTCCTATGAATCAGTTAGAAGAAGAATCACCAGGGTGATGGGTCTCCTTTTTCCACAGATATATAGCTAGATGCTGGAGCTCGGGGTCTAGCTCCTCTGTTCCCATCCCATGAGGGACTGAATGTGACACATAATGTCAAGAAAGGTAGGGTCATCAGGAGGGGATTTAGGAGCCGCCATGGGCTGGTCTTGCCCCTTGGAGGAATCCCCAGAGCCCTTGGAGGACACTGAAGAGCAAAAGCTGTCCCCAATGGGTCACTGTGGGGAATAGTGCTGGCGGGCAACAATCCTCCAGACACTCGCCACAGCCCACTTCAGGGCAACCTCCAGAAGATCCTGTAGTGCAGGGGCTGCTAGGACCTGCCCTGTCCTGGTACTCAGGAGAGGGGGTCCCAGGGAGAATGAGTGGAAGAGGGCCTCATAGAGGCATCCTTGCCCTGAATGAAGGACAATCAAGCACTAAAGAGTGGGGGTGAATGCTACACTGGAGGATAAGGATAGTGTGGTGGGGGGGTACTGATACATCAGTGGGGGAGCTAGCATAGGTAGCCCAGTGTAGGCCAACCCAGTGATGGCTGTAGATCCTGAGGAGGACCATCAGGTGACAGTTGTGGTGCTAGCTGAGGCTAAGAGGATGGCAGTAGTAGAGTCATTATGTGAGGCATCAGTGGGGGCAGTGTCAGCCTAAGTGGTGAAGGCTGAGGACAGTCCAGGGAAGGAGCCAACGTTGGTGTTACTGGTGAAGGTGGCACCTGTGGGGAAGAGGACCCCCTAGAACAAAGCAGAGGCAATCCCAGTGTAGAGGAAGAGGTAAGCTCTTGCTCCAGGTGATGCCTGGCAGGACTAGTGTCAGTCCCAGAGTCAAGAACTGATGAAGGCAACACCTTTGCTGGGATGGGCAACAGTCAAAGACATGCCACCAAAGATCCAATCCTAACTGAGCCACCTGGCTGAGGGCCCATGAGTGCTAAGGGCCTGCATTTCAAGGGCTGAGAGGCAGGGGGTGGCATCTGCTACCCAGAAGAGCCACCACCCGAGACTAAGATAAGTGCAGGTAGTGGAACCACTGGCAGCCCAGAGAAGATAAGGGCTGACAGGGCAGGAGGGACCAATCCTCAATGGGTGGAAGATCCATAGGCAGCCTACAGTCTTTGCAGAGACCGCAAGTGAGATGCTGACCTAGGACATCCCAGTATTTACCCAGTACTTGTGCTGCCCTCCTGGTTTCTTCTTCTTCTGGGAAGAAGGAGAAGAGGCCCCGGAAGACTGATCAGAGGAAGATGAGGATCTCCTGGTGAGTAGCTCCTTCTCCATTGCGGCCAACTTCTGCTTGAGCAGGTGGCTTTTAAGGTCTTCAGATGACATCTCTGTGTGGCCTGGTTGAAGTTCTGGCAGTGCTGGTAGGCCTCAGTGTCGTGGTCTGGGCCTAGGCAGAGTAGGCAGGAAGAATGGCCATCCTTAGCGGGAATTTGCTTGCCGCAGGCACACTTTGTCAGCTGATTGGAAGATGAGGCTAGAAAAGAAGACAAACCTAGGTGAGAAAACACAGAAAATTTGATGTTTTCATCACTAAAAAATACAGGAAAACAAAAGCTCCGGTTAAACGTGAGAAAATGGCAATCAACTGTAGCTGGTGTCTGTAAAGGTCCGACATATGTTGGACGATGGCTGGGAGGAATTGTGGTACGTTAGGGGGAGCACCCCCTTTATAAAACAGTCGGACATCAGTGTGATGACATCAGCAGTCCCAAGTGGTAGGCTGTTATTTTAGCTGGAAGCTTTCTGTACTGTACTGGCACCTGGCAGCTTCTGTCCTACCAGTGTTGCCTGATGCAAGATGCCCCTCAAAGCAAGATCTGATCATCATAACTAAACATCATACATAGGCAATTTATGAGGAAATGGTAACTATGCAGTGAGGTTCTCGAGAGCAATAACAGCATTAGGGGAGTGCCATTCAAGAAGTTTCAGTTCAAACGTGCTGAGGTATTGAAGGGTTAACAGGGTAAAGGAGTAACCCTAGCATTGGAATGTTAGCCTTTGCTATTCTTTGTAACAAAACTGAACTCTTCACTGATCAATCGTTAGTAATGTCTGTCTGTATCTAATCTCTGTGACGTGGAACCTTTGTAAATGAGTCTGTGACTCAAAGGTACTTTCCGAATCCAAATAAATAAATAAATAAAATAATAGAAGGTGCAAGGCTTGACACTATAGGGAGGATGAGGTGGGTGGGGGATAACCAAGTGCAGAATGGGGAGAAAGGGAGCGGAGGAATAGGGTAACGGGTTGCGAGTAGCGGATAGGGAACAGGTAATTAGGAGCAACTGCAGAAGTCGAAGGTGAAATCACAGAGAAGAGAGGAGAGTGACTGTTGGAAAGAGGCAGAGCAGGTGGTTAGGGGAAATAAATTCCATAGCTTGGGGAAGCAGTAGGAGAAAGCAACCTGACCACTGAAGGATTTCCTCAAGGGGAGCACAAGAGAATGCTAGCCAGAGTTGCAAAGGGTATAAGAGGTGGGGGAAGGGCAGAAAGGAGAGAGCTAAGGTAGACGAGAATGGAGCCTAGCCAGAATTTAGAAATGAAGGAAGCACAATGAATGAGGCATCTGTCTTCAAGGGAGGGGAGGAAGAGGGAGCAATGGTGGGTGCAGAGTGGGCAGTCCAGAGCAAAGTGACCGGAGAAGTGATAGAGAATATCCAGTCTTGATAGGGTAGACTTGGAAGTAGCACTTTAGTCTACATTACTATAGCGAACACAGCATTTTTGTTCACTGTTGTCCATCCATTGTCTTTTATAGTGTACGGCAACAGTGAAACAGCAGTTCATCTCTTGTTCAGTTTGAGAATAAATTTTTACTTCTTGAGAGCGGTTTGTACTAAGCAGCATTCACAATGATTTGCTTAAGAGCGAGCCACACTGTAAGACTGTCACACACTTACCTGTACTGATTAAATCAGATAGTTCACCTTCAAACCATAAAGATTTGTATTATTAGGATAAACAAACAACAAGAATTCAGGAATTAAATATTAATAAACAAAAAGCAGTCCATTCAATGTTTTCTGGTAGCAGTGAAAATCACTGTATGTAATTGGAAACTTGAAGGAAAAAAAGAGTGCTCAGAGTGGCTGTCATGGTTACTGGAGGGTGAGGTCATTCTTTGTTGTTGTACCATTGTAGTGATGTACTCAAGATGTTACAACAACAGTTTGCTGTTGTACCATTCACATCAAACAATATCAGCAGCATCACTACAATGGCACAACAAGCCTAGGAATTCATTGATTTCCATTCAGAATCAATTTCTCCTCTGCGCTATACAAAGGGTAAGCAACTTGCTGAATATATAATGTACATTTTAGTATAAAGGGGAAAGCAACTTGCCGAATATATAATGTACATTTTAGTATAAAGGGGGAAAGCAACTTGCTGAATATATAAAGCACATTTCTTGGGATGTCTGACTGTGTTTTGGATGTATTATTTGAACTACTATAAGAGCAAACTACTTTCAAAGTTCTCAATAATCAGGGGCCAAGCTCAAGGGGGTGTTTTGATTAGTGCTGCGCATCGGGTCGGATCACAAGTTCAGACAGTTTGGATTTGGCAGTGTTTGGAATTGATAGTCCGAATCAGGTTTCACACTGCCAAACCCGAAATGGAACCTGAAACAGAAAAAAAACAACAGTGATCAGTAGCAACATTAGGAAGCTGCCCAGCCATCCCACATCTCCAGCTAGCAGATGGGGGTGCACCAGAGATTGAGTTCTGCACCAGGATCGTGCCACCACACAGGTGTACATGTACTACAGTGGGAGGGGTGCACTGGAGGTCAGCGCTGGATCGCGCCCCCGACGCACTACTTACAGTCGGTCCAGATTACCAAAGTGACTGACAGCCACCGCAGCTAGTTAGTCCCTCCTCCCAACCAATATCCTCCAATCCTGCAAAAGTGAAAGCAGACGATCATGTGACTGCAGTAGTGGCAGTCCAATTGCTGATGCTATTGCTCCCTTCTTGCCACCCTGCTGCAGTGTGCTGCTGAGAGACTGGAGCAAAGTTAGTGATGTTGAGAGGCAATATAAACCCCTCACATCACGCAGCAGCCAGTACAGCAGCAGGGTTTTTAACAGGCATCATGTTTGTGTGTATTAGAGAGCAGTGAGAGCACGTTGTTCCTCGTAGTGCTTCACTGTGTGGAAAATTTCAGTTCTTTTCTGAAATCATCAACCTTCACCCACTGTATAAAAGTATAATAGTTATCCATATTTTTTAATATTACTGACTTAAAAAAGAGAGGAGAGCAGTAGAAGTTCCATGTGGGGCTTCACTGAGTTGAATCTTCTCTTCATCAGTTCTTTTCTTAAATCATCAGCAGTCTCTGAATTATATTAGTAATACATCTCCTTAATTGTTGCATTACTGACTTACAAAAAAGATACACGAGAGCAGCAGCAGTCCCAGTTTGGGGAGGGCTAGATTGTGTTGTTGAATCTCTTCATTAGTTCTTTTCTTAAATCATCAGTAGTCACCAAATAATATTAATATGGTATGCCACCACAACAGTGACACCTGTACAGTGAACCCCCCACAGTGAACACCCGACAGCATTGTATTTGCAGTCATGGGGATTGCACTGCAATGGACTTTGCAGCAACGGGGGGCATAAATCTAATGCCACTGTCTGTGTGACATGGAGTTAGATATCTAAGGTGTGGGGTGTGGAGGGACACATACCCCTCCACATTGTTGCGATCAAGTGTGGCTGTCAGTGTTGGAGTGTTGCCAGTTGTTGCAGGGACACGTTGGTGTCAGGAGTGTCGATGGGTTTTGTCGGTGTCGGGGACTTCCCTGTGCAGGATGTCGCTCTGGTGTCATGGATCCATATTAATATAATCTCCTTAATTTTTGTGTATTACTGGCTTAAAAAAGAGGTACAAAGAGAGCAGCAGTCCCAGTTTGGGGGAAAAAGTCTTGGGTGGGGGGGTGCCTGAAGTCTGGGGAGGCCAAGAGAGGGCCAGCTGTGCCTGATCAGTAATCTTAATCAGAGACAAATAAAATGTCAAAATATGTTTCGCAGGCTAATAGGTGTGGTACTGGGCTGTGGGCAGCAGGCAGATTTGTGTGTGTCTGACTGTCTGAGGGATCAGAGATAGCATTTAAAAAAATAAAGATTAAGAAAGCAGCAACTAAAATAGAAACAGTCTCTTCTGAGGTGCAGGGCTATGGAACATAGGGGGCTGCCTGATCTCAGAGGCACATAAAAAAAAAAGTGACAAAATATTTTTTCCTTCAAGTAATATAATACTTGACAATAATGGAGAACAGTGGACTCAGAAAAGTGGGCCAAAAATGCCCCCAAAACAATATATGTAGCTCTGAGGAAAGTGACAGCAACATGTCTTCAGCTGATGTAACCCGAACAAGATCTAGCCGCACAGTAAAGCCCAAGAGGATGTGTACACCTGTAATAATCAATACGTTATCTCAATTTAAAAGAATAATTTGTGCAAAAAGTGTAGTAGCTTCACAGCAAGGAACTACTCAAAATACTGCAGTAACAACAGAAATGGCCAGTGATCATTCTGTGAATGATGATGATGATGAAGACGAGTCTGACTTGCTTGCAGCTGAATGTGAATCTAATGTGGAAGTAGATCATGTTAATGGAGAGCGTGCAGACTTTGGTGGTAGTGGTGATGGTGATAAGGAAGATGATGATGATGATATCTTCCTAGGCAATTCTTCTTCCCCTTCTGTCACTGATGTGAATGCTGATAATAACAACCAGGCATCCTCCGCCACTCCTTCAGTATCAAAAAAATACATCTATTGTGTTCCGTAATACCACCATCACAGTCTGTTGTAGAGAATACACACACTGCTGCTACAGGTGTCACTGCCAATCAATGTACAACTTGTAGCATTCAAAGATATTTCCCAACATTGTCTAACACTTCACAGGCACAGCCAGTATCTGATTCAGTACCAGGAAAAAGAGGCAGAAAAAGTTCTTCTGTAGTGTGAAATCTAGATTTAGTAGTTGCCGTATTGGTCCTTGCAAGAATAGATCCAGAAGCAAATGGTTTGATATCTTTTAATGGACCAACATAGATGTAACACCAAGAACAAAGTGTGCTAGATTTCGGACCAACTAGTCCTTCTTCAGAAGCTAATGAAGCTTCTGAAGAAGGACTGGTTGGTCTGAAAGCAACAGCACTTTGTTCTTATTGTTACATCTATGTTGGTCCATTAAAAGGTATATTACCAGACAATTCCTTTAAGGCAGTATGTATTCATTGCAAAAGCAGATTTAGCAGGGGGAAGTAAGCATGTTACCCCAGTATGACTGCACTGATTAAACAACTCCAGCCCCAGCATCCAGCTGTGATGAAAAAGAATACGTATCTTGATGATGGTGGCTTGGAGGACGCTGACTTTTTTTGATGACTATTATGATGATGATGATGATGATGATGATGATGACGACAGGTACTTATACAGTACTCTCTCACACAGCTTGCAGAGCCAGGTAGTGAGTCAGTTATTTCACAGTGTGCAGAGGATGGTTCACCACAGTCAGCAGAACAAAAATGCTCTAAGATCCCACCATGTCCCTCAGAAAAGAAATGCACATTTTCAAACTCCATCGCATCCTGAGGTAGTCACAAAAAGAAACCAGATAATTTTAAAGGCAATATTTACTGCAAAACCCAAATTTCAACCTGGTCATCAAACTGCTGTAAAATTGGTAGTCTAATTACAGAGGTGATAGCACTTGATTTAGAGCCATATGCCAAAGGAGAACACATCGGTTTTTGGCAATTGTTACAGGAATTACAGCCTAGGTCTCAAATGCCTTAATGACATACTTTTTCCAATTGTATCATTCCTGAAATATATGATGCGGTGAGAAATGTAATTTCCAGTCAGTTGACAGAGGCAGATGGGGGATTTGTCCACTTTACAACAGACCTTTGGACAAGCATTGCACCACATGCTTACTTATCTCTCAAAGCTCACTGGATCACGTTTAAAGAGTCTGCAGAATTGTCAGCAGTAAAAAACAAAAATGTCTGTTGGTCTAGTTTTCTTCTTGATGAATACAGGGGAATGGCACTACTTAGAGAGTCTTCATCGGGCACTGAGCACACTGCAGTAAATGCTGTATAAGGGCAGTTTTGGAGAAACTGTGGCAAGAATGGATTGTGTCTGAGGGCCTTACCATTGGTATGACTTTGACAGATGGTGCAAATATTATCAAAGCTCTCTGGAACTGTGGTAATGAGCAGAGAGTTAATGTTTTTTTGCTTTACACACACTCTGTCTGGTTGTGTGCCATGCCCTGCAACATTAAGTTGACGTATGCAGTCTGGTTCACAGTGTACGTAAAATATGTGGCCACTTTGATTTATTTTATTTTATTTTATTTAGTTTTTATTGAGACAGATAAGTGCACTAGATAAATTCTGCCTATTTTCAGGCATGACCTGGGGGGGGGGATACAGATGAATTCCAACTGACTTTGAACCAGATTACACTGTTGGTGGTATTTTTGTGAATGGGGGGAAATTTGGCCAGGGCACTGTGGAAATTCCCCTGCTTTGCCTGCAGGGGTGCTGTCACTTTCTGTGGACAGGATGGAGGGACCCAGTTTACAGCCGGACACAGAAGGAGGAAGTGCTGATGTGGCGGGGAGATGGCCTCCTCCCCTAGCCTTGTACTGTCAGAGGCTGAGATAAATCTTACATTTCCTGAGGATAGGAAGGATGCTCAGTATGCTATTATGATTCAGATATGGACCTGACCAAACAAGGGCTAAAGACTGAAGCAGAAAAGGAAACAGAACAGGTACTTGTAAACTTGATGAATATGGTGGATAAATGTGTAGGAAGACAACAAAAAGAAAAATTATTGAAAGTTTTATAGCAAGAGAACAAATGTAAATTACGAGAGGCTTTGCAAGCAGAACTGTCTGAAATGCAGTATAGTGTAGTGACAGCCAGCCCAGCTGATTCACAAAAGCTGGCTCAACTAAATAATGATACATCCACATCAAAAGTTGCTATGGGAAAAAGTATTAAACTTCACGATAATATTTCCCCATCAGCTGACAGCTTGAACCAGCACCGTGCTGTGTGCCAAAAGCTGGGGAAACCTTTCATAGTAGAAAATTCAACTCGACAAAGCTTAGTGAAGAAGGAAAACCCAATTCAAGCAGCTGGCAGTGCTATTGGTGATAAAACCAAGTGCCAAGAGCTGAGTGGGTGTAATTTAAACAAAAATGATGGCTTGAATGTGAAACGAGCCTGGGATCCAAAGTCAGTACACTTACTGAGCCAAAAACAGAAGAGATCACAGCTCGTAATGTGCAAACACAGGCCACTGCTGAAACTGCAAATTGCAATGAGCTGCAAAGCAACACGCCTCAGCTGAGCCCTCAAATGACCGATCAGCTGCTTTTGACAATGGATGACACAGCAGGAAACATTTACGCTGCAAGGACTGAACAGCAGCAGGGAGAGTCACGCCCTGTACCGAAAACAACCACACAGAGCATTGTTAAAATGGCTATGCAACAAGTGAGTGGGAATTCTAGTGGGGAAAATGATTTTCAAGAAAAAGACACTGAGTCAGAAAGAAAACTTTTGTGAATTTACTGATGTTGAATCTGTTCAAGAATGTAGGGATAAAGACTTTACGAATAAGATGAGCTACAGTACAAATAAAAGATAAACCAAACGAGTGGTCTCCAGAAACAGCTTTAATATCTGCTGGGTGGCTACCGAATGAAATGGGGAATGGATGCCAGATCAAACAGACCGAGTTGTACAAAGGTATAACAAAGAAGCAGTGAATAACCAAAGAGAAAACCGTGAGATAAATAACATAAGCAGGTCTGCTAGTGAAAATGAGAAACCGAGAAACCTAGCACCTCGACAGGGGCCCCTGAGAACAACCATACAGAAACTAATAAGGAGACTGAAAAAAATGAGAAAACTGAGAATACTACACCAAAGAAATTCACAGGTCTGTTTTTTGTAAAGGGGAAACCAGCCTCCTGAAGAAAAGCAGTAAGACTGATATATGAAAGAGGCCTAGAGCTCCCACCTGATAGAGTGCATACAGCAAGGACATTGTTAAAGGACTCAATGAGATATTGTTCTTCTGAAATATATGCTCTAATTAATACTGGGGACGTTCATTTTGATGTTAGTTTTAAAACTGTAGCAGGTTTGGCTAGATTTGGGGTAAAATATAATGCAATGTATGAAACACAATTATGGACTCCTTTTTTAGCAGTTCCATGTGTAACCCCTAGGTGGCGCTACCCCAAGGGATACTACCCCTGCCTACATGACTGAGAGTAGGGTGAGGGGCCTGTGAACGGGTGCCTCCACCAGGAGGACAGGGTTATTGCTAGCGTAGCTGCCCTGGATACAGCTCTCCGGGACACTGTTACCCCTCTCTTTTCCCTCTAGTGGCCTAGACTGTTCACTGAATACACAATTGCAATTAACACCTGAACACAGATTCAACCCCACACTTGTTGCACTTACCACCAGGGCTGGTTCAGCTGGCATGGCCCTGGAGACCCCCTCTAAAATAAGATTTGGCACAACAACAAACAGTATTACAATGCTATCTATACAGAGGTACACCACCAGCAGTTTAAGTGCAAAAAGATTCAGATCTGATTTATTTGGGGGCATGAACAAGGAAGGGAGCATAATCTGGTGCTTGATTCTAGTACTGATTGAATCAGGTTAAGCATGCATGCCTCTAAGAGTCTTTCTATCACAGTCACACACACTCTGGGTACCCAGTTGAAGTTACGGCTAGCCGGATGCATTGCCTGGGGTAGGCCGCCATTGCAGCTGTTGTTGAGGCCCTTAGCGAAAAGAAACACAATATGCACTTTAACCAATATTTGTATTCTGGAGTCGAAGGGCTCAGTTTGTGAAAATCAAGCAAAACAATTAAATCAGATGACACACTTGGATTAGATTTTTGTTGTTGCAGGGAGCTACCCTGTGATTCACTCACGATACCCAGACCCGGTTGCAGGACGGATGAAATGGAGACCTCAGGAAGAAGTGCTGGTTAGCCCAGAGAAGCAGGGCCCACAAGATTCACTGTGGTGTTGTTCCTGTTCGATGGTGTTGAGCAGGGAGCTGAATCCCCAGAAGGGTCTCTCGTCGATCGAAACTCTGCAGCAGGAGCGGCAATCAAGACCGGGGTGTTGAGGCCCAGACAAGTTAAAGAAAATGCATTCAATCCAATTAGAGTCACTGGATACTGCTTCCAGCAAGCACAACACATTCAAGCAGTGGGGAACCAAATCACAACCCACTATCACCTTTCATCACACATAGTAAAGGTAAGGCAATACCATAGTTCAGATGAGAGTCCAGTTGCAATACACAGGATCTTCTGTGCAAACCGTATGTTCTGCAGTCGTGGTGAAAGTCTTGACAGGCTGATCGCACAAAAGCAAGTCTTCGGTCCTCTTCAGGCAAAATTTGTCACAAATCCAGGAAAAAGTCATAAGTTCAGATACAGTCCGATTCTATGCTTAAGGTTTCTTCACTTGGGAAGATGGAAGCAGGTAGACCAGACACATCCTTCCTGAACTCTGGCTCACTGCTGCAGGCAGCTCAGGACTTTCCCAGTGATCCAAAGGTATGATTCATTGATCCATCTGTCTATCACAACAAGGGCTCCTCCTCCAGGTCCATTTAGGTGCCAAAGGGAGAAAACTACAATTCCTATAGAAATTCACTCCCATAAGACCCCTGGGGCAGGCTCCATTTTAGAGCCCCCGAAGGTACTGATTGGTGCATACTAGGAGTCCAGAACCAAGATGGTGGTGAGTAACAGAAACGTCCATGCTGCAAAGAAGGCAGGTTAGGCAAACTACAATATCATTATCATTAAAGCAGACGAACAGCAAACAATTACAGTTTTTCACAGAGCTCCCGCTGCACAATTAGCGATGGCAAAATGGAGCAATCTGTCTGGCAGCCCAGGCAGGACTCGAGCTTAGGAACACTCAGCCCCCACCCAGAGTAGCCATACACTACAAGATAGGTGGCTCTTAAAGAGACATGCATGGAGGCTAACAGGGCACTCACATGTTAACACTTTTAAACCTGTAAAGATACAGAACACCAACCATGGCAGTGGGTATCAAGGCACATCCAAGGAAGACTTTTGGGAAGCCCCATTTATGGGGGGGTTACACATTAACAAAGCCCATGGTAAAAACTATAACTGTGTTGTTTAAAAACAAGGGGTAAATATTTCAGACATCATGTTCTGATTAAAGCAAAGATGTGAAATTCTTGAAACTCCTGTTCCAATTATGGACTCAGAGCAAATTTTAATGGGGGGTCGGAAAATTAAAATAAAATGGAGGCAAACAGATTACAGGATAATGCATCTACCAGGAAGTTTTATTTAGGAAGAGACAGAGGTTCTTTGTTTTATATGGGACAGCCCAAATCATGTTTTAAATGTGGATCTTATGGTCACTTGGGGAATGCATGTGACAGCATAAAATGTAACCATTGTTTTGAATATGGGCACCTGGCTAAAGATTGTTTAAACACTTTTAAATGTAACCTGTATGAACAAAAAGAGGCCACTCCTATGCTAAATGCATCTGGACCTCACATAATAAGGGAGAAAGCCTTTCACCTGAGAATTTCATGTCCCAGGCCCAACAAAAAGGTTCTATATAAGTTTCAGAAAAAAGATTAGAGGAAATATTACAAAATAAGAAGGCAAAAGAAGGAAAAGGACAGAGAGAAGATGATGAGCAGGAAACTGAAACAACAGTTGATAAAAAGGAAAATGGAGATGAAGTGGAAGAAGAGGCAAAATCACAAGAAGAAGATGAAAAATGGAAGTAAGTGTAGAAGTAGAAAAAGATGTGCAGGATAAAAAACAGATGCCCCCATGGAAGATTTTAAACAAGTAGTAAGAAGGAAAGGGGTAAAGAAAAGACCTAGAGAGGAAGCTAAAATAGTTAAAAAGGATAGGAAAAATCCTGCAAGTGGACTGTATACAAATAGGTACCAGATACTGTCAAAGAAAGAGAACTGGGGGCACAGACTCTGATGAAGAAGAATCAGATAGCTCATCAAATACCTTGTCTAGAGAACATCTAACTGAAATAAAGGATCAGGAAGACTCTGGTCAAAGGCAAACAAAAAGTAGGAGGACAAGATCCCAGAACAGGAGTGTTAAGGATGGACCTAAGGTTTTAGCCCTTTATTCTCTCTTCACTACCCATACCTTATGACTAATATACAAATTGCAACCATAAATGCTAACAGTATCAAAAGCCATAAAAAATACTGTCTGTAATGCAGAGCTTAGTTGATAATAATAGCCAACTAACTGTTCTACAAGATACTAGATTAAAAACAACATATGAAATAAGTAAAGCCTCAAGATTATGTATAAAAGGCCCCTCTTTCTGGTCAATAGGTCAAGGAAGATACAACGGGGTTGGGATATTATTTAATGACACAGAATTGAAACTAACAAAATTAATTGAAATAGAACCAGGTAGAGCCTTAGCATTGGACATAAACTTCAAAGAACACAGACTCAGAGTCATAACAGTTTATGCTCCACAAACAAAAGCGGCCAGAGTTAATCTCTTCTCAGAAATAAAACCTTATTTATTCACAGGAAGGACAATACTATGGGCTGGGGATTTTAACTCTGGGACATCAGTTGAGGATAGAGGTCAAAGAAACCAGAAATTGTTTTCAGATTCTAATAGTCTGAAAGACATAATAAAGACTATGAAATTAATTGATGTATTTAGACATATTAACCCAAAAGGGGGGAATACCTATTTTAAAGGGGCAACATCAACAAGAATTGACTACATTTTTGTGTCTGAACATACACATGTTAAGGACACATCTATAAAAAGCTTTGAATTTTCAGATCACTGGATGTTACAATGTACCTTACAATGAGGGAAAACACTGACTCAGGGGAAAGGAATTTGGCACAAAAACAATAGCAGGCTGTCAAGAAGACAAATTACTGTATAAATGACAGAACTATGGAAAGCTAGAATGTCAGTTAGAATTTTGTATGACAGATTAAGTGATTGGTGGGAAGATACCAAAAAAGATGTAAGCCAGTTATTTAGTAAGTATACAGGAAGGAAAGCAGGGGTAGAGTATTTGCATTATTTAAAACTAAGAAATCAATTACAAAAATTAATATCAAGGACTGAAACAGGAAAAATAGATTATAGTGCACAAATATTTTTATTTTTATTTTTTTATTTATTTAGATCTCGGATTACAAATACAAATATCAAACATACAGAAACAAATAAGAGACATACAATAAAACAGGGCACAATCATTGTGCCAAGAAATGAGGTTTGGTACACAGTGCCAAAAACAAACATTTGATCTTTACAAAGACTGTAGTACAGGAATGGAGAAAAGATTTATTAAAAATATATATGGAAGTAATGGAAATATGGTTAATACAAAAACAGAGATAATGGCAGGAATACAAACTTATATAAGAAAACAATTTGAGGAGATACCCCAAATTGAACAAGATGGAAATTTTTGGCCAGACTTGGGGATGCCAAGGCTAACAGATCAAGAAACACTAAATTTAATAAGAAAGATAGAGGAAGTAGAAGTGTTACAGGCGACATGTAAATTAAAAGATAATATAGCTCCTGGGAAAGATGGTTTAAGCTCAGAATTTTACAAAACATTTAAAGAGTAACTGATTCCGGTGTTAACTGAAGTTTTCAATAGTTGTTTAGAAGAGGGAACACTAACTACAATGGAATATGAGGCTTTGTTAATACTGATTCTTAAGAAAGAGGATAAAGCAAATTTGAAAAAACTGGAGACCCTTAAGTTTGCTAAATACAGATTATAAAATCTTAGCAAAAATACTACAAGCAAGATTAGCTATAGTATCAGGAAAGCTATCTTGCCCTTCCCAAACATGTTCAATAAAAAACAGGACAGGGCAAGATAACTTGCTTTGGCTGAGAGAATTAGTAACTAAAGGAAATCAGGGGAAAGTAAATGGGTTTTTATTAAGCATTGACCAAGAAAAGGCATTTGATTGAATAGCACATGAATATTTATTTCAAGTGTTAAAAAACTATGGGGTACCAGGAAAATTTATAGGATGGGTAAAAAGCCTATACTGTCAAGCAGCACTGACACCGTACATTAATGGTTGGTTAGGTCAACCTATTAAGGTGAAGATAGGAGTGAGGCAAGGATGTTCATTCAGTCCTTTATTGTATGTATATGGATTAGACCCCATTTTAAGGCACATACAGAATAATGAAAGGATAAATGGCATTGCGCTATACAGCCAGTGTCCTAAAATGAAAATATTGGCTTATGCAGATGACATGGCAATAATATTGCATATGTAAACAGAAGGAAATGAAGTGATAAAAGAACTAGATAGATGTTCAAATATATATGGGTCTAGAATAAACTATAACAAAAGTGTAGGGTGTCATATAGGGGAACCAGATTCTACTCCAGAAAACATAGGGGCTATATCAATTGTGATTTAGGACATTAAAATCTTAAGGATTATATCATATAAAATTGTATTAGTTTTTCCAAGTACACCCAACCAAGGTAGAAGCACCCAGGCATACATCATACAAGTGAACAGGAATACCATAAGCATGTTTGAAATATGCCATAACTGCAACTGCTAAGAGATTTGCATATTACATCCTATTCTTTTTATAAATCATAAAACCTTACATTGTAGTCACATACTTTGATCCATATCTGTATATACCAGGCAATTTTAGATTAATACCTCCTTCAACCAGGAGTCTCCAGGAACTAACTGCTCATAAAGTAATCACGAGTGTCATGGGTCAGAGTCCTCACGTCTCTTCTCATTAGGCAGACCACCCAGGTCTTTTCAGAAAGGTCATCTGAGCCTTATGACACCAGTATAGGTAGTAAGGACAGCTTGACAGTAGTATGAACAGTGTGGGGTAAATACATAGTCTACACAGACACTGGACATCCACTGCTTGAGTAGAAGATAGACATGAAGGCAATAATATTAGAAAAAGAGAAAAGACGTCACATTTTAGAATGTCGGTGGGTTTTGGGGGAGAGGGGTGGAACCGCACAAATATGTGAGTGCAAGTATGTGTCCATTTCTCATGAAATCTGAGAGACGACCTTTCCCAATCACGGAAAGTCTTTTCAAAGTAGCAGTCAAAGGCCATTGCTGCCCACCAGCAAGTGATCATGGGAGGAGTAGGCAGCCTCCATTTCATCAGTATAGATCTCTTAGCTTCCATAACTGTCACCAACACCAGGCCTTAGAGATTCAGACAATGGGCCCAGCGTAGAGACATCCCACAGCACCAATGTGGGTTGGGCAGTTGGTAGGGGTCTGCCGACTATTTTAGAGCAGTCCTCTAACACCTGCTGCCAAAACCCCTGAACTGCTGGACATGTCCATAGAATATGGAGTAATGGGCCGAGGTGTTGCACCTCCAGCATTTATCATTTTCATAATGTTCATCTTATGAAGCACTGCAGGTGTCTTATACCACCTAAGAAGGATTTTCAGCTGAATCAGTTGACTTTTGGCATCCTCTTATGCCAAGTGGGCAGCTTTCAAACAGTCACCCATTGTTGCTGGGAAAGGGGCATCGAAGTTCAGCTTCCCAGGCTGTTCGACCAGTCAACATAGTGACAGGGTTGGGCATCCTTATCCCCTTATACATAGTTCCAACTAAGCCCCTACCCTTACCGGGCTCGTGAAGGGTGGCAAGGCATTTCCACCTCCCTGTACCGGTTGGAGCAGTCAAAAGAGATGCAGTTGCGCTCTGGATTTGGAGATACCTCCAGAAGTCCTGAGTTTTTATTCCATACATCTCTCGCAGCTGCTCAAAGGACATAACTGTTGCACCATCAGGGAGGAGAAGATAAAATCTTAGGGATTATATATAGCACTCAAGGAATGTTAGAGAAAACTTGGAGGTCTGTTTACAAAAGCCATGAATTTAGTCAACCTTGGAAAGGGAAACGATATGAAAAGCCAAAAGTAATGCTGATAAAAACACCCTGATGCCCATTTTTCTGTAACAAGTTATGTTGTTTCAATACCAGAAGGCTATGAAACTAGAATATTAAGTGTGTTTTTAGGGTCTATGAGGAAAAGACTGAACCCATCAAAAGGAATATAAGTATAGAACTAAACAAGAGGGAGGGGTGGGGATGGTGAACCCTATTATTTTTCTTTAGAATAATGTTAATGCCTAGGATTAGTATGATTTTTAAACCAAATGACAAGTTATGGACACCAGGTATGAGAGAATGGTTTGAACAATATAGAATGGATTGGGAAAGAGGGAACTTACGAAAATGAAGAAAAACAAGATACTTCAGATTTTACTGTTACAATACTAAAGAAAAGAAAACAATGGGGAATAACTGTAGATATATCTACAATGTCAAGGAAAAGAATGTATGAAACTGTAGGGCTCTTTCATTTACTGACCAGATAGAATCACTGCAATGCCCAACTGAGAAAGTAGAGGTAGCAATCAAGAACATAAACTGCAGAAGAATCCCACGGTACACATGGGGATATGTGGATGAGTATTCATGGGAAGTTGGGTGTGAGGAATTCCCATAAACATAAGCAGTTAAGTGAAAGATATTACTGTATTTAAGGAATAGTTGCTGCCAGCAACAAGAAACACAGGTACATTTATTCATTGAATGTCCGGTAGTACAAGCCTTTTGGCAGTATTCGGCTAAGGAAGGATAGGAACCTCTACATCAGTCCTTGTCATATGGAGAACTGGTGTTAGGATTATATGGGAATGAATGGAAGAAGTATAACAAGAACACACTGGTTTTGATAGGGGCAATTCAAAAATACTACATCTAGCAACCCCGATGTGCATGGAACTTTCAACAAAAACAACTTCAAATGACAAATCAGAAGGAATACTGAGACATGAACTATTGAAAATATATACACAGTGAGCAGCAAGTAATCAATACAGATTCTTAGACAACTGTGGGACAATTGCAAATTCCTGGATACAGGTTAAAACAAATTCTGACCAAGTATAAGGAGTCATTATATGTGGAAGGAAGTAGGGAACCCCTTATTGTATAAAAGGGAGTAATAGTATGGAATATTACTTGGACTGTCAAACTGATGAGATTGTTGTGTTTTGTTGTAAATGTGTCCCTTGTTTCATACCTAAGTTAAGTATGTTTTGAATGTAAACTGTGTCACATTATTTTATGTTAAAAAATTCTCCTGCACTTTTCAAGCAGTGTCACGGGATCTTAAACATCCACCTGAATTACTACCAGAACACGTAGATGGGACCACGGTTTAACGCTCTCATCCGAAGCGCCTCATGCCTTAGTACACCCAAGGTCAGGTTTTATCAGGCAACAACCTACACCTCGTTGTGTTTTATTGCTTGTGTATAAATACCTGTACATAAACCTATAATTCTAAACTCAGTCCTTACTGTGTGTTGTGAATACATGAAATCTCCTTCTGCCTCTCTTCATTTTCTATGTGAACCTAAACAAGTATATGGATTATTTTAAAGGACAAAAAAACTTCAGCACAACCCACCATAAGAGATTATGAGCAAACACCAATGAGATACTTTCATTGCTTTTAATAAGGCATGTGAAACAATTCACAACATAAACATACCAAAATGTGCCATGCCAAGACCCCACTCAGGAACAGCACAGTAGAGACCCACAAGCCTCCTACTGGTTTCACTTCAGAGTCATCAGAAACATCATTTCCTTGTTATTCTGATGCAAACCTCCACTTAAACTTTAAGTATGAGGTTTAAATGAAGTGCAGCAAGAACAGGTGACCCACTGATAAAATAAAATCACACATATACAGCTGTGATCCACTAAAAATATAAAAGAAAACAACAGAAAAAGAACAAAACAGCTACACAGTGATGTTTTATATAGCATTTTGTCTAAAACCTAATTTATTATTGCAACTATAAATAATAAAATTTTATAATCTATGGGCTGGATATTCAGACTGTAGCCAGAGCAGTGGCGCAAGCCTGGCGCGAGTGCAATGGGCTGTACGGGGCCAGGACTAGGTGTTACATCAACGGTGATGCGCAATGGCTCAGCACCATTGAATATGGCAAGGTCGGTGCACATACTGCTCATAGCGCAGTGGCACTGCACCTTCACAAGCCACAGAGGAGAACGGAGATGCACCAGTGCAAGTGCAGTTGCTCTAGGTGCATCACCCGTGATATTCAGTCGGGGGCATACAAATGAGGCCATATTATATGCAAGGTACAAATGGGGCCATTTGCATGTCATTATGGCCCCATTTTCATGCATTGCGCAGGGCGGCTCCATGGAATGCGCCTGGTGCCCGATCTAGCAGCTGATTTAGGGGGTGGGTCTCTGCTGGGTGAATGTGCCCTCCACCCCATACACCCAATCGTGGGCTGTTGGAAAATATAAAGATGTACCTGGTGGTCTAGCAGTACCCTGCCATACAACTGATCATGGGCTGTTGTAAAATATAAAGATTCACCTGGTGGTCTAGCAGTACCACCCCCGCCTGATCGTGGGCTGTTGTGAAAATAAAAGAATTACCTGGTGGTCAGGTCCCCCCTCCCCACCTCACCCACAGGGGCCCCTAGCCACCCAGCACCCCCTGTCATTGGCACGCAGCAGCACACTGCCTGCATACCACCTGGCCACCCGCTGAATGACAGCGCACAGTATGATCTGTATACCTATTGGTCCACAGTGTGGACCAATGGGCTTGCAAACCATACTGTACTACAGGACCAGATATGTGAATGAAGCGGGGGGCTTCTACCACCCATGGTACGGAGTGCTGGGTGGACGGGGCCCTCTGTGGGTGGTGGAGGGGGTAAACTGACCACCAGGAATTCTTTATTTTCATAACAGCCCATGATCAGGCATATGGGTACCAATAGGCAACCAGGTGACTCTTTATTTTCACAACAGCCCACGATCGAGTTCAAAAGTTATTCAAAAACAATTTATCCCATTATAGTCAATAGGAAAGTTAAACTATGCAACAGTGTCAGAAATGCAGTTTTACTGTCTAAATGAAACATAGAACATAGAAACATAGACTTTGATGGCAGATAAGGACCACTAGGCCCATCTAGTCTGCCCATTTACCTACTACAGGATAGGCGCAGATCCTAGTTAACCAACAGCCTATATCTTCCTGCCCCCCACAAGAATTGCCTTATGTCTGTCCCATGCATTCTTGAATTCTCCCACAGTTTTAGACCCCACAACTTCCTCAGGAAGGCTGTTCCATGCATCCACTACCCTCTCTGTGAAATAATACTTCCTCACATTGCCCCTGAACCGCCCTCCTTCTATCTTTAAATCATGTCCCCTTGTTCTTGCAAGTCTCTTTTTCTGAAAGATGCTACCCTCTTGGACTTTGTTGATTCCCTTGAGGTACTTGAAAGTTTCTATCATGTCCCCCCTCTCCCTTCTTTCCTCAAGGGTATACATATTAAGCTCCTTTAGTCTCTCCTCCTCGGCTTCTCTTGCAGACCCTGCACCATTTTAGTTGCCCTCCTCTGGACTGCCTCTATCCTGTCTATGTCCTTGCGGAGATGGGGTCTCCAGAACTGGACACAGTATTCCAGATGGGTCTCACCAACTGTCTGTACAGAGGATAACAACTTCCTGTTTTCTGCTGCTGATGCCTCTCCTATACATCCCAGTATACCCCGGCCCTCCCTACTGCCTTCTCACATTGCTTGCTAACCTTAAGGTCATCTGATATGATTACCCCAGGTCCCTTTCCTGTTTTGTTGTTTTCTACCTCCCACCATTGTGTATTCTTCCCTGGGTTCTTGTTTCCCAGGTGCATTATTTGACACTTTTTGCATTGAATCCTAGCTGCCATACGCCTGACCATTCCTCCAACCTTGCCAAGTCCCTTTTCATTCTTTCCACGCCTCCTTGTGTATCAACCCTGTTGCAGATCTTTGTGTCATCTGCAAAAGGCATACTTTCCTTCCAGTCCTCTGCAATGTCACTGATGAAGACATTAAAAAGGACTGGACCCAATACTGAGACCCTGTGGTACCCACTGGTAACCACCCTTTCTTCAAGTGGACTCCATTTACAATTACCTTCTGTGTCCTGTTGTCCAGCCAATGTTTTACCCAGGCTACCACCCTGGGACCCACTCCCAGGCTGGTTAATCTGACTAATAATCTTTTGTGTGGGACTGTGTCAAATGCCTTGCTAAAGTCTAGGTAGGCCATGTCACAGCCCCTCCTGGTCTACTACTTTGGTCACCCAGTCAAAAATCTATTAGATCTGTCTGACATGACCTTCCCGCGTGAACCCATGCTGCCTTGGATCCTGTGCTCCACTGACCTCTAGGTACTCAATTATTCTTTCCTTCAGAAGTGACTCCATCACTTTCCCTACCACAGAGGTCAGACTGACAGGTCTGTAGTTTCCTGCCTCTGTCTTGGTCCCACTTTTGTGAAGGGGAATTACATCCGCCTTCCTCCAGTCCTCGGGTACCACACCATCCTCCCATGATTTATTAAAAAGAGTAGCCAGTGGTTTCACTAGTTCCTTCCTTAATTCTTTTAGAATTCTGGGGTGAATTCCATCAGGACCCATTGCTTTGTCCACCTTCAGTTTTAGGAGTTCTTGCAGAACCCTTTCTTCTGTGAAAGGACGGATCGACCCCCATCAAGAGTGCTTCTGTTAATTGGTTAGGCACTTCCCCTCCTCTTTTGTGAATACTGAGCAGAAATATTAGGTTTCAGTATTCCTGCTTTCTCACTGTCCCCTCTGCCCACCCACCGTTCATTCTATTCAGCCTCACTATCCTCCTTTGTCTTTCGCTCGCTGATGTACCTGTAAAAGATTTTATCCTTCTTAACTGGATGGCTATCTTTTCCTCAGTTTGGGCCTGCTATTCTGACTTCCCTCCCTGCTTCTCTTGCCTTAACTGGTACAGCTCTCCTGTCCTGCTCCTTCTGTGTTTCCTTATACTTCCAGAATGCTATCTTTTCTTCCTGACTTTCAGCCACCTCTCTTGGGAGAACCATAGTGGCTTTTACTTTCATTTGATTTGTTTATTTGCTTTACACAAGAAGC
Organism: Neoceratodus forsteri; assembly: GCA_016271365.2. Lineage (NCBI taxonomy): Eukaryota > Metazoa > Chordata > Ceratodontiformes > Ceratodontidae > Neoceratodus > Neoceratodus forsteri. The sequence continues at coordinate 30,060,798 of CM028137.1, read as the reverse complement.
TTGTTGCCTCTGTGATGGCAGTTTTGATAATTCCCCATTGTTGCTCCACACCTCCTTCTAGCCTGTTTGCTAGTGCTTTCTGAGGCACTCTCCCATCTTGCCAAAGTCAGCCCTCCTAAAGTCCAGTACCCTCACTTTTGTATGGCTTGACTCTGTAGCTGAGTTTAACGTGAACCACACTGTTTGATGGTCACTTGTCCCCAGATGGCAACCCACTTCTAGATCTGAGATCCTCTCACTGCCCCCGTTTGAGAGTACGAGGTCTAAAAATGACCCTTTTACTTTCATGATTCATCCATTTTTTTCAGTTAGTGGTCAGAAAAGTGCTTGGCATTTAAATTTGGGACCCTCTAGGGACACAATTATTGTTGTGTTCACCTAGTTGAGTCCTGAGGATGCTAAGTATGTTTTTGGGGGTAAAGACCCCCAGAAATATGTTTTAAATTTTTGTAAAAGTAGTGTTGCAAAGTACTTTCATAAATGCAACACTTTTGTGATTTTTCATGTAAATGTCGGATTTTGAATGTAATTTATGATGCCAGTATGCCGCCAAACACAGGGGAAATCTTTGCCACCCTGCTGTAAAACAACAGTTTGGTGTTTTGGGCTGAAATTTGTAGGGAAGAAAGCTAACATTCCACAGATGTGCCTTTTGGTGGTTTGGTGCCAAAATATTACTGGGCTGCTAAGTTACGTAGTCCAAAGCTGACGATTTTTCCCAAAGGATAACATTACGGCGTCCGCCGTGCCTTTTGGGTCCCATATATTGAAAACGGTTTGAGATATGGACTTTTTGTCGTAAAAATGCTTAGGAAACTCATAAAAAATATGAGATTTAAATTTTTTTTTATGTAGTACGGTTCCTGAGATATAAGCAATTTAGTATTCCAAGTGCTCATTTTCTGGTCCGAGGGCCATTATTATGCCCACATTATTTGAATTCACTGTGATTGTGGATGCACCTGTTTGGGGCAGAAAGCATGTGCGTTTGCATTACTGTTAGCGTTACCATTTCCGTTTTCGCCTACATTTCCATTACTGTTTGTGTTAGCATTTCTGTTTGAGTCACCATGTCCGTTACCATTTGCATTTCTGTGTGAGCTTACATTTGTGTTATCTTTTGCGTTACTGTTAAGTTTTGGATTACCATTTGCATTTGCGCTACCAATTGCATTTCCGTTTCCATTTGCTTCACTATGTGCATTACCATTTGCGTTTGCGCTTTTGTTTGCATTACTGTTTCCTTTTGCTTTTCTGTTTGCGTTAACATTACCATTTTCATTCTCGTTACCATTTGCGTTACCATTTACATTTCCCTTACCATTAGCGTTTGCGCTTGCATTTCCATTATCGTTTGCATTCAAATTTCCATTTGCATCACTGTTACCAATACCATTTGTGTTTGAATTTGCATTTGTGTTACTGTTTGTGTTAATGTTTCCGTTTGCATCACTGTTACTGTAAACGTTACCGCTTCACTTTGCATTTCCATCAACGTTAGCATTACGGTTAGCGTTACAGTTTACATTTACATTTGTGCTTGCATTTCCATTAACGTTTTCGTTACTGGTTCTATTTGCATCACTGTTACCATTTGCGTTTGTGCTTGCATTTGCATTATCGTTTGTGTTTCCATTTACGTTTCTGTCACCGTTACCATTAGTGCTTCACTTTGCATTTCCATCAATGTTAGTGTTACGGTTAGCGTAACTGTTTGCATTTACCTTTGTGCTTGTGTTTCTGTTAACATTTGTGTTAACATTTCCTTTAGCTCACCTTTACCGTTACTGTTTGCATTTCTGTTTGCAGTTGCATTTGCATACCCGTTTGCATTTACGTTTGTGTCTATGTTAGCATTACTATTACTGCTTTTCTTTGCATTTCTGTCAACTTTAGCATTATGGTTACTGTTATCATTTGTGTTTACATTTGTGCTTACATTTCCGTTACAGTTTGCGCTAGCATTTCTGTTTGCATCACCATTACCGTTACTGTTTACGTAGCATTTCTGCTTGAATTTGCATCACCGTTTGTGTTTGAGCTTATGTTTGCATCAACATTAGCGTTACTGTTACTGCTTCACTTTGCATTTCCATTAATGTTAGCACTACCGTTACCGTTTCCGTTTGCACTTGCGTTTGCATTACCATTTACATTTGTGTTTCTGACACTGTTTGCATTATGGTTTGTGTTTGCGCTTGTGTTTCCTTTATCATTTGCATTTCCATTTATGTTTGCAGTACCGTTACTGTTAGCATTTGCAGTTATGTTACAGTTACCATTACCATTTCCTTTTGCGTTTGCATTTGTGTTACAGTTACCATTAGCATTTGTGTTTCACTCACCGTTACCATTACTGTTAGTGTTAGCATTACTGTTACAGTTATTACACAGATGTGGGCAGCATGGTGGGAGCATGGGACCCAAAGGGCCCTGCACTCCCACCCCTACCTTCCATTCACTATTTATATTACACATTCTCAAAATGAAGGGAAATTCATGGTAAAAAAATCCATTTAATGCATCAATTAGGGTTGTTCCACAGTGACAAAAGTGAGGAAATTCAGTGTTAGGGTTACCACTCCTTGCACCCCACACCCACCCCATCCCCACCAACAGGCATCAGGGTGTGCATTGTAGTCATCGGGCCTAACTCTCACCCCATTCTCCTATACTGCACCACCTCAGCTTATTCACACATGGAATGGAGTGAGAGTTAGGCCCGATGACCCCAACTCACACCTCGATGCCTGTTGGTGGGGCCGGGGTAGGTGTGGGGTGCAAGTGGTGGTAACCCTAACACCAAATTTCCTCACATTTTTTTGCTGTTGAACAACCCTAACTGATGCATTAAATGGAGTATTTTTGCCATGAATTATAGTGGCATGGTAGTGCCACTATAGTTAGGGTTCAGTACCCCATTTAAGGTTAAACTCTGAAAATTGGCAGCTTAATAACTTTGCCACTGTATGGTGGATTTGCCTGAAATTTGGCATGCATGGAGTGGTACCATAGATTTCTGGATCGTTGGATGTACAGGTGTGGAGCTACAGAGAGCCGATAAATGCACAAATTACACATTTTTGTGCATTCTTTGCTCGTGCCTACAGGTTGTACGGTCTGTGTGACTGGTCTGAAACCTTCAGGGAACATGCAGCCCGGGTCCCCGGTGTGCCTTTCAAAGATTTTGTGAAAAAATATCAAACGGTTCAAATGTTATTCAAAAAACAAGTTTCCTATTATAGTCAATAGGAAAAGTTAACAAAATATGCAAGTGTCACAAATCCGCCGTCTTGTTTTCAGTTGGTGTTCAGGGAAATGCTTGGCATTTCAATTTGGGACCCTTTAGGGACACAATTCCTGCTGTGTTCAGCCAGTCGAGTCCTGAGGATGCTAGCGTTTGCTTTAACATTACCATTTGTGTTTTTGCGTTTGCGTAGTGCAGTGCAAAACATTATGTTTTTGCTATTTTTCTGCACTGTCTTCCATGACACATAGCACAGCCAGTGTGTGGTTGATTGGTCTGAAACTTGACAGGTGGAAAGACCTTTGTTCAAGGAACATGCCAGTTTTTTTTTGGTGAAAACATGTTGTTCCGTTCCAGAGTTATGGCCATTTGAAGTTGGCCCGCTTCACTGTTACTGATTTTTCAGCCGCCAGGTCTACCATTTTAGTGGATTTTCAGCTGCAATTTCCGCCATTTTGTGGTGGAAGACTTCTTAAAGGTACAGAAACATAAAAATATATTATCTCTGGAACGGTTTGGTCTTTTCACATGAAATTTGGAAGGTGCTGAGTGGATGTCCTGGAGATGTGAATTATGCTGTTTACATGTTTGAAAAATAATTTGCTGTGGAGATACTGCATAACGCAGTTAACATTTTGTGCATAGCATTCTGCATGGTGCTACTGCCTTTAAATTTATAGCGTAGGTAGTCCTCATGGCACAGAGGAGCCTTGCAGTGGTTTTGTGTGTAAAACACTAATAGGTGTGGAATTATGTCACTCCGATGAATGAAAATTTGGTTCATTATGCGTCAATAACTTCTGAACTGTGTCTCCGATTTGCCTGGCACTTGGAATGTACAAAGATTTATAATTTAGCTTTCACTGTGGCAATTTTTGGGCCACTGACATGGTTGCTGAACTGTGCATGTTACATTGTTTGCTTGTGGTGCTGTGTGACTGTTGAATGGATGTACACACAATTCTGGACACACAGTGTGCCATGGTACATGTCTTCATTTAACAATTTTCATTTCAGTCGGTCATACAGTTTTTGCTCAGCGAAGTGACAAAAAAATCACATGGTGGGGGGCCTGCGCTCCCAGCACCACATTCCATTCACTATTTGTGGTGCACATTCTCAAAAAGAAGGGAAATTCATGGCAAAAAAATCCATTTAATGTATCAATTAGGGTTGTTCCACAGTGACAAAAGTGAGGAAATTCAGTGTTAGGGTTGAAAACCCTAACTCATGCATCCACTCCACCACCACCACCACACACACACACACATACATGCAAGTAGAGGAAGGACCAAGGCAACACAACCAATCACACACAATCAGCAGCAGGTAACAGGAATAACATACAACTATCTAAACCATGAAACCACACACCCATGCTCCCATTGGGCTGTGGCATGGGGTCATCACTGCTAACTCCAATCCCGGACATTCCACACACCACAAAACACATATCACAATGGACAACTGGGAATCTTGGGCCACACGCTGCCACCAACACATAATACAGACTACACATATGGTATTTTGGGGTTTGCAAGATTCAAAACAGGATTTTGCACATTCCATGAAATACTTTTGAAAATCACTTTCGCAAATGCGACAATGTTGTGCTATGCATTTGCAACACTTTCATGTTTGTGACAGTATTTTGTGACTCTATTTTGCATGCTTTTGCAAAACTTCCATTTGCCACACTTTCGTGTTTACGACAGTATTTTGCGACACTATTTTGCATGCTTTTGCAATGCGACACTGCTGAGTCTTCCGTTTGCGACACTTTCTTGTTTGCAGCAGTATTTTGCAACACTACTTTACATGCTTTTGCAAATGTGAGACTTTTAGTGCTTCCATTTGTAACACTTTCATGTTTGCAAAAGTATTTTGCGAAAGTATGCTTCTAATGACTGCACATCTTTGCCATCATCCTGCAAGTAAACGGTTGGGTCCTTTGGGCTGAAATTTGCAGGGTGGCAAGACCTGGTCCCAAAGATGTGCCTTTTCCTGCTTTTGTGCTAAAATACTTAAAAATTACAAAGTTACACTGCTCCAAAATTGAGCAATTTGCCATGGACTAACATTGCAGTGCCCATGATGCCTTTCGCCACCCATATGTTGAAAACAAAGCGAGGTACACCGTTGTCGCTACTGCCAGCTAGGTTCACCTTTATGTGTACTACTCTTGTAGAACAACTTTGCAAATAATATATGATATCTGAAGTTGGACTTCTCCACTTCCTACAGTAACACAGGTATACACCTCTTGCTGGATGTCTGTGATTGGTTGTGTTGTCTTGGTCCTTCCCTTTCTTGCATGTATGTGTGTGTGTGGTGGTGGGGGGGTGGGGGGAATGTGCAGTTAGGGTTTTGGACCCTAACAGTGAATTTCCTTGCTTTTGTTGCTGTGGAACAACCCTAACTGATGCATTAAATAGAGTTTTCTGCCATGAATATATATAGATATATATAATTGAAAAAAACTTCATTAATGCACCATTAGGGTTGAACCATCAAAAGTAGGGAAATGCAACCTTCGGTTCTCAAGGGTAAGACCACATCTCCATTGTGCATGCAGGAACAGGTATGGCAGATGTGTTTTGGCGTTGTGAACCCTAATGCTCACCCCATTGTCTTGTACTGTACCTGTCTTTCCTTACTCATGGAATGGGTGAGCATCAGAGTTTACAATGCCAAAACACATCCATCATACCTGTTCCTGCATGCACAGGGAGTGCGGTCTTATGCTTGGGAAACCTAAGATTGCATTTCTCTATTTTGATGCTTCAACCCTAATGGTGCATTAGCAAAGTTTTTGCAATTAATTTCCTTACTTTTCAGATAGCTTACTTTTATTCTTATTTGCCTATAACATTTGCATTTTTTCTTACTTTGACCCAAAATTTTGAACATAATTTTCTTATGACCCCTCTTCATAAACCCCATAGGTGAAAATGTTCAAATCTGAGGCAAAATGCCATTTCACGTCACTTGTGCAAAAACACATTTCAGGCAGGAAGTGAAAAATGACAGCTCAACTATTCAAGAGATAGTGTGAAAAAATTGCACTACTGAAAATTTGGAGTGAAAATATTGAAAATTGCCAAAGTTATGCATGTGTGTAGAAGTATTCCAATGACTGCTCATAAGTCTGCCACTTTTAGGAATATTTTCACAAGATTTTCAACATGGGACCCCACCTCATGAACAGTGGCACTGTCTTTTCGTTACTTTGTCATGAAAGGTGATTTCATGCAGCGACCGCAAAATCACCTTCCGGGGCTGAATAATGAAATGACAGTCATAGTGGTCATGAGGTGGAGTCCTAAATTGCGCACATTAAACATTTGGTGAAAAAATACCTAAAAATGGCAATGATATCAACATAAGTTCAAATTGCCATTGAAATACATTATACGGCACTTACTGTACCTTGATTCTTCAGTTCATGGTTTGCCTTTGAAGAGTGCAGACATGACCCATCCACAGAAGATAATAACAGAATACCTCCAGAGGTAAGTATGGGGTAAGGGGATGTGGGGTGGTGGGTGCTAGAGAGAGGGTGGGGCTGGGGGGGATGGAGGGGACAATGAAGGACTGTTTTCTTTATTTCAGGACCAAAACAGACAAAAACACATTGGGGGGACAGTTTTTTCTTTACAGGAAACAAAAGGATAAATGTGGTCACACTAGGAGTGGGCTCCCCAGTGTTCCACACTTTTGGGGGGTGTTGCAGTGCTGAAATGGGAATTGGCCCCCCTGACCTTGGGAATTAAAAATAAAACAGAATGGACTAGGGGGAGCATCTGACACCGGCAGTGTGCATCCCAGTGTCAGAGTTAATGAAATAAATAAATGAACAGGGTGGGGGTGCCAATACATACCAGGAAGAGGGGAACAGTGGTCAGTGAATGGTGACTGGGGGGTTCCACTAGACACCAACATTTTCAGACAGCAACACAAAGCAAAAAACTCCATTAATGCATCAGTAAGGGTTGATTTCCACACCAACAAAAGTGTGGAAATTTGACATTAGGGTTTCCAGTCCTACTACCACATGCCCCACCCCCCACCCACCACACACGAACAGGCATTGGGGTGTGTGTTGGGGTCATCAGGCCTAACTCTCACCCCATTCCATTTGTAAACAAGCTGAGCTGGCACAGTATAGGAGAATGGGGTGACAGGCCTCACAACCCCAACACACACCCCAATGCCTGTTCATATGTGGAGGGTGGGGGGTATGAGGCATAGGGTAGTAAGGTTGGCAACCCTAATGTTGAATTTCCACACTTTTGTTGGTGTGGAAATCAGCCCTAACTGATACATTGATGGAGTTTTTTTGCAATGAATCTCCCTTCTTTTTGAGAAAGTGAAATGTTAGTTATATGGAATGCATAGGTGTGAGACATGATATGGTCAGATACTATATTTCCAGAAATTTCATGAAATATTAAAAGAGATTCTCCCTGGTGGCCCATAGTGGTGCTGCAGGCAGGCAAGAAATTTCCAGATACTGTATATCACAGACATTTCAGGAAATATCTGACCATGTCTATGTCTGCCACTGTAACTGTCTCCTCAAGTTTGCAAAATGGAATCCATAGGTAGGAGTGTGGGCCCTCCGGGTCTTGCACTCCCATCCATGCATGAGTATGTCCTCAGGTTTGTAAAATGGTATCCAAAGATGAGAGCGCAGGCCCTCTGGGTCCTGCATTCACACCCACCCATAAGTGTAGTGCTCCCAATTTAGCATAAATAGTATATACAGGTGGCAGCACAGGCCCTGTGGGCCATGCGCTCCCACCTACACATAAGTGCAGACACATAGCAGAGGCCTAGAGGCATTCAAAGCAACCCTCATAATGCATATTTGCCAATATCTCAGTAATCATAGCAAGTGAGGAAAAAATACTTTCGCAGTTGTATTCATGACCTACCCAGCTCCACACATGCTTGCTGTAGTATACCTAGAGGTGTCTAAGCTATGTTTGGTGAAAAATCTGTATCTCAAACCATTTTCGAGGTACAGGCACCGAAAGGCAAGGGGACCGCCACAATGCAATCCTATGGGAAAATTCACAACTTCAGAGAGTTGTAACTCTAGAACCAGTGTAACTTTTTTTCAACAAACCAGCAGAAGGTACATCTGTGGTGCAAAGGATTGCCACCCTGCAAATTTCAGCTCAAAAGTCCAAACTGTGTAGTGGCAGTGAAATGACAAATAAACCATGATTTTGGGGAGAGTACAGGACTGTCGCAAATTGTGAACATTTTGCAAATTTGCAAAAGTGTCATACTCCTATTTGCAACAGTACAAATGGCTGCATCAAAATACACATATTTCCAGGTCTTTTGGAAAAAAACTAAAGCATGGATGCTATTCCTAGGACCCCGTTTAGGTAAGCTCAACAGTTGATGTTTACCTAGGGGCACTATTTTTGAACTATGTTTTCTCCACTGCTAACTGAAAACAAGTTGATGGTGGCATGACACTACTGAGAGCATTTGCAACAGAAAAAGGTACATTTGCGACACTACAACTTGCTTTCATATGGAACATATATTTTTTCCCATAGGATATAATGGGAAATGTTAAACTTTAATAACTTTTGAACTAAATAATATTTGTTCACCAAACCTTCAAAAGGCACTTCCCTGACCCAATCCCCATATACCCTAAGCATTCAGACCAGACGGACAAACCACTCGGGCTGTAGAGAAGAGCTAAGAATTTGCAAAAGTTGAGGATTTTTCCCACTTTTTGATGCACAGCAGCTTCGCAACCAAATATCTGACCAGAATGAAAATTTCTAGATCTAGAGCTCTATCACATGACAACGAGCAAGCCAAATTTCAGGTAAACTGGACAAATGGTTGCAACGTTATTAAAGTTCAGAATTTTGGGTTTAACATAGAAGTGGTCATGCAACCCTAACTATACCTGCCCTACCAGACAGGTAAAATATATTATACTGACATGGTAGTGACAGTATAGTTAGGGTAGCCTAGCCACTTCTATGTTAAACCCCAAATTGTGTACTTTAATAACTTTACAACTGTATTGCGGATTTGCCTGAAATTTTGTATGCACAGTCATGCACCATAGATCTCTGGATAAGACAAGTTTCGTTCCAATTGGATATGCAGTTGCGGAGCTGCAGAGCACCAAAAAAAATGTCAAAATCCACTTTTTGGGCTATTTCTTTGCTCAGGGCCACAGCCCAAACAGTTTGTCTGTCTGGTCTGAAATTCTCAGGGAATATGTAGTCTGAGTCACTGATGCGCCTTTTGAAGATTTGGTGAAAAAATATTAATCTGTTCAAAAGCTATTCAATTTTAAAGTTTTCCAGTTATAGTCAATGGGAAAAAATATATTTGCCTCTCGAAAGCTGCCGGCAGTACATTTAACTGTTGCAAATGCCCTCAGTAGTACTGCTGCCATCTTGTTTTCAGTTAGCAGTGGAGAAAAACAGCTGTAGTTCAAATTTGACTGCCCCTACATACATGCTGATAGTTATGTTTATGTAATCGAGGCCTGAGGAACACAATGCTGGCATCAGAATTTTAAAATTCCCCTTGGAAATATGTTTTCCAGCATCAGACCCCCGGTACTGTCACAAACTGCAAAAGAACGGATGTGACACTTTTGCAATTTACAACACTTTTGCACACGTTCTTTTGCAAATTTTGTCAAAGTGTCACAATTTGTGACACCACTCACCAGGAAACACTATTTCTGTGTCACCTCATTGCAACTAAATGGTTAGGGCTTTGGAGCTGACATTTGCAGGGTGGAAAGCCCTTGTGCTACAGATGTGCCTTTTGCTGCTTTGGTGAAACACTTTACACTGGTTCCATAGTTACGGCATTCTGAAATTGAGAAATTTCCCATAGGATAACTTTGCAGCATCCATGGCCCCTTGTGGCACCTGTATCTCAAAAAAGATTAGAGATATGGATTTTTTGCTCTGCGTGCTTGGAGGTTTCCAAGTCATGATTACAACTGCCGTGGAATTTTTTCATAGTTGCTAGGGTTACTGAGATATTGCCAAATGAATGTTACAAGGGTTTCTTTTCATGACTGTAGGGCTGAAGTATGTCTGTACTTATGTGTAAGTGGGAGTGCGGGGCCCAAAGGGTCCATGCTCCCACATATGCAAACCATTATGCAAAAACGGGCTGCATGAGGGGAGCATGTTCCCACAACCACATACCAGTTACATAATACTTTCTCAAAAAGAAGGAAAATTCATTGCAAAAAAACTCCATTAATGCATCAGTTAGAGTTGATAGTACAGCGACAATAGTTTGGAAATTCGATGTTAGGGTTCCCACCCCTCTCACCCCAACCCCATCCCCCCACTCTCCACACTGTCAGGGTGTGCCATGGGGTCATCAGGCTTAATTCTCACCCCATTCTCCTATGCTGTACCATGTCAGCTTGTTTACACATGGAATGGGGTGAGATTTGAGCCCTGATGACTATGCTCAACGCTCTGTTGGTGTGTGGAGTGTTACAGGGTGGGGGGTGGGTAGGTGGAACCCAACATCAAATTTCCAAACGTTTGTCACTGTACTATCAACCCTAACTGATGCATTAATTCAGTTTTTTGCAATGAATATATATAATATACATGGCAAATATGTAACTCTAAAAAGACAAACAAAACATCACCCAGATATTAGAAACTGTGCCAATCAAAGGAAATAAAAAGGTGAATGAATAGAGAATGGTGTATAGGTACCACCAGGACAGGAATCCAAAATGACTGCAAAAAGTAAAGAGCAGTGAAATCATCTCTTTGGTGCTTGATCATAATCTGTTTTGGTGGGTAGTGCTGGAGTTTTGGCTTTTTTGTTCTGATTATTCTCCTGTGCACACCCATCCAGCAGGGCTGCTTTTTGTTCTCTCATTTTGCTGACTGCTATTTATTTTCCTTTTCTCAAGCTCTCTTGCATCATCATCATCATCATCATCATCATCATCATCATCATCCCCCCAACATCAGTGCTACCATGGGGAGTACTACCTAGGGGAGCAGGGGTGGGTGGGTTGGAACAGTTGAGGAGGAAGTTGTACATTGCCCTTGGGTATGCTGCTCCTCTCCAATGTCCTACATAGCCTAGCCAGCTATGATAAATGTTTTCCTCAGAATTTCTCAGTCTCAGCAATGCAGCAGCAGTATAGCTCTCTCATTTTTCTGAATGCTATTTATTTTCCTTTTCCCAAACTCTCTTACCATCATCATCATCATTCCCCCAACATCAGTGCCACCATGGGGCGTACTACCCAGGGGAGCAGAGGTGGGTGGGTTGGAACAGTGGAGGAGGAATTTGTATGTTGCCCTTGAGTATGCTCTGCTCTGGTGTCATCCATAGCCCAGTCAGCTATGATATGTGTTTTCCTTGAGTTTTCTCAACTTCACCAATGCAGCAGCATCATAGCTCTCTCATATTTCTGACTGCTGACCCCACTAGCAGTGCCGCCATGGGGAGTACTACTTAGCAGAGCAGGATTGGGTGGGCCAGGGTAGGAACAGTTGATGAGGAAGGTGTTTGCCTGACTCTGAGCCACTTGGTAAGGTGCCCTGCCACACTCATCCTGAAGATTCTGTTTAAAGTAATTGTTCATTGCTTTCCATGTATTTTAACAGCATACGTTAATAGTACATGAGAAGCCATATAAAATAAAATGTATTTTGACCCTCAGAACCCTTCATTTAATTTCAGCCCAAATCAGGCCAATTAAAGTTTTGCTCGGCCTGGCTCGAAATTGGCCTGTAGGGCCAAATTTGCCTACTCACACAGCCCTAGTTCTGATGGGGTGCTGTGGCATGCAATGTGCATTCAGTTCTCCCAGATGAATGGAAACATTTTCTAGCAACTTCATAGTAACAGCCCTGTGTTTTCGTAGAAACCTGCATTCTGTCCTATGGCATGCAAATGCATTTTATATTATAGAAACAATGGCAGACTATGGAAATATCTGTTTCATGTAGATTGATCCTTATGGTTAAAAAATACAGGAATCCCAGTAGATCTGGGGTCCCAAGTGCAATGGACACAGATGTTATCCAGGTTAAACTACAGAAGCTGCATCCCCAGCCAATAGGGGGTTATGTTTTCATGCTGTTCCACCATGTAAGACTAGGTTTTCAGCTACGCAGAGGTCAGCAGAGATCTGAATTGTGTTTCATTTGTAAAAGTGATATACTGTAAACAAATGAATTACAGCATTGCCTATTAGTGAGTTGTGCTGGTATGTAATGTGTGTGTGTGTGTGTGCTCGCGCGCGCGTGCACACATGCATGTGTGCCAGTGTCTGTACATGTTGGAGTGTCTGTGAATGTGCATGCATGTGCTTGCATGTGTTTGAACACAGGCATATGTGTGTGTGCACGCTTATGTGTATGCATGTGAATGTGTGAGCAAGTGTGTGTGTAACTCAAGTGTATGTGTGCCCTTGTGTGTGTGTGTATGTACCTTTCAGCTGGTTATTGCAGGCTAGTAGCAATTGTTTAAGAACGTGCTACTAAAGGAAACGGTATTACTCTAACAGAATGTAATTGCACCTCAAGGTATTTTTAATTTGTATTTATTTACTGGTTTATCGATTACTTATTTATGTTTAACATTTTTAGGTGCTGCATTATGTGAAAAATGTCCATTTTCAAACAAGAACTGGTGAAGAAATATTGTTTGATGTGAATGGAGATGCAGTGACCATGTTTGATATGATTAGCATTCAGATGTTCCCCGACGACACCTATAGGCTGGTAAAAGTTGGCAGACCCAACCCGAAGGCAGAGCAAGGCGAGGAAATGAGTATCAATGTGAGCGCCATCTGGTGGCCGGAGCAATACTCCCAGGTTAACTTTCTGTATTTCCTGCATATGAACAGAACAGGAATAATGTCTGACACATCCTATAATTTCAAAAGCACAGTAGTGGTGGCTCTTTTGAAAGTTTTTCAACACAAGTATCACTGTGTGCACATGCCTCAGTAAATACACTTGGAAAGTAGATGTATAGCTGCTGTGGTGTTAAAAGTCAGCACGCTAGAAAACAACTTTTACTCTAGTTCCTGTAGACTCACATTATTTATTTATTTAGTGAAGAGTTTCACAAGGAAAAGCACACTGAGTAATCAAGTTGCTCATCTCCCGGTGCATCCTGGGGGAGAGGGTAAGGGATTTACATAGACAAGACACAATAGATAATGACAATGATAAATTAACACAAATATAGTGCATAAACACAAGTGCAAGTCATATAAGTGCATTACAACAGGGTGAAGTGCATACAGTGAGTAGCATGCATTAGTGAATTGTAAAAAGACAGTGATTTGGCAATTAATGGTTACAGAGATAATGACTGACAAAGCATAATAGGTGCTAACTTCAACATCAGGGCAGCAGAGATGTAAGAAAGAGAAAACTAAGAATTAAGTCCCTAGGTACGTGAGTAATCACCCCTTTGGGGAGATGCATGTGGGCACACATAGGTTTCCCTGAGCCACGTAAAGGGGATAGGCTGAAGGGGAATATTAATTTTGAGGGGAAAAACAAAACTTATTTAAGAGCAGGCACAATGAGGAGTGAAGAAGTTGTGCAGGGCTGAGGAGATAGCATGACAGGATGAGGAGTGTCTTATTTGCTACGGTAGTGAGTTCCAAAGTTTAGGGAAGTGGTACGAGAACATTGCCTGTCCTGCTGAAGTGGATCAGTGAGGGACTACCAAAGTGCGAGTACTGTTTGATCTGGGGGAGTGAGAGGGAGTGGGAGGGGTACATAGTGAGTTGCAGAGATTGGCGAGGAGATCCAAACCAGAACTTGAAGATAAATTTAGCAACATGGGAAAGATGTCTGTTGGTAAGTGAAGGGAAAGTAAGAGAGTGGTAAAGTTTGCAGTGATGAGTGAGTGGGGGAAGTCCAGTGTGAAGTGGCAGAAGGAGTTAAAGAGGGCATCCAACCTGGTTAGGGAAGTCTTTGAAGCAACACAGTAGACTACATCACAGTAGTCAGAAATAGGGAGGATCATCTTCTTGACTAATTTACACCTTGCCCTCAGCAGTAGGCAGCTACAGTTCCTGTTTAAGGTGTATAGCTTGGAGTGCAGTGTTGTAGAATAGTGTCAACATTCCCAGAGAAGTTGAGGTGTTGGTCAAGCCAAACCTCAAGGGTATCTGAAGGATGATGTATCTTCAAGTATGATCCCATCATGGGTGTGGGAAAAGGACATGGAGGGAAGCCTAGAGAGTCTCTGTCTAGTACCGAAAGTCATGGAAACAGTCTTCTTGGCATTTAGAAAGAGCAGATGAGAGTAAAGCCATTTCTGAATCTCACAGATATTATGCTAGAATCTGGCTGCTACATCAGAGGGTGACTGTCCCGAGGAGAACAGGACAGTATCATCCACATACATGTGGATAGAGGATGAAGTGCAGACTGAAGGGAGGTCATTTATGAAAATGGAGAACAGCCAAGGGCCTAACACTGAGCCCTGTGGAACACCAGTGTTGATAGGGAGAGGAGGGGATATGGAATCTGCTATTCTAACAGATTGCATCCACCCTACAAGGTAGGCCCTGAACCAGTTATTGGCAGAGTTGGACATCCCCATTGAAGTGAGGTTATCCAGAAGGAGGGAGTGAGAGACTGTGTTGAAAACCTTAGCGAGGTCAACAAAAATGGCAACGGTAATTAGTCCACTGTCCATCCCTGAGAGGATAGAATCAGTAAGCCTAAGTAGGAAAGTTGTGGTACAGTGATACTTCCAGAAACCAGATTGGAAAGGTGTGACGAAGTCAGTGTCTTACAGAAAGGAGGACAGCTGAGTGAGAGCTAAGTGTTCTTGGAGCTTGGCAAGGATAGGGAGAAGGGATATAGGGCGGCATTTTCCCGGTGAGGAAGGATCACCACCATTGGGTAGGGGTAGGACGATAGCATGTTTTCAGGCCACTGGGACAGTTTCAGAAGAGAAAGAGAGATGCAGAATCATAGACAGCAGAAATGAGATGGCAGAAATAGATAGGTATAGTAACTTAGGGTTCCGACCATCAGGTGAGCTGCCTTTAGAGGGGTTGAGTGCTAGAAGGACATCCATTGTGTCAGCTGGAGAGACTTGGGAAATAAAAACACACTCAGTTATTGGGTATTTACTGGGAGTAGGTGATGAAATGTGGGGGAGGAGGGAGGACAGGAGAGTAGAGGTGCAGGAGATGAAATAGGAGTCGAATTCAGCTACAATGTCAGGGTGGTCAGATACCAGTGAGTCATTTATTTTGAGGAGTGGGGTAGGTGGTTTAGAAGGGGGTGTGGAGAACAATTGGGCGGAAATACTCTGCTTTGGCCGACCTGATGGTTTTGGTGCAGGAGTTCCATAGTGAATGGTATGCAGTGAATTCCATTTCCAGCTTAGAAGCTTTGTGGGTTTTCCAAGCTTGGTCTTGAGCTCGTAGGCAGGCTAGCAATTTGGGGGAGACCCAGTGGAGGTGATTACCTCGAACTCTAGACCACCTTATAGGGATATGGTGGTTCCAGGCATTAAAAATTTAAGTTTGAAATACTCCAGAGCTGCATCCGCTGAGTCAGTTGTGGAGATATGAGTCCAGTCAATTTTGGCTAGGTCAAAGAGGAGAGGGGCAAGGTCTAAGGATTTGTATGATTGTGTGTACAGGATTTTATGGGGTGCCTTAGGCCTGTGGATTTTTTGTACCATATAAATTATATGGTGATCACTTAAGAGTGTCAGGTAATAGGCCAGATTGTATGACCCTATGTGGATGGAAAGTGAGGGTCCAGTCTATCAGGGTATGATTATGGGTTTTTCGAATTAACCGGGTTAGTTCATTGATTAGTTGTGTTAGGTTATGTGCAGCTAAGTTTGTACGTATTTTGCTTTGAGAGGGTGTCAGCCAACTGAGGTTGAAGTCCCCAAAGATATACAAAGATACATAGCTTGCCCTAGGACGTGAGGGATGCTATGGTGGAAATGAGGTCAGCAGCAGTGGGGAAGGGGAGTCCAGGGTGACAGTATACCCTGGCAACAAAAATAGAGTCTGAGAATGGCAGGGATAGCGTGATAATGAGTGCTTCGCAGGTGACTGGGATGGATGAAAACAGAATGGTATTATACCGGATAGAAGAGAAGATGTACATTGCTATTCCACCTCCCCTACTTGCACAGTCTTGTCTTATGATGGAGTAACTAGGGATGGTGATGGAGTTTTCAGATATTTTATGAGTAAGCCGTGATTCTGTGAATGTGAGAATGTCAGGGGGTGAGTGATACAGCAAGGGGTTGAAGCAGATCAATTTTAGGTAGGAGGCTGTGTATGTTTACATGGAGAAATTTTAGACGGTGATGGTCGGTAATTTTGAGGAAGGTACAGAAGTAATTGTAGCTGTACAGCCAGGAGTAGTGGGTGGAAAAGGCTCAGGATTGGGGTGAATGTCTCCAGATGCAAGGAGTAGAAGCGGTAAGATGAGGAAGTGCAGTTTAGAGCTCTTATATCTAGTCTGGGACCTGAGTAAGTGTGGGCTTTGGGAGGGGTATTTGGATGAGCATGCTTGTAATTTTAGAAGCCTTAGAGTTGCCCAAGAGTTAGGCCATAATAAGAGGGAAGAATAAGGTATAATGGGGAAATAATGCCATGCATAGTAGTAGGGTGCCAGTGTGGCTATGTTGTTGTAAGGTCGGAGCTTGCACAATAGATGATTGAAAAGGATTTTTTTTATTTAAACATTTGGTGACCAGGAAAGGTGCAGAGAGCCAAGGCTTGCCTCCAGGTGCAACTCGGGAGACAGGGAGCACGGGAATCACAGTATATAGTACAAGGCATTCAGTACAAAATTTTACAATAGTAAGCATAATAAATTATTTCAATGAATACGATACAGCAAAACAGGCTACGCGGAGAGACAATTGTACATGGAATATAGTATCACAAATTGGAGTAGTTACAGCAAGGAACAAACATTTCAGGTTCAAAGAGACATCTGTACATGTTATGGAGTAACTCAAGATCAGTGTTGTTACAAAAGGGGACAAACATTTTAAGTGCTAAGAGGTGTTATGGGAGTAAGTAGAGAAAAGTAGGAGATGGAGAAGCGATTTGACAGAGGAATGAGAGGAAGAGTTGCATAAGAGAGGAGACTGAGTGTTCCACAGAGAGATGGGAGATGATAGTAGAAAGCAGATTTGTCCATGTTCAAGGATGGAGTAGGGAGTGAGAAAGAGCATGAGTCCTTAGAACGTAGGGAGTATGCTGAGGCTGGGGCAGGGGAGAGGAGGGAAGTGATGTTAGTGGGGAGCAGATTGAACCAGAATTTGGAAATGAAGGATAGAGAGTGGATGAGTCACCTATGTGTGAGTGGAGAGAGGTTCCGAGAGGATAGTAGAGAATGGTGGTGGGATCTGTATGGAGAGTTAGAGGTGAAATGACAGAAGGCATAGTAGAGGGAATCAAGTCGAGAGAGTGATGTAGAGGGTGCAGTGCAGTAAACATTGTCAGCGTAATCAAAGACTGGCATAATCATTTTTGTTAGAAGTTCCCTACATACGGGGAGAGGGATCGAGTCTTTGTTACGGTATAGTATGCCAAGCTCAGGGCAGAGTTTAGTGGCCATGTAGTCAATGTGGATAGTGAAATTTAACTGTGGGGCCAGCCAGACTCCTGGATACTTGTATGAGGGGACGATCTTTAGAGGGGTGCCATCGAGAGAGGTGATTGGAGGGGCATTGATAGCTTTGCCTAATCTTTGAGTGGTTTCAAAAGTCATAGAGACTGTTTTGGAAGTGCTGAGCTTGAGCTGTTTTGATTGGAACCAGGGCTGAACTGAGTGGAAGTCATGTTGCAGCACAGAGTGGACAGTGACTGGGTCAGGGCCGGAGGCGTACAGAATGGTATCATCTGCATACATATGCATGAGGGATGAGGAACAGGCAGATGGGAGATTGTTTGTAAATATAGGAAATAGGATGGGGCAGAGTATTGAGCCTTGAAGGACTCCAGCTAGGGAAGGGAGGGAGGGAGAGGAGGAGTTTGCAGTTTTTACTGACTGGAATCTGTCAGTGAGATAAAACTAGAACCATTGTATGATAGGAGAGTAAGCCTTGCATCCTCTAGAGTGTCCAGGAGATGAGGTTGTGATACCAAGTCAAAAGCTTTTGCCAGTTCAATGAAGACCGCAGGAGTGAAGTGGCCTTTATCAGCAGCAGACTGAATGTGACCTGTGACATGGGGAAGGGAGGATATGGTGGAATTTTTTTTTCTGAAACCTGACTGGCATGGGGGACAGGAAGTTGGTGACTGAGAGGAATTCAGTGAGCTTGGATTGTACAAGACGTTCTTGGAGTTTTGCCAGAGCAGGGAGAAGAGAGATTCAGCGGTAGTTCCCGAGTAAGGTGGGGTCACCTCCATTGTGGAGAGGGATGATGCATGCAGATTTCCAGGCTTTTGGAACAATGCCCAAGGAGAAGAACTTGTTTATAATGAAGACAAGAGGGAGTGTGATGGCAGGAGCAGAAAAGTATAGGGAACTAGGATGTAGACCATCTGGACTGGATTTTGACGTGTTGAGGGATAGTAGGGTGAGCAGTACTTCATTGGTGGAGACAGGGGCTAGAAGGAAGTTGTGTCTAGGCATATGATATGGAGAAGGTTTGGAGGCAGGCAGTGAAGTAGATGTGGTTGGGTCAGGGGAGGCACAGGTGGTGAACAAAGAGTAGAGGATGTCTGCAACCTGGATGGAGTCCGTAACTTCAATGCCATTGTGTTTAAGAGAAGGGGTGGTAGACTGAGGGGGTGGATTGATTATGAAATGTACAATATTCCAAAAGGAGGATGTGTGTGCAGTGTTAAGGTGATGTTTAAAGTAATCCACCTTAGCTTTACGAATGGCCTTAGTTCAAGCATTTCTGGCTGTGTTGTACACTTGTCTTGAACTTGGGGATAGGTATGACTTAAAGGCAGACCAGGCTCTGTCTCGAGTTTTGCACATGGCAATTATAGGGGCGATAATCCATGGGTGGTGGCGCTTGCTGACCCTGGCTCTTTTGAGGGTGGCATGGTAGTCCCAGACACAGTTGAAATTAATGGACTGGGCAAGGGCAGTATAGACTGTGGTTGCAGAATAAACTGGTGCCCAATTAGCACTACGTAAGTCCGATAGGAGGGAGTTAATGTCAAGTGAGGTTAGTGGGTGAGTTTCCATGCACTTTGGGGCAGAGTTGGGAAGATGTGTTTTTCTAATGCAATAAGTTATGCAGTGGTCACTTAAGGTGGGGTTGACGACACCCACTGAGGATATACGGTGAGGGTGGGAAGAGAGGACCCAATCAATGAGGGAGTGATTAGAGGATCAGAAGTTGTAGCGGGTAGGCTCCATGATCAGCTGAGTGAGGTTTAGGGATTCTAATTTGGAGGTTGTGGTCTTAGATGAAGGGAACAGCCAGTCAAGATTGTAATGCCCTAGGAGAATTAGTTCACCCGATTGAGCCAGTGGTGGGAGAGTAGAGATGCATGCTGTTAGAGCCTCTTGACTAAGCCGAGGGGAAGCATAAACTACCCTGACGAAAGTGGGGAGAATATGGGGAAGTGAGAAATTAGCTAGTATTAGTTCATGGGATCCTAGGCAGGATTCCTATAAGAAAGGTGCTATCTTATAATCTTGGCTACTCCACCTTCTCTTTTGCCATGGTCCTGCCTTAGGATTTGGTAGTCAGGGATGGAGATGGATGAGTCCAGAATTTTGGCAGAAAGCCAGGTTTTGGAGATGCATAGGATGTCAGGGGTATTTTGGGCTATCCAACAGTTTAAAGTGTCCAATTTTGGGAGGAGGCTCCTAATGTTTATGTGCATGATCTTTAGGCCTTTGTGGGTGGGTTGTTGTTATGGAGGTGTGGGGTGGGGCAGAGTTCCTCTCGATGTCTCCTGCTATTAATAATAGGAAAATGAGCACAGAGAAAGTAGCAGGCAGTTTACGACCTTTGGTTGTATTGAGGCAAAGGGTGTACGCCTGGAGCAATGAATTAGAGTGATGCTGCAACTTATATGGGCTGGAAGGAAACTAGGCGAGTTTAAGTGAAAGGATGGAGTGGGAGGGGGGATTGAAGTAGGCAAGGAGGGAGAGAGGTGGTGGTGCTGAAGGAGTGGAGCAAAATAAGCAGAAGGGGAAGGGGAAGAAGCACCCATGTGGTGGGTGAGGGGAGGAGAGGGGGTAAAGAAGATAGGAGAAGGTGCACAGAAAAATGAGAGGTGGGGTGGGAAGCATGATAGCAATAGCTGGATTGCAGGAAATGTTTTAGCTCATACACTGTAGGATGAGGAGTTAAGCGGTGGGAGCTAATGGGCAGGAGAGAGAGAGGGGGACAGGTAAGGGTGTGGAGGGATAGGATCAAGAAAATTAGGAGAAGAATAAAGTATGAGGGTGGTAACATGGTGGCAGGTTGTAGGTAAACACTAGTGTTTAATTAGGAAGTATAGTTTGCAGGGGATGCTGCTAGCAAGGAAGAAGGCAGTTTATCTTTGTAACACTTATTACAATTGTGCTTATACTAAATTAAATTATGCATAAAATGAGATGTGGCCAAGGTGAGGTATAAGGAGTGGAAAAAGTTAGACAAAGGTATGGCCGATGGGAGAGGTTAGAGTCCCCAACTACAGTGCGAAGGGTTAGGAGTTCGAATACTGGTGATGGATTCTAGGAGAAGGTAGATAGAGTTCACTCGAGATATGGTTGAAAGGTAGGGTATCAGAGAGAAGGGCTCAGAAATATCAAGAAAGGAGCTAAATTATGCTATGGATGGTAGGTGATTAGGGGCTCAACAGTGACTCCTAGTGGTCATGCAGTATAATGAACAATACAGAAACTAAGGAGGCTGGTTTGGGAGGGGACAGGTCATGTAGTATGTCACGTGACCTAGGCTACCTATAAGGGTAGAGCGCGCCCAGGGTTGGTTTGGGAGGGGACAGGTCATGTGGTATGTCACGTGACCTAGACTACCTATAAGGGTAGACCCCACCCAGGGTGGGAGAGGCAAGCAAGGATACCCCTCTACACCCACCACAACATGGTAAGCAGCAGTAACAGCAGTACAAAATAGCAGACAATAACAGCAATACAAAATGGCAGTGCTAACATTACTAACAATGTAATGAGACTAAGCAGCACAGCAGAGAAAGCAGCCTTAAAGTACCTAGCAAAAGCACCACCACACACAGTGAAATCAGGGCAGCTCTTAAGGTGCCTCCTTGTAGGGACATGATACAGGCAAAAGACTGACACAAACAAAACCTGCCTGTAGATGTTAGCCCAGTAAAAGTCCAGATATCTTCTTTTTAACACAGTTCACAGGTGTTGACTGTAGTTATCTTGTGTAGTGCTGCAGGGAGCGCAGTGGGTCAAGACGAGGATTGTGAAGAGCTAGCAGCCTTGTGCAGTGCTGCAGGGAGCTCAGTGGACTGAGAGGAGGATTGTGAAGAGCTAGCAGCCTTGTGCAGTGCTGCAGGGAGAGCAGTGGGTCAAGAGGAGGATTGTGAAGAGCTAGCAGCCTTGTGCAGTGCTGCAGGGAGCTCAGTGGGTCAAGAGGAGGATTGTGAAGAGCTAGCAGCTTTGTGCAGTGCTGCAGGGAGCTCAGTGCGTCAAGAGGAGGATTGTGAAGAACTAGCAGCTTTGTGTAGTGCTGCAGGGAGCTCAGTGGATCAAGAGGAGGATTGTGAAGAGCTAGCAGCCTTGTGCAGTGCTGCAGGGAGAGCAGTGGGTCAAGAGGAGGACTGTGAAGAGGTAGCAGCCTTGTGCAGTGCTGCAGGGAGCTCAGTGGGTCAAGAGGAGGATTGTGAAGAGCTAGCAGCTTTGTGCAGTGCTGCAGGGAGTTCAGTGGGTAAAGAGGAGGATTGTGAAGAACTAGCAGCCTTGTGCAGTGCTGCAGGGAGCTCAGTGGGTCAAGAGGAGGATTGTGAAGAGGTAGCAGCCTTGTGTAGTGCTGCAGGGAGTTCAGTGGGTCAAGAGGAGGATTGTGAGCAGCTAGCAACCTTGTGCAGTGCTGCAGGGAGAGCAGTGGGTCAACAGGAGGATTGTGAAGAGCTAGCAGCCTTGTGCAGTGCTGCAGGGAGCTCAGTGGGCCAAGAGGAAGATTGTGAAGAGCTAGCAGCCATGTGCAGTGCTTCAGGGAGTGCAGTGGGACAAGAGGAGGATTGTGAAGAGCTAGCAGTCTTGTGCAGTGCTGCAGGGAGCTCAGTGGGCCAAGAGGAGGATTGTGAAGAGCTAGCAACCTTGTACAGTGCTGCAGGGAGTACAGTGGGTCAAGAGGAGGATTGTGAACAGCTAGCAACCTTGTGCACTGCTGTAGAGTGCAGTGGGTCAAGAGGAGAATTGTGAAGAGCTAGCAACCTTGTGCAGTGCTGCAGGGAGAGCAGTTGGGTAAAGAGGAGGATTGTGAAGAGCTAGCAACCTTGTGTAGTACTGCAGGGAGCTCAGTGGGCTGAGAGGATGACTGTGAAGAGGTAGCAGCCCTGTGTAGTGCTTCTAGGAGCTCAGTGGGCTGAGAGGATGATGATGATTTATCACTTTGACATACTGAAGAAGATGTCATTTTTGTGATGTTAAATGTCAGCAAGTTGTGGGCAACAGCACATGCTCAGGATGGCAATGGTCAGTGTATAAAAGTTAAAGAGCAGCTGACGTCTCCAGTATAACTTAAAACACGATATTTAGACACAGTTCAGTTTATATTTCACATTTGTTCTGTATTTTTACTCCCCATTATTTTAATACTGAGACCATCTGCCTGAAAACTAGATCTCTGCTCCTGAAGAGTTCATCTAGTCCTGTTGCCTTCTCCCCACCTGAGGTCATAATGCACTTCTTGTGACATCACAGTTACTCCCATGGCAACAGACTGTGATGTCACAACACAAGATGATGACTTAAAGTAGGGAGTAAGCTATAGAGGCAGATGAGCTCTAATGGAGATAGGTCATGTATTCATGTTAATTTCCTCAGCAAAAAGTAAAGGAGAGGAGAAACTTAGAGACTACATGCAGAAAGTAAGCTGAGTAATACCTAATTTTTGATGATCGGACAAGATACAAGTCATTCAGCTATAATGAATGAACTTATGAATGGATTCTGTTCCTCTGCATTTTTTGGCCTTTTCTGCTGCTGTTTGTCAAAATAATAAATCATCTTGTGAGTCTACATGAACTGGAGTAAAAGTTGTTTTCTTTTGGTGTGCTGACCTATACAGCCATGGTGGCTGTGAGTCTACATCTTATAATGTATCTGTGAGCACTAACCTAATCATTAGTTAGACTTCCCTGTATTTTCTGTCGGAATGAGCACAGGGAGCCACAGACAAACTCAGTCCATGTGATTGCTGCTGTCAGCAAGGTACACATGAAGAGTTCTGGCTAGAGCTGCACAGTAGCACCCCAGAATGCAGTTTCTGCCAGAGATATCTTGCAGGACCCTGCAGGAACACAGTGCAATCGAATGACAATGAATCCAATTTATCCTGCAGGAAACTGTGTTATCAGTTTTGCAGAGTGTTTCATCATGATGGGCTACACTGCAATGAATGTCATACTCAGTTCTTTGAAACTGAATTGACTTTTGACTGTATTTATTTAAAAATGCAACATTTCAAAACTGAAAGCAACACACCCTCGTATCAGTTCTTAGCAGAAAGCATTGATTTCAGATTTTCAGCTGTCATCAACCAAATCAAAATTAAAGCAGCATTTCAGAGATTTAATGTTCAGTTATTCAGGGTTGCAGTTTTGTGCATTTAAATAGTTCAGTGACTCTGTAATGTTGTACACGTTCAATAAATGCTAAATGGAACACAATAAGGGCTCGACCACTGACAGAGGGATGCTTTTCTGAAAAAGCAAAGAACGTCTAAAAAAAGTCAACAATGTGAGAAAAAATGGAATTCTGCAACTACAGTATAAGTCACATTAAACTGTTCCTCCAATGAGCTGTTTTAGCTTATCTGAATGAGTTGCATAAGTGTTGCTGTATCCAGTACAAAACCCCGCACAAACTGTTTCTTTAAAGTTAAAACTCAGTTTTGCATTGCATTGTGTTGGGACTGCTGATGCATTCCAAATGACTTGCAAAAACATTTTACAGACATTGCTATTGTGCTGGTTTAGCAGTGAAAAACAATGCAATATGAGTTGCTAATGCATTGCCAACTGTAAAAAGCAATGCTAAACCAACTCATTAGTGGAACAGTTTAATGTGACTTGTACTGTATTTACAGGCAGATCTTTTTTTTACCCCAACAGGCAGCCCCATATTGGAAAGGTGAAGGGCATATAACAAGGAACATTTTGTGAGTACATGGCAATACAATATTCAGATAATGGCCCCCACACCAAAGACTACCTCATAGTGTGGTTTAACATGAAAACGAGGACACAGTCATGTCACACAAAGCCAACGGTTTTAGATTTCAGAAGGGCAAAGTTTGCTAAGATGGGGGGGTGTATCAAAGAAGTGCTGACAAGGAGAGGGGGTGAGGTGAGTTGAAGAGCAGTGGGAAAACCTGAAACGAGCCACAGAGGAGGTGACGAGTCTATGCATCAGGTTAGTAACCAAAGGCGAAAGAAGGAAGGAAGGAAGACACCACTATGGTTCTTGAAAGAGGTGGCAGACAAAGCAAAGGCTAAAAGGGTAGAGTTCAGGAAGTATAAAGAGACTTAGAGGGAGGAGGACAGGGAGGTGTACCTAGAACAGACTTAAGGGAAGCAGGGAAGGCTGTAAGGAAAGCAGAGGCACAGACTGAACAAAGATTAGCACAGACAGTGAAGTAGGGGAACAAGACATTCTGTAGGTACATTAGTGAGAGAAGGACAGCATGGGGGGATTGTAAGACCCAGAGGGGATGAATGGGAGTGTAGGGAGGAAGACCTGGAAAAGTCAGAAATACCGAATAAATACTTTTGTTCAGTATTCACTAAAGAGGGCCGGGTCAGGGGGCCATAGCTGGGCAACGGATATGAAGGGGGAGAAGTGAACACTAGTTCATTCACACAGTAAAAAGTCCTGCAGGAGCTCTTGAAACTGAAGGTGGACAAAGTGATGGGGCCAAATGGCATACATCAGAAGATATTAAGGGAGCTGAGGTAAGAGATATCAGTGTTTCTGGCAGCCCTGTTCACCGAGTCTCTAAACACAGGTGTAGTTCCGGAGGACTGGAGGAGGGCAGATAGTAGTTCCTCTGCACAAAAGTTTCAGCCAGCAGGAACCAGGGAATTTAGGCCGGTCAGCCTCACCTGGATTCACAGCAGGGAGGTCATGTCAAACAAATCTGATAGATTTTTTTTGACTGGGTGACTAGGTAAGTAAATTGGGGGTGGGGCAGTGAAGATCACCTATCTTGATTTCAGCAAAGCCTTCAACACCGTCCCATATAAAAGGCTGGTTAGAAAGATGGATAGTCTGGGCATGGGCCACAAGGTAGTAAACTGGATAAGGAACTGTTTAATAGACAGGAAGCAGAGGGTGGTGGTAAAGGGTATCCAATCTGGGGATGGGGGTGACCAGTGGGGTACCTGAGGGATCAGTCCTCAGGCCAGTCCTGTTTAATGTCTTAATTAGTGACATAATGGAAGGGCTGGAGAGAAAGGTCTGCCTGTTTGCAGATGACACCAAGATCTTCAACAGGGTGGATACTCCAGATGGGGTGGAGAGAACGAGGATGGACCTGGGAAAGCTTGAAAAATTGTTTGAGGTATGGCAGCTGGGCTTCAACTTAAAGAAGCGGAAAATAATGCACCTAGGATGAGGGAACCCTGGAGAAAGCAACAGAAGGGGGGGGGTTAATGACAAACACCAAGGAGGAAAGGGATCTAGGAGTTATCATTTCAGATGTCCTAAAGATGTCTAAGCAAAATACAAAGGCAGCAGGCAGGGCTAGTGGCATGCTGGAGTACATAGGCAGAACTATCACTAGTAGAAGGAGGGAGGTGATGATGCCATTGTGCAAAATATAAGTGAGGCCTCAACTGGAGTACTGTGTACAGTTCTGGAGACCACATTTATGTAAGGACATTGACTGGATGGAAATGGTTCAGAGAAGCGTGACGAAGATGGCACAGGGCTTGAATCAGAAAACATATGAGGAGAGGTTGCGGGACCTCAATAGGTACTCACTGGACAAGAGTAGGGATAGCGAGGACATTATAGAAACATTCAAGTACCTTAATGTTCTTGTAACCATCTGGTTCTTGGCTTTGTTCTTCCCCCTCTGGACCTCCTAATTGGTGCATACGCAGTTCAGAGCAGTGTCTGCGCATGCACAGAAGAGCGCAGTGTCCAGAATAGCAGTGACTAGACCTGCAAGCTCCCTCTGCATACTAATGAAGGCCTTTGTTCTGTTCCCCTATATAGGCCAGGACCCCAGCTCACAGTAGCACACAGCCAGGGAAGCCTGCACACAGCAGAGGTAGTGAGGTCCACCAGAGCCCTAAAGGTAACTACTCTCCTCCTGCAGCTGAACTCTGTGAGGGATATTAGCCCGTTGATGCTACACATTGACTGCCCAGCCCACCCCAGCCACCCTCCCACCCAAAGTCGGCCCTCAATTTAAGGACCACCCCGGTGACATGACTTCTGGTTCTGTTTTTTTTTTTTTGTAAGTCCCCATTTTCCCATTAGCAGGTTATACTTTCCTGCCACCAGGTGGCTGAGCTGAGTCACCTCCCACAACTTCCTGCCTCTCTAGCCTTCTCTGCTGCTGACTAGCTCTACTCCTCCACCACTCTCATCCTCCCCATTCTACAAGCCCAAATTCCATAGCCCTGCTTGCAGTACCCAAAGTGCACACTAGGAGTCATTGCTGGCCCTTACTCTAACCCCTCCATGCCAAATATTTTGGATGCGCATTCCCACCCTGAACACCCTACATGCATTGGCCCCCACCAAGTTTCCAGACCTGGGGCTTGAACCTTGCACCCTTGTCCAGGACACTGCCACTACTCCAAAGTGGTTGCCACATTTCAATATGTCACTAGGGACCTCTTATACCTCGGTCCATGACCACCACTACAATGCTGCAGGTGCCTATCAGACTGACGCTCCTCATACTAATGTTGCTCAGCATGGCCACAACCTCTCCCTACTACTTAGTGCCACCCCTGCTCTCCTACACTGCCCACCCATGCCACTCCCACCAATGCACACACCACTCCAGCAGTCTTACCCCTGCTCACCATGACTACCAGTCTCCTCCGTGATCCTCACCATCCGCTCAATCTCAAGTCCATGCATCACCTCCATGCGTGGCACTAAAAGCCTAATGCACTGCTGCACGGATAAGGAACTGCCCCTACTCAGAATTATTTCCCTCTTCCTTTTACTATCAGGAAACATCCACCCCAACCCTGGCCCGGGCTCCTGCATGCCGATGCGCCCGCAGCCAACCATGGGCCTCTGCATAGGACCCATGAACATATGCAGCATACTAAACAAAATGGCCACACCGCAATACTGGGTCACCAGGCACCAACCTGACATCCTCACAATGGTTGAGACATGGCTCTCAAAGAAAACCCAAGACTCCCTCGTCTCCCTTCCAGGCTACTCCCTCTTCAGACTGGACAGAGTGGGCAAGAGGGGCGGATATTTTGCAATATACCTGCGGGACTCCCTACTAGCACAAGCCATCCCCCCACCTATGCTAGATCATGGTGCCCAAGCTGTGTCCGTAAAGGTCTCACCAGACCCCTCCAAGGCCCCCCATCATATTCACTGTGGCCTATATACCACCCCACAAGCAAACCCACGCTATTCTCTCCATGATGAAATACATAACAAGCCTCCACCATATGTCAGAACACATCCTTCTGGGTGATCTGAACCTAAACTGGCTGGCTGTGTCCACAACCACCTCCAAAGACACCTTCTCAGCCATTGACCTCCACCAAATGGTGACCCAACCCACAAAGTACAACTCCGCCACTGGGACGCAAGCCTTGCTGGACATTGTACTAACTAACCGCCTGCATAAAACTGAGGATGATGTGGTCCCCCCTAACTCCCTCAGTGACCACTCCCCAGTAATCTTTACATGGACGGCCAAGCAACGTGCCCCCCCCACCACCACCACTGTGCTTTGTCGCTGCCTCCGCCCCGGTAGTCTTACAAACCTCAAGTATCACCTAGCTCACTATGACTGGTCACCTATATAGCAGGCCACCTCTGTGGACGTAGCGCTGGAATATTTCAACAAAACCTTCACCCTAGCCTGTGACACCTTTGCTCCCCTAAAAAAGACCCACTTCAAGCGGCAAAATGCCCCCTGGATTACCCTATCCCTCCTACAGTAGCTCAAGAACCGTGACAACCTTTGGTACAAGGCAAATGAATCGGGCAAACCTGCAGATAGACAAGCTTACTGTGCAGAACAGAACAAATGCACCTAGGCCATCCACCAAGCAAAATCTGAGCATTACAGAGCCACCTTGACTGCCACCTGGGGCTAGTCATGCAAATTTTGGGATAATATAAAAATGCTAAATGGGAAGTCGCGGTCCCCTCCCCCTCCCAGATCTCCACAAATGGCTCCGTCACCACTGACTCAAAACAAATTGCCGCTACTCTCAACTCCAACTTTACGGACCTAAGCTCTGTGCTCCCTCCCAATTTCTTCAACCCCACACCCAGCTAAGACACCCTCCCCTCCTCCCACGCCCCCCTTTCTATCTCCAGACCATCTCCCGCTGGGAAGCCGAACCCTATCTGATCAAGGCCCTAAATGGCACCAGTCCCCTTAACGACCCTCTAGACATCAAACTCCTCCGTCTGGTCCTGTACACACTGCTTCTCCCACTAACTGCTCTATTAAATTGCTCTCTCTGCCTTGGACAGTTCCCCAGCAAATGGAAAAATGTGGTTGTAACACCCATCCACAAAGGTGGGGATCCACTACTCCCAGGAAACTACCACCCAAACCCCATTCTCCCCCCACTGTCCAAGGACCTGGAAAAGGTAGTGGCAGACCAGCTGACCAATTACCTAGAAACCCATAACCTGCTGTGTGTGGAGCAGCATGGGTTCTGAGCCAGACAAGGCACTACACCACCTCTCTTTGAATTCTTGAACTACATTCACTCCACCCTAGACAAGGGACAGCTGGCAGGGGCAGTGTTCATTGACCTGTCCAAGGCCTTTGACGCGGTTAACCACCCCCTCCTGCTGAACACCCTGATGCACACGAGTCTCTCACAAGGTCCCCTAAACTGTTTGCAAGCTATTTGACCTCTAGGATGCAGTGCGTCAGGATAAATGATACTGTATCCAGCACTTGCCCCACCCCGCTCTAGAGTCCCACAGGGCTCCATCTTAGGGCCATTACTTTTTAGCCTGTTTCTGAATACATTTCCCATCTCGTGCTCTGGCAAGATACTTCTATATGCAGGTGACACCATCCTCTATGCCTCCCTTGCAAACATTGCAAACCTACAAGCCTTGCTGCAGCACTCATTCAGCCAAGCTGAGCAAAGGTTTGCCAAGCACAAGCTAGTACTAAACCAGAAAAAAAACTAAAACCGTGCTGTTTGCGCACCACCAAAGCAAACTAAAAAATGCCCAAGTGAAAATCCTGTCCAGCTCACACCACCCCCTAGAGCAGGTCTCATCTTATAAATACCTTGGGATCACATTCGGCCCTGCTCTCACTTTTCACAGCCACATCAGCACACTGGCATCTATGACTAATGCATGAATTGGCCTCCTCTACAGACACAAGAACTGTCTACCCCCTGAAGCCCTGCGCCTAGCCATCACCTCATCCGTTATGTCACTGGTCGACTACGGCCTACTGGTCTACACCACCACTGACACCACTGCTCTCAACAAGATTAAAGCAACCTACAGGCTCCTGTTGGGGGCTAATCGCATGACCCACACCTGCACCCTCTATGACATAGAAACATAGAAACATAGAATTTGACGGCAGATAAGGACCACTTGGCCCACCCAGTCTGCCCATTTCCCTACCTGATGGATAAGCTGCAGATCCTAGTTAACCAGCAGCCTACGTCTTCCTACCCCACCCCCTAGAATTGCCTTATGACTGTCCCATGCATGCTTGAGTTCCACCACTGTTTTTGACTCCACAACCTCCTCTGGAAGGCCGTTCCATACATCCATAACCCTCTCTGTGAAAAAATACTTCCTTAAATTACCTCTGAGCCACCCCCTTCTATCTTCAAATTGTGCCCCCTTGTTCTTGCACACCTCTTTTTTTGAAAGATGCTTCCCTCTTGGACTTTGTTGATTCCCTTGAGGTACTTGAAAGTTTCTATCATGTCCCCCCTCTCCCTCCTTTCCTCGAGGCTATACATATTAAGCTCGTTAAGTCTCTCTTCATATGTCTTCCGGTGCAGACCCTGCACCATTTTAGATTACCCTCCTCTGGACAGCTTCCATCCTGTCTATGTCTTTCTTGGAGATTGGGTCTCCAGAACTGCACGCAGTACTCAGATGTGGTCTCACAGCTGTCTGTACAGAGGGATAATACTTCTTGTTTTCTACTGGTGATGCCTCTCTATGTATCCCAGTATTCCCCAGCCCTCCTTGCTGCCCTCCACATTGCTTGCCCACCTTTAGGTCATCTGATATGACTACCCCCAGGTCCCTTTCCATTTTTGTTGTTGTTAGTATCTCACCCCCCATTGTGTACTCTTCCCCTGGGTTTTTGTTTCCCAGGTGCATTAACTTGCACTTCTTAGCATTGAATCTAAGCTGCCATACATTTGACCATTCCTCTAACCTTGCCAAGTCCCTTCTCATCCTTTCCACCCCACCTTGTGCATCAACTCTGTTGCAGATCTTTGTGTCATCTGCAAAGAGACATACTTTTCCTTCCAGTCCTCTGCAATGCAAACTTATAAAGACATTGAAGAGGACCGATCTAATACTGAACCCTCTGGGTGCCCACTACTAACCCCCTTTTTTTCAGAGTGGACTCCATTTACTATTACTCTCTGTGTCCTATTCTCCAGCCAATTCTTTACCCAGGCTGTCATCTTGGGACCCACTCCCAGGCTGGCTAACTTATATATTAATCTTTTGTGTGGGACTGTGTCAAATGCCTTGCTAAAGTCTAGGTAGGCCATGTCCACAGCCCCTCCCTGATCTACTACTTTGGTCACCCAGTCAAAGAAATCTATCAGATTTGTCTGGCATGACCTTCTCGCTGTGAATCCATGCTGCCTTGGGTCCTGTGCCCGTCTGGCCTCTAGATACTCAACAATTCTTTCCTTCAGAAGTGA
Organism: Neoceratodus forsteri; assembly: GCA_016271365.2. Taxonomy (NCBI): domain Eukaryota; kingdom Metazoa; phylum Chordata; order Ceratodontiformes; family Ceratodontidae; genus Neoceratodus; species Neoceratodus forsteri. Next base: position 30,029,263 of record CM028137.1, on the reverse strand, counting down.
TTCCATCATTTTCCCTACCACTGAGGTTAAACTAACAGGTCTGTAGTTTTCTGCTTCTGCCTTGCTCCCACTTTTGTGAAGGGGAATCACATCTGCCCTCCTCCAGTCCTCAGGTACCACCCCATCCTCCCATGATTTGTTAAAGAGGGTAGTCAGTGGTGTCACTAGTTCTACCCTTAGTTCTTTTAGAATTCTGGGATGAATCCCATCAGGCCCCATTGCTTTGTCCACCATCAGTTTTAAGAGCTCTTTCAGAACCTTTTCTTCTGTAAATGGGCTGGTATCAACTTCTGTATCCAGAGTGTTTCTACTGTTTGTTTTAGGTACCTCCCCCTCTTCCTTTGTAAATACTGAGCAAAAATATTTGTTTAGTATCTCTGCCTTTTCACAGTCACCCTCTGCCCACCCTCCCTCCCTTTATTAAGCCTCACTATCCCTCCCTTGGTCTTCCTTCGCTCCCTGATGTACCTATAAAAGGTTTTATCCGCCTTCTTAACTGAGTTGGCTATCTTTTCCTCGGTTTGGGCCTTTGCTGTTCTGACTGCCTTTCCAGCTTCCTTTTGCTTTAACTGATACAGTTCTCTGTCCTGTTCCTTCTGTGATTTCTTGTACTTCCTGAATGCTTTCTTTTTCTTGAACCTTCACTGCCACTTCCTTTGAGAACCATAGTGGTTTCTTACCTTGTTTCGTTTTGTTTATTTGCTTTACACAAAGGCTTGTTACCTCTGTGATAGCAGTTTTATTATTCCCCATTGTTCTTCCACCCTCCTTCCTGCCCATTTCTAGTGCATTCCTTAGGCACTCACCCATTTTGGCAAAGTCAGCCCTCCTAAAATCCAGTACCTTTGTCTTTGTATGGCTTGACTCTATTGCTGTGTTTATTGTGAACCATACTGTTCGATGGATGCTAGTTCCCAGATGGCTACCCACTTCTACATCTGTGATCCTCTCTTCATCTCCATTTGAGAGAACCAGGTCTAAGATTGCTCCCTCTCGAGTGGGCTCCAATACTAGTTGTCTAAGGCATGCCCCCTGTAGGGTATCTAGAATAACCCCACTCTTAGAAGTGGCTGCTGCAACTGCACTCCAGTTAACATCTGGCATATTCAGATCACCCATCAGCAATATCTCCCCTTTATCTGCCATTCTAGGTATACTTTCTATCATTTCTTTGTCCATTTCCTCCCCTGAGAGGGTCTGTATCCAACCCTGTGAGGATTGTGGTGCCATTGCCTGCCTCAAATTGACCCACAGTGCTTCCTCTGCTCCCTGTTTACCCTTTTGTTCTGTTGCTTTGATTTCTTCTCTTATGTAGAGAGCTACTCCTCCTCCTCTTTTACCCTCCCTGTCCCTCCTGTAGATAGTGTATCCTGGTATGTTTACGTCCCAGTCATGGTTCTGTGTGTACCATGTTTCTGTGACTGCCACGATATCCAGATCTTCCTCCTCCATCAAGGCCACTAATTCAGGAAGCTTGTTACCCAGACTACGGGCATTGGTACTCATTGCGTCCATTTTTTGATGGCTTTACCTTCTGTAGCGGCATCCCCCACTGACCTTTCTACCTTGGTCTTTTTCTCATTTAGTACCCTGTTTTGTAGGGGGAGGCTGGGATTTTCCTGCTGCTTATCAGTGCCTCCCCCCTTGACTAGTTTAAAGGCTTGCCAATGAAGCATTTAAACTGATTGCCTAAAAGACTTGTTCCCTTCCTGGACAGATGAAGACCATCCTGCCAGTATAGGCTGGTGTCCCTCCAGGAGGAACCCCAGTCCCCAATGAAGCCAAACCCCTGTGCTCCACACCATTTTTTCAACCATTTGTTAAACTGCATGGTGCAAAGTACCCTCGCCTCACCCATGCCACTGACAGGCAGCACCTCTGAGAAGGATACTGTGTGTGCTACTTGTCTTAAGCCCCTCCCCAACTCTACAAAGTCCTTCTGCACTGCTCTAATCTCATGATGAGCTAAGTCATTTGTCCCTAGGTGGACAATGACGTCCAGCTCAGACTCCCGTGCATCTGTTCTCGTGATCCTAAGGATGCACTTCTTGTCCCTCCAAGCCATGGCACCAGGCAGGCACCTTACTTTAGTTTTCCCTGCTCCCCCCTGTTCTATCCCCCTAATAATTGAGTCCCCCACCAGGAGCTGCTTTCTTTCCATGTGGTGCCCTCTGCCTCCTTCCTGAGGGCCTCCCTTGTGACAGTTGTCTGCACCCTCCTTAGTCTCCTCTGCGGGTGCATCCATAAGGGAACTATGCTCCCCCCAGAATGGTGTATGGATTGTGGAGTGGAACAACTGACTGGGTGTGCCTCTGTTCCACCACCCTTACCTTACCTGAGCCCACTGTGGTCCAACTGCTGTGCTTTCTTCGCAACCTCTGAGGTAGTGGTGGTGGCTCTGGTGTTCCCTGGATGGGGGAGGTTCCCTTGCCACTGTCCAGTGCGGCCTGAAGACAGGCAACTTCCTCCCTCAGGGCAGATAGTTGTCTGCAAACAGGGCAGCATCTCAGCCTCCAGAAAGACTCCCGGAAGACTGCTGCCCCACAGCCATTACATTGTACTACTCCCCACATAACTGTCTACCTTGTTTATTTTTTTTTTTTTGTGTGTGTGTGATTGGTGCGTTATATAGAAATATATGTATTTATATAATGTGTATGCTTATATTGTCAGATCCTCAACCTTGATGAAAGGCTCCAGTTCCAAGCTTGCCTCATGGCCAAAAAAATCCCTCCTTGGACAGACACCCCCAGGAGTGTCAGCCTCCTTGCCCCTAGCCACCCCCAAAGTCCATACACACAGAACAGACACAATAACACTGACCATTCCCAGGGTCAGGACAACGCTTGCCCAGAGATCGTTTCTAGTCATGGCCCCTGCCTGGTATAATGCCCTACCATCCTCAGCCACTACCCACACCAAGCTTGGCCCTTTCAAAGTGGCCCTCAAGAATCACCTCTATGCCACATGTATCTATGCCTGTCTGAGCTAGTCCTACTGCCATTTCAAACTACAGCCCAGTTGCTACTAAAGTGGGCCCACACCAAGACAAAGTCTAACCCAAGACTGCCCCATTAAACCCCACCAGGGCCCACTATCCTGTCTCTGCTCTCTTGTTATTCTGCTTAGCTATCACTGTGCATAAGCCTACATCACTGCACTGCAAAGGATGTATGTAACCGATAAGACAATACTCTGTATAGGCTCGCACCAATGTATTGTAATGCCTGCACTACTGCACTGCAAAGGATGTATGTAACTGCTTAGCTAATACTCTCTATAGGTACTCATCAATGTGTTATAATGCTTAATGATGTTTGTACATCTACCGTCCAACTAGTTATGTATTGTAATACTGTCTTTGCTGTTTTACTGTCATGTCTACTTATGTCATCCGATGAGGAGCCTTTGGAAATGAGTCTATGACTCAAAGGATTGTAATTCCCATATTTTAATAAATAAATAAAATAATAATGGCATAAACAAAGTACGGGGGGGGTGACATCTTCCAATAAAGGAAGAGTACAAGAATGAAAGGACATGATATGAAATTGGAGCATGGCAGGTTGAGGGGAAATGTGAGGAAATTTTTCTTTAAAGACAGAGTGGTGACTGCATGGAACAGTCTGCTACAGGAGGTGGTGGGAGCGAGCACAGTGGAGGGATTTAATCATGTATGGGACAGACACAGGGGAACCCTAGAAGTGAGAATGAGTAAAGAAAACCATTGACCTGGTAGAATCAGTGGCAGCACAACAAGGGGAGGGCTTAAGGGAAGACTAACTGGGCCTGGTGGTCCTTATCTGCCAACAATGTCTATGTTTCTATAACTACCATCTTATAAGAGCATAAAGCACTAATTGCCTAGTCCAAGTTTCTCCAAAATGCAAATGATTACCTCAAGTAGAAATGTAGCTAATTAAATTTTTGCCAGGGAAGTGGCAATTTTGCTGCGTGGAGTAATTTGCAAAATTTTCCACATTAGGCGGAATTTCGCCTAGGTGCAATTTCACCTAATGGAGGTGAAATTACACCTTCCACAGCGAAATTTTAACACAGAAGGTGGAATTTCGCCATGGAAGGTGACATTTCGCCATTTTGCCAGGTAAAATTTCTCCATTCCAATGGGCAAAATTTTGCATTTTGCTCCTCGAAATGGGTGGAATTTTGTGGATTACTCCGCGAAGCAAATTTTACTCACTTCGCCCACCATTATTCTCTAGTATGTTTAGATTTATTTTGAGTTCTATGCTAGTGGTAATAAACACTTCCATTTGCTGGTATCTTTATATTCAGGATGAGAATCTGCAGCTTATCCATTAGGCAGGGAAATGGGCAGACTGGGTGGGCCAAGCGGTCCTTATCTGCCATCAAATTCTATGTTTCTATGTTAGGGGAAGCACTTGTTGAGACGTTCTCTCTGCTTAGTTTTGTATCTCTACCAGTAATCTGCTTCACTGTTGCTTACCTGCCTCATAACAGAGAAACTGCTACAACTGACTGCAGAGGAGATGCAGAACAATGTATTCCATTCCCCCTCCATGGAGACTAGACACTAATTGCAACTTACTCCAAACACAGAACTGACAGGTGGCAATATGGAAACTAACAGATCGCAGATACAGGAAAGTCTTGTGTTATGAGCAAATACCATGAAAGCGAGTCTTTGAAGCCAGGCCCTAAGTGGAAAGACTCAGGGAAATAAATATGTATTCTCTGGTGTAAAGGAGAGAAAGGGAAGATATGACAGAAACATTCAGATACTTCAAGGGTGTCAATAAGGTGCAGGAGGGCAGCATAGTCCACAGAAAAAGATGCTCAAAGACAAGGAGAATGATATGAACCTGGAAGGGGGGAGACTTGGAGGAAATGTGAGGAAATACTTCTTTACAGAAAGGGTGGTGGATGGCTGGAACAACCTTCCAGCAGAGGTGGTAGGTGCAACAATGGTAACAGGTTTCAAACATGCATGGGATAGGCACAAGGGGACCTTAGCAATGAAGGTGGTGGGGGTGGGGTAAGGCTGGAGATCAAATAGGGTCTGCGGTAGCTGAATAGGCAGGGACTTGGGGCAGACTGAGTGGGCCATGGGCTCCTTTTCTGTCAACAGCTTCTATGTTAAACTATATTTAGTAAATATCCTAGTTTTATCTCAGATTTGAAAAATTAGTAATCAGGGTTTCCAGAAATCATTTAATTTGTCACAAAAATAACTGAGAGTAGGAACTGCACTGTTGCTCTTGACAGCATTGTGATATCCTGTTTCTGACAGAATGTCACATAATTTCATGATTTGTGTGAGATTATGAAGAGTTCTACCCCATTTTTTCATAGAAAATTGAAAAAAAACATCAAAAGTATCCACTGGTGTCTATTCTATAGGTGTGGAAAAACTGCGAAAACCCCAGTTTACGTTAGCATTTGTGAAAGAGTCTGCAGTTTAAATGACAATCCTGTAGTTTGCTGAGTAAGCAATAAGACATGATGGTGCTGGATGTGTGGGATCAAAGCACATCCTAGTGCGTAGTGAGGCACGAGGCACAATCCTGGAAGTGGAGTGTCTTATTGCTCTTATACACTTACACACCAAGTAACAATTAAAAAAAATACTTTTTTTATTAATAATAGAGATGTACTTTTGTTGAAAGCAACTAGTGAAAGATAATCCTTCCCCACCTGTCAATTGTCTTCCCACACGTTTAAAAGATACATTTTTATTCTATTATACAATATAGAAATTCAAACTTCTGCTGAATTACACAGGCAGAATGTTCACCCCCTCACAAACAACAGATGCCTTTATATGGATCCAAGGTCTTAATTTTATCTGAAAGACAGGGTAAGCAGCAGAGATTGCCTGGCATGCTTGTAAGGATTGAAGGGTGATTTCCCATGATCATGAAAGAAATACCTGGAATCAAAGCTATGAATAGTACTTCATTTTTATGTTTGTTTGCACGCATGTGCAAGAAACATATTGGGGCAGCTTGCTGCAGTAGCAAGTTGTGGAGGCAAGCAGTGTTGTTGCCAATGCCAGCAGCCCATTCTGGGGCTGGTTTGTGTTGCACCAATAGCATATCACGCTGTCCATGACAGCAGTAGTGTAGCTTGCCACCAACTTGAAACAAACTGGCCACTGCAGTCTGGGAGCACCCCATCATCAACAATCAGCCGTTTTTGCGGGGTGGTCCCTGACTGCAGCAGCCAATTACAGCTGCATTTTCTTGTGTCCCCTTTTAATAAACATGGTGATGGCTTCTCTGTCGGCATCTCACCATCCCCACGAAGCCAACGGACAGCTGCCGCCTCTCACAGTCCCTGGTAAAGCCGACGAGGGTGCCCAATCCCCCTGTCGGCATGTCCCCTCCTCAGTTCATTTGCTGATGGGGTAGCCCAATCCCCCCCTTGGCTCTGTACTTCCCCCAGCACACTGTATGGCCGATGGGGGTGCCTAATCCCCTTCAGCTCAGGCCCCCCCAACACACACCCAGGTAGCACGCTGGGAGCCCACCCCAGTGTGCTCATGCGCTCTCCCCAGCACACTGTATAGCTGATGGGGTGCCCAATCTCCATTGACTCACTCCCCCGTAAACATCCAGGTGGCACGCTGGGAGCCCATCTCAGCGTGCCAAAGTCCTAATGTCAATTTTTTTTAAACCCTGTAAAAAAAAATGATCCCTTATTAGTCTCTTGCCCCAACCCGCACCCACCCTCTGTGCACCCCACCTCCCCACAGCCCCCTCACCCTATACTTACCTCCGGAGATCGGTGCGACGATCTTTGGTGGAGGGGGAACACATCTGCACTCTTCAAAGCTGACCGCGAACATTGCCATCTCTTCACACCTCCCTATGAATGGTACAGCTGTCATTCTTCACATCCTGCCCGATCTGTGTTTTCACACATCTAGCACAGAATGGCACAGTTGCTGTGGGAAATCAACGTTTGGGACACATTAACAAAATCACAGTGCACTGTTCATGAGCAGAAGTCCCAAATGCTTTCATGAGGTGGGGGTCACAAAAAGGCCATGTTGAAAATTTGTAGTGCAAATGCCAACAAACGCCCAGGGCGTTAGGGTTTCTAACCATAACGTCCCACCCTGTACAGACTGACAGGCATCAGGGGTGTGCCTTTGGATTGCCAGCTGTAATGCTCACACCATTCCACGCCCACTTGAAGCCAGTGACAGGCATCGAGGTGTGCCTTGGATTCTTCAGCCACAGACTTCACCCCATTCTCCTATACTGCATCCATTTCAACAAATGTCCTTATGAAATGGGGTGACTGTGAAGCTGAACACCCCAAGACACACCTCAACACTTGTCGGTGTCTACAGGATAGGGTGAGGTGAAATGCCATAAGCATTATAGATGATGACCAAATGCATACCCCAGTGCCTGTCTATCTCTGCAGGGTGGAGGTGGGGTTGGCGTGAAGTTCAATACTTCACTGCCATTCCTATTCTGCATCTGTCTAACTCCTGCATTTCCAATGCTAATACTAGCAAGCAAACATTCGTCATTGACAAATGCTTGTTTTATTTTGTTTTCTTATTTTATTTGTGTGTGTAAGACAAGGCTTGTGGAAGGCTAGAATGTTTAATTTTTAAAAAGAAGGGAAATTTACTTTTTTGGGCCATGTTAAAAGTTTTCAGTGATAAAAGTGGCAGCCATGTTTGTAACAGAAAGAAGGGATGAGTGAAGTGAGTTTGCATGTTATTGGCCCAAATTCTAAATCCTATTGCCTGAATTTGTTCCATCAATGCATTTTGGGGGGATTAACATATGGGTATCATAACGTATTTAGCCAATCAGAAAGCAAAAATAAGAGGTGTCAAATCAAATGGAAATCTTTATATACAAAATAATTTGTGGACTTCAGTATCTTATGGGATTTATTGCACCCTGAGGGATATGATATGTCATAAACCACAAGAAGGAATCTTTTATGGTTTATAAAATTATCACACTGAGGGGATGTAATTTTTTTTTTCTTCTCTCACTTTCTTTGTACATTTCTGTATTCTTCTCTCATTTATTAATTCTGAAATAGAAGGCTAATATGTAAAATGAAGGATGGCTGAAAGAAATTTCTAGAACAGAATACAGTATGTCATAGATTCACAGCAGCATGGATTCACAGAGGGTGGGGGTGGAGGGGTCATGTCAAATGAATCTGATAAGAGTTCTTTGGGTGACCGAGGAGTTAGAGCAGGGTGGAGCAGTGAACGTGGCCGGCTCAGATTTCAGTAAGGTTTTCAATACCATTCCACATAGCAGGATAGCAAGCAAGCTGGGTAGCTTAGGAATGGGTCCAAAGGTGGTAAACTGAGTAAGAAATTGTTTAGGGGATAGGTGACAGAGGGTGGTGGTAAATGGAGTTCACTCAGAGGAAGGGAGGATGACAAGTGGGGTGCCTCTGGGATCAGTGTTGGGACAGGTCCTATTTAATGTCTTTAAAAGTGACATTGACAAGGAGCTGTAAGGGAAAGTTTTCCTCTTCTTTGCGGATGGCACCAACATTGCAATAGGGTGGGCACTCTAGTTGGGACGGAATGGATGAGCAGAAACCTGATAAAACGTGAGGAGAAGTCAAGGGTAGAGCAGCTGGGTTTCATCACAAAAAAAGTGCAAAGTAATGCACTTGGGACACAGAAACCCAGGAGTGGAGGACAAAATGGGTGAAGTGGTAATGATGACCTTCAAGCAGGAAACAGACATAGGGTTATCATATCAGATGACCTAAAGGTGAGCAGGCAGTGTGTCAAGGCAGTTGGGAGGGCTAGTAGGATACTTGGATGTATAGGGACGGGCAACACCAGCAGAAAGAGGAGGCAGTATTCCCTCTGTACAGCTCACAAATAAGACCCCACCTAGAGTACTGTGTTCAGTTGTAAGCACCACATCTCAGGAAGGACATAGACAGTGTGGAGGTGATCCAGAGGAGAGTGACTAAAATGGTGCAGGAAGGGTCTGCACCAAAAGCCCTATGAGAAGAGACTTAAAGACCTAAATATGTACACCCTGGAAGAAAAGGGGGAGAGGAGAGATATGATAGGGAACTTTAAATACCTCACAGGGGTAAGTAAGGTACATGGAAAGTATTTTTCAGAAAACGAAATGTGCTCAAAGACAAGGGGACATGATAAGAAGCTGGATGGGGATAGATTCAGGAGGGATGTGAGGAAGTACTTCTTCACAGAAAGAGTGGTGGACTCCTGGAACAGTCTTTCAACAGAGGTGGTGGGAGCAAAAACATTGGTGGGGTTCAAGAATGCATGTGATAGGCATAAGGGAATCTTAGTGAAGGGGAGTGGGTAGGTGAATGGGCCAGTGACTAAGTAGGAGCTGCATGGATTCTATAGGCAGGGAAAGTGGGCAGACTAGGTGGGCCAAGCATTCCTTATCTGTCACCAAATTTTATGTTCCTATGTTTCTGTTAAATATGTTAGATATTTTACTAACCTACTATCATTAAATCAGGTTGTAGTACTTTTTAATAGTTTAGGAAATGTTTTGAAATATCTAATGAATTTGTAACAGTTCAGAATTTTAAATTAATAGTCAGAAATGTTTATATTATAGCAATAGCTTATATGTATGTTTCCTTAAATAACTCAATAAAATTTCATTGATAAAAAAATAATCAGGACATATCGATCCCATTTTATAACTGGTCGAAGTCTGCAGAATGTTTTCAAGAACTCCATGGAACATTTTGGAAGCACAGTGGGCATTTCACCAGAATTCCACTGGTGGAATGTGTAGTTCCACGTATAGAAACATACAGTAGAAGTTGTCAGCAGAAAATGACCTCCTTACCCACCTAGCCTGCCCTATTGTCTCTACCTACAGTGGTATCGCAGACACCATTTGGTCTCCAGGTTTTACCCACTGCCCGCCTTACTTCTAGTATCCCCTTCTGTCTATCCCATACATTTTTGTATCTGGTAACCATTTTAGCCCCTACCACCTGCGCCTGGAGGCTGTTTTATGCATCCACAACCCTCTCTGTGAAGAAGTACTTCCTCATACTTTCTCTGAGTCCCATCCCCCCCAGCTTCATATTGTGACCATTAGTCCTCAAACATCTTTTTCTTTGGAAAATGCCACTTTCCTGTACCTTGTTTATACCTGTGATGTATTTGAATGTTTCTATCATATCCCTACCACCTTCCCTCCTTTCCTCTAGGGAGTACTTATTTCATTCCATAAGCTTTTCTTCATAGGGCTTTTGATGTAGACCCTGCACCATGTTGGTTTCCCTCCTTTGTACTGCCTCCACCCTTTCTATGACCTTTTGGAGATAGGGCCTCCAAAACTGGACACAGTACTTGAGGTGCCCAGCCAAAAGATGATGATGTAATGATATTATCAATTATGTTCAAAGATCATGTTTAACTTCCAAAGACCATCACTGTGATCATGACTAATGATGATTAAACATGAACGTTAAATGGCTGCCAATCAAAAAACACAAAGGCGTGTAACCTGCCCGCATAGCTCCACACCTACGGACAGGTGCGCACCCAGGGGTATACACAACGGATGTGTATCTGTCCACAGCCCAGCTCCTGGTGAGCAGGACTCCACAGGGAGGCTGGTGGTGGAGTTACGGATCCAGCCAGGCATCCAATTAGATGCCCAGACCGGGTCACTCAGTGGATCACATACACAGTTGGGCACATATTGGCAGTGCGCTCCACAGATGTCCGATGGCCAGCGGATGTGGGAGTGAGAGGAGGATAATACCACTGGCCCTGCAGCGATGCATGGAGTGGTGTGCTTGGATGGGGTTTTGGGAGGCTGTTGATGGTGCCGGGGGGGGCACTGTACCCCGCCATATGCCCAGAGGGGCCGGTGGTGGGGGGTGGGTTGGTGGTGCCGTTCAGAGGGGGTAGGATCTGTGGGCCAGTGCCCCTCTGTTGGAGTGTTTTGGATGGGTGGGGTGACTATTAAGGGCCATGCACCAGTGTGTGCTGTGCCAGGTGGTGCCAGTGGTCCCTATGGGTTGCCTATCCACCCTGTCTGGTCAGGGACCCAATGTGTGCATGGGGCACATAGGGGGCTTATGGCAGGATTCTCCCTGGCATACCCTGAACCCCCCTTTGTACACCCACGACCAGCCTTATGAGCCTTTCTGCATGATGCATAGTGCTGGCATGCCCACAGCCTGCTCCCCGGCATGGTGCAGTCCATGGACCGGGAGGATCAGGGGCATTGGTCCTGCTTGCCCCCCCCTTTGTGCATCTTGCATGGGGGGCGCATTGGGTGGGGAGTGACTATGCACCCCAGATACATGTGCATAGCCGCTTCACTGGGATAGTACATAGTACACATTGATTGTCTTTAATGATGATCTCATATTATCATGATTTTTCATGACTAGCCATGGTCAGGATTATTACAATAAATTAAAAGAAAAATAATGTATCTTTCTTCTATACTCATGGGAATGCATCTTGATTTCTAATTAGATATGTTCATTGGAATTATCCGTTATGACACATCTTCTGCTCGAGCACACTGCTTTTAATTATACTTATTCTGACTCCTCACTTCTTACTAGTGTTGTAAAGGCTCAGATTATATAGCTCCATTCTGTGGTTCTCTTTACAGTTGTGGTGAGTTCCTACAAGTATCTGGTTTGTGCTCATCACCCTTCCTAACAGCCTGCAAACTAATACCGTCAATGCAAAAATAATTTACCAATAGAAACTGATGATTGTGAAGATTATAGGACATGCATAGGAAGCTTGCTGTAAAAGTTTCCTGAATACAGTGCTGTTTTGGTCACGTGCCTCCATTTCATTACTTTTTATTAGTTTGAGTTGGGGGGCTTTGCCCCCATACCACTTTTAAAAAAAAACAAGGGTTGAGTTGAGGGCTTCAATCCCGACACCCCCCTTTAAAAAAAAAGGTGCTGTGGGCCACACATTCCCTCAACTCAAGTAAACTAATAAATAGCAATGGGACTGGCAGTTTGGCCAAGTGCTTGTGCCTGCTGCTAATTTTGGTTTTGACAGGTTATTTGAGTTGGAGGGCTTTGCTCCCTCATACCCCACTTGTGTTTTTTAAAAAGGTGTGTGTGGGTGAAGCCACCAAACTCAAATAAACTAATACAAAGTAACGGAATGGGCAATTTGCTCAGGTAGCATAACCTGAGCTCTTGTGTAGGTCCTAGGCATGTCCAATAATCTACACAATCGCCTAGAAATTACCACTGCATTAATCCATAAACTGCTTTCGAAATTTGCAAGAAATATGCAGATTAGTTATGCAATGTACGTACTACACCTAACATCTCATGTACTCTTTCTAAAAAGATTCCAACTTCAGATAATTTAGATTATAATGTGCTTCCACTGATAGTTGACATTCATATCTTCATATAATTATTACTAATGTGACTTACACTTCTATACTACAGAACTAATATATTCATCGATGATCATCAGCAATAATCTCTTGATCATCCACACATCATCCCAGACCATCATGCTGCAGCCAGCCTGCTGGTGAAGCAGTTCGAATTCAGCCTGCAATGCCGACGACCATGGTTCTAGAATGGACTCGAGTGTCGGAGGGCTGGTCGGGGTGAGAAGGCTCGAGCATCCACAGACTGCTCACCTTCTTCGGGAAGAGAAGGGGGTTTCATGGTTCAGCAGCTGCTGGCTCCTGGTGGCGGCCAGGAGCACAGCTAGATGTCAAGCCACACTGTGGGTGGGGCTTGACGGATGCCAGCGTACTCCTTGACATCATGAGGCACGTTATGATTCCCAGGAAAATGGCTCTGGTCCAGCCGGAACATGGACACTGGTCCCTGGCATGCCACATAGCCCAGGATAGCCCTGAGCTGACTCCCCTGCTGCCAATCCCATGGACGAATTGGATGTGCCTAAGGTTCTCCTCCTTGGGGGGGGCCCATCTAACAAAGGGTTATGTCCAGCCACCTGGAGTATCCACTGGCAGCTGTGGGGGGGGCAGCAGAATGGCGACCGGAGGGGGTGAGTGGCCATGGGTCCTAGGTGGCCCAAAGGAGTGGTTAGGCCAGGGAGTGGGAAGGAGTAAAAAAAAAACATCATGCTGATTTAAGCTTACAAAAATAATCAATAATTATCAGTTTGTGACTTAGAAATTATGGTCTGGATTTTCAAAGGGCCCTTAGAGCCATACAAGGTACATCAAATAACAACCTTGCTTCAGACCTTGGTGCACCAAATACAGCGCACCATATTTTGCAAGAAACGCATTCTCTGTGGTAAAGTCCCCCAAACAGATGCAAGACGTCCACTGCGTCAACAGAATGATGCAAGGAACGAGAATGATACATTCTTCACCAAAACAAATAATGGTGCAAGCTGAGCCAAAAAATTACTCAAGGTACAAAAATGACACAACTTAGTTAAAAAGTGGTGTGAGTTGAGTCAAAAAAATGACCCAATGAAGGAAAATTATGCAAGTTAATTAAAAATAGTGCAATCTGAGTAAAAAAAATAACATGAATGATGAGAATGATGCAAGCTAAGTCAAAAAAATACAGCAGATGAAATGGCCAAGACTAAGCTCCCAAAATGTTCTAAGCTAGTCCTACAGGGAAATATTGGCCCTTAAAAGTAGTATAGTCAGATCTGACCACCTTCTACAGGCCTCTTTATATAAGCTACTGTGACTTAGACTAGCTCTGGCTGGTCTAACAGTGACATACATCTTTTTGGTCAGCGGGTGGGCACCTCCCCCAACAGACACTGAGTAGATGAGACCTGACTTACCCCGGGGTCGGGGCCATGGGAGCTGGACCCCTCGGCGGACACGGGCAGGCAGTGGGGATGGTGGCAAAGCCAGCATCATGTGTGGGGGCTGGCATTTTCTTGCTGCAAAGATCCCCAGGGGAAGGAACATGCAATGATGATCAGCCTCCGTCCCACCCCCCTGACGTGTGGCTCCAGCTGCAATGCTACCCCCAGCCTCCACCAGAGGTCCACAATACACCGGACACTCAACCTCCCTCCCCCCAGAGAAGGAGAGCAGTCCCTGGCATGCTCAGTCACCCCCCCTGGCCAGCCCACTGACTCCTGAGTCCATCCCCAAACCCAGGATTTCGGTGCTGCAAGTGGAATCCTTGCCGCTGTACAGCTGAGCCAGCCAGGGACTTGCATCCTCAGCACAAGGACAGGAATCATATTTATTGAAAATCACAAATAAGGGATGGAGCATCATTTCGGTGATGCAGACATCCCTTCCAACATGGCACAGGCATATTTTTGGTGTAAGCATAGTGCAAGCCAGTCTGGTGCATACAGACCTGTTTTTGATGTAAGCACCTTTTGAAAATCAGAACTGATGCAAGCTTTGATGCTTCCTGCTTCTGGAGACAGTTGTTTTGATGCAAGCACCCTGCATCATTCTCTGGTCTTTGAAAATCCTACCCCACATGTCTGATGATTAAACTGTGATCTAGATGATGCTGTCAGATCATGATCTGCCTTGAAGATCATATGGCAACATTTGATGATTAACAAGGATTGGTCATGACTGACCTTCAAAAACATGATTGGTGATTTACCAATTTGCCTGGGAGATGAATAAGAGCCTTTGACTGGGGCAGCTGCTCAAGTAGACAGGGTACAAATTGGAGAAACAGCTTTCCTTGGTTAAGGTGAAGGCAGAATTTGAGCTCAAGAAGATGAGGCTGGACACAGTACTTGAAGTGGAGTCTCACCAGTGATCTATACGGGGTATTACTATTATTACTTCCCTCTTTCTGCTTGTGATACCACTGCCTGTGCATCCTAGCATCCCGTTAGCCTTCCCTACCACTTGTCACACTGTTTAGCTACTGTCAGGTCATCAGACATTAATTATACCCAAGTCCCTTTCCAGTTCTGTGACTGCTAATACCTCTTCTCTCAGTTGGTACATTGCCCCCCTGAGTGTCTGTGCTGCAAGTGCATGATTTTGCATGTTTTGCATTGAAAACCAGCTGCAAAATCCATGACCATTCTTTTAGCTTTTTATATTGGCTTGCTCTTGTGCACAAGTCAACATAACGCAGTAGTAGCAGGTTTGGAGGTGCAGTCACTGTGGGAGAATGCAGGGGATGCATCAGTAGGTGCATCCCTCATTCCCCAATCAGCAAGCATGCAGGCGCCACACCAGCAATTCAGAATGTGGCTACCAGATCAAAGAAAAGGTCCACTGCCATGAGAAGCAAGCTTCTCATGGCAGTGGTAAAATAACATGCCTCCCGATGTAAACATAGCGGCACTGACTGCGACCCGCCCAACTTCAGGGGTGCCCAATTTCCCTGTTGCATGCCCTGACCCACTTCATTTGCCAATGGGGGAGCCCGCTCCCCGTCGGCATAATCACCCCCCAAGTGTGTGCCGAGGGGGTGCCCAATCCCACTCGGCATCTTGCACTCCCCCCCAACAGACTTTCTTTGCTGACAGGGGGCCGAATCCCCATCAGCTACAGTCCCCCCCCTTCCCTGTTTATTTTGCCGATGGGGAGCCCACTCCCGTCGACATAATCTCTCCCCATCTATTGTGTGCCAAGGGGAGTGCCCAATCCTCCTTGACTCTTGCCCACCTTTCATGTGTGCCGCGAGGGTGCCCAATCCCCGTCGTCACACCCTTCCCCAAAAACAATCAGGTGGCATGCTGGGAGCCCACTGCAGTGTGCCAAATGTCTCTGAAAAAAAAAAAACATCCCGCAATATTCCCTTTTTTTTTTCACCTGTAAAACAGAAAACAGTCCATTGTGGACTCCCTACCCCCTCCCCCAATCTGTGCCCACCCTCTGCACATCCTGCCTCCTCACACTCCCCTCTCACCCCATACTTACCTCTGGAGTCCAGTGCGACGATCTTCGGAGGACCGGGAACACGTCTGCACTCTTCAAAGCTGACCGCGAACTGAAGAAATGCAGGTAAGCTGTATAATGGCATAAATTGGGCTTTTTCAACTTTGGTGCATATCTCAGGCATTTTTGGGAATTCTGACATCAAATTTTCAACATGGGGTCATTGGGGCCCCTCCTCATGAATTCAGGCACTGTCATGGCGTTATTCTGTCCCAAAAGGTGATTTAGCAGTCACTGCGCAGAATCACCTTTCAGGACTGATTAACAAAATGACAGTGCCACTGTTCATGAGGAGGGCTCTCAAAAAGCCTATGTTGCAAATTTGGTTGAAAAAAAAATCCAAAAAATGGCTGTTTTACAAGCTTGCGTTGTGCAGTTTCCATGCACGCTTGTAATTTCATGACTTTGTAGTATTTTCAGTCCAGATTTTCAAAATTGGCATTTTTCCACACCTCTTCTGTCATTTTACATATCCTGGCCAAAATGTGTTTTTGCATGTGCGGCACAGAATAGCGCAGTTGCTGTGTGAAATCAGTTTTCGGGATGGTTTCAGGAAATGACGGTGACACTGTTCATGAGCAGAGGTCCTAAAATGCCTTTGTTGAAAATTTGGTGACGAAAGTCTATAAAATGACTGTGTTACAAGTGTGCGTTGCGCAGTTCCCATGCACCCTTGTAACTTCGCAAATTTGCAAGATTTTCATGCTACATTTTCAACACTGGCATCTTTTCACACCTCCTTATGAACAGTACAGCTGTCATTTTTCACATACTGCCCAAAATGTGTTTTTGAACCTGTGGCACACAATGGCGTGGTTCCTGTGGGAAATCAACTTTTGGGACAAAGTAACAAACTCACAATGCCACTGTTCATGAGGGGAGGTCCCAAAATGCCTATGTTGAAAATGCGGTTAAACAAAATCCCCAAAATAATTGGGTTATGGACCCGTGTTGCACAGTTTCTATGCACGCTCATGACTTCGCCAATTTTTCATATTTTCACTCCAGATTTTCAATGTTGCCATTTTTTTACACCTCCTCATGAGCAATACAGTTCACATTTTTTACATACTGACCAAAATGTGTTTTGAACCTGTGTCGCCAAATGGCATAGCCGCTGTGCAAAACCACCTTTCAGCTAACAAACTGATAGTGCCGCTGTTCATGAGGTGGGGTCACAAAAAAGCCCATGTTGAAAATTTGGAGTGAAAATACCAACACACGCCTACGGTGTTAGGGTTTCCAACAGTAACACCTCACCCTGTGCAGACTGACAGGCGTCAGGGGTGTGACTTGGGATCGTCAGCTGTAATGCTCCCTATTCCACCCCAACCCCCACCCTGCAGCCAGTGACACACACCATGGTATACCTTGCAGTGTTCAGCCACAAAGTTCACCCCATTCTCCTATACTGCACCCACCTCAGCGTATTTCCTTATGGAATGGGCATTGGTATATCACCCAAAGACCCCAAAGCACCCCATGGCACACTTGTCAGTGTCTACAGGGTAGGGTGAGGTAAAATGGCATGAGCATTATAGCTGATGACTCAAATGCACACCCCAATGCCTGTTGGTCTCTGCAGGGTGGGGGTGGGGTTGGCATCACTTCAATACTTCACTGCCATTCCTATTATGTATCTCTAACTCCGGCACTACCAATGCCAATGCCAGCGAGACAACATTTGGCATTGACAAATGCTTGTTTAGATCATCCCTCATTCTTTCCACCCCTCCTGGTGTCTCTACTGTGTTGCAGATTTTTGTGTCACCAATAGATAGGCATAATTTTCCATTCTAGTCTTTCTGCAATGTCTCTAATGAAGACATAAGGGGAGGACCAGGCCTAGTACTGACCCTTGTGGCACCCCACTGGTCATTTTGACTTCTCCAGAGTGAATGCCATTAACCACCATCCTCTGCCTCCTACTTCCTAGCCAGCTCTACCCATTTTGCTACCTTAGGACCTATTCCTAATCTACCCAGCTTGCTCAGTAGCCTTCTATGTGGAACAGTATCAAAGGCCTTACTGAAATCAAGGTAGGTCACATCTACTGCTCCTCCCTGATCCACTTCCTTGTTACACCTTTATTAATTAGGAATTCAGTTTTCAGTAATGGAAAGGAAGCAGTTTGGCCTCATGGTTTGAGGGCAGAGCTGTAAACCTGGGGCCGGATTTTCAACCAGAGGTGCAGGACTATCGTCAAGCCCTACATCATCGCATTTAATTTCTTTTGGAGTGCCAAATGTGCTTGTTGTAACTGCATCTGATTTTAGTAGATCATAAGCAGTTGTGACCATTTGCCCAGTTTACAGCAGCCTACGTCGTGTATTTGATGCAAGCTTCTTGAAAAGGGTCTGCGGAATTGCTGCAAACTAGGCCACAAAAAGATGGTCTAACTTGCAGCAATCACCATACAGGATGTAACACCCTAATAGAGCACCACAAACCCAGTGCACAATCTTGTTGTTTTACCCAGGGCCTGCAATAATACAAGTGTTTTAAAAATCTGACCCCTGGAGTTACAGCTTTTAATCGCTAAAATGCCACCTCTCACCGTTCTACCCTTTGCTTAACCTCTGTGTCATCTCTTTCCCTTATCAAGCTCTGTGCTTTATGATTCTCACTGTGTTTAGTGTTTACAAAATGACAGCAACATTCTCTCCCCTCCTTCTTCTGACTTGTAAAGTACTTTGAGACTCAGTTTATATGAAAGGCACAGTATTTTTTTTTAATTCTTTTTCTGGCTTTGCTTGGTCCCAGAGAACTCTCTCGGGCATTTGCTCATCCTTGGCTGTACCTCTGGGCCTGGAACTCTCCAGCTTCCTGTCACCAGTCAGGCTATCCCGTCGGCTCTAAGCCCTCCTGAGGTGGGGCCACCCTATCAACCCAGGGCACTCTATCTGTAATTCAGGCCAGACTGGGCTCGGCCCAGGAGCTGGAGGAGTCCGGCCAGTGGAGTGTGGTCGATGGGGCAGTGCCATTGCCTATCTCCGGAAGTGGGGATTTTCTTGGCTGTGTTGCGTTCTTTCCCCTTCACCCCTCCCCCAGCAGAGCTTGGTCATGCAATGGCACCAGGCATGCCCGTTGTAGCTCTGCTTCCCTCTAGTGTGCCCTGCGTGTTGCAGGACCTCCGGTTGCCACCGGGGGTCACTGCAATGCTGGGCAGTCCCTGGATCCCCGAGAGAAGAGATCAGTCCTCCGGATGCTCAATCCTCTCTCTCCCCAGTCGACCCCCAGCAGCCCGTGCTCATTCCTGAACCTGGGTCACCGGCGTTGCGTGAGGTGTGGCGTCCAGCACCTCAACCCTCAGTGCCACTGGGCCGGCTCTGAAAGGCACAGTGTGAAATTAAAATTATTTTTTTTCCCCAATAACTAATCAAACTCTAATATTATGATGTTTTCATATGACAGTCGTTACTCATTAAAGCAGACGCACATGTTACAGAATGTGTCTACATCATAATGTGCGTCTTTTCAACCCCAGATACAGTACTGATCCCCTTTGTGCATATGAGTTTCCAAATCCATTTATATAGGGTGCCAAATTCCTTTTTATGTTTACTACGTTGGAGTTTACATGTTACGGCCTGAAGTCAGACCTGTGGCTAGATTTTAAATAGAGGAAAAATTGTGCATGTGTGGAAAGACGTTATGCACAGGAGGGTTTCCATGTGCAACTCCTTTTTTTTTTTTGTTGAAAATCGCAATTTTCTAAAAAGTTGTCTCTTTGCAATGTTTTCCACAATTTATGACAACTTGCACTTATTTTGTTTTTGCGCAGGTGTGTAAAAATGCTACAGCTGGGATTACCAGGCATAGCAGTTTGTTTTTGTAACTGCAGGGAAAAAAATGGAAAATGCTGCCTGGGTGCCTCAAATGCTGAAAACAGCATTGCGGCTGCTCTGGGGATTATGTCCACACCAAGGAGCAGCACACAGGGACTCAGTCCTTGGACCATATCAGGCCCTTTGAAAACTGAGCCTGTGATAATGTCAATGCTCCTTTAAATGGGAACAGTCACCACCGAGGGCCCCCATACTCAACCCTAGGATTGGTCCCAATGTGTACTTTGTGTGCAAAAATATGTTTGTTTGCTTACTGCTTATTGTCATATAGAAGACTGCATCAGACTAATTTTGCTTAGTTGTAGGCTGACATCTTCTGTTACTACAAATCCCAGAATCCCCTGTAGATGATATCTGAACAGTAGGCAGCAGTGAAAAGATTCAACAGCCTCAGTGCATGTTAGAGTTTACATAAGCTCTGAACTTTTGTTTGCGGATCCTGCTGTACGCCAAGAGCTATGTACAGTCACTCAGAAGACTGTACCTAGCCCCTGGAAAAATACAGTCCCAAAGAATATTTGTGGCAGGATTCACCAAGCCCCCCCAAGCCCCACAGCTGCAGGAAAAAAAACAAGCATTTGTCAATGCTGAATGTTGTCTCGCTGGCATTGGCACTGGTAGTGCAGGAGATAGAAATGCATAATAGGAATGGCAGTGAAGTATTGAAGTGATGCCAACCCCATCCCCAGCCTGCAGAGACGAACAGGCACTGGGGTGTGCCATTGGGTCATCAGCTATAACGCTAATGCCATTTTACCTCACCCTACCCTGTAGACACTGACAAGTGGTGTGGTGTGCTTTGGGGTCTTTGGGCGTTATACGTACCCCATTCCATAAGAAAATACACTGAGGTGGGTGCAGTATAGGAGAATGGGGTGAACTTCGTGGCTGAACACTGCAAGGCACACCACGATGGCTGTCTCTGGCTGCAGGTGGGGGTGGAATGGTGTGAGCATCACAGCCGATGATCCCAAGTCACACCCTGATGCCTGTCAGTCTCTACAGGGTGGGGTGCTACAGTTGAAAACCATAACACCGCAGGCATGTGTTGGTATTTTCACTCCAAATGTTCAACATGGGCTTTTTGTGAGCCCACCTCATGAACACTGGCACTGTCAGTTTGTTAATTGGTCCCGAAAGCTGATTCCACGCAGTGACTGCAAAATCACCTTTAGGAACCAAATAACACCATAACAGTGCCTGAATTCGTGAGGAGGGGTGCCAGTAACCCCATGTTGAAAATGTGGTGCCAAAATTCCCCAAAATGGCTGAGATATGCACCAAAGTTGAAAAAACCCTATTTATGCCATTATACAGCTTACCAGTATTTCTTCAGTTCGCGGTTGGCTTCGAAGAGTGCAGACATGTTCCCAGTCCACCGAAGATCATCGTGCTGGACTCCAGAGGTAAGTATAGGGTGGGGGGTGTTGAAGCAAGGTGCACAGAGGGTGGGTGCGGGTTGCGGGTGGTGGGCAGGGAGATGGCGACGGACCGTGTTCTTTTTTACGGGGGTTAAACAAACAACAACAAAAAAAAACATTGCAGGATGTTTTTTTCTTTCTAGGAGATATGGCACACTGGGGTGGGCTCCCAGCGTGCCACCTAAGTGTTTTTTGAAGGTGCTTTAGCTGATGACGGGGATTGGGCAATCCTGTCGGCACACACCAAAGGGGGGAACAAGAATCAAGGGGGATTGGGCACCCCCCTCAGCACACAACAAAAGCAGGGGAGGGCATTATGCCAGTGAGGAGTGAGCTTCCCTGTTGGCAAAATAAAGATGAAGGGGGATTAAAGCCAATGGGGATTGGGCCCCCCATTGGCAAAGAAAGACTGTTGGGGAGGTGCGCATGATGCCGAGTGGGATTGGGCACCCCCTAGGCATACATTTTAAATGGCAGGGGGTCATTTTGCCGACGGGAAGTGGGCTCCCCCATTGGCATTGTAACAGGTGGCAGCAGCGGCGGCAGTCAGTGCCGCCATGTTGTGTACATGTCAGGAGGTGTGCTATGGTCCCTCTGCATTAGAGCTTCGCTCTCATTGCAGCAGACCTTTCGTTAGATCTGGTGGTCACATTAGGGATGCATGATGTCAGTCCCTGTTGCTGGCTTATTGGGGAATGAGGGACGCACCTACTGATGCATGCCCTGCATTCTCCCAACAGTGACTGTGTCTGCAACTCTGCTACTATGGCAATATTTTGGCTGTACTTGTGGGAGTCAACATAAAAAAACAACACAAATAGATTGCCACTTGCAGAATCGCAGTTTTTTCAGCAGGTGCGCTATTCACAAAAGTGAAGCTGGTTTATGACCGGCTCCACAACTGATGGCAGTTTGTGGGTGTTTTTTTCCCCACAGTTATCGAACATTTTATGCTCAGTGGGACCAGGCATAATATCTTCTGTAGCAGCGGTGGATTGAAAATACAAATCTTTGCATCTGTGGAGATTTCAGTCTGGAACTGGAGTTGCAGAGTGGGACTTGAGAATCCAGTGCAGATTGAAGATTATAAAAGCTATAATGTGCACTGCAGGCTATCGAATCTCCCACTGCTGTCTACTGCCCTGATGTTAGATGCAGGGAATTCTGGGATTTTCAGTAAAAGATGTCAGCCTAGAACTAAGCAAAATTAGTCATACAATCTACTATACTACAGTAAACCATAAGTAAATTAAAATGATTTTGCCCACAAAGTGCACTTTGGGATCAGCCCCACACTTGAGTGTGGGGTCGTTTGTGCTGACTGTTGCCCTTTAAGGTCCGGGAGCAGACTCTGTTGCACGCTAGTTCTTCTCAGTCACAAGAACAATGAAACAGTGGGGGTTCAACTACAGCTGAGAACATTGATGGGAACCAAGGGAATGCAATATTTAATGATGTTTCCATTAACAATTTAACGTCTTAGTAAATAATAAAGCAGACTCAAAACAGGGAAAAATTACATATTACAAGACAGCAGAATAGAACGGTATTGATATAAATTTTCACTATAATGTGAACAAATCTTTTAAAGCAGCAGTGCAACGAAACTGGGCAAAAAATGTGACCCTACCTTGCGTAACTACAAAAGATTTCAGACAGACACCTTCCAGTTTTATTTGATGGTAATATGTTCTAGTCTCATCAAACCTTTAATATTTTACAAATGTTTTAATTTATATATTTTTTTCAAGTAAAAAAGATGGCTGCCACATTTAGCTTAGAAATACCATTGTAAGCCTGGTAAGGCTTATAATCAAGAAAATAAAAAAACCTTCGGTGCACAGCACTGAAGGTACCTAGAAAAGTAGATTTGACAGATATGCAAATATTGTTATTAATTGCAGCTGAAACTAGCCTTTTTGGAAAACCATTTTTCATTTCACTGCTGCTTTAAAATAAAGGACCACATTTCTCTTCTCCTGCTGCGACCAATTAGTCACTTTAGCATCATTTCATTTTATACTCTTTCAATTTCCTACCCAGATTCCACAGTCTGCCTGCAGCGAGGATTGCCCTCTGGGCTACAGAATAAGGGCCAAAGCAGGAAAACCGCTGTGTTGCTTTGAATGTGTTCCATGTTCCCATGGTGAAATTGCAAACAAAACAGGTGGGTCATCTGTCACTGTCTCATGCTGTAATCTCCTCTTCTGTCTCAAAGTACGGGCAGACTGGATGGACCAACGGTCATTTTCTGCCATTGTGTTCTATGTTTCTGAGTGCAGGGCACTTCATTTAATGGGACACTGTCAATCCTCTTCTGACCAAACACACCCTTTGTCAAACAACACAGTTGATAACAACCCTTATTATACAATGGCAAGAAAGAATCTTGGTCTCCGATTGGTCGATCTGGGGCTGGACCCGTGATGTTATCCCAGCATAACATCATGGATCTAGTCCCAACACACACAAGACCATATCAAAAGTAAAAGGAATCCCTGCACTTGCCATGTCCAAGCTGCCCACACTTGCCATGGCCACTATACAGTTTGCCAGGACTTCCTCTTTTTTTTAAATAAACCCCTCCCTCCCTCCCACATTCACAAATGCAGCCCCAAACCACAAAATCCTAAAGTACTGTATCCGGCAAGTTACTAAAACCCATTATTTGTACTACCTGCATGATTTAGAATTCAAAAAAGAAAAAATTAAGCAAAGCCGTCATCGCAGTCGGCTTCAGACAGTAGCAGCCAACTACTGTACTTTAAAGTTTTCCTCTCACCAGCCAAGTTCAGTGACCCCGCTCAGCTACTCAAATCCCTGTTGTTACAAACTGCTACCGATGTCTGCACAGACGTCTAAAAATTATCCCCAGCATTTCTAGTGCTTTATTTCATGAAAGTATTTCAACTGAAGAAACACGCTTGTGCCAGCGGCTTCACTATCCCTGCCTGCAGCTCACGCCTCGCCTCCTCAGTGCACCTCAATGCTTACCTGCTTTCTCTGAAAACCGCCTGTGAGCAGTCATTGCGGGGCTGCTCTCCTCACTTCGTTTTCACCTCACATATATTTTTTAAAAATTTGGCCATGATTCTTTTCTTTAAAAATACATTTCCTTACCTCCTTTCATATGCCTAGACAGACCATGATGGCAGGCATCCACTTGAAAGTGGCATCAGACAAGGTGCCAGCTGAAAGTTAATGGTGCAGGACCTCTAAACAGTGGCGGCAGGCAGAGGGTGCCAGGAGGGTATCGGAGCAGGAGCTCTAAGCACAAATTTTATCTGTTGTGATAATCTCCTGGTACAACATTAAATGGCAAACTGTACCGGAAGAACAGCAATCAAGATACAGTTGGGGGGGGCACAGACCATATGGAAGGAAATCACACATGGAACAGGCAAGCATACAAAACAGAACAAAATCTGTCTACTAAACAGGCAGTGCCACCCGTTGGATAGACATAAAAAGGAACTTTTTTCTTTAAATACACTTCCACTCACAAAAAAACAAAAAACTTTTAAAAAAATGTTTATTTTTAATTTTTTTCTTGTAGTTAAACATTAGCCATTATATAATAGGAATAATGCACTCCAGGGTGTGTGTCATGCTGGAATAACGTCACTTCTGGGGTGATTAGTTGCACTCAGCCTGCAGCCTCGTGCCTAATCATCCAAGGCGTGATGTTATCCCAGCACAACACACACCCTGTCGTGCATTATTCCTTGAACAACCATTAAAAAATAACACATACTGTTCTTCTTTTTGTCCAACTAAGAAAAGACAAGATCATTACTGTGGGACCCTGTTATACCGATGTGTACTTTGCCAAGCAAATAGGACACTATATCAAGAACTTAACAATATCAAGACAAATTCCCATTAGAATTTACCATTCAAAACTTAACAAAATTCAACATTAACAGAAATTCACTGTATCAGAGAGTTGCTTGTTTGAGAATTTCACTGAAGTTGCAAAATAATACAGGACACAAAAAGATTAAGACATACAGAATGTTCCATGAGTTATTCAGAAATAAGCCTTTTATTCCCTCTGGAATGTTGCCAGCAATCCTGCAAGCAATGAGTGGTGGAGCAAAGCAGAGTCACACATCCAGCAGCTGCAGTGTTGGCATCAGGCCAGAGTGATACACAGATACATAGGCGTTAATGGCAAAAGAAGACATCAGTATCAGGAAATCCCACATTCACCCCAAATAATGCACTGTTCACAATAATGTAGATAAACATCCTGAAGTTTATTAAAGTTCCAGTGAAGGTACATGTCTTAACATGTTTCAGACCACCGTTCCTTTATCAAAAGGCATCTTTTGATAAAGGGTAGTCTGGCCATAATGTTAAGATGTGTACTTCACTATTTGTCTTACAAACTTCAACACATTTGTCTACATTATTGTGAGCAGCGCATTATTCGGTGGTAAGTACGGGACTTCCTGATACTGATACTGTATTATTTACACCGGGCACCCTAGAGTGGTGCACTTTCTTTTGGAATATAGGCAAAAGAAAGGGATTGGCCCATCTAGTCTGCCAACTTTGCCTAACTATTCTGTATTGCCCTTGTTGCAGTCCCCACTTTCCTTACTGTCCCCCCCTTTTCTAACTAAACCCACCAGCATGTCCCACCTCTTCTTCAATCTTCTGATCAATTTGGGCTGTACCACTTCTTGGTTCCATGTCACATGGGCGAAAAACAAACAGCAACCGCTAAAACTACTTATGGATAATGCTGAATGGGAAATTCAGCAATGTCTGTTTTGTGCAGGGGCTGTGCCCCCCCTCACCTTCCCTTACTAAAGATACTAACTCTGGGGGGGTGGACCTTGGGGATGGGGTACAGAGACATTGGCGAATTTCCCATTCGGCATTATCTGTAAATTGTTTTAGCAGTCGCCGTTTTCCTTTCACCCTTTTCACATAATACTCCACTTCTTCAGTTGGCTTCTTCCACTTATCCACCACCCTTTCTGTGAAGAAGTGGTTCCAGAAATCATTTTGAATCTCCCACCTGACAGCTTCAGTGAATTTCCTCTGGTCCCTGTGTTTGAGCTCAAACAGTTCCTTGGTGTCTTCCCTATTTATCTCATGCAGGCATTTGTATGTCCCAACTATGTCTTCTTCTCCTTTTCTCAAGTGAGTAAAGTGCAATCTTGATTATTCAGATTGCTTGGGAGACATGAAATTAGTTCAGCTAATAGGGAGTCCATAAAACTGGGATTAAGACATTCAGAGTGTGTTCACTTGCTAGACAGCTACCAGTCCATGAAATAGGTATGTTCATATAATTGTGGTTCATTCGATCGAGACTGCACTGTACATCTTTCAGTCCTGCAGCCTCTTCTCATACACCTTACCCCAAATGGCATGGACCATCTTAGTCACTCTGTGCTGTACTGACTCCATGTTGTTGCAGTCCTTCCTCAGGTGTGGGCTCCAGTACCTTGTGCAATATTCCAGGTGTGGTTATGCTAGTGGACCTGTACAGTGGCACAACCCCTTCTTACCCTCTGCTGTTTATCCCTCTCCTCTTGCAACCCAACATTTTTCTTGCTTTACTCACCACCCAGTTTCAGTGTGCAGACATTTTTATGATCTCTGATATCATCATCCCTAAATTCTTTCCTTCTGTAGTACTATCAAGCACCATCACCCACCATCTTGCATTGCACCCCTTGTGTTTCTTCTCCCAATGTGCATTACTTTGCATTGTTTAGGAATAAAGTACAGCTGCCAAATCATGGAGCAGCTCTCCAGCCTGCCCAGATCCTCACTTAGTTCTGTTCTTTCTTTCTTTCTTGGTCACTACCCTTACACAGATCTTTGAGTCATCTGCAAAGAGGCAGATCTTATCCTTGATACATTCACCAGAGTCACATATGAAAATATTGACAAAGACCAGTCCAAGTACTGACCCCTGAGGTACTCCACTACAGTACCCTCACCTCTGAACACTCTGCATTGAGTTTCACCCTCTGTGTTCTATTACTCAACCAGTTCCTTACCCAATTTTCTGTCCTATTCTCTATCCCCCAGGTCCCTAATCTTTTTGATTGGTCTCCTGTGGGGGACAGAGTCAAAGGCCTTTCTGAAGTCAAGGTATACTACTGTATATCAATTGCCTGCCCCTTGTCTGCTGCTGTGGTCACCTAGTTGAAGAATTTGACCAGATTTGTCTGGAAAGACCTTCCACTCATGAACCGATGCTGTCTGGGGTCCTGCAGCGTGTTATCTTCTTGGACTTTCACCAAGTCCTCCTTCAGTCAAGAGTCCATGATTTTCCTCACTATAGATGTCAAGCGGACTGGCCTTCAGTTCTTTAGCTCATCTTTCTTCCCACTATTGTGTAGAAGTAAGACATCTGCTATCATCCAGTCCCTAGGGACAACTCCATGTTTAGAGAGCAATTGGAAATTTCTGTTAGAGGCCTTGCTATAACCCCTGCTACCTCATGTAACATTCTCGGGTATAAGTCATCACATCCTATAGATTATCTACTTTCATTTCTGCTAACTTTTATAGCACATTTTTTCTTTTTGCTGGCCCTTCCCCAGTTCCTTTGCTCCTCCTTCCTAACCCCACAATTTTGCAGTGGCCAATCCTTCTCCATGGTTAATATGGAGCAAAAGTATTTTCTCAGTATCACTGCCTTCCCCTGGTCCCCCTCCTCCCACCCCTACCTGCTCTTAAATCTTGTTATACCTCCTTTGACCTTGCACTTCACTTGGGCGTACCAGAAGAATGCCTTATCCCCATTCTTCACCCCCATTGCCAACCGGAGCTCTGTCTCCACTTTAGCCTCCCTTACCTTTCTGGTGGATTCTCTTGTTGTTTTCCAGTACATCACCCTGTCTTCCTCTCTTAGACTACCCTTATATGGAGAAAATGCCCTACTTTTGGTTCTTACCACCACAGTAGGGTACATCAACTATGAACTACAATGGCCCCCTTAGCCATTTTCCTTGGATACCTTTGGAATTGAGATACCTGTTGCCTCTATCATCACCTTTTAAATGTTTCCCCTTTTAGTAGTAGTAGTAGTAGATAAAATTTATTTATACAGTGATAACACCATTAAGACTATATATGCCCTTTTCTCAAGGTGCACTGTTTTAAGGTGTCAAGTTTCAGCAACATAAAATACATTACATAAATATAAAAACAATACATACCCCAGGCAGCCAAATTACATATTATAAAGAATATTATACACTACAAGATGAATACAACAGACATTACATTACACTGCTTAATCCAGTCGACAAGACACCGCACCTGTCAGTCAATATATGTACTTTTCTTCCATCTAATTTAAACTATCCATTACAAATGCAGTGATATTCTATTTCCCTATGAACAGCAATTTTAAAAGCGTTTGATTTCATATGTAAATCTTTAAGATGCAAGGGAAGTTGGTTCCAGCAAGTGGCTGCCTTATTCTGAAATGTCATAGCAGTGAATTTATTTTTAAATTTAGGAACTATTAACTCTCTGGCTGCTTTTTTTTCTCCGATTGCAACCATGTTTTGGTTATTCTAGCTTCTCTGCTAGTTCATATGTCAAATTATTCTTTAAAATATCATGGATTTGTATGGCCCATGCCTGTTTTCTTCTGATCTCCAGTGAGCTCCAACCAAGGGAGCACCCCCTATCTTCACTATGTCCTTCATGCTTATCTCAAATGTATCCCTCATTGTCCTGAAGTACACTTATTTGAAATCCCATGCCCTTATTCCTTTGTCCCCCTGCCTATCCAGGACTGGACCTCCGGTGCTATTGTCCTGTGGTCACTGGAACCAAGTGGTTCCAGAACTGCTACATTCTGAATCCTCTCACTGTTGGTGAGGTCTAGATCCAGCATGGACTCATCTCTTGTTGGGCCCAGTATTGTTCTAGGAATGCCTCCTTGCAGGCATCCAACAGAATCTGGTTCCTAGTAGTAACCACGATAGGGACTTTCCAGTCCTTGTACAACATGTGGAAATCTCCAGCTACCACCCAGTTTTCTGTAGACCACTCCAATCCAGATTTGTTTCCCCTTTCCTGTTAAGCTAGTACCTACAGAGCTTCCAGTTCACCTGACCTTCTTAGACTATCTATGTCTATTGCTTCAATCCCCTCCTTAACATAAAGTGCTGCCCTTCCCCCTGCTGTTTGTCCTATCCTTTCCCAATAGCGTGCATCCTGATATGGTTATGTCTCAGTCATTGCTTGAGGTTGCCCATGTCTCTGTTGCTGCCACCAGGTCATGGCGCCACATCCATACCCAATGCCTGAAGTCCCAGTACTTTATTCCCCTTACTCCTAGCACATGCCATTTTCTAATACTTCCCTATCCCCCTCCCTCTTTACTCTACCTTGAGTTTGGTTGATCTTGCTGAGCTCAGTGGGTAGGCCAGCAAGGCCCCGCAGTTGTCAGTAACATTTTGTGTGTGCTTAGTCACTTTGACCCCTCCTTTCTAGTTTAAACTAGCTATGTTTTGTGCCCACTATTCTCTCAGCATCCGCCTGCCCTCCTTGTTGAAGTGTGAGTCATATGTTTTGAACAACCTCCAACACCTCGAGGTTGAGCCCTAATCCCGAGGAACTGAAATTCCTGCTCCATGCACCAATCCTTCGGCCATTCATTGATTTGGAATATTGGGAACTGTTCCCTTTGGTCCATGTATGACCATGGAAGTACCCCACAGAAGGTTACCACTCCTGCTCTCTCCTTCATTACTTTCCCCAAAGCACAGAAGTCTACCCTCACAATTCCATGCTTCATGTTCTCAGATCATTTGTGCTCACATGCACAATCAAATCTAGCCTTACCACCCCCTCTGACTCAATAAAAAGTATATTCCTAAACCATTATCTCCTGAGGGCTGTTCAGTGACCTGTGTAAAATGACATCCCTCCCACCCTTAGCCAATTCTACTTTTGTAGGCACTGGATTTGACTGACAACAGGAACTTCCTGTTTGGCAGTAGGAAGGGAAGGATCACTGAAGCACATAGGTTTCATCATCCTTGAAGGAATAGAGTAACTCTCCCTCTCCCCCTAGCTGCTGGAGGTCTGACTCTGAGCAAGGAAGAAGGAGACTACCAAAGAATACAGGAAGTTCCTGTCCCAGAACAGGAAGGGTGAGAGCTGTAAGGGCACATTAGCAGTAGAAGGAAAAAAAAAAAACAAGGAGGAGAGAGTAAGCATACAAAGCAACAGGAGAGGGGCCACAAAATAAGACATGATGAGAGTGGTGCAGTGCTCCAGGAGACATTCTGAAGACAGCAATGCTGCCCTATTTGTAGGCACCTTTCTGGTCTGAGGGAGGATGTTGCTTGTCTCCATGCTGACTTGCTAGATTTTATGAAACCTACTCCCCCACCCAGGGACCACCAGGGCCACTGCCGCTACCTCAGATGTTGCCAAGAAAGAGGAGTGGTTGGACCAAGATGGGCTCAGGAAGGGAGAGGGTGGTGGAACAGAGGCACATTCCTTGAGTTGTACCTCTCCACAATTCATATGCTCTTCTAGTGGAGAGTGGTTCTTCTATGGAGGCACCTGCAGTGGAGACCAAGTAGGATACTGGGAACCTCCACAAAGAAGACCCACAGGAAGGTGGCATGGGACCCCACAGGGGAAGGAAACAACTCCTGGTAGGGGAATCAATCATTAGCGGGGTAGATCTGGGGGAGGAAGGGGAGAGGGAGGTAAGGTGCCTGCCTGGCACCACAGCTTGGAGGGACAGGAAGTGAATCCTCAGGATCGCCGGAGCAGCTGCATGAGGGAGGGAGCTGGATATCATTGTGAACCTAGGGAGAAATGACCTGGCTGGAAATGGGATCAGAGCAATGCAAGAGAAGTTTGAAGAGTTGGGGAGGGGCCTTAGACAAGTAGCATGTACGGTAACCTTCTTGGAGGTGCCATGGGATTCAATGAATGGTTGAAAAACTGGTGTGAAGCTCAGGGTTTTGGCTCCATTGGGGACTGGGGGTCCACCTGGAGGGATACAGGCCTATACTGCCTTGATGGTCTGCATCTGTCCAGGAGGAGAACCAGCATCCTAGGTGACAGGTTTAAATGCTTCATTGGCAAGCAATTAAACTAGCCAAGGGGGGAGGCACTGGAAATCTTCTCTGTGTCTCCCTTCCCCCCACATGAGGTTAAATTTTAGATTATGTGATTTGCCTATGTCTGTATTTGCCATCTAAGCTAAGTTATGTTGTTTTTGTGATTTTTTTATTATACATTTTTACTATCTGTCATGCACGAACTATCAGAAAAAATGACTCACCTTAGTAATTATGTTTCTTCTAATGGAGTCTTGCTGTATTCTGACTATTGCAGTTAGCCCCTGCACTCAAACTGCCCAAGACAGAAGAGGGTTAATTTATATGCAGAGCATAGAACGCTGCGCTTGAGCTCAGTTCAAACCTCTGTCTGCTGCATTTTGAAGCGCAACTGTCAGATTCTTATGAGCTAATACTTACTAACTACTATGAGGAAACTGTAAAATTTTTACTAGCCAAATGGCAATCAAATATTTTGGATCCCCAAAAGACTCAAGTCAATAAATCCAAAATCAAAAACCAGGTAGTGAACAACTTAAGACTGTTAAATTAATAATATAACCCACTCCCCCTCTCTAAAAGGAGGGAGTGCCCAAATGCACCCTTGGGGTGCAACACTGTACCTGCCAGCCACTTCCAAAAACCTGAGAGGGAGGCAGGAGGAGAATCAGAATACAGCAAGACTCCATTAGAAGAAACATAATTACTAAGGTGAGTAATTTTCTTCAAACAACATGAAGTCTTGCTGTATTCTGACTAATACGAACTACTAACCAGTACCTCTATGGAGGAGGAATCGAACTTACCTTGGGAATAGGCTCTGCAGTACTGCTGTACCAAACCGAGCATCACTCCTAGCCTGGATGTCCAGGGAGTAATGCTTGGTAAATGTGTGGACTGTTTTCCAGGTGGCTGCTTTACATATCTCTAGCAAAGGAATATTTCTGGCCGCAGCCAGGGAAGCAGCTGAACCTCTAGTCGAATGAGCCCTCAGGCCTGAGGGAGGTATTTTGCCTAGCTTCTCATAGCAGAATTGAATACAAGAGACAATCCACCTGGCAATAGTT
The DNA here is from genome assembly GCA_016271365.2 of Neoceratodus forsteri. Lineage (NCBI taxonomy): Eukaryota > Metazoa > Chordata > Ceratodontiformes > Ceratodontidae > Neoceratodus > Neoceratodus forsteri. The sequence continues at coordinate 29,996,991 of CM028137.1, read as the reverse complement.
CTTTTAGTGGCAGGTTTGCCCTTCCCCACTTCCCAATAAGTGAGAAACAACTGGAGGGAGTCAAACCTGTGAGCCTTAGTATGCTCAATGTAGAAACTAAGGGCTCTTTTAACATCCAAACTGTGTAAACTTCTTTCTCCTGAAGAAGAATGATCAGTGAAGAACACAGGGAGATAGATAGATTGGTTCAGATGAAAATCTGAAACCCCTTTAGGTAAAAACCTCCTATTAGTTCTAAGGACCACCTTATCTCTATGAAATGAGATAAAATCAGGCTCCATTGACAGAGCTTACAATTCACTGATACGCCTGGCAGAGGTAATAGCTACCAGGAACACAGTTTTCCAAGTCAAGTACTTAAGCTCTGCTGAAGACAAAGGCTCAAAAGGGGGTTGCATAAGCTGAGCAATGCAAACATTAAGATCCCAAGCAGGGATAGGATCCCTAAAGGGAGGATTGGTATGGAGCAATCCCTTGAAAAATTGACAGAATACAGGGTGAGATGACAGTGAGGAAGGCTTTCCCACTGACAGAAAATCAGAAACAGCTGACAAATGTACTTTGAGAGTAGCTGGTCTGAGGACTAGGCCATTAAGATGAACCATATAATCCAGAACTGTAGACAATTCAGCTGTGTCTGGGGATATATACTTCTTGGAACACCAAATGCTGAATCTTTTCCATTTGGAGTTATAAGCTTTTCTGGTGGCAGGCTTTCAAGAGGCTTTGAGAATATCCAGAACCCGTTGGGATAGATGCAAATCTGCATACTCTAACTCTTCAAGAGCCATGCCTTGAGATTGAGAGACTGAGGATTGGGGTACCAAATCCTCCCCTGAGAGGAGGTTAACAGATTGTAATTCCTGGGAAGAGACAGGGGAAGATGGACTGCTAGGGACAGCAACAGGGGGTACCAAGGCTGCCTGGCCCAGTCTGGAGCAATCAGAATCACTTTGCAGGGTTGTGACCTTATCTTGATCAGAACCTTGAACAGTAGAGGAAAGGGATAGACATATAGAAATTTCCTTTCCCAGTTCAAAATCAGAGCATCCAGAAGGACTGAGCCCAAGACTGGGGTCCTGGAACAAAACAGAGGAAGTTGGTGATTGTCTGGGGCTGCAAAGAGATCTATCTCTAGAGTGCCCCACCTTGAAAAAGTCACTTTCAACAGCAGAGGGTCGAGGGACCATTAGTGATGGCCCTGAGAGATCCTGCTCAATGCATCTGCTAGCACATTGTCCTTCCCTGGAAGGTGGACTACTATCAGAGAGGTCTACAAAGAATAAGCTAGGGACCACAATTTCATGGCTTCCGTGCACAAGGCCGTGGACCGAGTGCCTCCCTGCTTGTTGATGTACCACATGGTGGTGGTGTTGTCTGTCCTGACCTGAACCACCTTGTTCTGCACTGACCGAGAGAAAGCTTGCAGGGTCAGAAAGACTGCCCTGAGTTCCAAGAGATTGATATGAAGAAGGAATTCCTGAGGGGAACACAGTCCCTGGGCTGTGAGAGCCCCCAGATGGGCTCTCCACCCCAATAGAGAAGCATCCGTGGTTAGGACCACAGAGTGAGACTGAGTGATGAATGGGGCTCCTTGCCTGAGGTTGTCCTGATCCTGCCACCATTGGAGAGCCTGGATCAGAGTCTGAGTCACTGGAACTAGTTTGGTTACAGAATCCTTCTTCTGAAACCAAAAGGCCCTCAGGTGAAACTGAATGTCCCTAATCTGAAATCTAGCCCCTTGGGACCACTACTATAGAAGCTGCCATATGGCCCAGAAGCTGAAGGAAGTGCCTTGCTGGAAGAGAGACCAGAAGGTGGAATGAAGAAGCCAGCTCTACAATAGCCCTTGCCCTTTCCAGGGGAAGAAAAGCTCTTGCTTTGACTGTATCCAACTCTGCCCCTATGAAGGTGAGGAGCTGTACAGGCTTGAGAACTGACTTGGGAAGATTGAGAAGGAATCCTAGGAAGTGAGCACTTGCTGGGTCACTTGCAGGTCTGACTTTACTTGGTCTGGGGACTGACCCACAATGAGCCAGTCATCCAGGTATGGAAATATGGAAATATTTTTCCTTCTTAAAAAGGCCACTACTACTGCTAGGCATTTTGTAACTACCCTTGGAACTGATGTCAGACTGAAGGGCATAGCTTTGAATTGATAATGGCCTGAAGACAATTTGAACCTGAGGTACTTTCTGTGGGAGCACCTGATGGGAATGTGAAAGTATGCATCTTTTAAGTCCAGGGAAGCTAGCCAGTCCCCTGGCCTTAGAGAGGGAAGGATTATTCCCAGAGTCACCATTTTGAATTTTGGTTTTAAAAGATGTTTGTTCAGGTATCTTAAGTCTAGGATGGGTCTCCACTCCCCTGTCTTTTTTGGGGTAACGAAGTACCTGGAGTACAGACCTTTGCCCCATGCAATGTAGGAACTCTCTCTACAGCCTTTAGAGCCAGTAGGGATGAAACGTCTGCCTCTAGAGCAACGGTTTTGGAGATGCTTGCAGGTGGAAAAGATCAGGCCCTCAGCTTTGGAAATTTCTTGAAGCGGAGAACTAGCCCCTGGCTTACCACCTCCAGGACCCACTTGTCTGAGGTAACAGATATCCAGTCCTGGAAGAAGTAAGCCAGCCTGCCTCCTACAGGAATGGGGGAGTCGACCCGGGCTGACACATCAGGGTGTCTGCCTGGCAGGAGCCTTGGGTTAAGGGGTGAATGCAGCCCTGCTCATCCCCCTTCTGCCTCTCCCTCTGAAGAAACCCCTCTGAGGAAAAGGAGAAGAGGCCTGTGCTTGGTAGAAAGGCCTATGAAAAGGCCTGCCTCTGCCCCTAGCTTGCTGCCTTTGAGGAGTTGCCTGCCTTTCCTTGGACTGTGCACTCCTACAGGTGGTCCTATACTCATCCATCTTTTTCATATAATTCTCTGTCTGCTACCAAAACAGAGAATTACCCACCACAGGGAAATCCATGGCCTTAGCCTGGGTGTCCTGTGAGAGGCTAGTACATCTGAGCCAAGCCATTCTCCAAAGAGCCACAAATGTAGCCATGACTCTAGATGACACATCATTGGAGTCCACAGCAGCATGGAACTGTACCTTAGATGCCTCAGTCTCATCAGCAGCCACCCTCTCCAGCTCTGAGGCTAGCTGGGGGGAGGACTGCTTATCCAGTGCCAGTACAGTGTCCCCCCTGGACTTCTGGTACCTGGCTGTATAGGCCATAAAATTAGCCTGCCTGAGTCCCAAGGCGGATGCCATGTACTGTTTCTTTGCCATGGCATCCAGCTACCTAGAGTCTTTATCTGGTGGGTGTGAAGCCAAGGGTATATTAGCCTTATCACAGGCTGCAGCCTGCACAACTCCAACATGGCTGCATTGTTGATACAAGTACTCAGTACCTGAACCTGATAAGGTGTACCTTTTGTCCATCCTTCTGTCGACAGGAAGTACAGAATTTGGAGTTTTTTAAATCTTTTGTGTCTGTTTCCCAAAAGACTTATGAAGTGGAATAGACAGTCTCTTGGACTCTGGGATGTCCATCATCTCTACATAATCAGGTTCCTCTTGTTCCACTACAGCTTCTTCCACAGGGAGCTGGAGGGTTTCTGCCACTTTCCTGTAAAACATGTAGTGGGAAGGGGACTCAGAAAGCCTAGGAGGGGAAACACCAGAAGGCCTGTCTGGGGAGATGTCCGGTTCAATGGGCTCAACCAGACCTCCCACACCATCGTCATTGTCATCATCATCATCATAATCTTCATCCCCCTCCAAATCCGGTTCATAGAAATCTTCAGGGGCATAATCTTGAACTGGAGGAACTGACTGAACCGATCCCCTGCCAGAAGGCGCCGGATCAGATGGAACTGGTCGAAGTGATTCTACAATCCTTATCGCTTTGGCAATCTCCTCGGCAGTCGGAAAATGGGTCTTTGATCCGAACCGATTTTTCATTTCTTTTCCTTTTTGTACAGACCGGTCCCTCAGGATCGGCTCTCCTCTTGCCCGAAGAAATATCGCCCTGGTCAGAGGGCACTCCCTCAGGTTCGGCCGGAACCAAACCAGGCTGGCCATCCGGGTCAGTGGACTTCTTGGCCTCCTTATCCCTAAGCCTACCTAATCATTGTTCCAGGGTAGACTTAGGGAAATTTTTACAGATTTGGCAGTCTGAATCAAAGTGGTCAAACCCTAGACAATAAACACAGGTGGTGTGGGGATCAGCCTTAGCAAAAACTTCCACACACACACTGCAGTGTTGAAACCCAGTGGGCCTGGTTTTTCTTTTGGGTTTCTCAGACGTAGCCATCCTAACCACAGACTTACCCTTTTTATGGCAAACAACCAGACAAGACACCCTTACCGGTTTCTAACCGTGTCACGGGTATTGGAAAAAAAAACAAGAAAAATGCGGGGTTTTTTAAAACCGATAAGGACCGGTAACCACACTCTAAGTTTAGAAACAAAGACAGAGTATATAATTCACTAAATGGCCATTTCAGTCGAACCGGTCAGGAAATCAGTTTTACAATTTCCACAAGTTTACTATGTCTAGTTCACTACCTAGTACTTACTGTGCCACAGACAGAGATCTGAACCGAAACTTGCCAAAAATAATCGGTAAAACCGAGGACTTTATCCGACTTTCAAACCCGAGCAAAGGAGAAATCTCCGGAGCGACCATTTAGTTAGGTGGAGTAAAGAATATGATGGTTGCACTTCAAAGTGCAGCAAACAGAGGTTTGAACCGAGCTCGAGCGCAACGTTCTATGCTCTGCATATAAATTAACCCTCTTCTCTCTGGGGCAGTTTGAGTGTGGGGGCTAACTGCAATAGTCAGAATACAGCACGACTTCATGTTGTTTGAATGTTCTTGTTATCAAATATGTCCTACGTCTCCAGGACCATCTTGAAAATGAGCCTGCTCAGTTATGTAACTGCCTGGTTAAATAAAGTTTGATTGATTGATTGATTGAATGAAAACGAGCAGGGAAAACCCAGCCTCCCCCCACATAACACAGTAGTTGGAAAGGTAAACACCAAGGTAGAGATGTCAATAGGGAGCAGGATGGGGTAATTGCAGAAAAAGGCAGTAAGGACAGGGATGGGGCTACAAGGAGTAAGGCCATCATAAAATGGAGAGTGATGAGTACCAATGCCTGTAGTCTGTGTAACAAGCTCCCTGAACTAGTGGCCTTGATGGAAGAGGGACACCTGGATATTGTGGCAGTCACAGAAACATGGTAGACTAAGAACCATGACTGGGATGTCAACATACCAGGGTACACAAGCTACAGGAGGGACAGGGAGAGTAAAAGAGGAGAAGGAGTAACTCTCTATGTAAGGGAAGGGATCAAAGCAATGGAACTAAAGGATAAACACGAAGTAGAGGAGACACTGTGGGTCACCCTGGAGACAGGATATGGCACCACAATCTGCACGGGGTTGTATACAGACCCCCATCTCAGGGGGAGGCATTGGACAAGGAAATGATAGAAGGCATCCTTAGAATGGCAGAAAAAGGGGAGATATTGTTGATGGGGGACCTGAATATGCAAGATGTTAACTGGAGCACCTTTGCTGCAGCCACATCCAAAAGCAGAGTTATTCTCAATGCCCTACAGTGGGCATGTCTCAGATAGCTAGTGGTCGGGAGGGAGCAATCTTAGACCTGGTACTGTAAAATGGGGATGGAGAAAGGATCTCAGATTCAGAAGTGGGTAGCCATCTGGGAACAAGTGACCACCAAACAGTGTGGTTCACAATAAACACAGCCATAGAGTCAAGCCATGCAAAAGCAAGAGTATTGGACCTTAGGAGGGCTGACATTGGGAAAATGGGAGAGTGCCTCAGAAAAGCACTAGCAAACAGGCACGAAGGAGGGGTGGAGGAACAATGGGGAAAAATCAAAACAGCCATCACTGAGGCAACAAGCCTTTGTGTGAAGCAAATCAACAAAGCAAAACGATAGAAAAAAAAACACTATGGTTCTCAAAAGTGGTGTCGGGAAAGGTTAAGGAGAAAAAGCTAGCGTTCAGGAAGTATAAGGAAACATAGAAGCAGGACAGAGAACTGTACCAGTTAAAACAGAAGGAAGCAGGGAAGGCAGTCAGAATAGCAAAGGCCCAAACTGAGGAAAAGATAGCCAACTCAGTTAAGAGGGGAGATAACACCTTTTATAGGTACATTAGGGAACGAAGAAAGACCAAGAGAGGGATAGTGAGGCTTAATAAAGGGAAGGAAAAGTGGGCAGAGGGTGACAGTGAAAAAGCAGGGATACTGAACGAATACTTCTGCTCAGTATTCACAAAAGAAGAGGAGGGGGAGGTACCTAATCAAAGAATAGAAGCACTCTGGATAGGGAGGTCAGTACCAGTCCATTCACAGAAGAAAGGGTTCTGAAAGAACTCTTAAAACTGAAGGTGGACAAAGCAATGGAGCCTGACAGGATTCACCCAAGAATTCTAAAAGAACTAAGGGTAGAACTAGTGACACCACTGACTACCCTTTTTAACAAATCATGGGAGGATGGTGTGGTACCTGAGGACAGGAGGAGGGCGGATGTGATTCCCCTTCACAAAAGTGGGAGCAAGACAGAGGCAGGAAACTACAGACCTGTTTGTTTGACCTCAGTGGTATGGAAAATTATGCAATCACTTCTGAACAAAAGAACTGTTGAGTTCCTAGAGGCCAGAGGGGCACAGGACCCAAGGCAGCATGGATTCACAGCAGGAAGGTCATGTCAGATGAATCTTAGATTTCTTTGACTCGGTGACCAAAGTAGTAGACCAGGGAGGGGCTGTGGACATGGCCTACCTAGACTTTAGCAAGGCATTTGACACAGTCCCACGCAAAAGATTAATATACAAGTTAGCCAGCCTTGGAGTGGATCCCAAAGTGGTAGCCTGGGTAAAAAATTGGCTGGACAACAGAATGCAGAGGGTAATAGTAAGTGGAGTTCACGCTGAAGAAAGGAGGGTTACTAGCGGGGTACCGCAAGGTTCGGTACTGGGACTGGTCCTCTTTAATGTCTTTATAAGTGACATTGCAGAGGGTCTGGAAGGAAAAGTATGTCTCTGCAGATGACACAAAGGCCTGCAACAGGGTCGATATAGAAGGTGGGGTGGAATGGATGCAAAGGGACTTGGCAAGTTTGGAGGAATGGTCAGATGTATGGCAGCTTAGATTCAATGCAAAGAAGTGCAAAGTAGTGCACCTGGGAAACAAAAACCCAGGGGAAGAGTACACAATGGAGGGTGAGATACTGACAGCAACAAAAATGGAAAGGGACCTGGGGGGTAGTCATATCAGATGACCTTAAGGTGGGCATTCAATGTGAGAAGGCAGTAAGGAGGGCTGGTGGGATACTGGGATGCATAGGGAGAGGCATCACCAGTAGAAAACAAGAAATTGTTATCACTCTGTACAGATAGTTGGTGAGACCCCATCTGGAGTACTGCATGCTGTTCTGGAGACCCCATCTCTGCAAGGACATAGACAGGATGGAGGCTGTCCAGAGCAGGGAAACTAAAATGTTGCAGGGTCTGCACCAGAAGACATACGAAGAGAGATTAAAGGAGCTTAATATGTATACCTGAGAGGAGGGAAAGGGGGGGGACATGATAGAAACTTTCAAGTACCTCAAGGGAATCAACAAAGTCCAAGAGGGTAGCATCTTTCAGAAAAAGTGACGTACAAGAGCAAGGGGGCACAATTTGAAGATAGAGGGTGGACGGCTCAGAGGTAATGTGAGGAAGTATTTTTTTCACAGAGAGGGTTGTGGATACATGGAACAGCCTTCCTGAGGAGGTAGTGGAGTCAAAAACAGTGGGGGAATTCAAGAATGCATGGGACAGACATAAAGCAATACCAGTGGGGGTTAGGAGGAAGTAAGCTGTCGGTTAACTAGGATCTGCAGCTTATCCATTAGGTAGGGAAATGGGCAGACTAGGTGGGCCAAGTGGTCCTTATCTGCCGTCAAATTCTATGTTTCTATGTTCTATGAGTTGTGGTGGTTTCAATTCAGTTACCAGTGGGCAGATGTCCAAATCACAAAACCACCGACACAATTGGCAGTAATTGGCAACCTTGTTGGAAGTATCACATGACAGATCAAGGACTGAATGGGCATGGAGTCTGAACTACCTTCTCACCCACGTGATGGTCCCTCCATGTCAGGGATAAGGAACATTGGCAGGCAGTGTGGGGAAGCTTGCACTGTGATCACCTGTGCTGTACCTGCCATGTGGATAGAGGACTTCAGATTCCAGTGCTGTCAATCCAGTACCTTCCATGAGCACTACATTCGGTTAAAAAAGTGTATTCCTGAATGTCCTATGGACTGTTGTATTTATACTATGGACCACAACTCAGACTGATGTACAATAGCATGAGCATCAACATGATTGACAACTATAGGGAAAATCACGTTATGCACCTAGTAGGTGAATAACATTGATAAATGGTTAGACGATGTTTAATTCAGTGCAGTTACTCATCCCTCCCATGGTATACAGTACGTATAGAAACCATAGGAGCATAGAAATGTTGCAGGCAGAAAAACACTTGGAACCCATTGCATGGCGTTGCACTACCTATACCTAATATATAACCTTCTACAGAGCGTCTTAGTCTAGACCACAGTTGCAACCACTGCCCTCCTTGTATCACCCCCCCCAAATGACAATATACAATAGTCAAGAAAAACATCAGAACGTGGGGAAGAGTTCTTTTTTTTTTTCTGAGTAGTATGTTTTCCAGTTGATCCTCAAATTTTTAGCTAGAATATTAGTAAGTAATGTTATTTATTTCTACTTTTGGATATTAGTTTGATATATATATATAGTTTATGTTAACATATGCCACTGTTGTTATATTGCGTATGCAACTGCTGTATGCAAGATGTATAATAACAACACTTAATAAAAACTATTATGGGAAAAAAAAGAAAAACTTCAGAATGCATTACTTCACAGAGCAAGTGAAGAACTTTTGAAACAGACTGCCACAGTCTGTAGTATCAGCTGATACTGTAATAACAGTCATGCTCGGACTTGACAAGCACTTTCAAGAAAATAAGATGATGGGGTACTCCCATTGAGTTGGTGCGGTGAGTAACTCGATGAACTGTTTGTCTCCCCCAAATATTTTTTTGAGGCTGTGGGAGGGCAGGCTGGAGTGAAGACATAGGAGGGGAGAAAATTATTTCAGAATGTCCCATAGAGCAGTGGACTTTATTAAATAAGGTCTTGGAGACACTGGACACAGAAATAAACAGCCAGTTGGTGAGACCCATCTGGAGTACTGCATCCAGTTCTGGAGACCCCATCTCCGCAAGGACTCAGACAGGATAGAGGCAGTCCAGAGGAGGGCAACTAAAATGGTGCAGGGTCTGTAAGAGAAGCCATACGAGGAGAGACTAAAGGAGCTTAATATGTATACCCTTGAGGAAAGGAGGGAGAGGAGGGACATGATAGAAACGTTTAAGTACCTCAGTGGAATCAACAAAGTCCAAGAGGGTAGCATCTTCCAGAAAAAGAGACATGCAAGAACAAGGGGACACAATTTAAAGATGGGGGGGTAGTTCAGGAGAAATGTGAGGAAGTATTTTTTTACCGAGAGGGTGGTGGACACATGGAACAGCCTTCCTGAGGAGGTTGTGGGGTCTAAAACTGTGGGAGAATTCAAGAATACATGGGACAGACATAAAGCAATTCTTGTGGGGGGTAGGAAGAAATAGGCTGTTGGTTAACTAGGATCTGCAGCTTATCCTTTAGGTAGGGAAATGGGCAGACTAGGTGGGCTGAGTGGTCCTTATCTGCCATCAAAGTCTATGTTTCTATGTTTCTAAACAGTGTAAATCAGAAATGTCTGTATTGCTTGTACCAGTTGACTAGTCAGGGTGATCTTGGGCTACTGTAAAAACTTGGCTTACAGTAGGAGTGCTGTTGGTTACCACTCAGCCTGTAGGCTCACAGGGACAAGACAAATACCTGAGGTGGCCCTACCTGCACCTGGACCTCTGTAGTCCATACTTAAGGGTAGATCAGTCACCCCTCCAGCTGCTCAACTCAGGTCAGGTCCAAAACCATGCAGCCTTGGCTAGCGCCACCATTGGTCAGTCTTTCTGAGACTGCCCCAGCTCTGACTACTCCCCTCTTTCATCAACCTGTGTTCACTCTTGTAGATGACTGTTCCTTTCAAAGTTCAGTTCTTATCTCATCTCATCTGCCAGACTGTGTTCAGCCAACCCCTTTTATAAGTCTGGAGATCATGTGCCTGTCAATCATACCTTAACTGTTACTTATATATGTACAACAATTTTATATGGAGAAGGAGAAAATGTTTAACCAGGAAAGGCACATTAAGCCAGAACTTGTTTCCAGGTGTGATCGGGGAGCACAAGGAAGTTAAGTGACTTGCTCAGAGTCACACTGTATGCAAGTGGAGGCTGTGGGATTCAAACCCAAGTCTCCATGTTTGCAATTCAGTGCCCTTAACCACTATGCTATACTGCCTTCTTATATATGGTTGTTTCACACAGTAATGTAAACAAAACATGAAAAAGAACATTTTAAGACAGAACTGCATTTATACAGTTACAAAGCAAAACAAAAGAATACAAAAAGGGAAACTCCCAGGCAGGAAGTCCCACTTTTCTTGTTCCCAGACTCCCTCGTGATGGTGCTTTACAAAGCCCACTGACTCCAGCTGGTCTGAACCCACAGTAATCCACAAAATGGAGGCCAGAAAACTAAAAGCACATGGGGTTTGGCATTTCTTAATCAGGTAATGGTTTCAACCTGAAGTTTGATAAACAAAGCAAATGTGAGCCATTTGTGCTTTAAGAAACATTTCATTTAATATCAGAAAAATACAGTTAAATGACCAGCAGTGGGAAACACAAGGCGGTGCTAATGCATTGTTTGTATTAGTTTGTAAAACGTGTTTCATCCCACAAGAAAAGCTTCAAGCTTCATGATACCTCGCTTACTCTCCATGTAACACTAAAGGGGGTTTATAGTAGTTCACCTTCAGTGTTTCATTATATTATATTTAATTTAGGGTCAGAAACAGAGATTTCTATGTAATTTCTATCACTAGTACTGAATTTTACAAATGGTGGGCCAGATATTCAAAACTTTGCACTGGGCGCAAACCGTTTGCGTAGGTTTAGCGTCGGGTTAGCATGGATCTGCTATATTCAAAAGGTCAAATAGTGCAGACAAACTGCATTAGTGCTGGGAAAAATCATAATGTATGCAATGGGCTGGGGGGGTGTCAGCACAATGCCACATTCAGTGTATAGTGCCGAACAAAGTGGTTTTGTGCGACATTAGCGCAGCACATTGTGTGGTGCAGATTACCGCCCAGGAAAAGGTAGCCTTAACCCTGGGCAAACCAGCTTTGCATGTCTTTGTGGCATTGCGTGACTTTTGCATGCCTTTGCACGACCCTAATCAATAAGTATGACACATAGAATAAGCCAGACAGAGAGGAAACATGCTGCTCACTGATGGCGTCACTATGATGCCAACATCTGTCACCGTTCCCAGCCATGCCAGGCAGTAAGTGGTAACCCAGCTCCCAGTGGACACCATGGCAGTGTGGCACATACCTGCAGACCACCCTTCTGTGGACACCAACAGATGTCAGCACACACAGCACTGTGGACATGGAGGGTGTTGAGGGGAGGGTGTACAAGTGGTCAGGCTGCACCACAAACTGGGTGTGGCCACAAGGCTGGGACACATCACGCAGTGCACATGGGCCAGTGTTGGGAATACCCCAACACCAGTGTGCCTGTCTGATCATATGTGACCGCCCCCAGCTACATACCACACATCTGTTCAGTCACCACAGCAGACACAGCCACCATGTATATGTCACTGTGAGCATCCCATGCCAGTGGTGCAGTGTCTGTGGGTCACACAACAGCATAACAGTAATGTTCACTGTCAGTACACACCTGCAAGTTGGGCCTGTCACTGTGTACAGTGCAGTGGCCATCACTGCCCTGCACACCATAGGCATTGCTTTGTCCCTCACACTACAGACCCCTTGCTACTGTAGTGTCTGCTGTGCACTGTGGCATGACCTACAGTTTGACAGTTGCATGCAGCACCACCACCTGCGCCTGTGCTGTGTAGGCTCCTGGGGCACGATATGCTATGCTGTACTGTATAAATGTAGCCTGCAGCTACCACCATGCACACTCAGACTGACCTACAGGTGGAGCTGTGGGCAGACCCAGCCAGACCCTGGGCTTACAGACTTACAGACTGACCTACAGGTGGAGCTGCGGGACCCTGCAGTAATGCTGGGCAAACTGCATGCAAATCAGGTCATAATGAGATGCTAATCTGGATGTTTGTCCAGAGACTACCTAAGTAGGCTCATTTGCATGTCGCTTTTGAATATAGCAATGTTTAGTCCCGGGCAAACATGATTGCGCCGGGCAAACGGCTTAGCTCCACACTAAACCTGTGCAAATGTGTTAGCGCCGTGCAAACATTTCAGAAATATTGTACATTTTTGCACAATGTAATTTCACATGTGCTGCTGCTTGTAGCTTTACTGAGTCCAAGCCTTTGCTGGCACATACATTGGGCACACTTCACCTCTACCTTCCTTCATGTCACTGTGAGCTTGGCTACTGTTGTGCTGTGCACTTCCTGGTTGCTATATTCAGAGCTGTCTTGTTCCTGGGCTATGTTTGCACTGCACTCCCAGCCCAGAGTGCCCAGATTCCTTAGCATGCTATATTCAGCAGGTTTAGCATCAGGGCTATCCGTTTTGAATATAGCAGGCTATTGGTTCCGGGCTATTTTAGCATGCCGGGCAGTGCTAATTTAGCCCCAGGGGCACAGTTTTGAATATCTGGCCTGGTAACTCTAAAAGAAGAACACAGCACCAACACCCACAAGCTTCTCTTTCACCCAAACAGCAGACGTTGTGACTTGAAGGAAAACTACTCTCTCTTATCTTGTACATTTAAAGAACCCCTTGTCCCCCCTCCGGATCCCACTGGCCAAGGACTGCTCCTTTTTTGCCTTAACTGCTCTTACAACCCCAGTGACTCTCCTGGCTGCCAGCTCATATTCCTCCTGATCCCTTTCACTCCTTGAGCACTTGAAGTGCCCATAGGCCGCCTTCTTTTTCATCACCACCTCCTGTACCTCCCGAGTCCACCAGCAGGGTTTTCTGGCCTTACCGAACATACGCCTTTCCCTTGCGCAGGATCTGGTAACCTCCTGTATTCCTCTCCTAATGATTCCCCACCTGCTGTCAGCATCCATATCCAGCCTTATCCTGCCCAGACAATCTTTAAGGATCCTTCCCATCTCCCTGAAGTCTGCACCCCTAAAGTCGGTTACTACCGTCCTTGTTCGGCTTTCCTTCCCCCCTAGGTCCAGGAAGAACCAAATTTGTTTCTAAGGCAACAGACAGCTCTCTCCTGTAACTGTTAGGGATATATGTGTTTGCTTTAGTTTGTGTTCACTGTTCTTGCTAGTCCCCTGTAACTATCCTGGGGGTCTCCATTTTATGGTTGTTGAAGTCTCATTACCCATGAGAGCTGCATTAGCATATGAGAACATGATGTCACATTACCTACTTATTCCATGTATCTCTATGGTGAGAGTACAAATATCCTGAAAAAACTGTCTTGAAACACACAAACTGAAAGTAATTTAAAGGGAAAAACATGCAATACAACTCAGGCAGTTTGCAAAGCTTACTGACGGTAAATGTGGTATTTCACACCTTGCTGCAACTTGTTTTGTTGAACTGTAAGCAAGCAGGCAGACATGCTTTGGAGTCAAAGGGTGCTAACACATCATGTTCTCATATGCTAATGAAGCTTTCAGGAACTATAATATTTCAATAACTAGAAAATGGAACCCCCCAGGCAAGTTCAGGGACTAGTATGAACACTGAAAAGAAACAAAATCAGTCACATATAGCTCTAACAACTACACAAGAAGAGTTGTCTGTTGACATGGAAACAAATGTACAAGACAAAAGGGTGTAGGTTTCCTTCAATGCTTGGCAGTGTGTGTGTGTTTGTGTGTGTGTGTGTGTGTGTGCGTGCGTGCGTGCGTGCGTGCGTGGAATGTCAGCAACAGAAGAATCAGAAAGAACATTAAAAAAGTTTATACCCTAGGTGATCAGGCCAGAGAAGAAAATAAAGAGTACTGGAAAGGTTACCATAGAAGGAAGTCTACAGCCAAATGGATAGAAAAGAAACATTAAATGTTATCTGCCATGCTGTGAGCCCATTTCTACACTGAGTGATTAAGGTCTCAGCATGCTTTCATTTTGTCTGGTACCTTAGCTGTAAGGCTGTCTGTTCCCTTAGTTCATCATTGTCTGTTTTTGTTAAACAGTCACATGGTGGGAGGGTTTTCCCCTCCCACCAAAGCATATTGATCCTCACTGATCAGGTAAGAGAAGACACATTTCTACAGTACTGGATGTAAGAGAAACAAAAGGAAAGGAGTTATCTGATGTCGAAGGGGAGGATTCAAGAGGTCAATATGATTTTACAAAATATTTATATTCAACAAGGATCTCCAGAGGTTTTCAATAAGACTCTTATGAGCCTAATATAGTCAAGTTAATTTATCTATTTTTTTTTAAAGATTGAAACTACCTCACTGTGTTCCAACAACAACCAATGACATGATAAGTGACTTTTGAAACAGATGTATATTAGACACACGATGTGGGACATTGTTTCTGAAGTGCCTGATCACATTTTTGGAAAAGTTTCTAGCACAGGGTATCACACATGCTATTATTCAAGTGGGTGGGGATTGCAAATCCAAACACCAAGTCTAGCTGTTTTCAATTATGAGATTGTTACCACTAACAGCATTTCCATACAGGAGCAGGTGGATCACATGACAGACATTACATTTGATGTATTTTGCTTACACTGGCCATGTGAGTAACAAATATTTAATTCCTGAATCCTGCCAATGATGGGGTTCTTGGTACTTGGGACTGGTCACTGGACTGGACCTTGTTAGTCAAGCCGTGGCTATAATTTGTGAAAATCGGTGCTGAAAAGTAAAAAAAAAAAATGGCCCCATTATAGTCTAGGGAGTGCGCCCTCACACTCATCCTGTACTAATGTCACAAAACGTGCTCGCATGGGAGCATGCCAGTGATTCAGGAAGATGGGGCATTTTGGCTACTGGGTTCCAGTAACAAAATTATGAGTATTTTTGTGGAAAATATAAGAGAACATAAATGAAACTATTTAGCACATTGACTGCGGGTCTAGGTAAGCTGCCGTATGTGTGGCGGGGTTGCCAACCTGTTATATAGTAAAAACCTGCTCTTTCATAAATTGGAAGTCCACACACTCATTAGTGCAAAAAAACATATCCAGTTTTATTCAGTGCAGATAAACAGGACCCCGAAGGTCTGGGTCCTGGTGAAAAGAAAAGCTCCTAAAATTTCACCTAAACACAGGATTTGACAAAACGCTAGGAGTGTCAGTGAAACGCTAGGAGTGTTACAGTTCTCCATGACCAGGACCTTTGGGGTCCTTTTTATCTGCACTGACTAGAATAGGAAAAGTTGAAAAGTTTTTGTGCACTAATGAGTGTGAATAATCCCAATTTGTTAGGTGGCAGGTGAGTGCAGTGACTGTTTGCTTTACTTCCCTAACAGAGCACCAGGACATACAACATAAAACAAAATGTGAGGGCTAGGTATGTGTCTTCCTGAGGAAAAAAATATCTAGAGCATTTAATAAATGTTTCAAATCATGTAAATGGGTGAAATTAGGATGTATCTGAATGTTTACAGTGAGCCAGAGAAGTTGCAAGATAACCATTATATTTTTCTTGACTACAGCCTGAACAGTACATACAGGTAGGGTGATATGTGTTGAAGGGGGGCATAGGGAGAATGACATCCATTTCCACATTTTTAGGGAATGCATGTTCCTCCAGGGTTTGGGGTGGGTCTCCATCAAAAACCCAGTTTTGAGAATTTAGTGTTGGGAACGGTACCTTCTCAAATTCATTCTAAAAGGAAAAACTTTTTCTTCAGAGTCCTAGCAACTGCAGATTGCAAGGCCCTTACAAAAACATGGTTGTCCATGGGTGCCCCCACGGTAGCACACTGGGCCAGATACTAACAGGGATGCCCCAGATGGAGACCATGACTGCATATCTTAGGTAAGTCAGGAAGAAACACATTGCTTGTTGGATACCTGTCATGGACTGGTTAGAGAAATTGGAAGGTAGCAATGTTACCACAATTGGCAGGCTCGTGGATATATAAATCTTAACTACATAAACAAACAGAAGCCAATCCAAGAGAAATGCAAGGACATATTTTAAAGTACCAGACACACCCAGGTAGCAGATTGGCATTGTTATTTACTTGTTTATTTTTATGTTTGCTAGATAAAAGCTTTATACAGCATTTATTGGTGCTAGAAAAGCAAATAGATCAAGAGCAGGAATCATGAAAGAACGCAAAGCAAAATGTTGCTTTGGGCCTTGCAATTGCCCATGTGTTAAAAATGCTATTCACACATGGATAGTGTATGGCACTCTCTGACTGTGAAAAGACTAGGTAGAGGCAGTGGTAACACAAATAACGCTACCTCTAACCTCACCAGTGCACCTGACCTACGCTACAGCCATGTGAATACCTCCGCAAGGAACAGTACCTGTGACCTATCTTGGTATTTACAAAGACAGCCATACAAATGAGCCAACTGGACATGAATGGCACTAGTTGGACATTTGCATGCCCATTATAGGTCCATTTGAATGGGCTGCACCAAATGTAGTGCATCCTCCATCACCAATAGTTGGTTCATAATAAAATAATGTAACCCCTGGTAATCTAGTGGTTCCCTACCCCCTACCCATCCTCCAATTGCTGTCCTACAATGAAGAAATATTATCCCTGGCAGTTTAGTGGTTCCTTCCCCCCTCCCCGTCCTCTGATCACCATCCTGTAATGAAGAAATATTATCCCTGGCAATCAAGTGGTTCCATCTCCCCCCATCCTACGATCCCCATCCTATAATAAATAAAACATTATTCCTGGTAGTCTAGTGATGCCCCATGCACTGATCACCATCCCCAGAGTACCAAAGTAATATCTTTGGTAGCCGACTGCTCCCTTCCCCCTCCCCCGATGTTGTAATCACTGTCCCCATAGAAAAGGATTATTATCTCTGGCAGTTCAGTGATCCCTCCACCCACCCCTGATCATCACCCCATATAAACAGTATCAAATCCCAGGTAGTCCAGTGGTCCCCCTCCCACCCACTCGTTACGTAACATAAATAGTCCCCGGTGTCCGGTTCCTTCCCCAGTAGACATATATGGCATAATTCCCTGGAGATAAAGTGGCCCCCCCACCCAGTAATGGAGTGACCCACCGTCCCGCTCCCTCACAACTGACCCTAAGTGGGTGACCAGCACAGCCTTCTGCACACCACTACTTCTGGCCACTGACAGAGCTTGCAATGAGCATGTACTATACAGTACATGCTCATTACAAGCTCAGTCAGTGACCAGCTATGATGGTGTGCAGAGGGCTTTGCTGGTCGCTGTCTGGGGGTCAGTTTGGGGGGCAGGAGGGTGGGTCACTCTGTTTCCAGCTGGAGGGTGGGGGAGTCACCTGATCACCACAGAATTATGCCATATATATCTACAGGGGTTGAGATGGGGAGGAGGGAACCAGACAGTGGTGTACCAGCCACCTTCTCAGACAGAGGAGTTAGACAGGGAATTAGCAGGACAGATCAGAAGGACCTGCGAGAAGGGTAGTGTGGTGATCGTGGAGGACTTCAACATGCCAGGAGTGGATTGGAGTACCCCAACAGCCAGGAATAGAAGGGAGTAGGTACTGCTGGATGCCTTCCAGGACAGCTTCCTGATGCAAATGGTCAGTGAACCAACCAGGTTAGGAATACTAACATACTAACATACTATTTGCCAGCAGATTAGGCCTTACGGTCTATCGAGTCTGCTCGAACTTTAGATCCTTAGTTGGGTGCCAAGACCCTCCCATCCCTTGTGCTCCAGAAACACATATCATCCATCCCCACCCCCCTGGGACAGGCCATCATCTGATACATCCACTTTCTATGTCTGTCCCATCCTCTCTTGAAGCCCTCCACTGTGGATCTCTGAACTAGCTCACCAGGCAGTGCATTCCAAGTGTCCACCACCCTCTCAGTGAAAAACCTCCTCCTCTTTTCCCCCCTCACCCTTCCACCTTCCAACTTCAAACCATGCCCTCTGGTGATACCTCCTGCTTTGGTCTAAAGATCCCCTCCATGTTTACCCTATTTATTCCTTAGGTGCCTTGAGACCTCAATCATGTCCCCATCTCTCCTCTCCTCCAGTGAAAACAGGCAGAGCTCCTTAAGTCTGTCCTCATACATCAAATCCCCTAGCCCTCATATCATCTTTGTTTGCCCTCCTCTGTTACCCTCTCTAGGAGCTGTGTGTCCTTTTCAAGTGTGGTCTCCAGTACTGTACACAGTACTCAAGGTGTGGTCTAACCAGTCCATTGTACAGTGGCAGAATCACTTCCTTGCTCCTAGAGGTGATCCCCCTTACGATGCATCCCAACATCCTGTTTGCCTTGCTAGCCGCTCTCCTGCACTGCTCAGAGTTATTCATACATGCATCCACCATGACCCCTAGGTCTTTTTCCCCTATTGAGGCCTCCAGCGCCTCCCCTCCCAGGGTGTACCTGCGTTTAGGGTTTCCCGACCAAGATGCAACACCTTGCACTTGGTGATATTGAAATTTAATTTCCATGTGTGAGCCCAGCTTTCCAGGGTGTCCAGGTCCCCTTGCAGGGCCAACCTTCCCTCTTCTCCCTCAACTACTGCTCCCATCATGGAGTCATCCTGAAGAGACTCATTTCACACCCTATACCCTCCCTGATGTCCGATATGTATGCATTAAACTGGATCGGACCCAGGACCCGAACCCTCGTGCACCCACTACCAACCTCTCTAGGTTCGAGAGCTCCCACAGACCACTACTCTCTGAGTGCATCCAGCTAGCCAGTTTTCAATCCATCTGACCATCAAAGGGCCTACTCCTAACCCCATCAGTTTCTCCACCAGACCATTGTGGGGGACAGAGTCAAATGCCTTGCTGAAGTCCAAGAATAATACATCCACAGGCTTACCCCTGTCCAGTTCTGATGTTACCCATTCATAGAACTCCACAAGGTTGGTTTGACATGATCTACCTGGCACAAGCCCATGTTGCCGACTATCCAGACCTCCCACCTCCTCCAAGTACACCCCCAATCGTTCCTTTAGTATACTCTCCATTAATTTTCCCACCACCGAGGTCAAACTGATGGGTCTATAGTCACCTAGTACTTCCCTCGACCCCCCTTTATGGATTGGTACCACATGTGCCTCTCGCCAATCCCTAGGTACCCTCTCTGTCTCAAGTGACCTGCTGAAAAGCTCCGCCAGTGGTGCAGCCAGTATGTCCGCCAATTCCCATAGTACTCTTGGATGTATGCCATCCAGCCCAGGAGATTTGTCTTTCTTTAGGGCCTTGAGGGCTAACCACACCCTTTTGGTGGAGATAGCATCATCCGTCCCCTCCACCTTACTGGCCTTTTTATCTTTACCCAGGTGTGAAACCCCTGGGGTACCTCTCTCCTCCTCTTGCTCCATTTTTGTTGCTCCCCTGATCCCACTTACTGATGTTTCTATCCCCTTCGTGCCTTGCTTTGTAGATATCCCATCCCCCTCCCTAGTGAACACAGAGGCAAAGTACTCATTAAATACCTCTGCCTGGTCCCTCGCCTCTTCCACCCACCCTCCTTCTGATCTCAATCTGCTGAGATGGCCCTTAGTTTTTCTCTGCTCCCCAATGTACCGGAAGAACCCCTTTTCCCCTCCATGTATCCCCTGTGCCAGCTGCTGCTCTTTACTGGACTTTGCTCCCCTCACCATACGGGTGACTTTTCTAGATGTAAGCTGGTACATTTCCTTATCCCTATCCCCTCTCGTTTTATATTTTTTGTAGGCCGCCTTCTTTTCTCTGACTGCTACCTGTACTTCACTGGACCACCAGCATGGTTTATGTGACCTTGCTCCCTTACGTTTCAACTTAGCGCAGATCCTGACTGCCTCATGAAGTCCCAGTTTATGACCTCCCATCTCCTTTCCACACTTGTCATTGAGGTAATCCCCTTCAAGTGATCCTTGAGAATATTTCCCATGCCCATGAAGTCTCTGCCCCTGAGTCCACTGCCAGTGTCTAGATCACCCCCTCCCCCATGCTTATTTGAAACAGACAGTATTGTGGTCGCCTCCCAGTCAGGGTCTTGTGCAACCATGTCCCTTACCAGATCCCCATCTGCCAGAACCACATCCAGGACATGACCCTCCCTTGTGGGCTCCATCACATGCTGTGTTAAGAACACATCCTGGAAGCCATCCAGCAGCCTCTGCTCCTTGGCCACCTTAGAGGACATGGTTCCCCAGTTTGTACCTGGCATATAAGGTCCCCATCAACACCACTCCTTCCCTTTTGTCCACACTGGGCAATGATGTTGTCCAACAAACCATCCTCTAGAACCTCACTCATCCCGGGGGCCTATATGCTACACCCAGCTTGACCTTATTTCCTGCTGAGGATCGTAAGGTGACCCATAAGGCCTCCACGTTTCCCTCTGCCTCTTCTACCCTAGCAATTTCTATGTCATCTCTAATGAACATAGCCACTCCACCCCTCTGCCCTCCTTTCCTATCCTTCCTGAGCATAGTGTACCCCCGACGTTTAGGTCCTAGTCATGGTTTTGTTGGCCCACGTTTCGTGACCGCCCGCCACATCCACCCCGAACAGCATGGCCTGGAACTCTGGCAACTTGTTTCCCAAGCTCCTGGCATTTACTAACACCAACCCCCACCCCTTATCCCTGATTCTCTTTGTCGAACCCCACCCAGATTCCTTATACTTCCATCCTCCCTCTGCTCCTCCTGAAACCTCCATCCCCAATCTGTTTCTCCCTTCCCCCTTGGGCGTGAAGGCTACTCCCCTCATCTGGAGGAGAGGGCTTCTGGTCAGCCCCTCCCTTATCCCTTCCCCCCCTCACAAGTTTAAACCCCACCTTTCTTGTATGTAGTCAGCCATCCCCTGTTTAAGGACTTCCTTCCCTAATGGGGCAAGATGAAACCTGTCCTTGGCATATAGTCCCTTATCCTCCCAAACTCCATTCCAGTTCCCTAACACCCCAACCCACTCTCTTCACCCCACTTCCTGAGCCAGTCATTAACCTCTGTGAGCTTTCATTTTTTCTCCACACTGGGGCCTTTGGTACTGGCAATATCTCCAAAAGGAAATGTTGCATCCATTATCCCGACAGACTCTGGCAAGTTCTTGGAACCTTGCTTGGATTTCCAAATTGCTATTTCCCTCTAGATCATTAGTTCCCAAATGCACCAGGAAATCCGGTTTCCCTCCACAATCCCTAACCATTTCATACACCATGAACTTTGCTCTGTGCACTGTCAGCCCAGAGATACTCACTACCTTCACCTGGCTATGGCATCCACCCCCCTGTCCCTCCCACTGGATACTCCTAATATCCTTGACCTTGTGCAGGCAAATGGGGAGTTTGTGAGGGAACTGAGTGCTGAAGAACTGCTGTTGGGGAGCAACCACCACTCAGTATGGTTTACATTTCATATGGATAAGGAAGGAGTGGAATCTGGCACAAGGGTGTTGGACTTCAAGAGGGCTGACTTCAGGAAGATTGAGAAAGTGGTAAAAGGGTACATGGCCAGATTTCAACCTAGTATGGGCACTGACTAGAGGTGGGAGTTCATACAACAGGGGATAGTGGAGGCAACCAGAACCTGCACCAAGGCCCAGCTCAAGAAGGCTAAGGCAAAGAAACCTAGCTGGGTGAGCAAGGAGGTCATGGAAAAGGTAAGGAGGAAAAGAGCTGCCTTTAGGAGGTACAAAAAAACAGGGAGGGGAGGACAGGGAAGAGTACCTGATGGAATCACAGGAGGAGACAAGGGCAGTAAGGGCAGCCAATGTATCTACAGAGCTCAGGCTGGCACAAGGCATTAAAAACAGGGAGGAGGACTTCTTCAGGTACATTGGGGAGAAAAGGAGCTGTAAGGACCATACAGTAAGGATTAGGAAGGAGGGGGGTTGGGTGAAAGCAGGGGGTGATAAGGCAGAAGTGCTAAACGATTACTTCTGTTCAGTATTTACTACAGAGAAGGGGGATAATACCCAAGGGGGAGGAAAGTAAACAGCAGAGGGTGAGGTAGTGATGAGGAGAGAAATCATGGAGAGCAGGGTTCTGGAGGGTTTGAGGGCACTGAGGGTTTATAAGGCACCAGGCCCAGATGGCATCCACCCCAGGGTACTGAAGGAGCTGCAGAGGTTCTGGTGGGACCTCTGGTAGACCTATTCAATGCCTCACTACACTCAGGGTGTGTACCTCAGGATTGGAAGATGGCTCTTGTGGTGCCCCTCCACAAGAGCAGCCCCAGGGATGAATGGGGGAACTATATACTGGCGAGCCTCACATCCATCGTTGGTAAGCTGATGGAGACTATCCTGAAGAAGAGGCTGGTGGCCCTCCTAGAGGCCAAAGTGCTACAGCACAGCAGACAGCATGGCGTTGTATGTGGTAGATCCTGCCAAACCAACCTGATGGAGTTCCATGACTGGGTAACTAGGCAGTTGGAAAGGGACCATGCAGTGGATGTCCTGTACCTGGAGTTCAGCAGGCATTAGACTTGGTGCCACATGGGAGGTTGGGAAGTAGGTTAGAAAGCACAGGGGTGGGTGCAAAGCTGGTGAGATGGGTAGGGAACTGGCTTCAGGGAAGGCAACAGAGGGTGGTGGTGGGTGGGGCGCTCTCATCCCCAAGGGTAGTGATGAGTGGTGTTTCACAGGGTTTGGTGTTGGGACAAATGTTGTTTGGGATATTCATTGCAGACATATCATTGGGCATCAAGAGCAAGACCAGTCTGTTTGCTAAGATGGGAGCAGTGGTGGATGACCTAAGAGGATGGCAGGGGTTACAGGATGATCTGGCAAAGCTGGAAACCTGGTCGGACACCTGGCAACTGGGTTTCAATGCCAAAAAGTGCAAGGTGCTGCATTTTGGGGTGAAAAACCCAAGGAGGAGTTACCAGTTGGGTGGTGCAGCTAGCCGAGACAGAGGAAGAGAAGGATCTGGAGGTGCTCATTACGGGGTCAATGAACAACTTGGCACAATGTAGGAAGGCAGCTGCAAAGGCCAACCAAATGCTGGGTTGCATTGCAAGGGGTATATCCTTGAGGAGGGGCGAGGTGATTCTGCCACTGTATAGATCATTAGTTAGACCTCACCTGGAGTACTGCATTCAGTACTCGCACCCATATCTAAAGAGGGACATTAAGTTACTGGAGGGGGTGCAGCGCAGGGTGACAAAGAAGATCAAGGAGCTGGGGGACTTACTATATTACAGGAGGCTGAGGGAGCTGAACATGTACTCGCTGGAGGAGAGGAGGGACGGGGGGGGATATGATTGAAACCTTCAAGAACATGAAAGGAATAAACAAGACCCATATGGAGGAGCTATGCAAAGTAAAGGAGGGAAGGGACACCTAGAGCCATGATATAAGACTGGAGGGAGGAAGGTTCAGGAGGGAGATGAGGAGATACTTTCTTACGGAGAGGGTGGTAGCTGGGTGGAAGGCATTACTGGCAGAAGTGGTATCCAGTAGAACAGTGGACTGCTTCAAAGGGGGCTGGGACAGGGCAAGGGGGAGGTTCAAGGGAGGAGAAGGGTGGAAGGGAGGGGCAGCTGCAGAATATGTTGTGCTAGCTGCATATTTGAGCAGACTTGATAGACCACTAGGCCTTTATCTGCTGGCAAATGTTATATGTTCATATGTTCATACATCGGGGACTAACATACTAAAATGCCAGCAGAATAGGCCTAACGGTCTCTAGAGTCTGCTTGATTTTCAGCACCCACACTGAGGGCCGATTTTGGTGTCCCCCTCCTCTCCCTTGGGTTAAACCGTCCCCAGTCCCAGATGTTCTACCAGTATTGGGCCTGGTCAGATCTACCCTCCCCCTGTACCTGTCCCATCCCCTCTTAAACCCGTCCACAGTCTCCACCTCTACCAGCTCCCTGGGCAGTGCATTCCATGGCTCCACCACCCTTTCAGTGAAATAATATCTCCTCCTCTCCCCTCTGAGCCTGCCCCCTTCCAGCTTACACCCGTGACCTCTTGTTGCCCCAGCCTCTTTCCTTTGGAGCACCCTGACTGGGCCTCCTTTATTGATCCCTTTCGTCTACTTAAAGACCTCTATCATGTCTCCCCGTCCCTCTTCTCCTCCTGGGTGTACATGTCGAGCTCCTTCAGCCTCTCCTCATAGGTCCTCTCCCCCAGGCACCAGATCATTTTGGTTGACCTCCTTTGGACCCTCTCTAGGAGTGTAATATCCCTCTTTAAATGTGGTCTCTAAAACTGTATACAATACTCGAGGTGTGGCCTAACCAAGCAGTTGTACAGTGGAAGGATCACTTCCGCCTTTCTGGAGGTAAACCCCCTGGTGATGCATCCTAGCATCCTATTTGCCCTTGCCGCTGCCCTCCTACAGGTCTCTGAGTTGTTCATTTTGACATCTACCACTACCCCCAGGTCCCGCTCACCCTTCATGACTTGAATCATGTCTCCTCCCAGGGTATACCCCTGGTCTGGATTTCTGACTCCCAGGTGCAGAACATTGCACTTCCCCGCATTGAATTTTAGTTTCCATTTTCTCGACCACCTTTCCAGAGTCTCCATGTCCTCCTGCAAGGCCACCCTCCCCTCCTCCCCATCCACCACTGCACCCAGCTTTGAGTCATCTGCAAAGAGACTCATCTCACTCCTGATCCCCCTCCTGATGTCTGAGATATAGGCTTTGAACAGGAGTGGCCCCAGCACTGACCCTTGGGGAACCCCACTAGTAACCCATCTTGGGGATGAGGCTAACCCTCCAACCACCACTTTCTGAGTATGCTCAGAGGTCCAATTTCCTATTTATCTTAATAACTGTCTCCCTACCCCCATTTCCTTCAGCTTAGCCACCAGGCCACTGTGGGGTACCGAATCAAATGCCTTGCTAAAGTCCAGAAAGAGGACATCCACTGGCCTTCCCTGGTCCAGGGCCCTCGTCACCCAGTCATAGAATTCAACAAGATTTGTCTGGCATGATCTTTCCATGACAAAGCCATGCTGCCTATCGTACAAGTACCCAGTTTGCTCCAGTAACCCCCCTAGCCTTCCCTTGACAATACCCTTCATCACCTTGCCAACCACCGATGTCAGGCTAACGGGCCTGTAATTTCCCACCTCCTCTCTTGATCCCCCCTTGTGGATCGGCACGACAAGGGCCGCTCTCCAGTCTTGGTGCACCCACCCAGTCCTCAGACAGCTGTTGAAATGCTCCGCTATAGGGACTGCCAGGACATCCGCCAGTTCCCTCAGCACCCTGGGATGTATCTCATCTGGCCCAGGTGCTTTCTAAGTCCGAAGGGACCTGAGGGTTTCCCTTACTGTCTCTATTGGGATTTCAGCCTCCACGTCCTCCCCCTTTTCACCCTGCACTGCTGGGCCCCCACCTGTCTGTGGTGGCCACTCCCTTTCCCCAGACCCATCAGGGCCCCTGGTTTCTACCGGTCCCACCCCTTGCTCTGGTTTGCCCCCGTTCCCCTCGCAAGACATAGCCCCTCCATGCCCCCTGGTAAAAACTGAGGCAAAGTACTCATTTAGGACTTCTGCCTGTTCCCCCGCCTCCTTTGCCCAACCATCCCCTATCCTTACCTTGCTGATCTACCCCCTTACTTCCCTTTTTTCCCCTATGTATCTAAAGAACCCCTTGTCCCCTCTCCAGATCCCACTGGCCAAGGACTGTTCCTTTTTTGCCTTAACTGCTCTTACCACCCTAGTGACTCTCCTGGCTGTCAGCTCATATTCCTCCTGATCCTTTTCACTCCTTGAGCACTTGAAGCACCCATAGGCCGCCTTCTTTTCCCTCACCACCTCCTGTACCTCCTGGGTCCACCAGCAGGGATTTTCTGGCCTTACCGAACTTACGCCTTTCCCTTGCGCAGGATCTGGTAACCTCCTGTATTCCCCTCCTGATGATCCCTCACCTGCTGTCAGCGTCCATATCCGGTCTTATCCTGTCCAGATGATCTTTAAGGATCCTTCCCATCTCCCTGAAGTCTGCACCCCTAAAGTCGGTTACTACTGTCCTTGTTCGGCTTTCCTTCCCCCCTAGGTCCAGAAAGAACCAGACTGTGGCGTGATCACTCCCAGCCAACAGGTCCCTCACCTCTAGGCCCCTAATCTGATCACTGTCCGTCAGGACCACGTCCAGTGTCTGGGCCTCCCTAGTTGGCTCACCCACCTGTTGTGTCAGAAACGCATCCTGTTCCCTGGCCACTGGTGATGTCATAGTCCCCGAAGTCTGTTCCTGGCATGTTGAGGTCCCCCATTACCGCTACCCTTCCCTTTCCCAGTCTACAGTGTCCCTCGAGATTTGCCACCAAACTTTCTTCCAGGACCTCCTCCAGTGCTGGTGGTCTGTATACCACTCCTACCTTTACTCTCTGACCCCCCTGCATCAGCAAGGGGACCCAAATAGCCTCCACATACCCCTCTGCTTCCTCTACTCCTCCAATACCCATGCCATTTCTGACTAACAGTGCTACACCACCACCCGTTCCTTCCCCCTATCTTTTCTGAACATAGTGTAGCCGTCCAGATTTAGGTCCTGCTCGTGCCCTTAAGTGACCCAGGTCTCAGTGACTGCTGCCACATCTACCTCCCCCTCAACTAGCATCACCTGGAGCTCAGGCATTTTATTTCCTAAGCTCCTGGCATTTATCAGGACCACTCTACACCCCTTTTCCCTCCTCTCCTTTCTCCCCCTCGAGCTCCCATTTCTCAGCTCCTGCACCCTACCTGGTGACCCATTTCCATATCTCCCTAGCACCCTAGAGGAGTGGAGACCAAGTCCCTCATTTATTGTACCTGTTGGCACTGCCCTTTTTTTGATCCCTCTCTCTTTCACAAGTTTAAACCCCACCTTTCGCTAATGAACCCAGCTAGTTTGAGCTTTAGGATTTCCTTCCCCTCCAAGTTAAGGAGGAGCCTGTCCCTAGAGTACAACCACTTATCCTCCCAGGTCTCCCCCAGTCCCCCACCAGGCCATACCCCAATTCCCCACACCCCTCCCTAGGCCACTGATTTATCTCCCTGATCTTCATCTTGTTTTCCCCTCTAGCCCTTGGCACCGGCAGAATTTCCGAAAAGGAGATCTTACAGCCTATGGAAAGGCATACCCTGGCCAACTCCCGGAACCTTGCCTGAATTTCTAGTTCACTATTACCATTTATGTCACTTGTCCCCAAGTGCACTAGAATGTCCGGGTTCCCCCCGCATTCCCTTGCCAGTGAATACAACTCATGCTTGGCCTTGTGCACCATCAGGCCTGAGTGACATTTGTTTCTGATGAGACAGGTTTTATCCTCCTCCTCCTGCCCCTCCCACTGGATGCCTCTGATCATGGAGTCCCCCAATAGCAGTACTCTAACATACCCCTTGCCTTCCTGTTCACCCCTTGGGTTCCCCCTCCTTCCATGCCCCTCCTCATCCCTTCGTCTGGATTCTCCCCATAACCGGCTCCTCGCACCTCCCACAATCTGGGTGTTGAAGGTAGCCCCTTCACTATTGTCCCTGGTCACCTCCTCTACCCGTGTCCTGGCCTTCTTTATCCCCCCACCCAAATATCTTTCTCTGTATCTCTTTCCCCACTCCTTACTAATCCATCCGTCCTATCCGTTTGCCTACTTGGCTTTCTGCTCTCTATCACCCAATTTATGTCCTGCGCCTTCCTGCCTGTCATGCTTGCCAGTTCCATACCTACCCCTCTTCCCACATCTTGTCCGGGACCCCCTGTATTGCAATCTTGCCACTTGCCCCTTCACCTGTTCTATCCATCCCTGCCCCAGCTACACCAGCAGCAGCATCATCCTCCTCCTCCTCCTCTTCTTCCTCCCCCACACACACACCCTTCTACCAATGGGAGTAGAGGGTTAAAATGATTTGTGAGCCTTAGCCCATCCCCCAGTGCCCTCCCGTCCCTACTGCCTCTCTCGGTTTCCTTTGGACACTCCCAGATTCTTGCCTACTGCTGTGGAAATTTCCACCTTTTGGGCCCCATCTGCCAGGGTCCCCTAGAGCCCCCTGTGTACCCCGTTCCCTCCTCTCCTAGTGTGAGCACTTCTCTTCACTCCTCCCCCAGCTTGGGAGGCCCCAGCACCTAGTGCTTCCATGTAGGTGACCGCTTGCCTCCTACCTCCCCAATCTTCCCCAGCCCCCCCAGCTGTCTTCGGATCCCCTCTACCTCCTCCTTAAGCTGTGCCAGCTGGTAGCACACTGGGCATCCCCAAACGTCCATCCCAGTCCAGTATCATGGCCGCACCACACCCTGTGCACCCAACCACCCACCCAAAGATACCTGTTCTAGTGATATGCGGTCCCTTCCCCATCATCACAGCAGTCTTTTCTAGGCCAAATTACCAACTCAGTGGCTCTACAGTTTCTCAAGCTACCAGTACTTATAACTAGGCAATTCCCCCCATACAGCATGCAGACTTTTAAACTTGCAACGTTTGGGTGGTTGAACTTTTCCCCACCTGACTATTAGCCTTAAGAGTTAGCTTATAGGGGAAGTTTACAACTCCCTAAGCTCCTCTCTCTCTCAGCCTTTAAACCCAACTCCCAGTGGCTAGAACTACATGAGCTGCACCTGAAGCCTTTTCCTCCAATTGCAGGGCAGGTGTTCCCCTATAAATGAGCTGTGCTCTTCGGGGGGCAGGGTGGGACAAGGGCCCACACCCGACTCTCACGAGAGTGTATCAGCCCTGTGTCTGCCCCTCACTGCATCTCCAAGCACTGCAACCTCCTCCGGAAGAAGGCCCCACACAAACACTGTATTAAACAAGTCAGCACTCCTGCCCTAAAACTCCACAGACTGATAAGAATTTAAAGCTTATCCAGCTACTAAAATCCTTTCCCCAGCTGCTCAGAAAAAGCAGGTTCACACAACCTCTGCCAGCCCCAACTGTTTCTGCCTTTTTAAAGCAGGGGGAAATCCCTATTGGCCAATTAAAGTAGGGAAATTCCCTTTGTCTCCTCAGTGTGGGTGGAGTTACGTTGCTGCCCTCTGCTCCCACAAAAAAAAAACAATCAGGCAACCAAAGCAAAATTCCCTATCTATACACACAGCCCCCCAGACCCTAGAACAAACACCAATGCAAACAGGTAAAAATGAAAGCACTTTGTGTTGCAGTTACTTCCCTTCCCTGAAGATAGCAGTCACCTCTTCACTCACTGCTGCTCCTTCCCTGGACTAATTAGGTTATGTATTGGGTGGGTGGGGGGACCACTGGACTACCAGAAATGTGATACAGTTTATACAGGGCAGCAATCAGGGACTGGGGGGGGAGACCACTAAACTGCCAAAGATAATAATCCTTTTCTAGAGGGACAGCAATCGGATCATCAGAGGAGGGGGGTGGGACCACTTAGCTACCAGGGATATTACTTTAGTACTCCAGGGATGGTGATCAAAGAACTGGCGATGGGAGAAGGTATCACTAGCCTGCCAGAGATAATGATTTTTCATTTCCAGATGGCAAGTAGAGGACGGAGAGAGGGAAGGGAACCACTAGATTGATAGGTGTAATATTTCTTTATTATGGGATGACAATCGGAGGACGGGGGAGGGAACCATTAGACTGCCAGGAATAATATTTCTTCTTTACAGGATGGTGATCAGAGAATGGGAGATAGAAGAGGGAAATACTAGACTGCCAGGGAGCAAGGGATAATGTTTTTTCATTATAGGATGGGGGGACCACTGTAGTACCTCCGGCAGCCCCAAGGGTTATACGGACTTACCACCACGACTGGCTTGTCGATATTTTCTCCATACAAGGGACCTTCACCAGTGGGCCTTGCATGGTGAAAATGGTTTGTAAATGGGGCGGTACCCATATGCAGCTCCCCTCCTACTCATTTGCATTACATCCCCCTCACAATATTACCCTGGTGCATGTCCAGTTTGCGGATGAAAACTAGGCTTTATGAATACCACTGTCGTGCAAAACCCAGTTTACACAGCACAGATCAGGTTTGCACCCGGGCAGAGTTTTGTGAATCTGGCCCAGGTCATTATTTTGGAACTATCTTCTCTTACAATTTTAAAAGTAAACAAAGTCTGGCAAGAACCAATAGGGCTGCAACTGAGGTCATGGAAGAGGGGCCGGAGCATGGGCCCTACGCTCCCTTCCCTCCTTAGATGCATATATGTATGTAGCTATGGAAGGGACCTGTGCTTCCTTTTATAGAACAACAGTGATCAAATTGTCAGCATAGCCATTTTATTACCCCCACCGTGTGTACCTGGTACAGAAAAGGTTCAAATCCCTGCCAAACATCTTGCATTAGCAACCTAATATCCTTTTAGTTGAATGGCAAAATGGGAACATTCCAAATCCAGTTAGCATGGAAAGGGATTTGGGGATTATCATTACATCTGACTTCATTCTCTGAGCATTGCAATGATGTTATCAAGAAAAGTAATAAAATAATAGGCTGCATCAAAAGATCTTTTACAACCAGAGACAGGGGAAGCATTCTGCCGCTGTACAAAACATATGTGTGTCCACATATGGATTACTGTTCCGCATTTATTTTATTTATTTAACAGACTTTAAGATTACAACTTTTGAGTCAGGTACTCATTTACAAAGGCTCCACATCAGAAAAAACAAATACAAACATTTAATACATATAGACATAGAATGGCAGCTAAAGGTTACAGTTTTTTCAGTTATACAATATTGTAGAATCAAGATCAGCTATACATTGCATTGAACGTGTTACCAAGAGCTGTATTTTACCGTTTTCAAGAGGACAATAAGTTTGCTGATAGAGGAAGGGAGTAACAGGTTTGATATTTACAGTTAAGTAGAGAATTAGACAGATATTTTGTGAGTTCAGCCAAAGGAGGCATTGTTAATAGGTAATGTCTGGTAGCCCTATCGGTAAGAGCTCAGTGGCAGGGTGGTCCCGTAAGATGATCGATAGATGACCCGGCACTAGCTGGTACATTGGCAGCACCATGAAGTGAGAATGTGCTCTTTGAGGGCTGACTTGAAAGGTCCTAATTTGGAGATGGAAGAGATGTCGGAGGGGTTTGTTGTACCAGACTGGAGCCCTGTGTGGGAATGACCTTTGGGCTAAGGAGGTTCTAACCCTCGGGATGGACCACACCTGTTGGTTGGCAGTGTGGGAGGATAGGAGAGAGGCAGAAACCCCCAAGGAGGAAGTCCCAGGTGTATTTTCTTTGTGAGGAGACATGTTTGATAAAATAGCCTTTCATCCAGGGTGAGGAGATGTGTCAGGGCATATAGGGTACAAGTAAGGGTACGCTTGTCTGCCCCGGAGAGGAGTCAGCAATGCTTTGTTTATGGCCAGGTGGATTTTGTTAAGGCTGTGTGGTCAGCAGCCTAGTAGATAATGAGCCCATAAACGACTAGGGAGAGGACTGAAGAGGTGACAGCCAGATTAAGGGCTTCTGGAGGTAGGTAATCCTTGTGCCGATACAATAGGCCTATATGGACATTTATGGCTGATAATAGAGTATCAATGTATGAATGGAAGGACAGGCTGGAATCAAATGTAAGACCCAGGTAATAATTCTAGAGGAAGGAGAGAGTGGGAGAGGATTGTTAGCTGCGCATTCTTGGCCTTATTCTGTCGGTGGGCAATGAGCATGGTCTTTGTCTTTTTTACATTGACCACAAGTCTTTGGTCTATGAACCAGTTTTCAATCTGCTTAAATGCATGTTGGAGGGAGGACTGCAATACCGCGGGATCTGGGTGAGAGGCAAAAAAAATTGCGTTGTCCGCATGGAGTAGTAGGTTGCCGGAGCAGGAATTGGGCAAGGTGTTTAGGTAGATGCTGAATAATAGAGGGCCGAGGATGGAGCCCTGGGGAACCCCAGAGTGGACTGGTAGGGTGGTTGAGAGGGTCTTGTTTGTTTTGAGACATTGTGATCTAGCTGTGAGGTAACTGGTAAACCAGGAGATGGGTCCTTGGAACAGACCTATGTGGCAGAGTGTGCTTAAGGGTAAGGGGTGAGAAACTGTATCAAAGACCTTTTACAGGTCGATGAAGACAGCTTCAGCTAGGTGTTTTCTGTCCAGCTCAGAGTGAATAAAATTAGAGAACTCAGTGAGAGCCGTAGTTGTACTGTGCCCAGATCTGAAGCCATGCTGCTCCCTGTAAAGTAGGTTATGAGCAAACAGGTACTCAGTGAGGTTCATAGGTTTCATAGGTAATTTCAAGCTAGCAGACTTACGTCCATAATTGCTTGCCATACACCAAATTTAGAATTTAGTTTTTATTTTACTGAAATGTTGGTCAAAGTTAACTTTGAAGTTATTCATACTTGGGCTGTCCACGAGTACTTATGGAAGTGCATTCCAGGGTACCACAACCCATTGACTAAACCAGCTCTTCCTTAGGTTTCGGTTCCAATTAAAATGGGCAAGTTGCTTATTATGTCTCCTACTACTACTACACCAACTAGTCTTAGGCTGGACACCAACCTCTGCCCAAAGGTTGTCGTCTCCCATTATTCTATATAAAAAACACAAATCTCCCCTAAACCTTCTATAATAAAAAGAATACAAATTGAGGGATGACAATCTTGCTTCATATGGCAATTCATTTAAACCCTTTATAGATCTCGTAAATCTTCTCTGAACACTTTCTAGTCTGATGATATCTTCCCTATTCTGAGGGGACCATAAATGAGCACAATATTTTAGATGGGGCCTCACCAAAGCTACATAGAGTGGCATGAGTACCTTATCATCCCTGCTAGCTATGTGCCTGAGAATGCAATTTAAGTTCTGATTTGCTTTCCTCACTTGTGCCCTACAATGGGTTCTGAACTTTAAATCACCAGTCTCCCTAATCCACAGGTCACTTTCCTCATGAGTGACTGTGAGCATATCATTAGCAAGCATATATGAGGCTTTAGCATTATGCTTACCAAAATGCATAACCTTACATTTGCCCATATTCAGGACAAGTTTATTTGTTACTGCCCACTCCAAAGTCTCATTGATAGCATTCTGAAGGGATGTAGTATCTTCTTGATCATTCACCACTGTCCCAAATCAGCAGTTGTCTGCAAATTTATATAACCCTATTTTAGGGTTATGTAGTCTAAGGAAAGATATATAGATATTAAAAAGACTGGGCCCCAGAACAGAGCCCTGGGGAACCCCGCTAGTGATTGGTGCCCAATCAGAAACACTCCACCTATGGTAACCCTTTGTTTACGCCCCTGCATCCATGCTGCAACCCAGTTACAAATGTTCTGGTTCAGGTCACTGTTCTCTAACATATTTAAAAGTTCCATGTGGGGTAACTTATCAAAAGCTTTCGCAAAGTCAATACTGTATAAACCACATCTACTGAATTCCCAATATCTAGCTTCCTACTGACGTTCTCATAAAAAGCCAAAAGATTCAATTGGCAGGATCTAACTTTTGTAAACCCATGCTGAGCTGGGCCAACTAATCCCTGAGTTGTTAGGAAGTCTGTTATTAAGTCTTTGACCAACCCATCCAAAATCTTCCCCAGCAGAGAGGTTAGACTTACTGGCCTATAATTCTCAGGTTTTGTCTTAGGCTCTTTCTTGAAAATAGGGACTATAATAGCAGTTTTCCAGTCAAAAGGTACTGAGCCAGTGTCTAGGGAGGCTTGGAAAATGCAAGTAACTGGCGGTGTCAACACATCAGCTAGTTCACGTATGACTCTTGGGTGTAAATTCTCAGGGCCTGGTGATTTATTTATGTCAACCTTAGTGAGTCGATCAAATACATCCTTGGGGTTAATAAAAATTTTCCCAGGAGTGGATGCCTCTTTACCAACGTGTGGTACTGTATTGTTATTACAGACTGAGCAAAAATATTTATTCTGAATGTCCACCCTTTCTGCAGTTGTTGCTGCGTTTCCTAAGGCATTCAAAAATGGGCCTACCATGCAGTGGCCTGCCTTTTTGCTATTAATGTATGGAAAGAAGGATTTCTTATTATCCTTCACTCTGTTAGCTAAATCCAACTCAAACTGTGCTTTTGCTTTTTTAATTTTTGCTTTGATACTCTTAACACATTCCCTATAAGCCTGATTTGTCCCAAGTGACCCGTTACCTTTTAGTTTTTTTAAACAGTCTGTTCTCCCTGTTTATCATTTTTTTGATGGACGCATTCATCCATGCAGGATTATTTTTGATGCTAGTGTCATATTTTGGTACACTTGGTATAAAGGTTTTAACAAGATTTAATAATCTAGCCAACAGCCGTTTCCACATTTCTTGCACAGATAACGCCTTAAAATCACTCAGCCAGTCCCATTCCAGCATTTGGCTTCTGATAGTGGAGAAATCTGCTCTCCTAAAATTTAGCTTGGTTGTAGTACCCGTGTTTTTAATCAGTACAGGTTCCGTGATGCTGAAGTGCACTGAGCAATGGTCACTATTACCTAGGGGGTTGTTAACCTGGAGATTGCTAATTGTGTCACCCATATTGGTAAGCACTAGATCTAGGATTCTAATTCCTCTAGTGCTACCTTGGACTAGTTGTTTAAGACCTATCTGGTCAAAGGTGTCAATATACCTTTTGTCCAGGTTGCTAGCCCCGTGCCCCTTCATCCAATCTATACTAGGTAGGTTGAAGTCCCCTGTCAGCAATATTCTATCTACTGGATCCAACTCCCCTAATATGTTTAAGGTACAGAAGGTGGCCTGTATACTAGTCCTAAAATGATCCTAGTACCCTTCTGGGGAAGTAGCTTTACCCATAATAGTTCTAGGGCTCCCGTATCCCATAATAGTTCTAGGGCTCCCGTATCCCATAATAGTCCTAGGGCTCCCGTATCCCATAATAGTTCTTCGCGATGTATAGAATTATGCACATATATGGCTATTCAACCCCCCTTCTACGTAATCTGGATTTGGAAAATAAGTTGTATCCTGTCACCTTTTTATCCCACAGATCATTATCATCCCACCAGGTTTCTGTAACTAATGCCACATGGATATTCTGAGAATGTAATAACAAAGAAAATCCATCAAACTTATCAACCAAACTCCTGGCATTAATGAGAACTGCTTTCCATTCGGGGGTTTCTTTGGGATTTGTCTTGGGATTAGTGCCCCTGCTTAGGTCACTTTCCAGCCCCCCCCCCCCCTTTTTCCAGTTTAAATGTAATCGCATTACTTCTAGAGTTTTTTTTTTCCCCAGAATCCTAGTACCCTCAGAAGTTAAGTGCAGGCCATCTGCTTTAAACAGAACTGGTCTATTAAATGTTATGGAATTATTCATATAACCAAATTTTTCCTCCTTACAGAATTGTCTCAGCCACCTGTTAATTAGCATAATAAGCCCATTGTTTCTGTGTGAATGTAAGCGGTAAATGGGTAAAATCCCCGATATTATAATCTCCCCATTTCTGTTTTTGATCCTTGTTGTTATATCCCTGAACTCTGCCTGGATGTTCTCCATTCTACTTTTTGCTACATCATTCGTTCCTATGTGCAAACTCACCAGTGGTTTACTCGTGTTTTCTAGAAGCCCATCTAGAAGGTTTGAAACATCGTGTAGCCCAGCTCCAGGTAATGTGCTAACAGTGGTGTGCTCTTTTCACCCCCAACATACTATAGCATCTATCCCTCTTATAATAGAGTCCCCTATCACTACAACATCTCTATCTGCCATTCTCTCTTTACTGGGGTGTTCTATATTAATCTGACCTGTGTAACCTCTGGCAGGGAGGAAGCTATAGCCTTGGGTTGTTCTAAGTGATCCCTCATAATTCCCTCATCCTCCAATTGTAGGCCTTCATATCTGTTAGACAATTGAAGGGTCGGTGTTAATGGTGGGCCCAGCTTGGACTTCATTTGTGAGTGTATGGTTGTTGCCTTAGTTTCTGCTGCCTCTTCCTGTGCTACAGTACAAGAACAGACTCCCCTACCCCCAGGATTCTGAACCATGTCCCCCATACCACTAATATTATTGGCTACTTTGTCAATAAAACTTTCCACCCTCCCAATCTCCTTCTGAGTTTCCAGTCTCTGCATAAGCTGCTAAATTTCCCCTTGCAGTGTAAACACCAACTGACATTTTTCACATGTGAACTCACTGCTCACAGCAGCCTCAGTGTACATTTTCATACAGTACATGCCTTTTTACCCTTACCCCTTTTAGGTTTAGCTTGTGCCATAATGAGATTAGTTGCACCTTGTCTTTCCTGTGTCCTGTGTCCACAGCGACACAGCAGACATGTGACGCACGTGTCTCTGTGCTCGTCTCCACGCGCAGAACTGCGCGCTCACCCCACTCACGTTTGCGTGGGGCTCCTGTTTATACTGGGTGGGCAGGAAGTATCTCCAGGTCACTTTCTGTCCCCTGACCCCTCTGAAATAACTGTGCAACTATTAAAATAATAAAACTTCTGCCACCTCATGCGGTGGACTTAATTTATTTGGAAAGCCTGTCCCCTGCTTTTATGCACCAAATTACTTTGCACGCAGCGTATTACAGATTTCCTAGTGACTGGAGAGCAAGGTAAGCCTCCTCAATCCCACAATGCAGTCCTACCAGGATGCCTGGTGACTGCTGTTTCTGTGGCAAAGGCCCAAAAATTACCTACTCTCCCCAGAGG
Source organism: Neoceratodus forsteri (assembly GCA_016271365.2). Classification (NCBI taxonomy): domain Eukaryota; kingdom Metazoa; phylum Chordata; order Ceratodontiformes; family Ceratodontidae; genus Neoceratodus; species Neoceratodus forsteri. Next base: position 29,960,156 of record CM028137.1, on the reverse strand, counting down.
AACGCACTACCTCCATACAAGTTTTCAAAAGTGCAAACAAGTATTTGTTTCCTGCCTGGACAAGCTCAGAGCCAACTCCTTCACTATCTAGTCCAGCAATCTGCTCCCGCTTGTGTGAGGCTCCTGTTTATACTGGGTGGGCAGGAAGTATCTCCAGGTCACTTCCTGTCCCCCAACTCCTCCGAAATAACTGTGCAACTATTAAAATAATAAAACTACTGCCACCTCATGCGGAGGACTTAATTTATTTGGACAAGCTATAATTCTTTCGAGGGCTTTCAAGAGTGGTTTGAGAATGGATATAAGATGGTAGTTATTGGGGGAGGTGCTGTCACCACTCTTCAGTATTGGGGTGACTGTGGCAGTCTTCCAGGCTGCTGGGAACTACCCCAGATTTAGGGAGCGGTTAATGAGGTCAGTCAGTGGGGAGAGGACTGTATCTAGTACTAGATGTAGGATTCTCATATCAAAAGAATATTTGCAATAGCAAGAGACACTGAGTGCTTTAATGAGATAAGGCCTTGCCTCATTCATAGAGATCACCCTGAGATGGAAGGGAGATGCTGGGTGTTAGGGGGCGGTGTTGCAGGAGTGGGGTCGAAGAAATTATTTGGGAGTACTGCACTAAGGTCAGAGAATGCTGAGTTGAGGCAGTTGGCAATGGTCACCAGGTCAGTGGTAGGGACATTGTTGACAGTTAATAGGGAGGGGGAGGGAAGCCAGGATTTGCCATTGAGTTCCTTGATATTGTCCCAGAACAACTGAATATTCCCCCAGGAGGAGGCAAAGGTCATTTTGTAGTAGCCCAATTTGGCCTGTTATATGGCCCAAGTGCATCTGTTATGAGCTGCTTTATAGGCTTGCCTGTCTGCCTGCATGCCTGATGCAACTGCTTCATGCCAGAGATAATCTCTGTGCTTTAGCTGTTGGAGCAGTACAGGTGTGACCCAGGGGGCATTACATTTCTTGGATTGCACTTTAGCTAGTGGGGCATAGATGTCACATGCTTTATTAACAGAACAGGTGAAATAATCAAGGGCTTCATCTATAGTAGGGGCCCGGGAGATGGGGACCAATCCCATTGAGTTAAGTATTTTCTTAGTTTTGTGAGGCCTCCGGGTTGGAGACCATGCCAGGCAATACCATTTGGTTTGGGTTTCTACTGAAGACATGACCAGGAAAAGAGGATGGGTGAGTGATCACTTAGGGAGTCCAGAAGGACCACCATGTCAGAGATTCTGTGGGGATGGTTGGTGAGGAGAAAGTTGATCAGGGTGCTAGAGCCATTAGTGGGGTTCACCCTGGTAGGTTGGCTGACCAGCTGGGTCAGGTCCAGTGCAGCGAAGGTGACCTTGGCATGGGAAGCCAAAATGGAAAGTCAGTTCACATTAAAGTCTCCAACTATGATGTGTTTCACTTTGGGGGGGAGCCGGAGATGTAGTTAGCAAGGGATTGTATAGCAGGAGCTTGGTTTCTTGGGGGACATATGAGACAGTAAGAGTTACAGGGGCTCTGGAGGGATCTGAGTAAGTTTTAATGATAAGGCTTGGGCACCATGGTCTAGTGGAAGTGTTGGAAGGGCATGGCATATCATGGAGTCACGGATGTGCACAGCACACACCCCCACCAGGTTTGCTCACTTTGTCGGCTGTATGAAGAGTGAAGTCAGGGAGGGCTATCAAGGAGTCAGCCATTTTTTTGAAAAGCCAGGTTTCTGTGAGGGCTAGCACATCTGGCTGATGTTGCAGTATCCAGCAATGGAGACCTGCCATCTTTTTGGGTAAGCTGCAAATGTTCATTGCAGCTATTCTAAGCCCAAGGTGCAAGAGGCTAGGGCTGGGTGAGATGGGGCCCGGGTTAGGATGAACATTTCCTGAAATTAGTAGGAGTATGGCAAAGACTCTGAGGAGAGCAAAAGATTGTTGCCTTATTGTCAAGGACAGCTGCTGCCTAGTTATAGTGCGGGTAGTACATGGGATGGCCAGGGTGATAAGGGTTAGAAAGCATAGGAATGTGATCTGGCATGGAGGTTGATGGTGACGCATGACTGCAGGGAGATATGTGGGGGGATGGAGGATGCATGACAGGCAGTGGCAGTGTGAGTGGCAGTCAGTGATGGTTCGTGGGGTGGGAGGTGTGGGAAGAAGACCCTTGAGGGGAGGGCTGAGGGGTCCAAGAAGTAGGATAGTAAGAGTGATCAGTAGGAATCTGGGTGGTCCACGTGACAATGGGTGCCCAGCAAGTGGTGATAAGGAGGCAGTGGCCAAGTGTCGGTATAAGGGGGGCACTCTGATACTCATAATTGTGGTGGTCTCTATGGCACAGTGGTAGGGTGATGGACTATGCTTTGTTAGGATGTAGTAATTTGCTTTTGGTAAGTAGGACCCAGGACAAGAAGTGTTAGGGGAGAGTAGTGAGAAAAGGAATGCAACCTCACCCAATAACTAACACACAGAAATCTGGCCAATGGAAAATCATGTACACAAATGCTTGCAGTCTGGGAAACAAGATCCCAGACCTGCAGACAATAATGACAGAGGCTAAACTGGACATAGTAGCAATTAGGGAGACGTGGTTTACCAGTAACCACACTTGGGAGACTTCAGTACCTCTCTATGTACTGTTCAGAAGAGACCAAGATGCAAAAGGGGGGGGTGGAGTGGCCCTGTATGTCAATGAAAATATCAAAGCTACAGAAGTTCAGAATACACATAAGGAGCCAGAAGAACTGTGGGTCACCATGGAAACAGGAAATGGGACAGTCATATGAACTGGGGTTGTCTACAGTCCTACAGGCCAGGGGAGGACATAGACACATTACTGTTAGAAGATATACAAAACATGACAGCTAAAGGGGAGGTTCTGATAATGGAAGACTTCAACATGCTAGATACAGATTGGTCAATGTCAGCAGGAACATCTGCCAGAACTAGACACATGGTGGATTCCCTGCAGGGGGAGGACCTCAAACAACTGATACAACAACCCACAAGAGACAGGGCTATCCTAGATTTAGTACTGACTAACAGGGAAAGGATCACAGATCTCCAGGTAGAAGGTCACCTGGGGGCCAGTGACCATCACATGGTATGGTTCAATTTGGCCACTAGAACTAAGTCATCCCATTCCAAGGCAAAAATATGGCACTTCAGAGGAGCTGACTTTGATAGGATGGCCAACAGAGTTAAGCTAGCTCTGGCAATAAGAAATACAGGTGAGGGGGTACAGGTAAAGTGGGCAAGCATTAAGGATGCAATACTTGAAGCAACATCCCATTGTGATAGAGAGAAAAGGAAGTGCAAAAGAAGAAGAAAACCACTTTGGTTCTCAAAAACAGCAGAAAAGGTCAAAGCCAAAAGGCTGGCCTTCAGGAACTATAAGGGAACGCAGCTGGATGAAGATAGGAAGGCATACCAAACTTCCCTAAGGGAAGCAGGGAAGGCAGTAAGGCAAGCAAAGGCCCAAACTGAGGAAACACTAGCACGAACAGTAAAAGAAGGTGACAAGACTTTCTGTAGATACATTAGTGAAAGGAGAAAGTCCAGAGGGGGTATTGCTAAGATGAAAGGGGATAAGGGGGCATGTGAGGAGGAGGACCATGTAAAAGCATCTATCCTAAATAGATACTTCTGCTCAGTATTTACTGAAGAGAAGGGATGACAGGGCCCACAGCTCAGCACCATAGACACAGGGGGCAGGGAGGTGTGCACTAGTCCTTTCACAAAAGAAAGGGTCCTACAAGAACTCGATAAGCTCAGGGTGGACAAGGCAATGGGACCTGTTGGCATACATCCCAGGGTACTAAAGAAGCTAAGGGTGGAACTAGCAGAGCCATTATCAGAACTGTTTAGTGAGTCTTTGAGCACAGGAGAGGTCCCAAAAGACTGGAGAAGGGCTCATGTGTTCCTGCTCCACAAGAGTGGCAGCAGGGAGGAGGCAGGGAACTACAGACCAGTCAGTCTTACCTCAGTAGTGGACACAATTATGGAGGCACTCCTTAAGGAAATGATAATACAACACCTGGAATCCATAGGAGCACAGGATCCAAGACAGCATGGGTTTACAAAAGGAAGGTCCTGTCAAACTAATCTCATAGATTTCTTTGACTGCATAACCAGAGTGGTGGACCAAGGGGGAGCAGTTGAAGTCACCCACCTTGACTTCAGCAAAGCTTCCAAAACTGTTTCACATAGAAGATTGATTAATAAGCTGGGTAGGCATGGGGTGGGTCAGAAGTTGGTCAACTGGGTGGCAAACTGGTTGGTGGGCAGAAAACATAGAGTGGTGTTAACGGTATACAGTCAGAAGAGATGCAAATCACAAGTGGGGTACCTCAAGGATCAGTCCTGGGGCCAGTCCTCTTCAATATCTTCATCAGTGACATTGCAGATTGACTGGAGGGTAAGGTTTGTCTTTTTGTTGATGACACCAAGATCTGCAACAGAGTAGATGATCCAGATGGGGTGGACAGAATGAGAAGAGATCTGGATAAACTAGCAAAATGGTCAGAAGAGTGGCAACTGGGGTTTAATGCAAAGAAGTGCAAGATCATGCACATAGGGAAGAGAAACCCTGAAGCCACCTATAGGCTGGGAGGGGAGTTGCTGGCAGTCACAAGGGAAGAATAAGACTTGGGCATCATTATCACTGATGACCTGATAACATCCAAGCAGACCACTAAAGCAATAGGTAAGGCTAGGGGGATGTTAGGGTGTATTAGTAGGGTTATCACAAGTCAGAAGAGGGAGGTAATAATCCCTCTTTACGAGACACTGGTTAGGCCCCATCTGGAGTGCTGCATGCAGTACTGGAGGCCGCACCTTCACAAGGACATTAACCAAATGGAGGCAGTCCAGAGAAGGGCAACCAAAATGGTACAAGGACTGCATCAGAAAACATATGAGGACAGATTAACAGAGCTCAATATGTATACCCTAGAGCAAAGGAGGGAGAGAGGTGATATGATTGAAACATTCAAACACCTTAAGGGCATTAACAAGATGAAAGATTCTAACATGTTTCAATATAAGAAAAACAGCAGGACAAGAGGACACAGCATGAGATTAGAGGGATTCCGATTAAGGGGTAATGCGAGGAAGTTCTTTTTCACAGAAAGGGTGGTGGATGCATGGAATGGCCTACCTCAGGAAGTGGTGGATATGGATACAGTGCAGGGCTTCAAACAGGTATGGGATAGGCATAAGGGAGCAATACATATGCGTATGAATAGATAGGCCATTGACAGAGCAAAGACCGATGGATGGCACATTCATAAGGTAGAAAAAAGAAATGGGCAGACTGGATGGGCCTTGCGGTCGTTATTTGCCATCAACTTCTATGTTTCTATGTTCCTAACCTCCAAGAGTTGTTGCCCTCTAGTGGCTTTACTGTATAATTTGCAAATGGCAAAAAAAAAGCTAGAAAAATAAACAATCATGTTCCACTAAACAGCTGGTATGGGTAAACTCAGCATGAGCAGTTCTTGTATTAAAAAAGAGAGCGCTCTGGAAGGGTAGAGTCAAGAGCCAATAAGGGAAGGGGGAATAGCATTATGCCTGATCAGAGCTCAGGAGCAGTAGTAGTGCAGCCAAATGGTCTTAAAGCAAAAAGTGCCAAGTTCAATCCTGTTGGTAGCTGTGGGCTGCTCTTCCAAATGTGTACCTGGTTGTAGGCCGAGAGGCAGACGGGTCAGCACAGAACAGCTGCTGGGTTCAGAACAGCTCCTGCATCTTGCAGGAAGAGGCAGTCATCCGTACTGGGCAGGATGCCTGATTGTAGGCCGAGAGGCAGGTTGGTCAGCGCAGAACAGCCGCTGGGTTCAGAGCTGCTCCTGCGGCATGCAGGAGGAGGCAGTCACCCGTACCGGGCGGAATGTCTGGTTGTAGGCTGAGAGGCAGGTGGGTCAGTGCAGAACAGCCACTGGATTCATTGTGGAGCCCATACCTCAGAAGAGATGTGACAAAGTTGGAGGGTGTTCAGAGGCAGGCTACCAAATTAATAAATAACATGCAGACAAAAAGTTATGAGGAAAGACTGATGGAGTTGAATTGGTATCCTCTGGAACTCCAGAGAACTAGGGGGGACCTACTCATAAAGTTCAATATATCAAGAGACCCAGAATTAATGTCAGATTTAGGAATGAAATACTATACAAGGGTATGTAATCTAAGGAGTCATATTTACCAACTTGCCCTAACATACCCAAAAAGAAACAACAGACATTATTTTATACACAAAGAATTATACCTATCTGGAATACACTCCTTAAACATAGAGTTGATGCAGACAATCTTGATATTTAAAAAAAATCTGGATAAATATTTACTGAACTCAGCTTAACCTAAGTCCAGCTTGCTGGAGGTGTACTCATATGGGCCTCAGCCTTCTATACAGCTAGCATTCCTAGTATAACTCCTAATTAGTGACAGTATCGATAAAGGTATCTCAGTAGATGTATTACTGCTGGACCTCAGGAAAGCATTTGACACTGTCCCACATGCCCTATTAATTAATAAAATGCTAAAAGTGGGACTAACTCCTTTTTCAACTAAATGGGTTGCCCAATGGCTAACCAACAGGGGACAACAAGTTTGTGTCTCCACGGTCTTGTCAGAAGAGACTGTTCATTATAAAATAATGAAGTTTGTTGATGATACGAAGCTCATTTCTGAAGTGGACTCCCCTTTCAAAATTGATTCCTTTTGCCAAGACATTTGTAAAGCTGAACTATGGACAAAGAGAAACAAAATGGAATTTAACATGAGCAAATGTTCGGTTATCCATTTTTGTAAAAGAAACCCAAATTCCACCTATGAACTGAATGAGGGCACAATTAAAGCAGATAACTCTGAAACTGACTTGGGCATTGTAATCAACAAGAAGTTTTTGTGATCAATGTAGAAAGGTGGAGCTTACAACTAACAGAATTATAAGATATTAGAAAGCTTTTGAGAATAGAAATGAGTCCTGCATCTTACTACAGTCAGACCTGGTTAATCCGTGCCTTGTTAATTCATATATCTGACTAACCGAATGAAAAACACTACATACGGATTTTTTGTTGGGCTATTGACCTCTTTATTATCACTGTCTGGTTACTACGTAGATTTGTATTATGTAACAAAATTGGCAAACACAAATGTGCATGGATTAACCAGGTCTGACTGTATCATATAATGCCTATATTAGACCACTCCTAGACTATGCGGCATCCTTTTGGGCCACATATCTGGTTAAGGACATGAAGATAATGGAATCAGTCCAAAGGAGAGCAACAAAACTTACAATTACAGTTGGTAATCTTTCATACACTGTTAGATTACCTGCCCTCAGTCATCTCCTAATGATTTTTATTATATGGATACTTAAAATATTACCCTTATAAAGTATACAAAAAATTCCTGGTAATACCATTGCTCCTGGAGCAATAATACCACCGTTCACGAGTGACCTGAATGATAGTATTATCAATAAAGCTCAACTGCACAAATGCAACTCTGGCCACAGCATCATCCTAAATGTGCCTTCCTATTGGCTGCTTTTCTAGTGTGGGCAGGCAGAACAATTTTGAAAAAGATGGCGGCTCTTTCACTCGCTTAGCAAATAAATGTCCTCGGGAATAGCATTATGGTATTTTCATTTGTTTAATTTTTCCTTTCCTTGTCCAGCACCTCAAAAAATACCCAGTTGATCCTGCTTTCATGCATCTCACCACGGAAACACAGGTAAGACTCCAAGCAAGCGAATCTTCAGTGCAGTGCAGACTAGTCAGAGTAACAGTTGGGCACCCGAGCTAAATGTTTACCAAAGTAGTTGGGCACCCATTATTTTGATGAGGAAAATTGTATGTTGGATCCATATATTAAAAAAAATAAAAAAGAGGTGCATGTGATGATTGTAGTAAAACTATCTGAGTTCTGGGACAAAGGAACCTCTTGAGCTTCGCTCTCGAGGTTCCCTTGTCCCCAGAACCTCTTGATGGTTTTACTACCTTGTACTACACGCTCTCCTATTCATTATTCTATTTTTAATATCCTGCAGGATCCATACCTGACTAGGGAATGTAACCTTTCCTGGGCAGTCAAACCAACTAGCCTATGATGCCGAATAGACAACTCCATATTCCTAAGGTCATCACTAATAAAAGGAATAATTACTGCACCGTCAGGGGACGTAAACTGTGAAACTCCTTACCCCAACACCTTGTCGTGATCGGTAACTCTGACAAGTTTAAATATGCATTGGATACGTTCCTATTGGGAAACTGGGCTTAACTCCCCCTGCTAGTGTGGGAACAGTAGTCTTGATGGGCCATTGGCCTGCTTCTGCCTTTCTAAACTGAGTAAATGTAATTCCGTGCAACATAACACCATTCTGCACCATAGGTGCAAAAACACATTTTTGCCAGGATTTGAAAAATAACAGTCATGACATACATGAGGTGGGGTAATAAGAAGGCTATGTTGAAAATGTGGGGTCAAAATATGTAACCTTTTCTTGGGGTATGGGGATGGGTAATCAGACATTGGGGGAGGGTGGAGGGACTACTGGACTACCAGGGAATTTTGTTTTGGTACGGGATGGCGATCAGACATCAGAGGGGGAGGAGAGGGACAACTGGACTACAAGGGACTTTATTTTTTGCTAGGAGGACAGCAATCCAACATCATGGGATGAAGAGGGCAAAGGGACCACTGGACTACAAGAACTGCAAATGGGAGTGAATATATACATAATAATTAGTTGTTCATGAACAGGTTTCATTAATATGCATGAGAAGCTCATTATTATGTATATATTCAGTCTCGGCGTGGTCTTTGATGCTTATTAAACAAATAGTTTCTTTGCTTCTGCACCATGGCCCTTGTGTCTCTGGACCCAAACTACATGATCTTGGGGTCTGAGTGTACTAGGGAGCTCCTGATGCACCACTATCATGGTGAGAAAATGGACCTCTGGATGACAGAAAAATAGTGCAACTCCTAAATTGTTGTTGGGTCAGTCTGCAGGGTTCTGCTCATTGCAGCCCCAAAAAAGTGGAAACCCCATTCACCAGGACCACAACAAGGGCATGGACGAGCTCTCATAAAGCTATCTCACATGGGAAGTCTTTCTCTTTACGTTAACATTTGGAAAGTGATGTGGGATGATGAAGGCAGTCTGCCAATACCAGTTGAAACTGTCTTGACTGGGTGACAAAGGAAAGGGCTGCATTCCATCTCCTAGCTATACAAAGGATCCACAGTGGGAGTTTGTTCTGTGTCCCCCCCCCCACAATTTCTTTGCCTACTTCCAGTTAAGAAACAAACTTAAAGTCTCGTTATCTGACCATGAGTTTCTAATAAACAGTTCCCCACTAGGGGAGATTTTCAGCCAGGTGACTGATGACAGCAAGCCCATGCAACAGGTATAGCAAGCCCTGACCAACAGTAGAGCAGGTGAGACAGAGAGGGCTAAGAAAAGCTTGACCCGGGGTTGGGGTCACCCTCAGAGTCAGACTGGAAAGCAGCAGTAAGACTAGTGCATTCCCATTAAAAAAATAACAGATTATGGCAAATTCAATGTAACTTTCTATGTAGAGTCTTCTGTACTCCCTTTTTGACACATAGGCTTGAGCCCACTTGGTCAAATAGATGCCCCAAGTGCAAAGTGGGAGATGGCACTTTTACCACATAGAATGGGCCTGCCCTAAAGTGTCACTGTATTGGGTGGGAGCAGTAGACCTTCTGTGCCCCCAAGGGTGGTACACATGCTCAGTACTTTCACCCACTATGGCAGATGGGCTTGGCAGTGGCTAAGAAACACCTTGGTCAAGAGTAGATATTAGAGGGGACGCTGTCCCTAGCAAAATGGTACAATTCTCTGCTAAAATGCATGAGGTTAGAGAAAGTACAGTGCTCAATCTGAGGTAAATGTCAGGTTTGTGAAAATGTGGTCTCCTCTGGATAACTCCTTAGCAGCTAGTGGGATCCCCATTTAGGTCCCCCCCTCACACCAGAAATACTTGTTGGAGCACGTGTGGGCTGAATCCAGATCTATGATGTGCTGGGGGTGCTTGGGGGTTCACCTGTGAGGAGAAAATAGAGTGTGACCCCTTGAAGGGCACAGATCTATTTCTCTTTTTGAAATTGTGTTAAATCAGATGTCCTTCTTGACCCTGTGTCTGCCTACCCATTACCCCGGGGGCAGCTGCCTACTGCCTGGCAAAGTAACTAGTCCTTGCATGAAATATTGGTCTGTAAAGTGATTGACCATAAATTGTATGCACTTGATTACCTTAATAAACAGGTTTTTAAAAAAAAAAAATCACACAGTGAGTATTTTGCTCTAGTGGTGTTTGAACCTCTGATCCCCTAGTTCTCATGCTGGTGCTCTAAACATTAAACTACAAAGCCTCCTGAATCATGTTATTATAGTTAAAGCAGGTCTTAAACTGCAACATTATAAAATGGAGCTTAAAAATGAAATAAGGACCATGCTGTCCAGTCATGGAAAATACCAGGACTGTATGTGACTTGAATCAACCAGTCACCAAGATGGATGAATTATCACACAGACCAATTGGCAGACAGACAGACAAATGGACAGAGATCTGTAAGGAATAAAACTAGAGGAGTGCACTGAATAAGAATCAGTGGCCAAATCTGTAGAATTTCATCTGATTTGGCATTGTATCTGCATTCTAATTAAATATTGGCCTGAATCAGTTGTGATTTGGTTTGCTCCACACCATCGTACAAGCAGGAGGTGTGGGAGTCCCTTCCCATTTGCTAGTGCCTGAAAACACATACACCTGCAAATAAATGACAGAAGTGCAAAGAAGTACAGAAATAATTAGGAAAATTAAATTAAAATCAATCAAAAACAAACCTTGCACTCAGGACCCTTGTGATAAACTCATCAAAAATGGTATAGTGATATCAAAATGCTTTATTTCAGCCACATGGCACAGAATTAAATAAGATCTGGCAAGAGCCGATAGGGCTACAACGAGGCAATTTGGGGTAAAAAATATTGAAAATTACCAAAGTTATGAGCCTGCATTAGCAAAATGTAACGTCTCATAAATTTGTGGGTTTTTAATATTTTTACAACAAATTTTCATGGTTCCACTATGCCACAGCAATACAAATTGTGATGACAATCACTACAGAGATGGGACAATGCCACCAACTGGCATTGTGCCATCATTGTGGAAGAGTGTGTTTCTTGCAGGGGGCTTTGCCCTCCCCCTACACTTAAATAGCCTACTCTAAGTTGGAGTTGATTCTGGGAGGGGGTGAACTCCCCAGTGCCAGCAGCATTGGGAAACCAGCAGAACATCATAGTGACCTGTCGATATTGTCACTGTGATGGTCTTCACTGTGTTCCCATCACTGTAACAATGGTATACCAATTGTTAACATTGTCTTGTTATGACCCTGCCTCATGAAGAAGGGCAGAGAAAGTGTTCAGCTCCTGTCATAAAGGTGATTTCACATAGGGACCGCAAAATCACATTTTGGGATGTGAAAAAAAAAACATTTTGACCAGGATTTAACAAATGATAGCTGTCCCATTCATGAGGTGCTGTAAATATATGACTATGTTATGAATTTGGGGTTAAAATATTAAAACTATCCAAAGTTATGAGCCTGCATTCCCAGAATGCAACATAGGCTAGTAACTTTGTCGATTTTAATATTTTACACCAAAAAAAATTCAACCTACGCTTCTTATGACCCCACCTCATGAACAAGGGCAGAGAAAAATTGTAACTCTTGCCCAAATGGTGATTTCACGCAGGGTGTGAGAAATCACCTTTTGGGACAGATTTGCCTAATGGCAGTGCAATTGTTTATGAGGCAGGTTCCCAAAAAAGGCATGTTGAAAATTTGGGCAAAAATTATGCAAAAATTCTCAAGTTTTGCCATTAAGTTTAAAAACCATTGAAACACATTGAACTGCATACCTGTTTCTTCAGTTTGAGTTCTGGCTTTGAAGAGTGAAGACATGTCTGCGGTCCAGAGAGGATTACGGCATTGGATCCCCGATGGGTGAGTAAGGGCTTGGGGGGGTACGGGGTAGTGGGTGCTGAGTGGGATGGTCGGGTGGGTGGGACAGGAATGGCTGCAAAATACACTGATGTATGGTTTCCTTTTTATAGGGTAAAAACCAAAAGAGGATTCTGGATAGCGACACTGGAGGACTGGGAACCCTCAATGTCACTTTTATTTTTCTGTGGGAAGTGAGAGGTGGTGGGTGCTGAGAGGGAAGGTTGGGTGGGGGGAAATATTACAAAAAACACAGTGGAATCCTGATCATGACACTGGGGGATTGGGCACCCCCAGTATCATTCTCATGTTTCTGAGAGTATGCTGAGAGTAACCAGTCGGGTGGGAGGATATATTTAATTAAAAAAAATTGCCGGTCATGATGGAACACAGCACACTGAGCCATGTCCAAGATGGCCACCATACTGTGCTGTGCATGCGCTGGTAGTCGCACATGTGCAATACAGTTTGGTGGCCATCTTGGATATGGCAGTGTGTGCTGTGTTCCGCCATGACTGCCAACACAGTAAAAATAGTGCACTTGCTACTTCAAACTGAGAGAACAAGTGGGGTGCTTCACGACGTGAAAGTGACTGTAGTGTAACTCCAACATTTTGTTCAGTCAGAAGGAATGCACCAAGTAATTTTCTAATAGCAAGAGGTCTGCAGTGCTACGCCCACTGTAGTCCTAAAAAGGAAATGAAAAGGAAAACGTACAGGGTTAGGTCTTTTTGTACCCTAACTCAGTATTTCCTAATTTGTTGTGGTTTGTCTGTGACCTTAATGTTATCTTAAATTATTTTGAAAATAAAAATTCTTTACTTTTTAAAAAGGAAATTTCCTTTTCTATGCCCCAAAGAATGTCTGTGAAGTCCAAGTCCAGTGGTGCTCCTTTCCTCACCCAACATTCCCAAAACATCCCTGGTGTCCAGTGATACCCCCCCTGCTTCCATCACCCTCCAGAAAAGAAATTCCATGCCATCCAGTGGTACCCCATTCCTCATTCCCTCAGATGGTGGCCTGTCCAGTTTCCCCAACCCTCTGACATCCTCATTTTTGAATTTTATTTTATCCACTGGGAATACTAAAACCAGCAACAGAAGTGGTGCACAAAAAAATCTAACAAAAGTCAAATGGCAGATCAAGCAAACAAATTATTGTGGAATGAAAATGAAGATGAGCTACACAGAACTGTAACCTAGTACTTTAGACCAATCTGATTCTTCTTGGGGGGGGGTCAGAAAACATATTTGGAGGGATTTTCCATTGACAACTTACAGTATGCGGTTGTGAGGAGGTGTTCTAAGTAAGACATGACCCAAGTCTGTGTCATAACTGACTTACAATACAAAACTTATGAGCCTCAAAAGATTCTTTTAAAAACACACTAAGTCCAACAAAGCCCATGTACATGTGCATAGTTTTTTCTTCACAAGAAGATTTTGTTTTGCTCATAACTTTTGTATTTTTATACATTTCTTGACCAAAATGTGGTCACGTCTTAGGACCACACACCACCACCACCACATAAGTGGTGGATTGTTAATCTCCCTCAAAATATGTTTTGCAGGAGGGGAAACCCAAAATACTTTGCAGAGGAATTTACCATGGACAACTTATGTGGTTATGAGGGGGTTCCCAGCTAAGAAATGGCTCAAGTTTGGGTCCAGAATGTCTTGAAACAGAAAGGGTATGAGCCCCCAAAAACTGTGGAAAACTACAAGTCCACACTCTTGCACAGTACATGCTTTGTTGGACTTAGTTTTACGGATCATAAGTCTTGTATTTTAAGGCATTTTTGACACAAACTTTATTCACTTCATGTCTCTTTAACTATTGTTTGTTTTGTGATAGAGTTCATGGACAGCAGTTGGTCATGGAGGAGAGAGGAAGTTGTCAACTGGCTGTAATTTGCACTGAGTGAAAATTTAATATTTATGTGAATTGTCAAGTCCAAATGGTACCATGGTTAAAAATAAAACCCGAACAAATTTGTAAATGCAATAAGCAAATTGTTCTGCTTGAGCACCTGTTATTAGATTGTGTGATGTTAGAAACCCTAAGGGAAAAAAAACATTAAGCCTTTATTACAGACCTTATGGGGTAAAGAGAGGGAAATAATCATTCTTAAACTATTAGATGGAAACACAATATTATATTCTTATGTGGTGATACGGTTTTATCTGGATGTATGTAACATTATAAAATTCTGATAATTAGATATGTACAGTATTTAACTTTTTATGTCAATCTGAATTGTATCTGAAATTTATGTACATTTTATATAATGAAAGTGCAGTATTTGTCCTTTGGATTATACACCCGTTGTTTTTAACAATAACAATTCATTCATTCATTCATTCAATTTGCACTGAGTGGGGGGATGTCCCCTTGGGAGCAGGGCAGGCAACACTGCTAAGGGAGTGTTATCCAGGGAGTCCCCTCAGGAGCAGGGCAGCCTGAACTCCTGAAAGAAAGAAAAAAAAAAAAATATATATATATATAAAATATAATGAAGCAGTCCCCTTGTGAGTAGAGCAGGCAGCACTTTTGAGGGGAAAATTAAAAAAAAATAGCAGCCTGGGGAGTCCCCACAGAAGCAGGACAGACAGCATTCCCCATAGTAAAATGATGAAAATAATGATCGGGAGTTGCTTTGGGAGTAGGGCAGGCAGCAGTCCCAAACAGAAAATAGAACAAAAATAGCAATTCAGGGAGTCCTGTCGCAAACAGGTCAGGTAGTGCTCTATAGGAGAACATAGAGAAACAGCAATCCAGGGAGTCCCCCTTGAAGAATGGCAGACCACGCTCCTGAGTAGGGAAGGGCGAAAGTTGTGAATTCTGCTTTTGCGGAACTCCCGCGAAATTTCGGAACTTTCAGAACTTTTGCCGTTGGTGAAACTGGGATTTTCCATGGATTTTTGTCGAGTTCTGTGGACTATTTTTGTGAACTGTGGAAAAATGCATATAAACTGTGGAATTTATTCTAGCTACAGTTTAATGAACTGTCAGTGAATGAATGCCTGCTTGTACAACCATGCGGTCATTCACTGACAATTCAGTCAGCCACTGGTAGTGGAGGAAAGAGGAGGGCTGCTCAGGTGGCCCGCTCAGTGGCAGGGTAAGGTGGGAGTGTGGTGGTGACAGATGCACTGTCAGGGTGGGGGTGAGGTCCACTAGATACCAGGGATGGGATTATTTTTTTATAAGGGATCAGGGTTGGGGAGGTCCACTAAACAACAGGGAATACTGGGAATAGAGGGAAATGAGTTGGTGGACTGCCGGCTGGTTTTTGTGGATTAAGGAATCCAGGATAGGGAGGGGGGTCCGCTAGACATCAGGGAAATAAAATGTTTTGGGGGACCTTGGTCGGTGGGTGGAGGGCCACTAGGAACCAGGATGGTCCTAGGAAGGGATTGGAGGTATTTATTTATTTACTTACTGGGACCCCTGATCAGTGGGGGTGGATTAATGAATTACACTGCAGTTAAAAAAAGCCTCAGAAGTGACCACTGGCAGTGATCTTTTCTGTGGATTTTTTCCCCAGTTTAATAAATTAACCCACAGCTTGTATATTTATTCTGCAGTTTTAAGGTGGAATTTCCATGAAAGTTCTGAAAATGATTTCCTTACTTTTGCCGAAATTCCGCAGGTGGAAAATTTTTTTCGCATATTCCTACTACTGAGAGGAAAATAAATAAATAAATAAAAAATACAGTGTCCACGTTTTGTTGTAAACCAAACCAATATACATACTGTACTGCATTACAGCACACACACACACACACACACACACACAAAGAACTTCAGTGTTAATCTTAACATATATGAGGACTACCTATTTGTTTTTATAAGTAGCAATTGCAGAATTGACTACAAAATTGTATTCTGCTAACCGTTGTGCTTTAATATTTGTAGTTTGAGCTGTAATGGAGGGAAAAAGCAGAAGCAAAGCACACACATCCCAGAACATCTTATTAAAATTGACCCATTGAAATACAGACCCAGAGATCCATAAGTTGCAGATTTAAAAACTAGTAAAACCTTATGTTGTTACCCCCATGGAATGGTTTCCACACTTCTGTGATTGCTGTTTATTAAACAAGCATTTGTCAATGCCGAATGTTTGCTTGCTGGCATTAGCATTGGAGGCATGCAGGAGTTAGACAGATGCAGAATAGGAATGGCAGTGAAGTACTGAAGTGACGTCAACCCCACCTCCACCCTGCAGAGATGGACAGGAATTGGGGTGTGCCTTTGGATTGACGCTAATAACGCTAATGCCATTTCACCTCACTCTACCCTGCGGACACCAATGAGTGTTGAGGTGTGCCTTGGGGTGCTCGGGCTTTACACTCACCCCATTCTATAAGGAAATACACTGAAATGGGTGCACTATAGGAGAATGGGGTGAACTTTGGGGCTGAAGAGTCCAAGGCACACCTCAATGCCTGTCGCTGGCTGCAGGGTGGGGTTGGGGGTGGAATGAAGTGAGTATTACTGTTGACAATCCTAAGTTACACCCTGATGCCTGTCAGTCTGTACAGGGTAGGGCGTTATGATCAGAAACCCTAATGCCCTGGCCGTTTCTTGGTATTTTCAATCCAAGTTTTCAACATGGGCTTTTTGTGACCTCACCGCATGAACAGTGACACTATCAGTTCGCTAGCCGAAAAGTGATTTTGCACTGCGACTGTGCCATTTGGCGCCACAGGTGTGAAAACACATTTCGAACAGGATTTGAAAAATGGCAGCTGTACTGTTCATGAGGAGGTGTAAACAAATGGTAATGTTGAAAATCTGGAGTGAAAATATAACAAAATTGGTGAAGTCACGAGCGTGCGTAGAAACTGTGCAAAGCACACCCATAATGCAATTATTTGGGGAATTTTTTATACCAGATTTTCAACATGCCTGCTTGTACAACCATGCGGTCATTCACTGACAATTCAGTCAGCCACTGGTAGTGGAGGAAATAGGCATTTTGGGACCTCCGCTCATGAACAGTGGCACTGTGATTTTCTTAATCTGTCCTGAACATTGATTTCGCACAATGACCACGCCCATTGTGTGCCACAGGTGCAAAAACATGTTTTGAGCAAGATGTGAAAAATGACAGCTGTACTGTTCATCAGGCAGTGTGCAAAAATGACAATGTTGAAAATCTGGAGTAAAAATATAAGAAAATTGCAAAGTTACACGCGTGCATACAAACTGTGCAACGCACGCTGGTAATGCAGTCATTTTTGGGAATTTTGTTTATTTTATTTGTTTATTTGTGATTTCAGAATTTACAACCTTTGAGTCAGAGACTCATTTCCAAAGGCTCCATGTCATAGGAAAAACATATGAGACATAGAGTAGAAACAGCAGTACAATACATACAAGTGAGGTACAGTGCATAGGGCATAATGCATGTACAAGGTTTGCAGTAACATTTGAAGTATTGCAGTGAGCAAAATATTTAGATGCAGTGCATAGTGCCTCATGCATGTGCAGGGTTTACAGTAACATTTGTTGTATTACAGTGAGCAGAAATCTAGCCTATCCACTGGATACTTGATACAACACTAAGCTAGCGATATACCAGCAATGCAGGCCTGAGAGTGCATAATGTGCAGTCTGAGGTAAGACTTTGTCGAATATCATGGGTCTCAGAGGGGAGCTTTGTGCAAATTGCCCCTTGAGCCAAGACCAGGCCTAAAACAGCAGGGGGGACCTATTATGGACAGTTGCATGTGCGGGAGGCCAGAAGGTGGCTTTTCAGGGTGACCCTGAAAGGGCCAAGCTTAGAATGGCAGGTGATTAGGGTGGGCAGGGCGTTCAAGCAGGTGGGGGCCCTGATCAGGAATGACCTTTGTGCTAGGGATGTCTTGATCCTAGTACAGTAATAGAGATTTTGTCCGAGCTACGAGTGTTCATGGAGGGTGCGGAGGTTGTTGGGGCAGCCAATAGGCCCGAGGGGGGTTAGGCCAAGCAGAGATTTTTTAGCCATGAGGCAGGCCTGGTATTGTACCCTTTCATCAAAGTTAAGAATCTGGGCAAGGGAGTAAAGGGTGCAGGTATGGGTCATTCGGTCAGCACCAGTTAGGAGTCTGCAGGCTTTATTGATCACTACTTTTAGCTTACCTATGGCTGTAGCATCTGCTGCAGAGTATATCAACAGACCATGGTCTACTAGGGAGAGTTCCGATTATGTGATAGTTGACCTTAGGGCATCTGGGGGGAGGCAGGCTCTGTGGCAATAAAGGAGACCAACTCTTGCATTGGCGACAGATGTGAGGGTGCTGATGTGTGCATGGAAAGAAAGGGCTGAGTCAAAGATAACACCCAGATACCTGTATGATGAGACCTGTTTCAGGATGTAGTGGGAGCTGGACTGGATGGACATTTGGGCATTTTTTAGTTTACTTTGATGGTGGGCAAACAAGAGGGTCTTTGGTTTTTTTAGATTCAGTGTCAGCCGATGCTCAGTGAACCAGTGTTCTGTCTGGCTGAA
This sequence comes from Neoceratodus forsteri, assembly GCA_016271365.2. Lineage (NCBI taxonomy): Eukaryota > Metazoa > Chordata > Ceratodontiformes > Ceratodontidae > Neoceratodus > Neoceratodus forsteri. The sequence continues at coordinate 29,941,625 of CM028137.1, read as the reverse complement.
AGCAGACTGCAGAGAGGTCTGTAGGACCAATGGGTCTGGGTGGGAGGCACAGATAACTGCATCATCTGCATACAAGAGGATTTCTTTGGTACACGAGGCAGGGAGAGCATTTAAAAACAAGCTGAAAAGTAGGAGCCCCAAGATGGAGCCTTGTGGGACCCCAGAATGGGTGGGGTGTGAGCCAGAGATAGTGTTGTTGATCCTGACACATTGGGATCTGGACGACAGGTAACTGGTGAACTAATTACGTGGTCTTTGAGAGAGACTCAACTGTGTGAGGGTGTTGAGCAGAAAAGGGTGGCTGACCATGTCAAATGCCTTGGATAGGTCAATGAACATGGCTGCAGCAATGTGCCTCTGGTCAAGGGTGTGATGCAGATGGTTTGAGAATTCCAGGAGGGCTATGGTGGTACTATGCCCAACCTGGAAACCATGTTGTTCCTTGCATAGCAGGTTGCGCGTGTCCAGGTAGCTTGAGAGTTGGTCCGCCACAATTTTTTCCAGGGATTTGTAGAGTGGGGGAAGAATGGAGATAGGGCTGTAATAACCTGGGGATAGGGCGTCTCCTCCTTTGTGGATAGGGGTGATTACTGCTTTTTTCCAGGCTGTTGAGAACTGTCCTAGACAGAGGGAGAGGTTTAGAATAGCAGTGAGGGGAGCAAGCAGTACATCCAGAGTGAGTCTGAGCAGTTTAACATCAAGTGGATCATTCAGGTGGCTGGTTCCATTTAGTGCCTTGGTTAGGTATGGCCTTGCCTCATGCAGAGACCGTACGGAGGTAGAACGGTGGCCGTGGGAGGTTGGGCCTGTTAGCATTGGGTACTGGGTCAAAAAAGTTTGGGGGAGGACAGAGCTGAGGTCCATGAAACTGTTATTGAGCATATCAGCAATTTCTTTACGGTCTGTGGTGACTGTCCCACTCTTGATGATTTGGGGTGGGGGCGGTGTCTGTGACTTTCCACTCAGGGACTTTATATTGTCCCAGAACTTGCGTGACAAACCCCAGGAGGTAGTAAGGGTGGCCCTATAGTATTCGGCTTTAGTTTTTCAGACAGCCCAGGTGCATTTGTTTTGGGTAGTTCAGTATACCTGCCTGTCTGCCAGATTTCCCAAGAATCCCATGTTGAAAATTTGGTGCTAAAAGTCACAAAAATGGCTGAGGTATCCACCTAAGTTGAAAAAAATCCATTTATGCCATTATACAGCTTACCAGCACTACTTCAGTTTGCGGTCAGCTTTGAAGAGTTCAGACGTGTTCCCGCTCTACCGAAGGTCATCGAGCTGGGCCCCAGAGGTAAGTATGGGGTGAGGGGAAGTGTGGGGAGGTGGGTGCACAGAAGGTGGGTGCAGATTAGTGGAGGGGGCACCGCAGACATCAAGGGACCATTTTCTTGTTTACAGGTTAAAAAAAAAAAACTTTGCAGTAAGGATTTCTTGTTTTACAGGTACATTTGACATGCTGGGGGGGTATGCTCCCAGCATGCCACCTGTATTTTTGGGGAGGGGGACTGGAACCAACGGGGACTGGGCACCCTGTTGTCAAAGAAAAAGTGTCTGTGTTTCGGGGGGGCATGATACCAAGGGGGACTGGGCACCCCCCCATGGCAGTCAAATTATGGGGGGACATTATGCCAATGGGGGATTGGGCTCCCCTGTCTGCAAATTAACTGGGGAGGGGCCATGCCGACAGGGGGACTGGGCACCCTCCACATTGACTTTTCTGGGACTGTGAGAGGTGGATGGCAACAGCCACCACCACATTTATTGAAATGTAACACTAGGCAATTCACGCCCTGCAATGAGGGGGCACTCCCTCATTGCAGCAGTGAAATCATATAAGTTGATAACGCAATTCTGAGCTGCTGTCATAGACAGCTTGCTCATTTACTGGTGCTACAGACACAAGCCCCAAAAAGCAGTGGCTGCATTGGCCACAACACAATCGCACCTCCACAACCTGCTTCTCCAGCAAGCTGTTACAACACGGTTCTTGTGCATGCTCGCAAGCAAACATAAAAATAGGTTGCCCTTATATACAGTTCAGATTAACAATGAAGTTCTTGGCATGCGTGTAGTGTTATGGATAAGTATGCATATTGGTTTGGTCTACAACAAAACTTGGACTCCTGGATTAATTTTTTGTTAGTTTCTCATTGGGTGCGTTGCCTGCCATTCTTCTAAGGGGACTCTCTGGATCACTATTTTTTTCTACTTTCCCCTACAGAATTTTTAGAATATAACCTTTTATACTTTTTATCCTACACAATGGCAAAAACACAAAAAGTTACAAAATATTGAGGCATAGAACTACACATTTTGGGTTTAATTTATTTATTTATTTATAATAATTGGTTTAATTTTTTTCCCGTAGGGAAACAGTGGTGTAGTTTTCCATAATGAAGGAGTATTCATTATGGCAAACACGTTCATGGTTTCCCTCATTCTGTGCATGCACCTGCCACAGTTCTTTGCTTCCCCACCACTCTCTGCTCACCAAACCGCAAAGGGACAGTAAACCGCCAACCAGAGAAGGTGGCAAGTAATAAAAAAACTAAAATGTGCCAAAAGGAGTGAAATTAACTTTCAGCAGTTGGCCAAAAGATAAAAAAAAATGTTAAATAAGTAAAGATATGAGACTGCGGCCATGCACTAACTTAACCAGGCCGCAGCAGCACAGCAATGTTTTATTTTAAGTGATTGCTGTGGCAAAAAAAACAAGCATTTGTCAATGCCGAATGTTTGCTTGCTGGCATTGGCAGTGGTAGTGTAGAAGTTACAGAGCTGCGTAATAGGAATGGCAGTGAAGTATTGAACTGAAGCCAACCCCACCACCACCCTGCAGAGAGTGACAGGCATTGGGGTGTGCCTTTGGGTTGTCAGGCATAACGGCCATGCCATTTCACCCACCCACCCTGCAGACACTGACAAGTGTCACGGTGTTCCTTAGGGGTCTTTGGCCCTTATCGCACCCATTCCATTAGAAAATATGGTGAGATGGAGTGCGATATAGAGAATGGGGTGAACTTTGGGGCCAAAGGTCCAAGGCATACCTCGATGCCTCTCACTGGCTGCAGGGTGTGGAATGGTATAAGCATTACAGGCAAGAATCCCAAGTCACACCCCTGATGCCTGTCGTTCTCTACAGGGTTGGGCATTATGGTTGGAAACCCTAATACCTCAGGCATTCATTGGTATTTTCACTCCAAATTTTCAACATGTTTTTGTGACCCCACCTCATGAACAGGGGAATATCGGTTTGTTAACGAAGCTGCTTATGCACAGCACTATGGCATTTAGCACCACAGGTGCAAAAACATTCGAACAGGATGTAAAAATGACAGCTGTACTGTTCATGGGAGGTGTAAAACATGGCAATGTTGCAAATCTGCAGTAAAATATATAAAAAATGGTGAAGTGATGGCGTACATAGAAACTGCAACGCACACCCATAATATAATTAGGTTGGGGATTTTTACAGCAGATTGTCAACTCAGGCATTTTGGTGCCTCCGATCATGAACAGTGTCACTGTGATTTTCTTTATCTGTCCGGAACAATGATTTCCCACAGCGACCACGCATCTCTGTGCTGAAAGTGTGAAAACACACTCCGGCCATGTTGTGAAAAATGACAGCTGTACTGTTCATAAGGAAGTGTTGAAAAATGCCACTGGTGAAAATCTGGACTGAAAATATTACAAAGTCATGAACTTATGAGGGTGCGTGGAAACTGCGCAATGCTCATTCATAACACAGTCATTTTATGGACTTTTGTCACCAAATTTTCAACATAGCCATTTTAAGACCTCGGCTCATGAACAGTGTAACTGTGATTTTCTTAATCTGTCCCAAACATAGCTTTCGCACACCAACAGCACCATTGTGCGCTACATGTGCGAAAACACATTTCAGGCATATGAAAATGGCAGCTGTACTGTTCATAAGGAAGTGTAATAAAATGGCAATGTTTAAAATCTGGAGTGAAAATATTAAATTCGCAAACTTACGAGCATGCATAGGAACTGCGCAATGCACGCTCGTAAAACAGTCATTTTTAGGAATTTTTTCACCAAATTTTCAACATAGCCATTTTAAGACCTCTGCTCATGAACAGTGTCTCTGTGATTTTCTTAATGTGTCCCATACATTGATTTCGCACATCGACTGCGCCATTGTGCGCTACATGGGCGGAAACACATTTTGGCCAAGATGTGAAAAATGACAGCTGTACTGCTCATAAGGAGGTGTGGTAAAATGGCAATGTTGAAAATCTGGAGTGAAAATATTGAAAATTCGAGAACTTACGATGCTGCAAGGAGAACCAAGAACACACGCCGCCAGAAACAGTCATTTTAGGAATTTTTTCACTAAATTTTCAACATAGTAATTTTAAGACTTCTGCTTATGAACAGTGTCACTGTGATTTTCTTAATTTGTCCCATACATTGATTTTGCACACTGACTACGCCATTGTGCGCTACATGGGCGGAAACACGTTGTGGGTGAGATGTGAAAAATGACAGCTGCACTACTCATAAGAAGGTGTGGTAAAATGGCAATGTTGAAAATCTGGAATGAAAATATTGAAAATTTGCAAACTTACGAGCGTGCGTAGGAACTGTACAACGCACGCTCGTAAAACAGTCATTTTTTGAAATGTTTTCACCAATATTTTAACATAGCCATTTTAAGACCTCTGCTCATGAACAGTGTCACTGTGATTTTCTTAATGTGTCCCGTACATTGATTTCGCACACTGACTGCGCCATTGTGCGCTACATGGGCGGAAACACGTTTTGGGTGAGATGTGAAAAATGACAGCTGTACTGCTCATAAGAAGGTGTGGTAAAATGGCAATGTTGAAAATCTGGAGTGAAAATATTGAAAATTCGCAAACTTACGAGTGTGCGTAGGAACTGCGCAACGCACGCTCGTGAAACAGTCATTTTAAGGAATTTTTCCACCAGATTTTCAAAATAGTCTTTTTAAGAGCCCACCTTATGAACACTGGCAGTGTCGTTTCGTTAATCATTCCGGAAAGGTGATTTCACAGTGGCTGCAAAATCACCCTTCGGGCCCGAGTAACGCCATGACAGTGCAAGAATTCATGAGGAGGGGTCCCAAGAACCCCATGTTGAAAATTTGGTGCAAAAATGCCAAAAAATGCCTGAGATATGCAATAAAGTTGAAAAACCCCTATCTAGCCCATTATACAGCTTACCGGCATTTCCTCAGTTCACGGTCGGCTTGAAGATTGCAGACGTGTTCCCGTCCACCGAAGATACAGTCACCGTGCTCCGGAGGTAAGTATGGGGTGAGGGGGGTGGGGAGGCTGGGTGCAGTGGTGGGTGCAGGTTGTGGGAGGGGCTGGAGACTGCATGGGACCATTTTTTGCTTTACAGGTGTTTTTTTAAAAGACGACAAGGACGCTTGCCACACTGGGGTGGGCTCCCAGCATGGCACAAGGATGGCTTGGGGGTGAAGCCAACAGGGATTGGGCACCCCTGTCGGCCATAAGATCAGTTGCCACGCTGTGGGTGGCCCAGCGTGGCACCCGGTACTTTCGGGAGGAGAGGAGCCGACGGGATTGGGCACCTGGCCGGTTATACGATAATCTCTGCCATGCTGGGGTGGGCACCCAGCATGGCATTTGGAAGACTTTGAGGAGGGGGAAGCAGCAGCCGATGGGGATTGGGCACCTCTGTCGGCCATAGAGTGTGTGCGTAGGCAGTACTGAGTATGCGGCGTGTGTGTGTGTGTGTGTGTGTGTGTGTAGGGGAAGCTGCGCATGAGCAGGCGATATCTTATCGCTGCTCACTGAAGCGTAGCTCCCCCTTTCAACTGTATGCCACTGCATTTTGGAGCTTGTCATAGACAGCTCCAGCATGCATTGGCTTACAGGGGCCACGCCTGCCAACACACTGACTGAATTGGAGGAGGGTGACACACCTCCAAAAACTCGGATGATGGCACTATGTTTCTTGCACATGCGTGCAAGCAAACATAAAAAAAGGGAAGCCCAGCAATTATATAAAATAAAATATGGGGTGGTGTGTGTAAACTTAAAGTTTACACACACCCTTGGGGTTAGACGCTTCTCACAAACTCCTTGAGCTTCGCTCTCGGGGTTTATGTAGCATCTAACCCCTCAGATGTGTGTAAACATCTCGTTACATACACCTCCCCATACTTTAGTCCCTATATTTATTTCTCAGAATTACAAAACCTTTGAATTAGAGACTCATTTACAATGGTTCCACGTCTAAGTATACAATAGGTTAGAATACAAAGTGCAATAAAACAGTGCAGACAATGGGATTTTGAATTATAAGGCAGAATTATGTGGTAAACGAATGTAAACACATTTGGGTAATCCTTAGCATTGTGTATGTTTGTGGATACAGTGGGTGCAAATGATAATCGAGGGCACAAATAATGAGAACATTAGGTGACACTTGAGCCATCAGTGAGGAGACATTTGTCAAAAGAGCATGGTGTTCCAATCCCAGTGCAAATTGATAAATAATGAGGAAAGGTAACAGCATGAACGTGTAGAGGGAAACAGGTAGGGGGGGTTACAGGTAGAAAGTACAAGTTTACAATATGAATTACAGGTTGATGCACCAATAGTGTGATGCAGCAATGTTTAAGCAGTCAGACTATTGGTTTTGTCAAGTAACAGAGTGGAGAGAAGGAGAAGGGCCAAAAACAGAGCAGTCAGCAAGGAGACTTTGTCGGGCTGAGGGTTGAAGGGAGGGGAGTAAAGTGGTATGGGGGAGTGGGAGGGAGGGAGCACAGAAGACATGGGGGTGACAGAGATGGATCAGGGGAGAATGTAGAAAATCTGGGAGCTGTCAGGAGGTGAGGATGGGGGAGTGGGGAGGGGTGACTGGCGAAGGAAAGGGGAGCTGATAGATGGAGGGAGGGAGTAGTAGGATGCTAGCACAAAATAGGGAATGGGGTAGCAATGTTCTGCTAGGGCAAAAAGCTAGTTGGGATAGTCACAGTTACTAAGTGCAGTAAGGTGCTGTTGGAGTTTGTGTTTGAAGGAACCAGGCTTGGGTTCATTGAAGATATCCGGGGGGGGGGGTTGTTTAAGCTGCTAGGAGCACAGAACATGAAATAATGTTGTTCCTGGGTGGTCCAACAGAAAAGTACCAAGAAGGTGTGCTTAGATGCACTTCAGGTGCTACGCAAGTTAGGTGTGCATATGAGAAGATGCTGGGTGATTGGCGGGGTGAGCCATCAACTGATCTTTTTCACAAGCAGGCAGGTCTGATACAAAATCCCCCCCTTTAAGGTGCAACCAGTTGGTATGGGCATATAGGTCACATGTATGGGTACGTCTGTGAGCACTGAAGACAAGATGACATGATCTGTTGAGTGCCATACTTATTCTTTTAAGTGTAGTATCAGTGGCGGAACCATAAATGACTAATCCATAGTCCACTATAGAGAGCATTGAGCTGGTGACAGCTAACTGTAATGCCTCAAGAGTCATGCTGTACTTGTGTTGGTAGAGGATTCCAATTCTGGAGTTGATCATGTTCGAGATAAGGCAGACATGTTTGGCAAAAGACAGGGCACTGTCAAGTGTAATACCTACAGTAGGTATTTAAAGTTAGAGACTTAATGGAAACATTCTGATTATTAAAGATGGTAAGAGGGTCTGATTTTTGCTTGTTATGGGGACTAGCAAAGAGCATAGTCTTAGCTGTGTAGTAGTTTATAATCAGTTTATGCTGGATGAACCAGGACTCAACCGCTGAGAAGTTATGTTGAAGACTACTAACAAGGGGGAGTGGGTCAGGTTGACAAGTAAATAAAACCACATCATCCATGTAGAGGAGATTATTGGTACAGACTTGGGGGAGGGTATTAAGAAAGAGGCTAAAAAGTAGGGTGCCCAATATGGAGCCTTAGGGACATCCAAACATACAGGGAGGGTAATGGAAAGGGTGTCACGCATCTTTACCTGTTCAGATCTGCCATCCAGGTAGCTTTTGAACCAGGTCGTGGCACCAGTGGAGATCCCTTGGGCTAGGAGTGACTTGAGAAGGAGAGTGTGGTTGACTATGTCAAAAGCCTTAGTGAGATTAATGTATATTGATCTCACTAAGAGACCCCAGTCAAGTGCTTTGTGAATGTAGTCAATATATTCTAGAAGAGCAGAAGTGGTACTGTAATTCTTCCTAAAGCCATGCTGCTCATGACATTGGAGGCTGTACTTGGCCAAGTAATCAGAGAGCTGGTCTGAAATGATCTGCTCAAGGGCTTTGAAAAGAGGTGGGAGAATGGAGATTGGATGATAATTTGTGTATAGGGCCCCATTCCCACTCTTGTGAATGGGAGTCACCACTGCAACTTTCCACCATTGGGGAAACTGTCTTATGGAAAGTGACAGGTTGAGTATTTTGGTGAGTGGCAGCAATACTGCATCTATGGTAAGGTATAGCATCTTCAGGTCGATGAAGTGAGACTTGTCAAGTACTTGTCAAGTACCAAAATGGTGCAGGGTCTGCACCAGAAGACATACGAAGGAAGACTAAAGGAGCTTAATATGTATACCCTAGAGGAACGGAATGATAGAAACTTTCAAGTACCTCAAGGGAATTAACAAAGTCCAAGAGGGTAGCATCTTCCAGAAAAAGAGATGTGCAAGAACAAGGGGGAACAATTTGAAGATAGAGGGGGGACGGCTCAGAGGTAATGTGAGGAAGTATTTTTTCACTGAGAGGATTGTGGATGCATGGAACAGCCACCCTGAGGAGGTTGTGGAGTCAAGAACAGTGGGGAACTTCAAGAATGCATGGGACAGGCATAAGGCAGTCCTAGTGGGGGGTAGGAGGAAGTAAGCTGTTGGTCAACTAGGATTTGCAGCTTATCTGTTAGGTAGGAAAATGGGCAGACTAGGTGGGCCAAGCGGTCCTTATCTAACGTCAAATTCTATGTTTCTATGTTTCAGGAGATATTTTTTTTATTCCCTTACGGTGACTTTCTTAAAATAGAAAGAGGGGGTTATACAGGGTCAAGTGTGGTGTAGTGGATTTAAATGAACTAGAGGGTTTATCAAGGAAGTCAGAGGGAAAATATGCCACTGAGGTCAGTGAAAGCAGAGTTGAGTGTGTCAGCTATTAGTTGTGGGTCCTGGATTATTACCCCATTAACGCTAAGCATGGTGGGAGGGGATCTGTTGGGCTTGCCAGTTTATTTATTTATTTATTTATTGAGTGATTGATTTATTGACATCTCAGATTAACACCTTTGAGCACAAAGCTCTTTACATAGGTTCCACATCAGAGGATTAAGCAAGCAGAGAGCATTGTGTTACAGGCAGATGACTAACACATGAACAACTCAACAATGCAAGAGGGCAAAGAAATAAATCACAAAATATGTGGCATTGTATGGGTCTATGTAATAATGGCGAACACCTAAAAGCGATCAATGTTATGTCGGCTCAGTCAGAGTGCGAACACATTTTGACATCTGATATACTAACACCAGAACAATGGCACCAGGATGGATTTTTATTGCTTTCTGTGGGAATGTACCTCACACACCCTACTTAAGCATTCTCAGCTCCAGGGGGTGCAATCGGGGATGAAAGCAGTAAAATAAAGGTTCGGGCTGGGCGCAATAAAAAAATTGCACCAATGCCCGGACCTGAACCCAGTACCTCTGCCACCCCAGCCACTAGCCAATCCCCGACACCATGACACAGCTTGACCAGCAACCTCAGGGCCCCCCCCTACAGCCTCTCCACCCCTTCTCAGCCCACGCTCGCCGTGTTTGTTCCCACCCCCCCACGCACGTACGTATAGTGACATCTTGTTGCCTAGTTCATCCACCCCCTCATCCGGTCGCCCTACCTTTCTATGTGGATTGTGCCTGGAAGGAGTCGCCATAATGGACGGCACCCTTCCCCATGCGCCCACTTCATGGGTTACCGCATTGTACAATGTATTGCATAGTGCAAAAAATGCATATACAGAAATTGGGAGATGAACAGAGGCTGCAGGGTTTTATTTAACTCTAAAAATTGATTAGTGTTTTGCTCATAAAAGTACTAAAACATTGTGAAAATGCATAGCACTTGCCTCGCTGTGTTTAACAAACATAACACTTCTAGAAAACCTATATAAATACTTTCTGTACAGTTAGTATTGTCCCAAGAAAAAAACTGCTAATCAATTATTTAAAACCCTGGACTGATATAAACTAGTGCACTAGGGGAGGAGAACATCAGCCCAAGAGGCCTAGTCAAAGGGTGGACAATTAGAGAAGAAACTATTAAAGGGAGGAAAGAAGGCTCAGACCAGTAGACCTAGTCAAAGGGAGAAGGAGCGTGGGTGAGGTAAGGTGCATAAGATGGGAGGGCATGGAGAGGGAGAGGGGAGTGGGTGGAGGGGAGATCAAGGGAAGCAAGTGCTAAGGTCAAGGGAGCCTGGGTCAGTGAAGTAGTTGGTGGGTTTAAGTGCTGGACAACACAATGGGATTGGTTATTGGAAGCAATCACAGCTGGCATTTGCAACTAGCTGTTGTCTAAACTTTCATTTAAAAGAGCCCAGAGTGGAAGCAGAGGATATATCAGAGTGAAGGGAATTCAAGCAGAGTGGGGCTAGGTGGGTAATGACCTTTGACCTAAGGAAGTACCACAGCAGGAAATTTTGAAGATCTGGTTTTCAGAGCTATTGGTGCAGCGAGGGTAGTAGCAGGGGATGAGATGCTTATAAACCCCTAGGGAGCACTATTCCTAGGTTTACTTTTTTTGCTATGAGACATGTTTGGTACATAAGTCTGCCTTTGAACTGGAGTCAATTAGCCTGAGCATACAGGTCGCAGGTGTGAGTCAGCCACACAGATCCAGTTATGAGCCAGCAGGCTTTGTTTATTTATTTATTTTATTCTTTGTTAACCAGGTGAGGACACTGGACCATTGTTCCCTTTTCAGGCCCGACCCAGACTTACTCAAAATTATGTAAGTAATGATACCAGACAGGATGGGTGTTATTGGGATATAACAGACTGCCCAGGGGCATAATGAGGCCCGACGCCACAGGCGGAGGGCCTTATAGCCTCTGGAAGGTCTGTTATATCTCATAACGCCCACCCTGGAGGGTATTATTACACTTAGAAAATGGGGTACAGTTAGCAATTATATAAAATATAAAAAAAAATAATTTACAGCCAGTAAAAAAGGAATCAAGTGAATTTTGTTGAAAAATAGTTCCTTTACTTATGGCAGCAGAGGGCACTGCTTGCTGTGTTCTCTTTTCCCTGATTATATCCACGTTACCATGACTGTTCTTGGTAAGAGTTTCTTGCCTTGGTTTTACGCAGTGCATAGTCTATACGCAGCTTTCCGAGTGTTCTTAGTTAAATGTAGTGGTGACTGGATGGAAGCAAGAGGGTGGCATGCTGACTGGGTTAGCTCGATGAAGGACTGAGGGTGGTATGGTTACTGAGAGGGGCAGTACTTTCTTAGGTTCCCATACTGCAGATGAACATCCATCTGTGGTTTGGAAACCTAAGAAAGTACCGATCTTCTCATGGATCAAGTGGAGTTAAGCAGAGCGCTGTGTTTCTGAAGTGTGGAGGTTTCCGTTACATTTGCAGCAGTGCTGGAATTGTTTTTCAGAAGTCTGGTGATTTTTTTTTCTTTACGTTTTATCATGTGGTAGAAAAAAAAGGGACATTGGGTGGGCCACTACCTCTGGGCTCGCCGACGCTTACCGAGGTGGAAAAAATGGCGATACTGAGTTTCGAAATTCGGGGTGCCCAAGGATGATCTTAGTAATAGGGCACCCTGAATTGGCACTTGTATTTTACCTGGCGTTGTTAAAAAATAATAACACTGGTGGCAGGGTGCCTCAGCCAATCAGTGTGTACCTTTCACGAGACCCATTTTCTGAAGAACAACAATCAATACATGACAATTAACAATTACAAATAACAATTACAAGCTGACAGCGACAATAAATATTGCTTTAGTTTCAATTTAAACTAGTTACAAAAGTGGTAAGTCCAATATCAAGAGGGAGAGCATTCCATAAATTGGGGCAGCCACAGAAAAAGCATGCAACCCACTCTTTAATCTATGGCGGGGGAACATTTAATAAAGGACCATTTGCAGACCTCAGACTTGGCAAGACATGTCTAAGAGAAACTAACTGTGACAAAGGAAAAGACATTCCAAAGTAAAAGCTCTTAAACATTGCACACCCCACAAAATATCGAATCCTATAATCAGAGGAAAGCCAGCCCAGTCTAGAATATAAATAACAATGATGGGTCCCACTTGGGGCTGCCAGCATAAACCTACAAATACTATTATAGGTAACTGTTAAAGCATGCATTTCCTTCTGCACTATATTAAAATAAAGACTTGACACATAATCAAAATTAGGTAAAAGGGACCCAAAGGCAATAGCTCTCCTAGTATCAAGCGAAAAATAAGAAATGAATTTATATAATAATCCAATTTTCCTATTATTTTAACAACAGATTGCACTTAAAGAGAAAAAGATAAGCATGAATCCGAAACCACACCTATGTATCTGAACTGAGACACCTGCTCGATCAGAAGGCTACACTGATCCAATATGTCAAGCCTCGGATTATCCTGAAGCATTGATGGCATGCCAAACAACATAACCATAGTTTTGCCTGAGTTTAAAATCATAGCATTACTAGATAACCAGGAGCAAATAGCCCCAAAATCCTCATTCAGAACAGTTGACCACTCAATCACAGTCCCTGCTTGAGCATAGACTATTAGATCATCCACATATAAATATGTACTGCTATGTTTGCAGACCCATGGTAAATGGTTAACAAAAATAGAAAATAATAACGGGGTCAAGATGGACCCCTGTGGAATGCCACAATGAATTGAGGACACATCCAAGGCAACAGATCCAACCTGAACATATTGACTTCTATCACGCAAATAATTGTGAAACCACGAAGCAACAGCTACAGAAAAAACAATTTCCACTAACTTATAACAAACAAGATCATGGTCAATTAGATCAAAAGCCTTGGTCGGGTCCATGAACACTGCCCCCGTCATACTACCTCTCTCAAAACCACAAAGGACGGTGTCCGTGAACCCAACCAAGGCAGTACCTGACCCATGGTGTTTCCGAAAGCCATGTTGTTGTGTAGCCAATAATTAATGGGAATCAAGGTACTCATTGATCTGTGTTGCCACTAACTTTTCAAGCATTTTACCAAGGGGATTCAAAAATGAAATAGGCCTGAAGTCATCCAGAGAAACAGCATTAGTTTTCTTAGGGATAGGAACCAATCTAGCTTTCTTCCATTCAGCAGGAAATACACAAGTAACCAAAGACAAATTAAATAAATAACAAAGGGGATCAATAATAAATGGGATGGACAGTTTCAAGAATCGACCATCCAACCCTTCTCCACAATCACTTCCTCTATCAGGAAGGGTCTACAATAACTTTAAAACCTCAGCTTGAATTATTTCACTAAATATAAACCTTGGTCGGTTTAGGGATACATCAAGTGACTCAAAATTAGGGACATTTAATTGTGAAGAGGTATTTCTATAGGTGGACAAATCAGAAAATGTATTTTTTAGTAATTTTACTATTTCTGGTAAATCTACAATATCAACATTATCCGCAGTTACCTTCTGAATATTCAATTTAGGTTTGGGGGATAAAAAGGAGTTAACATTGTTCCAAAATCATTTGGGATTAGTCCAGCTGCATTAAGAACGTTCCCTATAATAATCTTTTTTCGCTTTCCTTACCTCCTCTGATACTAAATTCCTAAGCCTACGATACAACTTCAAAGCAGCTAAACTTGAGAGCCTTTTAAATTCTGACCAGGCAACATTTCGATCCTTTATCAATTTCTTGATAGCCGGGGAGAACCATCCAGTGGGAGAACCACAGCACCGAAATAGACGAGCAGGGAACATAATATCCTGAATCGGCAGCAACTAGCTGCAAAAATAATCCAATGCCAAATCAACTTCAGGAATATATTCTAAAAAAGACCAATCAATAGCTACTAAATGAGAATGTAATAAAGGAATATTAGGCTTCTTAAAGGATCTAACATGAACTAAACAAGGTTTATTGCCACTTTGATATGACCTAGGGATGCATCTGTGGCTGACCCATAGATTGCTAGCCCATAGTCAATGACGGAGACCACCGAGCTATGTATAGCAAGATTAAGAGCTTTTGAGGTCAGACTATATTTTTGTCTGTAGAGCACCTCATGCGCGTATTGACAGCCTTGGCAATATTGTCAATGTGTTGGGCATAAGACAGGGTGCTGTCAACTGATGCTAGTGAGATCTTTGAGGTTATCCCAAAATTTCTGATTGTTTCCCCAAGAATGTTAGAGCACATCTTTGTAGTACACAGATTTAGCCAGTCTGATCTCCCAAGTACAAGCATTTCTCTCTGCTTTATACCAATCCCAGCCGACTTGACTGCCTGTGGCATGAGCTTTGTGCCAGAGGTGGTCCCTTGTAGCCATCAGCTTTAGGAGGGTGGGTGATCCAGGGGTTACTGGCAGCCTTGACCTTCCTTTTTCTGTAGTAGGTGAAGGTATCGCAAGCATTGTTAAAGACGGTTATAAAAATATCCAGTGCATAATCAATATTTGTTGCAGAGTCCAGCGGTGACCATTCACAGTTTAGGATATGGGCTTGGAGATGTTGAAGCTGACCTTTCTTAAGGACATATTGGTGAGACACTTCCCTGCTGTTTAGGGGTTTTGTTTGACCAAAAGCAGACAACAAGACAGTGGTCACTGAAAGAGTCAGGGAGGACCTCAGAGCCAGTGATCCTCTTCAGGTGGTTTGTAAACATTAGGTCCAGCAGAGTACTATTGCCAGTCCTGTGACTGACTCTGGTACGGGCTGTAACTATTTGGGTGAAGTAAACAGTGGCTTCTGCATCCTTGTAAGGGTTGGCTTCAGGGGCAAGCCAGTTAACATTGAAATCCCTGAGAAGTACTACCTCACGGCATTGGGGCATGCTGGAGAGGTAGTCCATTACAGAGGAGAAACCATTGGTCAGGTCATGAGGGGGGATGTACACAGAGAGAACTGTAAGTGCTTTATACATTTGCCCTAGGATTAATTTTATTACAAGGGCTTGGGTACTGCTGTTAGAGATTATTTTTGGGAGTGCATAACCCTGAAGTGAGTCCTTCAGATATATTGCACAGCCACCTCCCCTTTTCCCATCCCTGTCTTCTCTGAATAAGATATAGCCAACTAGGGAGATGGCTGTATCAGGCACATTGGGGAAGAGCCAGGTTTCGACCACAGTTAGCACATTAGGTTTATGCTGAGCCACCCATGCTTGAAGGAGGTCAATCTTGGGTAGAAGGCTACGAATGTTAACTGAGGCCAGTTTAATAACTCCCAGTCTGCTGCTGCCAGTGTGAAACTGATGAGCAGGACCCAGGTTAGGGTGTACGTTCCACGACAGCAGCAGGAGTAGCAGGGAATTCTGGATTAGAAAGTGTTTTGGCAGCTGATTTATGTCTACATGACTTACTGTGCATAGTGAACAGAGGAGGTGTGAAGAGGTGGGGTAGAAGTGAAAGGGTGAGAGAGCTGAAATGTTGGGTTAAGGTAGAGTCTGAATTAGGTAGAGCAGAGCAGTGGTTCGGAGGGTCGGATTACAAAAAGAACTGCACTAAACTAGAATATTTTTAAAAAACAATAGAACTGTATACTTTTTACCACCCTTGGAAGTCCTTCCAGACAATTTTACACCACCACACCAATTCTCCCAATTTTGACTTTTAAAATTTTCTTTCCATAAGATGACAAAAAAACTAAAACTTACAAAATACTGGTCCTTTGATGAACAAACTGAAAAACTACCAACCCGTTGAACAACACGAAAACTCTTATGCATATATGGTACATTAACTTAAAATCTCAATTTTTACAGATTGAGTAAGTTCAGAACTTGATTTCTAAACTTGAATTAAAAACATCCAATATTCTAACCTGTAGGAAAACATTCCATAATAAGTTGCAACACTATACTAAATTAAACAATTTAATGTTTCACAGTTTTTTCACGTAGATGAAAGCAACAACTGGGGCAGAAACCAGGGGGAAAAAAAGCAGGTTTCTACTGTTTTTATATACAATACAACTGAAAAATGGTTGATGCAATCCACATGAAACAATTAGGAAATGTAGATTCTGTCACCAGCACCAAACCCCAAAAGTTTCATTTAGATCCATCAAACTGCCCTTATGCAATGAGCGAGCAAAGAAAATGGGTTTAACATGCAACTAACGAGCATCCCTGACTATACTGGCTGACAATGCCATTCCAATAACAAAAGGAGAAAAAAAATACAGTATGTAAATTTAAAGGTGTAATTTAAAGACCTAGGTAGGCAGAGCGCCATTTTGTATTGTGAAAACTGTAGGCAGTTGTGTGTGAGGTTCTTTCAATTTCCATAGCATCCACGTGCCGAATGTAGAAAAATCTGTGGAATTTAATAGTTCTTTGCAAAACCGAATAGCAGATTTTTTTGGGGGGGGCTGGGGGTTATTCTTTGGTAACCAGGTAAGGCCCACTAGGCACAAGTGCCTGTTTTCAGGGGTGACCTGGGAGCATTGGGTGGTTAAGTGATTTGTTCAGAGTCACACAGTATGCAAGTGGAAGTTGTGAGAATCAAACCCAGGTCTGGTCTGCTATATGTACTAAGCTTGTTTACAGCTCATTACTCTAACCTCTAGGCTATACTGCCAGCCCGTAGTTTTCTGTACACTTTCAGACTTTAATGGGTGGAGAACATTTTGTGGCAATGATGAATGCAGAACTTATTACACAGAATATTAAAACAATCCAGTAGAAATTCTGGAGCAGGAGAGAATGGCAGGGGAGGGATGATCTGTTCCCTGTAGAACTGGACTGAGTTACATAGAAACATAGACTTTGTCGGCAGATAAGGACCACTTGGCCCACCCAATCTGCCCATTTCCCTACCTACTGCAGATTCTAGTTAACCAACAGCCTACTTCCTGCAACCCCCCACTATAATTGCCTTGTGTCTGTCCCATGCATGTTTGAATTCCCCCACTGTTTTAGACCCAACGACCTCCTCAGGAAGGCTGTTCCATGTATCCACCACTCTCTCCATGAAAAAAAATTTCCTCACATTACCCCTGAGCCGTCCCCCTCTATCTTTAAATTGTGACCCCTTGTTCTTACACATCTCTTTTTCTGAAAGATGCTACCCTCCTGGACTTTGTTGATTCCCTAGAGGTACTTAAACATTTCTATCATGTCCCCCCTGTCCCTTCTTTCATCAAGAGTATACATATTAAGCTCTCTCAGTCTCTCTTCATATGGTTTCTGCTGCAGACCCTGCACCATTTTAGTTGCTCTCCTCTGGACTGCTTCCATCCTGTCTATGTCCTTGCGTAGATGAGGTCTCCAAAACTGCACACAGTACTCCAGATGGAGTCTCACCAACTGTCTGTACAGAGGGATAACCACTTCCCTTTTTCTGCTTGTGATGCCCCTTCCTATGCATCCCAGTATCCCCCTGGTTCTCCTTACCAACTTTTCACATTGCTTACCCACCTTTAGGTCATCTGATATGACTACCCCCAGGTCCCTTTCCATTTTTGTTGTTGTTAGTACCTCCCCTGCTATTGTGTACTCTTCTCCTGGGTTTTTGTTTCCCAGGTACATTACTTTGCACTTCTTTGCATTGAATCTAAGTTGCCATATGTCTGACCAGTCTTCCAACCTTGCCAAGTCCCTTCTCATCTTTTCTACCCCCCCCTTGTGTATCAACTCTGTTACAGATCTTTGTGTCATCTGCAAAGAGGCATACCTTTCCCTCCAGACCCTCTTCAATGTCACCTATAAAGATATAAAAGAGGACTGGACCGAGTACTGAGCCCTGAGGTACTCCACTAGTAACCCCCCTTTCTTTGGAATGTGTTCCATTCACTATTACCTTCTGTTCCTGACCTGCTAGACAGTCAAGCAGTACAGTGCTTAACAATGTCATGACTGAGTAAGTGTGGAGGGTTGTTTTTCTGGGTGGGGTAATTCCATAGTCTCTGGGGAGCAGGGGTAAAAGTACCAAACTTAGGAAGTTCAAGGAGGGGCAATACCGTGACTAATTGCCTGCAAAGGAGAGAAATATTCAGTTTACCGGAGGATGCTTTAAACTGACAGTTTTGAACTCTAAGGTCCATAGACTTAGTTCCTTGCAGATTCTGGTGCTGAATTCTTCACACAACTACCTTTCACACCCAACTGAAGCTTGACTTAAAGACATATTCAGTCCTGTAGCACTTACAGAGGACTCTGCTCATCACCTCCAGCAGGCAGCTGGAGGCCTCCCAGTCTGCAGATCCAGCACCCTTGCCCCAGAGACATTCCCACCCTGCCTGTGTTTGGTGGGAACCCCATCTAACCAATGCCATCTTTGCTTTACCATGTGGCTACAGTTACTTGCAGTCTGTTTCTTCAAACCAGACAGCAGTTAGACAGCAGTTTAGTATAAAAACATACCATCTTTGCAACAATTTTCTTTAAATGCCCAAACAGATGAAAACAGAAATTACTGCGCATGCACGGTAATGGATGAGGGTGGACGGGGCAGTGAAGAGTTGCAATATATACATTGGGGGATTGGGCACTCTCAGTATCACTATTACATTTCTGGGGGGTAGGGATTAGGTGATAGGTGCCATGAAGGAGGTTTGAGTGGGGGTTGTATATTTCAGCATCCCGGACTACCAGAAAAAAAAAATAGTGCAAGGGAGGTCAAAATGTTCCAGAGATATGACCTCGGAAGTGACTTTTGTCACTTCATCATGTTGTTCATTCAGAAAGAATGTGAGAGTGCATTTCTGAAGCAATAGATCTGCACTGCAGGGCTCCACCCACTGCACCCCTAAAAGAGGGGAACCGGTGCACTCAGAGCTGTATGAAAATTTTAAAAACTTTAATAAGTCATCCACAGACTGGCATAACTGTCTTGTAAACCCAGCACTTTGAGTTGCAATGCCTCTTTGTCACAGGGGCATGGCCTCTTTTTTTGTCTCTGATACAGCTGTTTGTTCTGGTGGCACCGTTCTTTGATATAGTCGTTTGTTTGGGTGGCACCTTGCACCAGTGGAGCACAGCACTTGAGTGTATGCTTCTCTTACAGTTTGCCTATACGTATTAGCTTCCACATCCTAGTTTATCCACCTGATGAGTTGGAACCACAATGTGCAGGAAATTAAATATATACTGGATGTTGCAACCTGACCTTCTGTGCCTTTGAATAAAAGAAAAGTATATATGGTTAAAGAAAACAATAGACATAAGCTTGAAAGGTGGTACCAAACTGGAAAGAGAAGTGTTTTAAATCTGAGGTCTTTATTAAAGTTTTTAAGGGTTCATCTCTGTATACCTGGTTAGGTGTTCATAGGCAAAGATATCTGGCCCCCCAAAGACAGAACTATCTGAGCCTGTGCATTGGGTGTGCTAGCAAGAGGTTCACAGTTTGAATCCCTCAAGACTTGAGACCAAAGGTTGGTCCGAACCCACAAAAGAGACAAGAGGGTTACCTTGGTCTGTTAAACTGTTCCTAAGACTGCGCTCGGAGGTTGTCATTTTGGGAGTAGAGGGCCTGACCTGCTGAGTGGGTTTGTGACAGATAGGTTGGCAGTGGTGGTATAATTTTGGTATCACAAGCTTTTATTGTTCTGTATCAGCTGAGACCATAAGCTCTCTTACAAAAAAAGAAAAAGACAGAGTTTTATTTTAAAAAGGAAACAGAATTATACCCATTGGCTTACAGTCAAGTTTCTACCCATTTAAATTTTTTTTCTCTAAAAGTTCCAGTCAGAGTAGCAGTAGTAAGGAAAGATGACTTCAAATTACAGCAGGCACACTGTAGATTACTTAAGACAGTTGTGCAGGGACAGAGGAGTCCTGTTTGAGGTGAAAGCAAGCAAGCAGAGCCTCATAGATGCCCTGATGGTAGCAGATACCCAGAGCAGTGAGTCACCAACCATGACTGGAAAGGACCAAACCTCAAGTGTGGAAGGGCTAGAGGTCAGTGAAGGGTTCAGAGCCGATGAGGAGGACAGCAGGGCCACTGTCAGTGAAAGAACACAGCAGCAGGGGAAGGTCACCAGTATCCTGAATCCAGAGGTACTCAGGCTGCAAATTGACTTGCGCAGGATGGAAATGGATGCAGAGAGAGAACAGAGAGAGGCGGACTGTGAGGCAGAGCGAGAATGCCGAGAGACAGACCATGAGGAGCCTGAGCACCAGCGAGCTGCAGAGGAGAAGAGAGAGGAATGCCAGAGGCAACATGAACTGGAAAAGATATGACTCTGACCAGCAGCACCAGAGCAGGTAAGTGGCTTGGGTTTAACTGGGACTGCAGGACTGGGGTACAAATTGTACTCCAAATTAATAGCCGAATTTAAAGAGGGGGAGGATATGGACGCCTTTTTAAATTCTTTTGAAAAAGTTTGCATTCAGGCTAAAATTCCTAGAGAGTCCTGGAGTTTGCAGCTATCCCCGCTACTTACCAGGAAAGCTCAGGATGCATTGGGTCAAATGGACAATGAGGACAGTAATGATTACAGCAAGCTAAAAGCTGCACTTTTAAAAAAGTTTGAATTAACTGCTGAAGCATACAGAGCTAAATTCCATAAGCTCAGGAGAAGCCCTGATATGAGCTATGAGGAGCTAGCCATGAAACAACATCTATTTTTAAAATGTTGGTGGGAAGGAATTGAGGCAAACTCTGTTGATAAAACTGAAAATGTGATTTTATTAGAACAGTTTTATTGGGCATGCCCAGCAGAGCTAAAAACCTGGCTAGTGGGCCGAGATCCCAAAACAGTGCAAGAGGCTGCTGAACTCTCGGACCGCTATGCCAAGAGCAGACCTGCTCTGAGAGTGAATGGGGCGGGTGTGGCAGTGCAGAAATGGAAAAGTGCACCTTCAGGGCAGCTAAAACCCTCATTGCCACCACCAAAACCAGTTAGCCCCAGGTTTCAGAGAAAAGATTTCTCTGAGAGAAGAACTGAATGTTGGTTGTGTAAGGAAACTAGGCATATTGCCAGACGGTATCCAAACAAAGCAAGCAATAATATACAACCGGGTGCTAGAAAAGAGGTGGGTTGTTTGTGTGTCCCTGGAAGCATGCCAGTGAACATGAGGGAGCACATACACCCAGTCATGGTGAAAGGTGTACAGATGCAAGGGTTAAGGGACGCAGGGGCATCCCTGACGTTGGTGAAAGGGGGATCTAGTAGAGCCTGGTCAGCTTATACCCAATAAATACATCATTGTACAGATTTTTAGTGGTGAAGAGAAAACATTACCACTGGCTAGTGTTCTCCTGGACTGGAGTGAAATAGAGGGAACTGTGCAACAGGTGGCTGTAGCCAAAACCGTAGCAGTGGATGTGATCCTGGGTAACAATCTCCAACAGGGGATGGTAATTGCAGTTACCCATAAGCAAGCAGCAAGGGAAAATTGTAGTTCCCTGAACCCTACAGAAGTCATTGTGGAAACCACTGGAAGGCTGGTTCCCTAGCCTGCGTCTCCTGATATGGAGACTGATAAAAAGGGGGTAGAAATTTCCCTGGTGGCAAGTAACCACACAGCTACAGAGGGTTACTCCAAAGAAGGAGGGGTGACCCATTATCAGAGGGTTGGGATTGACAGTGATCCTGAGGGCCCTGATGCTAGTGTTAGGAACCCTAGTTTAGCGACTGAAGTGGACCTGTCCCATGCCTTGGGAATGTGTGAGGGGTTCACAGCTGCTCAGAGAAGTGACCCCAGTTTAGAGAAGCTGAGGGCTTGGGCAGACTTGGACAGAGCACAGAAATGTGACAGCAGACATAAGGTTTATTGGTAAAATGGACTTATGTATATGCAGGCTGTGCAGACAGAGGGAGGGATGCTAGGCAGGCAGCTTGTCGTTCCCCAGGGATATCGTGAGCAGTTGCTCAAGGTTGCCCATAATATTCTCTTGTCTGGTCATCTGGGAATCACATGCACTACGCAAGGGTTAGCCCAGAATTTTTACTGGCCTAACTTCACCCAGCAGATGAAGGAGTGTTGCAGGTCCTGTCACCGGTGCCAAGAAATAGGGAAGGCGGGCAAGAAAACCCAAGCTGCCCTGATTCCATTGCCCATAGTGGAGGAGCCATTCCAGAGGGTGGGAATGGATATTGTGGGGCCTTTAAATAACCCCAGCTCCTCAGGGAAGAGATTCATCCTGACTGTGGTGGATTATGCCACCCGGTACCCAGAGGCAGTCGCCCTATCCTCTCTGAGGACAGACAAAGTGGCAGATGCCTTACTTGGGATTTTCCCCAGTGTTGGGTTTCCACAGGAGGTTATCACCGATCGAGGGGGTTCCTTCATGTTGGACCTGATGAAAAGTTTATGGGAGAAGTGTGGGGTGGTGCAGAGATGCACAACACCGTATCACCCACAAGCCAATGGGCTTGTGGAAAGATTCAATGGTACCCTAAAGTCAATGCTCTGTGTGTTTGCTGAACAGCATGAGAGGGATTGAGAGAAATACCTTCCCAACTTGTTGTTTGCATACAGGGAGGTGCCTCAAGAGTCAACAGGATTTTCCCCCTTCGAACTCTTATATGGACGCTGGGTACGTGGGCCCTTAGACTTGATCTGGGAGGACTGGGAAGGCAAGCACGCCACCCAGGGAACTCCCATTATGGAATACATTCTTAGGTTTAGGGAAAGGCTGATGGAGTTCATGGGGACAGCCCAGAGCAACCTGGCAGCTGCCCAACAGAAACAAAAAGTGTGATACGACCACAGAGCCAGAGCTCGCTCGTACATGGTGGGTCAGAAAGTCATAGTCCTTATTCCGGTCCAGAAAGACAAGCTGCAAGCTGAGTGGGCAGGACCGTACAAAGTGGTTAGGAAGGTAAATGATGTGAACTACATTGTGGAGTTACCTGACTGAAGACAGACTGAAAGGATGTACCATGTCAACATGATGAAGCCATATGCAAATAGGGCTGACATGGTGTTTGCAGTGTGTAGTCATGGGGAGGGGATGGACGAAGGAGACCCCTTCTGGATTTGCTGGAAGAAAGTAAGCGGGAGTCCTCTGTGGAGGCAGTAAAATTGTCTCCCCAGCTGACCCCGGACCAGATCCAGAAAGTAAGGGAGGTTTTAGCAGACTTTGCCCCATTGTTTAGTGCTAAACCTGGACTAACCTCCTTAATGACAAACGATGTGGAGACAGGGACACAAACGCCCATGCAGCAGACAGCATATCGGGTGTCAGAGGCTATCCAAAAGGATATTAGGAGGAAAGTGGAGGAGATGCTGGATTTAGGGGTAATCCAGAGATCCCACAGCCCCTGGACCTCACCTGTAGTCCTTGTGCCCAAGCCAGATGGCTCAACTCATTTCTGTGTGGGCTATCATGGACTGAATGCAGTCACAAAGTCAGACACCCACCCGATGCCCCAGACGGATGAATTCCTGGACAAGTTGGTGGTGGCGACCTACCTTATGACTATTGACCTGACCAAGGGGTATTGGCAGGTAGAGTTGACAGACAGAGCTAGGGAGAGGTCAGCCTTCATCACTCTGATAGGCTTATTTGAGTTTAAAGTAATGTCTTTTGGAATGATGAATGCCATGGCCACTTTCCAAAGGTTGATGAACCAGGTGTTAAATGGTGCTGTGGAGTACACTGTGGCATACCTGGATGACATTGCCATCTTTAGTACCAGCTGGGAGAAACACCTTTCCCACCTTAGGGAAGTGCTGGATAGGATACAGAGGGCCGGGCTCACTGTCAAACCCGAGAAGTGCCAGATGGCCATGTTGGAAGTGGCATACCTCAGACATATGGTAGGCTGGGACAGCTCCATCCTAACCAAATAAAGATAGAGGTGATCCAGGCATGGCCCAGACCAGAAACCCAGAAGCAGGTCAGGAGCTTTCTAGGGACAGCAGGGTACTACAGAAAATGTGTACCCAATTACAGTGCCCTGGCTGCTCCCTTATCTGACCTGACAAAGAAAAAGATGCCAAAGAAATTTACCTGGGGCCCAGCCTGTAAGAAAGCCTTTATCAGACTAAAGGAGGCACTGTGCAGTGCTCCTGTTTTGACAAGTCCTGACTATAGCAAAACCTTTATAGTTCAGACGGACTCCTCATATGTGGGTATTGGGGCAGTACTGAGCCAGATATCTAGCCAAGGGACAGATCACCCAGTAGTGTACCTGAGCAGGAGCTACTTCCCAGGGAGTAAGTGTACTCCACAGTGGAAAAGGAGTGTCTTGCCATAGTGTGGGCCCTAAAGAAGCTAGAGCCATACATGTATGGTCAGCATTTTGTGGTTCAGACTGACCACAACCCCCTGGTTTGGCTGATGCAGATGGGGAAAAACAATGGCAGACTGCTAAGATGGAGTCTTGCTTTACAAGGGTATGATCTAAAAACTGTACATAGGGCTGGAGTGAAGAAACAGAACTCAGATGGGCTCTCTAGGGTCTATGAGGAGTGAACTGATTTGGGAAGCTCATCCCATGTAGGGGATAGAACCCACAAATTCAGTCTAGGTGGGGAGGAATTGTGATGTGGACAGCCAGTTCTGAGTGCTGTATCATTTTTTTAAAATATAAAATGTATTACTGACTGTCTCTGCTGAAAAATCTGGTGCTCTTAGAATGATCTCACTCCCCCCCCCAGGTTTCAGCTGAAATATGAAAGCCATAAGAAAATGCTGAAAACAGCATGTGAGATCACACACACAGTTTTAGATACTAAGTATTACATGGAAGGCCTTAATCAGGATCTCCTGTTTGTCTGAGTTAATTACGGCCATAGTTGCTAAATCATATCCATTTTATGACGCTGGAGGAAAACCCAGGTTATTACACAGAAGTGTGAAATCGTAAAGATGGTTTCATGGAAGGCGGAAGCTTATTATGAGATCAAAGAAAATGTCATTTGAAGCACATGAGTCATGCTGAAGATTGCAGAATTAATGCTTTGAAAAGACATCCTGTTTTTGTATAAGATATATATCTTATATATATATATATATATATATATATATATATATATATATATTCCGACAGAGGAGGAGCTAGATGACCTCACACAAAAGGGGTTGACAAATACAGTTTGCTTAAGGAATATTC
The DNA here is from genome assembly GCA_016271365.2 of Neoceratodus forsteri. NCBI lineage: Eukaryota > Metazoa > Chordata > Ceratodontiformes > Ceratodontidae > Neoceratodus > Neoceratodus forsteri. Next base: position 29,916,423 of record CM028137.1, on the reverse strand, counting down.
TGTTTTACTTACACTCTTTACCCAGGCTCTGACAAAGAAAGCATCTGTGAGCACTTTTAAGCAGGTATTTAGAAGAGACAAAATCTAAGTACTGTGGGTAGGAATTGCACTTTTAAACCTGTTTTGTTTTTAAGATTTGTATGTCTTGGGATATAATAGTTCTGTATAACATGTTTTACATATTTTTTATCTATTGCAGTAAAACTCTTTTTAGAGCATACTTGGTCTGTCTTTGCATTTTTTTCATTTGTAAGAAAAGTATATATGGTTAAAGCAGACAATAGACATAAGCTTGAATGGTGGTACCAAACTGGAAAGAGAAGCGTTTTAAATCTGAGGTCTTTATTAAAGTTTTTAAGGGTTCATCTCTGTATACCTGGTTAGGTGCCCATAGGCAAAGATATCTGGCCCCCTGAAGACAGAAATATCTGAGCCCGTGTATTGGGTACACTAGCAAGAGGTTCACAGTTTGAATCCCTCCAAGACTTGAGACCAAAGGTTGATCCAAACTCACAAAACAGACAAGAGGGTTACCTTGTTCTGTTAAACTGTTCTTAAGACTGCGCTCGGAGGTTGGCACTTTGGGAGTAGAGGGCCTGACCTGCTGAGTGGGTTTGTGACACTCACCATAACAAATATTGATTGATTGATTGATTAAATTCAAAAGATTTAGCCAGAAAAGACTTACTGAGCTGGTATCAGCTTGTTTCCAGATGTGTCCAGTGGGAAAGAGAAGAGAGGAGATAAGAACAAATAAAAAATGCAGATTAAAAAATACTTAGTTTTTTAAAGTAGATTTAGTTACTGTATGTGCACCTGTAATGTTTGGGGTATAGGCATGTGCATTTCTGTAAAGTGAATTTGAGTATAATATAGATTTTACACGTTATAGAGCACTGCCACTTTAAGATGCACTTCAATTAGTTATACATCTGTATGTATAAATACTATGAACCCATCGGGGAGCACACTTTGACAAAGACCACTGGGTTGAAACGTCATTCGGTTTTTTCAAATCCTGCGAGAGGTACGCTGTTGTTCCGAAGCTCTTTGAGTAAACTGCTGTACTTTTCCAAGGATTTTTGGTGTGTACAGCAATTATTTTTGCTGGGAGGAATTCCTTGATTGAGATTAAAAAATACATAGACTGGAAATAAATATGTCAGATTAGAAAATGGCAATGGAAATGGAAATGCTAGCATGCTGATTGGCTAATAGGGTTCCTTTGCTGGGTACGTATTTTTCAATAAAGTCCTCTCAATAACAAGTGCCAGTAGCATACCCCATAGGCAAACTGGTATTATTGTGCCAGTTACATGTAGCCACAATTATTTTCTACTCGCTAAGCAGATGACTGACCAAGGAAGGCACTCCACCCATGAATGAAGTCACATCCTCCACAGCCCCGTACTGCCAAATCATGAATAAAAAAAAATTCATGTTCTAAAAATAAAATAAATGTTTTCACACTACAACACAGTTTAGTAAAGGGTCACAGTCACAGCTCCCTGTCTCCCAAATAACAGCCGTTGTAGTAGTCAAAAGTAGCCATCAAAGTGTGACCATGTCACGGCAGCAATATCTAACAAAGTGCCACCTCCGGTCCCCGCTCCTCTCAGACCACTAAGAGTACCAACTCTTTTCATGTCCCTCCTGCTCTTCTCTGTCCACAAACTAATTACCCCAACTGCATTTAAAAACAAATGTCCCCTCACATCTCTACAAAAAACAAACGACTCCTCTTTTCAGTACTGGAATAACCTTCCCGGTCTCACCTGCTGCTGACAAGGTTTGCTCCCCCAACCATGAACATCATTGCAGACTACACTTTATTCTCCTGGCAGCAGCCAAATCAGTTCCTCGTCATTCTCTTGAAAGAAATAGCAATAAAAATATATATATATATATATATACTGTATTATACAGTACCTCTGCCACTGACCGCACTCACACCCTCTCATTTTCTAGTTTGTACATGTCCCGATCACTATGGCAATAGCTGCAAATTAATTTAAAAAAAAGTAGCAAACTTCTATTGCCAGTGGTGGTGGTGTGGGGGCTAATGAACAAGAAGAAAATGCAATAGAAAAAAGTGAATGGGGGAACAAAGGTGCTTGATGACAGGTAGTGAGTTTAAAATCAACAAACATAAACAGACTGGGGGGAAGTAACTGCATATAACCAGCTTTCTTTGTAATTATGGTAAGCCAGGTGGAGGAACTATTTTATTACAAAACTTATAGTAAACTAATTTTTTTATCTTAACAATTTTTTATTGACTTTCTTTTCACAGTGCTATGTTCTAAGTGCAATAATACCCTCCAAGGTGGGTAGTATTGGGGAATAACGGACCTTCCAAGGGCTATAAGCCTTCTGCCACTCATTACACACCTAGCAGTCTGGTATTCCCCAATACTGCCCACCCTGTCGGGTATTATTGCTTACATAAACAAGACAATGATGCTTACGAATAAACTGACAATCAGTAAGTTACCATCCAATAAACTGTGAAACTGACAAAAGAACAAATAGAATAACATTTTTTTTTATTTTAGTCTTTGGTAACTTCGTAAGGCCCACTAGGCACAAGTGCCTGTTTTCAGGGGCAACCTGGGAGCACTGGGCAGTTAAGTGACTTGCTCAGAGGCTGTGAGACTCAAACTCAGGTCTGGTCTGCTGGATGTATCAAGCTCATTTACACCTCGTTCCTCTAACCTCTAGGCTATACTGCCTGCCCAGTATAGATAATAGATACTGTAAGTGTGTATTACAAGGCAGTAATACCATCGAGAGGTTTTGGGGACATGGAACCTACACAGCGAGAGCGAGAGAGAGAGATGGTATTACTGTCTTATAAAACACTTATCTTTCTGTTGCTTTTTGTAATATATGGATCCATTGATAATACTAAAGTTGGAGATGACCTTTGAACTGCAGTATTATCAGCAAAAACTATAGTATTATCACGTTTCAGGATAGTATTATTGAGAGTAGTGATGTAATACTGGGACATTTTTGTATAACTTAGTATAGAGGCTTAACATTATAATACAATTAAATAGTAAACCACTTATCAAAATAAGGAACAGAAGAAATGACTGATGCTAGGGAAGTGCTAAAAGTCAGTGAACTGAGTGAGTTACAAGTGAAAGGGGTTAACTGAAATCTGAAGCAACTGCAGGAGTGAATATAGAACTCACAGAGAAGAGATTTAAGAGCAGGAAAGGAAGGAGCGAAATGAATAAAATCAGGAAGAGAACCTCACAGTTTAGAAAGCAGCTTGACCAGCATTAGATTTCATTTGAAGGAGAGCAAAAGAGTAAGAGCAAGCATTGGGAAGAGAGTAAGAGGACAAAGGAGGAAATGAGAGCACAGAGGCATGATACAAGGGGAGAGAGCCAAACTAACACTTAGAGGTAAAGGAGACGCAGTGGGTAAGACACTTGGGATCTGGGGAGGGGAATAATACAAGGTACAATGATGTGTAAGCATAGGTTTATCAAGAGCAAAGTGACAGAAAGAGTGAAAGAGAGGATCCAGTTTAGCTAAAGTGGACTTTTGAGCAGTACTATAAACAACTGGCCTGATTGCAAAAGAGCCCTTAGATCGCTGCAAGTTGCAGTGACCTAGGGCTGCAGCACACTCCGCGTGTGTCAAGGACGCTGTGCCAAATTCTGTAAAATTGGGGAAGGGGGGTACCTGCACCAGAAGCCCATGAGTCACCGTACTCGTATGCTAGCACCAAACAATAGGCACACCTGCAGGACTTGCTGCAGAGATCTGACCCCCCCCCACCCAGTGCAATAAAAAATGAATGCCAAGAGGAGCCTGGTGCAGAAGAGGCATGGGACATACCATAGGAGGTTTTGGGGAGCACGTGGGCATGCCGTGGGGTGATCAGGCACCCAGCAGGGTTGCTGTTATTATAACTATTATGGTAATGGTTTATGATTGGCTATAATGATGGCACCCTCACCAGGTTCCTGATCAGCCTTCTGGCATACCCACTCACTCCCCAACACCCCTATGGCACTCTCCTGTCCCTTCTACCCCAGGATCCCTTCTACAGAGCCCCCCAAATGCCAACCTTGTGGGGCAATGGAGCAAGGGAATTAGACCAGCTCTTGGCTGGTATAACTTGAGCCCCTTGGGGCATCCATGGTGGGGCTTCCTGACTCAAAAAAAGGGGATGTTGCAGCCCTACTGTGGCGTATGCCCCATTGTGACCTGGCGTACAGTATCCCAATGTAGATTGTAAGGGTGATGCAGTACCCGTTTGGGGCAGTAGCTTCCCATTAAGACACAGACCGAGTTTTGGATTTGGGAATGCTGCAGTTTATGATGCAAGGTGCCAATTGTGCCATTGATGTTTGACGCAGGCACCTTGGGTCAGTCTAGGGACTCTTGGAATCAGGCTCAGTGTCGCCATTGCTGAAAAAGGGCAGAATCATCTTTGTGAGGATTTTTGTGTGCAGGAAGAATAATTCTTCTTTTACTTCTGTATAGCACCCCAAGCTTCAGGTGGAGCTTCTTGTGGGTAGCATCCACATGAATGGAAAAATCTAGGTGGAAATCAAGCCAAGCACTGAGATATTTGAAGGGAAAGACAACTTCAGTAGTTGCACCATTGAGGATATGAAAGGAAGGAAGGGGAGGACTATAGCAAGTCTCTGCCAGATGTCAAAAGTCATAGATACTGTTTTCTTAGCATTGAGGGATAACTGATTATCTTGGAACCAAAGCTGGATATTGTTTAAGTCCTTTTGAAGTTGGTTTGTGAGCGCTTACCAAAGGAAAAGAGAACCATATCATCTGCATACACATATATTGACACAGAGGATCAGGCTTTGGAGAGGTCTTTTAGAAAAATAGAGAAAATAATTGTGTCCAAGATAGACCCTTGGCGGATGCCTGAGCTGATAGGGAGTGGGGATGCGGTCAGGGAGTCTCCAATATGAACAGCCTGAGATCTGCCTTCAAGATAGGAGCAGAACCACTCAACAGAAGAAAATGAGAGTCTAGCTGCCTTAAGCATGTTCAGGAGAATGGGATGGGCTACAGTGTCAAAAGTTTTGGCTAAGTCAACAAAAATAGATGAGGTGACAAGGCTCTGATCCATGCCAGAGAGAATAGCATCAGTGAGCTGGAGGAGAGCAGTAGATGTGGAATGAGACTTTCTAAATCTAGACTGGCAAGGGGTGAAGAAAGAGGAGGGTGAGTCAAGAAAAGGGGACAGTTGGGATAGAACAAGGTGTTCCTGGAGCTTAGCCAAAGTGGGAAGCAGAGAAATAGTCAGAAGTTAATAGGGGATAAGTGATCTACGATTTTGAGAAAGTGAATGACAGTAGCCAACGTCCAAGAGTTAGGTTCACAGGATAAGGAGAAAGAGAGGTTAAGGAGGTAGGTAATAGGAAAGGCAATGGCATGAGCAGAGAGAAAAAGTAGTCTAGGGTCAAAACTATTAGCACTCCCACCCTTGGGAGGATTTAGAGCCAAAAGGGCCTTAAGAGCAGCAGTAGGGATAGTGGGTGAAAGAGACAAAAAGAGAGTAAGGGGGCAGTGTGAGAGGTTTAAGGACAGAATGAAAAAAAGAGAAGAAGAGGGAGGGTGAGGAGGAGGAGGAGGAGAGGAGTAAACGGGTGCAGGAGGTGAAGAAGGAACTGAAAGAAGAAGCGACTGCAGCAGGATCTTGATCGGAGTATTGCTGGTCTTGAGAACAGATAGAGGGGACTGAGTCAGAGAAAAAAGTGAATGAATAGCCTTCCAGAATTTACAGGGGTTATTAAGGTCGTTCTGGAGTGTGGATACAACGTATTCATACTTTGCAAGCCTAGCAGCTTTTGCACAAGCATTACAAGGGAACCAGTAATTAGTAAGATCAGAAGTGGAGTCAGAGGATTTAGAGGACCTCCATGCAAGGTCATGCACACGGTGAGAAGCCAGTAATCTAGCTGAGGTGTGAACCTTGGACCCTGATTCTTCTAAATGTCTTGGTGTGGTATCGTGGTGTGGTTTATTTATTTTTATATATTTTGGTGTGGTGTGGTTTATTTTGATTGATTGATTGATTGAAAGCTTTGGAGATAACCTTTAAAGGAGATAGGAAATTATTTTTACAGAATTAACTGCCCATCTATCTTCCTTTCCATGCCAGTTATGTATTCTGATATGCTTTGATGATTTTTTTGATAAATAAATTATCTATCTTTGGGGTGCTCAACGATCTACATACAGTTCCCCTCTGCTCACTAGTTACAGCTCTTTCTTTTCATATTTCTAAGACATTCTAGAACATCAATAACTCAATGCCATGCTATTCATCTGAATGTCCTGTGAATGCTTGCTCAAGAGAATACTATTGTGGTTCTATTTTTTGGCACATATAAAATGTTCTCACTTTTAGTGATTTGCTCATTTGTGCCACCATTTCTCTGTGAGTGCTGCTTGTTTATGTGGAGTATTATCTAAATGTCCTGGAATGGTGTTATTGATGTCATAGAATGTTCAGGCAGTATGAAAAGAGAGCGTAGCAACTGTTGAGGAGACAGGGATTCAGGGTAGTTAGAAAGGCAACACAATTAGATCATTAACAAAAAAAAGGTCAAAATCATATCATAATACTGGGAAGACAATAAAAGAACAACTGGATGGCATCTAGAGGTGTAAAAACTGATTGTGCTTTGAGGTGGCTCTTGCAGAATGCAACACTGGCAGGACTGAAACCACCTGGTGCCCTGACCACATGGAAAACTTCTAGCTAGCAGTCTGTCAAGGGGGACCACTCCTGCCAAAGTCAGCGTACTCACATCCACCTATCCTATAAAGGGGGTTGTCCCCCAGCCCCACCTCAGTTTTTTCCCACCATCGACCCATTTGTGTCAGACCTCCCTTGTCTCTGTTGACCACCATTTTCTCATGATTTCTACCCACAATTTGTTTCCTTTTTCTCTCACAGAAACATCAAGGTTTTCGGTGTTCATTTTGTTGGGAGTTTGTCTTCTTTTTCAGCCACATCTTCCAACCGGCTTATAAAGTGTGCCTGTGGCAAGCAACTTCAAGCTAAGGATGAGCATTATGCCTGTTTGCTCTGCCTAGGCCCAAACCATGACAACAAGGCCTGCCAGCACTGCCAGGTCTTCAACCAGGCCACACGGAGATGCCACTTGAAGACCCTCCAAAGCCACCTGCTAAAGCAGGAACTTGCAGCCATGGAAAAGAAGCTACAGGTGAAGAGTTCTTTGGCTTCCCCAGCTCATTCTTCCATGGCCTCTTCTTACTCTTCTTCTCAAAAGGGGTAGAAGTCCAGCCTGAAGCACAAGCACTGGGACAAGCACCAGTACCATCCTCAGTCAGCCTTCCACTCATGGTCGCTGTACAGGCTGGCTACCTCCTCTGATTTTCCTCCCATGGGGGGGCGGGTCGGCCCCTCCTTCCTTGGCAGCCATCACCCCATCGGGGTTATATATGATACAACTGCCTGCCATCATCTCTGTCTGAGGTAGTGGTTCTTCTAAGCAGTGGATGTCATTTCCCTGCCTTTCAGCCCCTGATGCTCAGGCCCTTAGCACCCACTGTTCCTCAGCTAGTCATCTCTGCCGGGGGTTCTTCTGGCAGTGGGTCTCAGCCCATGACCCCCCAGAGCAGGCATTGTCGTTGTCAGTCCCTGACTCTGGGGCCAGCACTAGCCTGTCAAGGCATTGCCTGGAGCAAGCATTTTCCTCTTCCTCCTTGCAGGCAAAGCCTCTTCCCCAGACTACCAGGGCCTCCTCCCCACAGGCACCACCTTTCTCTGGTGGGGCCGACATCAAAGGCTTCACCCAGCAGACATCAGCCATCACCTCTTAGGCCAGCACCAGCTCTGCTGATGCCTCCACCAACACCCCAACCATCGTCTCCCATGCAGTAGCCTATGCTAGCTCAAGAGCCCGCCAGTCCTTCCAGAGACCTTCAGCCAATGCCAGATAGACTGACTTCAGGGTACCCGATACCAGACTAACCACCAATGTATCAATGTCCACCTCCACAGTAACCTTATCCGAATTACAAACCACCTCCACCAATGGACTATAATGCCTTGTTTATGCCTGGTGATCTTTTGTCCAGGCCAAGAACACCCCCAAGAGGCCTGATCCTTCTGGTCCTCCTCAGGATTTGCCACCTTGTGACTCAGAAACAGCTGGTTCCAGTGCAGTGACCCTCACCCTTTGGGATCTGCTAGGGCAAGCGCTGGGGTGGGCACCAGTCTGCAATTGGATGACCATTGCCCCCAGAAACCAGTCCCTGACCCTAACCATTCCAGGAATGATTCCTCATCCTCATTTTTTGAGTCTTCGGAGGACTCTGGGTGCTCCTCTGTGGGACAAGACCTACCAAAGGAGGCCCCTATGTCGCCTCCTGATGATTCCTCATTTCTGGATATGATGTTCCACATCCAGTCTTTAATGGGATGGAAGACTGAGGAGTTTCAGCCTAAACAATGCCAGCTGGCCTTGTATCTTTGAAGGAAGGAGACTCTTATCTTGGTGGTCCCTCCTTTGGTGGAAGCTTATGATGATGTCACAGAGGTGGCATGGAACCATCTTTCATCCACTCCAGCTCGCCCTAAAAAGGCTGATCACCCTTATCATGTGCCAGTGGGCAAACCCTTCTTCGATGAGCAACCCACAGTGGACTCTGTGATCATTAATGTGGCCCATGACCACACAAAAAGGCCTAAACCCCTTAGCACTCACCCCTGATAAGAGGTCTAGACAGCTGGGCCAGTGGGGTCAGTGGGTGTATGCCTCCACCACTTTGGCCCTGAGAGCTGTGAACTATGTAGCCCACATGGTGCAGTGCCAGAATGCTGTCTTGCATCAGGCAAGGGATTTGGACCAAACTTTACCTGAGGATTCCATTAAGACCTAGTTGGCACAGCTCCTAAAGTAAGGGTTTGATGTAGGCAACAATGTCCTGAGGGCAGTGTACAACATTGCAGATGCTTCCAGCAGGGTGGCAGCTACTGTGGTTTCCATTTGCCATCCCTTGTGGCTCTGGGTATCCGGTTTTGCTCCTAATGTTCAGGCTACTGTTTTGGATGCCCATTTTTGGGTCTCTGTTTTCTTTGGCAGGGGTGCCCAGGACATCATCTCCCCCCTCCAGGAAAATGGCAAGACGCTGAGGTTGGTATACTCCATGTATTGCTCACAGCCCAGATCCACACAATGTCATCCCCTTCACCAGTCCTCTCTCCAGTCCCCAAGGGGCCAACAGGTGAAGAGCTCTTTCAAGAGCAAGGCTAATAACCCCCCCCAGCTGCAGCAGCCACCTACAATGCCCCCTGAGCTCCAACAGCTGCTCTCCCCACCCCGGGATCTACTGCCTGACTCCATACCCAACACCCCCCACAGACACCTTAGGGGAGGTGGTAGGAAGTCAGTTCTCCCTCTACCTCAGCAGATAGCAAGTAGTGACCTCAGATCGATGGGTGATCCAGCTCATGGATTGAATTCAAGCATGCATGGGACAGCCATAAGACAATTCTAGGGGGTGGGGGTAGAAAGAAGTAGGCTGCTGGTTAACTAGGATCTGCAGCTTATCCATTAGGTAGGGAAATGGGCAGACTGGGTGGGCCAAGCGGTCCTTATCTGCCGTCAAATTCTATGTTTCTGTGGAGCATGGTCACACACCAGAGTTTGTGGAATACCCAACATAAAATCCTCCCTTGCTCTTCCACTACACCCCAGCACATCTCACCCTCCAGGGAAGATATCCAGGCCCTCCTGCAAACCAAGGCAATGGAGTCCATTCCTCCAGCTCAAAGAGGCAGGGGTTCTACTACCGCTTCTTTCTCATCCCCAAGAAAATAGGGTACATGAGACCAATCCTAGATCTCATCCACCTGAATCTGTACATAGAGTACAGATGTTTCAGGATGGTCACCCTCCAGGGGGTTGCTCCCCCTTTTTCATCAGGGGGACTGGCTCTGTTCCCAGGACATGCAGGATTCCTACCCCCATATCCAGGTTTTCACAGGCCACCACCATTTCCTCCACTTCTGTTTTCAGGGGGACCACTTTCATTTCTGGGCTGTCTCCTTTGGGCTTTCCTCAGCACCCTGAGTCTTTACCAAGTGCCTAACAGTGGTGGCTGAGGCTCTGAGGAGACAGGGATTCTATGTGTTCCCTTATTTTGACAACTGGCTGTTAGCAGCCCCTTCCAGGGACCAACTAATTCAGACCTTGGAGAGCACTTTTCAGCTCTTTTAAACCCTAGGGATCATGCTCAACCTCTCAAAGTCCTGTCTCTCTCTGTGACAGCACCTCTAGTATATTGGGGAGGTCCTGAACTCTTCTCAGAGCAGAACCTCCCTGCCAGAGGACTGGGTGGAATACTTGATGGAGCAGGTCTGCCTATTCTCATCCAGCCATCAAATCCCAGCTAGGGTGTTCCTCCACCTCATAGGGCACATGGCAGTGGCCATAACCATGGTTCCACTGGCCTGTCTGCACATGATAGTCCCCCAGTGGTCCATTTGGGTCAAGTGGGATCAACCCACAGATGATCTATATCAGCTGGTGATGGTGTCCAATCCAGTAAAGAGGACATTAGTGTGGTGGCAGAATCCTGTCAATCCCCTGCGGGGGGAAGGTGCCTATCCAGATGGCCTCCGCATAGCCAGTCCTCACCATGGATGCTTGCGTCCAGTGCTGGGGAGATCACCTGGTCAACAGTCAGACCCAGGGCACCTGGTCCAAGGGAGAGCTGCATCTCCACATCAATGTGTTGGAAATGAGGGCAATTCTTTATGCCTTGCAGGCCTCTCACATCTGTATCCCTCCCATGCCTCTACTGATACAGATGGACAATATTTCCATGATGTATTACATAAACAAACAGGGGGGACACACTCCTACCCTCTGTTCCAGGAGGTGATGAGGGTCTGGTATTGGGCCACATACCACAGCCTGGAATTGTGTGCTGTTCATGTTCCAGGCATCCAAAACATCCTGGAAAACAGCCTAAGCTGGTACAGGTTGACAGCATATGAGTGGGAGCTTCTACCTTCAGTGGTAGAAGAGTTCTTTGACAGATGTGGCCTTCCAGAGTTGGACCAAATTGCATCTCTGATCAATGCAAAACTGCTGCTTTTCTGCCCTCTTGATCCAGGGCCTGGAGTTTTCTGGTGCAACGCCTTGTCCCTCTCCTGGAAAGGGAGGTTCCTGTATGACTTTCCTCCCGTCCCTCTTCTGCAGAGGGTCCTTATGAAGCTCCAGTCAGAAGAGACAGAGAGGATTCTCATAGCCACCTACTGGCAGTGCCAAGTCCAGTTTCCCCTGCTGCAGCAGCTGGCAGTGGAACCTCCAGTACCATTGCCTCTGTGCACCAGTTTGCTTTCCCAAGAGCAGGCACTCTGGTCCAATCAGATTCCAGGTCCCTGTATCTTCATGTGTGCCTCCTGTAGACTTAGCAATAGCCCACTATGGGGTTTTGTCTAGGATTGCTGATGTCCTGGTGACCACCAGGAAACCATCCACAAGGACCGTTTATGTCTTGAAGTGAAAGTGCTTCTCCCTATGGGATACTGCTCACCACCTGGCTCCCTTCTCCTGCCCATTGAACTTGATTCTGGAGTACCTCCTTTACCTTTTGAATTCTGGTCTGGGGTACTCCTCCCTTAAAATATATCTTTCTACCACCTCTGAGTACCATGCACCAATTGGGTGCATATTCATGGCCCAGTTGGATGTGCCCCATACTTTTTTGTGGGAGATCCTTCATTTGAAGCTCCTTATTCGGGACCTGGATCACCCATGGGATCTTCTTTTTATGTTGGAAAAGCACACTCTGCCTCCCTTTGAGTCACTGTGAGTTGCGATCTGTGCTTTCTGTCCACACTAGGAATTTATGCCTCATGTGAGTTAATGTTCTGATTCTTTTCCATCATTTTTTTTGCTATTGTTATTTTTCCTTGTTTAGTAGCTTGTAGATACTTAGTCCCTGTATTTCTGTTGTTTTAAGGCATTTTACTTGTTATTATGGTGCGCAGGCTTACCCCCAAGATCTCAGTGTACTGGAATGTAAATTGGATCCCAGTACCTCACGTTTCATTCTTTGTAAGTTCCTGGATTGTTTTATAAATAGTGCGTAGGGGCACATTTTATTACTGTTTTTTATAGTAATCTTTTATTAACTTTCTAGCACCTTGATTTCTGTATGGACCAACAGCTACCTGTGTTTCTGCCATCAAGCCTTCCTGATACCATATGTATTTTTCTAGGCTCCTTCATCTATTTGGATTTGTGAGGTGAAAGTTGGCAACAGAAGAATAAATGACTGAAGAATTAAGAAAGGACTCTTTCTAGCATTTAATATGGATTTAATACTGATTTTTCACTGATTTTTCTTTCTTCTGCACTTGTTTCTCAGTTCATATCAGATGATACATCTGGATAGTAGAGATGGAGGATGAAAGTATGAAATTCAGAAATGATAATGTTATAATTAAAAATAAAAAGGGAGATAAAATTATAACAAAGAGTAAAAAGATCATAGAATTTCTAAACAGTTCAGATAAAATCTGTATACCTAGGACATCTTCTCTAAGAAAAGAAATATCAACAGAGTCCATACAAAATATAGAGATACAGAAAAATAATAGCTTACCAGGTGACTAGTTATTGAAATCCATTAAAGCACTTGAAACTCAGAATCAAGAGATCAGAGGTATATTCCAGGATTGTACTGAAGGGGAACTCAAACAGGGACCATTAATGCTTAAAGAAAGGGCTGAACGGGTCCAAGACATAAGAGATGATTATTTGACTGATTTTGACAACCCCCTTTATGAATAGGGGGAAACCTGTCCCTATGGGACAATTGGGCACTGATACCGATATTACTCAGGGGACTAATATCACTCCCACTGAGAATTTAGGTGACACCACTGTGTGTGCCCATATACCCCAAGAGGGGATGGTTGATGGGCAACCACATTCTGATAGTAAACTAAATCTAACACTTATGAGTGACTATAAAGTCCAGGCTAACATTCCCATCAGCAAACAGCTTTCTGAGATCAAAACAGTTCTAGTGCTTCCAAATATGTCAATTGTAGCCATTATGAAAGAACTTGAAGAGCAGAAAAGGCAGTTAGAAGAGCCAAAACAAATGGTCTATGTAGAAAAGGATATCAAGGAAAAAAAGAAAAGTATAAAAGAATTACAAAAGAAGTAGCTGACATGAATATAAACAGTCAATGGACCTTAGAACTCACAATAGAGTAGATGTCAGGGCAGAGAAGACAAGTAAAAATGCTGTGACTGAATGAAATAGAAAAAATAAGACAAGAACGTATAAGGAAAATGGAATTCAAACAATACCATGTAAAAGGGAGCAGCAGAAGATGGAAGTAAAACAAAATAGGGAAATAAAACAAAATACGGACTTTAAGAGCATGAAAACAAGAAATATAGATAAAAACAAGAAAAACATAAAAGCAAGCTGCACACAGTCTACTTCTGTGGTTACCCAAAGCTAGAAGAGAGACACCATTTCTATTAAGAATTGATGTTTATAAAAACTTAACTTAGGACAAAGTTTACATGGGAAGATATGATCTCAGTTTACAGATATAAGGCTTCCCCCAAGAAAGGTTATGTCTGTTTGGTGGTGAAGAACAAAGTAATAAGACAAGAGATATTTAAATTAAAGGAAGAAACATGTAAAATGGGTATAGATCTTGATACTACTACTAAATTCTTTAGAGAAGGAGCTAGACCCCGGATACAGAATGAGGATGTACAGCAAATTAAACAGACTATAAATTTAGCAAAGGGCAACCAACAGTTGATTGTCAGATACTTACAGAAACCAACAGTAGTGGAGTATGAACTGAAGGGATCCCCAGAGTCTAAAAAAGTAATAAGAGGTAGAAAACCGAGGCAAATGAATAAATAACAGTTTGATCTTGGAAGAATATGTAACTGATAACTCTGATGAGCAAAATTTTGAACATGGTTATACACATGTGGTTAGTGTGTCTTGTCACAATTATTGTGATGCTCTTTCTTCTACCACTGAGAGTTCTGAGTCGGAATGCTCTACAACTGAATTTTCAGATTGAATTTTAAGAAAACTATCTCTCCATCACTTAAGACTCAGTCTGGCATAACCATACTATCATGGAATATAGCAGGTGTAAAGGAAAAAAATGAGGATGGTTCATGGCTTTCCTTAATGAATAAATATGATCTTATCTTATTACAGGAGACATGGCTTGATTCGGGCACACAAATAGCACTGCAGGGTTTCATCAATAATTCCCTTCCTGGGAGGAAATGTCCAATCAGGGTCATTGTAGTGGTGGATTGATGTGTTTGTTAGATATCAAAAAGAAATGGTTAGAGCATAAGACATATTACTCTTCGTATTCTGATTGGCTTGCCATTGATGTAACAATTGAGAAAGATATGAATATTTTTCTTGTGAAATCCTATTTTTCCCCTAGTTTGAAAATTATAGAGTTTGAAGCCCAACTTAAAAAAACTACCCAGCTTTTGGAAGATTTCTCTACTTGTATTATTCATTGCCATATTATGTTATTTGGTGACTGAAACGCACATGTAAGTGATCTAAATGAGATAGATTTAGGATATAATTTAGATGATAAGGGATATTATAATGATATTCCAGTGATAGTGTCTAAAGACCATAGTAAAAATAAGAAGGGTTTTATGCTTATAAAATTTGTTGTAAATCATAATATTTGTATCTTAAATGGTAGAAATGCATCTGATAATTTGGGTGAATATATATTTCCTAGAACAAAAAGGGGGCACTTTACTTGATTTAGTGCTAGTAGATGTGGCACTTTATTCCAAGATACATAGTTTTAAAATAATACCAGAACATTTGTCAGATCCTGTTCCTATTGAACTCCAGATGAATGGAGGGTTAGATGTACAGAACCCAAACTATTTAATATCTACTATGGTGGCAGACCAACACTTACAATTGTGGAAGAAATGTATTAAATGGGATCCAATAATGCCCCTAAAAATGCACAATTTACCACAAAACTAGCACATTCTTATAAAGAAAGAATTCATATGTAATGCACATGGCACTGATGTTTTCACTCATTTTGAGAGTCTTTTATATGAAAAGTGTAATGATATAAAAAAATAATGCACGTGAAAAAAATAAAGTTCTAAAACCTTTAAATTAAGCACCTTGGTACGATATAAAGTGTATGAAATATAAAAAAAATGTTAAACAAACTTACATGTTTAAGTAGGAGACATTTTGATTGTACTTATGATAAAGCTTTATTGCAACTCAGGAAAGAGTAGAGGCAACTTATTATTAATAAAAAAACACTTTAATATTTTATGGGGGCAGTTTCAAAGAGCTGTAAGGGAAAAAAATCACAAGACTTTTGGAAACTGATTCTTTTGGCAGAAAAAAAGATACCATTTGAATATAGAGGCAAATATACCTGCTGCCTTATGGGTTAATTATTTGAAAGTTTATATGAGCCTAATAAGGATTTAGCCAAACCCTTTGAAGTCATGTTTATTACATATGGAAACAATTTACCTCAAACTGATTTTGTAATATCAAAAAAAAAAAAGACTGATTTAGCTATAAAAGCTCAAAAAAAAAAAACAAAGCTGTGGGTACTGATGGAATACCAGCTGAGTGTTTTAATTTGAATCTTCTTGGTGGTTGGGGATTAATGAGAAGCTGTTTGAGATAGTGATTAATCTAGAAAAAGTTCCAAATTTGTAACTTGAGGCTAAGATTGTGCCAATACATAAAAAAGGAGATACATATGATCCCGCCAATTATAGACCAATAGCCCTACAAAATATTTCTACCAAAATATTTACACATATCCTCTTACAAGAATTTAAATGTTGGATTAATGAAAATAAAATGTTGTCAGATAAACTGTTTGGCTTTAGAGAAAAACATTCCACACTTGATTGTATATTCATACTGGATTGCCTAATTAGAAAGGCAAAATTGAATACAGCTCCTTTGTATTTGGCATTTATAGATATGACCTCTGCATTTGATTGTATAAACCGAGAAATTTTGTGGAGAATTTTGGAGGCATGGAAAATTGATAGGAAAATGCTCAAGCTTATACAGAAATTGTATCCAAATACAACTATTCAAGTGTGTTATTCGGTTAATGGGAGATTGACGGAATCTATTAAAACAGTTAAAGGTGTTAAGCACCACTTTTGTTTAATGTTTACATTGATCAGCTAGTGAGAAGACTGGATTTAGTAGAGACTGATGCCCCTCAAATAAATAACATTAAAGTTAATGCATTCTTATATGCTGACGATATTATATTAATTTCAAGGACAGCGAGTCCTCTCCAAACAGCATTGTCAGATGTTGCTTCTACTTTAAGAGATTTACAGCTATCAGTCAATATTAGAAAAACAAAAATTGTAATTATAAACAAATCTAAAAAAATGAATTTTAAGTGGAAGATTGGGGAAAGTATAATAACTGCCGCAAGTAGCCTCCCCATCTAGGAATTATAATTCATAACATACATATATGGGGATTGCATATAGAAGAACGTAAAAAGAAAGCTAGACACATTTCATTGGCAATAAATACAGTTTCCAAACAATTTTTTAACAACTCAGCATCTGCGCTACTAAAACATTTTCAGATGAAGGTGGATTCAGTAATTTTGTGTGGAATAGAAATTTGGGGATCGTACAATAATCTGATCACTCTGGAAATTATTAAGAACTTATATATGAGATTAATCTTATCCCTCCCAAAGTATATACCGGGGGAATACTTAAGAGCTGAAATGGGTTGTATGAATCTTGCTTCTGGAGGCTTGACTAGGCAATTTAATTATTTATGAAGGATACTGAACTGTCTAGAGGACAATCCTGCATTGTATAATTGCTGGAAAGATCACTGGACTCAGTTTCTCAAAGAAACAATTGTATTAAAGGATGGCACATGGATGAAGGGGTTAGATAATCAATTAAGGAAGCTGGGTATAGAATCGATTTTAAAAATAAGTACTAGGGATAGAAGTGCTAGATTTGGTTTGGATGTAGTAAGTAGGATCCAAGATGCTTCAAGGTAGCAGGAGATGGCTAGAGTCTCTACATCAACAGATTTTCCAATTTGCAAATCTCTTAAAAAACATTTTAATAAAGAGGCATATCTATCAAAGTGTGAAAATAACTTGCACTATAAAGCTTTAGCAAACTTAAGATTCAACATAAATGGGGGAGTCTCAGCTAGTTTTGTGAAATGGAATGTATTTAAGAGAGGAATAGAGTATAAGTGTGACTGCCCAGGGAAATGGGATACTGTTCATATATTATTTATATGTCCATAGCTGAGTCACTTGAGAGAAAAATGGTTATCCCAATATCTTAGCAGGATTTCTGATTTATCTTTGGCAGACAGATTGGAATATTTGTTAAATACAGAGAAAGTGGCAATATTGTATAATGTTGCATAATTTGCTATAGCTGCTAACAGATTAAGGATAATAGAGAATGCTTTTTAATCTGAATTTTATATTTATATAAAGAACTATTTTGAGGTTGGAATTGCTTGAAAAATGTTTTTAATGTCCAATTATGTGTAATACTTATCATAAGGGCACTTTGTATCAATACATTTGTACCTTGCACCTTGTAACATGATTAAATGGTTAGCCAATTGCATTTTGTACTGCTACGATAAATATGACAAGCCCTTGCCTGGAGCAGTGAAGGGCTACTCTACCAAAGGTGTGACCACCTGTACTACTTCCCTTCAGGAATGTGTCTGCCGCAGACATTTGTGCAGCCACCACTAGTAGTTCTGTCCACACCTTTGTCAAGCGTTACAGTCTGGCATATGGCCAATTTTGGCCTTGCAGTTCTTCAGGGACTTCCTTCTTGAGCCTTTAGCTGCCTTCTCTTTCCTCCTCCCTACTGACCTTGGCACATTCTGGTACTGCTTGGGAGTCGGTCGTTCCAGTGTTGCCTGCTGCAAGAGCACCCTCAAAGCAAGATAGTACATCTATGTAAGAATTTACCATAATACTAGATCTTCGAGAGGAGCTCTCGCAGTAGGTGTTGATTTCCCTCCCTCCTCCCTCCCTCCCCCATGTGAGCTGCTTCTCTTTTGCACTCCACTTTTTATTCCCTCAGCTCTGAAGGCCCGCCTCAGTTCTCCTTTCCCTTTGCCTCCTGTTTTGGGGTCTCTTGCAGGAGAGCCGAGGTGGGGCTAGGGGACCTCCCCCTTTATAGTATAGATGGACATCAGTAAAGTGACATTGTTGGGGACAGTCCCCCAAGACAGACTGCTAGCTAGAAGTTTTCTGTGTGGTCCTGGTACCTGGCAGCTTCAGTCCTACCAGTTGCCTGCTGCAAGAGCTTCGCTTGAAAATCTACTGATGTGGTGAGTTCTCACATAACTGTGCTTTTCCTTTCACTTTTAAGCACAATTGTTTATTTTCAAAGGTTCCATGTCAAATACCTAGTCATGAAAAATATTACAAGTACAATACGCAGTTTCAGTAGAAATGTAGTCAAGCCAGGTTCTAAACATTAAGGCAAAGCAATTACATACAGTTTTGAAAAAAAAACAATAAAGATTATTGTATAAAAAGTCTCCAGTTATGTAGAGTGAGAAACTGACTAAACTGCTTAACACAGAAACATAGAATCAGATGGTAAATAAGGGCTACTTGACCGAACTAGTCTGCCCACTTTTTTCAACCTTAATTTTTTCTGTAGACCCTACTTGATCCACTGCATTGACTCTTCCCTCCCTTCATTACCCCTAATGGTTATAATTGCATTGGACTGCAAAGGCAGATTGCAAAAATCTCGTAAAAATCTCTTAAACTGATAAAACTTGGGGAGATGATTCAGCAGTTTATCAGGCAATTCATTTAGCCAGTTGGGCTCTGTCCACACTTGGTAATTAAATTTGGTAATGGTTTTAAAACTCTTAGGGAGCTAACCGTGTTACTGCAGCCACACTAGTTGGATCCAAGTTTATGCTACTGTTCACGCTTCCCGAAATGATGCTGTCAGCTCA
The DNA here is from genome assembly GCA_016271365.2 of Neoceratodus forsteri. Taxonomy (NCBI): domain Eukaryota; kingdom Metazoa; phylum Chordata; order Ceratodontiformes; family Ceratodontidae; genus Neoceratodus; species Neoceratodus forsteri. The sequence goes on along the minus strand of CM028137.1, from coordinate 29,897,352 downwards.
ATGCAGATAAGATGCTGCATTGTGGGCACCAGGAGGATCACCAGCAGGTGGCATGGGTTGGATGCCCGTCCACACTGGTAAGTGAAAATATTTCTCAATTTAAATGTTTTAAAAACTGTGGTAAAACCCTGATTGTATCAGGGTTTAAATGTAGTTTTTAAACACGGTTCGGTAACGTTACCAGTGCGGACACGAACCGTGCTTCCCTATTTTAAAAATGTTACAGGACATCTGTAACTTTTTAAAATCCTAAATGTGGACAGGGCCATAGTGGCCCTGACAGCCAGTGACCACTATCCCAGCTAAGTATGCTAGAAAGGAGGCTTAAGGGCATTCAAGGCCATGTTCCAGGTGGTGTATTGCTTCGGAAAAGGTGCAGAAACAATTTGTTAAAGCAGGGGGTATTAAGCCCAGGAGTGCTTTTTTGGCTAGCAAATAGGTCTAGAGATTTATTCTGCTATTTAGCATCCCAAAATTTGCTAACACTATTATAATACATCCATAGTATGAATTCAGTGTGGACTGTAGGAAGGTAACCTCAGCAGATGAGATTTCCAAATTTTGCGGTCTTTACAAAATGGCAGATTGTCTATGTACCATGGAACTGTGGCGTGTGGGCAAACCTAAGATGGAATGCTGCAAACCATTGTTCCAGTAGACCTCCAATGGTATTCACAGAAGGGATGCATGCCCTTGTGCACTCAATTGCCAGGATGATCTCACAACTTTGCATACAGATTGTCCAGAAGCATGTCTGGTGTGTGCCAACACCCTGCACCATTCACAAAGATGTGGAGTGCAAGGCAAGGGGGGCATGGGATATAGCAGTGGGGAACCTGCCATATCTTTTGCACCCCCAATGACACCTGCTGGCTGTGGTGGTACAGGAATTCCTCACCATGCTGCCTGCCCAATGGACTGACAGGGAGGGTGGGGGCACCCATTCAGGCACTTGTCCAGACATTTAAAAAATACGGGGTCACGTGATGCAGTTGAGCAGATTGCAGCCTGGCTCTTGGAGCTCAATCTGTGGAACCTCTATCCAGTGGCATCTGATAATTAAAACAGACCCTTTTCTTAAATATGAGCTGTTCTTCTATTCTTCCCGAAGTCAGAAAACCAGAGGAAGATCTTTTGCTGGATATAAACATGCCTAAGAAGCCTAAAAAGGATAAATTATCTGCTGAGGCAGCACATACCTCGGGCAATATGGCTGACTGTTCTAATATATTAACATACCATGAAGCCAGTAGAATAGGCCCTATAGTCTATCGAGTCTGCTCGATGGTCAGTGCCTATGCAGGGCACCAATTTTAGCCCCACCCCACCCCACCCTCCCAACAAGGACCCCTATTTCCCAGCGGGGCTCCTGTATGTACCTTCCCCCTACACCTATCCCAGCCCTTCTTGAACTCCACCACAGTGGTAGCCACCACCAGTTCCCTGGGCAGTGCATTCCAGGGCTCTATCACTCTCTCAGTGAAGTAGCACCTCCTTGTTTCCCCCCTCAGCCTCCCCCCAATCCAGCTTCATAGGGTGTCCCCTGGTGGCCCCCGGTTCCCTCAGCTGAAGCACCCCTTCAAGGCTTACCCTATTAATCCCCTTGGGATACCTAAAGACCTCTATCATATCCCCCCTGTCTCTTGTCTCCTCCAATGAGTACAGCTTGAACTCCCCCAGTCACTCCTCATAGGGCCTTTCTCCTAGCCCAGTACCATCCTGGTCACTCTCCTCTGCACCCTCTCCAGTAACGCAATGTTCCTCTTTAAGTAAGGATGCCAAAATTGCATGCAGTATTCAAGGTGTGGTCTAACCAGGCTATTGTACAGTGGAAGGAGTACCTCACTACTCCTTGAGGTTATCCCCCTGGCTATGCACCCCAGCATTTTATTTGCTTGTGCCGCTGCTCTTCTACACTGCTCTGAGTTGTTCATCTTGACATCCGCCACCACCGCAAGGTCTTCCCCCCCAAAAAAAACCTGCAGTGTCCCCCCCCAAAATGTATTCATGAGTCGGGTGTTTGACTCCCAGGTGCAGAACCCTGCATTTCACAACATTAAACTTGAGTTTCCAGACTCGTGACCACCTCTCTAGAGTTTCCAGGTCCTCCTGGAGATCCAGCTTTCCTTCCCCCCATCCACCACCGCCTGCAGCTTAGAGTTATCCACAAAGAGGCTCATCCAACTCTGATACCACTTCTGATGTCAGTGACATAGGCATTAAATAGGAGTGGGCTCAGCACCGACCCCATAGGGACCCTGCTTGTGACTAACCTTAAGGATGAGACCTCCCCCCACCTTCACCCTCTCTACTAGCCCTGCCAGCCAGTTTCCTATCCACCTGCCCATCTTCCACCCACCCCATACTCTCAGCTTCTCCAGTAGCCCATGATGTGGCATGGAGTCAAATGCCCTGCTGAAGTCCAGAAAGAGGACATGCACTGGCCTGCCCTGATCCAGCGCCCTCGTCACCCCTTCACAGAACTCCACCAGATTCATCTGGTACAATCTGCCATTAACAAAGTTGTGCTGGTGAATGTCTATGTGACCTCATACCCTCAGAAGCCCCTTCATCCTCTCCTTCAGGATGCCCTCCATCACTTTGCCCACTACTGATGTCAGGCTAACCAGACTATAGTTATCCGGCTCCTCTCGTGGACCACCATTGTGGATAGGCACAATATGGGCCATCCTCCAGTCCTAAGGTACACACCCAAACTGCAGGGAGGAGTTAAAAAAGTCTGCTGGGGGGGTGGCCAGGGTATCTGCCAGCTCCCTGAGCACCCTGGGATGGATCCCATCTGGGCCTGGTGCCTTGTCCCCTCTTAGCGCCTTGAGTGCATCCCACACCCTACCTCTGGGTATTTCATCATCCATTTCCCCCTCTTCATCCACCGTAACCCCTGCTCACTCTCCTACCAGTGCCCCTTCCCTTCCTCCTTGGTTAAGACAGAGGCAAAAAATTAATTTAGTACCTCTGCCTTCTCTCCCACCTCTTTCACCCATCTCCATCCTGAGCTGACTGATCTGCCCCGTCACCTTTTTTCTTTCCCTGATATACCCAAAGAACCCTTTTTCCCCCTTTCTAATCTCCTGTGCCAATCTCAGCTCCACCCCCACCTTAGCTGATCTCACCACCCTGGTGACCCTCCTGGCTGCCATATCATACTCCTTCTTGGATATAGCCTCTCAAAAGCATTTATATCAGCTATAAACAGCCTTTTTTTCCCCTCACCGCATCCTGGACCTCCTTGGTCCACCAACTCAGTCTCCTAGTTTTGGCCCCCTTATGTCTTTCCCTTGTGCAGGCCTTGGTAGCCTCCAGGATCCCCTTTCTGATAATTTCCCATTGTGCCTTCATGCCCACGCCTGGCCTGATCCCATCTAGATAGCCCCTTAGGATCTGCTCCATCCCCCCAAAGTCCGCCCCTCTGAAATCCACCACTGTCATTCTTGTGTGTTCTACCCAGACCCCTAGTTCTAGGGAGAACCAAACCATGGCATGGTTGCTACCTGCCAGTGGGTCCCCAACAAGTAGGTCCCTGATGAGCTCCCATCTGACAGGACCACATCCAGGGTGTGGCCCTCCCTTGTCGGCTCAGTCACCAGCTGGGCAAGGAACACATCCTGAAAGACGTCCAACAAGTGCTGCTCATTGCTCAATGTGGATGCCATGGTTCCCCAGTCTGCTCCTGGCATATTCAGGTCTCCCATTACCACAGTGATGTCCTTTCCTCCACCACAGTGGTCCTTAAGGTTAGCCAGCAGGCCTTCTTCCTGTTCCTTCTCATGCCCAGGGGGTCTGTATACCACCCCCATCTTCACCCATCTTTCGCCCGGTGCCTGCAGAGTGACCCAAAGAGCCTCTGCTTGGTCCCCTGCTTCCTTCACCTTGCTTATCCCTATGCTATCCCTGATGATAAAAGCTACCCCTTCCCCTTACTTCCCCACTATCATTAATGCACGCGGTGTACTCAGGTATGTTTAGGTCCCAGTCATGTCTGGGCATGATCCACGTCTCTGTGACTGCCACCACATCTGCCCCCCCTCCACCATCAGCGCCTGCAACTCTGGCATTTTATTACCCATGCACCCAGCAGGATCACCCTCAAACCTGCCCCACCCCCCTCTCTCCTGCCCTGAGGCCACCTTGTCTTCTGCCTACATGGACCAACACGTGCACTATCTGATGCTCCTTCCCTGTTCCCCCTCCCCTCCTCCTGTGGGAGAGGCCCAGACCTTCCTGACCTGGCTTGCCAGGGAGCCTTCCCCCCCCCTCACAAGTTTAAACCCCACCTGGAATGGATGAACTCTGCCAGTCTCAGCTGCAGGACCACTTTCCCCTCAGTGCTAAGGTGGAGCCAGTCCTTAGCAAACAGATCCTTGTCCTCCCAGGTTCTCCCCAGTCCCTCACCCACCCCCTGGCCTCGCACCATTTACAGAGCCATGCATTTATATCCTTTATTTTTTGCTTATTTTCTACACTGGCTCTGGGCAACGGTAGAATCTCAGAGAAGGAGACCGAGCACCCCACGTCCTGACAGACTCTGGCCAGCTCCCTAAACCTAGCTTGTATTTCCAGCTCACTATTCCCGTGCATATCGTTAGTACCCAGTTGTACTAATATGTCAGGGGTACCACCACACTCCTGCGCTACAGAATAGATGTGATATCTTCCCTGATGCACCGTCAAGCCAGGTATACTCCTGGACTTAACACCACAGGAAGCCCCCTTCCCCCTGGAGTCTCCCAAGAGCAGCAGTCTCACTGCCTCCTTATCCCTGTTCCTGCTTGCTGTCCCTGTTTCCCCCATTCCCCTACATTACCATGCTCATCACCTCTTCTCTCCCTCCTGCCAAAACCGTGTCCGTCCCCACTGCTCCAACCCATATCTCTCTCTGACCTGACCTCCTTAGTCCCATTACTTCCTGCTGTATCCTGTGGACAATAACAGTTTGTCCCCTGGAGCAAGGCCCCCCCCCCTCAGGTCTTCTCTTCCTCACTAACTTGTCCACTTCAGCCTCTTTCCTTTTTCCAGTTATGCTAGGGACCAATCACTGTCTCCCCTGGAGCAATAGCACTTCCCTAGCCTTGCTCTTTTCCCCCTCAGTCCTGACCCCACTACCTCATTTCCTCCTTTAACTTGTGCATCCATCAGTGTGTGTACCCAAAAGGTATCCCCCTTTTTTGGACAATTTCCCTACTCCCTAGAGAACTTACCCCTTATCTCCCAGCTTCTGTGCCCCTGAACCCTCATCCAAGGAAGTGTCTCCCATCTTCCTTGCTCCTGCACCTTCCTCCAATGGCTCCTTGCAGCCGCTTTCTTCCCCTGTCATTGTGATGAGGGGTGCATAACTGTTTTCCTGCTCAACCCCCATGCTTGTCTTTCCCATGTTTGTTGCACCCCATCTGAATTTAGGCCATCAGTATCAGGCTTCTTCCTTCTTTTTTCTGAACCTATGATCTTCCACCCCTCAGCCATATTTTCCTCATTGCCTCCTGACCTCCTAGAAGTCCCCATCCCCTGTGTCACTTCTTCCTGCCTGGTTTGTACCTGCACAGCTCTTTCAGTTCCCTGTCTTGGTTGTTTCCGCACATTTTTTACAGGTTCTACCCTTGCTGCATCCATCTGTGTATTTTTGCAGAATCCTGATCTGGGGCCCCCACTCCACCCTTTACCACCTGCTGCAATTTCACATCTTCCAGTACTATCCCACCCTCTCTGGTCTCTCTGGTCATCCCCAGCCTCCTTCCTGCTTTTTTGGAAGTTCACACCTTTTTGCCTCCCTTCGCCAGGGTCCCCATGTTCCTCCGACTACTCCCATTTACTCCTCTCCTTATGCCGGAGGTTTCAGCTCCTGATGTAGCTACGTACCCCTTGCCCCCTACTTCCCCACTCCCCCAATTGCCTTCTAATCCCCTCAACCTCCTCTCTAAGCTGTGCCAGCTGGTGGCACTCTGGGCAATCCCCAAACTTCCAAGCACAGTCAAGTACCATGGCAGCCACACACACTGTGCACCCAACCACCTTCCCAAAGATGTCTGCTCTAGAGAGGTGAGGTCCTTTCCCCATCATAGCAGGTACCTTTGGACAATCCCCCCACTCATAATGCCAGAACAGTCCCAACCGACCCCAATGATTGGGCTACAAGTGGCTATACAAACTATCAGAATACCCAGTGATACTGTTTAACAAATGCTTGTATGGCTTGCAATTCCACATAAACAGTTATGTACTGTATTATTATTCTGTAGCAATCATAAGTATAATTTAGCACTTAGCACTTTTTCACCCCTCAGATTCACCCATGAACTGTATTGTTATTTTGCAGCATCCATAAGTATGAATTAACACTGCTTCACCCTATAATGCCTATAATATCACATTTCCAACTTATTTTCACAGGATTTGCCTTACTAGTCCGAGGACAACCCAGTTCACCCCTCAGTTTGCTATCGAGATCCTCGGTAGTCCAAGCCCCCCCCAATTGGTCAACCTCCTGAGCACATATGGCTATTTAATAAGGGTGGGAGGGAGAAAATTCAAACTTAGAAAGTTCTCCAGAGCTCCAATGAGCTCCCTCTCTCTGCTCTGTTCCCCGCTGTCTGGTGCTGCTGCAGGCTGCCCATTTAAATAGGGCTGCAAGCCTGCAGTGATGACACCAAAATCATAATTCAAAATTTGAAAGTCTTCCAGAGTGCCGATGAGCTCCCTCTCACTGCTCTGCTGCCCCTTTTTTGGTGCTGCTGCAGACTGCACATTTAAATGGGGCCACAAACTTGCAGTGATGGCACTAAAATCCTAGTTCAAAATGTGAAAGTCCTCCGGAGCTCTGATGCGCTCCCTTTCGCTGCTCTGTACCCCACCTCTGCTCTTTCTCTGGTGATTCTGGTTGTTCTGGTGAAGCATCTTCACCTAAGGTAACCCAGGATCTCCAGGACATTAAGGGCTCCCTGTCCATTACTACACTTCAGTTTTCTAATCTCACAGTGATGATGGAAACTGTTAAAAGTACGGTAGATGGACTTGGGAAACAAATGCTGGAGGCCAAGGAATGAGTGAGTAGATTAGATGATTGGGCTGATAGATGACTTGCTACTTTGGAAAGAAAGCTGCAACATGTTTGGGGCAAATAAGATGATCAGCAAATGCAGGGCCGCAGAAATAATTTACGGTTGCTGGGACTCCCAGAAAGCTCAGAAGGCTCGGACCCAGTGGCTTTTCTTCAATCATTGCTGCCACAACTGCTGAAGCATTCCTGGGACCCTCAAATTGAAATTGACCATGCCCATTGTATTCCTTCAAGGACAGCACATTTCCCCAATAAGTTTGCCCTTGGCCGCTTATTTTCTGTTTACTCTGATACCAGGATCGGGAACTTATCATGCAGCTGGCAAGACAGCAGGCACCGCTGCAACAGCAAGGAGTTAAACTATTACTTGTCCTGGACTAGCCTGTTGCTAGCCTTGCTTGTAGAGCAGAAAGCAGCTAACTAAAAGAAGCTACATTTTCTTATTAATTTAACACTTATATCTCAGCAGGAGTCAGTGTCTGTTGACATTAAGTAGACAGATACTTTATTAGAAGTAGAAGGGGTCTTATTTCGGGTTAAAACAAGAAAGAAAAGAAAGAAAGTCAGTGTGTGTTCTGTGCTGGGAAGGGTACTGTATCAGCTGACTTTGCTAAACCAGTAGGAGGAGAGAGAGTTTAATTGGGGTATGGCTTAGACACTATAAGAGCAGGCGACTCACATTACAACTTCCTGTTGTTAGCCTTATTTCTTACTAATTGCCCTCCATCCCACAATAAGCCAGTTCTACTTTTATAGCCACTGGATTTGACTGTCAACAGGAACTTCCTGTTTGGCAGTAGAAAGGGAAGGATCATAGAGAAACATTGCTTTTGTCAACTGGCAGTAGGAAGGGAAGGATCATAGACAAACATTGGTTTTGTCAACCCTAAAGGAAAAAAGTAGCTCACTCTCCCCCCCCAGCTGCTGGTGGTATGACATTGAGCAAGGAAGAAGGAGGCTACTGAAGAAGATAGGACATTGCTGTCCCAGAACAGGAAGGGTGAGAGTTGTAAGGAGAGGAGAGAGTAAGCATACAGAGAAACAGGAGAGGAGACACAAAATAAGACATGATAGGTGTGGTGCAGTGCAATGGCTGTGGGGCGGCAGTGTTACGGGAGACATTCTGGAGGCTGCGATGCTGCCCTATTTGCAGGCACCTCTCTGGTCTGAGAGAGGAGGTTGCCTGTCTCCAGGCTGACCTGGCTAGGATTCGTGAAACCTCCTCCCCCACCCAGGGATCACCAGGGCCAATGCCACTACCTCAAAGGTTGCGATGAAAGAGGAGAGGCTGGACCAGGGTGGGCTCAGGGAGGGAGATGGTGGTGGAACAGAGTTGCATCCCTCCAGCTGTACCTCTCCACAATTCATTCACTCTTAATAGCTTGGAAGAAGACACCAGGAGAAAGGACTGCTGTGGGACTGGACTTCTCTGCTGGGACTAAAGAAGAAGAACTTTTGTACTTGGACCTTTAATTTAGGGTAAAAAAAAAACTAACAAACAAAACAAAAAAAGTGTGTGTTTGTCTGGGTTAACTGAACTGAATGGGTATCTGAACAGTTATCTAGGTGTAAATCTCAGGTGATTGAAAGGACTTAATAGCTGTGAGGTTTAAATTACTTGTAGAAAGATCTAGTAAGTAGGGGGAGTGGCTTAGCTAGAAGGAAGCTACATTTAAAGACTGCCTTAGAAAGATTCTACTAATACCTTGGCAGAAGACTCTAGGAGAAAGGACTGCTGTGTGACTGGACTTCTCTACCTGGACTATATTGCCCTCCTTCCCTCCCCTCCACCCAAAGCTAGTTCTATTTTTATAGGCACAGGATTTTACTGACAACAGGAACTTCCTGTTTGGGAGCAGGAAGTGAGTGATCACAGAACCACCAAAGACCCACCATCCTAGAAGGGCAAGAGTAGCTCGCCAGCCCCCTCTAGCTGCTGGAGGTCTGCCTCTGAGCAAGTAAGTGGTCTACTGAGAAATATAGGATATTCTTGTCTCAGAACAGGACAATCAGGAGCTTAAAGGGCACACAGGCAGAAAGTAAGGAGAGAGAGAAAAAGAAAATAGAGGAAAGAGTAAGGATTGCAAACAGTTAAGGGCCAGAAATAAGACATGATTGAGTGGTGCAGTGCAGTGGCTGTGGAGCAGCAGTCTTCCGGGAGGACGTTCTGGAGGATGTGGTGTTGTCCCATCTGCAGGCACCTCTCTGGGCTGAGGGAGGAGGTTGCTTATCTCCAGGCTGAGTTGGCCAGGATTTGTGGGACCTCCTCTTCCATCCAGGGACCACCAGTGCCACTGCCGTTGCCTCAGAGGTTGCCAAGAAAGAGGAGTGGTTGGACCACAGTGGGCTCAGGGAGGGTGAGGGTGGTGGAACAGAGGTGCATCCCTCCAGGTGTACCTCTCCACAATTCCTATGCCATTCTGGCAAAGTGTGGTTCCTCTATGGAGGCACCAGCTGTGGAGACCAAGGAGGATGCTGGGAACCTCCGCAAAGGAGACCCACAGGAGGGTGGCAGGGGATCCTGCAGGGGAAGGAAACAACTCCTGGTGGGGGACTCCATTGTTAGGAAGGTAGAACTGGGGAGGAAGGGAGAGAGGTAAGGTGCCTACCTGGCGCCATGGCTTGAGGACAGGGAGCGAATCCACAGGATTGCGGAGCAGCTGCACAGGGAGGGAGCTGGATGTCATTGTCCACCTAGGGACAAATGACCTGGCTAAGAAAGTTAGAGAAGTGCAGGAAGAGTTTATTAGGTGGGGAGGGCGCCTAGTCAAGTAGCATGGACGGTAACCTTCTCGGAGGTGCTTCCCATCTATGGCGTAGGAGAGGCTAGGGTGTTCTGCACCATGGGATTCAATCAGTGGTTGAAAAACTGGTGTGGAGCTCAGGGATTTGGCTTCTTTGGGGACTGGGGGTCCACCTAGAGTGATGCAAGCCAACACTGGCATGATGGGCTGCATCTGTCCAGCAGGGGAACCAGGATCCTAGGTGATAGGTTTAAATGCTTCATTGGCAAGCTTTTAAACTAGCCAAGGGGGGAGGCACTGGAAAGGAGTAAGGAAATCCTAGCCTTCCCAAATAATCACAGTAGTAAGTGTGGAAAACACCAACACAGAGGTGTCGATAGGGAGAAGGGCAGGGGTAAATGGAGAAAGTGACAAAGGCAAGAAGGACAGGGATGGGGCAAAAGGGAGAGGCCATCAGGAAATGGAGGTAATGAGTACCAATGCCGTAGTCTGGGCAACAAGCTCCTGAGCTGGTGGCCTTGATGGAAGAGGGATGCCTGGATATCATAGAGTCACAGAAACATGGTACACAGAGAACCATGACTGGGATGTTAAATATACCAGGGTACATAACCTACAGGAGAGACAGGCAGAGGAGAATAGGGGGAGGAGTAGCTCTCTATGTAAAGGAAGGGATAAAAGCAACTGAACAAAAGAGTAAACAGGGAGGAGAGGAGGCCCTCTGGGTCACCTTGGAGACTGGAAAGGGCAACACAATCCGCACAGGGGTTGTGTACAGACCCCCATGTCAGGGGGATGGAATGGACAAGGATATGATAGAAGGCATTCTTAGAATGGCAGAGAAATGGGAGATACTGTTGATGGGAGACCTGAATATGCCAGAGGTTAACTGGAGCACATTTGCTGCAGCCACATCCAAGAGCAGGGCCATTCTTGATGCCCTACAGGTGGCAGGCCTCAGACAGCTAGTTTCGGAACCCACTCGTGAGGAGCAATCTTAGACCTTGTACTCTCAAGCAGAGGGCGTGAGAGATCTCAGATCTAGAAGTGGGTTGCCATCTGGGAACAAGTGACCAGCAAACAGTGTGGTTCATGTTAAACTCAGCTACAGAGTCAAGTCATACAAAGTGAGGGTACTGGACTTCAGAGGCTGACTTTGGCAAGATGGAGAGTGCCTCAGAAAGCACTAGCAAACAGGCTAGAAGGAAGTGTGGAGCAACAATGGGGAATCATCAAAACTGCCATCACAGAGGCAACAAGCCTTTGTGTGAAACAAATAAATCAAATGAAAGAAAAGCCACTATGGTTCTCAAAAGAGGTGGCTGTGAAAGTCAGGAAGAAAAGACAGCATTCCGGAAGTATATGAAACACAGAAGGAGCAGGACAGAGGCTGTACCAGTTAAGGCAGAAGGAAGCAGGGAGGGAAGTCAGAATAGCAAAGGCCCAAACTGAGGAAAAGATAGCCAACTCTAGTTGGAAGGGATAAAACCTTTATAGGTACATCAGCGGTAGAAAGACAAAAGAGAGGGATAGTGAGGCTGAATGGAATGAACGGTGGGTGGGCAGAGGGGGACAGTGAAAATCAGGATACTGAAAGAATATTTCTGCTCAGTATTCACAAAGAGGAGGGAAGTGCCTAATCCAATTAACAAGAAGCACTCTTGATAAGGGGGTCAATCCCAGTCCTTTAGAAAAATAGAAACATAGAATTTGACGGCAGATAAGGACCACATGGCCCACCTAGTCTGCCCATTTTCCTACCTGATGGATAAGCTGCAGATCCTAGTTAACCAGCAGCCTACTTCTTCCTACCCCCACCCCTAGAATTGCCTTTTATGACTGTCCCATGATGCTTGAATTCCACCACTGTTTGTGACTCCACAACCTCCTCTGGAAGGCCGCCCATACATCCACCACCCTCTCTGTAAAATACTTCCTTAAATTACCCTGAGCTGCCCCCTATCTTCTTCAAATTGTGCCCCTTTGTTCTTGCACACCTTTTTTTGAAAGATGCTACCTCTTGACTTTGTTGATTCCCTTGAGGAACTTGAAAGTTTCTCATCATGTCCCCTCTCCTCCTTTCCTCGAGGCTATACATATTAAGCTCTTAAGTCTCTCTTCATATGTCTTCCGGTGCAGACCTGCACCATTTTAGTTGCCCTCCTCTGGACAGCTTCCATCCTGTCTATGTCTTTGTGGAGATTGGGTCTCCAGAACTGCATGAGTACTCCAGATGGGGTCTCACTAGCTGTCTGTACAGAGGGATAATAACTTCCTGTTTTCTACTGGTGATGCCTCTCCTATGCATCCCAGTATCCCCAACCCTCCTTGCTGCCCTCTCACATTGCTTGCCCACCTTTAGGTCATCTGATATGACTTCCCATGTCCCTTTCCATTTTGTTGTTGTTAGTATCTCACCCCCATTGTTACTCTTCCCTGGGTTTTTGTTTCAGGTGCATTACCTTGCACTTAGCATTGAATCTAAGCTGCCATACATTTGACCATTCCTCTAACCTTCAAGTCCCTTCTCATCCTTTCCACTCCACCTTGTGCATCAACTCTGTTGCAGATCTTTGTGTCATCTGCAAAGAGACATACTTTTCCTTCCAGTCCTCTGCAATGTCACTTATAAAGACATTGAAGAGGACTGGTCCTCATCTGAACCCTGGGTACCCCTACCACATCCCCTTTTTTCAGAGTGGACTCCATTTACTATTACTCTCTGTGTCCTACTCTCCAGCCAATTCTTTACCCAGGCTGTCATCTTGGGACCCACTCCCAGGCTGGCTAACTTGTATATTAATCTTTTGTGTGGGACTGTGTCAAATGCCTTGCTAAAGTCTAGGTAGGCCATGTCCACAGCCCCTCCCTGATCAACTACTTTGGTCACCCAGTCAAAGAAATCTATCAGATTTGTCTGGCATGACCTTCCCGCTGTGAATCTATGCTGCCTTGGGTCCATTGCCCCTCTGGCCTCTAGATATTTAACAATTCTTTCCTTCAGAAGTGATTCCATCATTTTCCCTACCACTGAGGTTAAACTAACAGGTCTGTAGTTTCCTGCTTCTGCCTTGCTCCCACTTTGTGAAGAGGAATCACATCTGCCCTCCTCCAGTCCTCGGTACCACCCCATCCTCCCATGATTTGTTAAAGAGGGTAGTCAGTGGTGTCACTAGTTCTACCCTTAGTTCTTTTAGAATTCTGGGATGAATCCCATCAGGCCCCATTGCTTTGTCCACCTTCAGTTTTAAGAGTTCTTCAGAACCCTTTCTTCTGTAAATGGGCTGGTATCAACTTCTGTATCCAGAGTGTTTCTACTGTTTGTTTTAGGTACCTCCCTCTCATTTGTAAATACTGAGCAAAATATTTGTTTAGTATCTCTGCCTTTTCACAGACACCCTCTGTCCACCCTCCCTCCCTTTATTAAGCCTCACTATCCCTCCCTTGGTCTTCCTTCGCTCCCTGATGTACCTATAAAGGTTTATCCCCTTCTTAACTGAGTTGGCTGTCTTTTCCTTGGTTTGGGCCTTTGCTGTTCTGACTGCCTTCCCAGCTTCCTTTTACTTTAACTGATACAGTTCTCTGTCCTGTTCCTTCTGTGATTCCTTGTACTTCCTGAATGCTTTCTTTTTCTCTTGAACCTTCACTGCCACTTCCTTTGAGAACCATAGTGGTTTCTTACCTCATTTAATTTTGTTTATTTGCTTTACACAAAGGCTTGATACCTCTGTGATGGCAGTTTTTATTATTCACCACTGTTCTTCCACCCCTCCTTCCTGCCCATTTGCTAGTGCATTCCTTAGGCACTCACCCATTTTGACAAAGTCAGCCCTCCTAAAATCCAGTACCTTTGTCTTTGTATGGCTTGACTCTATTGCTGTGTTTATTGAACCATACTGTTCGATGGTCGCTAGTTCCCAGATGGCTACCCACTTTACATCTGTGATCCTCTCTTCATCTCCATTTGAGAGAACCAGGTCTAAGATTGCTCCTCTCAAGTGGGCTCCAATACTAGTTGTCTAAGGCATGCCCCTGTAGGGCATCTAGAATAACCCACTCTTAGAAGTGGCTGCTGCAACTGCACTCCAGTTAACATCTGGCATATTCAGATCGCCCATCAGCAATATCTCCCCTTTTTCTGCCATTCTAAGTATATTTTCTATCATTTCCTTGTCCATTTCCTCCCCCTGAGAAGGGGGTCTGTATACAACCCCTGTGCGTAGAAAGGGTTCTGCAAGAACTCCTAAAACTGAAGGTGGACAAAGCAATGGGTCCTGATGGAATTCACCCCAGAATTCTAAAAGAATTAAGGGAGGAACTAGTGAAACCACTGCCTACTCTTTTTAATAAATCATGGGAGGATGGTGTGATACCCGAGGACTGGAGGAAGGTGGATGTGATTCCCCTTCACAAAAGTGGGACCAAGACAGAGGCAGGAAACTACAGACCTGTCAGTCTGACCTCTGTGGTAGGGAAAGTGATGGAGTCACTTCTGAAGGAAAGAATAGTTGAGTACCTAGAGGCCAGTGGAGCACAGGACCCAAGGCAGCATGGGTTCACAGCGGGAAGGTCATGTCAGGTGAATCTAATAGATTTCTTTGACTGGGTGACCAAAGTAGTAGACCAAGGAGGGCTGTGGACATGGCCTACCTAGACTTTAGCAAAGCATTTGACACAGTCCCACACAAAAGATTAATAGTCAAATTAACCAGCCTGGGAGTGGGTCCCAGGATGGTAGCCTGGGTAAAACATTGGCTGCACAACAGGACACAGAAGGTAATTGTAAATGGAGTCCTCTCTGAAGAAAGAGGGGTCACTAGTGGGGTACCACAGGGTTCAGTATTGGGTTCAGTCCTTTTTAATGTCTTCATCAGTGACATTGCAGAGGGACTGGAAGGAAAAGTATGCCTTTTTGCAGATGACACAAAGATCTGCAACATGACTGATACACAAGGAGGCATGGAAAGGATGAAAAGGGACTTGGCAAGGTTGGAGGAATGGTCAGAAGTATGGCAGCTAGGATTCAATGCAAAGAAGTGCAAAATAATGCACCTGGGAAACAAGAACCCAGGGGAAGAATACACAATGGGTGGGGAGGTAGTAACAACAACAAAAAAGGAAAGGGACCTGGGGTAATCATATCAGATGACCTTAAGGTTAGCAAGCAATGTGAGAAGGCAGTAGGGAGGGCTGGGGGTATACTGGGATGTATAGGGAGAGGCATCAGCAGCAGAAAACAGGAAGTTGTTATCCCTCTGTACAGACAGTTGGTGAGGCCCCATCTGCAGTACTGTGTCCAGTTCTGGAGATCCCATCTCCACAAGGACATAGACAGGATAGAGGTAGTCCAGAGGAGGGCAACTAAAATGGTGCAGGGTCTGCAAGAGAAGCCGTATGAGGAGAGACTATAGGAGCTTAATATGTATACCCTTGAGGAAAGAAGGGAGAGTGGGGACATGATAGAAACTTTTAAGTACCTCAGTGGAATCAACAAAGTCCAAGAGGGTAGCATCTTTCAGAAAAAGAGACTTGCAAGAACAAGGGACACAATTTAAAGATAGAAGGAGGGTGGTTCAGGGGCAATGTGAGGAAGTATTATTTCACAGAGAGGGTAGTGGATGCATGGAACAGCCTTCCTGAGGAGGTTGTGGGCTCTAAAACCATGGGAGAATTCAAGAATGCATGTGACAGACATAAGGCAATTCTTGTGGGGGGAAGGAAGAAATAGGCTGTTGGTTAACTGGGATCTGTGGCCTATCCTGTAGGTAGGGAAATGGGCAGACTAGATGGGCCAAGCAGTCCTTATCTACCGTCAAAGTCTATATTTCTATGTTTCTGGTGGATAGTGGTTCCTCTATGGAGGCACCTGCAGTGGAGACCAAGGAGGATGCTGGAAACCTTTACAAAGGAGACCCACAGGAGAGTGGCATGGGACCCTACAGGGGAAGGAAACAACTCCTGGTGGGGTACTCAATCATTAGGGGGGTAAAAATGGGGGAGGAAGGGGAGAGGGAGGTAAGGTGCCTTCCTGGCGCCAAGGCTTGGAGGGACAGGAAGCGAATCCTCAGGATCATGGGAGGAGCTGCATGAGGGAGAGAGCTGGATGTCATTGTCCACCTAGGGACAAATGACCTGGCTAGGAATGGGATCAGAGCAGTGCAAGAGGAGTTTGTAGAGTTAGGGAGGGGCCTTAGACAAGTAGCGCATACGGTAACCTTCTCGGAGGTGCTGCCTGTCTATGGCAAGGGTGATGCTAGGGCATTCCTCACCAGGGAATTCAATGAGTGGTTGAAAAACTGGTGTGGAGCTCAGGGTTTTGGCTTCATTAGGGACTGGGGAGCCACCTGGAGGGATGCAGACCTATACTGGTGCGATGGACTTCATCTGTCCGGGGAGCCAGAATCCTAGGTGAGAGGTTTAAATGCTTCATTGGCAAGCATTTAAACTAGCCAAGGGGGGAGGCACTGAAAGGAACAGGGAAATCCCAGCCTCCCCCCACAAAACATGGTAATTAGTGAGGTAAACACCAAGTTAGAGAAGTTATTACGGAGCAGGACAGAGGTAAATGTAAAAAAAGGCAAAGGCAGTAAGGACAGAAATGGGGCTAAAAGGGGTAAGGCTATCAAAAAGTGGAGGGTGATGAGTACCAATGCCCGTAGTCTGTGTAACAAGCTCCCTGAACTAGTGGCCTTGATGGAAGAGGGTTGCCTGGATATTGTGGCAGTCGCAGAAACATGGTACACAGAGAACCATGACTGGGATGTCAACATACCAGGATACACAATCTACAGGAGGGACAGGGAGGGTAAAAGAGGAGGAGGAGTAACTCTCTATGTAAAGGAAGGGATCAAAGCAACAGAACTAAAGAGTAAACAGGGAGCAGATGAGGCCCTCTGGGTCACCCCGGAGACAGAAAATGGCACCACAATCCGCATGGGGGTTGTATACAGACCCCCATCTCAGGGGGAGGAAATGGACAAGGAAATTATAGAAGGCTTCCTTAGAATGGCAGAAAAACATAGAAACATAGAAACATAGAAGTTGACGGCAGATAAGGACCGCAAGGCCCATCCAGTCTGCCCATTTCTTTTTCTACCTTATAAATGTGCCATCGGCCTTTGCTATGTCAGTGACCTATCTATTCATAGTCATTTGTATTGCTCCCTTATGCCTATCCCATGCCTGTTTGAAGCCCTGCACTGTATTCATAGCCACTACTTCTTAAAAGGGGAAATATTGTTGATGGGGGACCTGAATATGCCAGATGTTAACTGAAGCACCTTTGCTGCAGGCACATCCAAGAGCAGGGTCATTCTTGATGCCCTACAGGGGGCATGCCTCAGACAGCTAGTATTGGAACCCACTCGGGAGGCAGCAATCTTAGACCTGGTACTTTCAAATGGGGATGGAGAAAGAATCTCAGATTTAGAAGTGGGTAGCCATCTGGGAACAAGCGACCACCAAACAGTGTGGTTCACGATAAACACAGCCGTACAATCAAGCCATACAAAAGCAAGAGCATTGGACTTTAGGAGGGCTGCCTTTGGGAAAATGAGAGAGTGCCTCAGATAAGCACTAGCAAACAGGCAAGAAAGAGGGGTGGAGGAACAATGGGGAGTGATCAAAACAGCCATCACAGAGGCAACAAGTCTTTGTGTAAAGCAAATCAACAAAACACAATGAAGGAAAAAAACGCTATGGTTCTCAAAAGAGGTGCAGGGAAGGTTAAGGAGAAAAGGATAGCATTCAAGAAATATAAGGAAACACAGAAGGAGCAGGACAGAGAACTTTATCAGTTAAAGCAGAAAGAGGCTGGGAAAGCAGTCAGAATAGCAAAGGCACAAACCGAGGAAAGGATAGCCAAATGTGTTAAGAAGGGGGATAAGACCTTTTATAGGTACATTAGGGAGCAAAGAAAGAGCAAAGGAGGGATACTGAGGCTTAATAAAGGGGAGGGAATGTGGGTAGAGGGTGACAGTGAAAAAGCAGGGATACTGAACGAATATTTCTGCTCAGTATTCACAAAGGAAGAGTAGGGGAAGGTACCTAAACCAAACAAAAGAAACACTCTGAAGACGGGGGTCGATACCAGTCCATTTACAGAAGAAAGGGTTCTGAAAGAACTAATAAAATTGAAGGTGGACAAAGCAATGGAGCCTGATGGGATTCATCCAATAATTCTAAAGGAACTAAGGGTAGAACTAGTGACACCGCTGACTACTCTAACAAATCATGGGAGGATGGGGTGGTACCTGAGGACTGGAGGAGGGCAGATGTGATCCCTCTTCACAAAAGTGGGAGCAGGACAGAGGCAGGAAACTACAGACCAGTTAGTTTGACCTCAGTGGTAGGGAAAATGATGGAATCACTTCTGAAGGAAAGAATTGTTGAGTACCTAGAGGCCAGTGGGCACAGGACCCAAGGCAGCATGGATTTATGATGGGAAGGTCGTGTCAGACGAATCTAATAGATTTCTTTGACTGGGTGACCAAAGTAGTAGACCAGGGAGGGGCTGTGGACATGGCCTACCTAGATTTTCGCACGGCATTTGATACAGTCCCACACAAAAGATTAATACACAAGTTAGCCAGCTTTGGAGTGGGTCCCAAGGTGGTAGCCTGGATAAAAAATTGGCTAAACAACAGAACGCAAAGGGTAGTAGTAAATGGAGTACACAGTGAAGAAAGGAGGGTTACTAGCGGGGTACCGCAGGGTTCAGTACTGGGACCGGTCCTTTTTAATGTCTTTAAGTGACATTGCAGAGGAACTGGAAGGAAAGGTATGTCTCTTTGCAGACGACACAAAGATCAGCAACAGGGTTGATACACAAGATGGAGTGGAAAGGATGAGAGGGACTTGGCAAGGTTGGAGGAATGGTCAATGTATGGCAGCTCAGATTCAATGCAAAGAAGTGCAAGGTAATGCACATGGGAAACAAAAACCCAGGGGAAGAGTACACAATGGGGGGTGAGATACTGACAACAGTAAAAATGGAAAGGGACCTGGGGGTAATTATATCAGATGACCTAAAGGTGGGCAAGCAATGTGAGAAGGCAGTAAGGAAGGCTGGGGGGATACTGGGATGCATAGGAAGAGGCATCAATGGTAGAAAACAGGAAGCTGTTATCCTTCTGTACAGACAGTTGGTGAGACCCCATCTGGAGTACTGTGTGCAGTTCTGGAGACCCCATCTCCGCAAAGACATAGACAGAGTAGAGGCTGTCCAGAGGAGGGCAACCAAAATGGTGCAGGGTCTGCACCAGCAGACATACGAAGAAAGACTAAAGGAGCTTAATATATATATCCTTGAGGAAAGAAGGGAGAGAGGGGACATGATCGAAACTTTCAAGTACCTCAAGGGAATCAACAAGTCAAGAGGGTAGCATCTTTCAGAAAAAGAGATGTGCAAGAACAAGGGGGCACAATTTGAAGATAGAGGGGGGGACGGCTCAGAAGTAATGTGAGGAAGTATTTTTTCACAGAGAGGGTTGTGGATGCATGAAACAGCCTCCCTGAGGAGGTCGTGGAGTCAAGAACAGTGGGGGAATTCAAGAATGCATGGGATAGACATAAGGCAGTCCTAGTGGGGGTTAGGAAGATGTAAGCTGTTGGTTAACTAGGATCTGCAGCTTATCTGTTAGGTAGGAAAATGGGCAGACTAGGTGGGCCAAGCAGTCCTTATCTGCCGTCAAATTCTATGTTTCTATGACTATCCATGAAGGATTGTGGACAAATGGAAATCTTTTAACCATGTCCAGGACCTAGCCAGGCAGAAGGGAGTTCATTGTGTATTGGTGCCTCCTGCGGTGCTTTGGCTTTTGGTGGTGGGTTGTACTGAGGTATTTAATGAGCCGAAAGGAGCCTATCATTTCTTGCAGAAATTGAATTATGCTCCAGGCCCTTCCTCTTCAGGAAACCCTCTGCCCCCCTTCTCACCTAAACTGCAGTGTTCCTCTCCTCCTCTGAGAGTTAAAGACTTTCCAGCCTCTGCGTCTGTTGACGATAGACCTGGTCCCCTCAGGAAAAGAGTGGATCAAGAGCCCATGGAGACTGACCATACAAACACTGGAGGAAATGGTTTGAAATGAGGATTGCTGCCGCTACTTCAGTGGAGTCTCACTGACTTGTCTAGCTGAGTTGAACCAGCTGGTTGGCTACTCAGGGGTTGGTAGGGGGAGGCTACAACCACTGCTACCTGTAACAACTTGCCTGAACTGACCGGAGGACTTATTTTTAAGCCAGGTTCCCTTCCCCTTCACTTCTTCCTAGATGTCTGATCTCAGTTGTTTCTGTCCTTTTCCCTCTTGGTATATACCCTTTCTACTTTAGTGTCAGGACTTCCCTTAACAGGGCAAACCTCTCATGACGAGACTGTTTCAGTAAAGAAAGTTTTATTCCAAAACAGGGACCGAATGGAGGTGCTAGTCTGTTATGATTTTGCCAGCATTATTACTGATTGGTAATAAATGGATAAGCCTCAATAATACCATACGAAGTTATACAAAGATGTCCCAGAAATACATCACTATCTCAATAATACTATCCTGAAAAGTGATTATACTATCATTTTTGCTGATAATACTACAGTTCAAATGTCATCTCCAACTGTAGTATAATTAATGGATCCATATATTACAAAAATAACAGAAAGATAAGTGTTTTACAAGCCAGTAATACCATCTCGAGCGTTTGGGGACTTTAGGACATCGCGAGCAAATCTGTCAAGGTTCCATGTCCCCAAAACCTCTCGATGGTATTACTGCCTTGTAATGCACGCTTATCAATCTATTATTCTATTTGTTTTATTCATGATATCCTTGGAATAAACCAGAAGCTGATTTATTTATCAGGGGTTAGCTGAGCAGAATGGGACCCCAGGCATCTGTAAGTTGCTTGTCTTTTAAGTTGTTTGGAGGCTTTCTTTTGAAGCTGGGCTCCCCTCCCCTTCTCTTACCCCCAGGATTTGCTTTCATTTGTTTCTCTTGAAAATAATCGCTCTGCATTTATATAGGGTGTTTGCAGCAGGACTGATACCCCAGTTTGGGATTGATTGTATCAAGCTGAACAAAGCAAAAAAGACACATGTTGGCGATATGGAGGAGCTTGTTTTATAGTTTGTTTTTGTTATTTATTATCATTGTTACCTTCTTACACATAGCAATGCTTTAGCAAATATGGTACTAACATCTCGTGGCCATTGTTGGTTAATACAATATTTTGTTGATATTGGTTGCGATCTTCCATGGGGTTATATTTTATGAATGGGGATGACTTAGCCCTCTTTTTGTTAGTGTACCTGTGGCAGTGAGGATTGCGGGTGCACTGATAAACGGGGTGAATGTCTGCCACCAGGTTCCCTCTAGGGATGGTAAGGGGTGTCCTTGAGGTTCCTCAGGGAAGCCCAGCTTCCTTTCAGGGCCTTACTGGGGTGCCCCCTTTCTTTTTTACTTCTTTACAGGGGATGTATGACCAAGGTTTGTTAGGCAGGGGTCATGGTATACGGCGTATTTTGGGCAAGTCCAGGAGGGCCTGGGGCAGTTACTGGAACTTTTTGTATTTTTTAACATTTACCCATCTGAAGAGAGGGGAGGCGAGGGGTGATCTAGGGTCCACTACTCCTCACTGCTCTTGTTTATTTGTGTCTTCTTAGTGATATGTGGGTGTACATGCTGGAGCAGGGGGGTGTGAGGGTCTATGGGGGAGGTTCCACAGACGGAGTCTCAGTGGCCACCTTTATATTGCCAGACTGTGTCTATATATATATATATATATATATATATATATATATATAAGGTTGTTCTTTGATGTTAGAGGGTGGAAGACAGGGAGGGAGGTATGGTTGTTGGTTAGAGTTCCTTTTTCTATTCACTAGAGAACTGGATATGGTATGGAGTCTAGACTCTGGCAGGAGGGGGCATGGGGGTTCTTGGGGCCTGTTGAGTCTTATTATGCCTTACAAAGTTATCGGCTGGAATGTTAGGGGATTCAGCAGTTCTGTGAAGTGGAAACGTGTGCTTATGCACCTTATGAGGTTGGGTGGGCAGATTATCTTTTTACATTAATCCTACTTACTTAAAAAGGAAGTAGAGAAATTGGGGAGTCTGTGGGGAGGCCAGTTGTTTGCCTCATTTTATTCTTCTAAGAAAAGAGGGGGTCATTTTATGTCATTGATCAGTAAATTGGGTGGCGGGACAAGTCTGAAGGGAAAAGGCGGGGCATTTGGTTTTGGTGCCAGGTAATCTGGATGGTAGGTCCATGGTGCTCGAGGCGCTTTATGCCCCCAATGCTGACGAGCCCCAGTTTTTTCATGATCTCTCCCAGCAGTCATTGGAAATGGGATCCCATTCTGTGTTGTTGGGAGGGGACATGAATCAGGTCCTTGATTGTCTTTGTGATAGAAGCACCCCACACACACACACACACACACACACACACAAACACCACACAGACACACACACTCAAGGTGATCCTCGCAGGATCAAGGGCATTGAAATTATTAGTTGCAGAGCACGGGCTTGCAGATGTTTGGAGATTGGAAAATCCCATTGCTAGGGACTGTACATTTTATTCTGCCCCTCACAATGTGTATAGTCAAATAGATTTGATTTTGGCTTCAGGTGAAGTACAGCAAGGGGCCATCCATTCTTCTATAGAGCCGATTATAATCTCTGATCACTCTCCAGTAACTTATTTGTTTAGTTTGGGTGCAACATCCGATTTGAACAAGCGATGGAGGTGCAAGGCTGTCTTTGCAGGGATGAACATTTTAGAGTGGATCTGTCAGGAAGTCCAGCTCTATTTGGAGGCTAATAATCTGGGGGAGAGTGCCCCTCAGTGGATTTGGGAGGGGTTAAAAGCTTATGTTTGGGGTAGGATCATTGCCTACACTGCCCATGGGCAAGAGATGTGGGAGCTAGAGGAGAAGTTGGTTTCTCTTCAACTCTGGCATAAAGCAGGAGATTCTTCTCCTCTTCTGTTACATGAGATGTGTTCTTTGCAAAAAAATGTAATATTTTAAATCCGCAACAAACGGAGTATGAGTTGCATAAAACACGTCATGTTTTTTGGGAGTGGGAGAAAAGACAGGGCGCTTGTTGGTGTATCACTTAAAGAAAAGAGTAGAGGAGACAAAGATACCAGGCATTAGAGTGGGACGCCATTTAGTAAAGGATCCAACTGGGGTTGATAGGGCCTTTCAGAATTATTGTAAGAGCGTGCATGCCTCTCGGTTGGAAGGGACAAAAGATTACGATTCTTTTCTTGAAGAGTTTTTACTTGATCTCTCCCTTCCTCAGTTACCTGCGGTACAGGTAGCAGAACTGGAGAGCCTGATTACTTGTGGTGAGGTCACAGAAGCCATTGGAAAGCTGGCAACTGGGATGGATCCAGGCTGGATGGGTTTCCGGTGGAAATTTATCAGTTGCTGGTGGACTTGGTTGCCCCTCCTCTTGTCTCTGCCCTCCAGGAGGCATGGGAGATGGCTGCTTTACCTCAAATTTTGACAGAAGTTACGATAATTGTCTTGCCCAACAAAGGTAAGGATCTGTGTCAGTGCTCCGGCTGCTGCCCTATTTTGATCTTAATTGTGGACTATAAGATATTGACCAAGGTCCTGGTGGCTTGCCTGACTAAACTGTTGCTGAATTTCATATCTTCTGATCAGGTGGGGGGGTTGATAGGGAGGGATGGTATGGACCACCTCTGTAGGTTGGTTAACCTGATGTGGGTGGTGGGCTCTTCTTCAGAACCAGTGGTGGCGGTAGCACTTGACACAGAGAAAATGTTTAACTCTGTCAAGTGGCCTTATTTGTTGTCTGTCCTCTGTACTTTTGGGTTTGGCGAGGGATTTCTGCAGTGGATAGGCACCGTTTATTCATCACCTGAGGCCTCTGTTTTGACTAATGGCCATCTCTCTTCTAGTTTCTTGCTGGGTAGGGGCACACAGCAGGGGTGTCATCTGTCCCCAGCACTATTCCTCCTAGCGATTGCGCCTCTGGCACAAGCTATTCATGGGTTTTCATCTGCCATTCAGGGAGTGGAAGTGGGCAAGAATAGTTTTAAATCTATGCTCTTTGCTGAGGAAATTTTGTTGACTTTGAGACAACCTTCCACATCGCTCCCAGCCCTAATGAATTTACTAAACAAATCTGCAGAGCTCTTGGGCCTGTGCAACAAATGGGGCAAAACAGAGGTGTTTTCCCTTAACTCCAGTTATAAAGACCTCACCCTCCCAGTTCAGGGCCTTGCTTGGGATGATAAACCAGTTCAGTATCTAGTTATCCTTGTCTCCTCCAACTGGGAGGAATGGGCATCCCTCAATTTTGACCCCATGTTGGTTTCTTTAAGGAATGAGGTGGTACCGTGGAATAACTTGCACCTATCACTCTGGGACAAGTCTCAGGCCCTGCAGATGATGGTGCTTCCTAGGGTATTATACATCCTGCGCTATCTCTGTCTTCCAATTCCTGAATCTATATGGAGAGCTCTCAATCATCTAGTGAGGGATTTACTTTGGGAGGGAAACAAGCCTTGGCTATCCTTCTTGAAACTGATCAGCCCTTGGATGAAAGGCAGGCTTCGGGCTGGCTTAAAGACTATTATATTGCCACTTGCATCAGGCAAGGCAAGGCAAGAAAAATTTTCATTTAAGAAACTCCCACTGGGCACCGAACATATTCAAATTTCATTTATACAAATCATAATAAATACATAAACAACATACTATAAACATAACATACAATATTCCAACAATTAAAACAAGATTTTATAAATACTACCCTCAACAGCAGCAACTAGAATCAAAATAATCACAAATTAATTTAAACCTAAAATTCTGAGACGAGGTGAGGGTTATAAAACGCAGTCCAGGAAGACCTGATTATACAGGAAGGCCTTGAGGTGGTCTTTGAATACCTCAACAGAAGGGGCCTTTCTAACAGCTGGAGAAAGTGAATTCCACAGGATGGGGGCAGAAACAATGAATGCTCTGCCACCTGCTGTTTTTAACCTTGTCCTGAGAATCACAAGGAGGCCCCTAGAGGAGGAGCGGAGGGAGCGGACCGAGACAGCAGGTGTAAGAAGGTCCTTCAGGCAACTAGGGCCCAGGTCATGTAGGGCCTTATGGGTGAGAAAACCCACCTTAAAGAGGACCCTCCACCTGACCGGCAGCCAGTGCAGTTGATGCAGCAGTGGAATGATGTGGCAATACTTAGGCTGTCCTGTCAGCAGCCTAGCTGCTGTGTTCTTCACCAGCTGCAGTCGGCACAGGGTACCCTCAGAGACTCTGAGATAGTCAAGCCTGGACATCACGAAGGCATGCACCAAGGTGGGTAGGTCCAGCGGCAGGTCTAGGGGCTTTATCCTGGCAATATTCCTAAGATGATAAAAACCAGTGTGGACAACGGACGCCACCTGAAACTCAAGTGTCAATCCACTGTCAAGAATAATGCCCAGAACATGCACCCTAGAGGAGGCCTTCAATGGTATAGAGCCAAGAAAAAGCCCTGTCTCTGCACCAGAGGCCAACCTATCATGCCCTCTGTTCGACTCTACCACCAGTACCTCCATCTTATCAGGGTTCAGTCGCAACTAGCTAGAGGCCATTCAGTCATTGATCTCAACGAGGTAGCTGTTAAGCACTTCCACTGCTCAAGATGTTCCAAAGGCAAAGGAAAGATACAGCTGGATATCATCAGCATAGCAATGAAAACCCAGACTGTACTTCCTAATGAGCTCACCAAGGGGCAGCATATACACAGCAAACATCGGCGACAAGACCGAACTCTGGGGAACTCCGCACAACAGAAGGCCAGAGGAGGAGGAGAAATTCCCCATCACTACTCTTTGCCCCCTGTTAGAGAGAAAAGATTCAAAACCAGCAGATAACAGTGCCGGCGAGACAGCAGAATTCCCTTAGGTGGTCCAGTAACACTCGATGGTCAACCATGTCAAATGCTGAAGAGAGATCGAGGAGAACCAGAATTGTCCTCTCCCCTCAATCTCTAGCCCTAAAGAAGTCATTATGAACCTGAACTAGCGCAGTCTCTGTGTTATGCCTCGCACAAATCCTAGACTGGAGTGGCTTGTACAGATCATGGGTCACAAGATGCTCCTCAAGCTGAAGCACCACCACCTTCTCCACAATCTTACCCAAAAATGGAAGATTGGAGATGGGACGGTAATTTGCCTTGACGTCAGGGTCCAATGATGATTTTTTCAGAAGCGGTCTCACCTATACCTCCTTCAAGACATTGGGAAAGCCCCCCTCTAACAAGGAACACTGGACAATCAAGGCTAACACCGGGCCAACAGAGTCAACATATCCCATTAAGAAACAAGTTGGTACCGGGTCCAGTTCATAAAAGGTGTGCCGAAGCCTGGAAGCAATCTCAGTGACCTCAGCCACCTCCACCAGTTTAAACTCACCCCAACTGGGTGGAGTGCTCTCCGGTCACCCAAGGTGACCACTGTCTGCCAAACTCTGGCCCGCTGGCGAATTCCCCTGCCTTATGGCAGACACCCTGTCTGAGAAGAACTGAGCAAACTCCTTGCATAATGCATTCGAAAAGGCTACCTTCGGCTGTAGACAGGAAGGATGGAGAAGCCTGTCCACAGTCTAAAAGAGCACAGTTGGTCAGTTCCTCCTGGAAGCAATCTCCCTGGACAGGAATTCTGCCTTCTTACTGTTGATTGCCCACTGACATGCGCCATAATGCACAGGTAGGGCCAGTTTGTCTACCTCCAGGCTGGACTTCCACCATCGGCGCTCTAATCTCTGACCCCAGGTCTTCATCGCCTTGAGTTCCCCATCATACCAAGGGGACCTCAAGTGAGAGGACCTGGGTCACACACAGACTGTTGCAAGGGAGTTGAGCGCACCAGAGAGCGCCTTATTATAGGCATCAACTGCTGCGCACATGCCCCCAACACATACACTGCCAACACTAGATAGGTCAGCCACTGCCAGAAAACCCTCCGGGGTCAACCTCCTCAAAGGGCGGTAGCTGACCATCTCTGCAGGGGAAGAGGGCTCTCAGGGGAGCCCCGAACAGGAACTTCACCATGCAGTGATCAGACCAAATGACCCAATCAACCCTGAGACTATCAATCTCAAGCCCCAGTGAGAACACCAGATCCAACATGTAGCCACCCTGATGGGTCGCTAATAAACTCCTTGCACAAGGCCCAGAGATGACATCATCTGGAAGAAGTTGTAACCAAGCCGAGAAGATTTGTTGTCAGCCCAAACATTGAAGTCTCCCAGCATTAAACATCTGGGGGCCTCCAATGTTTCACTGACAACAAAATTGGCCACCTCCTGCAGGAACTCTCCTGCCACCCCGGAAGGGGGGTACATCAGAAGGATCCGGAAACCTGCACCCGGACCCCCAAGGACGGCCACACATTCAAATGAATGTGGTGCTCTCACTGGGTGCAGGGTGAATCCTAACTCAGATCTGAAACAGATGGCTACCCTCCCCGCCCCTGCGTTCCACTCTGGGGCAGTGCACTATGGTATACCCGAGCGGGACGGCGGCCTCTAAAACCGGGCCAGCATCATTACCGATCCAGGTTTCTGTGATGCAAGCCAGATAGGCTGAAGAAACCAAGTCTGCTATAATTGCAGTCTTGTTTCTGATCAATCTGTCATTGCACATCCACATCAGATATTGGATGATGTGGTTTCATGTGGATCACTGTCAGGGTATGACTCACTAGGTTGCCTTAGAGAAAGCCTTGGTGGATGATTCCCCCTCCTGAAATGATTCTTTGGGATTCCAGTAAGATTCAAAGGGATTATCCCATTCATGGGTATATGCTGGACATTTGGAAAATTGCAAGGAAAGTTATATCTGCTTTGAGGCAGCTTCCAATTCAGTACTGGCCTATATGGGGCAATCTGAAGTTACAGATAGGAGGTCAGTCACTATGACTGAGGAATTGGGCAGAGGAGGGAATACATTGATTAGCTGACCTTTTACAAGTGGACTCTGTTCTGTATAAAAATGTTACCATTTTGAAAGTGTAGGCCTCACTCCTTTCATCTCACATGTGGAAGTATTTGCACATTCGCCATTTGGTGTCTTCCTACACCGGAGCACAAATGTGCCTGCCCAGAAGAGATATATGAGAAGATTTAATCAGGCTAGCAAGGGGCAGCCCCTGCCTCCCTTTTCCTTATGGGTTCAGGAAATTTCCTAAAACTGGTCAAATTTATGAGCAGTTACTTGAGCAATATGCTCCCTATCCTGTTAAGGTGCAACTGAAATGGGAGAAGTTATTGGGGTTTCAGCTCATGGAGGAGTATTGGCCAATATGTTGGGCTAATTCTTAAGGAGCAGGCAAGGATGTAGTGGGTCACCTGTTCCAATTGAAAACCCTCCACTTTTTGGTATCGGACTCCAGTTTTGCAGAAAAAGATGAATTCGGCAGACACTGATGATTGCTGGAGGTGTCTTCAAGCCGCAGGGTCCTTGCGCCACATAATTTGGGAATGCCCTAATTTGGTTTCTTGGTGGGAGCAGCTCAGAGTCAAAATTTAGCTAGTTTTAAGGGACCCCATCCCTTGGGATCCTACTGTGTTTGTACGGGTTTATGTGATAATGGTGATCGCCGATGTGCAATCACCATTAGGGCGAAGACATCAACAAAAAAATATTTCGGCGATGCAGTCTCCAACGCGCTGTAAAAGGGCACAGGGGACTTAACTTTTACTTGTGGCTCGTCCCCGCATCCCCCACAGGGGCTTCACTCACCTCACCCCCCTACTTAAGGATTCTCAACTCCAGGGTAGTGCATGTCGAGGGGGTGCAAAACAAAACAAAAATTGGGGGGGCTGAGTGCAACAAAAGGCACCCACACCCGAACCTGAACCAAGCTCCATACACGCCTGAGCCCTGAACCCACCCACCATGCTACAGGAGCAGCTCAACAGCTCACCGCAATGCTACCCCTCACAATCCCTCCCTCCTATCCCACCCCATGTGAAGTGTGCTCGCTCCCCCCACACACGTATACATGTAGCGACAGGATGTCACTATATTCATGCAACCCCCATCCAGTCGCCCTCCCTCCCTCGTCGCTGTGGTGCAAGGCACCGTGATTGAGTCACCATTTCGGTAGGTGCCCAATCACGGTCACCAAACTCACAGCCTACCGTTTGGACTAGGGAACACTAATAGGCTCCTGTGGCTTTCTAATCCACAGCGCCTATGACTAATGGCAACTGTGGTGAAGGCTAAATGGTTGATGTACAGGAAATGGAGAATGGATAGTGTTCCTACTGTGGGTGAATGGAAGGACAGTTTGCATAAACTCGCAGGATTGGAAAGATTGTCCTATTTGGCTGCAGGCAAATGGGACCTGTATGAGAAGGTATGGTCTCCATACCTTTCTTTGGGACCAGGGCCTGGTTAGGTTTTGTCAGGGGAACGATCTTATGGGGGTGAGTGGTAGTGGATGGGGGAGGCCCTATTGTCCTCCCTTCCTGTCCAACCTTTGGAAGCCTATTCATTTGTTGATTAGGTAGCCTGGATCCACACCAGCATTACTTCTCCAGTTCTTCGCCGTTTTTGATGCATTCTTTCTGTAGTTATTATATTTTATTCTTGTGGTTGTGTGTTAGTCTCCAGTCAGGCACTTTGCAGATACATGTACCCCCATTCATAGTATTACCCAATGGCTCTGTATTTAAACAAGATGGGGAACTTCAAGTAGGTATCAGCTTTGGGGCTTTTCTACTGTTTCATGTTATAAGAGCATAACTAAAGGGGAGGATTTATCATATCAGTGCTACTGTGGAATTTCTGTGTACAGGGGTTCTTTCTATATTGAAATTCTAGGTGGCTGATTGTCTTTACTTATCCCTTTTTGGTATATCCCTGACTGGACTATGTTATTGCTGCTGTTCTTATTGTTACAAACCATTTTAATAAACTATTAATAATAAAAAAAAAAATACTGGGACCAGCCCAGTGGCGCGGAGGGCTGAGGCACTGGGCGCCACACCTCGCACTACACTGGTGATCTGGGTTCGGGAATGGTCCTGGGCCACCAGGGATTGGATGGGGTGAAGAGGATTAAGCATCCCAATGGATGCTCTCCTCCTCCTGGGATGGGTTATTGGGTAGCACAAAGCACCCGTAGCTCCTCTGCCTGTGGTAACAAGGGCAGTAGGGGCACATGGCTCTCCGGAGTCAGGGAGGGGAGGACGCTGTTGGGCACTTGATGATGGCATGCATCAGCATGTCATTCATCTGGACGAACATCCTCTGCACTGGAATTCTCAGGGGATCGGGAGAAAATGGGGGAAAAATCTATACGCCCCAGCCGTAATGAGCAGTAAGAAAACCAGGGGGATCCTGCTGACAGGACCTGGTGGATGGAGTAGGAGGGGGGTATGAGGCCCCCTCTGAAGCCAAGAAGCCAGGCAAGTACAAAATAAAATACTGGCCTGAGCTTACTCAGCATTCC
Organism: Neoceratodus forsteri; assembly: GCA_016271365.2. Taxonomy (NCBI): domain Eukaryota; kingdom Metazoa; phylum Chordata; order Ceratodontiformes; family Ceratodontidae; genus Neoceratodus; species Neoceratodus forsteri. Next base: position 29,867,064 of record CM028137.1, on the reverse strand, counting down.
CTGATTGTACAGAGGATGGGATCCACTTCAAGACCCAGAATGGGCATCCAACTGGATGCCCACCTGTGTCCCTCAACTTGCCCCCATTCAGAAGCACCCCAGGGGGACAGGGCCACTGAAAGGTGCCCTGCAGAGGTATGCAGTTGTGCATACTGTGCACTGTGCACCTGCCTACTAGTGCAAGGCTACAGTATATAGGCTGGGTATGCACGGATTATGTGTACAAGGCCATTGATAGTCTCCATTGCCAGTTGCAGGGATCTTTAATTACTTGAGTCATTAATTACAAAAACAGTGATCAAAGCTGTCATTTTAACTATATAGTATGAGCAAATTAAAGGGATACTCATTATAAATCTAAGGATATCAGAAATATATTTTTGCTAAACAAGTTATGATGACATTTTTTTGCTCATTTAAAAATACTGCTGCTTTAAATTAAATATTATTAATGAAGTTGACCTAGACAATTAAAGGGCCACTTTAAAATTGCTACTGGCATTCATATTAGAAAATGTGCATGCCAAACATCAATTATGAAACTTGTTAGAAGGCAAAAGTTATCTATTTGAAAATATTATGCCAAATGTAAGTGTTGTGTATTATAACAAAATTGTTTCCTGCCCATGGTTCTGTAAGATTAATTAAATCCTTATTCATTAGGTTTAAATGACTGCATCGAGTGCCCAGAAGATGAATGGCCCAGTGAAAGACATGACAGGTCTATCCCCAAACCAACTGAGTTCCTCACATACGAAGAGCCACTCGGTGCATTCATGGCCACCATGGCTGCCTTCTTCTGGTTCATCACTACTTCAATATTGTGCATCTTCATCAAAAACCGGGACACTCCAATAGTCAAGGCCAACAACTGCGAACTCAGCTACCTTCTCCTACTCTCCCTCATGCTGTGCTTCCTCTGTTCCTTTATATTTATTGGTCAACCAACAAAAATGACATGCAGGCTTCGCCAAACATTCTTTGGTATAGTATTTTCTATTTGTGTCTCTTTAGTGCTGGCAAAGACCGTCACTGTGATCATTGCCTTCAACGCAAAGCAACCCAACAGCAAGTTAAAACGATGGGTAGGAAACAAGTTTCCTAATTGTTTAGTTCTTTTCTGCTCTCTAGTCCAAGTCATGATATGTAGTGTTTGGCTGACATTTTCTCCACCCCTCCTGGAGCTGAACACAAGATTGATAACAGAAAGGGTTGTATTAGAATGTAATGAAGGTCAGGCAGAATTTTTTTATTGCGTGCTGGGATACCTGGGGTTCCTGGCTTCTGTGAGTTTCATAGTAGCCTTCCTTGCAAGGACATTGCCCGACACCTTTAATGAGGCCAAATACATCACATTTAGTATGCTTATTTTTGTTAGTGTTTGGCTGGCCTTCATTCCAGCATATATCAGCACACAAGGTAAATACATTGTGGCTGTGGAGGTATTTGCCATTTTATCTTCTAGTGCGGGATTACTGAGCTGTATATTTTTTAACAAATGTTACATTATTTTGCTGAGGTCTGAAAAGAACTCCAGAAAATATGTAATAAGAACAGGGAGTCCCAGTAGTAAAACTCAAATGTAATAACAGGCTGTGGTTTTATTTAATATTCCTGTAGCATGGTTAAGAAACTTCAGATAACTTAAATAAAGTATATTGTAAAAATTACAGTGCCTCTTTCCTTTTCTTATTAATCAAAAAATTATAGGGCAAAGTTTAACACTGGTTCATCAAATTCAAAATGTTTTTGCAGTACTGTTAACTCTCTTTTGTCATCTAAAGGAAAGTCTTCTGTTCAGGTGGAAAAGGTGAATGATCAGGAGATAACTGATCCTTTTTCAATTTTTAATGTATTAAATGTTAAGTTTTCAGATTTACACGTTCGTCTTCAAGGTCAATCGTTGTCCAGGATTTAAATGTTTTGCTTCCTGAACACGCATCTTTCTATTTTCATATGGTTTCCACTGCTGAAGTACTTAGACTGGTGGGTAAGCTTCCTGATAGGTTTGGAGGTTGTGCGGGGGGGGGGGACAAGAGAGTCACTTTGTCAAACTTGCATCTTCCTTTCTGACAGAACCTCTCTCTATTATTGTTAATTTGCGTTTAACTACAGGTGTTTTCCCTTCAACATGGAAGTGCACAAAGGTTGTTCCATTTCCCAAGAAATCTGGTGCTGTTTTGGCAGAGGAATTTAGGGCCTCTCTCTAATTTAAATCCATAAACAAAATTTTGGAGAAATTGCTTGCTAATCAGTTTACACATTATTTAGAGACTTGTGATTTAATGTGTCCATAGCAGCACAGCTTTTGAAGGAATCATGGGATAGCTATAGCCTTGGGCAGCTTCACAAACTCCATTCTTAGTGGTTCTGAGCAAGAAGTTATGACTCGGGTGGTGTTCGTGGACCTGACCAGGGCATTTGATCTTATTTATCATTCGTTACTGAATGTTAAACTTGGTGAATTGAAATTTTCTACAGAGGTGGTGAATTGGGTTAGTAATTATTTGTTTGATTGTTCTCAGTTTGTTTGTGTAAATTCTGAGCAGTCTGATGCCTACAAACTAAAATGTGTGGTTCTGTACTGGTCCATTTTGGGACCTCTGTTCTTTTCACTTTTTATTAATAAACTTCCTGCTTTGTGTGACTCCCTCCTGTGAATCACTGCTATATGCAGATGATTTAATGGTTTTTCATCAAACCAGAGCATTGGATCAGCTGACTATTTCGTTGGAAGCTGACTTTCAGAAAATTTCATGATTCTCAGTAAATTCTATGGTCTTACATGTAAAAAAAATATGCTTTTTGGATCACTTTTCATGTTGAAAAATAATTTTAGTTTACAGGTTCATGATTTAAGTGGGACCAAAACTGAACAGGTGCCCAAATTTAACTATTTAGGTGTTCTTCTTGGCTCAAATTTGTCTTTTTCTTCTCAAGTGGAAAGTTAGCTGAACCAATATTAGTAAATTGGGCATTTTATAGAAACTAAGGAAATAGTTTTCTTAAGCCACACATTACTCTATTGCAAATGGTTCCTTGTTGCAAGATTTGGATTATAATGCCAATCTTTATTTTAAACTCAGTATTAAAGAGAAGAATGTTTTGTTGGTAGTATATCACAACATATATAATTTTGTATTGGGTTCTGCTTCCCGTACACATCATTGCTTGTTATACTTTCAGTTGGGATGGCTGTCCCCGGGTAGTAAATGCACTTATTACTTAGGATGCCAAACTTTTCAAGCAATTCACAACAAATCACATTATCCTCTTCAAGATCTTATTACTGTTTGGACACCAATAACAAGTTTACATTCTGCATCTGGCATTTTGTTAAATATTCATTTTTTCCAAGTCTAAACAAGGTTCATGTTCTTATTCTGCTGCCGCCCCAGTTTTTTTGGAATGCACTCCCTGGGATGTTATCAGTTGATATGTCTGTGAGAATGTTTAAGTCTAGGTTGAAAGAATATTTATTGTCTAAAGATGTGAGCAAATGTTTTTCTTGACTCAATATTAACATATGTTTGTCTGCTTTTAATTCTTGTTTGTATTCATACTGTTATGTATTGTGTGTTATGTAACTTGTTACTGTGTCAGGTCAGGCAGAAAAAAAGGCTTTCTGCCCAGTGCTCTTTCCCAGTTAACAAATTAAATGAAAAAAAAAAAGGAAGGAAGGAAGAAAATATTGCAAGAATAACTAGTTAACAAGTCAGGAATTAATAGGCTCCTCTGTTTCAGAGTTTCTTCAAATGTTTCAGTCCAATTTTCTAATATTTCTTTTAAAATTCTGTTAGTATGCTTCCCATCTCCCCAAATATTACCACATACACACACTAGAGTATGTCAGTGCTAGCCAGAGAGTAGAGTTCGATAAAGGGCTCCTGGATGACTCTCCAAATGTCTCTAAAGCCCCCCAAAGTCTCTTAATTATGGTCTTGAGAATCCTTGTGCCAGTCATTCATCTCACCTGCTTACAGCTTGCACACCACATCCTGTTTTGTAGTAATCAAAACAAAGGGTTTGTTAGATTCTTGTAACACTTTATTCTAGCACACCTTGTCCTACATGCAGATGAGCTACTGTAACGGTTCTTGCAGCTACTCACACAGAATGTCTCCCTTTTATATTCTCTATCTCATGTGCCCTGCAACTCTGTACATGTGACATAGAACACTGCAACATTTGCATTTATTAATATTCATACCTCTACTTGTATTTTATCAACACATCTCCATTTTTTCCAAGAAAAAAAAATACATACTTTTTTTAACATAGACCAGAGTTTACATATTACTTTTGTTCATGCTTTCTAAATAAAATTCTAGCTACAGCTTTTTAATTTTTTCATAAGAAAACTTTTTCTCTCACTTTACATTTAAGAATGACTCAATAAGCCTTGTAGGCTTTTTTATTAGCCTACCAAATCTCAGTCTACCCAATTGTTCAGTAGTCTTAGCACTAGCAGTCTCATTAGACATCTTCAGTTCAGTATTGCCTTTTAATATTTCAGGTAAATCAGGTAAAATCCTTTCTGAAGAACTAGAATGTCCTTCCTGTTCATGGTCATCGCTCATAGGCATTTCATGTTCAGGGTATTGTGTATCTGAGTTCATTGTTCTCCCAGGTAAATGTATCAGTTCGGTAGGTAAAGCCACTGGTGGTACTGGAATGTGTACAGATTTTGCAGGCATTGGCATCAAATGTCTCCTGTTTCAGTTTACCGAATGTCTACTTGCAGTAAGTACCAAATAGGATCTTGTAGATACAAGTCTGAACTATTGCCAATTCTCCACAGCAACCATCACTTCTCACTTGAATTGTTTCTCCAGTTTACAGAGGTCTGTAACATTGTGCTATTTTGTCATACATGTCACATTGTTTCTTGTATTGCAAAATCTTTTTCTCAGTACAGTATACGCTTATTGTCAGTGCAACATTCTAATTTTAATTTAAGTAATCTGGTATGAATCTGGTGTCCCATAAGTAATTCATCAGGTAATTTTCCACATTCTAATGGTGTTACTTAGTAATTCAGTAAAGCAATTAATGGGGTAGTGTTTACATCTCCAGCCTTTTTCAGTAACATCTTAATGATTTTCACTTTGCATTCTGCTAACCCCTTTCTTTGAGAGTATGTAGAACTAGAGGGGATATGATTGAAATCCTAAGATTTTGCAAAAGCTTTCAATTCTGTACTTGCAAACTCAGGCCATTTATCAGTCATTACAATCTGTGGTATGCCAAAAAAATTACTGTAAGGTCTTGTATCACTTGTCGGGATGAGGGTGCCTTAATTTCAACAACTTCTGAGTAACAAGAAAATGCATCAGTCATAGCCGTGTATTCTCTGCCTTCTAGAGTAAACAAATTTACACCTACTTTTTCCCAAACTTTAGAATTTTTTGAGTCTGAAATCAATGGATCTTTCTGTAGTGCAGACCTGTATTTTTGACATATGTAACTAGCCAAAATTGTATTTTCCACATCTTTAGTGATCCCAGGCCAATACACGACATGTCTTGCTCTGCATTTGCATTTCTCAATATCCACATCATCTTTATGAATTTTATGTAGCACTTCCTTTCCTTGTGTACTAGGAACTACAGTTCTGTCACCTTTCAGTAATACTCCATCAACCATAGATAGACCAGTATGAAGTGACACATACCTATGTGAGATATACTGTCTTTCCCATCCACTGTGCATTGCTTTCACTGCTGCTTGCAAAGTTTACTCAGCTGCAGTTTCAGACTGCAATATTTTCCACTTGTGCACTGAGACAGCTCCTGAATTTTTGATTCCATTTTTGTGAACAAGCACCTCTGTTTCCAAGTTTTGATCAATTCTGTTTCTTCCCACCTTCTTGACAAAGCATCAGCCACAGTCAGACAATTTCCTGGTGTGTATGCTAGCTGTTAATCATATTTTCTTGTAGTTTGATTAAGTCTTTGTATCCGTGGTGGTGCCTGCCAAGAGTCACTTTTCAAAATAATATTTACCAGTTTATGATCTGCTTTAATCACATTAGGAATGCCCTAAAAAATGTGTCACAACCAAATGTGATGCCTAACATTCCTTTTTCTATTTGAGCAAATTTATAATCTGTTTTGGTGAATTCTGTAGGTGGGTAGCCAACAGGTCTCCAGCTTTTATTTCTCAGTTGTAAAAGACCAGCTGTCATGCCATCCTTTGTCAGACAACTGATACCAAAATATTGCAAAGTAGGTGCTGTTTTCAAAAGTCTTTTCATTTCTTTAAATTCATGGTCAAGAGGCTCAGTCCATGACCATTCACTTGACTTCGCCTGCAGTTTTCTCAGATTACATGTCTTATCTGCTATATCCTTGATGAAATTTCCAAAGTAGCTTACTATTCCCCGAAAACACTGTACATAGTTTTTATTCATTGGCTCTGGTATCCTGTACACTGCTTGCACCTTGGCTGTATCAGGTTTTACACTCTCAGCTGAAAGAATCTCATCCAAATACAGGATTTTTGTTTTCTTTATCTGGCACTTTTGATCATTCAATTTAAGTCCTTATTCTCTGGCAATCTGTAACACTTTTTTCAACCTGCAGTCAAGTTCCTCAGCTGTCCTGCCCCAGATCAGAATGTCATCAACGTAAACTTTAACTCCTTCAAAGCCTTCCAGGATCTGCTGAATTGTTCTATGAAATATTTTTTTTTGTGTAACAAATACCAAATGGTAAACTTTTAAGCAATGTCTTCCATAGGGGATGTTAAAAGTACATAGGTAAGCACTTTTCAGGTGTCAGTGGTATTTGCCAGAATCCTGAGGAGGCATACAATATTCAAAATACTTGGCCTCTGCCATTTCACATAGAATTTCATGTCCAGATGGAGAATGCAAATGTTGCTATTTCATGCAAGATTTAACTGTTTTGGATCCAAACACAAAAGTAGTGATCCATCTTTTTTCTCTGTGATCACCATAGAGTGAACCCAGTGTGGTGGTCCTTCTACCTTTTCTATCACATCCCTTTCTATTAAACATTGCTATTCTTTTTCAATCTGTCTCTTAAAGCAACAGATACTCTTCAGAAACCATGTATCACTGGCATTGCATTATCAGAAATTGTAATCTGGAGCCAGATATTCAAACTTTTGCACTGGGCGCAAACCATTTGCACTGGATTTGTGCCCCATTTGTACAGGTCCCCTATATTCAAAAGACCAAATTGCATGGGCAAACTGGATTAGCGCCAGGCAAAATTATACTGCATGCACTGGGCAAAGAGAGGGGGCGTGTACATGAATACAGGTGCTATGCTATATTAAGTGTGTTTGTATTGCACAAAGTGTGTTTGCATGATTTTGAGTGACACTTAGCATGGCACAAATTAACACCCAGAAAAGGAAGTCTTAACACAGGGCAAAGCAAGGATAGGGGACATGGACGCAGCAGCAACAGGCAACATGGCCATAAGAAACAACGGCATCATGGTGCACCTGATGACTGCAGCTAATGAGGAGGCAGAGAGGGCAGATGGCCACCCTGGGCAACTCCATATGCCATAGGAGATACATGCTGCACACAGATGACACCACTCATGTAGCCATCATCTGGCACCAGTCCCAACTCTGCCAGGCATTTGAGGGTGCCTCAGCACCCAGTGGACACCTTGTCACTGCGTCCATTCAGCACACACCCCCAGTTCCCCCATAGGGGTACACCAACACAATCCAGCACACATACTTGCAGCACTGAGGGGATAGAGGGTATTGAAGGAAGGGTACACAGGTGTCCAGGATGCACCATATATTAGGTGCCGCCACATGGCTGGGGACATCCACACAGTGCACATGTTCCTGTGATGGGTATGCCCCTGACATCAGTGTGCCTGTGTGATGGCATATATCTGCCCCCCACCACGCACATACTGCACACCTGTATATACATTCTGTCACAGATGGTCAGCCATGTGTATGTTAGTGTGAGAATCCCATGCCATTGGCACAGCATATGTGGGTCACAGGATAGTATGACAGTGGTGTCCACTGTCAGAGCACACCTGCCAGCTGGGCCTGTCACTGTGTGCATAGCGGCAGTCATTGATGCCTGACACATTGTAGGCATTGTTGTGTCCCTCAAAATACTGACCACTATTGTACAATAGCATCTGATACACACCATAGCAGACACAACAATATGTCTATGTCATGCAACACAACCACCTGTGCCTGTGGTGCTAGCCTCCTGGGGCTCAATAGTCCATGCTGCTGTGTACAAACAAATATCAGACCCCCCACCGCACCATCCGCCAATCTCCAAATAAGCAGGACAAAATCTGAAATAGAAATGAAATGCTGCTTCTTTTATTCCAAAAGTGCCAAAATCCCATACCTGTCAAGGAGGATGCCAGCAGGAGTACCCTGCACACACACCTTGTATGCAGGTGGCAGGGCAGCATGACAGTGGTGTCCACTGTCAGAACACACCTGCCAGCTGGGCATGTCACTGTGTGGATAGCAGCAGTCATTGTTACCTGAAACACTGTAGGCATTGCTGTGTCCCTCACAATACCAGCTGTCATGGTAGAGTACCATCTGATACACACTGTAGCAGGAAGAACAAAATGTCTATGGAATGCATTGCCATGTGTAGTTTGCCAGGGCTATTTCAGGGTGCACGCAGTACCACCTGTAGGTCAGTCTGGAAGTACAGGTCTGTGGCTGCTGGCTGGGTTTGAACACAGCACAACCTGTATGTCAGCCTGGAACAACAGGATGATAACTGCAGGCTAGCTTTGTACACAGCAGCACAGACTATTGTGGCCAGGGGAGAAGCACCAGAGCCCCTAGCATGTGTGTTCTGACAGTGGACATCACTGTCATATTGTCCTGTGACCCACACACAGTATGCCAGTGGCATGGCATTCCCACACTAGCATACACAAGACTGGCTGTGTGTGACGGGAAGTCTGTACAGGTGTGCAGTATGTGCCCTGGGGTGGCACATACCATCATACAGGCACATTGATATCAGGGGCATTCCCATCACTGGCACATGTGCAGTGTGTGCATGGCCCCTTCCATCTGGCAGCACCTACTATGTGATGCAGCCTGGTCACCTGTACACCCTTTTCTCAGCATCCTCCATTCCCCTTGTGCTGCAGGAGTCTGCTGGATTGTGGTGGTGTACCCCTACAGGGGACTGGAGGTGTGTGCTGCATAGACGAATTGATAAGGTATCCACAAATGCCTGCCAGGGTTGGGACTAGTGCCAGATGACAACGGCATGGGTGTTAAAATCTGTGTGCAGCATGTCTCTTCCAAAGCATGTGTAGTGTCTCAGGGTGGCCATCTGCCCTCTCTGCCTCCTCATTAGCTGCAGTCATCAGGAGCACCATGCTGCTGTTGTTGCATACAGCCTTGTAGCCTATTGCTGCTGTGTCCACACCACATCCTTGCTTTGCCCAGACTAAAGACTATCTTTTATATGTGGTAGTTAGTGCCATGCTAAATGTCGCACTACTACACATTGCACAGTGCTATTGCTTTGAATATACCATTGTGCCTGTATGCATGTTTCTGACCCTCACTTTGCCCATTGAATACATTATCTTTTAGCGCTGGTGGTAACACATTGCACTGGCACTATTTGGCCTTTTGAATGCGGCAGTTCAACACAATTGTATCACAATCCTGGCGCAAGTTGTTTGCACCCAGTGCAAAGTTTTGAATATCTGGCCTATTCTCTTTTTTTCATACAGTTTTTTGTTCACACATCACCACTTACATCTGATTTCTGGATCTGGCTTGGTAACCCCAGTTCCAGCTACTGTTCCCCCCAGTCATCAGGCCAGCTGGGATCCACATTGTGCAGGACCCAAGAGTCCCGAGGGCCATTACACACAGTGATGAGTGGACATGGTTTTTACCCCAGTTTTCTCCTGTCACTGACTCCTTGGGGCCTCAGCAATGTGGTCACACATGCACATTGGAACCAGTGTCCCCATTCAACCCACCCAGCCTCACACAATCCCCTTATTTGCCCAACATTAAAATCAAGCCTCATCACAGTGACAGCAAAGAGCCAGGAAGGCTTGTCTCCCCGATCTGGGAAAGGGGAGCTGCCAAGCGGCCACTCGATCATTCTCCAAGCCCTCCCCCCAATCTGATGGCCTGGGTTTGTTCCTAATTCTAGGTTGCCACCATGGGAGAGGTAATGCACTCAAGGAACCTCAGTCCTCTGCACCACTGGGCCAATTCATAGAAAATACTTTCAAGAACAATTTTAAACTGCTTAGAGAAGTGGGTATATGAAAATAAACTAATCTCTTAGTCAGCGGTAAGGAAAGGCGGGGCTAACATACTTTAAAAGCCTGCGCTGCCCACTGCTTGGAAACATCAGCTGAGAAGCAGTCTGTCAACATTTTCAACCTGTTGCAGACAGAAGAGGGGCCTGGATATTCTAAGGCTGTGGGCTTGTCTGCCATATTTCAACAAACAGAACACCTGCCTGAACCAGCGCTATACATATGAGACTGTGAGAGACACTCCCCCCCTCCAGAAGCGAGTAGCCAGCCAGCTGTATGGAAAAGCAGGGCTAATGTATTTTAAAAGCCCACACTGTCTACAGCTTGGAAACTTCAGCTGAGAAGCAGTCTGTCAGAATTTTCAATCTGTTGCTGACAGAAGAGGGGCCTGGATATTCTAAGGCTGTGGGCTTGTCTGCCATATTTCAACAAACAGAATGCCTGCCTGAATCAGCGCTATACATACTCACTGCCTGAGGCTGTGAGAGACACTCCCCCCTCCAGAAGTGAGTAGCCAGTCAGCTATAAGGAAAGGTGGGGCTAATGTAGTTTAAAAGCCCATGCTGCCCCCTGCGCTTGAGCATGCGAGCGAGCACGTGAGTGGCACCAGCACCACTAATTTGACATAATCTAGCAGGTTGGGCGCAATGTAGTATTTAAAGGTTTGTGTTGTTTGCCTGGCATCGCCCACAAGGGAGAAAGGTAAGCATATAACATACATAATGTAAGGGAAGAATATACCCGGAGACTCTGGGGAAAACTAAGACAGGCAGTTCTGGACAGGGATGGCAGAAGTTTTTGGAAAATAGTGTCCCAAGGATACAATAGGTACTCTAATAAACTTGAAGCTTACATTACACCAGAAACCTGGATTTTATATTTTTGGGAGCTCTATTTCTCACAAACAGAGCTGGAAATGCCTGATTTCCAAGTGCCCCAGGGAGAATTGCTCTTCCCACAGACCATTTTTATTACAGAAGAAGAAATTTACCTGGCCATTCAATCACTTAAAACTAATAAAGCCCCAGGTCCCGATGGTATATTGGGAGACCTATATAAAACATTTCCAAACTGGTGGCTACTTCTCTTTTCCTTTTTATTCAATCGGCTGGTACAAGGTCTCTCATGCCCTCTAAGTTGGGTAGGCAGCGTTATATATCCAATTTTTAAAAAAGAAGATCCTAACAGTCCCAAGATGTATAGGCCAATTAGTCTGATAGATGTATCTCAGAAAGTTTTTTCTAAGATAATTTTGGGTAGACTGCTGGACTGGGCTGAAGAAAACTCAGCACTGAATGAGTCACAGAATGGGTTCAGGAAGAATAGGTCCACAATTTAACATTGTTATGTCCTGCAGCATGTGATTTGGAAATATGTTAAAGTCAGAAAAACTAATTTATATTGTTTCATGGATTTTTCTTCTGCCTTTGATGGTGTCAGCAGGAAAATTCTCTGGGCAACCCTCAAAGAGTTAAAGCTCAAGATTTCCCTGCTTGACACCATCATTAGGCTCCACGAAAACACCTGGGCTAGAGTACGATATGATCAATATGGAGATGAAGCTGAGAATTTCCCAACAAATGTAGGGGTTAGACAGGGGTGTATTCTGGCCCCAATGTTATTTAACATATATATAAACTCAATTTTGGATCAAATTACAGACTTTGACTTTCATGCTCCCAAGGTAGGTAACTGCAGGATAGATAGCCTTACATACGCAGATGATTTGGTTTTATTTTCTGCTTCAGCTTTGGGTCTGTAAAAGAAACTGATGAAGTTTGAATCCCTCTGTACTCAATTAAGACTGAGGATCAATTACAGTAAAACAAATGTAGTAGTGTTTGGAAAACAAAGGAACAACATCATAAATTTTAAGATTGATGGTGTAAGTATAGACATGGTAAAGCACTACGACTATTTAGGAGTTCGTTTTGCTCATGATTTATCTTGAAACAAACACCAGGATATTATACAAAACAAAACGAGATTTTCATGAAATGCCCTTAAGATTTTCAATAATAAAATGGGGAAAGCATCAATAAAAGGAATCATGAGAGTGTTAAACACTAAAATAAGAATGAGCATGTTATATGCTTCTGAGGTATGGGACCATGCAAAGATTGGAAGGTTACAAATTATATTAAATAATTTGTATAGATATATTCTTATGTTACCACAAGGAACCCTGAAATGTATTTTAGTGCTGGAATTAGGCCAGCATTCTTTACTTTCGCTCATACAGGAGCAACAGACTTTATTTCTATTGAAACTCTTTTCTTTACCGGAAAAAAAGATATCCTAGAATGTGTTTAGAAGAAAGTATAAGGATGGCCAGTTTGGGATATGTACATCCCTGTATCAGGCTTATTAAAGAAACTATAATGCCAGCTGGGCTGGGACATCTTCCATATAAAATTAATCTTAGACCCTTTGTAGAAATTAAGCAGGATGTTAAATTGAGACTTGATGACCTGGATAGGAATTATCTTCTTTCACAACTCTCTATGCTCAAACTACATGATTCCTATAAGACACTTAAGTCTTCATGTAGTTTTGAGATATATCTTTGATTGTTAACATGTCCTAAATTAAGGAGAATTTATACAAGATTTAGGACTGAATGTTATACGGCTCACTACATACAGTATAGATACAAGAATAATCTGCCCCTTCACCATTCTGTAAATGTGGATTGGAACTATTAGATGACTTGAAACATATTGTTCTTTTATGCCCTGTCTATGAATCATCCAGGAAAAAATGGTTGGGAGGGTTACTTGGTGGTCTCAGTCTCCTCCCCTCTGATCTGCTGGACTACTTGTTCAGAGCTATGGATAAAAAAAACTGTTGAGCTTTTGGCAACATTTCTTTTAACAACCCATTTGTAAAAGCATCGATCTGTGTTATTAAGTATTTTCAACAAAAACATCAGACATGTCTATTTTAATTGTTAACTTGGCACTTTAAACTGAATTTGAGAGATTTGTATGACATGTTTATGTCTAATGTTTTAATTATTTATGTATTGTATTTTGGTGTCAAAATTTTATATTGTATATGGCTTTATGCTGATCAATAAAAATGTACTACTACATATAACATACATAATTTGTACCTTGTGTCGTGATTCCGTAGAAACATCCTATGGGGGTTGAATTTTATAGCTTATGAATGATTTATTAACATTGTTAACAAATTTGTGCAATTGATTTATTTGTATGTAGCTGTATATTTGAAAGGGATATTTACAAGTTATTGCTTTTGTACCTGCATCAAAATGGGGTTAAATATCCTTGGGGCTTTAAGAGTTTTGGTGGTTTTAATTATTCTGGTCTCTGTGTGTGCTCCAACCAAGGGAGCCATGCTTAGTGGGGGAAACAGATACTTGAGTTGTCTGGGGCCAGGCTGTAGCTCACCAGTTGAAGAACAAACGTTAATAAAAAGGAGAAGCTCCATTTTTTCAATAAGAAATAGTCTGTTGAGGAGGAGTTTCTCACATAGGTTGAGCTGCAGCCTGGCTCCCAGACATGAACTCTGCCTAACCCTAATTCTATGTGAAGACATGGAGCTGAACCCCAGCCCTGGAAAGGGGTCAATCAAGATACTGCATGACAATGCTAGAAGCTTGGTAAAAAAGATGGACACTTTCAGGGCCTGGGTTGGCATAGAGTCTCCTGACATCATATTTTAACTGAAACATGGCTTCACTGGGGAACTGGGTATGATGAAGTTTAATTACAGGATTACTACCACCATAGACAGGACAGGGGGTCTCGAGGAGGAAGTGTCTTGATGTATGTTAAGTATTCACTGGGACACTCAAATGTAATATACTCTGGTAAGACAGAGGGTGTGGAATGTTTAGTAGTGTGTTTGCAGAGCCTGGACTTGGTAGTGGGAGCAGTATATTCTCCACCAAAGCTAAATCCAAGGTGTTTTGAAAAATGTTGTCATGAACTGACAAAACATGTTAGTTAAAAAATAAATCTTCTCCTGGGTGACTTCAATGCCGCCTGGGGGTGTCCACGAGGCCAGAAGCTGGAGAGTGCAATGCAGTCTTTGCAATTTGTTCAGGTGATAAATTCTCCAACAAGGAAAGATAAACTTACAAGTCAAGGAAATATTTTGGATTTAATTTTTGTTTCCCCAGACCTAAAAGTGATAGGATTTGGTGTGGAACCACCTAACTTAGGAGATCACTGTGTGGTACAATGCAGTATAAAAACCGGTGACACCCTAAATAAACATAATTCTAAGTAACCTATTTTTAGGATAGCCTATAGGAAATTCAATAGGTTGTTATTTTGCAGGTATCTGTTAAATGTGCCCTGGTATTGAATCTTTCTGATGCCAGATTTAAACATGGCAGTGAGCGAATTCACTGAGTTGTTTTTGGAGGCATGTGACAGATTTGCACCAAAAGAAGTTGTTAAACCCAAATCCATTTGACCTGGTTGGTTGGGACTAAAAATAAACAAATTGATCAGATTAAAAAATCAATTATGGAAGAAAGCAAGCAAAACCTTATGTCCTGATTCTTGGGCCAGATTTAAAATCATAAGAAATAAAGTTACTATCGCTATCAGAAATTCTAAGACATCTTACAAACAAAAAATCCAAACCACAAAGAACCCTAGCGATTACTGGTCACTGATAAACAAATGAAAAACACCAGTTAGAAACAACTCAGTGGTGCAAATAAAGTTAAATGGGGTTTTGCAACATAAGGATACAGCAGCAGATTTGTTAAATCACTATTTTGTAGACCTTTCTGATGTTGAAACAGTTGGTGCAAATGAAGAACATAATGCACCCTTTGACATAAATGTGGGTATAAATGGTCCCAAGTTTAGATTTTAAAGTACAAATGCTAAACAAGTTGCAGCCATGATAGATAAACTACAAACTCAAAAAGCTAGTGGCATTGATGGAATAGAAAATCATCTATTGAAAGAATCAGTGTCTGAAATATCACCTATTTCAGCTGGTTTGTTTAACTGGAGTTTGAGTGAGGGGATATTTCCCCAACGTTGGAAACTAGCTAAAATTGTCCCTCTAGCCAAAGGAGGTGATTCCACTGACCCCTCAAACTATCGGCCAATCACTTTGTTGTCCACTGTCTCTAAAATATTAGAAAGAATAGTCCATAGGCAACTAATGGACTACTTTGAAAAGTATAGGAAGTTGTCTCCCTTTCAGTCAGGTTTTAGAAGCAGCAGGTCCATGGCCACCGCACTCACGGACCTGTTAGATTTGATTGCTACCCCATTAGTGGATGCAAGGTTCGTGGGTGTGGTGTACACAGACCTGTCTAAAGCTTTTGATCTTGTTGATCATAAAATTCTGTTAAACTTATTGGTAAAAATGGGGGTGGCAACTGAATCTTGTCAGTGGTTTCATTCTTATTTAATAAATAGATTTCAGGTTGTTAGTGTAAATGGAATTAGTTCTAAATCACTACCTATAACTCGAGGGGACATACAGGGATCAATATTGGGCCCCCTCTTATTTATTTCTTACATAAACAATCTGCCCAATTGTTTAACTAACATTTCTGTCCACTTATTTGTGGACGACACAGTACTCATTGCTAACGGGAAACATCAAAAGGAAGTAAAGGAGAGGTTACAAAAGGATTTTTTTGGTTATGCAAAAGGTTTTTGCCAGCATAGGGCTGGCAATAAACAACAAAAAAACTCAAACAATGCTGTTCTATTCAAAATCCAATAGAGTTAGAGACAGTTTGGACTTTAAGATAGAGGTTAAGACCAGGGAAAGTAACACTTTGAAACAAATCGGGGTATATAAATATCTGGGAGTTTATATAGACCAACATGTAACATTTGAATACCATATAAATGAATTTGGAAAAAAAGTGAACATGAGATTAGGGGCAGCAAAACGGTTGTCATATTGTATAACCAAGGAAGCATGCCAAATCATGGTGGATCAATTAATATTACCTATCATGGACTAGGGAAGTCATATTTACTGTCATGCAAACAGGCAGCAATTAGTAAAATTGGATTTGGCTTTAAATAAGGTAGGAAGATTTGTATTGAAGTGTGAGTCTAACACCCACCACTGTACTGTGTATGGCTCGCTTGGCTGGAGCTCATTGGAGATTAGAAGAAAATGGGTGTGGGCCATACAAGTCAATGGGATTTTAAAAAATAATTTGATGCACAAGCTGGTAGAGAGGTTAGAAAAACCAAAATATGGCTGTAACTTGAGAAAAATAAGGTCAGAGAGATAATAATACCGAAATTTAAAAACAAATTTACAGCTATGACTTTTCAGTATAAGGCAGCTACTTGCTGGAACCAACTGCCTTTGCACCTTAAAGATACACATATGAACTCAAATGTTTTTAAAGCTGCTGTTTACAGGGAAATGGGGTATCGTTGAGCTTGCAACGGATAGATAGATTGGACTAAAGATAAGTGTATATGTTGACAAGAATCATAATTGTAATGATTTAATATGAGTATTGAATTGCCTGTTTGTTATTACTATCTCTTCTGTGAAGTGTGTCATATCCCTTTATTGCTGGAAGATTATATGCTTGGATATGTATTGCTTGTTGTGTTTTTTTCTACATGTATTTTATGTCATTGTAACTTGACACTTTAAACAGGTGCACCTTGAGAAAAGAGCATTCATAGCCCTAATGGTGTTATCACTGTATAAATAATTTTTATCTACTACTACTAATACTTTTACTGCACTTTAGGAGACATCACACCACAACAGATCTTGTTTTTACTCTAAAGTATACAGTGGAGACATATGTGCTGACAAAAGAAAAGGCAAATATATGCCTGTTTTAATGTTATAAAGATAGCATTCAATTCAATAAATAAAGAACTTTTATGGAAAAGATAACTTGATAAGAATGTAGATGCTCGCTTATCATTGTTGCTGAAAATATTACATACTGATACAACTGCTAAATATTCAAAAGATGGAGCTCTCACAGAGCCTTTCAACCATAACTAGTGGAGTAAAGCAGGGCTGTGCAGTAGTGCCATTGCTTTTTAATTTCTATATAGAATGTCTTGCTGAATGTTAACATGGCTGCGACACATTTCCTCCTGTTATCTATAACACTGGCATAAAAATAATACTTTATGCGCATGATGCCATCCTGTTGTCTCAGACTCCATGAGGCCTCAACAGATGCCTTATAGCAGTTATGGAAAAATGAAAAAGTGCAACTTTAGAATTAAATGTCTCCAGAACTAAGATCATGATATTTGAAAAGAAGAATGTCAAAAAAATCACAGTGGATGGTGAATGGTCATATATATGAGGTAGTCAAAGAATTTAGATATCCTGGAGTTCATTTTGATAATAGTTTATCCAAGATCCCACACTTTAAACATATGAAATCCTCATTTGCAATATCAGGATTAGCCCATAACTTTGCTAACAGCCATAAAAACATAGAAACAGAGAAACATAGACTTTGAGGGCAGATAAGGACCAGTTGGTCCTCCCAGTCTGCGCATTTCCCTTCCTATTGGAATTGGAATTGGGAGGCAGTATAGCGCAGTGGTTTAAGGCTCTGAGCTGCAAATCTGGTGACATCCAGCAGACCAGACCTGGGTTTGAATCCCACAGCTTCCACTTGCATACTGTGTGACCCTGAGCAAGTCACTTAACTTCCCTGTGCTCCCAGGTCACACCTGTAAAAAAGCTTTCAGCTTAGTGTGCTACTCCTGGTTAAAAAAACTAACTAAAAAAAAAAGAATTGCCTTATGTCTGCCCATGCATTCCTAAATTTCCCCACTGTTTTTGACCCCACAACCTCTTCAGGAAGGCCATTCCATGCATCCACCACCCTCTCCATGAAAAAAATATTTCCTTGCATTGCCCTGAGTCGTCCCCCCTTTGTCTACAAGTTGTGCCCCTTGTTCTTGCACATCTCTTTTTCTGAAAGATGCTACCCTCTTGGACTTTGTTCATTCCCTTGAGTCCATTTAAAGCCTTAAAAACAACATTTGAGGCTAACGTGATAGGGCAGGTACTACATGGCAGTGAAGTTTGTGGTATTGCACGCAAATTAAATAAACTAGAAGTATTAAAAAAAATAATTTCCTGAGAAATACATTAGAAGTTCCAAGAGCTGCAGCAACCTCTTTTATGAGGTTAGAATCTTGTATGTTGGCTGTAGAAGTAAAAATAATCATTAATGCACTTAGATAGTGGAACAAAATACAAAACCTGGAGGACACTAGGCTGCCTTGACTGTGATGGGATGATGTGATCAGTAAACTATAAACAGGTATCTGCCTCTATCTCTGAAATCAAACAAAGGGGACCAGAGGACACTGCAGAGCAGGACACTGCAGCACAGGAGCTAGCACTACAGAACTCACCCAAAACAGGGACCAAAACAAAAAAAAGCAAAAAAAATCCAAAAAACTTCTGATCATAGGAGACTCCATGATTCAGGGACTTGATACATATCTCCAGCCAGGGGTAATGGTCAGATGTCTCCTAGGTACATCAGCATGGAGAGACCGCATTGCTAAAATTGTTCAGGAAGTAGGAGAAAACATTGACGTCCTGGTACATATAGGGACTAACGATCTCGCCAGTCGGTCAGTTGTGGAGACCAAGGAACACCTGACCATGCTGGGTGACAAACTGTCATCTGTTTCATCTGGCATCTCCTTCTCTGAGATCCTGCCAGCCTGGGAGAGGGGGGCAGATGGACGGAAGGTCAGAGAAGAGGAGATAGGGGAACTAAACATGTGGCTCAAGGGCTGGTGCCAGGAAAAAGGACACAAATTTGTAGGGAACTGGCAACAGTTTTAGGAGCGAAAGTTCTTTAAATTTGATGGACTGCATCTGACTAAGGAGGGAGTCAGTGCATTGGGGCAGAAGTCTGACATCTTTGCAGAATATTTAAACTAGCAAATGATAGGACGGGTGCAGCACCCCATACGTCGAATGGGAAGAACACCACTCCCCCCTCAGCTAGTGGTCAAACAGGAGTTCAGCATGTTTGTAGTGCATTTGCATCACCAGGTAAGGAAAAAAGCATGGCTCCCTGTACAATGCACAGGAGAAACACCAGACCTCGCCCAACAACTAACATACCGAAAACTGGCCAATGGAGAATCATGTACACAAATGCTCGCAGTCTGGGAAACAAGATCCCAGACCTGCAGGCAATAATGACAGAGGCTAAACTGGACATATTAGCCATTAGCGAGACATGGTTTACCAGTAACCACACTTGGGAGACTTCAGTACCTGGCTATATACTGTTCAGAAGAGACCGAGGTGCAAAAGGAGTGGAGTGGCCCTTTCTGTCAATGAAAATATCAAAGCTACAGGAATTCAGAATACACATAAGGAGCCAGAAAAACTGTGGGTCACCCTGGAAACAGGAAATGGGACAGCCATACGAACTGGGGTTGTGTACAGGCCTCCAGACCAGGGGGAGGACACAGACACATTACTGTTAGAAGATATACAAAATATTACAGCTAAAGGGGAGGTTCTGATAAAGGGAGACTTCAACATGCCAGATATAGATTGGTCAATACCAGCAGGGACATCTGCCAAAACTAGACACATGGTGGAATCCCTGCAGGGGGAGGGCCTCAAACAACTAGTACAACAACCCACAAGAGACAGGGCTATCCTAGATCTAGTACTGACTAACAGGGAAAGGATCACAGATCTCCAGGTAGAAGGTCACCTGGGGGCCAGTGACCATCACATGATATGGTTCAATTTGGCCACTAGAACTAAATCATCCCATTCCAAGGCAAAAATATGGGACTTCAGAGGAGCTGACTTTGATAAGATGGCCAACAGAGTTAAGCTAGCCCTGGCAAAAAGAAATACAGGTGAGGGGATTCAGGCAAAGTGGGCAAGTGGTAAAGATGCAATACTTGACGCAACATCCCATTGTGTTAGTGAGAAAAGGAAGTGCAAAAGAAGAAGAAGGAAACCACTTTGGTTCTCAAAAACAGTAGCAGAAAAGGTCAGAGCCAAAAGGCTGGCCTTCAGGAAATATAAGGGAATGCAGTAGGCTGAAGATAGGGAGGCATACCAAACTTCCCTAAGGGAAGCAGAGAAGGCAGTAAGGCAGGCAAAGGCCCAAACCGAGGAAACACTAGCACGAACAGTAAAAGAAGGTGACCAAACTTTCTATAGATTCATTAGTGAAAGGAGAAAGTCCAGAGGGGGTATTGCTAAGATCAAAGGGGATAAGGATGCGTGTGAGGAGGAGGAGAACCATGTAAAAGCATTCATCCTAAATAGATAGTTCTGCTCAGCATTTACTGAAAAGAAGGTAGGGCAGGGCCCACAGCTCAGCACAATGGACACGGGGGGGGGGAGGTGTACACTAGTCCCTTCACAAAAGAAAGGGTCCTACAAGAGCTTGATAAGCTCAGGGTGGACAAGGCAATGGGACCTGATGGCATACATCCCAGGGTACTAAAGGAGCTAAGGGTGGAACTAGCAGAGCCATTATCAGAACTGTTTATTGAGTCTCTGAGCACAGGAGAGGTTCCAGAAGACTGGAAAAGGGCTTATGTGATCCCACTCCACAAGAGTGGTAGCAGGGAGGAGGCAGGGAACTACAGACCAATCAGTCTTACCTCAGTAGTGGACAAGATTATGGAGACACTTCTTAAGGAAAGGATAGTGCAACACCTGGAATCCATAGGGGCACAGGATCCAAGACAAAGGGTTTACAAAAGGAAGGTCCTGTCAAACTAATCTCATAGATTTCTTTGACTGGGTAACCAGAGTGGTGGACCAAGGGGGAGCAGTTGATGTTGCCTACCTTGACTTCAGCAAAGCTTTCAATATTATTCCACATAGAAGATTGATTAATAAGCTGGGTAGGCTCTGGGTGGGTTAGACGTTGGTCAACTGGGTGGCAAACTGGTTGATGGGCAGAAAACAGAGAGTGGTGGTAGACGGTATATAGTCAGAAGAGATGCAAGTCACAAGTGGGGTACCTGAGGGATCAGTACTGGGGCCAGTCCTCTTCAATATCTTCATCAGTGACACTGCAGATGGACTGTAGGGTAAGGCTTGTCTATTTGCAGATGACACCAAGATCTGCAACAGAGTAGATGATCCAGATGGGGTGGGCAGAATGAGAAGAGATCTGAATAAACTAGCAAAATGGTCAGAAGAGTGGCAACTGGGGTTTAATGCAAAGAAGTACAAGATCATGCACATAGGGAAGAGAAACCCTGAAGCCACCTATAGGCTGGGAGGGGAGTTGCTGGCAGTCACAAGCGAAGAAAGAGACTTGGGCATCATCATCACCGATTACCTGAAATCATCCAAGCAGACCACTAAAGCAGTAGGTAAGGCTAGAGGGATGTTGGGGTGTATTAGTAGGGGTATCACAAGTCAGAAGAGGGAGATAATAATCCCTCTTTACAAGACACTGGTTAGGCCCCATCTGGAGTACTGCATGCAGTACTGGAGGCCACACCTTCACAAGGACATTAACCAGATTGAGGCAGTCCAGAGAAGGGCAACCAAAATGGTGCAGGGACTGCATCAGAAAACATATGAGGACAGATTAACTGAGCTCAATATGTATACCCTAGAGCAAAAGAGGGAGAGAGGTGATATGATCGAAACATTCAAACACCTTAAGGGCATTAACAAGGTGAAAGAGTCTAACATGTTTTAATATAAGAAAAATAGCAGAACAAGAGGACACAGCATGAGATTAGAGGGAGGCTGACTAAGAGGTAATGTGAGGAAGTTCTTTTTCACAGAAAGGGTGGTGAATGCATGGAACGGCCTACCTCAGGAAGTGCTGGATATGAATACAGTGTAGGGCTTCAAACAGGCATGGGATAGGCATAAGGGAGAAATACAGATGAGTATGAATAGATAGGCCATTGACAGAGCAAATGCCAATGGCACATTCATAAGGTAGAAAAAGAAATGGGCAGACTGGATGGGTCTTGCGGTCCTTATGTGCCATCAACTTCCATGTTTCTATGTTTCTGTGTAACATGTTGGTTAAAAAGAGATACTATGAAAGACTGATTTATTTCTTTAAGTTTTAGTGTTAAAAAACTGGCCCTGTATGACATATGGTCAGAAAGGGCATTCACATATCCAACTGCCTTCATGTCAAAATTAGTGCAAAGAATTAAAGATACCTATATTCAAAGAGATATGCCTTAGGTGCACGACATTGATAAAAGTAACGATTATAGTACTGTGAAGTTTTATCGTTCACTGAGAACTTACATTATTCGAGAGAATAATATTTATTATATTGTGAAAAACGCTCATAGAAATGTGATGTGCATTTTGGATACGGAGCATTGTTGGGTTATTTATCAAATATCGTTATCAATAATGCCAGTAGAAACCAATGACTGGATTTTCAAACAGCACCAAATGCCACAAGCCTTGGGTACACCAAGCTCTGGTGCACAGGGCTTGTTGCATTCTACAGGCCGGCAATTGGGATTTTCTATCCCGTGTGCCAATTAGCACAAGTTAGACCAACTTTTTCTGGTCTAGATTGTGGCAATCCTGAGTATCCTTTAATGGGGCTTGCACCAGATATTTGGCACAAGCTGCCCTAAATTGGGTAAAGTGTTGTAACTGTGCCTGACCTACCAAAATCAGGTGCAGTTGTGGCAAAGGTATTTGGCATAGCTGTACCATAAAGAGGGTATCACAAGCCCTGCATCACCCTTTAAAAATCAGGTTCTAAGTCCTTTCATGTTCATGCAGACCTGAGAAATTAATAATAATACAACATTTATTGTTAAAGTGTACAGCATTCCTAAAGGAACAACAAACCTGGATAGAGCCCTCACTTTATAACAAAAGATTTAGCACAGAAAAGGAAAACATTTACACATTTATTGTTATTAAGGGAAAAAAAGCTATGTACAGAATTGTGCAATATGCACAGGAAGTGATGGAATATCTGTTGAATAGCAAATTATAAAACCAAATGATTAAGAAATCATGGAATTTTCTGTCATGTAACTTATTCTGCCTGTACAAAAACATATTTTTAACAGAAGAAATTGAATTTTCTTTTTAAATGTCATTAAGTCTTGGAATTTTATACATTTATTAAGTAAAATGTATTCTGATTCTGATTGATTCAGTAGAGGAACTACTTTGCCAAAAATAGATATAAAATTAGATTTTTACAAATGTTTATGCCATTGTTTAATTTTTTAATTTTTATGCCATTATTTAATTTTTTAAATCTTATTTAAAAATTACATATGTATCTTAAGCACAATAAAACCCTCCAGTGTGGGCTGCATGGGCTATCCCCACCCACTCAGGGGCTAAAAGGCCCTCTGCCTGTGGTGCTGGGCCTCATTACACCCCTGGACAGTCAGATATAGCACAAAACCAACTGCCCTGTTGAGTATTATTGTTTGCTTACATAATGGGATTACATTTCCTTAAGGTCTGATTGGCTGAGAACCTTGGCAAGGTGGACATCTATCAGACAACTGAGCTCGGGTAAAACTAGTTCCAATGCCAACTGTCATTTTACGTGAATTACGGTGCCACTCAGAATTAAAAAAAATAATTTGGCCACCATTTTTTCCCTGCTCGGCAAAGGAGCTTCCAAATAGCATCCCGCCCCATGCAACAGAACTGAACGTTACTTTATTTAGAATGCCATAAAGAGTATTTAAAAAAAATTAAACATCTTTCCTATGTGGATTCTTCATCATTGCTGGTTCAGTTCATTATGTCCCCAGCAGCCCCTCCCCCACTTCCTGCTTTACATTGAGCTGCAAGCTGACTGTGCACCTCCATCTGCATGCACATCATTTGAGAAATTGCCACTGGTCTCATGGCTGAGTCAAGACAACAGTACAGCAGAGTAGGGTGGTACAACAGAGCAGGAGGCTAACATAAATATCTAACATAAACAGAGTGTAGGGTGGCTAACAGAAACAGTAATAAGGACTTCCCCTTAACAAAAGTCTAAATGGACATTACCCGGGGGCAACATTCAAGGCATAAAAATCCTATGAAATGTTGCAGTGCCCTCTACTGGCAGGTATACCAGTAGAGTGACTACTTTAACAAAAAATAGACAAAAAGTGACTTTTGCTTATTTTTATGCCAATATTCTTTTTTTCATTTTTGTATTGGTGTTAAACCATTGAGTAAGCTTATTTAAAATGGTGACCCATGATGACAAAAGACATACATACATATAATAACAGTGTTCAATGGACAATAGTTCAACACAAATTACAATGTACAATGACTACAATAAATATTAATAATAGATCTAAATTGTGTACTTAGATACAATAATTTCAACACATTCAACAATACTCTTGATAGACAATAAATATTTAAGTATTTAACCATATTACTGCATCATTTTTTGAGTCAGCCACAACCACACTTAGATTTTGTATTAAAATTGTTTTTTATTAAAAACAATCCTTTAATAGTTTCACTGAAGGGCATACTATTGGGTAGACGAAACTCATATCGTAATTTGTTCTAGTAAGAAGGTATCATTAGGCTAAAAAAGTACATGGACATTTGAGTTTTTGTTAATGGGACAATCAGTTCTCTACTGGCAGAATTTCTTAAGAAGGAATTTATTCTGCTTTCTTACAATTTAATAGTCAAATAATCAGGGACTTTAAACAGTCCACTTTTGAAGGCCTGGACAAATTTATGTAGAAAGCGTCTTTCTGCAAGAAGTAACCAACCTAATAGTTTATACATGCTACAGTGGTGGGTTTCCGTTGGACATTTCAAAATAAGCCTTGCCAATCTGTTATACACTATGGACTGGATTTTCAAACGTGCCGTAGTGCAGCGCACAGTGCACCAAAGGGCCACCCTGCATCAAACATGCTGCGTCAAATCCTGTGCATCAGATTTTGCAAGAAATGGACGCGCAGCTGCAAAGACCAGGAGAATGACACAAGGGCCAGCCTGCCCCATAAATATGATGCATGGCATGGAATGACGCAAGGTACCCAGAAGGTCTACAGCAAGGAAAATGGTGCAGGCTACCAGACGGAGAGGGGATCCACGCCATACCCGGAAACACAACTTCACTGACAGAGAAACAGACGTCCTCATCGAGGAGGTACACAAACGGCATGAACTACTGCTATCCTGGGGTGGGGACAAGCAACAAAGGGACAAGAGGCAGCAGGCATGGACACAGGTGGCAACAAACATGAACGCCATTGCACCAGCAAAGCGGACCATCAGGGAACTGCAGAAATGGTACCATGACCTCAAGAGGTGGTCCAAGGATAAATTGGCACACAATGCACACTGTGCCACAGCCACAGGAGGTGGCCCATCACAAGCCCAGGTGCTCACCCCGCAGGAGGAGAGTGTCACCAGCCACCTGAGACGCTGCACCATTGCAGGAGACAGTGACCTCGACCTCTTCAGGCAGCAGACCGCCACGCAAGGTACAAGCCAGCGGAGGCTAATGGTACACACACCATGCAGAGGCAGGACAGCACTAGGGGGAGGCATAACACATGCACTGAAAGCCCCTGCACACAAGGGTGTAGGCAGGCACACACACTGTACCCAGATGTGCACAGTACTGCTGAGTGCCCATCGCCAGGCACATGCTGGCCTGTGAACATGTCCAATCAAATCAGTAGATAATGGGTCAGTGTAGGCAACTGAGCAGTATGTCACTGGAAACCTCTGCTGGTTTGAAGACAGGGACATGGCTATCACCAGTAGTCATGACAAGAATCATCTGTAAACATACTGGTGTGTCTGGAAGGGGGTACCATGTGGATGGATGTGTACATGTAGCAATGGGGGGGCAACTGTAGGAGACTGTGTACAAAATGGAAATAACTGCCCACACCCCTGCCAGCACACAGGGAAATGTGAGTGCAAACAACATGCCTGGCCCCAAAGGCACCATGTGCCGCACCGATACCAGACACAGGGAACCCTGAGACCCGCCCAACCACAATGTGCGCATGCAGACAGCCTGTTGCTGCACCATGTCCTGGCCAGGGGGACAGAAGCAGTAGTGTATACAAGTGTGGAGCAACACACAGGGAACAGCAGTGGGGTGTGATAGGAACCATGCCCACATGCAGCAAGCAGGCCAAAGACTGACTGGTAGGATACTAGGGCACAGCAGAGGGTACACAGTCAAAGTAATGGGTGGTGTGCAGACATCGAAAGCCCCCCAGACACCCCTCTTGACCACCAGCAGCCATAAGAGCAGAACAGCAGTGGGACCCTGATAGTAGGTGTTGCAGAGAGCTGAAGCACACAACATGAGGCCAGGCACTGCCACACCACAAGCACACACACCAGCCACTGCATAGTATCCCCCTCACAGCCAGTAGGAACAGCACACCTGCAATGTGGGTCCGCCCCTGCACCAGCCACCCATGACAGGCCGACCAAGTGCAGCCCATGCCACCAATGTGAACAGGACTGGAGAACAGCATGGCCGCTGCATGCAAGGCACACTGGCAGGCAGCAATCGAGTCAGCTGGAGCATGGGTGCAGACACATGACCGACATCACAAGGAAGGTGAGCCACACTGATGCACAGAACACCAACCCAGCAGCAGACACTGGCATGCATAGCATGCATGCTGCAAATGCCAAAGCTGGATCCCCACAACACTGTGCACAAGGGATAGGCCATGTAGCTAAACACGGAAGCCATGTCTATGGGAGGGCCAGTGAGACAGCCAAAGGCCAGACACACCCACAATACGGAATGAATGAGTGACATGTGACAGCCACCAGTATGAACAACCCAGAAGCCACACATCTTAGGTACCACAGAGGAAAGGCAATGGAAGTGGCCAGAAAGGCCTGGATGGGAACCATCCTGCCACCCCATGAAACAAGCCACACAGGGTGGCACAGCAGGCCCATGCAAGTGACATGCTGGGCAACCCATGACAGTGTCAGCTGGGCCAGGCACTGTCACAAACAATATTCTGTGTAAAGCTGTAGCCCCAGAAGACCACATGTGGCAGGACGGATACAGAAATAGCAGCAGGGTAGTGTCATGTACATAGCCAAGATACCACTGGATGTGATGTTGGAGTGGGGGCATGTAGGTGAAGGGAACCCTGGAGAGGACAACACTGCCACTGGTGGAACACCCTACCCTGCACCCTCTCCATAACGCCTACCACAGTGAAGAATGGAGTGGGTACAACAGGTGTACACCTGAATGGGCATACAGGGGTAATGTGACAGATACCTACCAAGCAGGGTGCACGTGGCAGTAGTGTGGACAATGCTGATGGAGTAACACACAGCTCCAACCAGGCAACCCAGGCCCCAACAATCAACAGTACATGGCTAGCCACCAGGGCCCCAACACACACCAAAGCCCCCCAACATGCACGCATGACCAGTATCCCCCAGTACACACCATGCCCCCCAGTATGACCCAGGCTCACTGAATGCACAGTCCAGACCTGCACACAACAATGCAGCACACAGACCAGGGCACAGTCCCATGCCCCCTCTGTACAGCACTACACCCCCACAGTACCCATGAACCCAGCCCCTGTCAGTACCTAGCCATGGCCATGTGAATGCGAACAGGTACACAGATGATGTAGTACCCTGCAGTCCATGTCTAGAAGGGGCACTGTATGACTCAAGCACAGCTCCCTGCACCATCTGCAGCACTGTGTAAACATACAATGCCCCGTGGCATACAGCATGGTACCAACCATGCCGTCCCCACAGCATGTGTGTAACACTGCACTGATAGCTGGCAGCCACACAACATCCGCAACACTGTGTAAACATACAGTGCCCCATGGCACTCAGCATGGCACCAACAATGCCGTCCCCACAGCATGTGTGTAACACCACACTGACAGCTGGCAGCCACACAACATCCACAACACTATGTAAACATGCAATGCCCCGTGGCACACAGCATGGTTCCAACCATGCCGTCCCCACAGCATGTGTGTAACACTGTACGGACAGCTTGCAGCCACACAACATCCGCAACACTGTGTAAACATGCAATGCCCCGTGGCACTCAGCATGGTATCAACCATGCCATCCCCACATCATGTGTGTAACACTGCACTGACAGCTGGCAGCCACACAACATCCACAACACTGTGTAAACATGTAATGCCCCGTGGCACTCAGCATGGTACCAACCATGCCATCCCCACATCATGTGTGTAACACTGCACCGACAGCTGGCAGCCACACAACATCCGCAACACTGTGTAAACATGCAATGCCCCGTGGCACTCAGCATGGTATCAACCATGCCGTCCCCACAGCATGTGTGTAACACTGCACCGACAGCTGGCAGCCACACAACATCCACAACACTGTGTAAACATGCAATGCCCTGTGGCACTCAGCATGGTATCAACCATGCCGTCCCCACAGCATGTGTGTAACACTGCACCGACAGCTGGCAGCCACACAACATCCACAACACTGTGTAAACATGAATGCCCCGTGGCACTCAGCATGGTACCAACCATGCCGTCCCCACATCATGTGTGTAACACTGCACTGACAGCTGGCAGCCATGCAACATCCGTAACACTGTGTAAACATGCAATGCCCCATGACTCACATCATGGTACCAGCCATGCTGTCCCCACAGCATGCGTGTAACACCACACTGACAGCTGGCAGCCACACAACATCCGCAACACTGTGTAAACATGCAATGCCCCGTGGCACTCAGCATGGTACCAACCATGCCGTCCCCACATCATGTGTTTAACACTGTATCGACAGCTTGCAGCCACACATCATCTGCAACACTGTGTAAACATGCAATGCCCCGTGGCACTCAGCATGGTACCAACCATGCCGTCCCCACATCATGTGTGTAACACTGCACTGACAGCTGGCAGCCACACAACATCCGTAACACTGTGTAAACATGCAATGCCCCATGACTCACATCATGGTACCAACCATGCTGTCCCCACAGCATGCGTGTAACACCACACTGACAGCTGGCAGCCACACAACATCCGCAACACTGTGTAAACATGCAATGCCCAATGACTCACATCATGGTACCAACCATGCTGTCCCCACAGCATGCGTGTAACACCACACTGACAGCTGGCAGCCACACAACATCTGCAACGCTGTGTAAACATGCGATGCCCCGTGGCACTCAGCATGGTACCAACCATGCCGTCCCCACATCATGTGTGTAACACTATACAGACAGCCACACATCATCTGCAACACTGATCCGGGAATGCAATGCGAGGGGGTGTGGACAGGCCTGATCCAATGGCACCGTGCAACAGACATGCACTGTAGACTGCACACAGGCAGGTGTAAACATGATACAAACAGAACTGGTACCACACAGCACAACATGAGGACACCAATGGGGAACACATGATGAGGACCCAGCCACATCATGTATGTGCTTTATACCCACAGATGATGCCAGGGGAGGACACGCCACCAAGCAGCCCAGGCACACAAACAGATGCAGTGGCACAGGAGGAGGTGGAGGAGGAGGAGGAGGTGGAGGAGGAGGAGGATGAGAAGGTGCATTAGCACCACAGTGAGCCCAACGCAAGGGCCAGTGAGGGTGAGGAAGAGTGATACACAGGCGAACTGCCAGACACAGATAGCCCGGGTGACAGCCACCACAACAGGGGATATGGAGGATTCAGTGGCAGACCCTGCAGTGTCAGCTGATGAGGAAGGTGACACCACAAAGGGTGTGCATGGCCAAGCAGGGGGGAGGCAGACAGTGACGGCACGTCAGCAGTGGACATGCACGTGGACACCCCACAACGGACAGAGGATGGTGATGGAGGACAGAAACCCAGTGATGATGGGCTGAGACAGTACTTCCAGGAGGTGGTGCATGCCAAGGAGTCCATGACCGGCAGCATGAGTGGGGTACGTGCATCACTTGAGGCACACACCATTGCCACCACAGCAAGCCTGGGTCACATCGAGGGGTCCATAGCTGCGGTGCATGTAACGGTGCAGACCAGTGTGGCCAATACACAGGGCCAACAGGCACACATGGAGGCCATACTGCTGGGCATACAGGCAAGCATCCAGCAGCAGCAAACAGCCAGGAGATGACAACAGCATTACTGCAGCAACTGGTGCAGTTACAATGGGAGCAATCACAGGCCGCACAAGCTATGGCCACAGCATTGCAGGTGATGGCCCAGGTCACTGTCAGTGGTCAGGCACAAGGCCATGCCATGCATGGTGGGGGCAGCCAATGCCACAATGCAGCATGTGGTACAGGGCCACAGGACACATACCGCCACATGAGCCAGGCAGGACGTACACCACACGCACAATACACCACCCCATATATGGCACCCGTCAGCAATGTGCCGTTGGCATCAGCAATGGAGGGAAGTGCCCAGCAGTATGGGCCACACAGCAGCAACATCCACAGTGATGTGTATCCCGCTGCACATGCCCAACACACTGACACATGCCCAGTGCCGATGCAGGCAGGCCCATACATGATGCAATCCATGGCCCCATATGGAGATACCGCTACACATGTCCATGGAAGGGACATCCACCTGTGCATGGAGGTGTACAATGCACAATGCATGGACCATACATGAACAGTGGACATGGGCACAACAGTGGATATGTCACACGGCAGGCAGGTCAGCCACAGATGCAAGACGTATTGGCACCTGGCAACACAGACCAGCAAACCATCTGCCAGACATATGTGTATCCTGTGGCCGGTGAGTATCATCAGCAGGAGCAACACACGGATGGGATAGCGGCACCAGAGACCGCAGAATATGGCAACACACAGGCTGCCTCCATACCATCCTATACCGTGGTGAGTGACAACACACGGGTGGGATAGCGGCACCAGAGACCGCAGAGTATGGCAACACACAGGCTGCCTCCATACCATCCTATACCATGGTGAGTGACAATAGCACTGGTGGGGTAGCAGCACCAGAGACCGGAGAGTATGGCAACACACAGGCTGCCTCCATACCATCCTATACCGTGGTGAGTGACAACACACAGGTGGGATAGCAGCACCAGAGACCGCAGAGTATGGCAACACACAGGCTGCCTCCATACCATCCTATACCGTGTTGAGTGACAACACACAGGTGGGATAGCGGCACCAGAGACCGCAGAGTATGGCAACACACAGGCCGCCTCCATACCATCCTATACCGTGGTGAGTGACAACACACAGGTGGATGCGGCACCAGAGACCGGAGAGTATGGCGGCACACAGGCCGCCTCCATACCATCCATACCATGGTGAGTGACAACAGACAGGGTGGGATACGGCACCAGAGACCGCAGAGTATGGCAACACATAGGCTGCCTCCATACCATCCTATACCGTGGTGAGTGACAACACACAGGTGGGATAGCGGCACCAGAGACCGGAGAGTATGGCAACACACAGGCCGCCTCCATACCATCCTATACCGTGGTGAGTGACAACACAGGTGGGATAGCGGCACCAGAGACCGCAGAGTATGGCAACACACAGGCTGCCTCCATACCATCCTATACCGTGGTGAGTGACAACAGACAGGTGGGATAGCGGCACCAGAGACCGCAGAGTATGGCAACACACAGGCTGCCTCCATACCATCCTATACCATGGTGAGTGACAACAGACAGGTGGGATAGCAGCACCAGAGACCGCAGAGTATGGCAACACACAGGCTGCCTCCATACCATCCTATACCATGGTGAGTGACAACAGACAGGTGGGATAGCAGCACCAGAGACCGCAGAGTATGGCAACACACAGGCTGCCTCCATACCATCCTATACCATGGTGAGTGACAACAGACAGGTGGGATAGCAGCACCAGAGACCGCAGAGTATGGCAACACACAGGCTGCCTCCATACCATCCTATACCGTGGTGAGTGACAACACACGGGTGGGATAGCAGCACCAGAGACCTTAGAGTATGGCAACACACAGGCTGCCTCCATACCATCCTATACCGTGGTGAGTGACAACACACGGGTGGAATAGCAGCACCAGAGACCGCAGAGTATGGCAATACACAGGCTGCCTCCATACCATCCTATACCGTGGTGAGTGACAACACACAGGTGGGATAGCAGCACCAGAAACCACAGAGTATGGCAACACACAGGCTGCCTCCATACCATCCTATACCGTGGCGAGTGACAACACACAGGTGGGATAGCGGCACCAGAGACCTCAGAGTATGGCAAACACAGGCTGCCTCCATACCATCCTATACCATGGCAAGTGACAACACACGGGTGGGATAGCGGCACCAGAGACCGCAGAGTATGGCAACACACAGGCTGCCTCCATACCATCCTATACCGTGGCGAGTGACAACAGACAGGTGGGATAGCAGCACCAGAGACCGCAGAGTATGGCAACACACAGGCTGCCTCCATACCATCCTATACCATGGTGAGTGACAACAGACAGGTAGGATAGCAGCACCAGAGACCGCAGAGTATGGCAACACACAGGCTGCCTCCATACTATCCTATACCGTGGCGAGTGACAACACACAGGTGGGATAGCAGCACCAGAGACCGCAGATTATGGCAACACACAGGCTGCCTCCATACCATCCTATACCGTGGTGAGTGACAACACACAGGTGGGATAGCAGCACCAGAGACCGGAGAGTATGGCAACACACAGGCTGCCTCCATACCATCCTATACCATGGTGAGTGACAACACACAGGTGGGATAGCAGCACCAGAGACCGCAGAGTATGGCAACACACAGGCTGCCTCCATACCATCCTATACCGTGGTGAGTGACAACACACGGGTGGGATAGCAGCACCAGAGACCGCAGAGTATGGCAATACACAGGCTGCCTCCATACCATCCTATACCGTGGTGAGTGACAACACACAGGTGGGATAGCAGCACCAGAGACCGCAGAGTATGGCAATACACAGGCTGCCTCCATACCATCCTATACCGTGGCGAGTGACAACACACAGGTGGGATAGCGGCACCAGAGACCGCAGAGTATGGCAACACACAGGCTGCCTCCATACCATCCTATACCGTGGCGAGTGACAACACACAGGTGGGATAGCAGCACCAGAGACCGCAGAGTACGGCAACACACAGGCTGCCTCCATACCATCCTATACCGTGGCAAGTGACAACACACAGGTGGGATAGCAGCACCAGACACCGTAGAGTATGGCAACACACAGGCTGCCTCCATACCATCCTATACCATGGCGAGTGACAACAGACAGGTGGGATAGCGGCACCAGAGACCGTAGAGTATGGCAACACACAGGCTGCCTCCATACCATCCTATACCGTGGCGGGTGACAACACACGGGTGGGATAGCGGCACCAGAGACCGCAGAGTATGGCAACACACAGGCTGCCTCCATACCATCCTATACCATGGCGAGTGACAACACGGGTGATAGCAGCACCAGAGACCGAGAGTATGGCAACACACAGGCTGCCTCCATACCATCCTATACCATGGTGAGTGACAACAGACAGGTGGGATAGCAGCACCAGAGACCGCAGAGTATGGCAACACACAGGCTGCCTCCATACCATCCTATACCGTGGTGAGTGACAACAGACAGGTGGGATAGCAGCACCAGAGACGCAGAGGTATGGCAAACACACAGGCTGCCTCCATACCATCCCATACCGTGGCGAGTGACAACACACAGGTGGGATAGCGGCACCAGAGACCGTAGAGTATGGCAACACACAGGCTGCCTCCATACCATCCTATACCATGGCGAGTGACAACAGACAGGTGGGATAGCGGCACCAGAGACCGCAGAGTATGGCAACACACAGGCCGCCTCCATACCATCCTATACCGTGTTGAGTGACAACACACAGGTGGGATAGTGGCACCAGAGACCGCAGAGTATGGCAACACACAGGCTGCCTCCATACCATCCTATACCGTGGTGACAACAGCACAGGTGGGATAGCAGCACCAGAGACCGCAGAGTATGGCAACACACAGTCTGCCTCCATACCATCCTATAACGTGGTGAGTGACAACACACAGGTGGGATAGCGGCACCAGAGACCGCAGACTATGGCAACACACAGGCTGCCTCCATACCATCCTATACCATGGCGGGTGACAACAGCACAGGTGGGACATGCAGACCCACAGAGGGGACAATGGTCCACAGACACACTGAGACCCACAGCAGCACAGCAGAACATGACCAGCCCAACATGGCACAACAGTCCCACAGTGCAACGGCACCACAGGCAACATGTGGCCAGGGTGCACAGGCAACCACCGTGCATGACAGCACAGCCGGCATGGAGGGACACATGCATGCTACCACTGCACAGTGCACCAGCCAACAGAGCATGACAGACTCACAGTCGGGAGACACATGGCCACACACAGCAACAGGGCAGACAGAAGCATGGCACAGCAACATTGACTGCACCACAGGTCTGCAAACAGCACTGTCCACCATTGGCAGCACCGACAGTGCAAAGTCCACCACGACACACAGTGTGCAACACAGCAAGGCTGCACAGGAGTCAGCACAACAGCCCGTATGCAGCAGGGGAAGGCCGCGCAAGGTATTTGTCATACCCGGTGGGACTACAGCAGTGAACACAGCAGTGGCATGTGAGGCAACTGGTGCAGACAACATGGGCACACAGATGTCAACAGGGCAAGGGTGAGCACACCACAGGTGACTGCTATGGAGGCATGTGCGGTATCCAGTGCAGCAGCCACTGGTACCATGGACACCAATGGGAGTGGAACAGCGGATGTGCAGTGGTGCAGGACTAGTGTGTCAGGGAATCAATGCTCCAAAAGGGTGGCAGCAGCAGTGCAAACACAAGTGACTGCTGCACAGCAAGGAAAGATGCCAAAGACAGACACAGAATGACATGCCCCGCCACACTGCACGTGCACAGTGCTAGGATGGCACACACACACACCACATGGTATGGGGCAGCCGAGCTGATGGGACTGTCACACACAGCAATGAACAGTGGCTGGGATGGTGGACATGGCACATAGCACCCGACAGCCCCAGACACACAACACTGTGGTCCCTGAACACACATGCCCACACACGACAGTGACCCTGTGCACAGTTAGCACTGCACAGTGACACACACACACAAATGCACACACATGACGTAGGATACACCCATGGACCACCGGTGGCAACCTATGATGCAATGACTTGTGAAATGACGGGTGTGCAATGCACCACTGTAGGGATGGAAACATAGGAACGTAGAGGGTGTGGCACAGGAGTACCGCATCACCCATCCAGTCTGCCCATGTCTATGTGTTACTAATGAATGTGCCCTCTGTCTTTGCACCATCACTGGCCTGGTAACACACACACAGCTGTATTTCCCCACATGCCAGTGCCATGCCTGTGTAATGCCCTACACAGTATGCAGAATGGTCACACCCTGAGGTACACTGTACCATGCAGCCACCACCCATGCTGTGATACACACACCCTCACAGTACCCTGTATTCTGCCACCCTCCAATCACATGCGGTGTATACCCACATAGAGATTGTTGGCAGATAAGGGCCTATGGCCCACCTAGTCTGCCCATTTGAGCTTGTAAGTTCAGTTTATGTTTTCCTAGAAGTCTGTTGCCCCTTATCCCTGACCTCCAGAATTCCTTTATGTTTATCCCATGCATTCTTAAATCCCGTGATTAACCTGTCCTGCTATGTGACCTGTATAGTAACCTGTTAGGCCCTCCCACCATGGCACTGTCCTGCAGGTGACCGAGTGCTCCGATCAATGCACCACACTCCCTCCAGTGCTCTAGGGTACATGCATCTGCTGATGACACATGCATGCATCTGTGGCCACGACTGCACAGAGTACAGTACACAGCCGAACATGCAGTGGCAGTTCACGCAAAATACAATTGGTGGTGCCCCTGCACAATGCAGCCGCCGCTGAGGTACCCCAACCAGACCAGTCACAGGAATGCATGCACCTGAGTGGCAACCACACAAGGACATGTACCACAGGACAGAACGGTGCCCAGACAGTTGACAGTGACACAGATAGCCCTGCGAGCAACGGACAATGGCAGCAGATGATGGCCATGTGGCTGATCAGGCATACCTGTATTGCAGGGTGCACAGCATGTGGCGATGACCCAGCCCCTACCCCCCAAGCTACCCATCCGGGGAGCATGGTGCATGCACCCACACCCATGCCCTGTCGCAGCCGTACCATTACCTGCGGGAGTGTATCCCCCCTGGACACGCATACCAGGCTCCACCGACAACATCAGGTAGTCCTGGATCCTGGCCACCCACCACCCCCCCACCTGCTAGCTACTGACAGTGCCCCCCCATGCTAAGGCTGCCACACAGCTGGATGAAGACATCCGTATCCACCATGATGATACCCGTCACGGTCCTGTGGGGCCCACACATGGCCCCCCCGGCATCCAGGGTATACATGTGCAGCACACACATGCCCATTGGATGCCATATGCCATGGTCCAGCCAGCGGTAGTGCATCACGCCTGTGGACCCACTGTTGTAGGGCACAGTCTATATCATGTTGTGGGCAATGGGCTGACCACTTGACATGTGCTGCTGACCAGGCAGTGACCAGCGCAAGGGTGGCTGCACAGCCCACACCCACTACTGAGCCCCCTGGCTTTGCATCCCAGCTGTCTGTGTGCCATTGGTGCTGCTGTCCCACACCGCATGGTGTGCTTCAGCCCACCGGCGAGCATCAGTCCCAGGACTGATGCAGCTGCTGGCACCACACACAGGTGGACCTGTGTCCTCTGATACACATCCCACTGTGCACACCCCTGCATGGCCTGTCAATGGAGCCATGCTGTGAGATGCTGGAGCACCACTCCAGCCTTGCATGTGTGGCCTGTGGGTCCTGTAGCCCAACCGCTGTGTCCACACTCCCACCGACCGTGGGGCCCCCATCGGTGGGCACATGCTGACCACAGCGACATCCCCAGGAACACTGAGGGTGGCAGTGACCAGCACTGCCCCTGCACAGAGGCCAACGGTACACCACTGGTCACCTGTCCTGTGCCGCCGGATGCACCACCCACACATAGTGACACCTGCACGTGTAGACTGGCACAGTGGCACATGGCACACGAGCCCTGTCTGGCTAGCAGATACAATGCACATCCATGTTTGGCACACATTGCACATGCTCCGCATACACAGTCTGGGCACAGGAGACACATGTCAGGTGGCCGACAGAGCCCTTGGGGCCATCCGGCATGCCTGTATGTGCAGTTCACACCCGCACGGCACAACAGCACCTACCCGCCCACATGCCTCCGCTCTGGCCACATGGTGAACCATGTGCCATGCCCTGACACAGCCAACCACCCACCCAGAGGATACCACATTGGGTGGTGCATGGGCCACTGTAACCACAGGCCACATTGCGCAGTGCACCCCCCCATCAGCACCTCCGGTATTGTCCCGCTGACAACATGGCTCCATGTGCCTCTGTGTTGCACCACCACACCGGCTGGAATAGCACATACATGCCTGGTCTGACAGTGCCCTACTTGTACACAGAGGTGTCACTCACATGTCCACAAACACACACCACCACACCGGCTGGAATAGCACATACGTGCCTGGTCTGACAGTGCCCTACTTGTACACAGAGGTGTCACCACATGTCCACAAACACACACCACCACCACACCGGCTGGAATAGCACATACGTGCCTGGTCTGACAGTGCCCTACTTGTACACAGAGGTGTCACTCACATGTCCACAAACTCACACCACCACACCGGCTGGAATAACACATACGTGCCTGGTCTGACAGTGCCCTACTTGTACACAGAGGTGTCACTCACATGTCCACAAACACACACCACCACACCGGCTGGAATAGCACATACGTGCCTGGTCTGACAGTGCCCTACTTGTACACAGAGGTGTCACTCACATGTCCACAAACACACACCACCACCACACCGGCTGGAATAGCACATACGTGCCTGGTCTGACAGTGCCCTACTTGTACACAGAGGTGTCACTCACATGTCCACAAACTCACACCACCACACCGGCTGGAATAACACATACGTGCCTGGTCTGACAGTGCCCTACTTGTACACAGAGGTGTCACTCACATGTCCACAAACTCACACCACCACACCGGCTGGAATAGCACATACTGCCTGGTCTGACAGTGCCCTACTTGTACACAGAGGTGTCACTCACATGTCCACAAACTCACACCACCACACGGCTGGAATAGCACATACGTGCCTGGTCTGACAGTGCCCTACTTGTACACAGAGGTGTCACTCATGTCCACAAACTCACACCACCACACCGGCTGGAATAGCACATACATGCCTGGTCTGACAGTGCCCTACTTGTACACAGAGGTGTCACACACATGTCCACAAACTCACACCACCACGGCTGGAATAGCACATCGTGCCTGGTCTGACAGTGCCCTACTTGTACACAGAGGTGTCACTCACATGTCCACAAATTCACACCACCACACCGGCTGGAATAGCACATACGTGCCTGGTCTGACAGTGCCCTACTTGTACACAGAGGTGTCACTCCATGTCCAAACTCACCACCACACCGGCTGGAATAGCACATCGTGCCTGGTCTGACAGTGCCCTACTTGTACACAGAGGTGTCACTCACATGTCCACAAACTCACACCACCACACGGCTGGAATAACACATACGTGCCTGGTCGGACAGTGCCCTACTTGTACAGAGGTGTCACTCACATGTCCACAAACTCACACCACCACACCGGCTGGAATAGCACATACGTGCCTGGTCTGACAGTGCCCTACTTGTACACAGAGGTGTCACTCACATGTCCACAAACTCACACCACCACACCGGCTGGAATAGCACATCGTGCCTGGTCCTGACAGTGCCCTACTTGTACACAGAGGTGTCACTCACATGTCCACAAACTCACACCACCACACCGGCTGGAATAGCACATACGTGCCTGGTCTGACAGTGCCCTACTTGTACACAGAGGTGTCACACACATGTCCACAAACTCACACCACCACACCGGCTGGAATAGCACATACGTGCCTGGTCTGACAGTGCCCTACTTGTACACAGAGGTGTCACTCACATGTCCACAAACTCACACCACCACACCGGCTGGAATAGCACATACGTGCCTGGTCTGACAGTGCCCTACTTGTACACAGAGGTGTCACTCACATGTCCACAAACTCACACCACCACACCGCTGGAATAGCACATACGTGCCTGGTCTGACAGTGCCCTACTTGTACACAGAGGTGTCACTCACATGTCCACAAACTCACACCACCACACCGGCTGGAATAGCACATACGTGCCTGGTCTGACAGTGCCCTACTTGTACACAGAGGTGTCACTCACATGTCCACAACTCCACCACCACACGGCTGGAATAGCACATACGTGCCTGGTCTGACAGTGCCTACTTGTACACAGAGGTGTCACTCACATGTCCACAAACTCACACCACCACACCGCTGGAATAGCACATACGCGCCGGTCTGACAGTGCCCTGCTTGTACACAGAGGTGTCACTCACATGTCCACAAACTCACACCACCACACCTCCTGGAATAGCACATACGTGCCTGGTCTGACAGTGCCCTGCTTGTACACAGAGGTGTCACTCACATGTCCACAAACTCACACCACCACACCGCTGGAATAGCACATCATGCCTGGTCTGACAGTGCCCTACTTGTACACAGAGGTGTCACTCACATGTCCACAAACTCACACCACCACACCGCTGGAATAGCACATACGTGCCTGGTCTGACAGTGCCCTACTTGTACACAGAGGTGTCACTCACATGTCCACAAACTCACACCACCACACCGGCTGGAATAGCACATACGTGCCTGGTCTGACAGTGCCCTACTTGTACACAGAGGTGTCACTCACATGTCCACAAACTCACACCACCACACCGGCTGGAATAGCACATACGTGCCTGGTCTGACAGTGCCTTACTTGTACACAGAGGTGTCACTCACATGTCCACGAACACACAACACCACCAGGGTGTACAGTGACATCGGGCATGCTGCCCATGGTGGTCGGTCCCTCCGGTACCTGGCCCATCCCAGTGTACCCCCACTGCACATCAGCAGCCGACTCACAGCCTGCCGGTGATGGTCAGGCCACCACCACATGATGGGTGTACGCACCAACATGGGCAACAGCCAGCAGCTACAACAGGTGCGGCATGTCTGCATGCCTGTCTGCGGACAGCAACACATAGTGGCTCCCACCCTCCCCCCACATACTGTCATGCATGACTGGCAAGTATCGGTGACCCAGATGGGGCTGTTCGTGTGTGGGCCAATGACTGGGGGACATATGCCCAATTCAATGGGGACAGGCCAGTACCATGAGTATTCCATGACACGTGGACCCTGGTGGCCACCGGGACAGACAGCACTACTGGCCATTGGATCCCCATCACACATCACTGCCGAATAGTGGATGCTCATGGGCGCCACCACGCCCATGCTGCAATACAGTGGCAGTACTGGGATACCAACCGGTATGCCTGATGTGGGGCCTGGCCCAGCATGCCCACCCACCTGAACCCTGTGGCATGTGTGCCACCAAATGCACCAGTGACACAGACCCCAACGGTGCTGTGGGTGTAGACCTGAACAGGGGCGGGTACCTATCCTGACATCTGGCCGGGATCCATCATGCATATGAGACAGACACCATCTCTGTGTAGTGTGCCACCCACATGCACTCTGCAGCGTGGCCCATGTGACTGGACGTGGGCACCCACAGCCGGTCCATACCATGCTGTCCACTATGTGATCCACGCGCAGTCCTGTGACCCTCTCCTGGTGCCATGCTCAGTGGTCCACATGTGTGCTCTGCCATGTGGTGTAGCCCCTGTACACCATCTCAGACCACCCCCACGTGCACCGTCCACCACCGGTCGACAGTGTGTGTGCTTCCACTGTCTCAGCACAGCACATCCAAACAGACCAAAGGTAAAGAGCAAATACAATGGCTCAAGTCAGCATCTGAAAACTGGAGCCCCACTACAGGGAATAGAGTTCAATAACAGCAAAAACGCGGGCTCTACAGATGTCAGTGAAGAAATCAGTCCATAATGATAGGACACACTAAAACTGCTTTTAATAATATAAAAAACGCAATGACAACAATACCTTTGTGAAACAGGTACAAATAAGTGGTAGCAACCCCCAAAAGAACGTTAATGTTTCACGTCGTAATCAGACGCTTTATCAAGACGTCAGCAGCTCATCTATTCATTACTTAAATAGTGCACATAAATAAATGTTGCATGAGGCATTAATGTCAGGAACCATTTCCAAACAGACTTTTAATTTTTTGACAGTATCTAGACCAGTCATAGCACATACAGTATATATGGTTTACCAAAAATTCACAAAGATATGGACTGTCCACCAATGAGACCGATAGTGTCTAGCAGGGGATCACTAACTGAACCCCGGGCTCAATATATAGATGCCCACATAAAAGAAATTGCGATGGGCAATAGAACTTATTTGAAAGACACTACACATATACTGAACCTGCTGGAGGATATGGCGGTTGAGCCCGGATGGTATTTGGTGACATTGGATGTACAGTCCCCGTACACAAATATTCCACACAATTTAGGTTTACAGGCAGCTTATGAGTCGCTGTGTAGATACACAACATACTCAAATAGCTTTGTTTTATTTTTGGTAGATCTGTTGAAAATGGTTTTTACAAAAAATGTGTTATTGAACATCCGAACAGACACCTGCCCATCACCTATTGCCATGGTCCATACCCATCATGGCAGACACCGTGTGCACAGGGTGTTGCCTGCAGCCCTGTGGCTACCGGCCATGCCACACATGGCTGGACGAGTGTTCACCCACCACCGGCTCCCATCACCACAGCAACATGGCAGTGCAACAGCCCTGACCCTGCCCCATGATGGTACACCCCCCAATTCCGCACGTGGGCCCCTGCAGATATATCATGGTGCACACACACACCCACACACAGCAGTTGCATGGACATTGGATGGACTACACACCATACCTGCAGTACCCAGTCCAACCACCCATTTGGGC
Organism: Neoceratodus forsteri; assembly: GCA_016271365.2. Taxonomy (NCBI): domain Eukaryota; kingdom Metazoa; phylum Chordata; order Ceratodontiformes; family Ceratodontidae; genus Neoceratodus; species Neoceratodus forsteri. The sequence goes on along the minus strand of CM028137.1, from coordinate 29,824,635 downwards.
ATGCCCACCATGTGGCACCTGTGAGGGGCCCATAGTGACAACATACCCAGTTGGCAGGCACCCAGACAGGACTGCATGCACCTGTGATGGGTCTGCTGACAGGTGATGTTAGCCACTGTGTGCGGGCAATGATGTGGCCAGGCATACCCACCCCACACACATGTTTCCCGTACCGGATCTTGTGCAGCCTCGTCTATGACGTGCCCGACCACTAGCACTGTGCGCTGCCGCACCTGCCATAGCGTACACCACTATGTGTCCGTCACACTGTGCACATATGCTGTCCATCACACATGACAGTAGACCACAGGCCATGTGGATAGTGGTGTGCAACAGTATCATGGATGTCTGTACCTGCCATGTAGCTGTGTACGACCTGTGTATGGGATGGAGACATAGCAGTATGCCCTGATATACCGTCACCTGGGGCACGGCCATGTTTGAGGCCGTGAACCAGTGGTCAAAGGGCGGCTGCTGCAGAGTGTGCATTCAGCAACTATATGCACTGTCCATGGGGTGTGCCGTGTGGCCTACTTGTCTGTCTGTCGGTGGGCCGGCATGCATGCCACACATATGGTGGGCTGATACGCATGCATACCCACTGCTCTGCTGACAGTCCTCTGTGTCCAGGGTAGTGCATGCCAGGTCAGTGTGCTGACATGCACAGATGTACACCATTGCAGCCATCACCAGTGGGTAAGTGACATTCAGGACAGACGTGTGACCTCGGTCACCCTCGATGTGTACTATCCCCTAGCAGCATGGCACTCTTGGTACCCCCAGCAATCACAGCATCACAGACGTGCCCTCTGTCCATGCCACCGGCGGACACTGTCATGCTGGTCCCTACATGGCCATGGACTGTTGCCCATGGCAGCCACTGCAGCAGACCCACTGACCCTACCGAGTGACATTGCCCTGTGTGTGTACGTGGACTGTGCCTGATCCGTGACATGCCATGCATGTGAAGGCACATACCTGTACTGCGCACAACGCCCTACAATACATGACTGTGTCAGCATCCCCATCTCCCCCAATGCATCACATGGCACCCCACAGTGTAGGAATGACACAGACAACAATGGGTATGGCAACACAACAGTGCATATATTGTGTGAGAACAGTAACAACAAGTACAACCAACAACAGTACAATCCCTCTGCTGCAGGTGTGGTACAATCAGTACACTACGTATCAATATTGTCATGGCTGTACAGCAACAGTGAACATTGCAATGGTGCCGCCATGAGCCACAACCCAGCTGTGTACACACCAGCATGGCCCATAACACACATATATGCAAACGCAAGCACTGGGGTGACTGTGCCAACCCTGCCATTCAGCACATGCTACACTACATAACAAGAGACAGTCTACTACAACAGTTTAACAACCCCCCATTCCCTCAGGCAATGTGGTACACACATTCCACACTGCCAGTACTGTGTGTCATGGCACACCACAGATCCATTCTACACCACCGAGGTGATGTCATGCATGCGTGGTGGCACCACACTAACATTCAAGTTCCCCAAGTGTGTCCATGACCGCCCTTGTGGACACCAGTAGGCTACCCAACAGCATTACCACATCCTGTAGCTGTTGCCTGGCAGTGGCAGTGACACGCTGCACATGGGCGTCATGGTGAGCAATGCCCACAGCCCCCCAGCATCATGGTGTCCATGGCCATCACCAGCAGGGGCAGCAGGCTGTGTGGCCTGGTCCACATGAGTTCCAGTGTCCACATTGTCCTGTCCTGTGAGTTCTGCAGTTGCAGTCGTTCCCACCACTGTGGCAGGGGCAGCAGCCAGCTCTCGTGTGCATTGCTGAGGCACATGTTCCACAGCAGCTGACTGTGTGCCCTGCGCTGTACTACACCCGGAATGTGTCACTGATGACCACTTACCACCATGTCCTGTACCTGTTGTTGGACATGCACGGGCCTGCATCTGCCATGTGCGCTCTGCGTAACTCCTGACAATTCAGGTTCCTCATTGCTATTGTGAGAGCTCTCAGATGCTGTGTTAGCATGTCCTCATTCACCTCATCCACATCTTCCTCATCATCCTCACTGTCCCCTGCAATGACAATAGAGGTGGGCCATGAGTAGCATCCGGCTGCACATGCACACACACAATGTCACCCAAGCCATCTATGGACACACCCCACATGTCACATATGTTAGCCATACCTGGCAGTGTAGGCTGTAGCCATGGTGCCGTGTTGCATTGACAGTGTGGCACGTACCCTGGCACCCTGTGTAGCATGCATATGGTGCCCGTCCTGGCCACATACCCATGGCCTTGTGGGCAGTGTGCATGTCAGTTGCCCACCACAACGTCTGTGTATGGATTGCCCACTGTTGGTACAGGGTGTGTGCACACACCACATACCACCATCCCTGTTGCCACCCCAGTGCTGCCATCCCTCCACCATATCCTGGGTGACACACCCGCCAATGCCCCGGTGTTGTGCACCTACATGTGCTATGCCCCTCCCCCCATGTGACTGTGGGTACTGTACACGGTCAGGGGTGCCATAGCCACAGGGGAAAGAGGTGCCAGCAGCAGGGTGTCATGGCCCAGCACAGTGGCGGTGTGGGTAGGCACCCACAGTGCCTGACTCTGTCCATGCCTTGACATCTGTGTGCACTGGTTGCCAGATGCCTGCTGTCACTTGTCCACTACACCCATGCAGCTGTACCATGTTACCTATGGTGTCAGCTGCCCCAGTCCACATACACCTTGTCCACTGTCACATTGTGGCATGGCACTGTCCATGTGCATGACCATGTGCAGGCAGCGGTCCTGTCATGCTTGTCCGGTGTCACATTGTGGCATGGCATTGTCCATGTGCGTGCCCATGTGCAGGCAGTGGTACAGTCATGCTTGTCCAGTGTCACATTGTGGCATGGCACTGTCCATGTGCATGACCACGTGCGGGCAGCGGTACAGTCATGCTTGTCCGGTGTCACACTGTGGCATGGCACTGTCCATGTGCGTTACCCCGTGTGGGCAGCGGTCCTGTCATGCTTGTCCAGTGTCACACTGTGGCATGGCACTGTCCATGAGCGTGACCATGTGCAGGCAGCAGTCCTGTCATGCTTGTCCGGTGTCACACTGTGGCATGGCACTGTCCATGTGCGTGCCCATGTGCAGGCAGCGGTACAGTCACGCTTGTCCGGTGTCACACTGTGGCATGGCACTGCCCATGTGCGTGCCCACGTGCAGGCAGTGGTACAGTCATGCTTGCCCGGTGTCACACTGTAGCATGGCACTGTCCATGTGTGTGCCCACTGCAGGCAGCGGTCCTGTCATGCTTGTCCGGTGTCACACTGTGGCATGGCACTGCCCATGTGCGTGCCCACATGCAGGCAGCGGTACAGTCATGCTTGTCCAGTGTCACACTGTGGCATGGCACTGTCCATGTGCATGACCATGTGCAGGCAGCGGTCCTGTCATGCTTGTCTGGTGTCACACTGTGGCATGGCACTGTCCTTGTGCGTGCCCATGTGCAGGCAGCAGTCCTGTCATGCTTGTCCGGTGTCACACTGTGGCATGGCACTGTCCATGTGCGTGCCCATGTGCAGGCAGCGGTACAGCCATGCTTGTCCGGTGTCACACTGTGGCATGGCACTGTCCATGTGCGTGCCCATGTGCAGGCAGCGGTACAGCCATGCTTGTCCGGTGTCACACTGTACATGGCACTGTCCATGTGCGTGCCCATGTACAGGCAGCGGTCCTGTCATGCTTGTCTGGTGTCACACTGTGGCATGGCACTGATCATGTGCGTGCCCATGTGCAGGCAGCGGTCCTGTCATACTTCTCCGGTGTCACACTGTGGAATGGCACTGTTCATGTGCATGCCCATGTGCAGGCAGCGGTCCTGTCATGCTTGCCCGGTGCCACACTGTGGCATGGCACTGTCCATGTGCGTGCCCATGTGCAGGCAGCGGTCCTGTCATGCTTGCCGGTGTCACATTGTGGCATGGCACTGTCCATGTGCATGCCCATGTGCAGGCAGCGGTCCTGTCATGCTTGTCCGGTGTCACATTGTGGCATGGCACTGTCCATGTGCATGACCACGTGCGGGCAGCGGTCCTGTCATGCTTGTCCGGTGTCACACTGTGGCACGGCACTGTCCATGTGCGTGACCACGTGCAGGCAGTGGTCCTGTCATGCTTGTCCGGTGTCACACTGTGGCATGGCACTGTCCATGTGCATGACCACATGCGGGCAGCAGTTCTGTCTTGCTTGTCCGGTGTCACACTGTGGCATGGCACTGTCCATGTGTGTGCCCATGTGCGGGCAGCGGTACAGTCATGCTTGTCCGGTGTCACACTGTGTCATGGCACTGTCCACGTGCGTGCCCATGTGCAGGCAGCGGTACAGTCATGCTTGTCCAAGCATATGCATGCAGGCATACATGTCCTGCATGCCAGCAGCATGGTGGTGTTGCATCTGTGACCTGTCAGTCATGCGAGACGCCGAGCCTGCATTGTTCACACAGCACCACGTGTACGCTGGCACACCCCCTAGTGCACTTGTTGCAGGGGTGCTATGGGCTTGCTGTGTTGGGGTTTTCTGATGACACCTTCACTCTCTACAGTACTGTGCTGTAGTTGCATTGGAGCTCTTTGCTGTGGGGCACAGTGGCACACAGTACCTGCACATGCTATGCATATCCACCCAGGTACCCTGTGACCCACCCACACACACACCTTGCATTGTTGCCTTGCTGCCCCTGTTACCCTGTGGGCTGTACACCTATGCACAGCCATGGCTGGCTGCCCTGGTCCTCATCTCATTGCTGGAGGTTCCGAGGGTTATGTTAAAATCTTCTGGGGCTCGGGATTTTGTGTTTATAGCCCCAACCCTCTGGAATTCTCTGCCTCGCCAGCTTCGGGAATGCATGACCGTGGAGTCTTTTAAGCTGGAACTCAAGACCCATTTGTGGAGCCAGACTTTTATGGCTTGAGGTTGTTGAGATTACTGATTTTATATGTGTATTTTCTGATTTTATTATACATTTGTACAGCACCTTGGTGCTTGAAAGGTGCTTAATAAATAAAGTTTTATTATTATTATTATCTGTGCATACATCGTGTTGCTCATGCACACATCACACACACATGGCATGTGTCACTTACCCTCCTCGCTTGTACTTGAGCCATCCTCACATTGCCCGGTCATCTCGGTGTCCTGCGGTGTGGCTCCATGTTCCTCTGCAGTTGCACACACCTGTGGAGTCAGTGACGTCACATGGGTTAGACATGTGGTTGGTACAAGCCCTGTTGGAGGCTGTTACTCTGCCACTATGTGCATGTGGTGTGCCACCCACCTGTCTATGATGGCCGCAACGCATCCATACGTCTGCATCTCTGGCCTGGTCTGTGAGGCTCTTCAGGATCCCTGGCTCACTGTGGGACATATGGTTCAGTTTGTGCTTCAGCTGTTGGACTGTGCGCTTGACACCCATCAGCGTCTGCAGTTTGCAGGCTATGCTGCGCCACACCCCTGTCCCTGTCCCTCATGGGGTGCCTTGCCAAGCCTTGTGGCAACAACAGCCTTGACCACTTTGTCACACAGCTGACTAGCATGGCGGTCTCCTCATCGGTGAAGGTTGGTCTCCTGGGCCCTGGGCCTGCCATGATGAGCAGTACTGGGTCAGCCACACCTATTGCACCTGCTGGGGAAGAGGTGTCTCTGTGTACCACACCTGTAGGTGTGTGATGTGCTTGCAGCCTACAGTTCCCCTAGACCTGCCTGCATGGGCTGCCAGCTGTTTGAGGGCTCTGCAGTGCCTACCCAAGGGATTGTGGCACAGTGGGCTGGGGAGGTGTTCCTGCACCCCTGTCAGCGCTGTTGTGGGTAGTGTGTACTGCGGCAGTTGTCCACATGCAGGCTGCTGATGCAGCATGACTCCACTGGCTGTCCTCTGTGCAGCGTAACACACTCCAGCTGCATGTGCCTCACATGCCCTAACGCAGCGGTACACAGGGCTGTGGTACTGAGATGTAATTTATCTGGCCTCGGTGCTTTCTCTGTCTTAAGGGACCTGAGGAATTCCCTCACTCTCTGTGCCATGATTTCCACCTCCGCTACCTTGTCCCCCTGCTTTTCTTTCCCCCCTCATGCCAGTGATGGCCCCCCTCTCCCTAGTCCCACCAATCGGCAAGGGTCCCCCCCTCCTCAGTTTCACCATCTCCTCTCATGTATGATGCAGTTTCCACTTTCCTTGGTGAAAATTGAGGCAGGTACTCATTTAGGAAAAGATACTACAAGGAGATTTACATAAAATTCAGGACTGGGCAGACAGTAATGTTATGGTGTTTAATTTAAGTAAATGTGCGGTTATGTACCTGGGTACTAATAACTCGGAATTTGAGCATATATTATATGGGGCAAACTGAAGTCATTGACCAATGAGAGAGATTTAAGTATCATAATAAGCAGTGATTTATCCTTTAGCAGCCACTGTAAAGTAAAGGTAAACAAAGCAAATAGTATCCTAACAGCAATTAGAAAATTGTTCACGTCAAGACATAAGGCATGTATACTTCCCCTTTATAGGACACTTGTGAGGCCACGTCTGGCTTATCGTAGTCCACTATGGAGTCCATTCCTTAGGAGAGATGTGGATCTCTTGGAAAGGGTACAGAGGAGGTGTACTAAGATGATCTCTGAGTTAGGAAATCTGAGTTACGAAGAAAGACTTTCAAGATTAGGCTTGTATAAACTGGAGCAGAGGAGAAACAGGAGCAACCTTTTGCTAATGTATAGGATATCTGAGGACAATGATCTAAGAGAAAGTTTGAATTTGACATTGCCTAATAGGGATCTAAATCTCAGATCTCATAGTAAACAGTTGAAGCTGACTTACCCTAAGAAAAACAACAGAAGATATTTCTTTACTGAAGGGATTATCCCACTATGGAATATGCTTCCTTCTGACATTGTCAATTCAAGCAGTTTTGGGATGTTCAAAAATAGACTTGATATTTACCTTCTACATTCCTAAAAACACTATATACCCCTTTTGAGGAGACAGATTCTTGGGGGTGCATGCCTTCTGCCTGTCTGAGAAACTGAGTATAGTACTGAATTAGTTTTTCTTAAAACTTTTTTTGCATGTGATTATTGTTTGTATATACGTAATAGATTCCCTACTCTTCTGAAAGGTTCCATGAGTTTTTTGACTTCCAGGTTTTGTATGAAATGCATAGTAAATGTATTAAATGCATAGTTGATGTCAGAAACATTTGTTTGTTGATTTAAAAATTGGTACCGGTTACCGGGAGAGGCACACTGAGTCAAGGCGAGACATATAATATATGCCTGACATATGATTGACAGCAGGCATGAGTAGTGACTATGAAAGTGTACTTTCAAATATATTTGTGGGGGATGGCCCAGTGGTGCAGAGGGCTGAGGCACCATGTGCATCTTAACCTTTTTCCACACCGGTGACCCTGGTTTGGGAAAGGACTCTGGTCACCAAGGGTCAGATGGGGTGGGAGAGTACTGAGCATCTGAGGGACTGGCTGCCAACTCTGGAATGTGGCTGCCACCAAGTGGAGGCCTGTTGGTCGGATATGCAAAATATGGGTATGGTGGGAAATGGAACACTGTTCTTATAGGAACATCTTCAGCCACCCCGAAAGAGGCTCTGAATACATGAGAGAAATGATGGGGGGGGGGCCTTTAAAAATTCAGTGCACTCACTATGTTGTGTAATATCTTATTTTTATTCTTTCTTGGTTCCCCTAGGTTTCACCCATATAATGGGCTTGTTCACGGGGTATGTACAGTCTCTGTAGTCTTTATTTTACCTATAAACAATTATAAAAAATATTCAATAAATGTTACTAAATCAATAATGCTTTTAAGGTAATTTCATGAATATTAGCCAGTCCTCATACCCTTTGGGCCCCGCGCTCCTTCCACATGATGTCTTGTCGCATAGTAACACGGCTCCCGCAAACACAAATGGCAATGGGCATGGTGACGCAAAGAGAAACAGAAAGAGAAACAGTACTGTAGACACAAATGGTAAAAATAATGCAAATGCAAGCACAAATGAAAACGCAAAGGGTAACGCACATGGTGGCGTAGACAGGAACGGTAAGTGAAACGGGTACGGAACCGCAAGTGGAAGCGGTAAGGGTAACAGTAATGTAAATGCACAGGGTAGTTTTCCCCAAAAGCTGCATAGAGAAAGACAGTGAGTACAAAGAATGTATGCATAATAATGGGTCTCGGAGCAGAAAATGAGGAGTTGGAATACTAAATTGCTTATATTTCAGGAACCGTCCGACGTAGAAAAACAATTTAAAAGTCATATGATTTATGACTTTCCTGGCTAGAAATGCTGCCTGTTACCACAGAATTTGGTTCTGTCTAGTTAAACCCTTTTCTGCTTCTCAGCATACATTTTTTTCAAAATTTCTATGAAAAATACATTGAGAAAGTGAAAAGACACTCTGCCAGTCAATCATTGCTCACTGTTACTAAAACTTGTGCTCCTTAATAACACAAGCGCTCATCCTACCTGGTCCAGTGATGTTGTTGGGTGCAAGGATGTTTGTGTTTTAAAACTTTTGAATTATATTCTGTAAAACAGGGCATAATGAACAATGTTTTCAAACTCCTGATTAGAAGCATCTAAGGCTTACACCACTTTAAAGCCATAAACCATTTTTATATACTTACAAAACGCTAGACAAGATTACTTTTAGCCAATTGCATCTCTCTGCTCCACAAACGATGGCTGCTTCTGTTTATTACTGCTCTGAGAGTGCTTACTATCCTCCTGTGCCTGTTTTGCTGAAAATCCCATGATTGGACATCACAGGAGATGATGTCACAATCGTGCTACCGCGCTTTCGTGAATAGACTGACAATGGTCTATATCCAAAATTTCCATCTTACCCAAACTGACACAACCATAGAAACTCCATTGCACTTAGAGACTCCTACTCAAATGCCTCATACAATATTTTTTACATTTTTTGTTATAAACTAGGTGCAGGCTTGCCAATTGGTTTCAATATTCATACCTATACTTCTGTCTAATGTATGCAGGTGAAAAATCCATGTCATTTAAGCCCGTAATAAAACCTCTGTTATGTTCCCACCTCTAGGAGGGATACTTACTTGTTCTAAACCCCAAGATCTAAGTAAGGCACCAGAATGAGACACTTCATTAAAGTGTTTAGCTACTGGAGAATTTTCATCATGGTTTCTAATATCTCCTTTATGTTACTGGATTCTCCGACGTAACTCTCTACTTGTTTGTTTTGTACCCCTAACCTTAAATTTGTTTAACATCTGCTGTGTTTCCAATTCTGTATTCTCTATCTTAGTACAATTCCTTTTAACCCTAGTAAGTTGAGCTTAGGGAATGCTATTCTTTAGCTCTGATTCATGGAAACTTTTATGATGTAAAAGAGCGTTCCTGTCAGTCGGTTTCCTAAAGAGTAATGCCGCTAAACGATTATCATCAATAATAAGCAAATCCTTGCACCTAACAGCATCATTGGGCCAGGCAGGAAGAGCGCTTGTGTTATTAAGGAGCATAAGTTTTACTAACAGTGAGCAATAATTGACTGCCAGCGTGTCTTTTCACTTTTTCAATGTATTTTTCACAGAAATTTTGAAAAATGTATGCGGCAGAACCAAATTCTGTTGGTAGGATAGCCAAGAGCGACACCTTTGAGTGTCTGCTGTGGAGCTCTGTGGAGCATGCTTGCGTCCACTCCCACGCTCCGACATGCATGCCCAGCAGTGGGGAGGGATGAAAGTGTAAAATGGGAGGAGGGGCTTCATGAATGCCTGCTCGTCTCCCTGTAGCCTGCTTCACCAAGCTGTGGACCGGAGGCATCGGGATATTTTGCCTGGGAGGAAAAGGAAGGTCCTCCCCTTCCTATCCCCACCATGGAGGAGTACCGCATGGGAGACTGTCATCAGGAACCCAGCGTTAGTGGAAGCTGGCTGCAGGTAACAGGGACAGGGCTGAAGAGTTGCCTGTCCAACCAGGTGGTAGAAAAACATCTAGGGCAAAAAAAAAGTATTTTTTGCTATGATCCCCATCAATTAATTGAGTAATGTCTTGCATATTTTTTTTTTTTTTTTGACTTTCTTTATACCTCCTACTCCAGAGACCTGAACTCTCTCCAGCAGGGCACTCGGTTCGGTCTTGTCCCATCTGCCTGAAGCTCCCAGACTCCACCTCTCTACTGCACCACCTAGCCACCCGACCCCTCATCTCTGAGTCCCCACAGGGCAGGACCGCCGACTCGTCCGATGCTCAATCTACAATTTAGAGGGGCGACCAGGGAGCGGAGGGAGTGCCCCCGTGGAGCTGGGAGGCCTGGCATTGGATGTGGGGACTGACTACTGGACCTGCCATTGTCAATCAGGCACTCCGGGGATTTTCTCTTGTTCTGTTCCCCCCTGCAGAGCTCGGTCATGCAATGATGACCAGCGTCCGCCAAGCTCCTCCTCATTGCCTTCTGGCACCATCGCATACTTCTTGGCTATTCCCGGCCATCGCCAGGGGTCACTCAGGAGCGACGCTAACCATACATCCCCCCCGGGAAGGCAGAGCTGTCACACAGATGCTCCATCCATACACTCCCCTGCTGACCCCCGACTTCCTGGGCTTGTTCCCGAACCCGAATCATCAGCATGGCATGAGGTGAGGCATCTAGAGCCTTAACCCTCAGTGCCACTGGGCCAGCCAATGTCTTACATATTAATAAATATAAATAAGTGACCTTACCCCACTTTGACCATGCCTGCTCCCTCCACTCCCTTCCTGGCACCCTCCCTACATTCTCACCTACCCTGTTCTCCTTCAGCAACCCCTGTCCTAATCTACTGTCACTTTCCACCATCTCCCACTCCCTTTGTCCCCATTTCTTTGCCATAATCGCCATCCTTACACTGCCTCCCCTTGTAATCCCCCCTCCACCCCTCTTCTCTCCACTACTCACCTCTCCTCTTCTCTACCAACCTTACCTCTCAGCCTCTTCCCCTATCAAACTACCCCCCCCTTCATTTACCCTGACAAAGGGAATCTTGGTTATCCTTGTTCCCCGCCTCGAATCTTCATCCTCCTGCCTCTCTGAAATCTTGATTTAGCATTGTGTTTGCCATCCTATCTCCCCTCTTATTGCCTCTACTGTATATACTCTGTACAAAGTTGTGTTACTTCGATGTTGCATACACTCTGTACAAAGATGCTTCTCTGTTGTTGTTATAATCGATGCTGCATCGACTCTGTACTAAGCTGCTTCTCTGTTCTTTTTATAATTCTATTACCTGCTTATGTATTTGTTTCGGAGTCCAGTTTTGTAATGTTATTGATGTGGCACCTTTGTAAATGAGCTTATAGCTCAAAGGTTGTAATCTGAGATTTTAATAAATAAATTAAATTAATAGGCAATATTGTTGATGTTTAATAAGAATAGTGCTCTATCGACAACATGATAATTGGAATTATGAAATTGCTTTCAATTTATAAGTAATCTGATTGCCCACTGACTGTGAGAAAAAGTGTCTAATGCCCAGGTATAAGGCCCAGCACTGCCCACTGGGCATTGATATGGGTGACGCTGACCGCCAAGAATTTTCAGAAAACAGATTGCCACCATTTTGTTTTCTGCCACAAGTGATGTCACCCTTACTGTCAGCCTAACCACCCAAAAAAATTAATCAGTCACTTCACGCTAAACAACAACCTTAACTTCAATCTACAAGCAGTGTAAAAAAAACAACAAAAAAAACATTCCAGCTAAGTTTCTCTCCTTAAACGCTCGCTCGCTATTCCTTTAAGTGACCAAACCAATGGATGGCCACTACTTTTATATCTCACAGCTCACTTGTCTCAGTCTTAACATGTTCAAATTAAATGCACAACCTGCTTGAATTAAAAAATTAAAAACTGCCACCATCACAGTCCAAGCCAACCCCCTCACTCTAAGGCTGAGCAGCCAACCTGCTGTCTCCAAGACCACGTGCCCACTCACTCGCTCTTTCTGTAACTCAACACCGAGTAGGCGGGCACTCCATACTTCCCTCCCTTAGCCCCTCACTGTTCAACACATTATTAAATGGTATTTTAACAATATTTTCTGCGTATTTCTCAAGAAAATAATATGGCCGTACCGAGATGAGAGCTCAATCCAGCAGCTACGCAAGACTTTCACTTTCACACTTCGCTTCCACACCGGTGTAACAGCTTTCTACTGTGTCATCCAAACATAACCAGTGTGTTCTCCCTAGCGCTGCCTGCTGCCATAACATACCGAAAATATAGAAAAAGACATAATCTTCATTTCTTGTTCAGGACTTTCAAAAGTAAATGATGTAGGAGTGCTGCTGCTTGGGGGGTGCCATAACAACTTCATGAGGGGGAAAACATTACAAGTAAGGAAGCCTTACCAGGTCAAAGTGCTCAAGTCAAATAAAAAAACCTGTAGGTAGAGGAACTATTTTATTTAAAATTAAGAAAAACATTTAAGTTTTTACTATTAAATACTGTGCATTTTAGTTATTACATACATCTATATTTTAGATAGTCATTTCATAAGCACAATAAGCCACTCCGGGATGTGGGTCAAACAGTTCTAATGTATGGCTGGGGAGGGCTGGACGCACTTGGCCTGCAGCCTTGTGCCTCACTACGCCTCCTAGCCATGTGTTAGAACTGTCTATCGTCTACCTTGAGTCTTATTGCTTGCTTAATATCTTCCATTATTATCCCTCATCTCTCAACCTACCTTTCCTCACTCCTCCGCTGCATGTTTACCAGAACCAAGTGCTAGCCAGCTACCATGTAGGCTTCAAGAATTCTTTAATTATTGAACTGTATATTTTCCTGATCACTGTCTGTTACCCAATCACCTCGTTAATACTGCTGGAGTCATTACTCATTCTATTATTTTCTTATTATGTCACCTCCTTTTCCCTTGATGTATTGCACCCCCCAGATCGCACCTGGAAACAAGCCTCAGCATGCCTATACTAGTTACCAAGATTTTAAATAAATAATTATTTGAATTGGTACACACATGTAATGAAATTAAAGTCTTTTAACACCTTCTGTTTTACATACTAACATACTAAAATGCCAGCAGAATAGGCCTAACGGTCTCTCGAGTCTGCTGTATTTTCAGCACCCGCACTGAGGGTCGATTTTGCTGTCCCCCCTCCCCCTTGGGTTATACTGTTCCCAGTCCCAGATGTTCCACCTGTACTGGGCTGGTCAGATTTATTCTCCCCCGTACCTGTCCCATCCCCATTTAGACCCGTCTACAGTCTCCACCTCTACCAGCTCCCTGGGCAGTACATTCCATGGCTCCATTACCTTTCAGTGAAATAACATCTCCTCCTCTCCCCTCTGAGCCTGCCTCCTTCCAGCTTACACCTGTGACCTCTCGTTGCCCCACCCTCCTTCCTTTAGAATACCCTGACTGGGCCTTTTTATTGATTCCTTTCATGTACTTAAAGACCTCTATCATGACCCCCCTGTCCCTCTTCTCCTCCAGGGTGTACATGTCAAGCTCCTTGATCCTCTCCTCATAGGTCCTCTCCCCCAGACCCCAGATTATTTTGGTTGCCCTCCTTTGGACCCTCTCTAGGAGTGTAAAGTCCCTCTTTAAATGTGGTCTCCAAAACTGTACACAATACTTGAGGTGTGGCCTAACCGAGCAGTTGTACAGTGGAAGGATCACTTCCACCGTTCTGGAGGTAATCCCCCTGGCGATGTATCCCAGCATCCTATTTGCCCTTGTCGCTGCCCTTCTACAGGTCTCTGAGTTGTTCATTTTGACATTTACCACTACCCCCAGGTCCCTCTCACCCTCCGTGACTTGAATCATGTCTCCTCCCAGGGCATACCCCTGGCCTGGATTTCTGACTCCCAGGTACAGAACCTTGCAGTTCCCCACATTGAATTTTAGTTTCCATTTTCCCAACCACCTTTCCAGAGCCTCCAGGTCCTCCTGCAAGGCCACCCTCCCCTCCTCCTCATCCACCACTGCACCCAGTTTTGAGTCATCTGCAAAGAGACTCATCTCGCTCCTGATCCCCCTCCTGTTGTCTGAGATATAGGCGTTGAACAGGAGTGGCCCCAGCACTGACCCCTGGGGAACCCCACTAGTAACCCACCTTGAAAATGAGGCTAACCCTCCAACCACCACCTTCTGAGTATGCTCAGAGATCCAATTTCCTATCCATCTTAACAACTGTCTCCCTACCCCAATTTCCTTCAGCTTAGCCAGCAGGCCACTGTGGGGTACCGAATCAAACGCCTTGCTAAAATCCAGAAAGAGGATGTCCACTGGTCTACCCTGGTCCAGGGCCCTCGTCACCCAGTCATAGAACTCAACAAGGTTTGTCTGGAGCGATCTTCCCATGACAAAGCCATGCTGCCTATTGTCTAACTACCGAGTTTGCTCCAGTAACTCCCCTAGCCTTTCCTTAACAATACCCTCCATCACCTTGCCGACCACCGATGTCAGGCTAACGGGACTGTAATTTCCATCCTCCTCTTTTGATCCCCCCTTGTGGATCGACATGACATTGGCCACCCTCCAGCCTTGGGGCACCCACCCAGTCCTCAGAGAGATGTTGAAAACTCCACTAGAGGGACTGCCAGGACATCCGCCGGTTCCCTCAGCACCCTGGGATGTATCTCATCTGACCCAGGTGCTTTCCTCATCTGAAGGGACCTGAGGGCTTCCCTTACTCTCTCTACTGGGAGTTCAGCCTCCACGTCCTCCCCCTTTTCACCCTGCACTGCTGGGCCCCCACCTGTCTGTGGTGGCCACTCCCTTTCCCCAGACCATCAGGGCCCCTGGTCTCTACCGGTCCCACCCCTTCCTCCAGTTTGCCCCCACTCCCCTCGCAAGACATAGCCCCTCCATCCCCCCTTGTAAAAACTGAGGTAAAGTACTCATTTAGGACTTCTGCCTGTTCCCCCGCCTCCTGTGCCTAACCATCCCCTATCCTAATCTTGCTGATCTGCCCCCTTACTTTCCTTTTTTCCCCTATGTATCTAAAGAACCCCTTGTCCCCCCTCTGGATCCCACTGGCCAAGGACTGCTCCTTTTTTGCCTTAGCTGCTCTCACCACCCTGGTGACTCTCTTGGCTGTCAGCTCATATTCCTCCTGATCCCTTTCACTCCTTGAGCACTTGAAGCACCTATAGGCCACCTTCTTTTCCCTCACCACCTCCTGTACCTCCCGGGTCCACCAGCAGGGCTTTCTGGCCTTACCAATCTTACGCCTTTCCCTTGCGCAGGATCTGGAAACCTCCTGTATTCCCCTCCTAATGATCCCCCCCTCTGCTGTCAGCAACCATATCTGGCCTTACCCTGTCCAGGCGATCTTAAGGATCCTTCCCATCTCCCTGAAGTCTGCACCCCTAAAGTCGGTTACTACCGTCCTTGTTCGGCTTTCCTCCCCCCCAGGTCCAGGAAGAACCAGACTGTGGCATGATTACTCCCCACCAATGGGTCCCTCACCTCTAGGCCCCTAATCTGAACACTGTCCACCAGGACCACGTCCAGTGTCCGGGCCTCCCTAGTTGGCTCACACACCTGTTGTGTCAGAAACGTGTCCTGGAAGACATACAGCAGCCTCTGCTCTCTGGCCACTGGTGACGTCATAGTCCCCCAGTCTGTTCCAGGCACGTTGAGGTCCCCTATTACCACTACCCTTCCCTTTCCCAATCTACAGCGTCCCTCGAGATTTGCCACCAAACTTTCTTCCAGGACCTCTGCCAGTGCTGGTGGTCTGTATACCACTCCGACCTTTACTCTCTTACCCCCCCCACGTCAGCAAGTTGACCGAAATAGCCTCCATGTTCCCCTCTGCCTCCTCTACCCCTCCAATACCCATGCCTTTTCTGACTAACAGTGCTATACCACCACCCCTTCCTTCCCCCTGTCTTTTCTGAACATAGTGTAGCCCTCCAGATTTAGGTCCCACTCATGCCCTTGAGTGGCCCAGATCTCAGTGACTGCTGCCACATCTACCTCCACCTCAACTAGAATCACCTGGAGCTCAGGCATTTTATTTCCTAAGCTCCTGGCATTTATCAGGACCACTCTCCACCCCTTTTCCCTCCTCTCCTTTCTCCCCCTGAGCTCCAATTTCTCAGCTCCTGCACCCTACCTGGTGACCCATTTCTATATCTCCCTAGTGCCCTAGAGGAGTGGAGACCATGTCCCTCATTTATCGTACCTGCTGGCACTGCCCCTTTTTTTTTATCCCTCCCCACTTCACAAGTTTAAACCCCACCTTTCGCTGATGAACCCAACTAGTTTGAGTTTAAGGATTTCGTTCCCCTGCAAATTAAGGTGGAGTCTGTCCCTAGCATATAGTCCCTCGCATTTACTTTTTGTATAATCTATAACTGTACTATAGGGACATGTAGTTACAGTAGTTGTTTATGGTCACTAGTTTCCAGCAGTTTAGCACTGAGTGTAACTTACAGCATGGGCTCGATTTTCAGAGCCCGGAGAGTGCCCAAGCCCCTGGTGTGCTGATTGTTTGCACACGGGACTTGTGGCATTCTCCCAGACAGCAATCAGGATTTTTAATCTTGAGCACCAAATGCTGCAAGTTCGACCAGATTTTCCCTGGAGCAATGTGTGCTATTTGGGTACCCTTTTTATTGGGCTTATGCCAAATCTTTGGTAGAAGCTGTTGTAAAGTGTGGAAAGAGTCTCAGCTGTGCCCAGCGTACTAAAATTGCATGCAGTTACATCAAAGGAGTTTCACACAGTGGCTCCAAACAATGTGGTTGACGTAAGCCCTGCATCACTGTTTGAAAATTGTGCCCCATGTGTTTTGCACATTAGGCACTATATAAGGATATTCACTAGAGGGCAGTGCAGCCCTTGAGAAATCCCAAGTACTGTATGTTGTGAAATGCTGATCTTTAGCTCTGGCTGCCTGTCTGTGTGCTGCAACTTTTATCTGCATTAAAGAGTTTTCCAAATGCAATCATCCACAGAGTATCTCATTTTTCTGGCATGCACTGAAGCTTCACTGTTTTGACTGTACTCTTCTGTCACTTCCACCTGAGCACTACAGGTGTGCAAAACTGGAGATGTTCAGCTTTTGGATTTCGTGTTGCCAAATCACCCCTGGTGTTGGATTTCATTCTGTTTTGGGGTATAAGTCAGTCCTCTTCTCCTCCCTCACACTGTGTTCGCTTTTTATATCCCTCTCTTCCTTGCCCCCTTTTGGAGATACACCTGTCCTGATCTCCTAACACCCACCCTACCCCAGGATACTCTTCCCTTCCCCCACTGCTGACAAGCACACTGTCCACGTATAAAATATACAACCCTACACTCTCCCCCAGTCTCTGTTGACAGACCACTAACTTTCAAAATGTGGGGCATGCTGTATAGTGAATACTGGATGGACAACTATGCAGAACCAGTGTGTTCTGCCACAGAGGGATTCTGATTCCCTCTGACTTCGAGAGCGAAGATTGAGAGGTCCATGGGAATCAAAACCCCAAGGTGGCAAAACACACTGGTTGTGCATAGAGTTGCTCATCCTGTATTTTTTATAGTTTATGGCACTGTGTGAAAAATGTGTTTTGTGAGTTCTTTTGCTTTCAAAATGAAACTAACTCATGCAGTCTCTAGAGGTTCTAGAATGCTGTTCTACCACAGAAGGGTAGAACAGCATTCCATGACCTTGGAACTGTGGTAGAACAGCATTTTGAAAGGGATAGAATTCTATACGGAACAACATTCCACTATACACTATAATCAGATATGACAATACAAGCTTAGAACGCTGTGATGACATGAGGTTTTATTTGGACACTGTTTAATTTTCCAAAAGGAATAACATCATAGACTAACTAGTTTCATAGTTATGATTAAGAAATCATGTAATTTTGCTGTCATGTAAATTATTTTGCCTTACAAAAACATATTTGTTAACAGAAGAAATGGAATGTTCTTTTAAAATGTCATAATTCTTGCAATTTTATACATTTATTAAATAAAATTGATTTTGATTCTGATCATTCAGTAGCGGGACTACCTTACCTAAAGTAGACAAAAATTGATTTTTTACTAATTTTTATGTCATTGTTTTGTTTTTTAAAACCTTATTTAAAATAACATATGTAGCCCATTTTGTAAGCACAATAACACCCTCCAGGATGGGTGGCATGGGCTATACCCACCCTTCCAGGGGCTATAAGGAACTCTGCTTGTGGCACTGGACCTCATTACACCCCTGGGCAGGCAAGTATAGCCCAACACTGACCACACCGTTGAGTATTATTGCTTGCTTAGAATATGGGCTTAAGTTTTTCTGGGGTCTGATTGGCTGAGGCCCTTGGCAAGGTGGACATCCAGCAGACAACAGAGCCAAGATAAGGCTAGTTCCAGTGCCAGCTGTCTGTTTACGTGAATTACAGTGCCACTCAGAATTTTCAAAAAAATCATTTACCTTCCATTTATTTCCCTGCTTCATAAAGGAGTGATCGAGTTGTACGCCCTATGCAACGGAACTCAATTTACATTATTTAGAATGCCTTAAAGAGTGTGTGCTTTTTTTAAATACCTTTCCTACCTTGATTCTTCACTGTGGCTGGCTCTGTTCATTACGTACCTGTCTTCCAGCAGCCTGCTGATAAAAATACAGACATGTAGAAATTGTTAGCAGACAAGGACTGCCAGGCCTATCTAGCTGCCCATATACCCTACCTTTATTAGGGTCCGCTGCCTCCTACTTTATGTTGTACTGCAAGAAGCAGCACTCCTCTAGCTGTGCGTGTGACATTCAAGAAAGTACCACAGGTCCCATGCTCACATCAAGACAACGGTACAGTAGAGTAGGGCGGCACAACCGAGCAGGGGGCTAGCATAAACATGGAACATAGACAGAGGGGGAGGGCTGACATAAATGGAAGTAAGGACTTCCTATTAACAAAAGTCAAAATGGACATTGCTTGGCAGTGAGGTTCATGACATAAATAATAAAAAAGGACCTATAGAACACTGCAGTGACCTCTACTGGCAGGTATACCAGTAGAGGGACTACTTTACTGAAGATAGACAAAAAAATTATTTGTACTAATTTTTTGTGCCATTATTTTTTTTTTAAACCTTATGAAAAAATGACACATGTATCCCATTTTCTAAGTGCAGTAATACCCTCCAGGATGGGAGGTACGAGCTATACCCACCTTTCCAGTGGTTATAAGGCCCTCCGCCTGTGACATTGGGCCTCATGTCACTGGTTAGGCTGGTATAGCCCAGTACTATCCATCTTGTTGGATATTTCTACTTGTTCATCAAGTGTACAGCTCTGTGCATCAACCATTAAGGTGAGTGTTTCAAAAGAATAGCAGAAGTATATAAAACCTCACTTTAAAGGAATAAACTTCCTTTGGGAGGGGGACAAGCTGAGACAACGAAGAGGAAATACTTGCAGTTATATAGGACCTTTCCAACACACTTTATCCTAAACCAGTTTACAAAGAATGAGAGGAACTGGTAGGTGCAGTGACTGTAAATGTGTAGCAGCAACCATTCTGTTCCTCAACACCCACACACAGCCATGGACAACTGCCTGAACGGGTTCTGTGGAGAAGAGGAACAATGACCGGGACACTACAGAAGATTCCCTACTCTTTCGAGAGGTTCCATGGGCTTTCTGACTCCCAGGTTCGGTATCAAATGTATAATAAATGGATTAAATGCATAGTGGATGGCAGATACACTTATTTTATTATTTAAAAATTGGTACCGGTTACTATGAGAGGCACACTGAGCTGAAGTGAGACACATAA
This sequence comes from Neoceratodus forsteri, assembly GCA_016271365.2. NCBI lineage: Eukaryota > Metazoa > Chordata > Ceratodontiformes > Ceratodontidae > Neoceratodus > Neoceratodus forsteri. Next base: position 29,804,796 of record CM028137.1, on the reverse strand, counting down.
TATTTGCCTGCCATATGACTGGTAGCAGACATGAATAGTAACTATGAAAGTGCACTTGAAAATGTATTTGTTTGGGATGGCCCAGTGGTGAAGAGGGCTGAGGAGTGGTGTGTATCCTGCCTTGTCCCATACCAGTGACCCAGGTTTGGGACTGGCCTCTGGTTATTGAGGGTCAGACTGGGTGGAAGAGGATTAGATATCTGAGGGACTGCTCTCCTCTCCTGGGGAAGAGTGGCTGCTGACTAAGGTCTGGTGGTAGGATGGCTAAGAGCGACACATTTTGGTGGGTGCTGTGGGACATCTGCACATCATGCATACCTCTGCACCCATGCTCTGACATGCACGTCCAACATCAAGGAAGGATGAAAATGTGAACAGGGAGGGTGGGCTTCATGAATGCCTGCTCATCTCCCTGTAGCCCACTCCACTAAGCGACAAACCTGAGACATCGGTATATTCTACCAAGGGAGAGAGGAAGAAGGTCTTCCACTTCCTATCTCTGCAACAGGGGGTAATCCATGAGAGACTGTCACTAGGAAGCTGGCATGAGTGGAAGCTGGCTGCAGGTAACAGGGACAGAGCTGAAGAGCCACCCATCCAGCCAGGTGTTGGAAAAACTTCTATGGCAAAAATATATATATATTATTTATTGAATTTTGATGACCGGGTAGGCCCACTGGGTCCTAGAGGTCTCTTTTTCAGGGGTGACCCGGGAGTTACAGGACTAGTAGGGTACACAATTAGTACAGATATAGCTTATGGCATGTGACATGTTAACATATATACATAGCAGTGATATATTACACAGCAGGTTACATCGATTATTAAAGTGAAACAATATGGGAGAGCCAGAGCCATAACTGGGTCACAATTACCCAAATAGAATATTTTGGGAGGAGAGCCAATGGAGAAGGGTTAGTGCTGCCAGCTCAGGTGGTAGTGATGTAAGTGGTCAGGCCGGCAGGTAGTGTGGAAGTGTCAGGTAATGTAGCATTGGCATTGACTCATGGCAAGCATATGTGCCTTGAGTCTTGTTCGGAAGCACACTGGTGATGGAGCTTCCCAAACCTCAGGAGGAAGGTTGTTCCAAAGGGAAGGGGCAGTGTGGGAAAAGGACATGTCCCCTGCTTTGGCCCTTACCCTAGGGACTTCGAGAAGAGTTTGGCCTGAGGTCCGTAGATTGCGAGGATTTCACTTGGCAGTTATGAGCCCTGCAAGGCTTGGGGAAGGTGTAGAGCTAATTAGCGTATGTGCTAGGCAGAGCACTGGGTACCTGAGATGGTCTTCGTATGATGGCCAGCTGAGTAGTGCTAGTGAATCACAATGGTGGCTCCTAGAGTGGGACTGAGTGGCAAAGCGGACCACCTTGTTGTACAAGACCAGTAACTTACTGAACTCTAGCTTGGTCACTCCCTGAAGTACCGGGGCAGCAGAGGTGAGTGTTGCGAGTAAGACACATGAGGCAATGGCAGTCCTGGCTTCAGGGATCAGCTGATCCTTGAGATGATAGAGTGTACCAAGTTTACCATGGATGACTTTGGTGACTTGGTCAACATGTTGTTTTAGGGTGAAACCTTGGGCCAAAGTAAGGCCAAGGTATTTTGTGGAGGCAACCACTTCAAGTTTGTTACCCGCCCTGGAAATGAGTTGTAGGAGTTGTGTTCTGTTTTGGCCAAGGGATCTGGGTCCGAACAACATGGCCTTGGTTTTGGTAGTATTAAGGACCATTTTATTCTTAGTAAGCCAGTCCTCCATAGTGAGAATGTCCTCTTGGAGGGATGGACCAAGGTCATCCAGGTTGTCAGAAGATCTGTAAATCAAGGCGTCATCAGTGTACTGAATGACAGTACTGCTCCCGCAGTGGTTGTGCAGATCATTTATAAACAAGGAGAACAGGAGGGGACCAAGCATGGACCCTTGTGGTACTCCCTCCTTTAGGGGCAGTGAATCAGAGATCTTGTCCTTCCACTTGACCCTCTGAGAACGACCAGTAGCTTTCAAACCACCTGAGAGCATGAGTGTCCAGGCCTATGTAACACAATTTGTGATGTAGGAGTCGGTGGTCGACCAAGTTGAAGGCCTTGGAAAGGTCAATGAAAACCACACCTGTGCTGGACCCTGAGTCAAGTTCCCTAAGCACATCTGCTGAGAACTTAGAGCGGTGTCTGTCCCATGCTTAGCTCTGAACCAATGTTGGGCCGGGGAAAGAAGCCAGTGTGCCTCTAAGTATTCACGGAATTGAATGTACATCAGTTTTTCCCGGATTTTTGCTAGGGTGCAAAGCAGTGAGATTGGCCTGTAGTTTCCAATAGGTTCCGAAGGCCCACCCTTGTGAATAGGGACAACATGAACATGTTTCCACAGCTCAAGGACAGTCCCTTCTAGAAGGGACCTGTTAATGAGCCAGATAAGAGGCCTTGCGAGTGCTGGGGCACTGTCCTTGAGTAGTCTAGCTTGGATACCATCAGGCCCACCTGATCCTCTTGTTTTCAAGGGCTTTAGAAAGGGTGAAGACTTCTTTAACCTTAGCTAACCTCAGAAGAAAAGAAGAGCGGTCTAGGTTAGGAGGATTCAGAATGTGGAACTCATTTTTGGACACTGGGAGCCCAGCCTTGTAATATATATATATATATATATATATATGTGTGTGTGTGTGTGTGTGTGTGCGTGTGTGTGTGTGTATGTTGCTAAAATCCCCATGCATTTATTGAGAAAGGTCTCACTTATGAATAAATTAATAGGCAATGTTTTTGATGTTTGTAATAAGTACAATGCTCTATCATCAACATGACAATCAGGAATTAGTATCTTCCATTACTTGAGCTGGTGCACACATGCAATGAAATGAAAGTCTTTTAACACTTTCCTTTTTCCTTTTTATAATCTATAATTGTATTGTAGGGCCTGTAGCTATCTGTTTACTGTCACTAATGTCCAGCAGTTTGGCACTAGTGTAACATGGTGCATGTGTTTTGCAGTTTAGGCGCTATATAAGGATTGTCACTAGAGGGCAGTGCAGCGCTTGAGAAATCACAAGTACTGTACGTGAAATACTGATCTTTAGTTCTAGCTACCTGTCTATGTGCTGCAACTTTTATCTGCATGAAACAGTTTTCCAAACGCAATCATCCTGAGAGTGTTTTTTTTTTCTTGTATGCACTGAAACCTCGCTGTTTGGACTGTACTGTTCTGTCACTTCCACCTGGACACTAGAGGTGTGCAAAACTGGGGAGGTTCTCTTTTTGGTGACCAAATCACCCCTGGTTTTGGATTTGGTTCTGGTTTTAGCTATATGACAGTCCTCTTCTCCCTCACACTGTTAGCTTATTATATTCCTCTCTTCCTCTGCCCCTTACAGAGATACATCTGCCCTGATTGCCTAACACTCACCCTACCCCAGGATACACTTCCCTACCCCACTGCTGACATGCAAACTGTCCACGTATAAAATATACAACCCTGCACCCTCCCCTAACCTCTGCTGACAGACCACTAACTTTCAAAATGCCGGGCACTGCTATAATCAGATACGGCAATACAAGTTTAGAACACTGTGAACACATGAGGCTTTATTTGGGCACTGTTTAATTTTCCAAAAGAAATAGCATCATAGACCGACTAGTGTCCAGTCTGAGATCACACCTTTTGTTTTGGGATGGCAGCTGTTCCATGTGGTTGGTACTTGATGGGGGTAAATTAGAGTTTGGAAGCCAAGCGACATCTGATAAGCTCTGACTCCTCCCATTCCATCACACTTTCATATAGACCATCGTATCAAGTAAGTCTGACACCTGAAGCTGATGGTATTCACTCCACTTGCTCCACTCTCTTGACAGTCCACTTGCTTCACTGACCATCCACTTACTGTCAGCTGACCACCTATTTGTTTGACTGACTGCCCGGTCACTTGATGGACAACCAACAGTCTACCCCTTTGCTTGACTGACCTTCTGCTTATTAGAGTGCCCATCTGCATTGCCAAAAGCACAGCATCCCCATGAGTCCCTGTCTGCTTGTGCCCTCTGCCATTGCTTGCTGTGAGGATCTAGTAAAAGAAGGAGCAGTGTCAGTGCATGGCATTGGAAAGCTGGCCTGATGGTTCAACACATTTTGTTTTTTATTGTTTATTTTTATTTTATTGAAATCTAGGATTACAAATTCCTTTGAGCAGGAACTGCTCGTTTACAAAGGTTCCACGTCGAAGGAATGGGGGGGGGTATACATACATACAAAGGTCAACATAATAATACATAGTTACACAATAAAAAGAAATAAGAGACTGAGGCTTAGGAAATTCCAGTAATTCAAAATGTGCCAAATCTTAGGTAGCATGACATAACCAGCCAAGGGCAATCTTGGAAATAAGCACTGCAGGTGAGAAGGAAGGGGGTATGCAGGCAGGAAGGCCATTGTTGGAGGGTAGAGGGTGAGGGTAGAAGTCAGGAAATGCCCCAGGGGAGGAAAGGGAGAGGGGGCAAGGGGGTAGGCAGGTACAAGGGGGCAAGGTTAGGAGAGATAGCTTTCAAGACTGAAGTGGAGGGCAGTGAACGGTGGGCCTCTGATTAGGCAAGGCAGTCACAATGACTAGTTGAAATGAGATGAAGTCGGAGTTGTCTCTTAAAAGGGCCAAGAGCAGCAGCAGTAAGAGTTTCTTTGTTGAGAGTATTGTACCACTGTGGTGCTCTGTGGGCAAAGGTCCTCTGGCCCATGGTAGTCCGGCATCTGGGGACAAGGAAGGTTAGTTGTTGTGAACTTCTAGTTCTCTGGGTGCTGTGGTGGTCAATAAGTAGTTTTTCAATGCCCGGGGGCATGACCCCGAGGAGGACTTTTCTGGCTAAGAGGCAGGTTTAAAACTGTATCCGGCTGATGAGAGGTAGCCATCCTGCCCGAGTGTACAGATCACAAGTGTGTGTAAGTCGATCAGCCACAGTTAGCAGCCTGCATGCTTTGTTGAATGCAACTGTAATTCTGCGGAGGGCAGAGGCGGAGGCAGAGCCATAAATTGCTAGCCCATAATCGATGATGGAACTGACAGAGCTGTTGATAGCCAACCGGAGAGTGTCAGGAGTCATGCAGTGTTTGTGCCTGTAGAGCAGGCCTATACGGATGTTGGTGGCTTTGGTGACAGAATCTATGTGCCGATGGTAGGACAGTGAGCTGTCCAATGTGACACCTAGGTATTTAAAATCAGGAACGTGTTCAAGTAAGGTCCCAGTTTGGTTTAGGATGGTGAGGTCATGGGATTTGTACTTGCTCCTGGTGTTGTAGAAGGTCATAACCTTTGTTTTGCTGTAGTTCATGACCAGTTTATGTGACTTGAACCATTCTTCAACGTGCATGAATTCAAGCTGTAATTGTTTCTCGAGGAGCTCTGCGTTTTGGTGGTTGGTGAACATGACTGCATCATTGGCTTAGAGCAGTAATTTCTGTTGGCAGACACTGGGAAGGTCGTTGAGGAAGAGGCTGAAGTGTAGTGGCCCCAGGATGGACCCCTGTGGGACCCCTGAAAGGACTGGCTTTTCTTCCGAGGTAACACCGGCAATCCTAACCCACTGGACCCTCTCTCCAAGGTAGCTTGAAAACCAGAGTAGTGCTTCGTTGGAGAACCCAATGTTTGATAATTGCTTGAGTAGGAGTGGGTGGTTCACAGTATCAAAGGCCAATGAATACTGCCCCTACACAGCTTCCTTGATCAAGTGTGGTATGGATGAAGCCTGTGAATTCTAATAGTGCAGTGGTGGTACTGTGCCCTTTTCGGAAACCATGTTGCTCATGACACTGGATGTCGTATTTTTCCAGGTACTTGACTAATTGGTCTGAGGCGATGTGCTCCAGGGCCTTAGACAATGGAGGGAGGATTGAGATAGGTCTGTAGTTGGAGTGCAGTGATTTGTCTCCACTTTTGTGTACCGGTGTGATGGTCGCCTGTTTCCAGCAAGATGGGAACTGGGACATCCTTAGTGATAGGTTGAGAACCTTTGTCAAGGGTTCAAGGACTTCTTCAAGGACAAGTGCTAACAACTTCAGGTCAAGGGAGTCACCGCTGTAGCCTGCATTGTGAATGGCCTTCCGAATATAGGTTCAGAACTTTCTGGAGAGTAGGGGTTCAAGCATAAAGAAAACCATTTTTTTCACTATATCAGTGAAAGAAGACAGTAAGGTAGGGGAATAGTTAGGTTATTAGAGGAGGACAGGGTAGTAGAAGAGGCAGTATAGTGCAGTGGTTTAAGGCTCTGAGCTGCAAACCTGGAGACCTGGGCTTGAATCCCACAGCCCCCACTTGCATACTGTGTGACCCTGAGCAAGTCTCTTAACTTCCTTGTGCTCCCAGGTTGCACCTGTAAACAAGCTTTCAGCTTAGTGTGTCTCTCCTTTTAAACAAAAGGATGATGAGCAAAAGGCTGTAGTCCTGAATGACTACTTTTGCTCCATCTTCAACAGGGAGGATAGCAGCCCCCTCCCTGAACGTGGCATCACAAGCAGCTATGCAAAGGATCCCAGATATGGAGAAATCAGTGTTTACTAGTGATAGGGTCTGGAAACAGCTACTAACCCTTAAGATGGACAAGGCCCCAGGTCCAAATGGGATACCTCCGATGGTGCTGAGGGAATTGGCAGATCAACTGACTGAATCTGTGGCAGACCTGCTCAACAGCTCACTTCAGAGGGGGTTGTCTCAAGGGATTTGAGGATGGCAAACATGGTTCCATTCCGTAAAGGAGGGACAAGGAACAAGCAGGAAACTAAAGACTTGTCAGCCTTACTTCTATCATGGGGAAGCAGATAGATTCTCTGCTTAAAACAGACCTTGTAGTCATAAACAGTCTGTAGGGTTATGGTCTCCAGGATGGCAGACAGCTTGGCTTTGTTTCAGGGAGGTCCTGTCAGACTAACCTGATAGTCTACTTTGACTGTGTGACAAATGAACTGGATATGCTTTGACTTCAACAAGGCTTTTGACTCTGTGCCTCACAGACACCTGTTGTGGAACTCTGAGGACCTGTGGTGGCAAGGGATATAGTTAGATGTGGAAAACTGTTTAAAAGGGAAGCAGCACGCATTGTGGTAAACAATGGTAAATCAAAGGGAGGAGGGAGGGCATGAGTGGGGTACCACAGGAGTTTGTCCTCTTCCTGGTCCTCTTTAACATGTTCATCAGCGAAACTGGAGAAGGGATTCAGGGTTGGATAAGCCTCTTCACAGATGGCACTAAACATTGTGGAAGGGTGGATAGCACTGAGGAAATTAGAGAATTACAGGACGACCTGCAAAGGCTAGAGAGGTGGTCAAATATTTGTCAGCCGAAATTCAATGCCAAAATGTGCAAGGTGATGCACCTAGGAAAAATGAACACAAGGATAGAATACTGGAGGGGAGGGGTTCAACTTAGCATCACAGCTGAGGAATGGAACCCAGGAGTCATCATCAGTGACACCATTAAACAGGCTAGCCAATTCAATTAGGCTTGTAGTAAGGCAGATAAGATATTGGAATGCATTGGCAGTGGTACTGATAGTAGAAAGAAAGGAGTGATGCTCCCTTTCTATCCTACGAGGAAGACCTACAAGGAATGCCTTAGAGTATTGACTATGTACTTGCTGGAGGCCAGAAGAAAGAGGGGAGATATGATAGAAACCTTCAAATTCCTGAAAGGAAGAAACAGAGTGAACTATGAGGAATTATTTAGCAGGAACACCAATTTGACAACATGAGGGCATGACTGGAAGCTGACAGGAGGAAAGGTCAGAAAGGATGTGAGAAAGCATTATTTTACTGAAAGGGTGGTAGAACAATGGAACAGATTGCCAGCCTAGCTGCTGGGAACTAAAACCATGGAGGGCTTCAAAGGGGCTTGGGACAGAGGAAAAGGAATAGCGCTTGACTGAATAGACAAAGCTGGGGAAAGGAATAAGAAGACTGATGGGGACAGTTAGAACCCTGTATCGACACTAGGTCACAGGGTTATATAGAGCTCAGTGGGAAGACTAGATGGACCTTTGGTCTTTTTCTGCCATCACTGTCTATGTTTCTGTTTTTAGGGTGGTGTCTTGGCCGATGAGAGTGGAGGGTTTGGCTTCTTTTCAGAAAAATGCTCCATCTGATCATGTTTTGATATGCACGTTTTTATTCGCATATAACACTTAGTAAGTATTCGCCATGTTTTTGTGTAGTATTGTCATGAGCCTCAAGGGACCTTCTTGAAAATGAGCTTGCTCAATGGAGTTTTCCTGGAAAATAAACTTGAACGTAAAGTTGAAATGCTATGGTTTGGTGTTGGTTTCATCAGTACTGAGCCACACAAGTTCTGGGCAGCTGCTTTCTCACCCTGCAGGTTCTGCACACCACTGGTGGACATCCACCTGGACAACATCAGAGACAGTCAGAGTGACCTTGGTTTAAAGCAGCAGTACGTGCAACAAAACTGGGCAGACATTTTGACCCTACCTTTTTTCACTATAAAAAGATTGCAGGCATCTTCCAGTTTTATTTGGTGGTGAAAGTTTCTAGTTCCACCTCAGTTTATAAATGTTTTAATTACATTTTTTTCTCAAGAAAAAAGATAGCTGCCACATTTGGTTCAAAAGTAGCAATATAGACCAGGAGAAGGTTCTGGTTAGGATCAAGGAAATATATGCAACTAATGGTGTGCAACATAGAAGGTGCCTAGAAAAGTAGATTTAGAAACAGAAACGGAGAAAAAAGGTGGCAGAAGAAGACCACTGGTCCATCCAATCTGCCCATAAAACCCTAACAAACCCAGGGCCTACTGTCTATACAGGGTTCTAAATAGCACTCTCCCCCCCCCATGCTCCCCACCCTACTGCTACCACCCTGAGCAACCACTAAGCCCTTCATTCTGTCCCAGCCATCATTGAAACCATTGATAGTTTTGTCACCCACCACTTCAGCTAGCAGATTGCTCCATGGTCTCACCACGCTTTCTGTAAAATAACATTTGCTCTGTTCCCTCTTGAAATTCTAACCCCATCAGTTTCCACTCATACTCCTGTGTTCTTAATCTACTACTAATGCTACATAGTTCCTAATTTACCTTGTTCATTCCTTTCAGGAAAACGAAAATCTTTGTCATATCTCCTCTCTCACATCTGTCCTCCATCAGGCACTTGTTCAATGCTTCGTGCCAATCCTCGTAAGATCTGGCCCGATGTCCCTGACTCATTCCGGTCACCCTACATTGCACTGCCTCCTGCCTGTCCTTGTCTTTCCTTAGGTGAGGACTCCAGAACTGGGCAAAGTACTCCAGGAAGGGCTTCACTGGTGATCTACAGAGAGGTAGTAATATCACCTTCCTTCTGCTGTCAATGCCTCTTCATATACACCTCAGCATCAGTTTACTTTACTGATGGCCTTAGTACACTGGCTTGATTGTTTTAGTGTACCTGATGATGATCTATAGGTCCCTTTCCTCAGAGTTTGTTTCCAGCTTTATCCCCCCCCCAACATCCAGTACTCAGCCCTGGGGTTCCTGTTTCCTATATGTATCACCTTACACTTTTGGGCATAGAATTTTAGCTTCCAAACCTATGACCACCCATTTAGTTTTTACAAGTCTCTTTGCATCTCCCTAACCCCTCCTCTCTGTCTACCCTGCTACAGAGCTTAGTGTCATCTGTGTAGATACTTACCTTGCCCTGGACTCCATCTCCCATATTACCTGATGAACATATTGAAAAAGACTGGACCCAGAACCAATCCTGGTGGCACCCCACTGGTGACCTCACTCTCTTGTGATTTGACTCTGATAACTACAACCCTCTACTGTTTCCCTTCCAACCATTTTCTCACCCATCTGTGTCCTTTGCTGCACTCAAATCCTCTAGCTTCTTCAGCAATCTACTGTGGGGCATCGAGTCAAAATCCTTGCTAAAATAGAAGTAAAGTAAATCCACAGGATGGTGTCTATACATTACCCTTGTCACCCAGTCAAAAAATACTGCCAAGCCGGTCTGACTTTACTACCATGAACCTATGTTGTTTGCTATCCAAGAGTCCGTTCCCACCACTTCCTCCTTTTTTATGCCTTTCTAGTTCTTCCCCAGGCACCTTAGCTGACTTTTTTCCCTCTGTTCTGGAGGTCTCTTGATTACACTATCCATAATTATTTATGAGGATGCTGTTAGCTGAACCCACAGTGATTCTGTTTCCCCACTACCACCCCCAATGATTCTACCCTCCTCTATCTCTGTGCCTTTCCTCTCCTATAGGGCTACACCTCCTCCTCTACCATTTCCTCTATCACATTTAAACATGATGCTTGACAGGTATGCTAATATTTGTATTAACTGTAGCTGAAACTAGCTGTATGGAAGAATATTTTCCATTGCACTGCTGATTTAAAGTATCATCTGAAGAACAGCATACTCCGACAGCTGAGTACCCCTCTAGTACTTCACTGAAGAGCCAGCATTTTCGGGTTTGTGCCACTTCTGACATGGGACAAGGACCCACAGTCTTCTGGCCCTGAGGGAATGTACTAGCAGGACTCGGCCATGTTGGCACCTGAGGGACAGAGAAGGTTACTTTAGTATTCATGAAGGCACCCAGTGAAGACCCACTAAAATAAAAAAAAACAAAGGTGTGGCTTCCATTAATAGGAAACTCTTTGAGTCACTGAATCAAGCAAGAGAGAACTGAGGACATACTTGTCTGTTTGATTGTTTTGTTCCTTATCTTTTGTTTGAGTGGTTATTTGTTTATGTATGTGTTTATTTTATTAATGTATTTATTTTGTTTACTTATTTTTTTTGTTTCGTCATTTGTTTATTTGTGTGTTTATTTGTTTAGTTTTTTTTGGTTATTTGTGTTTATTTGGTGTCAATTAACTAAACTGCATAAAATATGTGTTAGGATGTATAGATGTATAATGTATATATATATATATAAATATATTTATAGAAAGAGAGAGAGAGAGAGATAGATAGATGGATGGATGATAGATAGATAGATAGATAGATAGATAGATAGATAGATAGATAGATACAGGGGATATATATATATATATATATATATATATATATAGAGAGAGAGAGAGCGTATATACTTGGCTAAATAGCAAAATCAACAATAGTGAAATTCATTTGGAAAGATTTATTATTTACAGGCAGGACAGGGAAGGGAGGAGGGGAGGAGGTGTTAATGATTTATGTTAATTCCACATTTAAAACACAGGAGACTGACTGTTCCTTAGGACCATGAGGTTGTGACATGGTAACTGTTAATGTATTATTACGTTCTGCAAAACACATTACACTCACATCTGTATACCCCCCCCCAGCTTAATTGATAGAGGATTGCAACTACGAAATGAAGTAAAAACTAAACTACCACAAAATAGGGAATGGTTTTCACTTGGGGATTTTAACTGTAGCTAGGGACATGAACAAATTGATAATGTTAAGGATCTATTTCTAGAGTTGGGCATCCTGCAGTTAATTACAGACACTGCTAGAGTTAATTACAAAACTGGTAGGGATACCACATTGGACTGGATTGTGGCAACTTGTCTTAATAAATTCATTGAGTGTGGGGTCCTAACAGACTCAGTTAGTGACCACTGCCAAGTATTTTGTGAGTGGACAACTAAACTAATGGGAAGCCCTTCTCATTATATAGAAACCAGACATTTAAAAAGAGTTAACACTCAGATCATGAATGAAACCTGTGGAAAATTGACTGGTCCTTTCTGGAGATATTTAATGATACTGATGGTATGTTGGACAAATTTCATAGGCTGTTCACTCAGGTAAAAGAAAAAATTGTCCCAAAAAAGAAAATGAAAATTAGGGTCAACGGGACCTATGCACTAATGGGTGCAATTTACATGCCAAAGGCACATAACTCACAAGTGCAGCTCCATCACTGCGGACAGGTGTGCACCAGCAGCATTCACCACTGCTGGCCATCTATCCATGGCCCTGTCCCCCATCAAGCAGGGCAGCGCAAGGCAGGTGCAGCTGGAGACGTGGACCCAGCCAGGCATCCAATCAGATGCCCAGCATGGGTCCAACAGTGGATCTCTCATGTGGTGGGACGCATGAGGGCAGCATGCCCTGTGGAAGCCTGAGGGACAGTGGCTGTGGTGGGTGGTAGGAGGGCAATGCCACTGGCCCTATCTGATGGCACTGAAGTGTGCATTGGGACATGGGGCATACCTGCAAGCATGGGGGGGGTCACATTGCCAGTGGAGGTGGGAAGGGGTGGTTGACATGTGGTGCCACTGGGGATCCCCTGTGAGGGGTATGGTTGCTGTGGGTGTTGGGAGGGGGGCCACCACACTCACCTCAGTGTTCTGGGACAGGTGGGTGGCATCGGGCGGCCTGTTCCTGTGGCCCTGGCAGTTCAGTGAGATGTTCATCCTTTCCTGCAGGGTGTGCACAGGATGCATAGGGGATTTACAGCAGGGTCCTCGCTGGCATACCCTGCACCCACTATGCACCCTGGTGGCCAGCACTACACACCTTAGTGCATGGTGCTTAGTGCCGGCCTGCACCTCACCCACCCCTGGCACATTGCTCCTCACGTGGCTTGGGGATCAGGTGTGTATGTGCTGTATACCCCTCTTTGAGCATTCCACACAGGGGGCAAGTAGGGTGCAGAGTGGTTGCATGCCCTAGATATGCATGCGTAGCCACTCCACCCCATTAGTGTATAGGGCACCAGGAAAACAAATGGGTTATTTCTGAGCTCTTGAAACTGATGAGACAAAGAGATAGAATGTGGATAAAATATAAGGTGGACAGGGATTTGGCTGTATTACAGAATTACAAATCACTATGAAACAAATGCAACACTGAAGTTAGAAACACTCAAAAAGTTTTTTTTTTTTTAATCTCTGAACAATTTAAGTTCCTTTGAAATCCCCAAAAGACCTGGCAAATGCTAAACAGCCTATTCGAGAGGATATAAAATGAAGGCAGCATTTCACTGCTTGATGGAAACAATCTGATTAGTGATCCCTCCATTGTGGCTGGGATGTTTAATAATTCTTTTGGTGATTTGGATAGTTTTAGGACAAGTTTTAACATAACAAGTCCAATTGTTGACCCCCTTAGAAACAGTAATAGTAATCACCCTACATTGTATTTTGGATTGTTGTCGCACTTGCTTTGGTTAGAGAATATGTTTTAAAATATGACCATCATCCCTATATTGGTCCCAGTAATATAGATTTTAGGGTTATTAAGATGGGAATCAATATTTTGACCTCCCCTATAGCATATTAATTTAATTACTCTTTGTTCAATGGGGATTTTCCCAAAGATTGTAAACTTGCAACTATAAATCCCATATGTAAATCTGGCAGTTGGGAATGTGTTTCCAACTACTGTCCATATTCTTTACTGGCTCCTTTATCAACAGTACTGGAGAGGATTATTTTTGATCAAATAATTGACTATTTGGAAACGTATGATTTAATGACAAGTTCACAACCTGGTTTTAGATCAAAGTATAACACAGAAATGACCATGGTGAGGTTCACAAGCTGCGTGCAGAGTGCCCTTGATAAGAGGCACTCTGCCACAGCAGTATTTGTGGACCTCACTAAGGCCTTCAACCTTGTAGATCATGGCCTATTGTTAGACTCTTTTTTGGAATTACATTTTTTGAATTATGTTAGAGTGGTTTGATAACTATTTGGGTAACATAACACACAGAATAAAAATCTTCGAAAGCATCTCAGATTCTCTGCAGGTTAGATGTGAGATGCCACAGGGCTCTATTTTGGGCCCTATTCATTTTTCATTATTTATGAATTCTGCCCCTCTTACTTCCAAGAATCTGAGAGGACCCTATATGCAGATGAAGCAGTAATGTTTTGATGCTGTGTCACAATGCGAGGATGTTCTGAGGACTGTGCAAAATGATTTAAATTAATTCAAGGAATGGCTTCTGTCAAGAAGTATGGTGTAAACACTAAAAAAACAAAGGCCATGGTCTTTTCTGGACCACCTAAAAAAGAGAATTGAATCCCTTGACATTAGATTTAAAAGGAGAACCTACTGAAGTAGTTGAAAGTTTTAAATATTTGGAGGTTGTTTTGGACAATAACCTATCCTTTGAACTTCATGTCAAAAATGTTATCAAATTGGTTCGTCAGCGATTAGGGCTTTTGTTTAGCGTATGAACCCATCCTGTCCCTGAGTCTCATAGACTATTAGCGTATAGTTTCTTATTTAGTGTTTTAGATTATGGTTTGAGTGTGTAGTCAGCCACTAGAGAGAAAATGTTTAATAAGTTAAAAGTTGTATATAACTGTGCTCTAAGCTTTATGACTAATTTGCCAAGTAGAACCCATCATTGTAATTTGTTAAAGGATGCTGTTTTTTTATCACCTAAAATAAAGCCAATTTAAAGATGTGTACTATGTTACATAAAGGAACATTAGGCCAGTTACCTCAGACAGTCCTAGCATTGTTTCCCAGAGATATGAATTTGCAAGTGATTAGATCCCAGAGTAAATATTTGTATAAAATTCCTTTTTAAAAAAAAACTTGACTGGGCAAAAGTCGGTATTATATAGGGCATCTAGATTTTATAACTCTATACCCAATGAAATTGCCAATTGCTCAAACATTAGAACATCAATACAAAACTTAAACATCGGTTGTTGTTAAGGAAGGAATGTACATGCACTAAACATTTGTTGTTTGTTACATTAGTATTGATATAATTGTTATACTGTGTTTCTAGGGTCTGTACTGTATTGTATTCATGTTATATGGCTTTTTTTAAAACTTGTCACATTCGAAAATGGTCAAAATTGATCATCAGCTAACAAGTATAAACAATAGAAATGAAATTTAAAAATACATAATGTAAATGTAACTATATCAACTGCAGACAGCTATAGTATACCAATAATATGGCAATGCTAAAAGGCAAAGCTACTGTACAGTAGCATCAATAGCTAGGCAGGCCTGTGGAAGGGGAATCTGTAGGAGGCCACTAGAAACAGGAATAGGAGCACGGGTGCGCAGCGCAGTAATGGAGTGAAAACGTTTAGCATGAAATGAGAGGAGAAGTAGGAGCTAATCAAGAGAGAGACAGATCGCTACAAACAGAAGGGAGTCTATAGAAAAAGGTGGCATGTCCAATCATTAGATTTAAGGACAGGAACTGAGAAAAGGTGGTAGTAGAAGTTTCTGAGGGAGTATAGTGGAAAGAGAACTGATCAGAGATAGTGAGGTAAGGCAGAAAACCAATATTTAGATGAGGGATATAAGGGAAGCAGACTGGAGGATTTCTCCTTAAAGTTGAGAGCAACAGTGCTGAATAAAGAGAGCAGTGGTGGGTGTGGGGTAATATGAAACCGTTTTTCACCCCTAGATGCCCTACTGTTTTCATTTTTTTGTAGCCAATATTTTGATATCTTTAACCTTTTTCCTAAATAATCTTTTTTTTTTGGCCTTTGTAACTACTCTGAATCCATTTTTCCTAGGCAGCTGCTATTTTGTTTTTTACAGCTGTGGACAGATCCTACAGAAGTTTTGCTTTCTGTGGTTCAAAACAGGCAATTGTGCCACCTTTTACTGGACTTTTTGAAGTATCCTTCCAAAAGTCTAACAGAGCTTTTAACACTCCACCACGATTGTCTGCTATGGAGTAACAGCTGCACTATTTCCACTGTTACTTCTGCATTCTAGTACAAGAACTGTGAATGCGTGCTTTGTGCACATGTGTAGTTCCGCTGGCACCACCATCTTGCAAATGGCATTTTGCCATTCACCACAAATGCACATGTGCAACTGCTATGCATGTGCAGTTGTGTCAGCACTGCTATCTTGCTGATGGCATTTGGCTGCACTGGCAGTGCTAGCTGTCCAGAGCTTCTGAAGTTCACCACAGCCGTATCAGCTCTGGCTAAAGCTTGTTTTTACTGTGGAACATTTTAGCACATCAGTAAAGCTCTGCATTTTGGAAGTGACAGAGCCTGGGCTGAGCACCTGGGCTAGCTTTTACATAGAAACATAGACTTTGACGGCAGATAAGGACCACTTGGCCCACCCAGTCTGCCTATTTCCCTACCTACTGGATAAGCTGTAGATTCTAGTTAACCAACAGCCTATTTCCTGCAACCCACCACTATAATTGCCTTATGTCTGTCCCATGCATACTCTGGCTACTGGAGTGAGTGTGAGATCCATTTTTAAACAGCACTAACGTCACACTGAGACCTCTGACCCCTGAGAGTGGGGGTCTGAGGGCTTTACACTGCCACAAGATAGTTGTGGTTGAGAGTGCACATTTGTGTGCTCCAGTAGCATATATATTCTGCTGTTTAAAGGCAGAATACTGCTATAGTGGCATTTTTAAACAGTATGTGTGAGCCCAGATGTCCACAGAAAGTTGGATGACATCACTCCTGGGTCCTGATGGGATTTGATCGAAGCCTTAGTAAGTGGAAGTGAGTACTGGGTGGACACAAAAGCTGGCAGGGGAAAGCATGTCTGTCAGTGTCAGCCAGTAACAGCCAAATGGCCAGGACACTCTCTTCATTTGTCTCTGCAGGTAAAAAGGTATAAGACTGATTTCTATTTTGGGAGTTGTTTTACACAGAGTAAAATGGATGGAAATATGGTTACCTTAACAAATGGGGAGTAGGGAATCAGGTCTACATGAAGTGACACAATTTACCATACAAGTGTGTACTGACTTTGCTAAATGTACCTGTAAATAGTGTTTGGAATTAAAATAATTGAAAATACTTGTATTAGGGCTAGAATTAGAAGTTAAAAATCTGAAAAAGCAACTTTAAACAATGAAACATTTCGTCCCTCTAGTACTGGTCAAACAAATGTTTCATGTAAAATTCAGAGGGAAGCAAATGAAGAGGAAGACTGGTGTTATGTGGGAAAAAGGCAAGGAAAAACAAAACAAGGAAAGGAGGGAAATGGAGTTCAATTGAGAATTAAAAAAAACAGTTCACACCGTTATTGAATATAATTAAAACCATGGAGGAACAATCAAATCAACTACTGTCTATAGTGATTGAGAATGAGGTGAGCACTCAGGAAAATCCTACACAAAACCTAGTGATTGATAGACAGATAAAGATTAACAAGAACTTTAGAGAAAATTTAGAAGCACACAATATGGACCAGGAAACAAAAGAAGTAGCTAGACAAATATATACTCAATGGGATTTGATCACATGATACACTGACCTGTATACTACCAGTGGTAATAAAGAAAATACTGCAATTAACAGTTTCCCAGGGGCTGCCATAGACAATATTAGATGCATACTACAAAACATATTAAAGTCAGCTGGATCAAAACAATTAGAAGCAGTGTATGCTGGGACAAATAATGTAAGAAGGCAATTTAAAAAAAATAAATTCTAAATTAATTCAAACTACTATATAAATATCTCAGGGAATGAGGTCATGAGGTCATCCTTTCAAAAATATTATCAATGCCAAGGGCCAATTAAAAATGGACAAGAGAAATCATCAAAGTGAGTAACCACCTGTGGCACTGGTGTTTAGATCAAAATAATAAAGTGTATCAGAATGAGGGAAATTTATGATGGTAGACATGATCTTTATAGGTATGATAGATTGCACTTAAGTAAACAAGGAAGCAGACTCCTGGGAGTTATGTTCTGTGATGCTACAGTGAATGTGAATTTAAACTAAATAATGTAGGGTTAGGGAATAATGCTGATGTAAAATGGGCACAGGAATTATCCGAAACTGAAGATGATTCAAGTAAAGAAAATATTATTCCCAGAAAAAATCCTATAAATCAGAAAACAGCTATAAAAATGAAGAAAACCCAGCAAATATAAAGGCCACATTAGTCAATGCTAGAAGCTTGGCTAGTAAAAGTGAAGAATTAAAATTACTATTATTTTTCACATTTAATAAGCTTTATCGTGGTATTAAAGTCACAAATACAGTTATGGTATTGTATGCACTTCGACTTGTACAGACAGTTAAGTAACCAGCAGTGGAACATAAGTCATTGTAGGTCTTTGAAAGTATGAAGGAAAAATCACCTACATGTAGTGTCATCCAACATTAAAATCCAGGACTATCAGGAGTAATGTTAGATTTATCTAGCCAAAATAATTAAATACCAAAACAGAATTGTAATACAGAACAATTACTAACACCTTCCCCCCATCCCTCCCACATCGCCACTACATTATATAAGTTGGGAATAGTTTCCTTCCAAGAGAAAGGAAAAAAAAAAGGGAAAAACCGTGCAAGAGAAAAGAGAGAAAAAAAAAAGAAAACTTAACCATTGACCTTCATAGCACTATGTCAGGTCCAGGTCAAGGCCAGGTCTATCCTAAGTGGATAGAAGGGTGTGTAAGGGGGCCCATACCTTAAGATATGTTTGCAATGAAGTATTCTGCTTGCAGAGCAAATAGAATTTCTTTGTGCCACTCTGTGAACGTGGGAATTTGTTGATCTAACCAGTGGTGTAATAGGATTTTCTTAGCACATAGAGATATCAAGAATATATGCTTCCTTTGGTTTCCTATTAGAGTTTCTCCTGAATCACCCAAAATGCAAATTTCTGGCTGAAAAGCATTCTGTAGCCCCAATAAGGGGTCCAGTTTTGATCAAATGGCATCCCAAAGGGGGTTACTTTGTCACATTCCCAATGAATGTGAAGAAGTGTACCTCTCTGGGATCTGCATCTGGCACACAATTCAGTTGGGTGGTGATCCATTTTATTAAGTTTTACAGGTGTATAGTATAGTATAAGTCATGCACTACATAGAATTGAAGCAATCTATATCGATCCCACCTAATGTCTTTATACAGCCTTTTCCAGATTTGTGGCCATTGGCAGGGTGCCAGAGAGGTAGAAGGGAGACACCTATCCCATGTATAGTAAGGGGCACCTTCTAGTTCACTGCATCATGCCTGGAGCTCCTTATAGTAAAAGGCAACATAGTGGGATGAGGGTATCCTGGAGAGTGAACCAAGAAAAGGGCCAAGCATGTACCTATCCCAAAGGCCACTGCTGAAATGCTGTGTTAATACATGGGAAATGTGAACATATTTAAAACAAAAGGAAATTGGCAAATTGTATTTTGTCCTAATAGCTGAAAAGGTGAGTAGTTTGAGGTTTTCTGTTAAATCAGCAACTGTTTCTCTGCAACCTACTGGCCAGATGGACGTAGTAATAACTTTGCCCCCTATTTTGAAGTTGGGGTTTTTGAAGAGGGGCTGAGATGAGTCATTCACTAGTAGGTACCCAAAAGTTTTGTTCATCTGCATATGTATCTGAAGAGATGCCATGATAGGCATGGATTTATACTGCGTAGGGACTTTATTAGTGGTCAGATAGGGAAGACACTTAATATCTACTCCTGCTGTGTTACAGATTGAGTTTTCTATATGTAGCCACAATAGGGGGTCTTCTGTGGGTTTCAGCCATTGTGAAACTATGGCACAATTAATAGCCAGGTAGTAGTGATATACATTGGGAACCTGTAAATCACCCTGTTCTTTGGATCTCTGTAATTTAGTAATTGCTCTTCAGGAGGACTTATTTTTCCAGATAAATTTGGAAATAATACTGTGCATTTGGAGAAACCAGGATTGAGGGAGAAAATAGTTTAACATTTGAAGGGGGTATAACAAGCGGGGCAGGATATTCATTTTTATTATATTGATACGTCCCCAGAGAGAGATAGGAAGTAACACCCAGCGGTTTAAGTCTATCCTGATATTTGTGAGTAACTGATCCAAATTATATTGCTTCATTCTAATATTGGATTGAGACAAATATATACCCAAGTATTTTATTTTGTCCCTCACCCAGTTAAGCCCAAGATGTTCAATATCCGCTTTTAGGATATAGCTATTTAGTAGCATTACTTCTGTTTTAGCTCAATTTAATTTGTAGTTAGAGAGGTCCCCAAACTTTTGGATAATGTTAATGGTAGCTGGTATAGATATACTGTAGATGGGTAAGTAATGTGAAGCATAATATCATCAGCATACACCGATAATTTGTATTGAAAGTGGTTGATCGAAATACCGGATATCACTGTAGATTGGTTAATCTTCCTAATGAGTGGTTCTAAAAATAAATTAAATAGATAAGGGAAGAAGGGGCAGCCTTGCCTCGTGCCCTGTTGGAGGGGGAAGGGTAATGACAGAACCCCATTACATAGTACCCGGGCAGAGGGATGTGAGTAAAGAATTTTGATCCAATGTATAAATTGCTTGGGGATATGATATCTTGGGAGCAAATCAAACAAGTACTCTCATGAGACCCGATCGAAAGCCTTTTCTGCATCCAGGGATACCAAAGCTGTGGGAATATGGGAGTCCCTGGACACAGAAATAAGATGGGAAATTTTTCACAAATGATCTGATGAGAGGCGTCCAGCCACAAAGCCGACTTGCTCAGGACTTACTAATGTGTGCCAAACTTTGGCCATTCTATTAGCCAAGATTTTGGCTAGAATTTTCAGGTCTATGTTTATGAATGATATTGGGTGGTAATTCAGTAACAATGTAGGGTCCTTGCCCGGTTTGGGAAGCACCACGATGGTAGCCTCAGTAAGACTGAGGTCCGAGAGGCCATGTTTATAGATATAGTTGTATGTGTTGAGCAGAGTTGTACCCAATTGGGATTTAAAGGCTTTGTAAAAGTTGGATGTGTAGCCATCTGGGCCTGGTGCTTTATCAATAGGGAGAGCCTCGATAGCCTCATGTACTTCTTCTACATTCAGAGGGGCTTGTAGAAAGGCTATTTGATGTTGGGACAGATATGGGAGGTCTGTGTCTTGTAAAAAGAGGTCTAGTGCAGTACCATTAAAGGATAGGGGGAAGCGTGAATAAAGAGATTGGTAATAGGATTTAAAACATGAAACTATCTACTTGGGTGCGGTATGGAAATTGCCTACTGGTTCTTGAATGGTTACTACTATCCTGTCTGTTACTTGTGCCCTGAGCCTTAAGGCTAAGAGTTTCCCTGCCTTATCCCCTTGGTCAAAGTAGGTAATTTTTGATTTGAAGTGGAGATGCTCAACCTTATCACCAAGAAGAATATTATATCGGAATCGAAGACTTTCTAGTTTTTTGAATTCCGTGGGGTGTGATTGGGAAGATAAGGATTGTTCTAAAGCTCTAATCTGTTGTAAAAGTAGTGACAATTCTGATGAGATTTTTTTTTTCCTGATAGAGGCCAGGCAAATAATTTCTCCTCTTAGTGAGCAGTTCAGGATCCCCCATAACACATCTAGCTTTGGCATGGAAGGGGCATTAAACTTATGAAAGTTTTCTATATATTTTTGAAGAAGGTCAGCTAAGTTCTGGGACCTTAATAGTTGAGGGTTAAACCTCCATGCTTTGTCTTGCTCAACTGAGGAAGGCATGGACCACTGCAAGAGAGTTGGGTGGTGATCAGAGATCACTTTAGAGAGGTAGACACAACTTTGAACCCTCACTAGATGCTCAATCCCCCAAAAAAAGAAGTAAATTCTTGAAAATGTATTATGGGGCAGGGAATGAAATGAGTAGTCTCGAGTAGAAGGAAAAAGCATCCTCCATGGATCAGCAAGGCCCATAGTGTTCATAAAATCTTTAAGAGCCAATAGTGTGGGGGTAGAAGGGGTATATCTAGTTTTAGACATATCCAGTGTATTGCAAAAAACTAAGTTCCAATCTCCATTGAGTAATATAGGGAGTTTGGACCAGGAGGCCAAACTAGTCATAAGACCTATAAAGAATTGAGGAGCTTCTCCAACCGGTCCATAAACTGAACCCAATATCATTTCGGTGTGGCCTAAAATGACTCTCAGTAATATGTATCTGCCTTGGGGGTCGCATATCGACTGAAGCAGCCGAAAAGGTATGGAGCATGCAATTAGTACCGCAACTCCACATTTGCGGATGTCCAAGCAAGCTCCGATTGCATGTCCCACCTATGTTCTTCTTAAGCTGAGAATTTGTGAATTGGGCAAATGAGTCTCTTGGATGAAGGCTACATCAGTATTAAGTTTATTGAGATGTAACAAAATGTTGGCTCTTTTAGTGGGAGATTGAGCACCTTTAACATTCCTGGAACAAAAGTTTAGTGCTGCTGTCATAGCCAAACAAGATGCCGATAATAGTTCTATGTCTTTAAATCATCCTCAAGAAAGAAACTTACCCTGTAGAATATTCCATGATTACTAAGTGGCGACCCCACAACAGCGCCCCCCCTTTGATAATAACCACTGTATTCAAAAACAGCCAGTCCCCTTTAACCCAGTATCCCTTTCCACAATATATTGTGAGTGTAGGAAACTGAAATAGGAAAATGCTACCCCCCAAGAACAAACTTACTAATTTATCCCCATCCCCACCCTTCCCTCCCCCATTTTCCTCTTCCCACATCAGGGTAGATTATATACCAGAGAGGGAAAACAAAGTCGAGGGCTAATGTCTTTAACAGTCTTGAAACCAAAAACAATAATAGTAGTAGTGTCCAGTTTTTAACCCTGAACACCCCTTGGGCTCCCATCCCACCCTGTGCCAGTACGTGGTGCACTGAATGGAATGCAGGTTTACCAAGGAGCTCTTGCTTCCGGCCCCAATCCCCCAACTCAGTAACCAAAAAACATTGCTATTTATATCTTTCTAGTAAGCCCCCCCCCACAGTAATAGAAAGGAGGAGAAAAGGAAAAAAAGAATTATGCATTATTATAATCGTTAAGCACAGCTGGCATGGAAAAAGGAAAAAAAGGAATAAAAAGATGAAAAAAAAGGGGTGTTGTAGCATAGACATAATATTACCAGTTATTGTGCAACAGCTGTTGCAAAACAATCCTCTGCCAGGAGTAGCTTAATTAAATGCCTTTGATATGGTAACATAAAGAAGGCTTGATTATTCAGCCAAGTGAAAATGTGTGGGAGTTACTGCGGGTAACTGCCAACGCGTCAGACCTTTAATGCAGAGTTATACTGCCCTCATGTGGCCTCCCTGAGTAATGCCCTTTTACAAATGGGGCTAGAAAAAAAAGGGAGAGGGAAGTCTTAATACTGAGTTATATTGATGGCAGTAGCAATATGCCAGTTGGCGGCTTGTCAGGCATTCTATCTTCCTTAAAAAAAAAAAAGACCCTTGGGGGAGAAAGTAAAATATTTAAAAAAAAAAAGAAAGCCCAAAGAAAAAAAACAGTGAGCATCCGATCACAGTTATTTCAGCTGAAATATTGCTGGCAAGATACTATGGAACCAGTCCTCTACAATGTGAGAAAGTTTGGCGTCTTCCAGTGATCCCTGAGACAGGACTCTCCATATGAATTCCCTGATTATACCTGACTATTAACAGCCCCTCTGTGATGAAAAAGCACATATTAAGACAAGTCCTCTGCTACATTTCAATGGGCAGGGAACAATTCTGGGAACATTGTGTGTAGCGCAGGGGTAGCTAGTTGTGCTGTATCAAAGGGATGCCAGATGGCAGTGTGTAAGACCATCAATCAGGAGGGGTACTGGACTTTATACTTGATGCCTGCGGCAATCAATTTAGATACCAGGGGGGATGGTATTCTGCACAGCGCTGTCTCACTGTAGCCAGGAGGTCCTGCGCCAGGCGTAGCTGCTGACCCTCCCAGAGAACCTGCTGCAAACATCTAACTCAATCCAAGATGTGAACTTTGTCAAGGTAATTTAAAAGCTTGATAATAACTGGTCTTGGGGGTTTACCAGTCACAGGTTTGGGGCATAGTGACCACTTGGCCCTCTATTATGTATGATGGATTATTTGGAGAGGGTCCAGCTATTTTTGGCAGTAACTTTTGGAGGAATAGAATAGAAGAAGCTCCTTCAGCTTCTTCCAGAAGGCCGAAGATAACAATATTATTCCTCCTGCTTTGGCCTTCCAGGTCTTCTAGTTTAGATTCAACTTTGTGTAGTCGTTGACTTAGGTTCACAGCTTCAGGCTCCATTTTTGCTCTTCCAGCTCTCAAGCGATGTGGTACGAGCGGAGACATCAGAAATAGCCTGATTAGTGTCAGAAAGCTCCCCTTTAAGAGATTTGATTTCAGTAGTGATGTCTTGCAGGGTGAACTTGAATGGCTGTAGCTCCTCTAGAAATTTTTGCTCTGATAACGGAGTCGGCACTGGTTGAGGTATCATGGATGCTGGAGCCTTTGCAGGGCCACCGGTCTGGCCTTTAGATCTTTTCGGTCCCTTCTCTGGGGTTTGTGGGGGCGTATGCCACGAGACGGCCTGGCGCGTTTCAGCCTCCATTTTACTGTTAGGCCATAGTTTTAGCTATATAAAATGTTTAGGCTGCTCTCTATCTGAAAACTCCCCAAATTGCTAGAAACGCTATGGATGTCCGTTGAAATCGAATTTACTTCTTAAAGGAAGTTGAGTTCCATCCAAAAACTTATATTTAAATGAATACTGGAGGAATGAGATGGAAGCTAGCCCCCAGAGCTGCTAATCTCACAGAAGCATCACATGATCTCCTAAAATTAGTATTATTTAGAGAAAGAATTCATATTTGCGAAGTAACCAAAACCGGATGGAGAGATGAGGATTGGGGTAGGGAAATACCTGGTTACAATCTGTATAGGGTAAACCACTCCAACAGAAGAGGTGGTGGCGTAGCTTTTTTTTGTCAAAGACACTATTAAAGCACAAGAAATTGAACAAAATAAGGGAAGTGATGGGGAGTTACAGCAAATATGATTGCAAATCTTACAACCTGGAAATAAAAAAAAATCACTGTGCCTATATAGTGGTAGTAATAAAAAAAAGCTGACTGATAGAACGGTATTTGCTATCAACATGGAAAAAATACCATTGATTTACCACTACTGTGGAAAAAACACAATGTTATTCAATATGTTTTTAACAGCTGTAGCAGCAAATCCACAGTATGTTTTCCACTGTTGATAGCAAATACTGGGGTATCAGTCAACCTTTTTATAACCTCCACTGTATGCTATAGATCACCAAGTATGAAAAAATGATGATAATATAACATTTCTGGAGGCATTTTTGAAAAATAGATCTTAGTGATGGAATATTGATCCTAAAAGATTTTAATCTAAGAAATATAGATTTGGAACACTCTGGAAGGAAAATCTGATCTAGAAAAGAAGGTCATTGATATTATTTGTAATAACCTTGAACAGTGTGTACATCAACATATTGGAGGCACAAATCGATTGGACTTAGTCCTCAGTAATAAGCAGGAGGCTACTGTAGAATGTCGAGTAAGAGAACCACTTGGAACAAGTGACCGCAGTATGACAGAATTTAAAATAGCAGGTAGCTGGTTGATTGAATTAGGAGCCATAAAAGTCAAATGTCTAAATAGAGCAAATTATAATGAAATGAGGAACTATCTACAGCTACAGGGCTGGGAAACTGAGCTGGGTGCACTTAGTGTACATCAAATATGGAATAGAATTAAACAAAAAATAGATTATTGTGTTACAACATATATCCCAGAAAAAATAAAGTATAATAACTGTGGTAATATTCCAACGTGGTTTAATAACAAAATTAAAGAGAGTATAAAAGGGAGAAAAAGCGCTTTCAGGAAATATAAAAAAAATTCCCCTGCCAAAAGACAGAGCCAGAGAATGTACACAAACTATTAAAGATGCTAAAAGAATGAAGAGATGAGACAACCTACTATAGTTAAAGATAATAACAATTTATTTTGTAATTATATACTCAAAAAAGGGAGAGCCAAAAGTTGGGCCATTAGAAAATGGAGATACACTGACCATGAATGAACAAGATATGGCTAACACATTGAATCAGAATTTTCTAAGCTCCTTTTCAGGCTAGGGATGTTTCCATTACTTTAACACAAAATAAAACTGGTGACATAAATGATATGAAAATATTTGAGGTAACAGATGTTATGGAAAGACTAAAAAAGGGTTAAGGTTGACAAATCAGCAGGACTGGATTATAATAACTGACTATAGCCAATATCAACTCGTTTTCTCGCTTCTTAAAAAGTCATATCAACTCGCAGGTTGATACGAAAAAAGTTGTATCAACCTGCGAGTTGATATGACTTCCACATCCTCTCAGCGAGAATCATTAAAATAATCAGCTGACAGGCAGCGCGAGACAGTCCCGTAACAGAAAAAAAAAACACATAGGCAGTTCCTTTACTGTAAAAGCAGCACAAATAAAGCAGAGACTCCCCATCTAAAGTGACAAGACAATGGAGAACCGTTTCATTACCTCTAGCTCTAGTGCCAGGGAAACATTCATAAACGAGCAAGTAAATCAGAACACAATTCACAAGACAGCCAGCGAACTCAGAATTTTTAAAAGCTTTCTTGCTCACAGAGAAGACTGTCAAGAAGTCCACATCATCCCACCTGCAGAATTAGATATAATTATCGCCAATTTCATATTTTGTGTAAAAAAATCAGATGGATCGGAGTATGAGCCTGGCAGCATAAGGTGTATCATAGCAAGCATTGATCGCCACTTACAGTGTAACAAATACACTGCCTCAATTTTCCAAGGCATAGAAACTGACTTTCCAAAAACAAAAAAAACACTGAAAGCAAAATCAACATTTTTAAAGAAACTTCATAAAGGAAACAGACCCCTAAAAGCCCAGCCACTGTCCGAGGAGGACATCAATCTACTATATTCCACAGGTACCATTTCTTTAAGCAACCCAGTGTCACTACTGAATTTTCTATTTTTTCACATTGGTATGCATTTTGCTCTACGTACAAAAGAGCAATATGATTTAGCATGGGGAGACATAGTAGAGAGTAAAGATACTGAAGGTAACAGGTATCTAGACTATAGGGAGCGCCAAACCAAAACACGCACAGGTGAAAACCCCAGAGATGTCAGGCCAGTGAATCCCTGCTTGTATGAAAATCACAGCAACCCAGAAAAAGACCCACTTTAGCCTATGATAAATACAAGCTGAATAGACCTGTGGCAATGCAAACAAATGATGCCCCATTCTACTTAGCTCCTAATGTAAATCAAAAACCAGGTGACTCTCTCTGGTACAGAAGCATGAGAATAGGAATGAACAAACTGTGGCAAATGATGCAAAAAATGAAACTTTCAGCTGGGCTCCCTGATGAGAAACGTATTACTAATCACAGTACACTAAAAACCAGCATTCAGCGACTCATTGATGCTGACATTCCACCCACCGAAGTCCAGCAGATTTCAGGGCATAAGAATATACAGAGTATAAATAATTACTCTGTGTTAAGTGATAAAAAGCAGAGACATATCTCCAGTCTATTAAACCAAGCCCAAGAAAGTACCTCATGTGTTGTTGAAAAGCAGAGAGATTTGACGCCTGATCCTAACAGAAATGGACAGCAAAAAGTGTCTTCAATTTCCAGCCTCCCCCTCGACGAGCGCACACGAAGCCTGCAGACCTTGTTTCAGAAAAAAATGTGTGTTTCACCACGGAATAGCCATAAATATATATAACAACTCCATGGCGCCACCAATAAAACTTGCATGTGTGCCGGTTGATTCAGATTCCGAATAACAGGTACGCAAAGTAGAACTGTATAAAATGAATGTAAATATGCTAAACTGCAAAAACAAAGCAAGAAAATGTCTCTCAGAAACAGGTAATTTTACCACTATCCCTTTCTCTATTGACAGGTTGCACGACCTTTCACCTCTGAACTGAAGAAGCAACGGTCGACTATTTCCACAAGGCACAAGTTATTAATAGTTTTTAAAAATGTAGCTAAGTACATAAAACAAAATAAATTATGTTAAAGGTTGTAACTTTTTTCCTGCTAATCTTGTAGGTTTATTAATGTTTAGCAGTGTAATGAACAGTGACCTTTCCATCGCATAAAAAAAAATCCCGATACTTCTGCTAGATGAAACCTAGAAATGAAGACAACTAAAGGTACCGAGTTTAAATGTTATACAATTCTGTTCAAGTGTCGTTTAGAAGGCTATGTCCTGAAGAAATAAACGCTGCATTTCAAGTTATGTGGGGGCAGTGTGTGTTTTGTTGTACAGATGCTTTTTAAAACCATAGACGGATAGTAATCATAGCCTGTTATTATATAAAATAAAACATATGCAGGGTGCTTAATATGGAGTTTTTTTTACACACCCTCGATGTGTGATAATAAAAAAAAATTATCACACATCTTGGGTGTATAAAAAAACTCCATATCAACCACCTGCATATGCATTATTCTATATGTATCCACTAACAAATGCTAAAAGAACAGGCAGCTGAGCAGGCAGAGCAAGTAACCATGTTGCTTGACTGCTTATTATTGGAAGGGGATGTTTCTGATGATTGGAGGACTGCCAACATGGTACTGATCTTTAAAAAAGGGAAACAAGCCGGCCCACCGGCGCAGCGGTTGGATTTCAGCTTGCGACGCTGGCGACCTGGGTTCGGGAATGGACTCAGGTCGTCGGAGGGCCGGCCGGGGGGGAAGAAGGATCGAGGGTCCCTCGACTGCTCTCCTTCTCTGGGGGGAGGGTTCGGGATGTCACCGTAGCTAGGGTGACTCCTGGTGGAGACCAGGAGTACCTCAGTGTACGGGACAACAAGGTCTTAAGGGGCAGGACGGATGCAGGCATCATTGCACATTCCCACCCCTCTAGAGGGAGAAAAATCTAAGCCTCCATCTCGCCGCCTTGGTGATGCCCACCTCTCGGCTGCTATCAGCTCCCCAGGCCGGCTCTCGCCCTATCCCGTCATACGTGGCACCTCAAAAAGGGGCACGGGTGCCACTTCTCCGCCCTGGGGGATAATCCAGGGGGTCCCGGGAGCGCGGCTAATGTGGGGAGGCCGCAGCCGAGGGGTCCGTGACCGGGCGGATGGTATGGTGGCAGGGGGGGCAGTAAAACAAACTAACTATAGGAATTATAGATTGTGGTAGTTGAACCCCCCCCCCATGTGAATAGTGCTTAGCTGAACCTGACATTTTCTTCGTCTCTCCTATATCTGTTCCAAAGACTGTTGCTCAACAGCACTTTACTCCTTCATTTTATGTCTTTCTGTCTCTTTCTAATCCTCCCCCTTTTCTGTGTAAAACATACAGAATATGCTGCAGTCAGACTGGCCTTCTGCCGCTGTGTATTACAATTGAAACTATTTTTCTTCCCCTTCCTATTTCTGCTCTTCTACGTCATGGTCCAGTTAAATATAAGCACTTTTTCCTGCATTGCCCTTAAATGTGCAGAAATGGTCTAAATGAGCTGCACAGACTTAAAGAATGAACTAACTAAAGGTCTGTAAACAGACTTGGTAGGCAAAGGTGTTTTCACAATGTAAAAAGCAAGCTGGGATTGACAGTCAAACTAAGAAATTACCAATGCCAGTTTAAATGTTTTTCTTTAAGATATGTACAGGTGCAGATTGGAATATCCTGTTCTTGAAAAGGTTAAACAGTTAGCAAATTAACTAAAATACAGGATAATAGAGAAGAACTAAAATGTGGTCTATTTACACAACTCCCAGGAGTTTCATGTCTCCAATCAGTGCTGGTGTCCTTGCAAGGTGCTGTCTCCTATAGAAAGTCAGCAGCACCTTTCTCCCTTATTTTATATGCTGCAGCTCCTAGGTTACCTTTAGAAAAGGAGAAGAGTTGTCTATAATGCAGCCCACTCTGCAAGAAATGTGCAATCATATCTGATAGAGCATTAGGGTGTTTTTGTTGATGTCATAATAATGGATTATTTGTTATGCCTTTCATTTATGTGTATTCTATATAATTGATTGTACAAAGAAATAAGAAGATTTCCTGTAAATAGCTTAATAATTAGGTGGGGCTTTGAGCTAAGGGGTGGAGCTCCACTCTTTAAAAGAAGCCAGCCTAGATCCTCAGGTTAGATGCTGTTAGGGGAGAGTTCATGTGAGGACCTCCTG
Source organism: Neoceratodus forsteri (assembly GCA_016271365.2). Classification (NCBI taxonomy): domain Eukaryota; kingdom Metazoa; phylum Chordata; order Ceratodontiformes; family Ceratodontidae; genus Neoceratodus; species Neoceratodus forsteri. Next base: position 29,774,937 of record CM028137.1, on the reverse strand, counting down.
CTCTCTATTATACTGCACAAGATTATGTTCCACTGCTAGACCCTTGGCAGGGAAGCTGTGCTGTTTTCAAGTTTTATTTTGTTTGTTTATTATCGTAAGTTCGCTGCTGTAAGCTGTTATTTTTTTTTGGATTTAATTCTTTTTTTGTTTGTTTGTTTAATAAAAATCATACCATTTAGGTATGTTGTACCAAATTTGTTGATTCCTGTGTGACCTGATTTGTTCAACCCACGACATAGACCTATATTTTTGACATGTGTATTGAGTAAATTAATGGAGGAGATAATAAAAGAATTGGATAAACACATATACAGTGCTTGTTATAGAAAAGTTTAATGGTACCATGGTATTTTCCAGCAACCGAGGAAAAATTACCGTGGATTTACCGCTACCGTGGTAAAAAAAATCTAATGTTATTCAATGTGATTTTTATCACGGTAAATCTATGGTATTTTTTACCACAGTTGCTGAAAAATACCACAGTACCATTAAACATTTCTATAACAAGTACTGTATAATGAGGGACATTTTGATTACACACAACATGCTTTCAGGCATCAGCGGTCATGTCAGACCAGTCTTTTTCAATTCTTTGAACTAGTCAGTAACAATGAACAATGGATTGCCAGTTGATGTGGTTTATGTGGACTTTTCACAAGCCTTCCATTTGGTCCCTCACAAAGAACTTATAATGGCTAGAAGAACTCAGGTTTAACTCTCTCATTATGAAGTGGATTACTGCCTAGCTGAGTAACAGAAAACAGCATGTGTATAAGGGGTTATAAATCAAACTGGTGTGCAGTAACTAGTAGAGTCCTGCAGGGATCAGTCTGGGCCCATCCTTGTTTAAAATGTTTGTGTCATCTCTGCATACATCAAACTTCTCATGGCTGAGTGAGATTGCTGACGACTCTAAACTGAGTGCAACAGTTGATAACAAACAAACAATAAACCAGTTACAGAAAGTTGGAACATGGGTAAAGGAACATAGGGTGGCTGTTAATATTGACAAATGCAGTGTCACGAATAGTGGTAAGAAAAATAATTTAACTACATATTTTTTAAATGGAACAAAACTTAAAGTAGCAGATAAAGGGATTTATGGTAGTTATCACAAACAATCTGACTTAAATCCAGATGAGATCCAGAGGTATTTGGAATCAGTTACTCTTCCCTGGATTACCAATATGGAGGTGGTGAAGCTAGAGCTTCCCATACAGGAATTGGAAGTTAAGCAGACCATCGCCCAACTTACCCCCGATAAAGCCCCAGGACCTGATGGTCTCTCCGCCAATGTGTATAAAGCATTTGAGGAGGATATTACTCCAGTTCTCACTAAAGTATATCATATTTGGTATCTCGAGGGGCTTTCAGAAAAGGGCTTCCTGGATGCCCTTATTACCCTTATCCTTAAGCCGGACAGGGATCTTTAATGCCCTAGCAATTACCGGCCGATATCACTTTTAAATGTGGATGTCAAAATACTGGCAAAGGTATTAGCCAATAGACCCAATCCTTTAATGTGCATGATGGTTAGTGATGTGAGGTAGGATTTCTGAAAGGTAGACAGTACAGTGATCATATGCGAAAGCTTCATCACTTAATAATTCATGCTAAGAATACACAGATATCGGCGGCCTTCTTGGCCTTGGATGCTGAGAAACCATTTGACCAGGTCTCTTGGGATTTCTTATTTGCTACATTACAGAAGTTTGGCCTCCCAAATGGATTCCTGAAATGGATTAAGTTGTTATACGAATCACCCATAGCCCGAGTATGGTGTAATGACGATCTTTCATATCCATTCCCTCTTTCCTTGTGGTACCAGACAGGGCTGCCCACTCTCCCCACTTCTGTTCAATCTTTACCTAGAACCTCTAATTCATAAGCTATTAGTTTCTCAAGATATAAAGGGAATGCAAATAGGTAGTCATAAATACTTAATTTCAGCTTACGCAGATGGTCTGCTTCTACATATAGAGGAACCAGAAGTCAGTATATCAGCAATTTTACAGGTAATAGAACAGTTCTCTAGAGTATCAAACTACAAACTTAACTTATCCAAGACTAAGCTTTTCCCCTTAAATGGTAAATGCCTGCCAAATATAGCGAGGGAACTGGGGCTTAACTAGGAACCCAGATCACTGGGTTATCTTGGTCTCAAGGTCTCCAGGTGCATGTTCACAATGATTAAAGAAAACCTCAATAATCTGATTAATGTAATAAAGCTAGACCTAGACAGATGGTAGCTATTGCCCTTATCACTTTGGGCTAGAATAGAAACTGTGAAGATGAATGTATTACCAAGAATATGTTATCCTTTAAATATGTTAGGGTTTTACTTACTTAAGACATGGTTTGATAGCCTGCAGAAATTACTTAATTACTTTATATGGAAAGGGAAGAATGTAAGGAGGGCATATGCAAAACTTACTATGTCTAGGAGACAGGGAGGCCTTGCGCTCCCCTCCTTCTTTAATTATTACATAGCATCACATGTTAGTAAGGTAGTTTCATGGACCCGGCCTATATCTCCAGTAAACTCTAATATTTATGTACCCCCCATGGGTCCCTATCAAGAGGTATCTGATTGCCAAGGCCTCCTTAACCCTTAATTCAGCTATTTATATGGACCCAAGATTTCTCCCCAAACCACTTAAAAATACTCAGATTGGCTGGTCAATTATGGCCCTACACCAGGTGCAGAGGGTACTTGTGGTGAATTGGCATAATTCCCTGAAACAACCATTAACTCAAAATATGCATTTCCAAATTCAGAAAGGGCCAATTCCCCCTACATTCTGGAAACCGTTAGTGGGGTTGTGTCTTAGTGATATAGCTCCTCAGGGGGAAGTACTACTGTTTGGGCAATTTAGTGCAAATATACCTGTGGCAAAAGGGAATGCCTTCGAATATTGGCAAGTTAATGGCGCAGTCAAAACTTAGCTTTGGAATTCGAAGCCCCCAGAGGTAAATAAGACAGAATTGTCCTCGTTACTACACATAGCGGATCAACCCCACTCAGTTTCCAAAGTATATCAGGAAATCCAAAGAATCGTCTCGGAGTGGCCCTCTAGCATTTGCTATTACTGGACACAGAAACTCGAGATGAGTGAAGATGTCAGATTATGGGACCGAATCTGGAGCAATACATATAAATATGTAAAGCAGGACTGATATAAGCTACAGCAGTTTAACATTATGCACAACTTATATTATACACCTGTTAAATTACATAAAATAGGTAAGCTTGCATCCCCTTGATGTTACAGATGTAAAGCTGATAATGGGGACTTATTCCATATGTTATGGGAGTGTTCTAAAATTCAACCATTATGGAGCGCAATTCAGAAGTCTCTAAATTCTTCCCTCGAGCTGGATTCTTATTTTACACCCGAGGTCTGTCTGATTAATCATTTCTATAAGGAAATGAGTAAACAAAGAAATCATATATAGCAGTCATTGCAGCCGCAGCCAAAGCAATCATTTTACGACACTGGATGGATGAGTTAACACCCTCAATTATTGAATGGTATAAGGAGATCTTGCTTGCACTACAATTAGAGTTGCATATAGCCAAGATGAGCAATAGGGTACATTCATATAATGCAAAATGAGGCCCTCTGGAAGCAGTCCTAATTGTTTGGAAAAATTAGAATATTAAAGTGGAAGGGTCTTCTCTAAGCCGATATATTCTTATGGTATTATGCAGGAAGAGTTATGTGGTTCTTTCTACTAACAGAATTACATTGGGATGGGGGAGAGTTAGGAGGTAGTTAGTTGTTATTTTGATAATATTAATAAGAAAATGAAACAATGTCCATTTCTATAGTGTAGGCCTCTGGTATACCAGACTTTTGAGGTGTATATTGTTTTTCCATGGCCTTGTCAATGGTTTTAATTTCATTGTAATGTGACACTGGAATTAAAGTGTATTAAATAAAAAAAAAAAAAACAATCTGACTTTCAGACATTGGGGTAGTTATCACAATCTGCATTTCAGAATTAAAGTGGTAAAGAAAGCAAACAAAATGATGGATTGTATACTCAGAAATGTAAGGCGTAGAGAAAGTGCAGTTTCGATGCCGCTGTACGGAACATTGGTGCAATCACAGATGGAGTGTTGTGCCCCATTCTGGGCACCATACCATGTAGGAGATGTTAGATTGTTAGAGGGGGTGCCGAGGAAAGCAACAAAGAAAACTGAACAACTGAAACATCTTTCACATGAGGAATGGTTGCAGAAACTGAATTTATACACCTTGGAATATAAACAACTTAGACGTGATCAATGTCTAGTATAGAGGGCTTTCAGAAACAATGACCTGTGGGAATACTTATGATTGGAAGCCAACAAAACTGAGAGAAATAGTTGACTGCACAATTATCAACTTAGGGAGAGGTATTTGCAGCAAACAGTAGGGGTGCCTGGATAAATCAGAGGGTGGTAAGACACTGGAGTGGTCTCCCTGAGGAGATAGTAAACAGTACCACCATAAATATATTCAAAAATATGTTAGATAAGTATACTGATCCCTGTAATCTAGAATAACATTCAAAAAATGATAAAACTTGCATCACCAGTCAGCATGATGCAATTTAATATATTGCTCTAACGTAATCTCTTCAAAACATGTGAATGCCAAATTTAAGTGCAAACCATACTAAATCCCAGCAATGCAGTAGTATTGCATGGAGATGCTCCTTCACTCCATAGTTCTTTCACCCTTCCTTCCTTCCTTCCTTCCTTCCTAGAGTTCTTCTAGGATCCCCCCTCTCATACCCTTCCATTGGCCTAGGTCTCTACCCTCCCCTATCCTTCTTATCACAGCACCCTAGGTCTCTTCCCCAGCATTCCCTAATTCCTTATCACTCCATATCCCTCTCTTCCCTACTTCTTACTGTGCATCCAGTGCATAATATGGGACTTGCAGCTACTTCTGCCTTATACTGACTTGCTACTCTTCCTTTGCACACTGTCATGATTTAGTAGATACCCAAGTTTTTGTTCACTATGCTAATGTATTGTTACTTTATTTATTCTGTCCAATGATTTCTGATATTGCACATACTGTTATTCGATTTTATGCTCACATATTGTATGTACCAGTGATTACCATATTTGTTCATCCTCTTATTTTATTTGCACTATATTATTCATCTCTGTGCAATTATTTTGTATGTTGTATTTGTCCTCTTGACCATCCCAGGTCCACCTTGTAAATGAGCTTGTCCCAAGAGTGTCTCACTTGGTAAAATAAAGATGACTGATTGATTGATTGGACACATTGTTATCTATTAATGTAATAGCAAGTCTTATTGGCTAACATTATCATCTTGTACTTTCCTATGAAATCCTATGAAAACATAATTCCAGGCCATATGAATTCAATGAAAACACTGATACAGGACATTGAGATGAATAGCATAGAATGGTATAACTGATGTCATGGAATGTCTTAGAAAAATGAACAAAAAAACAGTTAGTTGCTGAGGAGAATGAACCTCTATGTAGATCAAAGGGCACCCAAAAGTTAGATTATTAATTTATCATATATTGGTCTAAGTATATTAGAATGCATAACTGGCATGAAAAGGAAAATGGGAGGGCAGTTAACTACCTAAAAATAATTTCATATTCCCCTTTTTTAATTTAATAAGTTTTATAAAAAGTTTTTCTTTTTAAAAAACACAATAGATCACCAAAAAGAAACAAGAAAGAAGTGAGAGAAAAGAAGAAATAAATCCCCCTCTTCCCCCCCCCATACACATAGGGTAATGCCACCAGTAAACAGATTTATAGAGAAAAAATACACTCATAATCATATCACCATAAACAAAAGCCATCATATCCCCTTTAAAATCAAAGCAACAGAAAGAGTGGCAAAGTGGGTCCATGAAGTGAGAGTGAGGTTTTGGGACAGCCCTGTAGACCATATCTCCATGGTTAGATATTGGGAAGATACTTTTAAGCACAATCTCATGATGTGCAGAAAGGGTGATACAAGGTTTTTTTCAGTACCATGTGCCTAGTGTAGACAGAAGTTTTGAGTGAATTGTGTTAAGTCTCTAGAAGTTTAGGTGCTCATTCAACCAGGCTTCAAGGTATTTGATAGTAGGTGCTACTTCCAAATGGGTACCATTTAGGATCAAGTAGATAGGGGATTCAGCGGTACAGGAAGGTCTATGATTGCTACCAAGCGTTGTGGAAACCATTTGCATGCTACCAGTGTTTGATACTGTTGAAATCCCATTGGAGGCTTAATTCCACCTTATGGGCCGAGGGGTCACTGAGGAACTGCACTGTGCCATCTGCATACATAACAAATGTGCACAATGGAACAGGCTTTAGGAAGGTGATTTAGGAAAATGGAGAACAACATAGATTCCAGAATATGGCCCTGTTGGATCCCCTAAGATTATTCGAAGGTGGGATGAAATCCTATGCAGGGACAGACTGAAACTTGTCAGGCAAGTAAGAATGGAACCAGTTATTTGCAACGTCTGAAAGTTGGTTCTGACAAAAATCCAGCCTGGTGGCTACCCGAGAGTTCCATGTGCCTCCTTGGTGGCACCCAGATCCCTAGACAAGCCCCCTGTCTAGGCTATAATTTTAACATACAAAATTATTGACAAATGCAGTGTCATGCATTTTGGTAAGAAAAATAAATTAGCTACATATTTTTTTAAATGGAACAAAACATAAAGTAGTAGATAGTAAGAGGAATTTGGAGTAGTTATCACAAACAATCTGACTTTCAGACAACAAAGTATGGAAGTGATAAAGAGAGGAAACAAAATGATGGGCTATATAATCAGAAATATTAGGAGTAGAGAAAGTGCAGTTTTGATGCCATTGTGCAGAATATTGGTGCAACTAGTGGTGGGCGAAGTGGACGAATTAGCTCCGTGAAGTGATTCGCGGAGTAACGCCGAATCTGCGAAGTGCTCCACAACGCGAAGCGAAGTACTTCGTATTATAATGGGGAACGCGAAGCCCATTGGAAACAATGACTTCACGTTATTCTGCCTTCCCCAAACCACTTCTCCACCAATTTTAAGGTGAAGTACATTGAAATCAATGTGCTTCGCCTCATTTCACCTTTCTCTTGAGCTTCAAAGGCGAATTTTGCAGTACTTTAAGGGATTGCAGGTCACATGGGCTCTAGATTGTTCTGCACAGCCTCAGTTCTTTGTAGTGTGTGTGTAGTGGAAGATAAAGACAGTTTCCTCTCTGAGCTCTGCAAGTCAAATCCTCTAAAAGCTGTTAAAAAAAGCCTTTTTGAGCTATTTTTTGCTCACAATTTACTACATCGAGTATAGGAAACCCTCCAGTGCTCATATTATCAAGTGTTTATTGTTTGTGTGTGGATTTTGAATGTTAATTTAGAACAGTCAGTCTGCGTACTGTGAAGTGTGCTTTGGGGAAGGGGCGTATCTGTGGTGTAGGTAGATTAACTGGGAGAAAAAGGCAGTCTTTCTGTTTTGGTTATATTTTTCTTGTATAACTGTGTTAATGTACGCACAGTAATATTTTCAGTAATTATTGACATTTTTTTCCTGATTGTTGTGGTGCTGCAATGTATAATTTCAGTTTGTTTAAAACATTTGGTTATGTTAGTAAAAGTTTTCAATTTGCTATGCATTACTTGTAGCGTGTATGAGTGTGTGTGCGATGTGTGCCATTAAATCAGACACCTTTTATTGTACCACAGAGTAACTGCAGCAGTGTGAACCTGCTATCCACCGCACCTGCATGAATTTTTTATACTGCTTTGCGGTATCTTTACTGGTAGTGGACTGTTACTGCTGTGCACTACTGCCCCCACCAAACTGGCAAAAGGTATTCTTTTCCAGATTTGGATTTGTGATTTATGAGCATTGATTAGGTGTTGTTGTGCCTTTGCATCTGCATCTCTTGAGTGTGCAGCACAATCTTAATCTGTCTGTGCATTTGTAGTACACCATTAATTCTGGGAGACTTCACATTTCTTGTTACGCTCTCATTTCTCTTCATCAGCACTTGGGAATTTTCTGAACCCAAGGTTGGGGATGCATATTAATTCTGGTGACAGTGTATGACTACTGCATGTATGACGTCTGAGTGTGCCATTAATTCTGGGAGACTTTGCATTTCCTGTGCTCTCATTTCACTTCATCACCGTCTGCACTGGGGAGTTTTCTGGACACAAGACATGAGCATTTTGGGGATGCACATTAATTTTGGTGACTGTGTGTGTGTGAAGGGCTGCCAAATATTGTTGTCACTTTGCCTTACTTTGCGATAAGGCGGAATGACAATGCAAAGCAATAATTATTAGGCGAAGTGAGCCTTTTGCATTGGCTACTCCGCATAGCGGAGTCACAACGTGAAGTGCCCACTTCGCGGGCACTTCGCAGGTGGAATTTAAATTTGCTGCATCTCTAGGTGCAACCCAAGATGGAGTGTTGTGCCCAGTTCTGGGCACCATACCATAAAGAAGATGTTACATTGTTAGAGGGGGTGCAGAGGAAAGCCACAAATTTAACTGAACAACTGAAACATCTTTCATATCTGGAATGGTTACAGAAACTGGATTTGTACACCTTGGAATATAGACAACTTGAAAATTATCAGTGTCTTATATACAGGGCTTTCAGGAACAACGACTTGTGATGTGGCATGGGATTGGAAGCCAACAAAACTGAGAAATAGTAGAGTGCACAAATATCAACTTAGGGGGATAGGTATTTAAAACAAACAGTAGGGGTGCCTGGATAAATCAGAGGGTGGTAAGACACTGGAATGGTCTCCCTGAGGAGACAGTAAACAATGCCAACATAAATATATTCAAAAATATTTATAATTATTATGTATATTTTTCACTGATTCTGTCTACCTGCCTTATTGTAAAATTGTATGCAACTGATGCAGTCCTATTCATTTGTACTTGTTTAAATTCATTACACTGGAAATGGCTTATTGTATTTCTCTAGTGTCACTCAGTCCCTGAATCACCATTCCATTCACACACACAACTTCCACTCAGCATTCTAATAAGTTACTTAGCTGACTACACATTTCAGAATAGCTGTCCCCTGGTGCCTTCTTAACCCTTTAAATATTTGCCTAAAGGCCTTGGGGGTTAACTCAAAACACTTTAGTAAGGCATCTTTTACTTAAGCAATAAGGCACGAAAGGGTGTGGGTTATTGGGGAATTTACCCACGCCTTGTGTGGTGTGTCATGAGTCGCAGTCAAGTGACTTAACCACACAAGCAGTGGGTAAATCCACCAATAACCCACACCCTGGAGTGCCTTATTGCGATTATACAATGGACCCATGTGTAAAATACATTTAAAATGTGTTTAAGTATGTTTTTTTAAATGCCATTTCTCAGCCGTGGGTTAATGCAGGACATACCACGGTCATGTGATGTGTTTTGACCAATAAGGTTACAGAATTTTCATACCCCATTGTATAATTCATCATAACCTATGGAACCCTCATTGTTCACACAGCAAAAAGCTTATAATGGCTTGCCTGCAACTAGTTGCAATAGGTGAGTCACCCAAGGTACTCTACCCAATTCCATTTGCCCACAGATTCTTTCAAAATATCTTAAAAACAAATTATGATTATCCCCCTTCTAATATTTGTGAAATATTTTAGAATTAATTTTGGCTTCCTGGGTCAAACCCCTCATGCCATTACTCACAGTTTATGGTGATGTTCTCTGGCACAGAATCTTCATCTAATTCTCATGCTCAAGCTGCTTCTTCCGAATCTGGTGCTGGTGCTGGCTTGCCTGCCCCTCGGCCTTTCACTTCTCCTTCTCCCATTCCTCTGCTTCCAGCATCATCTCCAGGAGCTCAAATTCTGCCTTCATCCTAGCCAGGGCAAGCTCTTTCTCCAACATTTGTACCTAGTATGTTTATATACCTGTCTGGCTCAACTGCATTCTCTCTAGTCTCCACCTTACAGCTTAGAAACATAGACTTTGACGGCAGATAAGGACCACTTGGTCCACCTAGTCTGCCCATTTCTCTACCTGATGGATAAGCTGCAGATCCTAGTTAACCAACAGCCTACTTCTTCCTACCCCCCACTAGAATTGCCTTATGTCTGTCCCACGCATTCTTGAATTCCCCCCACTGTTTTTGACTCTGCAACCTGCTCATGAAGGTCATTCCTTGCATCCACAACCCTCTCCATGAAAAAGTACTTCCTCGCATTACCTTAGAGCTGCCCCCCTTCTATCTTCAATTGTGCCCCCTTGCTCTTGCACATCTCTTTTTCTGAAAGATGCTACCCTCTTGAACTTTGCTGATATCCTTGAGATACCTGAACATTTCTATCATGTCTCCCCCTCCCTCCTTTCCTCAAGGGTATACATTTTAAGCTCTTTTAGTCTTCTCTTAGCAGTGACTCCTTTTGCATGAATTCCCTGGTCACTTTTTTGGAGAATGGCTGTCGATTTTGCCTGTGTTTGTCCCTCTTCACAGACCAGTTCTCTCTCTCTCTCTGTCTCCACAGCCCCTGCAGGTGTAACAGTTTGTAGTTCTTATATCCGCCAAGCACAATTTATTTATTTATTTACGAGATTTACCAGGAAAGCATACTGAGCTAAAAGCTCGATTCCAGATGCAACCTGGGGGTTGAGACCCATAAATACAGTACATGGATATAGACGGTAAACATTTTTGGGGAAGTCAAGGCTTACATATATAACAATTAGTTCAAAATACAGACAGAGGTTCTTGAGATACAGTATACAGAGTGACAGAGTCATAGCATAACATAGACTTTTATAGTAACAGCAAGCAGGAAACACTAGAGAGACTAGTTATAACCGGTGCAGCTGGAAGAGAAATGGTCTCTGAGTAGAGGGTTCTGTTGGTGTGGGTTCTGTGCATGTCTTATGGAGGCCGGCAGAGCATTCCAGATCTGTGGGATTCGGAAACTAAAAGCAGCCTGGCCTTTGGAAGTACACATGAACGGGACGTGTAGCAGTCTGGGATCTGTGTTCCTGAGGGAGTAAGCAGGAGGGGATTGTCTGGAGAGGGGTAGAGGCCAGATAGTGGGGGAGGGAGTGGGACCAGAATTTGGCAGCAAACCTAACGCAGTTTGTTTGTCTACGATCATGGAGTGACGGCAGGGTAGTGGAGCTGTATAGATTGCAATGGTGAGTGGATTGCGGACAATCTAGAATGAACCGGCAGAAAGAGTGGAACACGGTGTCTAGGCTGGCCAGAGCTGATGTGGGGGCAATGGAATAGACTATGTCTCCGTAGTCGAAAACAGGGAGAATAATTTTTTGGACAATATCGAGCCTAGTTTGTGTGGGGAGGCATTTTTTGTTGCGGAATAGGGTACCTAGCTTGGGGGAGTAGTCTCTTGTGAAGTGAGTCGATATGAGTGGTGAAATCTAGGTGCTGGTCTAGCCAGATGCCTAGATATCTAAATGAGGTACAATTGTCCAGGGGGTCCCATCTATGGTTTTGAAAGGGGGGCAGGGGGTTTGGCGGGACAGTCTCTGTTGGGAACCAAAAGTTTGTGATACTGTTTTTTTTGGGTTTAGGAATAGCTGATTTATCCTCAGCCAGCACTGGATGGCGTAGAAATCCTCCTGAAGTAGGGTTGCTACGCTTTGTGTGGTAGGGCCGGAGGCATACAGGACAGTGTCATCCGCATACATTTGGATGGATGAGTGGGTATATGCTGATGGGAGGTCATTTAAAAAAATGGAAAAAAGTAGGGGGCCTAGGACCGATCCTTGTGGGACACCAGTAGTGACTGGCTGGGGGTTAGAGGTGTGAGAGGCCAGTTTGACTATTTGCTTCCTGTCCGCTAGATAATCATGGAACCAGCCAATGGCTGGCTCAGTGAGCCCTGCATTTGAGAGTTTTGAGAGAAGTAGGGGGTGAGAGACGGTATCAAAAGCCTTGGCTAGATCTATGTAAATGGCCAAAGTGACGTGACCTTTGTCCATACCAGTGAGAATGTCACCAGTGACACGTAACAGGGAGGAGGTGGTGGTGGAGTGGGATTTTCGGAAACCTGATTGGAATGGAATGAAAAAGGAGGAGGCTTCCAGGTAGGGGGTGAGCTGGGACATGACTAGCCGTTCCTGTAATTTGGCCAGGATTGGGAGCAGGAAGATGGGTCTGTAGTTTTCTGTCATCTATGACAATGTCATCTATGTTTCTACTCTTGCTTAGCAGAACAAATTGTAGAATATACAGTCCTAGGTTGTATAGTATATCCTGTTCTGTGACTGAATGTATAACCTTTATGCTGACAAAACTGTTTCAGGTCCCATCGCTGCCATCAGCTTGTAGCAAACTGGTCTTTCCCAGACTCAGCCTGCATCAGTGTTACCAGCTGTCTCAATACTTCTGTAGCTGACACCACTCAGCTTATGCACTGTTTTGGGGGGTATCTCCTGGTCATTGTCCCTCCAGAGCCACTGCTCACAGAGTACAGAGCTCCTTGCTTATGGTCACATGACCCACCCCCCCCCGTCACAGATGAGAACACCTTACTTTAAAAATAGATGAGGTAATGATAGCCTTCTCTTTACAGGAAGAAATACAGTTTTGTCAGTTATAAATTAGCTGTACCTCAAAGGATTCAGTCACAGAGGCACGAAGTACATAAAAATATATACTACTTTAATTCTTTTAGATATTTACACAGATAATACAGGATATTACAGCAAGAACATGGGGAACAGTAATTCTACAGAAATGGAAAGAAAATTGTTTTGATCAATAGATTACACACAGAATAAACCTCTCTCTCTATCTTTTTCTCCCCTCCCCCGTCTCTCTCTGTCTTTCTTTCTCTGTCTCTCTTGCTCTCTCTCTCTCTCTCTCTCAAGGTAATTTGGCTTATCACAAGACACTTTGATGAATGGGGCAGACACAAACTCTTAGATGGCAGTTTGTTCATAGTCCCAAGCCTGAATGACTTTTTTAGCCCTGCCACACCTAAAAGCTCTCCTGTTGCCCCAAACCCATGACAAGTCATCCAATATGTAGCTCTGACATCATAGATTCTAAATCCTTTGTCTAGGCACCTGGGTACTCATAAAAAAATGGTTTGGTCTGGCCCTTGAACTTGGCATATACAAAGACATCCAAAGATATGTGCTTTGTATCCCAAGTTCTGTCTAGCACAGCAGGTGTGACTCCTCCAGGAAACATAAAGGGGATGCTTTCTGCTTCAGCTATCCCAGCACCTGTCCAGAGAGACTTTTATCTCTCACTGGTGCCTATTATGAATTGTCAAAGAGGTCCTGTCCAGACAGTAAAGTCTATGCAGATGATCTGTTTTCTTTTCAAAAACATTGATAGCTTGACTTTCACACTTGCAGAAATAATTACATATACATATGTATATATATACTGTATGTATATATATATATATATATATATATATATATATCAAAGAGAGAGAAAGAGATGAAGACTGTGAGGAAACAGGAGAAAGAGAGGCAGACTGCAAGGAGCTCGTGCACGGCAGCAATAGAGGAACCCCATCCAGTGTGACCTACTACATCCACAGCCTAAAATGATCAAATTTACACAGCAGGCTCTGGGCATTTAAGGGCACTATATGCATAGCCAAAGGAAGAGGTGATGCCACATCAGGGTTGAAGGGAGATAAAGATTCAACTTAACATCACTGTATTAAAGGGGACTGCAGTACTTGACATATACAATGTTTTGGAAGGCAGATGGACTGCAGTAGCAGACATAGAAAATGTAGCATAATGTAGTAAGGCATAAAGTGCTTGCACCAAGTGCCTTCAGCACCTGGGAAGGACTCTTATCAAGCAACAACCCACACCCTAGGAGTGTCTTATTGCTCTTGTAAAATTGGTTTCACAAACAAAAATGAAATACAAAGTTAAAATTAAAATTAAAAAAATTAAATGATTTTAAAAGTATCATTTGTTGTATTTTTGTTGAAAAACAGTACATTTTCTGACATGCTGATGCTAGTTGATGGCTTGTATGCCTGTAGAGGGGCTTGCTGCTATGTAAATTCACCCCCCCACACCAGTTTGGAAAATGCATTTTAGGTTAGTAGCGCTGAAGAATAAGCAAAGCCAAAATTAGGCTAAAAGAGCTCTATAGAGTGCATGTGGAGCTTCTGAGAGAGCAGATGATTTTGGAAGAGAAAGCAGCACTCAGGGATTTCGGCAATTAAGAAACGGGTACTTCTTGTTTTGCCAACAGAAGATTGGGTGGCGCTCAGAATAGTCCTATCACAAAACCAAAAAAACAGCATTTGACAAAACTTACTTAATGTGGCTATAAGTTTTAAAATGATTGGGTTTGTTTTTATTTTCTTCACAAGCTACAGCACTGGAGTGTCAATAGAAGTTGTTGGTTTCACACGCTACAGTAGCTGTTGGGTTCAGCACTTCTACTGAGCTGTTATAAGTAGAAAGCAATACTTTTCTGCATTGTGAGACATTTGCTTTTTTTAATTTTTTATGCCTGAGTATGGGACATGAGGTCATGAAGGTGGCCGAATGGACAATCAGTAGAATGATGAGCTGTGTGACAATCACCACCTAGGCAAAGGGACTCAGTGTATTGATATGGTTGGCACTTTGCCCCCAGTAGGCACAGAAGTGCCAGTCACAGAGTTGTTATCCTATGAGGACATGGTTCCTGACCAGTCAGGAGGTAGTATTCTCCCTACCCATTTCATAATGGATGACCATGGACCTATTGCAAATGGATAATGTCCTGAAATGAAGTCAGCTAGTAGTGTTCTCTTAATGGAGACAACAAGGCTTTGGACAGAGATACTTGGCATCTTGGTGTCTTCCTCTGGTGACTACTTTGACTCCCACTCTTGCTGGGCCATTCAAGCTGGGTCTGCTACACATTGTTGTGAGTGTTGGGGGCTGGCTTAAGTACTTATGAAGGCCTGCGTCTTGAGTGTTCAGCCACTGACCACAATTAGCATGAGTGACAGCTTTGGCTGCCTTGGGGAGTTGGAAAATTCCTGGGTCTCCTGGAATCATGTTTGGCATTCTGTGAGAGACTGGAGATCTACATCTCAATTATCAGGACCCAGCTTGATCTCACATATGATTAATCTAATTGTTTTGGGATGCATTTAAAGACGAAGCACAAATAAGTTAAGGTGAAGCTGTGGATGTTACCTGGATATCAGTCAAACATTTGGCACAGTTCCATGCATGACTAATCCACAAGATTAGCAAATATGGCCATTCTGAACTGGATAAAAGACTGACATATTGACCTAGGGTATTAGGATTTTTTATTTTTACTTTTTTATCTTAGTTTTTGTTGACTGGGAAAGGACTAAGCAATTCTGCCTATTGTCAGATTCATCTTGGGTGAGGGCTGAACACAGATAGAAACTGATATGCTGAATCAGGTTAAACTGTTGGTAGCATTTTAGTGAATGGGAAGAAATCAGGATAGTTGGGGAATTCTCCTACTCTTTTCATGAAGTGCTGTGGGGTTTTAACATCTACCCAAGCAACCACCAGAACTAGCAGATGGGAACTCAGTTTAAAGTCTAATCTGCAAAATGGCACCTCAGCATCCCCCCTTACAGTGCACTACAGCATCAGTATTGGGTTTTAACCACAAGTTCCTGCTGCGGGGCTGGAAGCCTCAACCTTCCAGTTTTCTGGCTCCAGAGGTGAGTGTGCAATCCGCTGAGCCACCAACACTGTTATGTCTAGTTCAGATAAATAAATAGATACTGTACATGCATGAATACATACATACACAGATACATGAATGCATA
The DNA here is from genome assembly GCA_016271365.2 of Neoceratodus forsteri. Lineage (NCBI taxonomy): Eukaryota > Metazoa > Chordata > Ceratodontiformes > Ceratodontidae > Neoceratodus > Neoceratodus forsteri. Next base: position 29,759,153 of record CM028137.1, on the reverse strand, counting down.
CATACAATAGATACATACATACATACATGGCAACATGGATGCATATGTAGATAGATACATTCACAGATACATACATACATACATGGATAGATACATACTGTACATTCAGATATATATGTTCATAGATTTGTGGATGCAAACATAGATACACACTGCACATACAGACACATACACATACATAGATACATGGAAACATAACTGCAGTAGTTAGATACTGTACATACATAGATGCATACTGTACATAGATACATGGATATATACATACAGTAGATGCACACTGCACATACGTAGATACACACATGTTGTACATTCCATACATATAGTACATACATAGATACATACTGTACATCCATTCAGAAGGAGGGTGGTAGACCCCTCTGATCTCCACGTTCAACATCTGACCTGGTCTGTGCTACTAAAAGCTGATAAAAGGAATCTGGAGGTGGTAATGAATTAGGTTTTGTCACTAAAACTGCTGCAGTGAAGGGGAGTGAGTGAAATTTACTACCTGCTTTTAATACTGCACCTGAGTGAATGATTGACCAGCTGTCTTTTAAGTAACTGACACAAGAATTTGTTTTGAATACAGCTGCCCTGCATATGCTGCTATACTGACTGTGTGGCTGCATCGTTTCAATTATTTTAAACCTTGCTGGATGCGTGAAGATTTGTGCTGGAATTTAGCAACTGTAGTGGAATTGCTGTTGGATAAGAGATGAACTGTGTAGAAAGTTTGACATTGCACTTTAATCTGCTGCCTGTTGTGTGTTGAATGTGTTCCTAATTTGCTGCTACTGCATTTTAAACTACAGCTGGATGTGTGATGAACTGAGCACTATTTCTACTGTCATTTTGAAAACACATTGTTACCTTGATCTTTAAGACTGTCCAGTTATTTAGCTGTCTTTGGCCCTTTCCCCATATTAATTTGGAGGCAGTATAGTGCAATGGGTTAAGGCTCCGTGCTGCAGATTTGGAGACCTGAGTTTGAATCCCACAGCCACCTAGGTGCACACTGTGTGATCCTGAGCAAGTCATTTAACTTCCTTGTGATCCCAGATAGAGATGCAGTGAATTTAAAATCTGCCTATGAAGTGAACGCAAAGTGGCCACTTCATGTTAGCACTTCACTACGTGGAGTGCCCCATAGGAAAGGCTCACTTCGCCTGTTATTATTACTTCGCATTGTCATTCCACTTTAAACACGAAGTAAGGTGGAGTGACAACAATATTGGCAGCACCCCACCCACACAGTCACCAGAATTAATGTGCATCCCCAAAGTGCTACTGTCTTGTGTCCAGAAAACTCCCCAGTGCTGACAAAGTGAAATGAGAGTATAACAAGAAATGCAAAGTCTCCCAGAATTAATGGTGCACTCAGTCATGCATGTAGTGGTCACACACAGAGTCACCAGAATTAATGTGCATCCCCAAAATGCTACTGTCTTGTGTCCAGAAAATTCCTCAGTACTGCCGACGTGAAATGAGAGTGTAACAAGAAATGCAGTCTCCCAGAATTAATGGTGCACTGCAAATGCTCAGACAGATTAAGATTGCGCTGCGCACTCAAGAGATGCATACGAAAAGGCACAACAACACCTAACTAGTGCACACAAGTCACAAATCCAAATCTGGAAAGGAATACATTTTGCCAGTTGTGGGATTAGTACATGGCAGTAACAATCCACTACCAGTAAAGATACCACAAAGTAGTACAAAAAATTCATGCAGGTGCAGTGGATAGCAGGTTCACACTGCTGCAATTACTCTATGGCACAATAAAAGGTGTCTGATTTAATGGCATGCATTACGCACACACTCACACACACACTACAAGTAATGTGTAGCAAATTGAAAACCTTTAGTAATATAACCAAATGTTTTAAACAGGCAAATTATACACTGCTGCACCATAACAGAAAGACTGCCTTTTTCTCCCAGTTAATATACCTACACCACCGATACGCCCCTCCCCCAAAGCACACTTCACAGTACACAGATTGACTGTTCTAAATTAACATTGAAAATCCACACACAATAATCACTCAATGATATGAGCACAGAAGGGTTTCCTACAATTGATGTACTAAATTTTGAGCAAAAAAATTACTCAAAAAGGCATTTTAAACAGCTTTTAGAGGTTTTGAATCGCAGAGCTCTGAGAGCAAACTGTCTCCAGCTACCACTACACACACACTACCCAGGCCAGAACTGAGGCTGTGCAGAACAATCTAGGGCCCATGTGACCTGCAATCCCATGAGTCTCTGCAGAATTTCATTTGGAGCTCAATTACAAGGTAAAGGGAGGTGAATTACATTGATTTCAATGTACTTCACCTTAAAATTGGTGGAGAAGTGGTTTGGGGAAGGCAGAATAATGCAAAGTCATTGGTTTCTATGGACTTTGCATTCCTCATTATGAAGCAAAGTACTCCACTTCACATTGTGGAGTACTCCACGGGTTCCGCGTTACTCCGTGAATCACCTCGTGGAGCGAATTGGGGCCACTTCGCCCACCACTACTTATAGTGCTGTAACTCACACGCTGTACAGGAAGGAACACGAATGCCTATGGCTGTACTTCCCCAATGAGCTGCAGCACAAAACTCCCTGACTTAAAAACACGTATTAATGAGTACAATGGTGGGGCGGTGAAGCCTGGAGAGATACTACAAAACAGGCTTACAATACATCCAAGTAACTAGAAAAACAATTAATTTTGTGATTCGTGACATGATCGTGAATCATGATTTGTGACTGCATTTGTGACCATGATAATGAAGAACGTGATTCGGTGTCGATGGTGTGAGATAACCAATATGAAACTGTATTGGGATTGTGAATGCCTACGGCTGTACTTCCATGAAGAGCTGTAGCTTAAAACTCCCCGACTTAAAAACACGTATCAATGAGTACAATGGTGGGGTGGTGAAGTCTGGAGAGATACTACAAAACAGGCTTACAATACATCCAAGTAACTAGAAAAAAAATAAGTGTTGTGGTTCGTGACATGATCGTCATTTGTGACTGTGATAATGAAAAATGTGATTCGGTGTCGATGGTGTGAGATAAACAATATGAAACTGTATTGGGAACGTGAATGCCTATGGCTGTACTTCCCCGATGAGCTGTAGTTTAAAACTCCCCAACTTAAAAACACGTATCAATGAGTACAATGGTGGGGTGGTGAAACCTGGAGAGATACTACAAAACAGGCTTACAATACATCCAAGTAACTAGTAAAAAAATTAATGTTGTGATTCATGACGTGATCGTGAATCGTGATTTGTGACTGCATTTGTGACCGTGATGATGAAGAACGTGATTTGTATAACGAGTTGACTCGTGATGATGGTCCTGACTTAAAAACACATATTAATGAGTACAATGTTCATGCAGAATTATGCACCACACCTGTCCGGTACTCTGAAGGGAAGCCAAAGAAACAACTGTGACTTAAGTTACAGATGGAGATTGCGCCCTCAAAAGATGCAAATGCACAGACAGATTAAGATTGCGCTGCACACTGAAGAGATGCAGACACAAAGGCACAACACCTAACCAGTGCTCACCATCAGAAATTCAAATCTGGAAAAGAATACCTTTGCCGGTGGGGCGGGGGCGGGGCAGTGTACTCACTGCTGCAGTAACATTCACTAGTACTAGTACCAGTAAAGATACCACAAAGAAGTATAAAAATGACGCAGCTGCAGTGGATAGCAGGTTCATATTGCTGAAATTACTATGTGGCACAATAAAAGGTGTTTGATTTGATGACACGCATCATCTGTAGCAAATAGAAAACTTCAGTAATATAACCACATATTTTAAACAAACTAAAATTATGCACTGATGCACCACAATAATCAGCTAAAAAATGGCAAGAATTATTGAAACTATTACTGTGTGTACATTAACAAAGTTATAAGAAAAATGTCACCAAAACAGAAAGAACTGTCTTTTTCTCCAAGTTAATCTACCTACACCACAGATACGCCCCTCCTCCAAAGCACACTTCCACTGTCTCTCAGTACACAGACTGAATGTTGTACATTAACATTCAAAATCACACACAAACAATAAACGCTTGATGATATGAGCACAGGAGGGTTTCCTACAATCGATGAACTAAAGTTTCAGTGAAAAAAAAACACTCAAAAAGGCTTTTTTAACAGCATTTAGAAGGTTTGAATCACAGAGAGCTCTCAGAGCAGACTGTCTCCTATAGATTCCTACACACACTACCCCGAACTGAGGCTGTGCAGAACAATCTAGAGCCCATGTGACCTGAAATCCTATGAATCACTAGAAAATTCACCTTTGGAGCTTAAAAACAAGGCGAAGTGAGGCAAAGTACATTGTTTTCAATGTACTTCACCATAAGAATTGATGAAGTAGTGATTTTGGGAAGACGAACGCTGAAGTCATTGTTTTCAATGGACTTTGCATTACCCATTATAACGCAAAGTACTCCTCGAATTCACCCTTACTCCGCGAATCACTTTGTGGAGAGAATTGGGGCCACTTCACCTATCTCTAATCCCAGGTCACATCTGGAAACAAGCTTCAGCTTAGTGTGCTACTCCTGGTTAAACAATGTTCCCTTTCCCTTCCTATTTTCCCTAATTGTCCTCAGTTCCAGTTCCTGTGTTGCCTAGCAACTGACATGTGCTTTCTTTGCACGGAGCTGCTCCCCCTTCCCCACAATCGGTGGTGGCAGCCCAATTCAGCAGGTAACAGGAATTTAAAATCCAGCTTTCTCAAGACACAGCAGCATCTTGAGCAGCAGTCTCCTGCAGCTAAGTGTGACCAAGTGTGGAGTCAGAGGAACAGTGGCAAGGCAAGGCAAATTTTATTTAAGAGACACCCATCCCGGAGGCTCTGGGTGTCGAACTTATTAAAAATGCACACTACAAATCATAATAAATACATAACAACATTCTATTTAACATAAACATATAATATTTCAGCAATTAAACAAACTTTTATATAAATATTACCCTCAACAGCAGCAACTACAACTTAAAAAGCTGAAGGCTAACCTAAACATAAGGTTATGAGAACAGGTAGGGACTATAAGACACAGTTTGGGAAGGCCTGATTATACAAGAAGGCCTTGAAGCGGGCTTTAAATACCTCCACAGAAGGGGTCTCCCTAACAACTGGAGAGAGTGAATTCCACAGAACGAGGGCGGCGACACTAAATGTTTTGTCACCAGCTGTTTTTAACCTCGCCCTAGGAATCGCGAGGAGGCCCCTAGAGGAGGAGTGGAGGGAGCGGACTGAGACAGCAGGTGTAAGGAGGTCCTTCAGGTAAGCAGGGCCCAGGCCGTGTAGGGCCTTAAAGGTGGCAGACCCCTCTGACCTCCAAGTTCAACATCTAACCTGGTCCGTGCTACTAAAAACTGATCAAAGGAATCTGGAGGTGGTAATGAAACAGCGTTTGCCACTAAGCCTGCTGCAGTGAAAGGGAGTGAGTGAAATTTACTACCTGCTTTTAATACTGCACCTAAGTTAATGATTGACCAGATGTCTTTTAAGTAACTGACACAAGAATTTGTTTTGAATGTGTCTGCCCTGCATATGCTGCCGTACTGACTGTGTTGCTTCATCGTTTCAATTGTTTTAAACTTTGCAGGATGCATGAAGATTTGTGCCAGAATTTAGCAACTGTAGTGGAACTTATTTATTTATTTTTTATTTATTCATTCTCAGATTACTATACCTTTGAGCACGTAACAGCTCTTTTACAAAAGTTCCACATCAGTGGGAAGGACGACAGACATACAACCGATGATATTACATAAAATTTTGACAAGAAAGTATTTAAAATGACATTAACATTGCAACTAAAATTAAACTATCAATTGGTAGGGAATCAAAAATAACCTAATAAAAGAAGGCAGTCCAAGGTGCTTTGTCAAATAGATATAGGTAGATTTCAGTGAACAAAAGTTCAGGTAAGTGAAGATAAACAGTGGAAAGAAGGTGGAGGGTGAGAGGGGTGAGGTTAAAGAAGGATCAGGGAAGGAGGCAGGAAATAGGACAGAGTAGTTAGGGTGAAAGTGATAATTTGCAGAGAATGAGGGAGAAGTAGGTACACAAGGATGTGTCAATACTGCTGAGGTAGCGCCATGTCAGTTGAAACAGTCACAGGAACTGTTAGCTGTAACATGCTGATGAAGAGTGCCTTTAAATGGTCCCAGTCTTGGTAAGGAAGCAATATCTTTGGGCAGCACATTAAACCATAGTGATGCTCTATATGCAAAATATTGTTGCCGTTGTGTAGTCTGGCTTCTTAGGACAAAGAAGAGTTGGTTGAGTGAGCTACCCATGTGCTGAGAGCTGCAAAAGGGATTGAGTAAGTTTGTAACACCAGAAGGTAGGAGCTCAAGAAGTGCCCTTTTAGTTAGCAAGCAAGTTTGATAGTGAATCCTCCCATTTAGCTGAAGCCAACCTGTTTGTGCATACAGTTCACATGTGTGGGTAAGGTCTGCTGCTCCAGTAAGATGTCAGCATGCTTTATTGAGTGCCACTGATATTCTGCCGAGAGTAGTGGTGGAAGCTGAGCCGTAGATAACCAGACCATAGTTAACAATGGATACTATGGTGCTATAGGTAGCTAGTCTAATGGCTTCAGGCGTTAGATTGTGTTTATGTCTGTGGAGTAACCCTATCTTGATACTGGCAGACCTGGTAACATTCTCAACATGCTGTGCATATGATAATGAGCTATCCACAGTTAACCCTAGATTCTTGAGATGTTGAATTTGTTCAAGCGGGACGCCAGAGGAGTTCCTGATATTTAGGGCATTGGATCTGTGTTTGCTGTGAGCACCACTGAAAGACATGACTTTCAATTTTTTGTAGTTTAGTATCAGCTTGTGTTTCCTGAACCAGTCCTCCACTTCCTCAAAGCTGAGTTGAGGCTGGTGTTCCAGTGGTTCAGGGTCAATGTTGCTAGTGTATATGACTGTGTCATCCACATAGAGGAGGATCTGCTGGTGACAGGAGCAAAGGAGATTGTTAAGAAAGATGCTAAAGAGAAGTGGACCCAGTGTGAAGCTCTGTGGTACTCCTGAGTGGACATGTTGATGGTCAGAGGTGACATTAGCTATCTTCACCCATTGGGAGTGACCTACAAGATAGCTTTTGAACCAGAACACAGTATCTGCCAAGAAGCCAATTAAGGACAGTTGCTTGAGAAGTAGAGCATGGTTCACTGTATCAAAGGCCATTGTGAGGTCTATGAAGGCCACACCCACCAATCTATCTTGATCCAGAGACTGGTGAATGAAACCAGTGAATTCTAGCAGTGCTGTGGTAGTGCTATGTCACTTTCTGAATCCATGCTGCTGGGGACACTGGATTGAGTATTTTTCCATATACTCCACCAGCTGATCTGCAACTATGCGCTCAAGTGCCTTAGACAGAGGTGGAAGTATAGAGATAGGTCTATAGTTTGTTTGTATAGTGTGGTCTCCACTTTTGTGAACATGGGTAACAAGGGCTGACTTCCAGATTTGGGGGAATTGTGCCAGTCTCAGTGAGCAGTTTAGAATCTTTGCAATGGGCACCAATATTTCTTCAATGGTAAGGGCAACTAATTTGAGGTCTAAGGAATCACCGCTATGCCTTGACTTCCCAAGTACTTTTACTAGGTCTTTCCTGATCATATACAGTGAGACCTCTTTGAAGTAGAAAGGAGGTGGTGCAGGAAGTGAATCATCTGCCCGCAGTTCAGTGTCTTCAGTGATGTCCTTGAAGAAGTCTGGTGGGAGGACACTGCCCAGGTCAGTGAATGCCTTATTAAAAACATTGGCTATGGTCAGTGGATCAAGGGTGGGGGATCCATTAATATTTAGCATGGTACGTGTAATCTAAGCATCTTTACCTGTTACATCTTCTATACTGTTCCAAAAGTTCTTACCACCACCCTAAGTGTTAACAAGCTGTTCCCTATGGTACTTGCTTTTTTCAATGCAAATAGTCTGGGTGCACTTATTCCTGGCAGTCTTATATTCCTGTACATCTGCATGCTTGCCAGTAGCCTTTGCTCAGCACCGGAGGTGATCTCTGTGATTCATCTGGCTAATGAGGTCAGTGGATAACGATGGATTGATGGTGCCCTGGATTTTTATCCTTTTCAAGGGGACATGGATATCACAAGCTTCATTAAAGTGCTTGGTGAAGTAGTATAGAGCTATATTTATATCATTTGCGGCATCAAGTAATGACCAGTCAATGATACAGAGGTGTTGTTTCAGGGGTTCCAGGTGTCTCCATTTTAGCACCCTGCTGAAAATTGTTTTTGGGGGAGGTTTACTGAATTTAGTTGACCAGTTACAGGTATTAGGGGAGTGGTTGCTTAATGCATCAGGGAGAACATTTATGTTTGTGATACAATCTGGATGATTGGACAGTATCCAGTCAAGAAGGGTACTCGTACACATCTTATAATTAGCACTAGTAGGTGACGGAACAAGCTGGGTAAGGTTGAGTGCAAATATTGCATCCTTAAAAGAACCTACTTCAGGGGAATGCCAGTTGACATTGAAGTCACCCATAATTATCATCTCAGCATTATGGGGCAGGTTCCTAACATACTTCATCAAGCTATGGAAGCCTGTGACTTGGTCCTTAGGTGGTATGTAGACAGATACAATTGTTAGAGCTTTATTCTGGGCCCCAAGTAGAACACTGATGGCTAATGCCTGGGCGGCATTGCCTAGGCTGTCCATAGGTAATGTATGTCCCATGAGTGTATCCTTGATATATATGGCACAGCCACCCCATCATTTTGTGAGTCTATCATGTCTAAAGACGGTGTAACCAGGTATAGCAACAGCTGAGTTAGGGATCTTCAGGGAAAGCCATGTTTCCACAATGGACAGGATGTCAGGGTTTTGCTGCATGACCCAAGCTTGGAGTCTATCTATCTTACATAACAGGCTGCAGATATTGATAGACATCAACAAAATTGAACCGCCTTGTTTGTGTTGCTAGGTGAGGCAGATCTTGCTGGGCCAGGGTTAGGGTGCACATTTCCAGACAGTAACAACAACATTAGTACGAGTCTAAGCATGAAATCTTTCACTAGTTTGAAATTCAATTTGTGAGATTGACATGAGTTTGAGCTCTTCCTTATTTTTATGTGCATCACAGTAAGGCTAAGTGGTAGTTGGTCCATGCCTTTATGTCTTCGTGTTTGGACTATTGCAATGCCCTTTACTTTGGGCTTTCTGGGGTTGAAATCCGCCGCCTACAGCTGGTGCAGAACACTGCAGCCCAGGTTCTGACTGGGACTTGTAGGTCATGCCATATTACCCCTGTGCTGCGCGAACTGCAGTGGCTGCACTGGCTGCCTATATAGTGGCGGATCACCTTTAAAGTCATTTTATTGACTTTTAAAGCCCTTCACGATCAGGGTCCGGCCTATCTGAAAGAACTTCTGGTGCCTTACTACCCTGGCCGATCGCTCCGCTCAGCCAACGAGGGGTTGCTAGAGATTCCAAGAGTGAGTTTAAAATATTCTGGCAGAGAAGAATTTTCTCATGATGCCCCCACTCTCTGGAATTCTCTACCATGCTGGTTACGGGAGTGCACCTCCGTGGAAGAATTCAAGAAGACTTGAAAACTTATCTGTGGCAAATGGCCTTCTTGGATGCTTAAATTAATTTATTCTGCTGAGATCTTATTTTGTATTTATTAATTGATTTTAATATTTGATGTTACTGTGATATGATTTTATTTATATGTATTACTGATTTGTATTTGATGTGGTTTTAATATGTTCAGCGCCTTGGTATGCTGAAAGGCGCTATAAAAATAAACTTTTTATTATTATAATTATTATTAATGACAGTGGTAAACAGGGCCCAGATTCCCTGATGGATTGCAGATGCACCAGGAGCCAAACAGGAGTCCACAAGATTTGGAAGTGTATAACAGTTGACTGGTTATAATGCTGGGGTCATGGTGGATGTTGTGTAGGAAAATAATTCCTTGCTGTTGTTGTTGCGTAGGATCTTGTGGTGTACCTTGGCAGAATACAGCAATTAAGAGAAGTATTTCTAGTGTGGTGTGAAGAAAATCCATTGGTTTTGATAGCATGATAGGGTTGTGAGGCATCAGAATCCCACAGTGCTTGAAAGCGATGTTAGCAAGGGAACTGCTGCTGGATAAGGGATGCACTGTGTAGAAAGTTCTACATTGTACTTTAATCTGCTGCCTGATGTGTGTTGAGCATGTTTCTAATTTGTTGCTACTGCATTTTAAACTACTGCTAGATGCATGGCAAACTGAGCACTATTTCTACTGTCATTTTAAAAATGCATTGTTACCTTGATCTTTAAGACTGTCCTACTATTTAGCTGTCTTTGGCCCTTTCCCCATGTTAATTGTCCTCAGCCCCAGCTCCTGTGGTGCCTAGCAACTGACATCTGCTTTTTTGCACAGAACCACATCCCCTTACTCCCGATTGATGGTGGCAGCCCAAATCAGCGGGTAACAGGAATTTTAAATACTGCTTTCTCAAGATGCGGTGGCGTCTTGAGCAGCGGCCTCCTGCGGCTAAGTGCAGCCAAATGTGGAAGCAGAGGGAGTCCAAGGGAACTGTTGGAGCTGGAGAATGTCTTTATAGTTAACAGGTTATAGTGTTTATTGCCCTTGAAAATGCAGTGCAGTCTGGTAACTAGGTGGAACTGTGCAATATTAGTTGATTTAGTGTTATTTAATAACATTTCAGTGGGTTGTGTGGAAATTGGGGGAGGTTGGGTAAATGTTTAAATGAACTATAGTATATCCAATATATTAGTATAGAAATATTGGGTTATTGATATTAACAGGTTGTTATTACAATCTGAAATTGGGTTGTGGGGTTGCAGTTGTTATTTTTCATTTTCTACATTACACTTTTTTCAAAGGGGTTTGCATAATATTTGTAGTAGCTTAACGGGCTTGGCATTGTTCCATCGATTGTTGATTTTGTCTGGGGACATCGAATTAAATCCAGGTCCCTCTGCAAATGCTTCTCCTGATGCCTGTGGGTCAAGGTGGTGGATGGAACATGGGTTGAAAATAATGCACTTAAATGTAAGAAGTTACTTCCCAAAAAAACTGAGATAGAGCTAATTATTTTGAATAACAAACCTGATGTTTTGGTTCCGTCAGAATCTTGGTTGAAGCAGTCTATACCTGATAACAACTGTTTTATTTTTGGGTATGAAGTTATTAAGACAGATAAGAAAGGATGTAAGAAAAGGGGTGGGGTCATAGTACTGCATAAGGAAAATGTACAGGTATCCGTATTGCATAGAGGTAGTCACTCTGATTCTCAGAATGATTGGTTATTAAGGCTTATCCTGGGAGGTAAGAAATCTGTTCCCTTGGGCTACATTTATAACCCTCCTACTTGTGGATTGACTGGCTTAAGGGAATTTTTAGATAATATTTCTGGTTATTTTGGCTCCTCAGACTTTCTTCTGGGGGGTGACATTTATTTGAATTGGTTACATTCAGTTGACCCGGGGTTAGATACATTTTACATGCTTATAAACTGTCTCAGTTGATTTCAGAACCCACTAGGCTCAACCATCTTACTGGAAATCATTCTATTCTTAATTGGATTGTTACTAAAAGAGTTAATGTGCTCTCTTCTTCTGGGGTACTTGCCAAATCTACCAATGACCATCAGGCCACTTACTGTATTCTACATTTTAAAAAGGGAAAGATACCCTCTAGGATTATCCAGTCACAAAATTTCAAGAATTATGATTTTTGTAACGTGGCATACAGTCTTTCTTTAATTGACTGGTCTGTTTTAGACCTAATTCCTGATCCTGGCTGTTTTATTAATTTTTTTTTTATTTATGTCTTTGTTAACTGGGTAAGTATGCTGATCCAATGGACCATTTTCAGACACAACCCGGGCCACAAGATGGCAACTTTTAGTTCAAAAGCCATAAATTTATGTAGACAGTAGTAGCTATTACACAGTGATGAACAATAGACAAAGGTCAAAACATGAGTCAAACATATGTGTACAAAACCTCAATATGAGGTCAATAGGGGGACAATGTAAACTGAGCTGAGGCAGTGGTAACACTATGCAGTAGACTATTTTTGTATGCAACTTTTACCTGTCCAGGAATTTTATTTTCCCTTATGAAAATTAAAAGTAAAGGATTTAGAGAATAGATGGTTCAATGGGGAAATTCAGGAGTGTATCAAGGCAAGAGATCTTGCTTGGCAAAATTTCAAGTAGGTACCATCAGGAGCACTGCTGGATTGATATCGCTATTTATAGAATAAGGTTAGCAATCTAGTGAATAGTGCTAAGATACTGTAGCCTTTTATAATAAACAACTGAGTGAAAATGGGGCTGTTCCAAAAAGATTTACCTATAGCGGGGCGATATCCGCCTCACCAACATCCCCAACAGTGACAGCCATAATACCAAGTATCGGCATTGTACTGTCAGGAATGTCTCAGTGTTTTTATCAGGGGGGCTGCGCCCTTGAACCCCCATGTTGGGGTCCCTGCCCCCACACACCCCAGTCTTGGTTCCATGTGAAAATCACAATTGCACAATTGCAATGTAAAAATCAACGCTTCATCGATAGCGAGTGTCATTAGCGTGAGCCTAAATTTCAGCACTTTAAAAAATAGTATGATCATCTTTTTAGCAATCATGTAATCTGTATTGCTGAGTAAAATCTATTACCACTGTCGTCCTATCTTGGATATCTCCTGGATGCGGGGGAGAAAGAAATCTCATCGATATATATGGGTTTAAAAAGAGTTTACTATGGGGGAAGAGAGCTTGAAAAAGTTTATTACAGGATTGGGGGACAGAGAAAAGCTGAAAAGAGGAGCATGAGTGGCGGGTGTGGGGGTGAAGACATTGGAGTATGATGGGCAATTGGGGGATCAGTCAAATATTTGGAATAGGATATGGGTGCCTTGCATAATGGACGTGGCAAGTATGGTGAATGGGTAAAGAGTGAGGGTTGTGAATTGAAATATCTAGAATTTGAGGTGGCAATTCGTGGGGCCTAGCTAATCCCTAGCCAGCCGTAGGGAGTGGGTACGGACATTATACATGAAGGGAATCTAGAGTGGTGGTGACCACTTCCCATCCTCAGATTATTAAGAAGGAGTATTTAATGGGAGCCTTTTTCCACCCGTTTTTTGTGCCCGATGTTCCCTGAGATTACTCCGGCTCCCTGTTACCTTGACTGCTTATGGGAAAAGAAAGGGGAGGTGGTTAGGGCGTTGGGTAAAATATGAGTAATAGACCCTGGCTAATAGCATCTGAGAAGGAAACTTAGCCCTCGGGTGGGGGATTGATAACAAGCTAGGAGCTGGCCTAATGTTAATGTTATTGTATTGAATGGCTGTATAGTGGTCCTAAAAGCGGTCGGGGTGGGGGGGGCAGAGTTCAGGGGTACTTGGACAGGAACCGGGAGAGGCTACAAAATGAAGGGATCACTGTTGGGAAGAAGAGTCAGTTCATGTTGTCTCCTAATATCTGGAATTAGAGAGAACACTGGTTAACACTCCTTTGGTACGATAAGGAGGCTACTCCTGAATAGCACAAATGAGGTTATAGGTAAGGATAAAGTGGAAAGCTAGATAGATCAAGGGGCCAGGGAAGAGGGGGATGTAGGAAAAATAAGGTAACATTATGGTAAGATCCCCTCCCCCCCTTTTTTTTTCTTTAAGAATAGATCCCGGAGTTGTGGAGGTCATGGAGGGGCGGGGGAGTAGCATAAGAAGGAGTTCATCTATGATCCGAGAAATGGAAGGTGGGTGATCTAGAGATTGGGGCAGGGGGAAAGGGGGAGGGGTTGGGGATCTGGAAAGAGAGAGAGTCTATCATGATAGGAGCAAAAGAGGCAGGCTCTGACAAGGCTTTAAGGGTCAACAGTCCCAGTATAAGTTTTTGGCATGGTTTATGACGAATGTTAGATTAATCTCTTGGAATGTTAAAGGACTCAAGGGTAGATGCAAAAGAATGGTAATTATGAGACATTTGGATCAAATGGGGCTCATATTGTTGCTTTACAAGAGACACACCTATTGATGGAAGAGCTGAACAGCCTTAAATGACTCTGGGTAGGGCAAGTTTATGGGACAGGTAAGTAAAGGGCCTCAGGAGGAGTAGCGATTTTAATTAGGAAAACCTGCTCGTGTAACGTGGAGCATGTGGTTACAAGAGAAGATGGTAGAGGGATCTATATTTTGGGCTTAATATATGGCAGGGCTACCTCAGTGGCTTCCATATATGGACTGATGCCCCCTAACCAGGAAATTTTTTGCCTCAATAGAGAGGGATATAGCTGTTTTTTCTGGGCATTCCCTTATTCTAGCAGGAGATTGGAATACGTATGCTGACAATCTCGGAGATAGGATCCTGCCTGCCAGAGGACCATTAACGAAGGCACAAATTGCTTTAAATAAACTGATAGAGGTTGCGGCTTTGGTGGATCCGATACGGACCCATTCCACTGGGGGCAAAATTATAACATTCTATTCAGCGGCACATAAGACCCAATCTCGTATCGATTTTTTTCTAGTTAACAGGGAGGCACTTATGGGAATTAGGGGAATGACAACGAAGGGTAGAATTGTTTCAGATCATTCTCCGATTAGATTAATCTGGGAACCGAAATTAGGCCCACCTAGACCACTCCGATGGAGACTAAGTGACTCCTTAATGACAGAACCAGCAACTAAGGGTAAGCTCGAGGGAGCACTGCTAGAAATTTTACAGCAACAATTACCCACGCTGCTAAATAAAAACTTGGCATGGCCAACTTGCAAAGTGCTGTATGCAGGAGTGGCTCAAGAGTTGGCAGCACAGAAAAATAGGCAGAGGAGGGCAAAAGAGGAATTTATCCTAGGGGCCATTAACTCGCTGACACCACTTGAGGGATCCTCAGAAGAAATCGACGGGGAACTTAAAAGCCTAAGATGCAAATTGAAGGATATTGTTTATGGCAAGGTAGACTTCTGGTTAGAAAAGATTAAAGCTAAATATCTTTTGATGGGAGAAGTCCCTGGACGTCTGCTGGCGGCTAGAGTTAAGGAGTGGGAGGTGAGTAGAATGGTGACATCTATCTGGCATGGGGGGGGCTCATAATGGATCCTCAGGAACTAGCAGACACATTCGCATCTTATTTTAAAGATCTATACCAGATTGGGAATACAGTGGGGGAGAAAGAAATCAGTACATTTTTGGAGGGAGTGCCTTTACCTGTGATAGACCCCATTCAGGCTAGTGAATTAGCATCTCCCATAAATGCAGCTGAGATTGTGGAAGTAGTTAGGTCCCTACCCGCGGGCAAGACGTCGGGGCCGGGTGGTCTTACGGCAAAATTTTATCAGACTTATATCCACACCATATTGCCTATGCTTCAAGAATTCTTCAATACTACAATGCAGGATGGAGTGTTTCATTCCCCCCCTATATCAGGCGTACATTACACTAATCCCTAAACCAGATAAATCTAGGAACTTACCAGGTAATTATAGGCCTATAGCATTAATGAATCAGGACATTAAGATCCTTACAAAAATTCTGGCCAATACAATTTGGCGGATAGCACCTAGTATAATTAGCCAGGAGCAAGAGGGATTTATGCCGGGGGGGGGCACATGATGCTCTGAGGAAGCTGCATCACATTTTGAATTATGCTTCGGATTCTCAATTGCCTTTAGCCTTGATATCCTTAGACACTGAGAAGGCCTTCGATAGGGTCTCTCATCCTTTCATTTTTGCTATAATGGAGAGGATGGGCTTCCCTGAAGGTCTGCTTAGAGGCATTAAGAACCTGTATGCTGCCCTGATGGCTAGAGTCCTATGTAATGGCTATATTTCACAGGAAATTAAGTTGGAAAACGGGACCCATCAGGGATGTCCCCTTTCCCCGATATTATTCAATATCTATTTAGAGCCCTTGTTGAGAGCAATTAATAATGACAGGCATATAAGGGGGGTCGAGATAATGGGATGAGAGTTAAAATTCTCAGTTTCTGCAGATGATGTACTCTTGCATTTACGAGATCCGGTGGCTGGGTTTGAGAGGACCAGAGAACTAATAGGACGATTTGCTAAAGTATCTAACTATAAACTAAACTTGACCAAAACTCAAATCCTCCACCTGACGCCCTATGTATATAAGGCAGATTTTGCTCAGCTGCGAATTCAATGGGTGACAGACAAGATTTAATATTTGGACAGCTGGATTACAGGGAATAATGAGATAGGGGCTGAAACGAATATGGAAGGGACTTTGTCAAGGACCCTGGTTTTCCATTTTAACCGGTAACACCGGTAACAATCACGGAATCCTGCTTGGTTTGCGGATTTTGAATTCTTGTACCGGTGCCTCATGGAAATTGCATGTCACTGCACAGAATCTCTAAGATTTCAGCATCCTTTCACATTTTTTTTATTTTCTCTTTCTATGTCCCCTTCTCACAGCATCAGTCTCCACTTTTCGGAGATCCTTAGGCTGAGTATCCCCTAGCTTCACCCCCAGGTAATGCTCAGGAGCTCCTGTGGGTCTGCCCCGATCCTGCCTGGATTTTACCCCCCAGGTGGGAAGGGAGGGGATCCCAGGTCACCCCTCCACACTCCCTTAGTGTGTGCTGGGCAGCTCAGTTGGTCCCTCATGGATCCTGGTTATGAAGTCTGGGGCACTTGGGTCCCTTGTGCCAGTGGCCGATGTGGGGTGATTGTTCCTGGTTTTCTGGTCACTGTACCTGAGGGCACCGGCACTAGAGGAGAGCCAAGGAGGTAGGTCACATAGAGACATGCCACTGCTCCAGATCCTGGCTAGCACCCTCCCCTCCTGATCACTCTGCAGCACCATTGTGCCACCACCCATGGTCACACAGATGGTGGTAAAGCAGTAGGACCTGCAGCCCACCCTCCCCGGAGGAAGAGAGCAGTCCCCCAGATGCTTGATCCTACTCCCCTGGCCAGACCTCCAGCAACCCAAGTTCGCTTCTGACCCTGGGTCACTGGCATTGCAAGCAATAGTGCTACTGCAGCACGAGCGGGCTGACCCAGATTTCAGCATCTTAAAATGAGTGCTGCTGTGCTTTGCATTCTTTCTGCTTTGCTGCATATAGAGTCAGTAAGGAAATGACCCACACTGCTTTGTTGTAATCAGCCATTCAGTTTAAGCACCCATGCCTAGTGGTTAAAGTAACAAACAGTGATTGAACTGGGTACATCCAGCAGACTTGGGTTTGATTCCCACAACCTCCACTTGCATGCTGTGTGACTCCAAGCAAGTCACTTAACCTTCCCAGTGCTTCTAGGTCACTCCTGAAAACAGACAGTTCTGCCTAATGGGCCTTACCTGCTTTACAAAGAATATAAAAAAATACCAATATATGTTTACTACATAATAGAATAGTAGTCAGGGTACCTTATAATTTGCCTGAGTTTTACTTGGGCTGCAATGATTTTGTATAGGTAAAGTTAAATGTTCAGATACATTTTCTGTGTTTTATAAGCTTGTTTTTAGATTTTAGTCAGGTTTTTATTGTATTCTTTGCATATGAGCATTTAGGTTGTAGATTGCTAAATGCAGGATCACTGTTACCAACTAGCTTATTCAAGTTTATAATCAGTAGGGCCATCCAAAATCCTCAGTTGTTTGAATGAAAACTAGTCTGAATGAAAGTATGTTCACAAAGAAGAAACTGCCTTACTACTTATGAAAAGACTTCCCAGTTAGCACCCCATTTAGGTGAATTGGATCATTTGAATCTTTTCTCCCACCTGTTGTTTCAGTCTCTGTGACAACAAAAAGTTTTCTGATAGACTGCTTCAACAAAAAGCAGATGTCAAGTATTTAAGTGTACTTAAGTTCAAGTTTATTGCAGGAAAGACTTTGAAAGCACAGTCAATGACATACAGAAGGTAAGACCCCAGGGGCTGTATGATGCTGGTGGGCAGAGTGGTGCTCAATTCACATCTGAACAAAGACATGAAAACTGGGAGACACCCTTTTCATGGACACCAAGTAAAAAAAAGCATCCACATGTCTGGGAGATGCATGAATCCATTTGAAGGTCCTCCAATAATCACTTGTGGATTTTTTAGGTGAAGACACTTTATTTCAAAGAAGCAAATTCAAGCAGTTTTTTTTTTTGCTCCTCCTACCTCCTGACCATCCACTTCTTCAGGCCTGCCAAGGCCCTCTACCACCGCTGCTGAGTCCTGACCACCATCCACTGACCCTTACTGCTGTGCTACCAGGTAACCCAAAGTAACCCTTCATTCAGTGGGCCCCTACCCCTGTGGGAGGCTACCAGGGGAGAAGAATTGCCCCAAAGAGCTTCCTGTGTATACTGGGCATGGCAGGGGTCAGAACGGACACATGTCTGGGGCTTCCAGCTTATGGAGGGACGAACAGCCATCCTTCGGTTGGTCAGCAAGTGTTTTCCCATTTTCTTGGGCATGTGACAGGCTACATGATGTCAAAGCACAAGCCGATATCTGTCACGCTCCCTCTTGCAGTAAGTGCTGACATGCTGTCGTGCTTCTGGCCTCCACCAAGGGCCAGCAAATGCTGAGCCGTGAACCCACCCTCCTCCCAGGAGAAGGCGAATGGTCATTGGACAAGCCTTTACCCACCAGCTGGCCCTCAAACATCCATGTTTGTTCTCTAACCATGGTCAGCAGTGTCAGAGGCAGAAATCCAATTCAGGCAGTAAAATTATAGATGGGGGAAAAAAACAAAGGTAGTTCACCTTAGCAGTGATGGTTCAGATTAATTCACATCTGAGTTCTAACAAGCAAAGAGACCAAGTCATTTGTAACTTGTGCATGTGGCATGTGGGTGTTTAAGAAAGGGGATCATAATGCTGTCACTACTGCCATCACCCCAGAGGGATATGGACTGCATTGTTGCTATTGCCATCACACCGAAGGGATGGGGGCTGTAGTGCTTGTGCCATCACCACTGGTGGATGGGGAATGCAGTACTGCTGCCATCCTACCTGAGGGATGGAGACCATAGTGCTGATACTGCCATCACACCTGAGGAATGGTGAACGTAGTACTGCTGCCATCACACCTAAGAGATGAGGGCCACAGTGCTGCTGCTTCTGTCACACCTGAGGGTAGGAGGTTGTAGTGCTGTTGCTGCTGCCATCACACCAGAGGGATAGGGGCCGTAGTGCTGTTGGTGCTGCCATCGCACCTGAGGGATGGGGCCATAGCGCTGCTTCCATCACACTTTAGGGATGGGGGCTGTAGTGTTGCTGCTACCATCACATCTTGTACCTAAAATAACTTTAAATTGGTACAAGGATGGAAGGATGTGCAATAGTGGAGGTCAAAATCACTAAATGCATGTTAGCAGAGTTAAAAATTGCTAAATAAAGTACACAAAACCAAACACCGGTAAAACTGGATTTTGGCTTAGTAGACACCGGTGACAATACCGTTTTTTACAATGTGCAAAATGGAATATGCCCTTTCTCAATCCCAGTAAACCAGTGTCCCAGGACTTTGTCAGTTATTAGGGACAACTTAGTAAGATGGAATAAGCTGCCCTTGAAATTTATGACTAGATTCGGGCTTATCAAGATGAATTTGCTGCCAAGGTTGTTATACCCAGTGTACTTAGCTCCATATAGTATCCCCAAAAAGTGGTTCAGAATGATTAGGAAACTACGCTCAGACTTTTTGTGGAACCTTAAACCTCCTAGGAAAAAATATAATGATCTACGACTATCCCCCTCACTTGTAGGAATTAAGCTGCCAGATCTCCATTTATATTATGTCGTGGGACAGTTAGGTCTAATGACCCGATGGGGTAGAAGTATGGCAGAAGAAGCCTATATTCCGGATTGGTTATATTTAGAGACTCAAATGATGAAAGAGGCTGGCCTCTCTCCGGAGGCACCATTGTATGCTAACATAACTACCTGTTTTAAACAAGGGTGGGGAAGCCCAATTTTGAATGCAGCGGAAGCGTGGTGGTGGTTTTTGACCCCGGTCCAGAAAAAGGACCAAATGAAGGCTCAAGAACAACCATTGGTGCGTAATCCCAATTTAGTCATAGGGAATCAGGTAATTAAAGGGAAGTGGGCTAGGTGGGTTTTGGGCTTGAAATTAAAGGATGTTATCCAGGATAATAGGGTGGCCCTCCCAGTACAGTGTGATAGAATGCCCTTTTTTTATAGGTTGCAACTTACACGTATGCTGGAGGGGGTGGTAAAGAGATCAGGGGGCCTTACAGATTGTTCATTTAAGTGGGATGAGCTGAGGGAGATTGATTCGAAATCTGGATCCCTATGGCAAGTATAGAAAATACTTTTGGATTTCTTTGGTCTGAGTTCTCCTATACCAGTGCCATACTGGGACAAAATGTTGGCGCCTCGAAGTATTGACTGGGCTAACGTATGGAAGAACAGCAAGTATATAATGATACCTAAATATAGGAGCTTACATTTTTATATTGTTTCTAATCTATATTTTACCCCTGTGAAACTATGTGATAGAGGCCTTAGACAGACAGACCTGTGCTTTAGGTGTGAGTTAGAGAGAGGAGATCTATTACATGTGCTGTGGGATTGCAGTAAAATATCGCCCTGTGGGATGAAATAAAGAAGCAGATGGACCCAATGCTAGATTATTTGGAATTCATAACACCAGAGATATGTGCTTTAGGGGATCTATTGCAAATCACTGGTGTTACACCTAAATATCACTTATTCTTGATGGCGGCAGTAGTCAAATCATTTGTGGTACAGCATTGGAAGGATGACCAATCCTATGCATATAAGCATTGGGTTGGAGACCTTATTTGGGCCCTGGATAGAATAAAGAGACACTTATATTCAGAGGGGAGGAAAAGGGTTATATGGCAAAAGATGGGTGGTATTGGAGGCAATATACTCCCATTAAGAGGCATATGTCCAGACACAGGTCTGTCTGTCTGTTGGGCTGTGACTAGCTGGAGAAATCTGGGCTGGAATGAGTAAAGGATAACAGGGACATTAGTGAGATTGAAGGGTTTGATTTGTGCTTGTGTGCAACATGGTAGGGACTTGGGATGTGCGGGGTAGTAAGAGGTTAGGGTCTGCTAGATAAATATGGGGAGACGGGGACTCTCTCTCTTTCCAGGGGGCACAGAGGGGCATCACCCCCTAAATGGGCTTTAACCTAGTATGAAAGTGGGATAAAGAGTACCTATTGGGCTGCAGGTGATCTTCATTGGGGCTAAGGAGAGAAGGTTTGATTTGCAAGCAGCCCGATGTCTTTATTTCAGGGTGTTGATGGATCAAATTTAGATTTGGCTTGAGGGGGCGGTGATACCTCTGTGCATGTAAATAGCTAGATTGTATATAGTTTACACAGTCAGTTTTGGATTGTGTGCCCTGGGGTTTCCAGGTATATGTTTGTCTTGTTTTTTGTTTGGAAAATGGATAAAGATGTGTTTAAAAAAAAAAAATCTCCTGGATAGTCCTGGGTTTCTATGTTGTCCTGGATACCTGGTTACCAGGTAACCTGTTCTTGCAGCCCCCATAATGCCTTGCTACTTAAAATGGAGGTTAGCCTGCTTCAGTCTCTTCAGTAAGCTGTTTTTGAATTACTGCATTAGAGCCATGGATTTTGAGGAAATCACCAGCCAGAAAGGTAGGCGCTTAGCATTGTTCCGTGGATATCTGTATTGCAAAGACAAGGAGATCACAGAGAAAATATACTGGTGCTGTGTGGATTCACACAAATACAGCTGTTTAGCACGAATCCACACAGTAGGCAATCAGGTTGTGAAAACTGCTAAGGATCACACACATGTTGCAGATGCAGGGGATGTGGGTGCCAGGAAAGTAATGGCAACCATTAGACAATGAGCAAGAACTAGCGTGAAGACAACATCTCAGGTAGTAGTGCAGTACACTAGTACAGCACCTGATGCATTGGCCGGTCATTTACCAGCGGTCCCTTTAATCAAACGTACCATGCAGTGAAAAAGGCAGGTAGAGAGAGGCTTCCCAGCTACTCCTGCAACAGTACAAGATTTGGTTATAACACCGGAGTTTCACCTTAACAATTTCTGGTGATTTGTTCTTGTGTTATGATAGTGGGAGCAAGCCTGACAGATTCTTACTTTTTGCTAATGAATCCAACCTAAAGCTGCTAAGAGAGTCAAGTGATTGGATGCTTGATGGCACATTTAAATCCTGCCCTGCTCTGCTTGAGCAACTATATATAGTTTACTGCCTGAGGTCAGGCATGGTTATTACTGCGGTATATGTTCTAATGAGTTCAAGGAAAAGCAGTTCGTATGCAAGGGTTTTCAAAATTCTTTGTGAGCAGTGCACAGCATTGTCCCCTGACACTGCGATTATGGATTTCCAAAAATCCTCTTGGAAGGCCTTCACTGAAACAATCCCTAATACTGAGGTCAGAGGGTATTTTTTCCACTACGCCCAAGCTGTTTGGAGAAGGATACAACAAAAATACCCTGAGGTGCAAGAAAGGAATTGTGCTGATGCCAGTTTTGCACTGCACTGCAGAATGTTGCTTTCACTGGCATTTGTGCCTGCTGCTGATGTTTTTGCAAACTTTGACATGAGGGAATGGGAGTTTTTCACAACAAATGAGGAACTGCCAATTCCTCTACTTGATTATTATGATACTACATGGACTGGGTGAAGAAAAGTTTGCTTCCCACCTGTGCAGTGGAACTACTAGGATGCCACTACCACAGACACAGCCAGAACAAACAACGTGGTGGAAGGATGGCATGGAGGCTTCAATAGCCATCTTGGATCATGCCATCCTAGTTTGTGGAAGCTAATCGACTGTCTCAAAGAGGAGCAGAGGCTGACAGAGCTCAACACTGAGCAAATGGAGTCAGGGGCTCGAGGTTCTGCGCCAAAAAGGAAATACAAGGACTGGAACAGTCACATCAAGTCAATTGTCAGCCAGTATGCCACAAGAAACAGGTATGACTACCATAGAGGATTAGCCTATAATTTCCAATTCCAGGTGTGATACGAGGTGTGAATGAGGAGGCAGAAGCAGGAGCAGGTACTGTCGGATTTTTAAGAATGTCCACAAATAAAGCTGTGTCCAAAAGACAATGTCATCACAATCTTCATGATTGTGTTTTTTTCCCTATTTTTATGTGCTATTTTGACATTTTCCTGTGCAGTTTGACTCCCTGTGCCATCTAACAACCAATCATTGGACTCTCTTAGGTTGTACAATTGTAGCATGCACTGTTATTTACAGGCGCTATTGTGATATATTTCCAGCCATACAATTCACCATCTAGGTGGAGTTGTTATTTTGTGCAGGTCGCTGATGTGACTTTCACAGTTATGAACTAGCGATTTTTGACTCGCTATTATTGACGCACTTTTTTAACGGGATACCCTCGGTCTCTAGGGATACAACTCTGAGTCGAAGTTGTCTCGGGGAGGGGGGCGAAACACCAGGTGAGACAGTCCCAGTGCCAGCAGAGACCATCCCAGCGACCCGAGGTATTTGCTTAGTTCCTGTCACTGTGACGGTCTTCATGCTAGCAGTTTCGCTCTACCGTTGGCATACCTTCCAAAAAGATTCTGGCATTCTGTTAAAAATCCGATCAACCATTCTGCATCGTCAGCTATTAAGAACCCATCGTCAGATGGTATTTTATCTGTCCCTTTGGTTTTAGTGGAGGAGTTTGATAGTAAACTTTCTGATTTTTCCAGTCATAGCACAATTTTTCTAATCTTCCAACAAATCCAAGTATTAGTCTGGTTCCTAGTGATAGACCTAAATATTATTTTAAAAGGATTACCAAGTCAGCTGTGGTAAAATGATCTGCCAGCTTACCTAATAAGTTTGCTGACTGTCGTGAAGGATTAGATGGTCACTTTCTTAAGTTGGTAGCACCTCAGATTGCCCCGCTCTCTGTACTGTCTTCAACCTATGTCTTATTTCTGGTCAATTCCCTCTACTCTGGAAATAAGCAAGAGTGGTCCCAATCCCCAAAAAACAGGCTTTGACTTCTTTGGAGATTTCAGGCCTATATCAATTCTCAATCCATTAAGTAAATTGCTTGATAAAGTTGTGGCAAATCAAATTACTGACTATTTCGAAAAATATCATGTTCTTTGCCCAGAGCAATATGACTTTTGGCGAAACCACAGAACAGAGACTGCCTTGGTCAGGTTCACAAGTGCCGTCCTCCTGGGCTTTGACAGGGGCCTATTTACAGGGGAGATGTTGATGGACCTGACCAAGGCATTCTACCTTATTAATCATCCTTTGTTATGCTCAAAATTGGGCTATCTTGGTTTCTCTAAGGGTTCTGTGCTCTGGTGTAAGGACTATTTATCAAATAGGTCCCAGGTAGTAGGTATAGGACCTGCTACCTCTTCTATTAGACCTATGAACTTAGGGGTTCCAAAGGGGTCCATTTTAGGCCCCCTGTTATTTTCATTGTTTAATAATTCTTTTCCCTCGATTTTTAAGTTCTATAATTGTCTGCTTTATACGGATGATTTGATAATTTTTTCCTCTGTCATGTTCTAATTCCCAACTTGCAGCCACATTTCAATCTGATTCTGATGCTGTTTGCACTTGGTTTGCTAACAACCACATGGTTCTTAATGTTAGCAAGACCAAAGCAATGTTGTTTGGTATCCCCCATATGTTAAAGGATCCTTCCTTGTTTATTTATAATACCGTGGGAACTGTCATTGAATTTGTAAAACAGTTTAGATACTTAGGTGTCCTTTGGATCCTGGTTTAACATTTTCTTTTCAGGTAAAAGCCATATGTAAAAAAGTTAACCAAAAATTGAGTATTCTATTCAAAATGAAGAAATATTTTTCTGAAGGCATTAGAAAGTCTATTGTCATGGGAATACTCTTGCCCCGCTTTGATTATGTTGCTAGCCTTTATTATAGACTTCCAGTTGGAGAGCTTAAAATGCTCACTGTGACCTATAATAATGTTTGTTAGTTTTGTTTTGGATTGTCCCTATCAATTTCATCATTGTTTAATGTATCTCAAACTTGGCTGGTTATCATTAAATAACAGGATTACATTTTATTTTGGTTGTCAAGTTTCAAATCTATTTTTCTAAATACTAAATATCCATTATCTGATTTGGTAAAAATAAGGCCCCCTATTTGTAATTTATACTCATGTAGTGACACTATTTTAACAAATGTCCCCTTCCTTATTAATATGGATACAAGGTATTTTTCAGTGGCAGCCCCCCTCACAATTTTAAGCATCATTTTAGGGCTTATTTGAACTCAACAGAATTATGTACTTGCTTTGCTTAATTTGTAAATTGTTTGCCGTTGTTTGTTGATTTCTTTTTTTTTTTTGGTCGGGTCAGAACTGAAAATGGGCTTGTCCCAGTGTCCTTACCCAGTTAACAAATAAAAAATGAAATAAAAGATACATGGATACATACATGCAGGGGATACATACTGTACATACATAGATATATACATAGATACATACATGGATGGATGCATACATAGATACATACTGTACATACATTTATTTATTTAAATTTTTTGACCAGATTCATGAATACATATATAA
Source organism: Neoceratodus forsteri (assembly GCA_016271365.2). NCBI lineage: Eukaryota > Metazoa > Chordata > Ceratodontiformes > Ceratodontidae > Neoceratodus > Neoceratodus forsteri. The sequence goes on along the minus strand of CM028137.1, from coordinate 29,733,559 downwards.
ATACATGGACACATACATACAGAGTATACAAACTGTATGTGCATAGATGTATACATACATTGACACATACTGCACACACATACATATGTACATACATACATACATGGATACATACCTAGTTGCATACATACATAGATACAGGGATAAAGTACATACATACTGTACATACATGGATGCATCCATACTTTAATGCATACTATACTAGAGATGTGTGAAACTGGAAAATTTTGTTCTGCAAAATATTTTGTGAAATTTGCGCATTTCGTGAAATATTTCGCGGCTGTGAAATGCGAAATTCCATGAGCAAAATGTGAAATTTTGCCCAAGAAACATGAAATTTCACCTACAAAATGGCAAAATTCAGGTGAAATTTTGTGAAATCTTGGTGAAATTTGATGAAATTTTGAGGAAACAAATTTGCAATTTTGCACATCAAAAAATGTTGCATAATGGTGGCATTCCACAAAATGTTTCGCACAGCAAAATTACCAATTTTGCAGCAATTTCACTGGTGAAATTTTATTTCGCAATATCTCTATACTATACATTCATAGATTCATACATACATACTTACTGTACATACTGTACATACATAGATACATGGATACAGTAGATACATATTGTACATGCATGGATACAGTAGATACATACTGTACATGCATAGATACATGGATATTTACATAGATACATGGCTATATACATACATAAATACATGGACAATGATGGCAGAAAAAGGTTCTTGGCCCATCCGGTCTGCCCACCCTATCTAATATTGTTGCCCTAGTGGCAGTCCCCCACTAATGTTACTAAGCCACCTTTTTCTAACTAAAGTCACATAACTATCCCATCCCTGCTTGAAGCTACAGAGTAACTTGGCCTGTACCACTTCCTCTGGTGCCATAGTCCATGTGTCCACCACCCTTTGTATGAAGTAGTGCTCATGGGCATTCTTTCTTTATATCCCCCTGCCAGCTTTAGTGAATTCCCTCTTGTCCCAGTGTTTGAACTGAACGAGAGAGTTCCTTGGCATCCATTCTATCCCATGTGAGTACTTGTATCTCAGTCATGTCCCCTTTACTCTTCTCTTCTCAAGGGTGCTACATTTTAGCCCTGCAGCCTCGCCTCCTGCTCCATCTCCATTGGCAATCTAAGTTGTCTTGTGCTGTACTGCATCAGCCTTGTTGCAGTATTCCCTCAGGTGTGGACTCCAGGACCTTGCACGGTATTCCAGGTGCAGTTGTACCAGTGACCTGTACAGTGAGAGGATCACGTCCCCACTCTAGGAAATCAAAGGATGCTGACATCCGGGGTTCCCCACAATTCACTGGCAAGGTCAGTTCTATTTATCCTCTGCTGTATGCTGTTGAATATCATGTGCTGTGCCAGCTGACTGTCAAAGAGGTCTACAGAATCAGATCGATCGATTTTGACATTATGCAAATCATTAGACATTGTCTGGGATGATGGCTTATGCCTACTGCTTCTTGGATGAGGGGACTGGAGCATTCTAAAGTGCCAGCTAAAATCCAAAGTGTTTTAACAGCATATTAGCCACATGATGCAAACAAACAAGCTACAAGTTTAGATTAAATGCACAGTGAAAATAGAAAATAAAGTTGTGATTGCCATTACAACCATTTGTTTGACATTTGTTGTCATTGCAAAAGTATTAAAAATAGTATGCATGGCAAGGGACGGGGGGGCTCTTTACATCAGACAGGGTATTAGGGTGACTAAGGTAAAGGGACCCGGGGGGAGCAGAGATACTTGGGGTCACCCTTGAGACAGGCACTGCACTGTTATTTGCACAGGCATTACACAGACCTCCAGCATGGTGGGGGGGAGGACAGGGTTCTAGTGGAATCCATCCACATGATGGCAGCTAAAGGGGAGGTGCTGCTGGTAGGTGATTTCAATCTGCCAGATGAGCGTTGAGGCATCCCAGCTGCTGCCTCAGCCAGGAACAGGGACATCTTGTACTCTGTACAAGTGGCAGGCCTCAGGCAGCAAGTGCTAGAGCCTACCAGGGAGGGTGCAATTTTGTACCTGGTACTCACTAATCAGGGTAGAACTAAGGAATTCAGGGTGGGTGAACACCTGGGATCCAGTGATCATTGCACAGTGTAGTTCAGCATGAGTATAGTGGCAGACTCAAGCCACACAAAGGCGAGGGCCCTGGATTTCAGCAGGGTAGATTTTACAAAGATATGAATATGTTTCAAGCATGCCCCGGCAGGGAGGGACAAAAAGGGGGGGATGGAGGAGCAGTGGGATCATCTGAAAGAGCCATAGTGGAGGTGACAAATCTTTGCATTAAGCAGTTAAACAAGGGTGACAGAAAACCACTCTAGTTCTCAAAGGTAGTGGCTGGGAAGGTAAGGGCGAAAATCAGGGCTTTTAGAAAATACAAGAAAACACAGCGGGAGGAGGACAGGGTAGTGTATCTGGATAAACAGAGGGAGGCAGGGAAAGCAGTCAGGAGCACAAAGGCACAAATGGAGGAGAAAATAGCATAGGAGGTAAGGAAAGGAGAAAAGACTTTCTATAGAAAACACAAATTGCACATACCTGGATAATGCAAAGCATCATGGGAAGCATATGCAAATGTCCATGAATTAATTTGGACTGGCTCAACTTTGAGAGGAATTGCATAGTACTCACCAATGGGGTCAAAACTGATGAAGTCATGGTGGGCGAACACCTAGGATCCAGTGATCATCGTACAGTGTGACTCAGCATGCATATAATGGCAGAGTCAATTCTTCTCAAAGTTGAGCTAGTCCAGATTAATTCATGGGCATCTGCATATGATTCCCATGAAGCTTTGCATTATTGGGGTATGTGCAATTTGTGTTTTCTTTAAAATGTGGCTATATGGCCAATATCCTCATGGATAACCCATGCCCCAGTGCATCTGCACTGGGGTTCTTTAGTAAGACTTTCTATAAGTACATTAGTAAAAGGAGAAAAAAGGGGTGGGAGAGTAAGTCTTGAAGGGGAAGAAGGATAGTGTATGGAATGGGACCTGGAAAAAGCATCAATACTGAACAAATATTTTGTTCTGTATTCACAGAAGAAGAATATGGGGGACCACCTATTAGGCAACATGAACAAATATGGGAGGGAGATGGAAACCAATCCATTTACAGAAGAGAGAGTCCTAAAGGAACTCACATAACTGAAAGTGGACAAAGCATGGGACCAGATGGGATACATCCTAGAATATTAAGGGAACTACTGTATGGGAGGGGCTGGTGGCAGCACTGGCACCCTTTTCAATGAGTCACTCGATACAGTAGTGGTTCCATAGAACTGGAGGAGGGCAGATGTAGTCCCTCTTCACAAAAGTGGCAGAAGAGAGGAGGCTGGAAACTATAGACCTGTCAGCCTCACCTCAATAGTGGGAAATATTATGGAATCACTACTCAAACAAAGGATCGTGGCACATCTTGAAGCCAGCAGTGCTCAGCATCTGAGACAGCAAGGATTCACAGTGGGAAAGTCATGTCAAACTGATCAAATTGCTTTCTTTGAATGGATGACTATGGTCATGGATCGGGGGGAGTGGTGGATGTTGCCTACTTGGATTTCAGTAAGGACTTCGATACTGTTCCACAAAGAAGATTTGTGAACAAGCTGGGCAGCCTGGGAGTGGGTCAATAGGCAGTAAACTGGCTTAGGAACTGGTTGAATGATAGAAGACAGGAGGCCGTGGTATATGGTGCTCAATCTGAGGAAAGAACGGTGACTAGCAGGGTGCCACAGGGATCAGTCCTGGGGCCTGTCCTGTTTGATGTCTTCTTAAGTGACATTGCAGAAGGGCTGAAGGGGAAGGTGTGTCTCTTTGTGGATGACACTAAGATCTGCAACAGGGTGGACACTCCGAGAGAGGTGAAAAAAATGAGGAAGGACCTAGATAAACTGGAGGAATGGTCTAGAGTGTGGCAGTTGAGATTTAATGTGAAAAAGTGCAAAATTATGCATGTAGGGTGCAAGAAACAAGGGGAGGATTAGATGATGGGGGGGGGATAAATCAATAGTAGCCAAACAATAAAGGGATTTGGAGGTAATCATATCTGATGACCTAAAGGTGGCAAAAAAATGTGCCACAGCTGTGGGGATGGCCAGTGGAATGCTGGGGTGCACTGGGAGAGGTATCACCAGCAGAAGGAAGGAGGTGGTGATGCCACTCACAGATCATTAGTGAGGCCTCATGTGGAATACGGTGTCCAGTTCTGGAGGTTGCATCTCCATAAGGACATAGACCAGGTCAAGGCAGTTCAAAGAAGGGCAATAAAGCTGGTGCAGGGCTAGCACCAAAAGTAATATGAGGAGAGCCCGGGACACCTCAATATGTATACCCTGAAGGAGAGAAGAGACAGGGGAAATATGATAAAAATGCTACAAATATCTAAAAGGTATAAATAGGGTGCTGAAGAGCAGCATCTTTCAGAAAAGGAGATGTCCAGGAAAGTGGGGGCATAACATGAGTTGAAAGGCGTATACTAAGGGTTAATGTAAGGAAGTATTTCTTCACAGAAAGGGTGCTGGGTGCATGGGATAGACTCCCAGTGGAGGTGGTGGGAGCAAACACAGTGGGGGGGGATTCAAGCATGCATGGGACAGACATAGGGGGAATCCTAGCAATAGGAACAAGGAGGTAAAGCTGGAGAGTAAGTAGGGTCTGTGGCTTTAACTCTAGGCAGGGAAAGTGGGCAGACTAGATGGGCCTAGCGGTCCTTACCTGCCGTCAGATTCTATGTTTCTGTGTTTCTAAGAAATTAGAGATACGCTCAACACAAAATATTTAACATATTATACAAAACTATAAAATGATTCTTAAAATTAAAGTGTGTTTGAAGTAATGTTTAAATAAGAAAGACAATCTTTAGCTAATTCTGGTGGAATCCAGAATATACATGGAACACTAAGAGGTTCAGGCATGGTTATCTATAACCCCCTTACTACAAGCAAGCTCAGAATCACTGGGGGGGGTTCAAAGATATCAACCCAAGATCTATCTGACCCTATTTTCAAAGCAGAAATGTGTTCAAACCTGCTTAAACCATTAATTAGATGGCCTAGCTGCATCCAAAATTTGCGTGAAAAAATTGACACAGTTATACTTGCATCCAGATTGGATGCAGTTGCATCCATTCTTGCCACAAATCATGACTTTTTGTCGTGAAAGGATACATCTTGTGAAAACAGCAGCAGGGTTGCCTGGACACAAGTGGATGGACGCAGACGCAGCCTGCATTTACATATGCGTCCATGCCTTTTGAAAATCACCTCCCCCACATTTCCAAAAATTGAAGTGATGGCTTATACAAAGTCACAAAAGGTTTTACTTAGTCATTGTTCATTTTCTACAATTTATGTTAATTAAAACATTTTTCATTAGGCAGACCTACAAAAAGGAAATTCTAAAGACAAAAACAGAATATAAAATGCCATACTTTTAATGTTTAATTACTTTAAACAGGAGACCTGAGACAGAAGGGATACACTGCTGCTGACTCAGTCAAACTTCAGGGTGTGAATCAAGAGACCAGCAGGAGGGAGCATTGCATTGTGACTTACAGGCTTAGCGTATATTCTGTTCTTTTTCTAGTAACAGGAAATCAGCTTCATTTGCAGGTTTTGTTTATGTCTCAGCAGGCAGTGATCAGTGAAGGAGTACAAGGACAAGGCACAGATGACAGAGGTATTGGACTGACTTGCCCTGCTACCCATCCAAGTCTTGTCCTATCATATAGGCAAAACACTTTGACCAACAGCTAGAACTTACTAGATTTTTATGATGAACTGGCTGAATATAAAAAATAAAAACATAAAAAAAGACTCTAGAGACTATAGAGAAGGGATCGTGTATATCTGGCATGGTAAAAGACATAAGTTTAATAGAAACAGATGGTTTGTATGTTTTAGAGGACTTTCACTGTTTGCAGCGGTCTCTCTGATGGAAAGTCACCCTTTTGACCATGGCAGTTTTATCATCGCTCTAATGAGTGGCACGATAAGGGACACGCCCTTATCACATAAAATCCTGTCCAAGTGATGCTGGGAGTGCTGCCTGTAAATACAGTATACTCATCTGTATTGCTTCCTCATGGGATAGGCATACGGAAGCAATACAGATGAGTATCAATAGATAGGCCATTGACAGAGCACAGGCCTATGGCACATTCATAAGGTAGAAAAAATGGGCAGACTAGATGGGCCTTGTGGTCCTCATCTGCAGTCAACATCTGTGTTTCTATGTTTCTAGGCAGCATGATCCCAGCCTCACTTGTATGGCTGGCAACTGAAAAGGAGTGTGTGGAGGGCTGTGCCACTGGCCATCTGAGCCACAGCAGTGACCGATAGGAACAGTTATAGGGGGGTTTGGTGCCACAGGGGAGGGAAGTAATACTAACCACCATTTTGAAGGCATGGGGCACATGGAGCAGAGGCAAAGGGGGTGGTCCTGTTATGCAGTGCTAGGTGAGGGGGGTGTGCGTGGTTTTGGGGGGGCATACCTGTGTTCAGGGTGTGGGTTCCAGCAGTACCTGGGGTGGAGGATGAACAGGTTGGGAGGGGAGCACTGAACTTTTGGTGCTGGGGCACGGGTGTGTGTGTATGAGGGGAGGAGGTTACTGCAGTCTGCTAAGACTGAGACAGACAGAGAGAGTGAGAAAGCAGCCACAGCTTCCTTGAATCAAGGAGGTTATTTTCTAGACTACATTGAACTGAATTATTACTTTTTGGACTTGTGTAAGTAACTAGTATTGATTCTGTTTTTGGGGTGGACTTTTCTTAGTTTTAACTTTAATTTACTAGGGAGGAACTGTAGCTGGGAGATATTTGCTGTCAGTTGTGACTAGACCTGTTACTTAGCCTTTGTCAAATAGGTGTCTGAAAGGAAGGAAGGCACTCCCCAAGGAGGAGGGCAAGAGTTGTAGGTGATTATTTCTGGACGGCATAGGTTTACTCCCACCCACCCTTCCTCTCACCCCACCCACCACAAGCGCATAACTTCCTTTATAGCAGGGCTCTGACATCACTTCTCCAAAACTGCTAACGACATACACCTGTTCATATCCTGGATGCATGGAATGGCTTACCACAAGAAGTGGTGGCTATGAATACAGTGCAGGGCTTCAAACAGGCATGGGATAGGCATAAGGGAGCAATACAAATGACTATGAATAGATAGGCCACTGACAGAGCAAAGGCCGATGGCACATTTATAAGGTAGAAAAATAAATGGGCAGACTGGATGGGCCTTGCGGTCCTTATCTGCCGTCAACTTCTATGTTTCTATTAAAGGCACAGCACACTGAATATGGGGTAGAGACACTCACAAGCTTGTACACACTAAAACAAGAACAAAAAAAAAAGCATCTGTAACTGGAAGGGACACAGACATGTGGGGAGTGGTGCAATACACTGGCTGTGGAGCAGCAGCCTTCCAGGAGACATTCTGGCAACTACGTTGCTGCCTTATTTGCAGGCACCTCTCTGGTCTGAGGGAGGAGGTGGTTCATCTCCATGCTGACCTGGCAGGGATTCGGGAAACCTGCTCCCCCACCAAGGGACCACCCAGGCCACCGCCACTATCTCAGAGGTTGCCAAGAAAGACAAGTGGTTGGACCACGGTGGGCTCAGGGAGGGTGAGGGTGGTGGAACAGAGGCACATCCCTCCAGTTGTGCCTCTCCACAATTCATTTGCCACTCTGGTGAAGCATGGTTCCTCTATGGAGGCACCTGCAGTGGAGACCAAGAAGGATTCTGGGAACCTCCACAATGGAGACCCACGGGGGGGTGGCCCAGGACCCCACAGGGTAAGGAAACAACTCCTGGTGAGGGACTCAATTGTTAGGGGGGTAGAACTGTTGGAGGGAGGGGAAAGGGAGGTAAGGTGCCTGTCCAGCGCCAAGGCTTGGAGCGACAGGAAATTAATCCTCAGGATCGTGGGAGCAGCGGCAAGGGGGAGGGAGCTGGATATCATTATCCACCTAGGGATGAATTATCTGGCTGAGAATGGGATCAGAGCAATGCAACAGGAGTCTGTGGAGTTGGGAAGGGGCCTTAGACAAGTAGTACACACGGTAACTTTCTCAGAAGTGCTACCTGTCTATGGCATGGATGAGGCTATGGCACTGTGCACTATAGGATTCAATGACTGGTTGCAAAGCTGGTGCAGAGCTCAGGGATTTGGCTTCATTGGGGACTGGGGTGCCACCTGGAGGAATGCAGGCCTATACAGGTGCAATGGTCTACATCTATCCTGGAGGGGAACCAGGATCCTAGGTGATAGGTTTAAATGCTTCAATGGCAAGCATTTAAACTAGCCAAGGGGGGGAGGCACTGAAGAGGGGAAGGGAAATCATAGCCCCCTCAAAAAATCAGGGTAATTAGTGAGGTAAACACCAAGATAGCACAGTCAATAGCAAGAAGGGCAGGGGTAAATGGAGAAAAAGACAAAGGCAGTAGGGACAGGGATGGGGCAAAAAGAAATAAAATCATAAAAAAATGGAGGGTAATGAGTACCAATGCCCATAGTCTGGGTAAAAAGCTCACTGAAATGGTGACCTTGATGGAAGAGGGATGCCTGGATATTGTGGCAGTCACAGAAACATGGTACACAGAGAACCATGACTGGGATGTCAGCATACCAGGGTACACAATCTACAGGAGGGACAGGAAGGAAAGAAGAGGAGGAGGAGTAGCTCTCTATGTAAGGGAAGGGAAGGGATCAAAGCAACAGAACTAAAGGGTAAACAGGGAGGAGAGGAGGCACTGTGGGTCACCCTGGAGACTGGAAATGGCTCCACAATCCGCTCAGGGGTTGTATACAGACCCCAGTCTCAGGGGGATGAAATGGACAAGGAAATGATAGAAGGCATCCTTGGTATGGCAGAGAAAGGGGAGATATTGCTGATGGGGGACCTAAATATGCCACATGTTGACTGGAGCACCTCTGCTGCAGCCACATCCAAGAGCATGGCCATTCTTGATGCCCTACAGGGGGCATGCCTCAGACAGCTAATTTTGGAACCCACTCAGGAGAGAGCAGTCTTAGACCTGGTACTCTCAAATGGGGATGGAGAGAGGATCTCTGATCTTGAAGTGGGTAGCCATCTGGGAACAAGCGACCACCAAACAGTGTGGTTCACGATAAAATTAGCTGTAGAGTCAACCCACACAAAAGTGAAGGTACTGGACTTCAGGAGGGCTGATTTTGTCAAAATGGGGGAGTGCCTCAGAAAAGCACTAGCAAACAGGCAAGAAGGTGGGGGTGAAGCAACAATGGGGAAACATCAAAACCGCCATCACAGAGGCAACAAGCCTTGTGTGAAGCAAATAAACAAATCAAAATGAAAGAAAAAAACACTACGGTTCTCAAAAGAAGTGACGGTGAAGGTAAGGGAGAAAAATATAGCATTCAGGAAGTATAAGGAAACACAGAAGGAGCAGGACAGAGAACTGTACCAGTTAAAGCAGAAGGAAGCGGGGAAGGCAGTCAGAATAGCAAAGGCCCAAACCGAGGAAAAGATAGCCAACTCGGTTAAGAAGGGGGATAAAATCTTTTATAGGTACATTAGGGAGCAAAGAAAGACTAAGGCAGGGACAGTGAGGCTGAACAAAGAGGAATGTGGTTGGGCAGAGAGCGACAGTGAAAAAGCAGGTATACCGAACGAATACTTCTGCTCAGTATTCACAATGGAAAAGCAGGGGGAAATACCTAATCCATTCAATAGAAGCACTCTGGATAGAGGGGTTGATATTAGTCCTTTCACAGGAGAAAGGGTTCTGAAAGAACTCTTAAAACTGAAGGTGGATAAAGCAATGGGGCCTGATGGGATTCACCCCAGAATTATAAAAGAACTAAGGGAAGAACTAGTAACACCACTGACTACCCTTTTTAATAAATCATGGGAGGATGGTGTGGTACCTGAGAACTGGAGGAGGGTGGATGTGATTCCCCTTCATAAAAGTGGGAGCAAGACAGAGGCAGAAAACTACAGACTTGTCAGTTTGACCTCAGTGGTAGGGAAAATGATGGAATCACTTCTGAAGGAAAGAATTGTTGAGTACCTAGAGGCCAGTGGGGCACAGAACCCAAGGCAGCATGGATTCACAGTGGAAAGGTCATGTCAGACAAATCTAATTGATTTCTTTGACTGGGTGACCAAAGCAGTAGACTGGGGAGGGGCTGTGGACATGGTCTACCTAGACTTTAGCAAGGCATTTGACACAGTCCCAAACAAAAGATTAATAAATAAATTAGCCAGCCTGGGAGTGAGTCCCAGGGTGGTAGCCTGGGTAAAGCACTGGTTGGACAACAGGACACAGTGGGTAATAGTAAATTGAGTCCACAGTGAAGAAAGGAGAGTTACTAGTGGGGTACCACAGGGTTCAGTACTGGGGCCGGTGCTTTTTAATGTCTTTGTAAGTGACATTGCAGAGGGACTAGAAGGAAAAGTATTTCTCTTTGCAGATGACACAAAGATCTGCAACAGGGCTGATACACAAAGTAGGGTGGAAAGGATGAAAAGGGACTTGGCAAGGTTGGAGGAATAGTCAAATGTATGGCAGCTTAGATTCTGTGCAAAGAAGTACAAAGTAAAGCACCTGGGAAACAAAAACCCAGGGGAAGAATACACAATGGGGGGTGAGATACTGACAACAACAAAAATGGAAAGGGACCTGAGGATAGTCATATCAGATGACCTAAAGGTGGGTCAGCAATATGAGAAGGCAGTAAGGAGGGCTGGGGGGATACTGGGATGCATAAGGAGAGGCATCACCAGTAGAAAACAGGAAGTTGTTGGCCCTCTGTATAGACAGTTGGTAAGACCACATCTGGAGTACTGTGTACAGTTCTGGAGACTCCATCTTTGCAAAGACATAGACAGGGTGGAGGCTGTCCAGAGGAGGGCAACCAAAATGATGCAGAGACTGCATCAGGAGACATATGAAGAAAGACTAAAGGAACTAAAGATGTATAGCCTCGAGGAAAGGAGGAAGAGGGGGGACATGATAGAAACCTTCAAATACCTCAAGGGAATCAACAAAGTCCAAGAGGATAGCATCTTTCAGAAAAAGAGATGTGCAAAAACAAGGGGGCACAATTTGAAGATAGAGGGGAACGGCTCAGAGGTAATGTGAGGAAGTATTTCTTCACAGAGAGGGTTGTAGATACATGAAACAGCCTTCCTGAGGAGGTTGTAGAGTCAAAAATAGTGGGGGAATTCAAGAATGCATGGGACAGACATAAGGCAATTCTAGTGGGGGGTAGGAATGAAATGATGGTTAAATTACAGATGGATTCTGATGTTCTACAGGATTGGTTTTCCAGCTCTAAATTAGTGATAAGTGATAAAAAAAACTCGGGTTATGTTTTTTAATAAAAAAAACAAAGGTTAATAAAAAACATATCAAAGATAGGGAAATACTAATGAGGAATGGGAAAAAATTGACAATCACAGATCAATATAAATATTTAGGTGTAGAGATTGATTATACTTTATCTTTCTCAGCTCATATTAATAATACAATAAAGAAGATTAATAATAAGATGGGGCACTATGTAGGTCATCAAGGATATTAAATCTACAAACCCGGAGGTTAATTGCAAATCAATTAATAATGCCTGTATTAAAATATGGAAATAGGGTGTATAATTTTGCGGGTCAAACACATTTAAATAAATTAGTCATATATAATCGATTGGCAAGATTTTCATGAACTGTAGCTATAATACTCATCATTGCATTTTGTATAAAGACCTAAACTGGGACAGTTTATCAGTATGATTTAAAAAACAATATTCAGTATTTATCTATAAAATAATAAATGGGATGATTGATGGAAACATGGAATTGCCTTCTGTTAGTAAATATTATCCATATCTTTTAAGGGATGTAAAGCATAGAGGTTACACTTTTCCAAAAACTAATACAAGATATGGTACTATGACACTTGAGGCTCAGACTGCAAATATTTGGAATAATATCCCCCCTGAATTAAGGAAAGCAACTAAACTATCCCAGTCTAAATTAGGATTGAGCACTGTATTTTCTGATGAATGTACTTGTTTCTAAAATGTGGAAAAATGTGTTAGTTGTTGGTGTGATTGAAGATTTTTGTCTTGTATAATGTCAAAAATGATTTATTAGTTGTTTTATGTAGTTTGAATCTTTGTATGTTATATTGAATGTAACTTTGTTCTTGACACAGGACAACTTTGAAAATATGTCTTATGACCTAAAGTTTGCTATCCTGTATAAAAATAAACATTTTTACTACTACTACTAGGAGGAAGTAGGCTGTTGGTTAACTAGGATCTGCAGCTTATCCTTTAGGTATGGAAATGGGCAGACTAGGTGGGCCAAGCAGGCCCTATCTGCCGTCAAATTCTATGTTTCTATGTTTCAATGGGGACAGGGAGTCTCAGTGTGATGGGAGGGGGTGTCATCCCACGAGACCACTGGCCCAGGGGGACAGGCGTGCTTGTCTAAGTGAACATGGGTATCATTCTCGTACCCAGACTTGCACCTTTATACTTTAGGGACGTACTTCTGGCCTGCTATGGTATCCTATTAGATGCCTGCATGTGTCCGGTACTCCACCCTCGACCACCCTGCATGGTCCAGTGCACCATGGGGTGGAGTAATGGACAGGTGGCTGACAGTTGTGCATACTGGTATGTGCATACCTATCTGCGGGTGTGGACCCACATGGGCAGGATATGCACCTTTGGCATGTACATCCCGCCCATCAGTGCATAGGGGCCAATATGAGTAAAAAAGGACAACATTCTTTAAATGAAATAAAAGCATTACCAGACACTGTGGTGAAAAAAGTGGACAAAGGTGAGTGTGGTATTATGAAATAAGACCTATATATAGACGAAATGGAAAACCAATTGAAGAATACAAAATGTTATAAACAATAGAAAGGAGACCCAACAGAAATTATTAAAATAGAAATAAAAAACAGTGGAAACAGGACAGGGGCATAGCTAGCTTTTTTGACAGGAGCAAAGACTGATAAAAGTCCTGGTTGTCCTGAGAAATACTAAAACAATAGGCTGGGGGTCTGGGGGCTGCCAAGACCCCCCAGAAACCCTTGGGTTTTAGATGTATTCTGGTGCATTTTGAGGGTCATTTTGAAACTTTCTGGCTGCTTTTAAAGATTTCTTTGACTTCTTGCAAACAATAGCTATCACTACCAAAATTATCTTTTCATTTTACTTTTTAAAACTGGCAATACTCAGACAATTCCCTGATTAAAATCATCAAGCAAAAACTGCATACTTCTTCCATCTAGGAAATTCAACTATAAATGCTTAAAATTAGCTTTAAAAGCCATGCAGTCTTGATCCCCAGAATCAACCAACCAGTTACATCAGCAATCTCTACAGAATGTGAGCAATCATAACCTGTTGCTTAAACTTGGAAAAATGTGAGACCTAAGGTGGTTGACAGTGTCCCCTTAATTTCATTAGCATTTCATACAGTGCAATTTTAGTATTTTATAACAAACCAAAGATGTAGCAAATACCTTGCAAACACAGTGGATCAGAACATGAATCTAGGTGGAGAATGGGCAGATTAAATGGACCTATTGGTAGTCTTCTGCTGACACAATCTAATTTTCTGTGTTTTGGTTTTTACTGTTTTTGCAATTTCAACAGTTCTGGCAAGTAATGTATCCCCAGAAGAAACAGGCATACCAAGGTGGCATTTAAAAAAAAATGTATCTGTACTAATATAAAGTGCATCAAAATGCAAAAAACTGCTAGCTGACTGTACTCAGAGCTGAAGGTAGTAGCCCAGGCCCCACATTCACCCCAGCATAGCTTTTCCCTGCTTTACAATACCCCACCCCCACACACACATTTTGGTCATTGAGAACATGCTGCAGATAGTATTTGCAACATTTTGCCTACTGCCTCTTAAGTCAAATGTAGCAATTGCACAGAATTTAAAAACAAAATTATCCCTACTAACTGCATCTGCAAGGATCTATTCAGTGTGCTGTTAACTTCTGTGGGTGTCCTGGTCTATTACTCACATGGCAGTAGTAAGAACTGTGATTTGCAGTGTACTTATACACTGCACCTAATCACATGCTGTCAGATGATAAGGGCTCATGTTCAGATAACTGATGCATGAAATACTTCAGGCCAAAACTCACCATTATAAATCCAGCAGAAGCACTACAAAAAAGTGACTAAGTAAAACAAGAAAAAGCCTACAGCATACATTTCATATGATCGGCCATCAGCCCTATGGAATAACAGGAGAAACAAAGGAAAGTTTGGTGCAGGTGGTGCCCCACCCCCCCTTACCTTGCAGATGGAGGCACCCCAGCCAAGCAGCAATCCACCACCAGCCTGAGTGAGAAAGTGCAGCAACATACTCTGTATTTTTTTTTCTCCCCGAGTCCCAACTCCCTGTACCACCATTTAATCTGGCAAGACCATGGCTTCTTCAATAACTACTACACAACACAGATTCGTAATTTCGCAGCATAAAACCAGTGCTGACCTGGCCAAAAGAAACACAGCTGATGCATGATGCGGTACATCCCAACAGACATGGACTTGGAGCAAACAAAATGGAGCAAAACGTGTGAGTCTGCATTACCCACCCACTGTCACTTCTCAATTGGCTGATAAGTACTGACACACAGGTGGGTGAGTGGGGATGTCTCCTTCCATCCTCCGTTCCCCCAGAACTTGTGTCATGAATCCCTACCAAGAACTTACGGGGAAAAAAACTCAGCGACTCAGCTTAAAAAAAAAAGTCCAGCTTGGGGAGCTCTGAATGTCTGAGGAGGGGGGCAGTCTGCCCCCTCTTCCCCGCCATAATCTATGCCACTGAAAGAGCACATGAAAACAAACATATTACAGAAACAGAAAAATTTTTTTTGTTTTTTGTTTTGTTTTTTCTTAACATAGTATACTTTATTTATGTTTCAAAATGGTACAGGTATTTATCCCTGCAGAGATATATGCACACACAATGACAAAAACAAACACCAACAAAAACAGCAAATAAAACATTAACCATCAAGCATAACTAAACCCCCTTGGAAAACTCCCCCCCCCCAGTGCACTTCCTTCACCTTACAACCCATCAGATAATTTAAGTGGACAATGGCTAGTCAGAGCTGTTGAGACTCCTAGTTATTTGTCCAAGTATTCATAAAGCCTTGACCAGCAGTTGTATGCTCTAGATGATGTAGAGTTATAGCTTATGATTATTCTTTCTGCAGCAATGGCTGTTAAACATTCTTGAACCCATTCAGAAGAGATGGAGTCCAGTTGCCCAGTCAGTGCCTTGCCAGCAGCAACTTAGCCACTGCTGAAGATAGTGCCATGCAATATTTATGGCTAAGATTTGTGATTTTTGAATAGTCTCCAAGAAGACGCACTTTGGGATTAAAATAGGCATTGTCGCCCAATAGGAGTCAGTCTTTTTTGGATTAGATTCCACAGTTGTTGGCTGATGAGCAGTCCCACAGTTTGTGGAACAGAGTGGCTTCAGCTGATAGGCATGAGGGACAGGTTGGGGAGAACAGGCTTTTTTTTAGCTTTTTCTTTTTTAAATTCAATATACTTTATTATTCTTTATCACAAGCAGCATGTAAGAGTAAGAGTACAATTGCATGTCAGTAAATTGAAGTACTGCAAGTACAGTAGGGAGACATTCAACACTAAACAAAACACATACAATACAAACTATTTATTTTATTTATTTATTTATTTCATTTGCAGATTAACACCTTTGAGCCAACAGGCTCTTTTACAAAGGTTCCATGTCAGGTAGAACAAAACAGACAGAACAATTTACAGGGTTACGTTACGTTAGTGGGAGAGACAAGAATACAGCGGTAGTCTGATGGGCACTGCTGACGCTGTTTGCTGATAACAGAAATCGACAAGCTGTACATGCAGGCACGTAGTCTACTGCATTTCCTAAGTTGTACAGGTACTAGAAGAGCATTTGGTAGGTGGTTTAACTTATATTGTTAGGTCTTAAAAGAAGGCCTCAAGGTGTCTAGCCTGAAGTTAGGGAGGAGTGGCCTGAGGGGGCTTTGTCATATGTTGGAAAAGAGGTGAGGGGTGGAGCAGGAGAGGGGACAGCCTCCCAGAGGCTTTGTCAAGGGTGTGCTGGAGTGCAGGAGAAGTGTGGGGGTGGGGGTGTGAAGGGGGAGTATATCATGGCCATCTGCGACAAGTGGTTGCAGCCACACTGCTTGTCTTCTGCCAAAACGGTTAACAGGTCT
The DNA here is from genome assembly GCA_016271365.2 of Neoceratodus forsteri. Classification (NCBI taxonomy): domain Eukaryota; kingdom Metazoa; phylum Chordata; order Ceratodontiformes; family Ceratodontidae; genus Neoceratodus; species Neoceratodus forsteri. The sequence continues at coordinate 29,717,272 of CM028137.1, read as the reverse complement.
CTTTTAAAAGGGCCTATTTTTGTATGTTCCAGTGTGGTAGAAGGGAGTTTGTTAAGCCATGTGGGGCCGCGGAAGGAGAGAGACTGCTGAGCAAAGCATGTTCTTTTGAATGGGACATGGAGCACTCCCTTTGCCGTTCCTGTGGTGACCTTTGTCGAGGGGTGTCTCTGGAACAGTGCAGCAGTAGAGTCGGGCGTGAGACCTAGTAGGGCTTTGTTTCCTATTATACACGCCTGATACTTTGTCCTGAGGTGGAGCTGGAGCCACCCTGTAGAGAAGTAAAGGGTGCAAGTATGGGTACGCTGGTTGGCCCTTAGGACCAGGCGACAGGCCCTGTTGACTAGTTGTTTAACTCTATTTAAGGCTGAGTCAGTGGTAGCACCGTAAATGACTAGTGCGTAGTAGATGATAGACAAGATAGAGCTTTGAGTACCTAGTTTAAGAGCCTCATGAGTCATGACTTGCCTATGCCTATATAGGATGCCTAGCTTAATGTTGCCATTTTAGACTACGTAGTCAATATGGTGCACAAAGGAGAGTGTGTCATCAATATGTACTCCGAGGTATTTGAAGGTGTAGACTTGCTCGATGCTATCCCCTTTTTGGCTAAAGATAGTCAAGGGTTCAACATTCCTTTTGGAATGTGGTATGGTTAGGTGCATTGTTTTAGTTTTTTTATAGTTTAGTAGGAATTGGTTTTGGGAGAACCACGCCTCTAGCAAGGCAAAGCTGCACTGTAGGTTTTTAGAGATTTCACAAGCATTGCTGCCTGGGACTGATATCACTGCATCATCTGCATACAGCAGCATTTTAGCAGGACAGGCTCTGGGAAAGGAATTTATGAAGAGACTGAAGAGAAGTGACCCTAGGATCGAGCCCTGTAGGACCCCTAGTGTTACCTTTCTGGGATCAGAGGTAACACCCCCTATCCAAACACTCTGCATCCTGTGTGATAGGTAGCTGTTGAACCAGTATATGGTATCTACTGACAGACCCAGGGTCCATAGGTGTCTTAACAGGATTTGGTGGTTGACAGTGTCAAAGGCTTTTGTGAGGTCAATAAATACAGACCCCACCATTTTTCCTGAATCAAGGGCTTCGTAATAGTAGGAGGTAAAGTCAATAAGGGCAGTGATGGTGCTGTGCTTTTGACAAAAACCATGTTGCTGAGGGCAAAGCAGATTCTACTTGTTTAGATAGTTACTGAGCTGATCAGAGACGACCCTTTCCAACGCTTTAGAGAGAGGCACAAGTATCGAGAGAGGGCGATAGTTCCCCATATCAGTTCTATCCCCACTCTTAAACACAGGGGTGACCAGGGCAGTCTTCCACCTGTCTGGGGAGATTCCAGCTCACAGGGAGGTGTTGAACAGTTTGGTTAGTAGGGCAGCAAGTTCTTCCAGCGTGAGCGCAAGCAGTTCCATGTCTAGTGAGTCACTACCAATCCTGGTTTTGTTTAGAATCCTTTTGACATATTTCACAGTCGAAGCCTCGTGATTTGCCTGAAGTAGAAAGGTGGTTGTCCATTTCTACGTGATGGTGGAGGGTTTGTGTCTATGGGATCCATGCCTGGCGAGGACTGGAGAAATTCAGGGGGTAGTACAGCGCTGAGGTCCATGAAGGCTTTATTAAATGCATTTGCCAGGTCTAGGGGTTGCTGTAAAGTGCCAGCTGCTGTCACTATTAGATCTGGTGGGGTTCTGGATTCTTTTCCAGATAGGGACCTAATGTTTTTCCAAAATTCACTGCCATTTCCCCAGGTTTTTTCCAGCTGTTCTTTGTAATAGGAAGCTTTGGCCTGCCTCACTATCCTGGTGCAATTATTCCTAGCCATTTTGTAGGCCATGATGTCTGTTTGCCTGCCTATCTCTCTGACAATATGCCAGAGATTGTCACATTGTTTCATCTGGGCAATGACCTGTCCTGTGAGCCAGGGGTTGATGGCCCCTTTTATTTTAACGTTCTGACTGGGGCAAATAGGTCACAAGCATCGCTGAATACAGTTATGAAGTAGTTTAGAGCTTTATTGGCATCGTTGCAGCCATCTAAGGGGGACCAGTCTGCATTCTTCAGGTTTTTTTTGAATTTGCTCAATTGCCCCTTCTTGAGATATCAGTTTTTAGTGAGCTGCGGGGGGTCAATAGGGCCTCTGTTTGTCCAGGTGCAGACTACTGGCGAGTGATTACTTAAGGTGTCGAGCAGGGCAGAAACACTTTTGATATGCTCGGGGTTGGTTGCAAGAAGCCTGTCAATAAGTGTGCTTGTCCCGGTGCAGTAGTTCCACCTTGTAGCCTGCTTAACCATCTGCATAGGATAGAGGCCATGGATTTTGTCCCTAGTGTTTACAGTATCTTGTGCTAGCCAGTTTGTGTTAAAGTCTCCTATGATGACCTGCTCCCGGTCTTTGTTTACTTTGTTACAGTGGTTAAAGTATAGGTCTAGCCCCGAGGCTTGTTTACCGGGGATATGTAGACAGTAGTCAAGGACATTGTTTTACCATGCCAGCCGATTGATAGCTTGATGATAAGAATTTGGGCATCTTTTGTGTTAGCGCTATTTGTCATAATCTGGCAATTTATTTTGCTATGGAAATAGACCAGACACCCACCCCCCTCGCTTGTTTAATCTGTCTTGCTGGAAGGTGGTATAGCCCTCTAGCGAGATGCAGGGGGGTATAAACCCCCCACCTCCCCCCCCGTGCAGCATGAACACTAATACAGCCTATCAAGCAGGGAATCAGCTTTGCCTACGGTCTACATAGTGCCAGCAGCATCATCAAGGGTTCCCAGACCTTCTGCTATGTTTGAGGCCTATGTCATATAATGGAGATGTGTTTCTCCAATTGCATGGCTAGAAGAGTTTCTCAGTACCATTCCATAGTCGAGGGCCGGGAATCCTCAACCCAATGTCTGAGCATGACCAATTTCGCTACTGCTGCCACTAGGGATAGGTGGGCTTTCCTTATTTTGGGCGTTCCATGGGGAAATATAGTCAGTAAGCAGTATTCCGGGGTAAAGAAGAGAGGTTCAAGCCCTAGGAGTGGATCCAGGAGATGTTTAATAGAATTCCCAAAAACCTGAGTGCAGGGGCAGTCCCAGAGTAAATGATATAGTGATCCTGAGGCTAGTTTACATCGGGCACAAACTGGGGAAGAGATTCGCCCAATTTTATGTAACCTTAATGGGGTATAATACAAATTATACATTATATTAAACTGGGTCAAGTGTAACCTGTCTTGCTTAATATACACATATATAGTGCTCCACACTTTTTGCCAAAATTCAGGGTCTGATGGGAGGGAGAGCTCCTGAACCCAGTAGTAACAAATCCCTTGGGGAAGTCTGGGTTCCGCTGCCAACAGTTTTTTTTTAGACACTGGAAATTGCATGTGGTTGGGTAACTTCTTGGAATATCTGCATTCGCCCCGTCGGAGGACCACAGAGATGAGTTGTCATGCCTAGAAAAGAGAGAATTGAATATCTGATTTGCATATACTTAAAGATGTCTCTGGTTCCCAACTGAAACCGGGATTGAAGATTGGTAAATGGGGTAAGTTCTTGTTCGGAAAGGAGATCGGCCAGAGTAGCATCCTTCAATGCAGGAAGAAAGGTGGGTGGAATGGGATGACCTCCAATCAGAAAATGTAAATTGGAGCAAATAGGCTGAGAGGGTGAGTGATGCCAGTCCTCCAGTACGAGTCTTTGCACTTGTTGCATGGACTTCAGGGACCACGCTATGGGAGAAGCTCTGAGTTGGTGAGGGAGATGAGAGGGCGCTAAGTATGGTAGGGCAGAGAGCAAACTGGCAAACCTATAAACTAGGTCCTTCTCTATATCTAGCCAAAGAGAAAGGCAAGTGCCTCTCTGCATTTGTAGGTCTGCTTTAAGCCAGAGAGCTATTTTAGTGATGTATTGGGTGCAATAGTATTTAAAAAGGGAAGGGAGGGCCAGGCTACTTTGTAGTTTTGGGAATGTTAGTTTAGTATGCCCTTCGCACTGCCTTACCCTTCCACAGGAAGGAGTTAAAGAGCCTCTGCAACTTCATGAACCAGGTTTTGGGAAATAAAAATCCCAGCATACCCAACAGAGAGAGCAATCTTGGTAAAATATTCATTTTGAGGATATTTACCCATCCCCAAACAGAGAGGGGCAATGCTCCCCAACGCTCCAGAGCTGCCTGTATCACCTGCACCAAGTTAGTAACATTATTTTTAATCATGGAAGGTATATCTCTAGTAACACTGATCCCAAGATAAACAAGGGCTTTAGGTTCCCAGGAAAATCTGAATCCATCACAACTGGTCTTGGTACAGTAAACATTAAGGGGAAACATCTTTGTCTTGAATAAGTTCAGCTTGTAGTGGGATACTGCAGAAAAAGCATCTAACACCTGCTTGTGGGCAGGAATCAACATTTCTGGCTCTTCAATATGGAGGAGCAAGTTGTCTGCATAGGTAGCTAGGGCATAACCACTCCCCTCTATTTGGATACCTCTAATATCCGGTGTAGCAAGAATCTTCCTGATGAGAGGTTCCAAGTAAAAGTTGAAAAGTCGGGGAGAGAGGGGGCACCCCTGCCTGGTGCCTCTTTTCAAAGGGAAGGAGTCAGAGAGACATCCGTTGCACCAGACTTGGGCTGAGGGCAAGGTATATAAAACTTGAACCCACCTGATAAAGTCATCTGGGATTCCAAAATGACATAGGGAGGTGAAAATAAATTGCCAAGAGACCCAGTCAAAAGCCTTTTCAGTGTCCAGAGACCAGGACTGAAGGGGTCCTGGACTCCCTCGATGTCGAAATGAGGTGAAGTAATTTCCACATGTGAACCCCGGGCATCCTTCCTGCCATAAAACCCACCTGTTCCCTACCAATGACTTCAGCCATAACTGGTGAAAGATGATGGGTGACAATTTTAGCTAGAATCTTAACATCTGTATTCAGGAGGGAAATTGGGTGATAGTTCTCAGGGTAGTGTGGGTCCTTCCCCGGTTTGAGAATCAGAGTAATCAGGGTGATTAGGAAACTAGAGTCCTGAATTCCCTGGGAAAACAATAGGTTAAATACTTCTACTAATAGTGGAGAAAACTGGGGAAAGGAGGCTTTGTATAAGTTATTTGGGAGGCCATCTGGTCCAGGGGTTTTATCTTGAGGCAGTTGTTTAATAGCCTGGAGAACTTCGGAGAGAGAAACTGGGGCTCTGAGATGCTTAGTAAGGCCTAAGGGAGTACAGGGACATTCACCAAATGAAGGTATTCCCTGATGTCCCGATCGGTGACAGAGGGGGAGTCCTCCAATGAGTAGACTTTATTATAATATTCACCAAAAATTGTGGCAATGTCTTTGGGGTGAGAAACTAGAGGCTTACCAGGAGCCACTCTCAGGCTGGCAATATGTTTTGCAGAATCTGCCTGTCTCAGCCTAAGAGCAAGAAGCTTCCTAGCTTTCTCTCTGGACTCAAGATACTTCATTCTTGTGCTATGAATGGCAGGCTCTGCTTTCTGTGCCATAAGGTCGGTGAACTATACTTGCAAATGATGGAGCTCAGCCCATTCTGACTCTGGGGAAAGGTGGGGAAGAGAAGCTTCTTTGGAGCTGATCTCACTCAAGATTGTGTCCAAGAGGAGCTTGCTCGTGCAGGCTCTCGAGGATGAGATACGTATGAAGTCTCCCTGGAGGGCACACTTGAGTGCTGCCCAAACTGTATCAATTCTCCCTACCGAGCCCAAGTTAATGTCTAGAAAAACAGAAATAAATTCTTGAACATGGGATAATGTATCAGGGAGCTTGAGTAGCTGAGTATTTAAACGTCACAAAGAATCTCTACATACTCCGGGACCCATAAGATGAAGGACACTAACTGGGGCATGGTCAGAGATTACTCTATAATGAATAGCTACCTCTATAACACCTGGGAGACAAGAGGCACTTATTAGTCAGTAATCAATTCTAGATAGTGTACCATGTGGAGGAGAATAGTAGGAGTATGATCTATCCGAGGGATGCAGAGTCTGCCAGACAGCAATTAGGCCTGCTCCAGCAATAAGGTCAAGTAGGGCTCTTTGTGCAGGGGACAGTCCACATCTTTTGGTGTCTGAGTGGTCGAGCTCTGTCTGGGGGACCAGATTCCAGACCCCTCTGAAAAGGTCAGTATAGGGGAAGCGAAGGATATGAGGGAGAGTAGTTGAGTGAAAAAAGGGGGGAATCCACATTTGGGCCATAGATTAATCCTATTAATATCGTGAAGGATTCCAGAGTACCTTTAATTACTATGTATTGTTCCAATGGGTCCCACCATTCCTGTAACATGACAAAGGGCATAGATTTTGCAATAAGGATAACAGTGCCTCCTTGTTTGGAAAAGACCCCTGCTCCAAACACTTGCGCTACCCAGTCCCTTTTAAAAAGAGATATATCTTCTCTCTGCAAGTGAGTTTCTTGTATGCATGCAGTTCCCTTCCGTAGGTATGCAAGGTGCTTTAATACCATTATGCGTTTCTTTCTATCTTGTCCCCCTTTAATGTTCCAACTTATGAACTTATAGGGTCCTCCCATAGCCACTCATATCTTGACATATGTTGATAGGTTATGAGAAAAAGCAAAATTGAGGGAGCAGCCCAGGTCTATCACAAAAGCTGACTCCTCAAACATGAGAAAGAGCTGCACAGATTTATCTCCCAAAAAAACACTGTAAACAGAATAAGAAAATGAAGTAGTTGTAAATAACAGAACTGGTCCCACCCCCCCCAAAAAAATAACACCACATGTTACTTAAACACTTATCTACCCTCAGTTCTAACAAAACTGATCTACCAATTTTATACTGTCAGGTGATGTAAATCTCATTACCCTAAGAAAGACACATCCCTTGCCCTCCACCCCATCATCCACGCCCACCCGGGGTAAGCAAAACATATCATATCCAGCAAACGTCTGCAACAGATTAATCAAATTACAAACTATGTACTGAAAATACTGTGTCAACAAGTTTTGTAAAATGCTCAAATAATTGGTCATAAAAGGATTAAGAATAATAATAATAGGGGCACATTTAGCCATTAATCTATGCTGGTTAGCCCCATTTCTAATCTTACAGAGCTTAAAAAGAAAGAAGACCAGTAGTTTTGGCACTGATTAAATTGTCATCAGAAAACAGGAAAACAGCCCCGTGTAACAAAATTAAAGTACCGAGCTAAACTCTGCAGGCTAACCCATGAGATACTGTCTCTCATATTGAGTTCATCAACAGAGTACAAAGAAAAGAGAGCTGATAGTCCCACTTTTCTTGAGGGTATTGAGTTACTCACGGCTCCCTTACGCTCAGTCCCTTTGAGCAGAACCAGGAATTTTCCAGCCGAAAGCCAACCCTTAGACCTTGAGGGGAAACATTAGGCCTGTTACAGCTGGTGTTTAGAGATGGACTCACAGTTCAAAATGCAAAACACTGTGAGGCCCCAAACTGCTGGCAGTCATTGGTAAAGATTATGTCACTTTTAAATCAAAAAAAAAAGAGAGAGTCGCATTGTGGAATAGCAAATCAGAGTCTTTGCAGTTCAATGGAAAAATAAAAAGTTTGACAGAGCCACTGATCATGCAGACAAAGGTTGCTCTCGGCTCCTTTACACCCAATCAATTTCAACACAATCAACAGCATTCATCCCGAATAGCAACCAGCGAGGAGGGATCGAATGCAAGTTCCAGAGTTTCCGGTTGTCCCGTATTATCCATGAGAGAAAGCTTGAGGCCCATAGCAGCCGAAGCTAGAGTGAATATACAATTCAGCAGGCAAAGCACAAGGAAATCTCTAAACCACTATTATGCAGAGGTAAACTGGAGTCGTCATGGGATCAGAGCATGGGGGAATCTCGGCATATCAGGGTAGTACAAGGTCTCGCAACCACTCAAACATAGTATGTGTCAGTATCACACAGGTTTTTCAGAGGAGCTTAAATGTTGCTCCCAATCACTTGAATAAATCCGGCAGTAAGCTTTTTAACTTCTTGATCACTTGTTCAGGGGTATCATAAGTGGTCCACTTGTCACCGTTCTTGATCTGTAGGACAGCTGGGTATCTCATTCTGAAAGGTATGCTGGTCGCAATCAATTTGGATACAATTGGATGGAATTCTTGGTGTCTAGATCACACAGACTGAGGCAGATCTTGGGCAATTCTTATTTTGTGCCCTTCCCACTGCACCTCCTTGAGTTCTTTAATTTTGCTGAGAATGTGCTGTTTGTCCTGAAAGTTGAGATCTGAAAAATTAGAGGCCTCGGTGGTGTGTCTGGTGGAGAGGGAGGGTGCAGAGAGCAGTAGGCATGCTCTGTAATATATGTATTAGCACTAGGGACTGGCCTGTGATTTTAGTACAGAATTTCTGAACGAAAAAAATAGGGTTGCTGCTCTCCTCCTTCTCTGGCAAACCAATAATCAACAGGTTATTGCACCGGCTATGTCCTTCCAAGTCCTCAATCTTTTCCTCTAATTTCTTAATTCTGTGCCTGGTGCTGATATGATCTTTTTCTATTCTCTCCTGCCATTTTTTAATCAAGACGATCCGGGGCTCAGAGTCACCTACCCTGATTGTTAAAGAATCTACCAAGGAGCGTATTTGCTGGAGATCCACTGAAATGGAGGATATCATCTCCTGAATTGGTACCATAATATCAAGAAATCTCTCCTCAGTCAGAGCCACGTTGCTAGAAGGATTTTTGCTGACACCAGCAGTGTGTTTTTTGGGCCTTTTAGCAGATTTATCTTTCTCAGGCGTGGGTGGTGGAGACTGCCGTCGGGGCACCTTTCTCATGTAGACCTCCATCTGCAAGCCTCAAAATTCACTGCTAGGAAGTATTAGCTGCTTTTCTGAAAAGGTATGTTTGGTTTGGAAATTGTTTAAGTGGTAAAAACGGGAATTTAATGGGCGGGCTGGAGAGCGAGGTGGAAGGCAGTGTTCTTGTTTAGGCAGGCAACACGTGACCTTGTGAACAAACTTTTCATATGATAAAGGATACTGGGGGTCAAGTATAGACTATGCAAGACCTTAAATTGTATAAGCCACAAACAATCCTGCTTAATATAGGTATTAATTGATTCCCAAACAGTTTGCCATTGGTCATTGGACCATTTTAGATTTAAGTGGTTTTGCCAATAGACCGCAGCATTAGGGGCTTGGACAAAGTCATGGTGCAACAAGGTTTTATATATATTTTATATCACTTTCCTTTTCCCCACATACTGGACAATCTCTACAAATGGTGACTGATGGTCCTAATGCCCAAGGGAGTTCTTTAGGAATTGCCCGACACATTTATTGAGCCTCAAGAATTTAAAATAGAAGGTGGAGGGAACCTTGTACTGGGTGCTTATGTAGATAAAGGATACTAAGCTATTATCGATGATAAGGTCCTGCACTTTAAAATGTGACAGCAGGGGCCAAAAGGATGGCTGGACTGGTTTCCCTGCAATATGCAGGTTAGGGTTCCTGAACAGTGGTTGGTCCAATGATTTAATATTTGCTATTCTCAGTAGTTAACACAGTTGCTGATGAGCTTTCATACTCTATCCAACAGGTTTATTACGTAGCTCAGTTGGGAGTTTAGAGTATGGAAGGTACAATAATGAGGCTAAGACAATTTTGTATTTCTGAGTCATAGCTTGTTCCATGGTAAACCTTCTGAGAGTCGAATTGGTGGGAGTATCTGTCATTCCCCAATTAAAATATGAGGCACCATGTAGGACCAAGTAATATTTGAAAAAGTCAGGTACCTGCAGGCCACCTTGGTTATATGGGTGGGATAGTTTAGCATACTGTGTGGGCATGTGTGATTTTGTATTTTCTTGAAACTTGGCTTCCCAGCCAAATGCCCTTTGGGGTAACCCTTGCCTCAGTGTTTGTGCACAGAGGTTCTTTGTCTTTTAAATAGTTTTTTATTTTAATGGGTTCACCACAACATATCCAAGACACACTGTCTTAGGGTAGCTGGTCTATTCCACTGGAGTGTCAAACAGAGGAGGCATACTGATGAGTCCTGGTAGGACAAAACACGTGTCTATGTCTTCTGTTAGCACCCTTTGTAAACTGTGTGAGAGGCCTTTCGGCACCATGCAATTCTGCTTAAAGTTGGACCAGTATAACATTCTGTGGTGATTTGCATATGCAGCCCATGATGCTTTGCATTGTGTGGGCATGTGTGATTTTGTAGTTTAGCATATGAAGGAGGAACATAATGCAGTAAGTGTCAAGAACCACTTTTTTGGTAGGAAGATATTTAACATCCCCAAGATGTACATCATTTTGGGGAGGACACACGTCTTGATGATATCCACTCTCCCCCAGAGGGTTATAGGAAGGTGTTTCCATCTAACGAGGTCTTTTTACAATTGCTGGATCACTGGGTCTGAGCTGAGTTTCTTTAGTTGGTGGGTCTCTGTAGATATTTTGATGACCAGGTATGTTAGACATGAAATTTCCTATTTAAGACCTAGTTGAGGGTCAGGGGGTTTAGAATAGGGAGGGGTTAGAGGATAGACTATAGTTTTAGTTAAATTAAGTTTATATCCATAGAGTATACTGAAGTTAGAGATGACAGATAACTCTGCGGGAAGTGAGGTTCCCAGTTTGCTAAATGTAATAAGATATTGTCAGCAAAGGCCAACAATTTAAAAGGGAGTTTGTTAATTGTGATCCCTTTAATTGATGTGGACTGGTTAATCACTCTACTTAAGGGTTTGAAATAAAGGTTAAAGAGGTAGGGAGATAATGGGCAACCTTGTCATGTGCCTCGTGATATCGGAAAACCTTTAGATATTACATTGTTATACAGAATGTGGGTTGCTGGGATCTTATATAATATTTTAATCCTGTGGACAAAGTCTTCCAGGAAGAAATAGTACTCGAGTACTTGGAGAGAGGGGGCGGTGAGACCCGGTCAAAGGCTTTCTCTGCATCTAGGAAGACCAACACAGATGCCTTGTCTGCTTCCCCAGATGCAGAGATAAAATGGAAAAGTTTCCGAAAGTGTGCATTTCGGCTCCTGCTGGCCACGAAACCAGCTTGTTCAGGTCCTAGGAAGAAGTCCCAGACCAGGAACAACTGTACTGCTAGTATTTTAGCATATATTTTGTAATCATTGTTACTTAGGGAGATGGGACGATAGCTCTCCGGTCTGGTGGCATCTTTTCCAGGTTTAGGAAGTAGTACAATTCTTGCCTCAAAGAGGGATTTGTCAGATGGGGGATGAGAGTACTAGTAGTTATATAATTCGGTAAGCAGAGGGGTAAGAGTCTTTTTGTATGTTTTGTAAAATAAGGCCGTGAAGCCATCAGGGCTTGGGGCTTTATTCAAAGGCAGAGAGTCTATGGCCGAAACTACTTCAGCCTCTTGATTGGGACAAACAAGGACTGCACCTGAGATGCAGTAAGTGATGGGAGGTTCACCTCCTTCAGAAAACTGTCTTGGCCTATACTATCATTCTCACCTGGGGACAGGGCGCTGTAGCGGGAGAGATAAAACCTGGAGAAAATGTTGCACATTTTTTGGGGATTAGTAGTAGGAGATCAAAATCTGGGTCTCTCAAGGAAGGTATCCATCTTGAACTGGTCTATTGTTTAATTCTTAGTGCCAACAATTTACCCACCTTTTCACCCTGGCCTATATAGGTGGCTTTTAACTGGGCCGCTACCCTGTCCACTTGATTCATTAGGTGTGCTGAGGATTGGGTCCTTAGCTGTGCCAGTTTCTCTCGGACTGAATCTGGAGAAGAGCTGGGAAGGGAGCACTCCATTGAGAGGATTTGACAAAGCAAGTCGGTGATGTCAGCTTCATTTTTTTTCTGCCTAATAGTGGCCAGTCTAATAAGTTCACCCCCTCCATGTGGCCTTTAAACTGCCCCAGATAATGTCATTGGGGAAAGGAGTTGAGTTGTTTTGCTGGATCATAAAATCCATATAATTAAGTAACTGAGAGGCAGTATCATGATCTCTCAAAAGCTGATTATTTAAAGACCAAGTTCGTGAACATAATGATAGAGAGGGGATTTCCATTGTCAAAGTAATGGGCGAGTGGTCGGAGATCACTCTTGCAGAGACAGTGCTGTGTCACAACTAGGGTACCAGACCTTTGTTGACTAGAAAAAAGTAAATTCTTGAATAAACTTGATGGGGAACTGAAAAAAAGGAGTAGTTCTTGATTGTATAGTGGAGCAACCTCCAGGGATCAGTTAGGCCTAATTGGTCCATAAATTCAGTTAGTGCCCTTTGCCCTGGTGACAATCCTACTCTTGTACGGTAGGTACGATCTAGTTCATTGATTTGTACTAAGTTCCAGTCACCCCCTAAGATTATTGGCAGGTGACTGTAAGTGGCCAATTCCGAGGCTAGTGTGGTGAAAAAACTTGGAGTGCCCACATTTGGACCATATATTGACCCCAGTAAAAGCTCCCAGTTGCCTAAAAGACCATGTAGAAAAATAAATCTACCTGAGGTGTCCATCTTCGCTGTTAGTAAGGTAAAAATTATGGATTTAGAAATCAAAATAGCTATGCCTCTTTGATCAGTGCTATTCCTGGCCCCAAAAGCTTTCCGCACTCATGATTTGACCAGATGCATTACTTGGGACTCAGGCAAGTGGGTTTCTTGCAAAAACACTATCTGTGGATTTAGTTGGCTCAAATGTCTTAGCAACATGTATTTTTTCTTGTTGTCTTTGCAGCTGTTAACATTCCAAGATACACATGAAAGAGAATTAGTCATTCTCTCTGGACATATCTGGTGGTTCGTGACATGGATGCTGGATTGGAAGTGCATTGGAACCCTCTCCCCACCCCCCAACCCAAAACAGCTAGGAACATTTATATAAGAAGAAAAGCACACAAAAATATGAACTTATGTACAATTTTAACGTCTGTTAATCAGGCCTAATGCCAACTCCTAGACGCTCTACTGGTACGCTACGAGGTGGGGATAGCCCCCATACTCCACCCTGTTATGGTAAATAAAAGGGAAGAAAAAGGTTTTTGCATGTGAAGGCACAAACTAACTCCATATGAAGCAACCTTAGGGTTCCCCTTCAATAGACAGGTCCATTAATGTTGACTATCCCATAGATAAAGTGGAGGGGATCTTAAGGAATAACCTTGTTAGTCCTTTTTCTCTAGATAGAGATCCCCAAAACTAGGTTGGGCAAGCTGCTGCTAAATTATTTAAATATTTAACACTTGAGTATTGAAAATTAAAGGGTTCTGCTGTATTACCTCTAAAAGTATCAGGAGATTTTGTTAAAAGAGAAACAAAAGAAACCCGTTTTCTCGGGCCCTATCTGAGGGGTTTTGGTCAAAATAAAAAGTCTTGGTCTGTAACTTAAAGCCTGAAGCAGTGTCATAAGGCAAGTATTCATGCAGCTCTGTATAAATCTGCAGCTCTAGTCTCATCCCTCACTGCTCTTTGGCACTGATTGCTAGTGTAGCAATTAGAACAGACTACAAGTAAAAGTCGTTATAATTCAGTAAAAAAGATGTTATGTTATAACCATTAGTTTTCGCCAGTAGGTGGCACTCAATAACTACCTAAGTGCATTGAGCTTCTTACAAGCATGCATGTACAGACAAAGTTTAGAAAAGAAAAGGTCCTTCATCATAAGGTATAACTCGTATGTCCCTTCATTAGTTGCAGTCACAAAGAACAAAACAGTAACCCGCAATACCGCAGGGAGATTTACAAAGTCTAGTTGAGACATACTCTGTACATTAGGCACAGGTACAGTTTCCAAATATACCAATATCATTCTTCAATTCAGGATCACCTTGCATCTTGTCTGTGTAGCCGAATCAGGAGAAATCTTCATGTTTGGCACCCAAGTACTCCATCTGTGCTCCTCAGGTTTTGGTGGAAAAAAGGTTAGAGAAGAGCTTAGTTAACTCCCCTAGTGCTTGATCTGCCATTTTGAAATGTTGTTTTCCTGAATCAGATGTTACCTCGAGCCTGGATGGATATAACATTCGATGTTTAATCTATGCTGCCCAGAGTTTGTTCAAAATAGGTGATAAGCAGCCTTGGCTTGACGAACCTTTGCTGTCATATCTGGCACAATCCTAATCCATTTTCTGGCCCATTGGATGGAATCCAGGCTTCGGGACTTCTTAAGAATATGGTCTCTATCCATAAAGTTAAGGAGCTTGAAGATAAGTGGACAGGGGGGGTTACTCGGGTAAGTGTTTGGCCCTTAAAGCTCTGTGTGACCTTTCCACCATTTGGTGAAGGTCCTACCAACTAGGCACAAAATATCTGCTCAAATTCCAGAGTATTTAGCCCCTCTTCTCCTTCTGGTAAACCTAGCATCACAAAATTGTTGCGCCAGTTCCTCCCTTCAAGGTCATTGACCTATGCTTTCGAGGTAGTGAGGGACTGGCGAAGATTAATTATTTCTGGCTCCATCCTGGTGTTACGATCTTTCATGGAAGAGATACAGACTTTAGCATCTGAGACTCGAGTGGCTAGTGCTATCAAGGTAGGCTTTATTTCAGTCATTTGTTCTACCAGTAGCAGGACCACAGATTTAATTTCTGTAAGGCTGGATGCTATCTGGCCCTGTTTACTGTCTTCTTGGGCCTCTGCAGTGGGCTGTAGAGAAGAGGTACTCTGGCTAGGGCGCTTGGCCTCCATGCCTGCCAATTGCTCTTCTTCCCCATCAGACATAGGTGGCTGTGACTGCATATTGTCTATTTCCCAAAAATTTTATGCACTGCAGCAATCCTGGATTCTTCTTCCATCAGTAAGAGGCAATATTGTATATTAGACCAGCTGAGAAAGGTAGTTTTATTACTTTTTAAGGGTTGAGTCGGAGAGTTAAATTAAAGTACTGCTATCACTTCACCCGTGTCAACATCCAGTTAGGCCAACTATCTACCTGCTTCCAAAAGTACATAAAGAAAAAGAAGCCCTTCCAGGAAGACCAGTAGTGAGCAGTTTAAATTCAGTCACAGAACCCCTGTCTAAATTCATGGATTTTTTCCTCCACTCCATCACACAACAAGGTAGATCCCACATACCGTAGCAGATACAAAAGATGTTCTGAACCTCCTAAAGAATGTCCACAAGGAGAACGTATCATTCTAGTCACATGTGATGTGGAAAATCTACACAATTATATTCCACACACAGCAGGCTTAAAAGCTATTCAGAATCATCCTTCACTTTGGCACCTGTACGGTGTGTCTTGGGAAAATCAATATTACTTCCCAGTCAGACTTATGTTTGGATTCAGGAGAAGCCGCAAGTTGTTCAATCATTTTGCTGAAGCCCTTTGTTGGGCCTTACTCCGCATATACTATAGATCAGCCATGCTCCATTTCCGGGATGATTTCCTCTAACAGAAACATAGAAACATTGAAACATAGACTTTTACAGCAGATAAGGACCGCTTGGCCCACCCAGTCTGCCCATTTTCCTACCTATTGGTTAAGCTGCAGATCCTAGTTAATCAACAGCCTACTTCTTTCTACCCACACCAGAATTGCCTTATGTCTGTCCCATGCATTCTTGAATTCCCCCACTGTTTCTGACCCCACAACCTCCTCAAGAACGTCTTTCCAAGTGTCCACCACCCTCCCCATGAAAAAATACTTCCTCACATTGCCCTTGAGCCGTCCCCCCTCTAGCTTCAAATTGTACCCCCTAGTTCTTGCACATCTCTTTTTCTGAAAGATGCTACCCTCCTGGACTTTGTTGATTCCTTTGAGGTACTTGAAAGTTTTATCATGTCCCCCTCTCCCTCCCTTCCTTGAAGGTATAGATATTTAGCTCCTTTAGCTGCTCTTCCTATGGCTTCTGGTGCAGACCCTGCACCATTTTAGTTGTCCTTCTCTGGATTGCCTCTATCCTGTCTATGTTCTTGTGGAGATGGGGTCTCCAGAACTGCATGCAGAACTCCAGATAGGGTCTCACCAACTGTCTGTACAGAGGGATAACAACTTCCTGTTTTCTACTGACATACATATTTAGTATTTGCTGTATTGGTCCTTGTAAGAACAGATCCAGAAGCAGATGATTTGATACCTTTAACTGGACTAACATACAGTAGATGTAACAAAAAGAACAAAGTGCTTTAGCTTTTGGACCAACAAGTCCAAGAAAGGACCCCGAATGGATTGATTTTTTACTGATTCCACTGGAAAATCAGGGGCCCCCCCATGGTACCTCATTTGGGAAACCACATGGAAAAGAGCTGTGCCATGAGTCAGGTTTGTCAAAATCTTGAAGAAACTTTAATTAATGAGAGACAGCCAAACCAAGGTGCCAGAACAGCCTTTGATTCTCCACATTCATCCCCCTTCACTCCTTGTCAATACAGGAGAAGAACTGGGCCCACATTTTCTAACTTATTTAAAAACAATAGATTGACCCAAGCACCTCGACGTAATGTGGTACATCTTAGATATGGGGGGCTATAGGATCACCCAGACAGGGCATATGTGGCAGGCAAGCCTCCAGGCCTCAGACATTTATGCCGTCATCAACATTAGAGGGGAGGACACTTTCGATATTAGTTTCAAAACTTTCAAAGGTTTGGACAGATTCTGGAGAAAATATGAGTCCTATGAAACTCTGCCTTTATGGACCCCTTTTTGAGCAATTCCAATAACTAAACCCCTTATAAGACTTTAAATACAGTGTTTTGAAATTAAGGTGTAAATGTAAGGGGCATACATTTGTGGCTAGAAGATAAATGCAGGGAATTGGGTCCCCCAGATGCAATAATTGATTCAGAGGGTATTTGGATGGGTGGCTGGCATTTCAAAGTAAAACTGAATATAATTGGTAACGAAGTAACACACATCTCTAACAGTTTGTTTCCCTGGGAAAGATAGGAATGTGTGCTTCTATTCTGGCCAGAGAAAAGCCTGCTACAAATGTGGCAGTAGGAGATATCTGAGCAGTGCTTGCGATAAGGTTAAATGTGCTTTATGTGGGGATTTCAACCATGATAGTGCTGTCAGTAGAAATGTGTTTAAATGTAATCTCTGTGACGAACAAGGGCACGTTTACCATCAGTGCCCATGGGCAGGCCAAAATAGGCAAGGAGGTCTAAATCAGGAGAACCTGGTAACCCAGGCCCAAGAGAGATACAGGCCTCAGCATGATGATAACAGGGAACAATCAGGTGCCAGGACAGAACTCTCAGGACAGACACAAGATGCTACCTCTGCCACTGCACCTACTGGAGAGGACAGGCAAGTCTACACTCCGGCAGAACCCCCGTACTTCTATGGCAGATCAGGGATCAAGTGTTGTCGCATCCCCCAATTGACAGATTTCCAAATCCCTCATCCAAAAGGGTAACCAGGTCAACCAACAAACAAAAAGACTCCTCTACCCTGGTTACTTTGCAAAACTCCTTTCATGTTCTACAAGAAGTGGATGGAGGGTAGGAATCTGATGTGTCGTCTAGGTCAGGGATAGTTTCTGAAATGGAGTGTGACAATGAAGCTGAAGTAGAGGTTATGGAAACAAAGAAAAAGAAGGATAGAAAGAGAATAAAGATAAACATTAAAACATTACAAAATGTCTTTCTTACATGTAGCCTCTTTAAATACCTGCAGCATAAAAAACTATAAAAAAAAGACAGGCATGCCTGAATTACTGTAGGGATTTAACAGCAGACAGTTTCTTTTCACAAGAGACCAGGTTCAGTTCCCTTCAGCATATAGCTCAAGCCAAGAAAAACTGGATGCAGGGACCTTCTTTTTGGTCATCTAGCCCAGAGGCCGCAGACAGGTTAGGCATACTCTTTTTTTTCATCCATATCTACAAGTTCAAGGATTGGTAGATATATTACCAGGAAGGGTTCTCTTATTGGACTGTGTTCATAAAGGATTTACACTTCGTCTGATAAATACCTATGTGGCCCAAAGTAAAACATCCAGAATTGACTTATTTAATTTAATTAAGCCGTATTTGTTCACTACAAGGCAGTTCATTTGGGGTGGTGATATGAATTGTAGCTTGGATATTAAATTTAAAGATAATGTTAAAAAAAAACATGGTGTGATACACACGCCCTTTGCAATACAGTAATGGTTGCAAACCTGAAAGAGGCATACGGAGTCTTATACAAGGAAGCAGGCACCACTTAAATGAAGGAGTACATTCACTACATGCATCAATTACCTTTTTTTGTCAGAATTCTTAGTTCCACATGGTTTCAAACTGTTATATTGTGATTTTTCTCATCATATGCTTCTATCTTGCACGATTAACTTAAGTCATGTACCCCCTAAATTCCCTGGAATAACGAGGAGATGGAAGTTAAATTCCTCCTTGCTGGAACAGCTTGAAATTAAAAATAAGTTGCTACATCTCTATCAGTGTTGAAAATCAGTTGCTGAAACGTATGGGACATGGACGGATTGGTGGACAGACACAAAATTAGAAATCAAAGAATTTTTTTTCAAGTAAGGGAGAAACAAAAGCGATCAAAATTATTTAAGTTATTCAACTTATAGAAATTAGTTTTATAAGCTGATGTCATTACCAAATGCATCTGATACAAGGATTATTATACAAATCGATAACATTAAATCTAACATGAGACAATACGAATATGACAGGGCCGCATCCCTACAGGCTGAAATGAAATATGGTACAGAAAAGAAACCATATTCAGATCTGTTTGCAGCCTGCAAACAGAAGTTGGAGAAAACATTAATGGACAGGCTATATGATGAATCAGGAGTACTGAAAAATTCTGAGGGTCAGATGTTAGACATCATTCAGTAAGCCTGGACTAACTCTTTTGGTTCCTCACATACGCCATTAACTTTATGGACTGAGGTAGCGAATCTCCCCAAAGCCTGTCTGCAGACTTAATAGTAGAATTAGAAGGTGCAATAACAACAGAGGAGATTTTGGTAGCTATTTACCTGCTGAAACTTGGGGTCTCTCTGGGAAAAGACGGACTTACAAATTAAATTTATAAAACTTTTAAATCAGATTTAAGTGAAATTTTAACACGAGTATAATGAGATATTACCCAAAGGGGTTTCTCCACAAAATTTTGCAGTGGTAATGATAATATTCTTACATAAAAAAGGGAATAAACATGTTTTGGATGACTGGAGGCCCATCAGTCTCCTTAACACAGACTATAAAATTCTTTTTTTTTTATCATTGAAGATTTTTATTAATTTTTTACGTTGTTAATTCCAGAATAGAAATACAGTATACAAGCATATAATAAGAAAACAGAGCAGCCAATCAACTCGTGGTAGGTCAACATAGACCCATACAAGAGATAGCATGCAAGGTACTACACATATTATCAGGTACTCACTACATGAAAGTTATGACAGATAATTTATATGTAGAGAAAGTATTTTAGTTACATAAAAACATAGAAACATAGAATTTGACAGCAGATAAGGACTGCTTGGCCCACCTAGTCTGCCCATTTCCTTACCTAACAGATAAGCTGCAGATCCTAGTTAACCAAAAGCCTACTTCCTCCTACCCCACACTGGAATTGCCTTATGTCTGTCCCATGCATTCTTGAATTCCCCCACTGTTTTTGACTCTACAACCTCCTCAGGAAGGCTGTTCCATATATCCACAACCCTCTCTGTGAAGAAATACTTCCTCACATTACCTCTGAACTGTCCCCCTTCTATCTTCAAATTGTGCCCCCTTGTTTTTGCACATCTCTTTTTCTGAAAGATGCTACCCTCTTGGACTTTATTGATTCCCTTGAGGTATTTGAAAGTTTCTATCATGTCCCCCCTCTCCCTCCTTTCCTCGAGGCTATACATCTTTAGTTCCTTCAGTCTTTCTTCATATGTCTTCTGATGCAGACCCTGCATCATTTTGGTTGCCCTCCTCTGGACAGCCTCCACCCTGTCTATGTCTTTGCAGAGATGGGGTCTCCAGAACTGTACACAGCACTCCAGATGTGGTCTTACCAACTTTATGTACAGAGGGCCAACAACTTCCTGTTTTCCACTGGTGATGCCTCTCCTTATGCATCCCAGTATCCCTCCAGCCCTCCTTACTGCCTTCTCACATTGCTGGCCCACCTTTAGGTCGTCTGATGTGACTACCCCCAGGTCCCTTTCCATTTTTGTTGTTATCAGTATCTCCCCCATTGTGTACTCTTCCCTTGGATTTTGTTTCCCAGGTGCATTACTTTCCACTTCTTTGCTTTGAATCTAAGCTGCCATACATTTGACCATTCCTCCAACCTTGCCAAGTCCCTTCTCATCCTTTCCACCCCACCTTGCGTATCAACCCTGTTGCAGATCTCTGTGTCAGCTGCAAAGAGACATACTTTCCCTTCCAGTCCCTCTGCAATGTCACTTATAAAGACATTAGAAAGGACCAGCTCCAGTACTGAACCCTGCGGTACCCCACTAGTAACCCTCCTTTCATCACTGTGGACTCCATTTACTATTACCTGCTGTGTCCTGTTGTCCAGCCAGTGTTTTACCCAGGCTACCACCCTGGGACCCACTCCCAGGCTGGCTAATTTGTTTATTAATCTTTTGTTTGGGACTGCGTCAAATGCCTTACTAAAGTCTAGGTAGACCATGTCCACAGCCCCTCCCTGGTCTACTACTTTGGTCACCCAGTCAATGAAATCAATTAGATTTGTCTGACATGACCTTCCCACTGTGAATCCATGCTGCCTTGGGTCCTGTGCCCCACTGGCCTCTAGGTACTCAACAGTTCTTTCCTTCAGAAGTGATTCCATCATTTTCTCTACCACTGAGGTCAAACTGACAGGTCTGTAGTTTCCTGCCTCTGTCTTGCTCCCACTTTTGTGGAGGGGAACCACATCTGCCCTCCTCCAGTCCTCAGGTACCACACCATCCTCCCATGATTTATTAAAAAGGGTGGTCAGTGATGTTACTAGTTCTTCCCTTAGTTCTTTTAGAATTCTGGGGTGAATCCCATCAGGTCCCATTGTTTTAACCACCTTCAGTTTTAAGAGTTCTTTCAGAACCCTTTCTTCTGTGAAAGGGCTAATATCAACCCCCCTATCCAGAGTGCTTCTATTGACCAGATTAGGTATTTCTCCTGCTTTTCCATTGTGAATACTGAGTAGAAGTATTCGTTCGGTATCCCTGCTTTTTCACTGTCGCTCTCTGCCCAACCATCTTCCTCTTTGTTCAGCCTCAGTATTCCTGCCTTAGTCTTTCTTTGCACCCTAATGTACCTGTAACCCCTGTGCAAATGGGGGTTCCCAAAAAGTCATCCAGGAGCTTACTTGAATGCTCCAAGCCTGAATGGTGTTTGGCATTTAAGCCGTTTCCATGTGAGTGCTTTTAGAGCCTCTGGTACTGTCTCTTTAAGAGCTGTCTGCTTGCAGACATAATTAGTTTGTATGGAGGGACTGTGTGTTTCCCTGCTTGAGTCCCACTCGAGCTGCTGCCGAATCGCTCCATTTCTGTTGTTGCTAAGTGGACAGAGTGAGCACTTTTCAAAGATGTAACTGTTTGCCAGAAATCATCTAGAGTAATAATGAAAATACAGTTTGTCTAACCTGCTTTTCTTTGCAGTCTGAACTGTTTTGCCTAGCCCTCCATTCTGGTTTTGAACTGCTGAACTGGACCAATCAGTGTAGGGGGACCTTTAAAATGGAGTCTGCTGCTGGCAAATCAGAACTTGGACTCTCATTGTGTAGCCAGCCACCTATGTACTGTATGGCCAGTGACTCTGGGAAATGTAGTTTTGACCTTGGCGCCTTTTTCCACCAACAGAGGGAGAGTACTGTGAGTGACAGCCGGACCAACCAACAGAATAGTGTGGAGCTAAAGGAAATGCACTGCTCTGGGACTGGAGAGAGTAGATCAGTCTTGGCAGTGAAGAGACGAGGAGCTCTGTGCTTCTGCGGTGTATAGTTTTGCGTGGGAAGCACGTGTCAGGCCCTGGGTTTCGGTCTGCAGCCTGTGCAAGTACTCGTTCGGACTGAATCCGACCTGTGAGGAGAATCAAGGAGATCTGAAGAGCAGAAACCAGGCTCACCCCGTAGAAGACTGGAGAAATTGTTGAATCACGCTCGGTCTGTCAGGAACTGAATCTGCTTGGTGTTCTCCTGGGTATCGTGCAGTAATTGCGGTCGGGATCGAGAAGCAGCCTGCCTGGTATAGTACTTTCCTTTTACATATAAATATGTGTAGTGCTTATGGGGAATCACCTTTCAAATCCCCTGTACAGTGAATTGAGTGCATGAAGCTGGAAGTAAACCCCAGATTGATTCGGACTACATCCGATTGTTGTAAACTGCAGTGGGGTCCAGTCACAAGGAACTTTTCCACAGGTTCTGCTCCTCCTGGCAATCCAAGACAATCTGCCTTCCATCCAGTTCCCAGCATTGATTCTATGAGTACAAAGCAGGGTAGCTCCCTGCCATCTGTTTATCGAATTGCAAGTGTGTCATCTAATTGTTATTTTTTCATTTCTTCATGAACTGAGCCGTCCAGATCCGGATTACAATTGGGTGTTGTGCAAGTGTTTTTTCCATCACAGGGCCCCAACCAGCTGCACCGATCCTGGCTAGCTTCCCCCCATCCTGGGTACCCAGTGAAAGTGACAATTTGGGACTCTGAATATGCGCACAGTACAGTGATTATTAATGTGTTTAACCTAATTAACCTGACTTCCCCCTTCCTTGTTACAGCTCCTTAAATAAATCAGATCTGTTCATTTCAGCAAAGTTACACTGACTGAGGTATTCGTTTATGTTAAAGTATTGTACTGTGGCTTTTGCACTGTATCATCTTGTTTTACAGGTGGTCCCCAGAGTCTAGTTGACAGAGCCAGTCCTGGGGGTAAGTGTACATTGTGAAGATATTCCTGATGCATTGTGTGGGCCACTAGTGGGAAGAAAGGGGGGTTACAGTGTTCTACAGGGCTGTGACCAAGTTAGTTTAACTATTGCAAACCCTGACCTCTGGGTGGAGGCACCCGCCATTGGACCTAGGCCCCTCAACCTGTTAGTAGTTAGGCAGGCAGGGGTAGTAGCCCTTGGGATAACGCCACCTGGGGGTTACATACCTATAAAAGGTTTTATCCTCCTTCTTAACCAAGTTGGCTATCTTTTCCTTGGTTTGGGCCTTTGCTATTCTGACTGCCTTACCTGCTTTCTTTTGCTTTAACTGGTACAGTTCTCTGTCCTGCTCCTTCTGTGTTTTGTTATACTTCCCGAATGCTATCTTTTTTTCCCTTAGCATCCCCACCACTTCTTTTGAGAACCATAGTGGTTTTTTCTTTCATTTTGATTTGTTTATTTGCTTCACACAAAGGCTTGTTGCCTCTGTGATGGCGGTTTTGATGTTTCCCCATTGTTGCTCCACCCCACCTTCTTGCCTGTTTGCTAGTGCTTTTCTGAGGCACTCTCCCATTTTGACAAAATCAGCCCTCCTGAAGTCCAATACCTTCACTTTTGTGTGGCTTGACTCTACAGCTAAGTTTATCGTGAACCACACTGTTTGGTGGTCACTTGTTCCCAGATGGCTACCCACTTCAAGATCAGAGATCCTCTCTTCATCCCTATTTGAGAGTACCAGGTCTAAGACTGCTGTCTCCCAAGTGGGTTCCAAAACAAGCTGTCTGAGGCATGCCCCCTGTGGGGCATCGAGAATGGCCCTGCTCTTGGATGTGGCTGCAGCAAAGGTGCTCCAGTCAACATCTGGCATATTCAGATCCCCCATCAGCAATATCTCCCCTTTCTCTGCCATCCCAAGAATGCCTTCTATCACTTCCTTGTCCATTTCCTCCCCCTGAGATGGGGGTCTGTATACAACCCCTGTGCAGATTGTGGATCCATTTCCAGTCTCCAGGGTGACCCACAGTGCCTCCTCTCCTCCCTGTTTACCCTTTGGTTCCGTTGCTTTGATCCCTTCCCTTACATAGAGAGCTACTCCTCCTCCTCCTCTTCTTCCTTCCCTGTCCCTCCTGAAGACTGTGTACCCTGGTATGTTGACATCCCAGTCATGGTTCTCTGTGTACAATGTTTCTGTGACTGCCACAATATCCAGGCATCCCTCTTCCATCAAGGCCACCATTTCAGGGAGCTTTTTAGCTAGACTATGGGCAGTAGTACTCATTACCCTCCATTTTTTATGGCTTTATTTCTTTTTGCCCCATCCCTGTCCCTACTGCCTTTGCCCTTTTCTCCATTCACCCCTGCCCTTCTCCTTATCAACTGCTCTATCATGGTGTTTACCTCACTAATTACCCTGATTTTTGTGGGGGGGACTAGGATTTCCCTTCTCTTCAGTGCCTCCTCCCTTGGCTAGTTTAAATGCTTGCCATTGAAGCATTTAAACCTATCACCTAGGATCCTGGTTCCCCTCCAAGATAGATGCAGACCATCATGCCTGTATAGTCCTGCATCCCTCCAGGTGGAGCCCCAGTCCCCAATGAAGCCAAATCCCTGAGCTCTGCACCAGCTTTTCAACCAGTCATTGAATCCCATGGTGCAGAGTACCCTAGCCACATCCATGCCATAGACAGGTAGCACTTCCGAGAAAGTTACCATGTGTGCTACTTGTCTAAGGCCCTTCCCCAACTCCACAAACTCCTGTTGCACTGCTCTGATCCCATTCTCAGCCAGGTCATTCATCCCTAGGTGGATAATGACATCCAGCTCCCTCCCCCTTGCCACTGTTCCCACGATCCTGAGGATTCATTTCCTGTCCCTCCCAGACTTGGTGCTGAGCAGGCACCTTACCTCCCTTTCCCCTCCCTCCCCCAGTTCTACCCCCCTTAACAACTGAGTCCCCCACCAGGAGTCATTTCCTTCACCTCTGGGGTCCTGGGCCACCCTTCTGTGGGTCTCCACTGTGGAGGTTACCAGCATCCTTCTTGGTCTCCACTGCAGGTGCCTCCATAGAGGAACCATGCTTTGCCAGACTGGTGAATGAATTGTGGAGAGACACAACTGGAGGGATGTGCCTCTGTTCCACTACCCTCACCCTCCCTGAGCCCACTGTGGTCCAACCACTCCTCTTTCTTGGCAACCTCTGAGGTAGTGGTGGTGGCCTGGGTGGTCCCTGGGTGGGGGAAGCAGGTTTCCCGAATCCTTGCCAGGTCAGCATGGAGATGAACAACCTCCTCCCTCAGACCAGAGAGGTACCTGCAAATACGGCAGCAATGTGGTTTCCAGAATGTCTCCCAGAAGACTGCTGCTCCACAGCCAGTGCATTGCACCACTCCCCACAAGTCTGTGACCTTTCCTGTCAGAGATGCTTTTTTGTTTTTTGTTCTTGTTTTAGTGTGTCCAAGCTTGTGAGTGTCTCTACCCCCATTCAGTGTGCTGTGCCTTTAAGGATATGAACAGGTGCTAGTTAGCAGTTTTGGGGAAGTGATGTCAGAGCCCCTGCAATAAAGGAAGTTATGCGCTTGGGGCAGGTGGAGTGAGGGAAGGGTGGGTGGGAGTAAACCTATGCCATCCAGAAACAATCACCTACAACTCTTACCTTCCACCCCAGGGAGTGCCCTCCTTCCTTTCAGACACCTATTTCACAAAGGCTAAGTAACAGGTCTAGTCACAACTGACTGAAAATATAGTTAGCAGGTTTGCACCTTCCAATTGGTAATCATAACCACCAACCAGAAATAGACAGGACCCTCACAGGAGGGTTGCCAGGAAGGGGTAGGGCTTTGCAAAGGGGGGAATCGAGATACTCTCCACATTTAAGGAGATACTGGGTTACTTGGTTCTGGTGTTAACAGGACAGCTGTTCTATTGTGGCTAGCTATGCCAGAGCCGCGTGCCAAACCGAAAGGGGAGGAAAAGTTGTCTGCCTCCAGTACATAAGAAGCAAGAGCCTGGCCTCTAACAGGGCAAGCATCAACCAGTCTTGATGTGCCTTAGGCAAGAAGTTAGTGTGGAGGTGTCCCCAAGAACCAACCTGGGGTCAGAGAATGACAGTGAGTGACCTAACACTCTGTTTCACTGGGACACCATAGATTATCAAGATAATAAAATTTATTCACACAAAAAAATCAAATAGCAATGAAATGGGGCGATGTATATAGCTCTGATAGCTATATCAGAAGCTCTTTTAAGCCTTATCCATCTAAGGGTCCTTTTTTAGGGAAAAAATAACAAGTGCGACTAGACCAGGAGAACTCACAACCCAACACATCAGAGACGCCTCACACAGAGGAACAGATCCCACAAGAGGTACCCAGGAGATATGATTTAAGAGACAAAACAGGAATAAAAGAAGCAGATGGAGGGCAAATAGGATGAGGCACAGGAGGAATGTACAGAGGACATCAGGAGAAGTAGTGGTTTTTAACTTAAGTAAAAGAACTTTATCTCAAATGGAGACACATTCTCTCTTTGGGACTTTCATTTTCTATCTCTTATACACTGAATAGGTTTCAATTAGAAGTGGACTTACAAACAGTTTTTCAGAAATATTAGACTTAAAGCACAGTTTGCTTTTACTGAATCTCAAAACCCAGAAAGAACTAATTTAAAGTTGGCCATGGGGGTAAGATCTACCTATATGCCACTGATACACAGGCAATAATCATGCTGTTGAAACATACATTAGTTTGGTCCATATAGACATTAACTCCATGCTTACTACACATGATGGCAATATCAGCTCTTTTAGAAAGAATTTAAGTAAGAAACAAGAAGAGTGTCTTGATAACCTACAAAAAGACACAGAATTGATTATTAAACCAGCTGATAAGGGCAGAGCTATTGTCCTTATGGACATTTTTCAATACAGAAATATGTGTTTGAGACTTTTGGAAGTAGAAGAAAATTATAAACTACTAGAAGAGGACCCCATCAAAGATATCCAGCAAAACATTGCAGAAAGATTGGAAGAATATGAAGCCCTAGGTTGGGTACAATAATGGGAGAAAGAGCTTCTGATCAACAAACATCCTAGATTGCCGGTATTTTACACCTTACCAAAAACTGATAAAGATTCGGTGAATCCTTCAGGCAGACCGATTGTATCTGGAATCGGATCTGTGTTAGAACCCATTTCAAAATATGTGGATTTCCACATTCAAGATTTAGTTAAAAATACACAGACATACATTAAGGACACTGCACACATCCTTAGACTCATTAAGGAGCTAAACGAAACTACATTTTTTGACTCCAATATATATTTGGTCACCACTGATGTGAGGGATCTGTATACCTCCATTACCCATACACTAGGGGGTACAGGCCCTGGGTGTTCTCTTGAACGCTAGCCCTCAAGGATGCAGGCCGTGTACTAGTTTGATAATGGAATTGGTGCGTTTTGTTTTGGACCACAACTATTTTCAATTTGAAAACAACTTTTATGGCCAACTAAAAGGAACAGCGATGGGAAGCACAATGGCACTGGGATATGCTAATTCGTATATGTTCCAATTTGAGACTTGGGGCCAGATATTCAAAACTTTGCCCCAGGCTAAATTAGCACTGCCCAGCAGGCAAACTTAGCCTGAAGCACAAAGCAAGTCATATTCAAAAGGAATAGCCCAGGGCAAATAGCTTCTGAATATAGCATGGGAATGAGGCCAGGCAAACTGGGCTGGGAGTACAGGGCAAACTTAGCCCTGGAATAAGACAGCTCTGGATATGGCAACCAGGAAGTGCAAACCACAACAGCAACACAGTGCACAGCGATGTGAAGGTAGGTAAAGGTGAACTATGTGGCCAATGTATGTGCCAGCAAATGCGTGGACCCAGTACAGCTGCAGGCAGCAGCGTATGTGAAAGTACAGTGTGCAAAACTGTAAAATATTCCCCCAAACTGTTTGCACAGCGCTAACACGTTTTCGCGGGTTTAGTGCAGGGCTAAACCGTTAGCCCAGTGCAAACACGTTTGCCCAGCGCTAAACTTTACCATATTCAAAAGTGACATGCAAATGAGCCTACTTAGGTAATCTCTGGGCAAACATCCAAATTAGCATCTCATTATGCCCCGATTTATATGTAGTTTGCACCGGGCTAACGGTTTAGCCCTGCGCTAAACCCACGCAAACGTGTTAGCACTGTGCAAACAGTTTGGGGAATATTATACAGTTTTGAACACTGTACTTTCACATGCGCTGCTGCATGCAGCTGTACTGGGACAACATGGCATAGGCACAGGTGGTGGTGGTGCTGCATGCAACTGTCACACTGTATGTCATGCTACAGTGCACAGCAACCACTACAGTAGCAAGGGGGCCAGTAGTGTGTGGACACAACAATGCCTATGGTGTGTTGGGCAGTGATGATCACTGCACTATACACAGTGAGAGGCCCAACCTGTAGGTGTTTAGTGACAGTGGACATTACTGTTACGCTGTTTTGTGACCCACAGATGTTGCACCTCTGGCATGGGATGCTCACAGTAACATATACATGTCCGGCTTTGTGTGCTGTGGCAGTTGTACAGCTGTGCGGTATGTGGCCAGGGGGGGCATATATTATCAGAAAGGCACACTGGTGTTGGGGTGTTCCCAATACTGGCCCATGTGCACTGCATGACATGTCCCAGCCTTGTGGCCACACCTGGTGTGTGTCACAGCCTGGCCACCCATACACACTCCCCTCAACATCCTCCATGCCCACAGTGCTGCATGTGTGTGCTGGCATCTGTTGGCGTCCACAGAAGAGTGGTCCACAGGTGTGTGCTGTATGGCCACACTGCCATGCTGTCCGCTGGTGGCAGGGTCACCACTTACTGCCTGGCATGGCTGGGACTGGTGGCAGTTGATGGCATCATTGTGATGCCATCAGTTAGCAGCATGTTTCCTCTATGTTTGGTTTTGTCTATGTGTCACATTTATTTGTTAGGGTTGTACAAAGCTGCGCAAAAGCCGCGCAAACACCTTGCAAAGCTGATTGCCCAGGGTTAAGACAAGCTTTTCCTGGGCGGTAGTGTGCACTAAGTGTCATGCTAAGTCAAGCAAAACCACATAGTGTGGCGCTAGTCACTGAATATAGCATTGTGCCTGTATTCATGTCAGTTTGCCCCTTGCATACATTATGATTTTGCCCGGCGCTACTGCAGTTTGCCCGCGCTATTTGGCCTTTTGAATATAGCAGACCCACGCTAATCCCACGCTAAACCTGTGCAAACGTTTTTTGCCCAGCGCAAAGTTTTGAATATCTGGCCCTAGATTTATTTTAAATCCTGAAAATAACATCTTTCATGATAATATCATTTTTTGGAGACGTTATATTGGCAATATACTTATGTTGTGGAAAGGGGAGTAGAATAGGTTAAAAGAATTTTTGGAGAATTTAAATACCTATGATCAAAATTTCAATTTTACTGCTGATTACAGTCAGGACCAAATTCATTTTTTAGACATTACTATCTTTAAAAATGAAGGAAAATAGGACACTACACTTTATAGAAAGGCCAGAGACCGAAACACCATTTTACACAACAAAAGTTTTCACCATAATCATTTAGAGGGCAGCATTCCATATTCTCAGCTTCTCAGAATGAAATGCAATTGTAGTCTTACACAAGATTTCACAATAGAAGAAGACGCTACCATTGATAGATTTAAACAAAGGGGTCATGGTTCTGTTTTACTATCTAGAATCAAGAATGAGGTCTCCAAAATTGATAGAATGACTCTGATAGAAGAGAAAGAAATTGATTCATGAATGAAAAACAAAGGGAATATCTCTTTTAGCACAATTCATTGTGTGGAAATGCCCAAACTAAAACGTATTATTCTCAATCATTGGAATATACTGCAGGAATATCCTTTAACTGTTTCTATCTTCACAAAGAAACCATTTATTGTCTCTAAAAAAGCTCCCAATATTAGGGATAAACTGGTTAAAGCAGTACACCCCATATAGGATTTTAAAAACAAGGGGCAATTATTATTGGGACCGCTAAAAGAAGGGATGTTCCCTTGTAACAGATGTGTTGCATGTGGCAACATGTCAAAAAAGGAATCTTTTAGGCATCCATAGACGAGTAAAGAATGTAAAATCAAACATCATATTGATTGTTAACTCCAAGGGAGTTATTTACGTATTACAATGTCCCTGTGACCATCTATATGTTGGCCAAACTGCTAGGGAACTAAAGAAAAGAATTTTGGAACACAAAAGTCGCATTAGATCAAAAGACAAAAATTCATCAGTAGCCAGGCATGTAACAGATAGGGGACACACAGTGGTGCAGCTCCATTTCTGGGGACTGGAATTGGTGTCATGTCCCATACGCGGTGGTAAATTTCAAAAATACTTAAACAGTAGAGAAACCTGGTGGATCTATGAACTGAATACATTTCAGACACCATGGGGACTTAATGAAGAGATTAATTGGCAGTCATGTTGGTAATTGAAATACTTTTTATTCATATGTATTTCCAACAATTCGTCCTTCCTCTCTTTCCTTCAATTATTGATAGAAGTATATTTGTTTTGATTGGCTTTTGTTAGCTAGTTTTAAACATGCTAAGGAGATGTCCCATATTCTGCATAAGGCTCACATAAAACAGTAACTAAATATATAAAACCATGTATACATGAGTATTAAGGGAACTATGATAATTTATTTTGATGTCCATCCCTTTACCCACGTGGAAATACGGTTACTAGGCTGCCCTAGCTGCCCGGTGATGACGTCATGCAAGTCCACTGGCGTTAACCGGTGCTTTTCCACGTGGGTATAAGAGGTTTAGTTTGAAACAGCCTCTTGCTGCCACACTCTGGAGAAAAGCTTCAAGCGGGAGACACAGTATATCTGGTAGGCTTCTTATGCTACGTTACAGAAAATAAGATAACACAAAATTACTTTAAGCTTTTGAGGGTTAAATGTTAATGGCAGGATTACTGCTTTTTCTTTCAGAGCTTTGAAGCTCAATGGGGATTATCTAATCTTAGACAGGTATGCTGAAGCTTTCAATTTTGGAATACCGGAAGGGTTATGTTGATTCTTTTATATTGGAGGCTCTAACGTGGTTAAGTAGGTGAACTTTTGATCTTCTTTTTGTTTTCATAGTAATGAAATTACAACATATTTGGAAGGATTATATCATTTTGAGTCCTTTATAAAGGTAGCACGTCTTTTGTGTCCCTTAGCGTTTATAGTGAGTCAATTCACATAATAGGGTTATTATGTTTGTTTATATGATTTCTTTTCACACATTCCAGATGGTTGTGGAAATTGTTACATAGACAATGTCGGCAGATAAGGGCCTATGGCCCACCCAGTCTGCCCATTTAAGTTTGTAAGTTCAGTTTATGTTTTCCAGGAAGTCTGTTGCCCCTTACCCCTGATCTCCACAATTCCTTTATGTCTATCCCATGCATTGTTGTGGCAGTAAAGAAATGCTATTCAAGCAGTAAATAGCAGGTAGCCCATTGGGCACGCGTTCATCTTTTGTCAGGTGAATGGCATCATAATATTTGTGTTTTATCCTTTTCCAATGTGATTTTTAGTTTATGTTTATGGTATAACAAGCAATATAAATTGATCCACATTAACTTAACAGTTCTTGAAAATGTATACTTATATTATTTTGGAACATTGACATTTTTGGTTGTAATGAAAAATTAATTATGAATATAATTGTATATTTTTAACAGCACCCCAGACGAAGCCACCTTGTGGCGAAACATTGGGACTGGGCTGAAGAAATAAATAAAATACTATTCAAAATAATTGTGACAAGCCAAAGTCATATTTTATTAGAGCATGGATATTTGGCCTTTTTTGAAGTTACTACACACCACCTCTAGCTCCACACAAAAAGATTTACTTTTGGGGATTTCCTTTGGACATTGCTCATTTGATGGTAGTACACTGCAGCCAGCATTGAGCAAGTAATAAAGTGCCATGCAGCTCAGTGTGTGCATGTTTGAGCTGGTGGCAATGTGCAGCTAGAGTTGAACAAGTAGTAAATAACCACACAGCTCAGTGTGTACATGTTTGAGGTGGCAGTACAGCACTGCTAGTGTTGATCAAGGTGTAAAGTGCCACATAGCTCAGTGTGTGGATGTTTGAGCTAGCAGTACAGTGCAGTTAGTGCTGAGCAAGTAGTAAAGTACTGCACAGCTCAGTGTGTGCATGTTTGAGCCGGCAGTACAGTGCAGCTAGTGTTGAGCAAGTAGTAAAGTGCTACACAGCTCAGTGAGTGTATTTGTGAACTGGCAGTACAGCGCAGCTAGCATTGAGCAAGTAGTAAAGTGCCGCACAGCTCAGTGTGTGCATGTCTGAGCTGTCAGTACTGTGCAGCTAGCGTTGAGCAAGTAGTAAAGTGCTGGACAGCTCAGTGTGTGCATGTTTGAGCTGGTAGTACAGCGCAGCTAGCATTAAGCAAGTAGTAAAGTGCTGCACCGCTCCACTCAGTGTGTGCACGTTTGAGCTGGTAGTACAGCGCAGCTAGCATTGAGCAAGTAGTAAAGTGCTGCACCGCTCCACTCAGTGAGTGCATGTTTGAGCTGTCAGTACTGTGCAGCTAGCATTTAGCAATTAGTAAAGTGCCGCACAGCTCAGTGTGTGCATGTTTGAGCTGGTAATACAGTGCAGCTAGCGTTGAGAAAGTATTAAAGTGCTGCACAACTCAGTGTGTGCATGTTTGAGCTGGCAGTACAGTGCAGCTAGTGCTGAGAAAGTAGTAAAGTGCCACACAGCTCAGTGTGTGCATGTTTGAGGTGGCTGTACAGCACAGCTAGCATTAAACAAGTAGTAAAGTGCCGTGCAGCTCAGTTTGTGCATGTTTAAGCTGGCAGTACAGTGCAGCTAGTGTTGAGCAAGTAGTAGAGTACCACACAGCTCAGTATGTGCATGTTTGAGCTGGCAGTACAGTGCAGCTAGCGTTGAGCAAGTAGTAAAGTGGTGAACAGCTCAGTGCGTGCACGTTTGAGCTGGCTCCTACTTGAGTGTGCAACCTGGCGGTCTGCTCGCAGATCCCTTAGCACTATGGGGGCTATATTAAATCTATCTTTGCAGCTCAAGGCAAGTGTTTCTGTGTGCGTTCTGACCTCTGGGATGGGACCCCTGAGCACAGTTGGGAGTTCAGAGGTATACATAGGAGAGTCAAAGAAGTAAGTCCTGTATTAATGTTCATGTACTGTTGCTTTAAGATCAGCCATGGCTGCACTGGGACTGTGTGTTTCTGCCTGTCACTGGGAGATTTATGTTATGGCACTGTTGACAGACAGAGACTTTCACAGCATCAGTTCCAAACCCGGATAGCAGGTCAGAGTGTCAGCTATTGGACGGTGGAAGAGGTATTTACTAAAGCTGCTTTATTTGCCTGCAAAAATACTTTAGTCTTGGGACTTCCTGTAAACTGTGTATATGGATGCCATTTTGGTAACCCTGACCCACTCCTGCCCAATCAATACTTGAGGAGCTCTAAGGACTGCTGCTATGGCTTCTGGGAATGGGAACTGAATATTTTTTGTGCATTCAGTGTCAGCCAATCAGTGTCAAGTGTACCTTATGCATATTAACTTTACAGATGGACAGCTGTGTCAGCCAATAGGCTTGCTGATACTTGCTCATCATCCATTGGGGGAAGATTCCGCTTGAGGCAGTTCCACCTGAGGCACTCTAAGTGAAGCAGAGGAGCGCAGAATAAGCAAAGGAAAAAGTATGGAAGTCAGCTTAAGGCATCCTCGCATCCACAGCTGAATTCCAGGAGACTTGCCAAAAGCTTCCTACCACCTGGAAAGCCAGAGCGAATGTTTTAGGAGTCGCTTGTAGCTAATGCTCTGCAACATCTGAGTGAAGCCCTCAGCCTGTGAGGAGGGTTAGACTCTGCCAAATGCCTGAAGTGTTGTCTTGGTCAAAAAGTCAGAGTACAGAACCACTCCAGAAAGGTCCCATTGCCTGGAGAATCCAGTTTGAAGCAAGAGAAGCTTCTTTTGCAGTTTGATCCTGCAGTTCAGGGACTGATCAAGAGAGTGTTTACTTCCCTAGCCCTAAGGGGTGAGCTGAGTTTGATTCTTGAGGCATTGAAATCTGCTGCTGCACAGAGGAAAAGACTGTGTGATTCATGAGCTCCATAACATGAGTCATTATCTGCCAAGGGTGGTCTGGGGAATCGACCAGGTAGTGCCATAGCTGGGCATTACCCATAGTCTGCCCATGGGAGTTAGATGCCTGGACATGTGGGGTAGGTGTGTGGCCCTGGACCCCAGTACTGGTCTTATCCAGCATCCTTGAAGAAGTAGCCTAGAAGGTGACATGCTACCAGACTCTGCCAACAGCTTCAATGACAACAAGCTGCCAGAATTATGCTCCAGCCAAGTAAGTTGTCGACCTGTATCACAGCTCCAGATCCACAGTTCGACTGACCAAACCTGCTATTCCTCAGGCCCTGTCAGGATATCTACAGAACCGTGAGTAACACAGGGCCTTCCCAGACCTGGCGAGTTTTAAGGTTCAGTCAAAGTTTCCAGTGTACAAGTTTAAAAGTGCACCAATGCCTGGCACCCAGCTGCACTGTTCAGGACTGCAACACCACTGCCTGGGTACCCAGCCTGACAGTAGGGGTCACTGGAACCTGTGGGAAGGTGGGTCCTTCCTGGTTGTTGATTTTGGGAGTGGGCACTGTTAATGTTTGTTATTGATGCCTTCATTTCTACTTATATCAGATCTGCCAAGTTGTTATTTATTTCTGCATCCCTTTTCTTCCCCATCCTATTTAATTTATTTGTTTATTTTTATTTGTGGTGGGGGCAGGGTCATTGGCGTAAATTGTAAGGCCAGACCCTGCATCACTTACCGAGCAGATGTGCTAGACCAAGTGGTCTTCTTCTGTTGGCTCTTTTCGTATGTTAGTATTTGTTTTGGTTCTTTATTTATTCTTTTGGTAACTGGGTAAGGTCCACTAGGCACAAGTGCCTGTTTTAAGGGGTGATCCAGGAGCACCGGTGAGGTTAAGTGACTAGCTCAGAGTCACACAGTATGCAAGAGGAAGTTGTTGGAATCAAACCCAGGTCTGCTGAATGTACCAAGCCCATTCACAGCTTGTTATTCAAAGCTCTAGGCTATACTGCCAGCCACTTTATTCTTTACTGTTGTTGAATAATGTATGCAGATGACACATCTCCCCAAGATGGCAGCTGTGTGTGAGCTTCCTGAGGTTTGAGCTCTGGAGACCGAGTTTGTCCGAGTTTCTTTTATTTCATTTTTATTAAATTACACTTTGTCTTATTTTGTTTAGTTAGTTCTAGTTAGTAAAGGCTATCAAGTGAGTCATATAGTGTTTTTAGCGAACCACGGGCATATAGCTAGCATTCTGGTTACTTTTCCTGCTATTTGGGAGTTTAATCGTCTGTTATGGGGTTTACTTTTACTTTTGTGAAACTACCATTTACCTTTTTGATACAGCCATTCTCCCTGTTCTGTCTGTTTTTTTGGGAGTATTCAGCTGTTTTTATTGTTTCGGCGGCTCACTCTGCTATTGTGAGTTTTACCGCTGAAATTGTATCAGGTCCCAATTTTGGATTACCAAAACAGAATGATTTTTATTCCATGGTGAAATGCGGGTTGGAACCTGCTGTTTGGCACTGTGAGCTGTAAGCCTGAGTCCGGAGGATCTAGGCAGAATCATTGTGGATAACACTGTGAGAACCTTGATCTGCTTTTGCCTGTTGCTGGGAAGACTGTGCAGTTAGAGGGCAGGCTGTGAAGTTGGGAAGTTTGGACTGATCTTAAATTCATCACTTCTTGAGAAAGTAGCTGGTGTGGTGAGAGCATATTCAGTGATTTAATGGACATTTAGACTTTTACCTTAAGCAGTGGTGTGGTTTGGGAACTGTGTTTGGTGGGTGGGGGTCTCCTTTTTGTACTTGGGGCTAAGTGGTTGGTGTGCCCCAGCGACCATAGCGGGAGGTTCTCTGGAGATTCTCCAGGGAGCTGCAGAGTCAATCGTATTTTCTCTTAAGCCTCCTGCCGGACATACCTAGCGGCTTGTCCCTCAGGAGGATGTAGCTGTGGGTCGCTGGTGGTTAGGCGCCAGGGCCTGTGATTTGGCGCAATTGGAGGGGGGCCTCCCCTTAGATTTCTAGTCTTCACGTCTCAGCCCACTGCTGTATTGGGGATATTTGAGCTGTATCGTGAACATTTTCTGAGGCCTGTCTTATCATGCTATTGGAGGTTTTGCCCTCTAAACTGCTTTGGATTGACCTTTCTTTTTTTCTTCACTACATTGGACTTGGATTGATTTTATTGCAGTTTGCCTAGATTTATAATATTTTTTGGGGACACTGTTTAGATTTTATTTGTCTGAATCTTTTTACATTTCTTTTACTGTTTACTTGCCTCTCAGACTCCTGGTGAGAGTGGAGCCTGGGATTGGGAAGCCTTGGCATTTTTGAACAAAGGAGGTGGGAGCTTCCTTGTTCATTCATGAAACTTTTGAAATTGCCTGTTCTGATTTGTTCATAAAGGTCTGCTGGATCGTTTGTCATAGGGGACTGTTGGATTATCTTTATTAGTATAATCAAGGGTTTATAATTTGGAGAGGCAAATTGATTACAGGATTAAGGTTTAAATTATCTGATGTTTTATTTATTGATTAGTGGGACTATGTTGTGTTATAATAAGTGTATTTGAAATGTGTTGGGAGGGTTTTGAGATGGCCGGGCATTATTCTCCCATAATGCTCAGGGCATTACACCCTTTTGACTGTCCTCCATTGCCAGCTGAGGTGTACAAGAGGTGTCACGCCTTGGGGATAGTCAGAAATCGATCAAAAAAGGGGTGGCCTGGGCATGATGGGATAATGGAGAGGGGTGGCAGATTGAGGTCGTTGGGACCAGGAGACACCCTGGGACAAAATGGGGTCAGGAATGGGGGATTCCCTGCCTGGTTCCCATACCCAAGGGCTCCACAAATAGTGGGCAGGTCTTGGGATCTTCCTCGGTAACCCATTCAACTCGGGCGGTGTTATGCAATGCCAGATCGATTGAAAACAAGATGGCTATTATAGCTTATCTTGTTGGAAGATCTGATCTGGTATGCATCACCGAGACCTGGTTGGACGAGAATGCAGGCCCTGTTTTGGCATCTGCTGTTCCACCTGGGTTCTTGGTGATACATCGCCCGAGACTGGATCATAGGGGCGGGGGTGTAGCCATTATGTTTAAAATTATGTCAGTTATTATGTCAGTGTCTGTGGCTCAGTAGGTAGCATACTCGCCTCTGAGGCCGGGAGATCAGAGGGCTGTGGGTTCAGTTCCCACATCTGGCACTTGGGTTAATATCCCAGTACTGACACTGTAGTGCAGCACGAGAGGGGTGCTGCACTTCTGAGGTGCAGTCTTTTGGATGAGACGTTAAAAACTGAGGTCCCATCTGCCTGGATTGGTGGTAGTTCAGGTGGATGCTAAAGATCCCATGGCACTTATCGAAAAGAGTAGGGGAATTTCCCCGGTGTCCTGGCCAAATTTCCCTCATTCACTAAAAATACCACCAACAGCTTAATCTGGTTCAAGGTCAGTTGGCATTCATCTGTATCCCCTTCCCCCTGGTCGTGCCTGAAAATAGGCAGAATTTGTCTAGTGCACTTACCCGGTCAACAAAAACTAAATAAATAAATAAAATGGAACTAGGCCTTGTGGATGTGCCAGTGGGATGCATTCGATCCTTTGAGTGAATCTTGGGCGCAGGTGTAGAGTTCAGGATACTCCTCATCTATCGTCCACCCAGTGATGAGGGAGAATTCCTGAAGGAGTTTGTGGATTTTATTGTCGACGTGACCTTGGAGTCGCCCAGATGGTTAATTCTGGGTGATTTCAATGCCTGGGTTGATGATGAACTCTCGCAGTTTGGAAATAATCTCCTCCAGCTTATGACTATGCTGGGCCTTACACAGGTGGTTACCTCTGCTACCCATATTGGAGGTCACTCTCTGGATCTCGTGTTCCTCCTGGGGATGGAGATCACGGATCTAGGGGTGGAACCAGTTGGTTGGTCTGACCATCACACCATAAGGTTCAGTTTTGGGGCACCTCCAAGTAGGTTTGCTCCTACGGAGATGGTCCAGTACCGTCCTTTGAGGGGAGTTACCCCAGAAGGCCTATCGGCAGTGCTGGACCTATCAGGTTTATGGAGTGAATGCATGAGCCCAGACGGTCTTGTACTGACTTATAATAAGGCGGTGGGAGACGCTCTGGACTCAATAGCACCTGTTCATGTTCGCCCACTCACTCTGTGCCCAAGGACCCCATGGTTTGATGGGTCCTTGAAGGAGCTGAGGAGGGTGGATCGAAGGCTAGAGAGAGAGCTTGGCAGAAATCCTGCCTTGATGCTGATAGGCTTAGATTGCTGGAAT
This sequence comes from Neoceratodus forsteri, assembly GCA_016271365.2. Classification (NCBI taxonomy): domain Eukaryota; kingdom Metazoa; phylum Chordata; order Ceratodontiformes; family Ceratodontidae; genus Neoceratodus; species Neoceratodus forsteri. The sequence goes on along the minus strand of CM028137.1, from coordinate 29,679,011 downwards.
ATTATAAGATCTATCAATCAGCAATAACCTGTAAGAAGGCAGAATTCCTGTCCGGGGAGATTGCTGCTACACGAAATCGACCAGCTCAGCTCTTTCGGACTGTAGACAGACTGTGCAATCCAGTCTGTCTTCAGTCTGGAAGAGGTTTTTCTCAAATAAAGTTTGATGAGCTTGCTCGACTTTTTGCAGATAAGGTTGCCAGCATCAAGACAGGGTTCGGCCCATCCCCCTCTGTGAGGGATTGTGGAGATTGGCAGGTGGTTGCGTACACCCGGTCTGTCTGGTCTGACTTCAGCCAGCCAGAATTCTTGGACATTGTGAGGATTTTCCAGACTTTGCCACCAACCAGCTGTAGTTTGGATCCGGGTCCTACGCCACTATTGGTTCTTGCGTAGCTGTTATCTGCCCAAGCCTTGCTGAAATCGTCTGGTGGTCCTTGGAAAAGGGTTTTTTCCCCTGATCCCCTCAAGGAGGCGGTCATTCGACCACTTCTTAAAATACCTTCCTTGGATCCAGACTGTCTAGCAAACTACAGACCTGTCTCTAATCTACCCTTTGTGGGTAAAGTTATTGAGAAGGTGATTGCGTTGCAGCTGGATTACTACCTTACAAACCACAATGTCCTGAATGCTCTCCAGTCTGGGTTTAGGAAAAGACATATCACCAAGATGGCCCTTGTTCGGGTGTTAAATGATCTCCCAATTGCGAGATTTTGAAAGGCTCATACTGTCTTAGTACTTCTTGATCTCTTGGTGGCATTTGACACTGTGGACCATGGTTTGCTTTTGGAGCACCTGCGGCATTTCTGTGGATTATCTCCCACAGTTTTAAGTTGGTTTCAATCTTTCCTCACAGGCAGGTTACAGAAAGTTGTCACCGGAATGTATTCCTCTGATGCCCTCCCCCTGTCCTGTGTGGTGCCTCAGGGATCCATATTGGCACCCATGTTGTTTTAGTGTACATGCTGCCATTGGAAGATATCATTAGGAAGTATAGTCTGGGTTTTCACTGCTATGCAGATGATACCCAACTGTATTTGTCCTTTATGCCCAGACAGGATGATGTAGTCTCTGTGCTTAACAACTGTCTAAACGAGATCAAAGATTGGATGAGCACTAGCTGGCTGGGGTTAAATCCAGACAAGACTGAGGTGTTGGTTGTTGACCCAGGTCATCCGGCAGTGGGTCTTGGGTCTGGGCTTCCTTGTGGTCTATGGATTGATGGTGTCCAGCTCATGACCTCAGATCAGGTGCATAACTTGGGTGTTATTTTCAATAGAGGTTTGACTTTGAAATCGCAGGTCTCCGCTGTCATTAAATCTTCCTTTTACCATCTAAGGAATAGCTCCTGGTTGAAACACCTGGTTCCTCTGGCTGACCTCCCTATATTGGTCCACACCTTTGTAACCACCCACCTTGGTTACTGCAATGCCCTCTACCTAGGGCTTCCTGGAGTTGATATCCGCCGCTTGCAGCTGGTGCAGAATGCGGTGGCCAGGCTTCTGACTGGTACATCTAGGACTAGTCATATTACGCTTGTGCTGTGTGAACTGCACTGGCTGCTGGTACAGTGGCAGATCACCTTTAAGGTCGGCTTTCTGACCTACAAAGCCCTACTCGAGCAGGGACCCCCGATATCTGCAAGAGCTCCTGATTCTCTACTGCCCCTGCCGTTCACTCCGATCCACTGATGAGGGATTGCTGGAGATTCCCAGCGTTCATTTGAAAATATCTGGGGCATGTGCTTTTTCTTATGCTGCACCTACCCTGTGGGTTCTCTACCTCATCGTTTAAAAGAATGCCTGACCATCACGAGCTTTAAATCTGATTTTGAGACTTATTTGTTTTATCAAGCTTTCTGTATGATTTGAGTTTCTGTTATTGTTTATATTGGATTTTATTGTAAAGCACCTTGTTAATTTGAAAGGCGCTCAAGAAATAAATTTTACCTTTACCTTTACCGTCCAATACTGCCCACGAGCATATTATTTGTGATACCCTTTACTTGCAAGTACTGTGAAGTGTTTCAACTTGAAGTGGTATTCCGTGTGTGGAGTGACTGTGAGGGGAGGTGTGTAGGTACAGTATCACAGGAGGTTGTACCACACAGACAACTGGCCCACTATAATTTACTCTGGGGGGAGGCACTACATTATTTATTCTATAGCTTTGAAAGAACCCCCCCTTTTCTATCAGACACAGAGCCCATACTCTTTAACCATGTTAAGCCCACAAGGCAGGGGTAGTAACCGAAAGTTACATGGCAATCCGGTGACACAAGGAACTCTCTGAATAACTCAGATGTTTTCTTTTCATTCGGAGCTTTGGGGGCATATTTTTTCTAGATCTGTTCCATGTGATCATAGTCATCCAGGAGGAGGCATTACATCTTCCTTTGGTTGGATCAGGGCACTAATGTCTCTTTTATTGGCCCCTGTGTTCTCTTGTGTTTGTATGGTAACTTCTTCCCTGTGAAGCATGCATCCATATTTACCTGCTTCATGGAGAGGGTCTTGAGTAGGGGTGCTTGGGCCTGTTTCTGGCTGTTCCACATTTGCATGTGTCTGCGATGGAGGAATATCAGGCTCTAGTTCTGATGGTCTTGTATTTTGAGCCATTCATGGGTGCTGTGCCCCTTTGTGTTTCTAGATTTTCTGGTGCTGTCTTATATTGACTTTTTGGGCATTTGGCAACAAGTCATCTTGATTCAGATGGTCTGCCCTATTGTGGGTGGCCCATAGGCGTGAGATAAAAGAATGTCAAGACTCTTCACAGAGGTTTCAATGAAGTTCATTAGCACAGCACTTGTTTGTATGTCCATACTCCACACATACATTGCACCTTGTGCTATCGTAGGCACCACTTCAGTAGTTAGGTGAACCACATTTAAAGCATGTTTTTGTTGGCTTGGGTAGAAATAATGGCCTCTGTCTTGGCCTAAATAAACACAGGCAGGTGTAGACTGCCATTCCCCAAGCGTCAGAGTTTATCTCGGACCCTCCATCTGCCCAATCAGATTTGTTCTTCATCAATGATAGGGTTGGGATGTCCAGAATATCACACTATTGTGATAGCAGATGTTTGATATCAAACACATTCACCCCATTACTCTTAAATAAGATTGTAATTGTCATAAGTGCTGGTTTGGTGAGAGGGATTACTTGGAAAAGGACCCACAAGTCACTACATTTCAACTTTTGGTATCTTGCAGAGAATTGATGCAGTGCAGCAGCAGTTTTAAAACTGACATCATACATGTTGTCTCTTGGAGTATGTAATCGGGCTTAGAAAATGGCAAGACGCAACTTTCAAACTTGATTGGCTGAGACAGGCTCCAAGCTGGATATTTATTTTTCAATAGATTTCCAGCTAAAAATAAGAGCCAGTCGAAGTACTACTTCACAGTGTAGCATTTTCCAGAGGTGCCCAGTCTGCTTTCTAATTGGCTGAAAGCACCCTAGAAAATTTGAAAATCCCACCATGTTTTTTCTCTCGCTTAGCGAAAGCTACAGGTCCTCCCCCACTAATTACTTCACTGCTGCCGCCTACTTCTTAATAAAATTAAAAAAAAAACAGAGAATGATTTTGCGGTCGAGAGAGTGAAGTCATTTTCATAGCCTTATTCTTACGTATGGCACTACTCACCCAACCGCCATCTCGCACTACCGTGCTGCACAAAAAGTAAACAGAGGCCACTGCTCCTTTCAGCTTCACATTCTCACATTTGGCCCGGTTAGCTGCCAGCCTGTCACACTCTCCTGTGCTGTCTGAAACTCAATAAGTGTAGATGGGGCATATTTATTAAAATGAATAAAAACTCCAGTAAAACAAACGTAGGCATTTAAAGTAAAAGCATTTTCCCCCAAGGACTTATATTCCTTTGAAATGTAGTTTAAAAGTGTCGCAGAAGCAGGCTGCGGAACCATGGCATTCTGCTCTGCCCCCCTCTCCCCTTCAACCCATTCATAAACAAAGGCAATTCCACTAGTTCAAACAGTTCTTTCATATTTTTTAAATATCTTACAGAGTTTCTTGGAGGCTGTTGGTGCCATTAAAATGTTCAGCTTAGGTCTACTTCACTGCTTCCGATGTCAAGCCACCTTATCACAAGCACTGCAGCATGCCATCCAACTCGATAACCGCGCCTGGCTCCAGTATAAAAAAACAAAAGCCAAAACAATAGCTACTCTTGGACGTTAGCAATTTTTTAAATATCTTGGAGGCTGTTGTTATGATTAAAACTCTCCGACTTCTGTCTGCTTCGCTGCTCCCGATGGCAACCAGCCTCATCACAAGCACTGCAGCTTACCATGCAACCGGATAGCAGCTCTGGGGGCCAATGTATAAAAAAAAAGCCACAGCAACAGATACTCTGTGGGGGTGTAAAAAAATGAAGTGCAGAGGAATGGGGAAAAGTATTTCATGATAGGAAGGGGCATTCCAGCTGCTTTTTTTTTAACTATGAAGTCTCCATTAGGACAAAAGTCCTTCAGTACAATACAGGTGGAGGAACTATTTAATTACAAAACTTAATCTAAATGATTTTTTCATTAGCACCTTTTTTTAACAAACCTACTTTTCTTTACAGAGCCCATTTTCTAAACACAATAATACCCTCCAGGTTGGGCGGTATTGGGAAATACCGGACCTTCCAGGAGCTATAAGGCCCTCTGACTGTGGCATCGGGCCTCCTTACGCCCCTGGGCGGTCTGGTATTTCCCAATACTGCCCACCCTGTCAGGTATTATTGCTTACATAGATTTTAGTTGAAAATAATTCATGGAATCTTTAATAAGAGTGTGGCAATTATAGGACTTGTCTGGGGGTATGTCCAGTCCCCCCACAGTATCACAGTCTAACAACATTGCATCTTTTGACTGGTGCACTAGCTGCAAAATGATCAGCAAACCTTCTGTGATTTGGGTGGGGTGTGTACACTGAGGAAGAGTCTGGAGTTTTCCTCCATTCCCCCATCTGCCCTTTTTGTACTGGAGTATTCCCCTACAGTAGGTCTTTATCCTGTGGTTGAAAGACAGAGATGGATGGTTCAGGATACAAGTGTGCATTTGGGGGCATTCTGTTTGTTTTGGGGTCACTTACATGTGTATAAATTGCAAAAAAGTGCATTAATGCTCTAGTTAGGGTCAAAGTGACAAAAGCAGGGAAATGTGGGGTTAGGGTTTTCAAAGCTAACACCCCACACACACCCTGACCACACCAACAGGCATTGGAGGTGTGCCTTGGGGTCACCGGCCCAAATGCTCAGGTGATTGCATTATTGCCAAACTCTTTCTGTGCCATCCCAGCTGATGTGGCCTTTTCATTTTGTCACCTGACAGTCAGAACTATAGATCTGCATTTGACAGCATTATCAGTTTTTATGTCAGTAGTTTGAAAGCCAGCCTTCTCCCATTGGCAACTTAACCTAGTTGGCATTCAGGAGGTGGTTGTCTCCTGAGCAGTTTTTATTATCATCCCAGCCTGCAGGGTTCTGATTCAGTGGGGGTCTTTGTTGTTGATGGCTCAAGGATACAGGTTTTCTTTGTTGCTGCTGCATACATGAGGCATACTGTTTGTTACCTTGGCCAGGGTCCTATGTACTCCAAGTCCAGGGGTTTGTTCACAGACTGGGCTTCTGATCATTCCATCTCTCTATCTTCTTATAGTATATGGTTAGCCTTTGTTCTGCACAAAAATCAGCCTGCTCATAATCCTTGTTGTGCACATTCTAAACCGTTGTACAGTATGCATTCCAAAGTGTTGTTGTGCACATTCTAAACAGTTGTTCTACACAGTTCAAAGGTCATACCATTTTAAATTTCTATTTACTAACCACCCAGTTCCCAAAGTTGTACCTTTTAACTTTCAAAAGGTCATAAATTTGATTTTTTTTATTCAAGTTTATTGAATATTCAGGCACAGTTACATGCTTTACATATTTTCTCAACTCTGACAATTAATTCCATTTTTAGATCACAGGGTTCAGCATTTGTAAACTAAACGCATACATTTTCAGTAGGCAGATTTGAATGCATTAATTAGTGTTTCAAGTCCTTAAATCCTTAATTATTTTATTTATTTATTTGTGAAATCAGTTTACAACCTTTGAGCCAGAGGCTCATTTCCAAAGGTACCTCGTCACATTAAAGACATACATAGAGTTTTAGGTTACATAGCATAGGTTTGCAAAACAATAGGCGTTCAACAGAGGCGCCACGTCACACTTCCTTCAGACAAAATACATTTAGGTTACAGGGTACATGTAATTGAAAACAGGTGTTACACAAGTTGGTATCAAAAATTGAGCAATCTAATAGGTATACAATGAAACAGCTGGCACTGGCCAGGTTAGACATAGGTACGGTGTACCGGGAAGCAGTAGTGGGGATGGCTAGGTGGAGAGCCGCCCGGTGGGCGTTGTCATGAGAAGTCAAGAAATTGAGAATTATCATATACCTATGGCATTAGATCAGCTGCCTAAGTGTGCTGGGCCTCTTTCCTTCCTCATTTTCTTTACCCACCAGTTCATTCTGTCCCCCCAGACGCAGCCACCCTGTTTTCTCTACATATCATGCAGAGTGTCCATTTGAGCACAAAGTTTGGCATTCTAAAATTGATTTTATGGGTCAAGTTCTTCCATGTCTTGTATCTCTTGAACAATAGTTAGCCATTGTTGAATGACGGGGGGATCTGGGGTAAACCATTTTCTGGTTATCGCTTTGTGCGCAGATGTCACCAGGATGTTCCATAGATATTTCTTATCTTTCCCTTTAACCTCCCTGGGTATCACTCCCAGTATCATATGCTTTGGGCCCAGTGGCTCTGAGATCAAGAATATCTCTTTCAAAGTTTGTCTTATGTCTCTCCAGTACTGTGCCAGCCCTGGACAGAGCCAGAACACATGGAGGTGATTCACCTGAATATCCCGGCAACCCCTCCAGCATGTTGCTGGACAATTCTTATCCCATTTACACTTGACCACTGGAGTAATAAAAAATCACATTATAACTTTCCATTCAAACTCTCTCCACATCAGGGAGTATGTGGTTTATTGATTTGTGCAAAGATGGTGTCCCATTCCCTATCAGTTAGCTGTTCTCCATTTCAGATTCCCATTTATTTTTGATGGTTGTGGAATGCCCTCCCCATCTCTGAGGGCCCCATAAATGGCAGAAATGTGGCCTCTGCATCTTTGCAGGCCCAGTATGTCTTCTATAATGTCCATTAATCCCCCTGGGGCTGGACTCTGGCCATGGTGGCCCTGCAAGGTTTGGTTATAGGTCATGATCTATAAAAATCTATAGTGGTCTGTTTGTCGGAGAGAGAATTTTTCTTTGATTTGACCAAAGTCCTGTATGTTATTCCCATCCATAAACTGTTTTAATGAGTACAGACCTAATCTTTCCCACTTTCTAAAGGTGAGGTCCTTTTTCGATGGGGAGAAATTCAGGTCCCAGGCAAGCCATCACAGGGGCCACAGCTCTTTTGAGAGTTTATGTTTGGCCCATAAATGACATAAAGCCCCAAGTGCATTGCTTACAGTTATTAACAAGGTGTTATCCTTCTGCATCAGTTCTGGCATAACCATTCTGGCTTAGAGAGGGGCCCCTTCTGAGCAAGGCACTTCAATTGTTTTCCAATGGACAGTATATTTCCCTGTGGACCACAGCAGGGCCCATCTTAGTTGGGCAGCTAGGAAGTACTCCTCTAGGTTATGAACATTCCTCCCCCCCTGTATTTTTTATTGGAGTGCATAGCTATATTTTTTACTTCTGGGCCTCTTACTGTTCCATGTGAATTTTGTGATGATTCGCTGCCAGATTTGGAACTGGTTATGGTGACTCTTCAGTGGTAAACACTGGACTAACTAGAGCTATTTAGGAAGGATGTTCATTGTTACTGATTGGATTTATTTTTGAGTATAGGGGTAGGTTCTGTAGTTCCCATTTCTTAATGTCTTGTCTAATCTGAGTTACCAGGGGCTCAAAATTGAGAGCGAATAGTGCAGCAAGATTTTTGGGAATTTGAGTACCCAGGTATTTTATTTTTTGGTTATTCCATTTCAAGGGGATTAGTTGCTTTATGATTGGGGAAGGAGTGTAGTGGAATTTAAGTAGTTCTGTTTTGTGTTTATTAAGCGAGTACCCTGAGTATTGACCAAATTTATCTAGAATATACCAAAGTCTGAGTCTAGATTTATCTGGGTTGTTTATATACATGAGTACATCATCCGCATAGAGCGATATTTTGTGCTCCTCACCCCCGATAACTATTCCCCCCACCTCCCGATCTTCCCTTATTACTTGAGCCAGTGGTTCTATATATATATATATTGCGAAGAGCAGGGGTGACAGTGGGCAGCCTTGTTGGGTGCCCCTGCCCAGTTTGAATCTCTGTGAAATTCCCCCATTTACCCTAACACAAGCCTGAGGGGAAGTGTATAGGGCTTTAATGGCCTCTATAAAGGTTTGGGGAAAACTAATTCTTTGAAAAACTGCGAAAAGAAAACTCCAGGTGACCCTGTTGAATGCCTTTTCGGCGTCCAGACTCATGATGCAGGTGGGGATATTTTGCTTGTTAATGATGTCTATTATATTTATAGTACATCTGACCCTTTCAGGGTCCTGTCTTCCTTCTATAAATCCTGTTTGATCTGGGTGTATCATATTTACTAGTAGGGGGTTAGCTCTAGTGGCTACTATGGGCGTAAACATTTTTAAATCCACATTTAATAGGGATATGGGTCAATATGATCCACAGACTTTTAAATCCTTCCCTTCTTTGGGGATCACCATGATAGTGGTGTAATTCCATGGGGGGGGACTACTTTACCCTCCAGCCACACCTGGTTGTATATATTCTTTAGGAAGGGTGTTGTTTCAGCAGCGAAAGCTTTATAAAATTCACTACCAAACCCATCAGTTCCTGGATATGTGTCCACCTTGAGGTTCTTGATGGTGTTCAGCATTTTGGCCTGAGAGATTGGGGACATTAGTACTTGTTTCTGGGTTTCTGTAAGCTTAGGCAATTTTAAACCTTTTAAAAATCCCTTGGCCTCCTCTAGTTATGTATCTTTTTTGTTTGGTAAAGCTGCTTGTAATAAGTAACAAGGGAGTCCACTATCTGTTCCCATTTCTGTGAGATTTGTCCTGAGACTGGGTGACAGAGGCCTGTGATGTTGGCTCGAGCAGCTTGTTGTCTCAGGCGGCAAGCCAGGAGCTTAGCGGCTCTTGAGCGTCCCTTGTAGTAAGATTGTTTTATATAATGGAGGGCGTTTTCAGTTTCGATCCTCTATAACTTTTGTATTTTATTTTTGAGTTCTTTTATTTCTATTTCTCTTTCCTTACACATTGTTAGTTGTTATTGTCCCTCCAGTGTTGTAAATTTGAGTTTGATAATTGAACAGAGCAATGAAATGGCAAGATTTTTTGTTTTCACTGCAGCTGGGATCTGTCACTCCAGTGTAAAAAACATATACTGTATAAAATAAAATATGGGCAGCCGCACAACTCAGCATGTGTTTCTATCTTCAGGTTGAGATGACAGCATGAACCTCTTGAGCTTTGCTCTCAAGGTTCATATGCTGTCATCTCAACCCCTCGATGGAAACACAGCCTTCTTGTGTATGGTTGCCCATACATTATTCTCTGTGATATAAACGGAAAAAAGTCTGTTGGTGGAATAAAAGTTATTCCATTCTTTTTTAACTTTTTGAGCATTCTGTTCTTTTTCTTCTTCTTCTTCTAGCAGGCCCATCAGATGCTGTCTTTCTTTTATTGAGAGGCCAGCCTAGTTTCCTCTTTCATCTATGTTTTCAGTTCCTTCTTTTTCCTGTACTCCACATTTCTCATTTTAGTCTGATCAACCCCCATGCTGTCTTGGGCCAGGAGGGTGGGAGGTTGTCTCCCTTGCTCCATTTACTACTCCAGCCTCCGTCCCTCTGGGGTCTGGTATTTTGCATGCTAGCTGGTGTGGGCACATACAGGTACCTCAGTTTCCCACACAGCAAGTCAAGCACAAAAAACAAGCACAGCCCTCCTAATAAACAACATTTTAGCAAAAATATTGTATATGACATTCTTATTCATTCTAGATACTGACTAAAGTGAAACACTGCAACATATTAAAATCTCCTTCTGGATAAAGAGCCTTTGGAAATGTATGGTCATAGTTAGGGGGTTGCATGCCTGGTTCAGGGGGTTCTCAGTGCCAAAAAGGTTGGGAGTCATTGGCATACATCAAGTGTCTGTGTTTGCATATCTAAAGTTCTCAAAACAATTTGTTAACCTGATCATAATGTCATTATTTGTTTTGCACTGTATCTTACCTTGTTTAATAACCTGGATTCTTTCTTCCAGTGGGATCCAAGTGGAGATATGGGCTGCTCTTTCAAAAGCTGCATTTTCAGTTATGTTTGCTCTCTTCTTTCTGCCTCAAAATTGGCTTTGTCATCTGCTACTATTATTTGTAAACCCTATCATTAAAAGAAAATGGCTATTCAAGGTGTTATGGAAAGAAAGACACTGGTGGGATTATATGAATTAAACTGTAGAAATTACAATCCTTGACGATACCCTAAAGCACTATCTTTTAGCTGTTTTTGAAAAACAAGATATAAATCCCCCTGTGGCTTGCCAGGAAGTTGCCCATGGTATGATCTGATAATCATAATGTTTTAGGCTACAGTATTTTTCAAACTGTGATGGATGTTGACAAGCTTAACTTTATAAATACAGAAGAAAAATACAGAGTCAGGCTTACCCACAAAAGCAAGTCTTGAAGCCCTTTCATGGGCCTTTGATTCCATGGATTCAACCTGAATAAAAGGGTTATGCTTATTGCTACTTCAAGGCATTTTCCACACCAAACTTTGTGATTGTAATCCTTATAAGACATCTATAAGAACTGAGTGCTAGTACTGCATTTTACATTGAATCTATCACCAGAACACAAAATCTTTGCCTTGAAAACCTTTTTCTTTTGTCTATTTTCTACTTATATAATTTGTTTGGTTTGTGCGTGAAACCCAGTGAAATCTACATGACTGAAGTTTTAAAGGCTGATATAAAGGACTTCTTAAAGTTGTCTTGTATTTAAAAAAAAAAATTATCTGCATATTTCTGGGCTTCAGTATATTCCTTCATAAATGAAAGCACTGTTACTCTGACTCATCGTTGACTGTTTCTGGCACTCAGAGAGAGAGAGAGAGAGAGAGAGAGAGAGAGAGAGACATTCTTCCCTAGAAAAGTACATTATCTAGACTGAAACGTTTTTCAATAAAAATGTGTTTGTGCACATTAGTGATTGCATTGATCCTTTATGCATCTGTAATGGACTCCGCACAGATTGGATGTAAACTGAAGACCCAACAAATGCAGGCATTTTACAGAGATGGGGATATTAATATTGGTGGCATAATCATGGTTCACCCAAAATTCATCTTTTCTGAGTCTAACTTCAGTGAACTGCCACAGCCAATATCCTGCACTGGGTAAACAATGTTTATATCTGCTATACATAATACTTTTTGTAATGTCTGTTTTATTTTTTTCAGAGTGTTGTGAGTCATGTTATAATGCCGGTAAGCATGTTAGTACTGTTAATTCAAGAACAGAAGGTAACTGATTCATGCAGTATTGTATACTGTAAAATTTACAGAAAATATCCTGATTGATCTAAAGGCAATTCCAGCTGTAATGTTATCTCAGTGCAGCATCACGGACTGAAAATAATGCAAAGAAAAGAAGAACAAGAGATGCCGGGCACTCATAGAAAGGTCAGTTATTACACTGGAATCAGACTTCACTGCAGACAAACTGCTGCTCAATATATTTATTGAGGACAAAATAACTGATACACTGAGAGCACAGGTGGAAAGCTTCTCAGCCAGGGGCATGCTGTGGCTAAGGAGCTTTCCACCTGTGATCTCAGTCTATCAGTTGTTATCTTGTTCCCCGTAAATATACTGAGCAGCAGTTTGTCTGCAGTGAAGTCTGATTCCAGCATAAAAACTGACCTTTCCATGAGTGCCCGGCATCTCTTGTTCTTCTTTCCTTTGCATTAGTTTCAGTCCGTGATGCTGCAGTGAGATAACATTGCAGCTGGAATTGCCTCTAGACCAATCTGACAAACTGATCTTTCCATAAGTGTTCAGCATCTCCTGTTCTTCTTCTCTATGTTGGGAACTGGCTGCTCCTGCCAGGAACTGGACCACTTCAACTGCTTTGCACACTTCTCCTATTCTAGTTTCTAATCCAAAGAAAACCTACATAACACGTCAGTATCGAGTTCTACAGTAGTCATGTTAAAATCACAATAAGATACTTCAGTAGGTGCATTATGCTGGTTAATGTCAGTTCTCGAGGTGTGACTTTATTCCAGCACAACACATGCCATGTCATCTCTTATTACTTTTTTCCTAAAAATGTTATCTCAAAAGAAGAAAGAAGCGCTTAAAAAAGTGCATAGAAAGGGGAACTGTTACCAAAGAATACTTACCAAAAACTGAATAGAAATTCAAAAATGTAGCCAGTTTAATGAGCACCTGTTCATTTTTTGAGTTAAGCACACAACAAATGATTTATTCTCATGGAAGATGCATCTCATTCAATACATTAGACAGCCAGTCATCTCTTTTCTCTTTAAAAGTGTACAGTGCAAAATGACATGTATGAGGTCATACTCAATGCCTTTGCCACATCTATAGAGTGGTGTCAGATATACGAACATACAAAATTTGCCAGCAGATAAAGGCCTAGAGGTCTATCAAGTCTGCTCAAATGTGTAGCTGGCATGTCTTTTTTGATTATAATATAAATTATTACTCTTCAGGAGTTGTAACAGTTCTTGTGATCAAGGCATGTTCACTTCTATCCCCAATTGCTGACAAATAATATTACTTGCCAAAAGATATCTTTAGCAGCTTATACAATAAATACATTTTAACTTTCAGAAATCAGCCATCAAACTGTGATGTGGCATCTCTACATCTTGCTTTGATTTTTATTATAATTTATTCTGTTGGTCTATAATATGTCTCATTCAGCAAATAACCAAGCCCTAGTGGGTATAATGTACATTTAACAAAATTTAGATGTTGAAATGTGAAACCCTTAGTGGAATTATATATTTGTTATTCTGTGCACATTTTTTGGGAAATATGCTGGCTGGCATACTAAATAAGTCAAGAGGAGAAATTATTATTATTTCATTAATCAAGGACTCAGAGTGAAAACTGACCAAGCTCTGCCCTCAATATGCATGCAAGTACTGTACACAGTTGGGGACTTGTGAAGTATATCTATAAGCCTTGCTTAAAATCATTTCCAAGGATGACAAATTTGAGGTCTCCCACATTTCAGAAGCATAAAGCAAAGCAGTCTTCAGTTTTGTATCGAGTGCTGTGAGATTTCATATTACGTAATTGTTGATATATATTTATTATATCAGTATAATTACTGACTAAGCCTGGTTAATTTATTTTATTTATCTAGCGTTTGTTATCCAGGTGGGTACAGTTAATAAATAAATGTTTGCTTTCAGGTATGATCCAGGAGAGTAAAAAATAAATAATGTTACATTAATCAGGAATTACAGGTAAAGTGAGGCTGGATAAAATTACAGGTTCTGTACTACAGATACTGTACAGCAGGATAAGACTGCCAGAAACAAACCTTGTAATATGCATTAAACGTATCAATACGTAGCAGATGACAGCAGTCACAAATAGCAGTTTGCCAGCCTAGAATGAGAACAAATATGACATTAGACAGTCAATAACAGGGAGTAATAACTAATAAATAACAGTTAGCCAGCCTTGAATGTTATAACAAGAGTGGTGGTTAGTTCCTGAGGTACAATTACATACAGAGGAGGCCTGAAATGTCTTGTCAGGGCTCCTCAGAAAAGGGAATGAATAGGAGTACTCCATAAGGGCATCTGGAAGGAGTTCCAGAGTGTTGTGCAGATAAGGAGAAAGCGCATTTACCCATCTTAGCGGCACACGTGGGAACATGCAGCATACACATGTTAGAGGATTTGAGGGGGTAGACCTGATTGGAGCAGTGCAGGAGCAAAGTGATAGAGGCAGGAGTAGTGGATCTCCCACAACAATAACCATTGTGTGATCTGTTATAACCAAGTGGTTCCCCTGGCAAGTGTGACACAGCTGAGAGCTGCCAATTGAAGTATAGGAGTGTGAATATTCTCTGTACAAAACCACTGACTGCCAAAACTAAGAAGGAAATTGTGAAGAACTCAGCAGCTTAGCACTGGGATACAGCTGTGGTGCTATCAAGGAGCAGTGCAAAACATCGCAAAAAGCAAAAAGCATACCAAAACAGCAAGAACTGACAATGTGGCAATGGTCTGGTAAAAAGGCGTTAGCTTACCATTTATTAAAGCACAGTGCGAAAACCACATCAAACTTCCACAACAGGTGTCAAGCACACATACCACTCTGGCAGTGAACTGATGACATCATTATTGGTATGTGACAAAAATGTCTAATGTTTCACTTGGTAACTACCAAACTTCATCAGATTATGCTTTAATAATCAGAAAGCTAAAGCCTTTTTACCAAACCACTGCCATGTGTCAGTGCTTGCTATTTTTGGGTGCTTTTGTGATGTTTTGAAACCAAGAACTAAAAATGTCAGCCACTTTGTTTCCAGGTACTGGATTCCATGGCAGGCAGCAGTCAGGACCAGACTTTGGGGAGTGCCACCAGGCTAGAGGCGAGGTCTTTCACAGTTCCAGGACAGGTAACAGGACCAAGAAAATGGAAGAGCTGGTATTCAGTGCCAGGATGGCACCGTGCATGCTTGAGTGCCAGAAAATTGAGACTTTTCTGTTTGCTTTTTAGTTATCTACAGCAAAGTCAGTAGTTAATAAAAAAAAAATAAAGCATGTGTAGGTTTTTCGGTAATGAGGTTTTACATACACACCCGGTGTGTAATGTTTCAATAATAAATCCCTCATGTTTTGCTTCCCAGGTTTTGTAATATCACACACATCGGGTGTGTAAAATATCTCATTATATAATGGCAAGAAAATGCCTTGCTCTCTGATTGGTCAGTGTGTGCCAGGAACAGTGATGTTATCTCAGCATAACATCACTGTATTAAGGTCCAGTACGCATGCCCGCAGAAAAAGATGAAAAAAAATTCACTGCACCCCATCTCCAGTACCCTCACACTTCCCTTCCAAAACTCGCATCGCTCTATCACCCCCAGCAAACTAATTCTTCAGTGCAAGAGTTTTTGGACCACTAATCAGCATTTATGAGTGCAAATGTTTTTAAAAGGTCCAGCAAACCACAATTTTTTTTCTCCTCAACTTGCCATTTTGAGCTACTTCTCAGACACGGCTCATAGCACAAAAGTGCATGCTAGCGTCTATCTCTCCCACTCTGCTATCAAAGTCTTTTCCCACCTCCTGCAGCTTGGTTTCTTTTTCTTAATTTTTGTTTAAAAATAAAACAAAATAACAAAACACTCAGTACCATCCCATACCTCCTTCTGAGTTCTGGCTGAGAGACCACAGCTGCATCAGCAGCCGACTGGCAAGCGTGGCAGTGGTTCTGGGGCTGACAACAGCAGTGATGGGGTGGGAGGCTGTCTCAAAATCTGACACCATAACCATGATCTCCCAGTGCAAAAATTAAACACAGCAAGAACATGTACTGGGAGAACCACAAGCAAGACACAGTATTTTTTTGGGGGGGAGGGGCACAGGGATGCAAAGAAAACCACATGTAAGATCAGGAAGCAGAGGGACCTTGGCAGGAAGCATCATTGAGATTGCAACTCCACCTACTGGTAGAAAAATATTCTGGACTTTTTCTTCAAAACATATACCTCCACTCTCCAAAAATTAAATACAAAATTAATAATGTTTGTAAATCTTTTCCTTTTTATTAACAAATGAGCCATTGTATAATAGCAATAATGCACTCCAGGGTCTGTGTCGTGCTTGGATAACGTTACTTCTCAGGTGCTGGACACATTTGGCCTTTGGCCTTGTGCCCAACCACCTGAGGCGTGGCATTATGCAAGCATGATACACACACTGTCATGCATTATTGCTTAATTATTCACCCCTACTCATGCATTATTCTCCATATACTCTAATTATTAGATAAGTCGATTACAACCTGAAACCAGTACATAAAATTCTCCATTACACACACTATGTTACACACGTGTGTGTGTGTGTAACAGGGATTTGCCTCACTCTCACACACAGCACTGAGCATGAGACATAGCTTCAGGTACTTTTCTTTGTGACTGGCTCTGCTACAACCTGCTGACCACAGTTCAGATACCAATAAGTATACAAAATAAAGAATGGACAGCAGTGAAGACTTGATTTATTTACATACCCTCAGAGTGTGATGCCGTTGCAAACTGTTCAGTCTTTGGTCTCGTGGTTTATGTGGTATCACACACCTCGGCATATGAAAAACCTCATTACACATAGTTCTGTACACATTTTTCTCTATAACTTAAAAGCTTAATGTACTGAAACTCTAAGGAGCCATGCATTACAAATCAAATTTTCTTATTTCTCATTTAAACCCAGTTTATGAAAAAGAAAGCTTACATTTCCCTTTGAAGCTACATTACTTTTTCAGACTTGGACAGTTTGAAGAATATTTATTTTTATTTATTTTTTTTTATTTATTTATTGAGAGCCTGGATAGTACCTTTGAGTACAAGCTCATTAAATAGGTTCCTCGTCTAGACAAAAAAGCTACAAGCAATGTAAAACATAAGTAAATTACAACACAGTTGTGCTTGAATGACAAAGTAGAGCAAGCCCAGCATGTACAAGGTCACTGGCTGATGACAGTAGCCAGAGTCTGTTAAGTTACAGTAGGTAGGCATTTATATAAAAGCTGTGTTAGTAGCCAGAGTCAAGTACACTAAATTAGGTATTGTTACAAGGTTATAGGAAGAGAAGAGGAGGGGAGCAAAGAGAAGAGAAGGGAAGGGAAGGGAAGAGGAGAGAAGAGAAGAGAAGAGAAGAGAAGAGAAGAGAAGAGAAGAGAAGAGAAGAGAAGAGAAGAGAGAAGAGAAGAGAAGAGAAGAGAAGAGAAGAGAAGAGAAGAGAAGAGAAGAGAAGAGAAGAGAAGAGAAGAGAAGAGAAGAGTATAGGTTATAGGGCAACTGGAGGGAAGGGGGTGAGGATGAGCAGAGAAATGGATGTGGGTAGGAGGTAGGTGGGTAGGTGGGTAGGTGGGTAGGTGGGTAGGAGGGTGGGTGGGTAGGTGGGTGGGTGGTAGGTGGGTTGGTGGGTAGGTGGGTAGGTGGGTAGGATGGTAGGTGGGTAGGTGGGTAGGTGGGTAGGAGGGTAGGTGGGTAGGTGGGTAGGTGGGTTGGTGGGTAGGTGGGTAGGAGGGTAGGTGGGTTGGTGGGTAGGTGGGAGTGGAAGAGGGTGGGTAGGAGGGCGGTGGGGTGGATGGAGTGTGAAGGGAACTAAGAGCAGAGCTGAGAGAAAAAGGGGCTGCGGGCACAAGAATAGAAGGCACTGCAGGAGTGGGTTAGCGTAAGGTCAGGGGAAGTCCAGAGAACATGCATAAGACATTATTGGAAGCAGGTATATCTGGCATTTTCTATTAGCTGCTGTCTCAGCAGTCTTTTGAAGGCACCAATCGAGCTTAGCGAGGAGATGTCAGGCTGTAGAGAGTTTAGCCACCTAGCGGCATGGAAAGTGAAGGACCTTTGACCTAAGGAGGTGCAACAGTGGGGAATTTTAAATAGGCGGCAGTCTGAGCTTCAAGTGTTGTGAAGGTTAGTATTGGGGGAGAGAAGATTCTGAACACTTGCGGGAACCAGACTGAGACTAGCTTTTTTTGCTAGTAAGCAGGACTGATAGAGAAGTTTATCAGGTCTATGGAGAACATTGTCAAGTTCAAATAATTTTTTTATTCTAACTTCATTCAAATCTCCATGTCTAGTTGGGCATTTGTGTTAGAGCTTTTGGACTAAAGTGTTACAAAACTTCCATCCAGAATAGCACTCTAGCCAGCATTAATAAAGCCGAAGAACAAAATGTTTGTTGTATGCTTCTTGCAGATTTTATTTAAGCTAAATCTTGACTTAAAAAAAAAAACACTATCAGATTATTTGCAATATATAATAATTGCTTGTATTATGTTGTGAGATGAGAACATTGGTTTGCTATGATTGTCCTGAATTCAAATTATTTTGTTCAAACCAAATTCTGTGTATAAGTGAAAGGTAAGTTAAAGGGGAAGGACAGTAAACAGTGCCCTCATAGTCTGAGGGCCGGGTTCTCAAAGTTTTCAAAACTCCTGCAGCTATAGGAAAAACTCAACGCAAGTGTGTTGCCACTTACAGAACCTCAGTTTCTCCTACAGCTACAGTATTCTAGAAAGTGGAGCCATTTACAACCAGCTGTATGATTTATGGCAGCTTGTAGGTGGTGTTGCCACTGACATCCCTGCAGCTGCAGAAAAATGTTACTGCCAGTGGGTCCAGCCGTAACATCTTCCGCAGCTGCTGCAGATGAAAATAACAATCTCTGCAGCTGCGGAGATTTTGGTCCACAACTGGAGTTCAGTTGCGGGTCTTAGTCCCAAAACCATTTCAGTATCTGGGCACAGCTTCACACTGTATGATGTCATAACATCCCACAAAATGTTGGCAGCTTCATATCAGTATAGGGTAGATTTATCAGGTATATCACTGAACTGCTGCTAGTTACTAGTATGACCCACATTTAAAAGACATTTTCATTTTTAAAGCAAAAGTATTTTGTAGTTGGCAAATAAAATCATCATATATTTTT
This sequence comes from Neoceratodus forsteri, assembly GCA_016271365.2. Classification (NCBI taxonomy): domain Eukaryota; kingdom Metazoa; phylum Chordata; order Ceratodontiformes; family Ceratodontidae; genus Neoceratodus; species Neoceratodus forsteri. The sequence continues at coordinate 29,660,199 of CM028137.1, read as the reverse complement.
TTAGCATTAAAGTATTTATGATCTAATTATAGTCATCATTACTGTATTTTTATTTCTCTTAGATTTTAAGACAACTTTTTTTATCAATTTTTATAATTAATACTTTCAAGTTGTTATAGATGAAAGCACAAAGCAACTTTTTTTTTAAATCCCATCCACTGATGTCAGGTAACTGTTTGATTTTAGATAGTGGATTTGTACTGTGGTGTGCATTAGGAGTGTGCTAGTACACATCTCTAATGGCAAAACTTCAAACCCTGATATCAGGAGTGAAATAAAATGAAAAGAATGGATATATTGATGTTTCTGATGAAAATACATTATTACTAAAAAGCTATATGCTGACTTTTTTGCCACTGACAAATACTTCTGCTTTAAACTAAGTGCTATCAGTCATAAATATTTCTTTATTATTACTATTGTTTCAGGCATTGTTTGGGACAAAAAGGTTTTGTCACTTTTGGTGAGTCAATGCAGTAAGATTTCTAATCCCAGCATTTGTAGACTAGATCTTGTGTAAATTATTATTGTGTTATACATATTTATTTATTTGTTTGTTTGTTTTTGGTAACCAAGTAGGTGCACTAGACACAAGAAATGCCTATTTTCAGGCATGACTATGTATGTATATATATTTATTTTATTTAAAATTTTGGTAACAGTGCATGAACTCAAGACAAAAATGTGTCCACTTTCAAAGGAGACCCAGAGTTTGGAGGCAGTATAGTGCAGTGGTTAAGAGCACTGAGTTGCAAACATGGAGACCTGGGTTTGAATCCCACAGCCCCCTCTTCCATACTCTGTGACCCTGAGCAAGTCACTTAACTTCCTTGTGCTCCCAGGTTGCAGCTGGAAACAAGTTTCGGCTTAGTGTGCCTTTCCTGATTTAAACAATTCCCCCTTTCCCCTAAAGGACCAGGACATACATAAAATATTAATCCCACATACAATCAAGTAAAACATTTACAATAATCAGACAGTAAATCCATTTTTGTAGTGAGATTTGAATGCAATAATCTTTTTAGCATCAAACAAATCTGAGTACCTTCTGAGCAGACAACACAGTTGAGAGGCCAAGATCATTGCAGGATTTTACCATGTGAATTAACTCACCTATACAATGGTAAAGGGCACTGCCTAGTGTAAACCAACACCAGGGTCTATAGTTGTGCTTTAATAACTGAAATGCCCTGAGTGAGATGCAAGGCATAAGGCACAGCTAAGTGTCTGCTATCATCCTCAAAGTGCAACTAGAACAGCATAAACTCACATGCTGGCATGTGTCATTGCACTTCTAACAAGGTGGAAAAAACAACAAAGGCTGAAAAATCTTTTTAATTGGCCTGTGCCTTTAGACTTGTGACAGGGTTCGATCCCAGGACATGATTTATTTTACCCATTTCAGAAATATACCTAGTTTGCGTGTTTCACTAGTCTCTGGTAGTTAGGATGCACTTTCACAATTGGAGACCCTTACAATCACTGTATCAAAGCTAAAATCCATTTGTCTCTAATGCATTTTCCATATTTCCTTACCATTACAGAGCCCCTGATGCCATTTTGAAAACTTTGAGAATATGTAATATTCAGGCACACAACGGATTATATTTTATATTTCTTTAGTTAGAGGAACACTGTCAACATGTTTTTCATCATATTATTTCTAGTTAAAAACCTACATGTTATGATTGCTTACCTTCTCTAAAATTCATTGATGTTGCTGTTTGTTTTGTCTGTCTCCTTGTTTAGTAGAACTGAAATGCATGCTAATGTATATTTATAAATAACCTCATTTTGTTTACAATCCTGGATCTCTTCTTACTGCATACTTCCCGAGCATTACAAACACCCCCAAACAGTACAGTCACTCACGAGGCAGTAGCCACCTAAACTCTCACTGCATCATGAGGGACTAGATTGTGTTGCGGGTGTTCCCAAGTCCAGGAAAGCTACAGTTGGAGTTGATCAAGGAATGTAAACAAACCTGTGTTTGTGTGGTAACACCAGTATGGTGGGCAGTCTGTTTTTCACTTTTTTTTGTTTGATTTATGTGTTTATCGCCCGTACGTGCGCCCAAGCTGCCTGTCCTTCAGGCTGCCTAGGTCCGCAGTCATTCACCCTACTAACTCCCCTTTCAACCACCTACCTCATATATGCAGCCATCCATGGAGTAGCCCCGGTGTAACCCTTCACCGGGTGGGTCCCCGCTCCTCTGAGGGGGAAGGCACTGGTGGGGAGGAGGTACCAGCACACTATTTACTTCTTGCGATCCCGGGAGCTGCTGAGGCATTCATGTGGCTTCCTGAGGAGTCTTCAGGGATGCCTGAGGCTGGCAGCCATCATCCAGCTAGACTTCCGGCACGGATTTTCTGCTTTTCTTGTTCCCCCTATTGCACTGCTTCCTGTAGTGCCCCTGGCCTTCACTAGGGGCCGCTACAGGAGAGAGGCTTAACCCAAACCCTCCCCAGGATAGAAGAGCAGTCCGTCAGATGCTCAATCCTATCCTTCCCTGCCAACCCCCGATGACCTAAGTCCGTTCCGGAACCCGGGTCGCCGGCGTGGGAAAAGGTAAGGTGCCAGCGCCTTAACCCTCTACACCACCGGGCCGACTTTTCACTTTTTTAAAGAAAAAAAGAGTCAGAATCAAACAACCAGCTACATCAGGAATCTTTACAGAATGTTCTCAATCATAAAATGTGTTTTTTAAACTAGGGACACTTTGAGACCAAAGGGGGTTGACAGCATCCCTTTAATTCTAACCCTTTCATTATTTATTTATTACTAAGGAGATTAATAATTGTAACATAAAAAGCAGAGACTTTGTAGTCATGAGGATAACACTTTTATATGGCACTGTACCCTTGAAAAATTAAGAAACACACAGTATTTATTTATACATCAGAAATAATACTTAAGAAACCCATTGACCTTTAAATGAAACTATTCATGCCATCATGGTTATTAAATAATAATTAATGGTCTCCCTTTTTCCCATAGGGAAAATGTGGCATAATTTGCTGTAATAAAGGAGTATTTATTACAGCAAACATATGCATGGTTTCCCTCAATCTGCTCAGATGCCACCGCACTTCCACCTATTCCCGACCGCTCAAGTTCTTTGACTCTGAATCTTCGCTTGTCATCTCTCAAAACAGTCAGGAAATTCTGAACCGCCACTCGGACTTGGCGGTAAGTTTCTTTTAAAAAAAATTACCATGAGGTGTTTTTTTTTCAGAATCTTATTTAAAAAAAGCTCATGACGTGATCTCGGATTGTGTGCTTTGATGGGACCACACCACGCATCAAGATAACTTCATTTTATTTTATATAATTGTTGAGGTGAAAAAAGGAAAACCCAGCAATTACATCAAATAAAATATGGGGTGGTGTGTGAAAACCCCTCGGGTGTGTGGAAATTTCTTGTTAAACACACCACCCCATACTTTATTCTATTTTTATTGTTAGTAATGTGGTATCTAAATTACCATGGGAGGAGCTGTGGTCTGTGTATCATCCACTGCCTAACTGGGTGGTAGAATATTCTAATCTGCACCATTTTGATTATGTTTACCATTTCAGCTGTTTTCAGGTTTTTCTAATATATCTTATTTTGTGAGAAATTAAAATGGCTTCCTCTTTGTTTTCCTTAGTGCTGCCTAACACAACTCCAAAATGACCTTTTTCCTACAAGAATCATAGAACTGTGCAGATGTGTATGTAGGGCACAATGAGTGCAGATGTGCATACATGGTGTACTGAACTGTATAGATGTGCATCCTTGGGTAATGAACAACACAGATGTGCATGCATGATTCACAGAACAGAACAGATGTGCATGCATTGTTCATTTTAACAGTACAGATGTGCACATATAGTGCACTACCAGCTTTCATGTGTAATACATACTGTATATTATATTGTGTTGTAGATTCCATATTAGGTATTATCGAGATGTGCTGGGCGTTGTGTTTGCCACAGAAGAGATCAATCAAAGTAAAAAAATATTGCCTAACATCACTTTGGGATTCCGAATTTATGACTCCTGCTACACAGAGAAAAAAGCAATTGAGGGAGCGATGTCCCTTCTCACAGGGATGCGAGATCCAACACCCAACTTCCGATGTAAACGCCATCCTGTTCTGCTTGGAATTATTGGGGATCTGATGTCATCCATATCCTTATCACTGGCCAGGATACTTGGGGTGCTCTATGTTCCACAGGTATGAAATATGCAAATGTTTTCAATACAGTCCAACTCACAGTTTACTGCCCTCCAGTTAGGGCTACAGGTATACTGGTTGCAGTATTCAAATAACAAATCCAGGGCATATGTTGTCCAGTCAGGCTGCTTTTATGTTTGTTCCATTTGAGGCACAATTTGATCCCTCCACTAAGGATAATTAACCTCTCAAAATCCTCAGCCCCCAGTATGAGAGGGCCCTGGGGAAGCAGTACTCATCTCTTCAATTAAGGCACGGCATGGAAATCATTATTAAATTCAGTAAAAAAACTTTCATTGTGTAGGTGCATGAATAAACTGAGTCAAAACATTTCTGTTGCTGCTCACTTCTCCCCTGATTCTTCTGTCCCTTGGCAATGCCACATCACCTGGTGTCTAGCACCACTTCTCCTGATGTCAGGGATCCTTTCACCTGGTGTTAGGGACAACTTCACCGGATGTCAGGGACTACTACGCCTGGTGTCAGGGACCATTTTACTTGATGTCAAGGAGCACTTCACTTGGTATTAGAGACCACTTACCTGGTGTCAGGACTATTTCCCTTGCTGTCAGGGACCCCTTCTTCTGGTGTCAGGGGCCCCTTCACCTGGTGTCTTGGACCCCTTCACCTGGTGTTAAGGACCACTTACCTGATGGTAGGGGTAACTTCAACTGGTGTTGGGGGTCTCTTCAACTGGTGATAGGTATAACTTCAGCTGGTGTTTGGGCCACTTAGAAACAATATAGAAACATAGGACTTGATGGCAAATAAGGACTGCTTGGCCAACCAAGTCTGCCCATTTTTCCCTACCTACAGTATTGATGCAGACTCTAATTAATCTTTGGCTCATTCTCCCACCCCCTTCCTTTCCACTAAGATACCCTTATACCTATCCCATGCATGAAAACCCCCCACTTTCTTCACCCTCACCACCTCCACTGGAAGGCTGTTCCAGGAGTCCACCACTCTTTCTGTGAAGAAGTACTTCCTCACATCTTTCCTGAATTTCCCCCTCCAGCTTCATAGTGTGCCCCCTTTTTCTTGAGCTCCTTTTCTTCAGAAACTTCCTTCCAACCTTTACCTTGTTCACCCCCCAAGGTACTTAAAGGTCTCTATCATATCGCACCTCACCCTCCTCTCTTCCAGGGTCTACATATTGAGGTTCTTTAGTCTGTCCTCACAGGGCTTTTGATGCAGACCCTGCACCATTTTAGTTGATCTTCTCTGGACCACCTCCACTCTGTTATGTCCTTCTGGAGATGTGGGGCGGATTCACAAAAGACAATGCAGGATGCAAGGCAACTTGTGTCGGAAAAATTGGTGCAAGTAGCACTTGCATCCTGTGTTGTGTCATGTTGGAATTCAAGCAGGCAGTCTGCGATATGCTGCAGACTGCCTGTGCCGACTGCACCAATGCACCATAAACCCCCTTGCGACATAACTTAAGGGGGTTTATGGCAGCATTTGCACCCTATTCAGGTAGTGTGGCAGCTAAGTCCCCAATTCAGGATTCAGTGACAACCACCAGTGGACATCTATCAAAGACCATTTACACCAGCTAAAAGCTGGCAAAAGTGGCCTTTGCCATCCACCGGGTGTTACCACTGTGCCACCATCGAAGCCCCCCAGCAGTCCCATTCCCCAAGTATCATCGACACTGAGCCCATATGGGCTTGTGAACACCCCCCCACATGCCCGGATCCCTCCACATGCCCAGAACCCCCCGGATGCCCAGAGCCCTCCACATGTCAAGATCTCCCCAGGTGCCAAGATCCACAATAGACCTGCCAGAGGGGGCCCTGTGGGCCCCCACACCTCCCTTCCAGAACCCCGATAGATATAACAGAAGATCCCTTCTAGGCTAACTGAGCCCCCATGCCCAGTCCTGAACCCCGATAGCTCCCAGAGAGAAGTCCTTATGGGCTATCTAAGCTCCCGCCCTGGCATGAACCCCAGTCCCCTTTCTCAACCCCCAAATGCTATTACTGTATCTAATAATACACGAACCGCACAAGTTCAAGATAGCCCTGGTGGTCTAGTGGCCCCCCACCCAGCAGTGCCATCCAACCCTGTTCCCCTCCACACCCATACCCAGTCAGTGACTGGCATAGCCCTCCTCTCACCACCTGGACAGTCAACAACTGAGCATGGCTCAGAACGAATACAGTAAATATACTTGCTCAATGAATGACAGCTGCTGTCATGCACTGAGGGCGTATACTTCCTGTACATATTCGGAGCACTGCTCAGTCGATGGCTGGCCAGCGGTGGTGAGAGGAGTGCTATGCCGGTCGTCAACTGGGCATGAGTGTGGGGGGACAGGGTGGGATGGCACCGCTGGGTAGGTGGGGCCACTAGACCACCAGAGCTATCTTGGACATATGTGGTTTGTGTATTATTATGTACAGTAACGGCATTTTGGGGCAGGGAAATAGGATTGGGAATCGGGGCTGGGGGAAGTGCCAATAACCCAAGAGGGCTCTCCAGTTAGCCCTGTTGGGGTACAGAGGGGCGAGCACTCACCCCATCAGTCATGGTTCTGGGCATGTGGGAGGACACATCCCACTAATGGGATCAGTTGCAAGGGCGCATCTACCACCTGCCCATCTTGCAGTTTGCGGCATTCTTGAGGGATGCACCACTTGCTGGCCTGGTGCCACAAGCCACAGGGTGCAAACCCCTGGACCTGGTCTGATACTGAATTGGGCACAGGGTCCAGGATGCAGAGGCCATTGCCGTAAGCTGCCATTGTCACAGTTTGCAGCAAATGTTTGTGAATCCAGCCTGTGATCTCCAGAACCGGACACAGTACTCAAGGTGGTGTCTTACTAGTGATCTATACAGGGGCACTACCTCCCTTTTCCTGCTGGTGATACCCCTCATTATGCACCCTAGCATCCCACTTGTTCTCCCAACAGCCTTGTGGCACTGCCTGGACATCTTTAGGTCATCCCATACAATTACCTCTAGGCCTTACTTCACCTGATGTCAGGGACCACTTCACTTCATTTTAGGAATCACTTCACCTGGTGTTAGGGACCACTTACCTTGTGTCAGGTACCACTTGCCTAGTGGCAGGCAGGTGACACTTACCCTGGTACCAGGGACTGATTCATCTGGTATCAGAGACCACTTCAGCTGGCATTAGGAGTCACTTCACCTGGTGTTAGGAGCCACTTTCCTGGAGTCAGGGACCACTTGCCTGGTGTTAAGGGTCACTTCACCAGGTGTCAGGTACCACTTCACCTGGCATTAGGGACCACATACCTGATGTCAGGAACCACTCCACTTGGTGTTATGAGTCATTTCACCTGGTGACAGGGGTCATTTTACCCAGTGTTAGAGGTTCACTTCACCTGGGGATAGATGCCACTTAACCTGGTGTCAGGACCTACTATACTTATATACTTATATTACTTATATACTTATATTACTACTATACTTATATGGCTGTCACTCCACAGAGGGAAGAGTGACCAGTGGGGTACCACAGGGATCAGTGCTGGGACCGGTCCTATTCAACATCTTCATCAGTGACATTGCACAGGATCTAGAAGGCAGAATTTCACTGTTCGCTGATGACACAAAGCTCTGTAACAGAGTAGACACACCAGAGGGTGTAGACAGAATGAGAAGGGACCTGCAGAAACTTGAAGAATGGTCAAGGGTTTGGCAGTTGAAATTCAATGCAAAGAAGTGCAAGATAATGCCTATGGGGCACAAAAACCCTGGCACAATATATCAGTTGGGAGGTGTGGATATAGCATGCACCAAGCAGGAAGGGATCTTGGGGTTGTCTCTGATGACCTCAAGGTAGGGAAACAGTGTGACAAGGCATCAGGTAAAGCAAATAGGATGCTGGGATGTATAGGCAGGGCATCATCAGCAGGAAAAGGAGGTCATAATTCCGCTATACAAGACACTAGTGAGGCCCCACCTGGAGTACAGTGTACAGTTCTGGAGACCATACCACGTAAGGACATAGACAGGGTAGAGAAGGTTCAGAGGAGGGCAACAAAGATGGTGCATGGGTTGCATCACAAGTCCTATGAAGACAGGTTGAAGGAACTGAACATGTACTCCCTGGAGGAGAGGAGGAGAGAGGGATATGATAGAGACATACAAGTATCTTACAGGGAGGAACAGGGTGCAGGAAAACACTATTTTTAAGCGAAAAGATGTTTCAGGACTAGAGGGCATGGGATGAAGTTGGAGGGAGGACGATTCAGAGGAAACATGAGAAAGAATTTCTTCACAGAACGGGTGGTGGACAAGTGGAACACCCTGCCAGAGGAAGTGGTGGGGGCTGAAACAATCACGGGATTTAAGAATGCATGGGATAGACATAAAGGAATTCTAGAGGTCAGGGGTAAGGGGAAATAGACTTCTAGGAAAACAAACTAAACTTACAAGCTCAAATGGGCAGACTAGGTGGGCCATAGGCCCTTATCTGCCGACACTGTCTATGTATCTATGTATCTATGTATCTATGTACTTTGTCTCAGCGACCACTTCCTTGGTGTCAGGGACCACTTACCTGATGTCAGAGCCCACTTAACCTGGTGTCAGAGACCACTTCACCTAGTGTCAGTGACCACTTACTTGGTGTCAGGGGCCACTTAGCTGATGTCAGTGCCCTCTTCTTCTGGTGTCAGGGATCACTTTAGCTAGTATCAGTGACCACTTATTTGGTGTCAGGGACCATTTACCTGATGTCACGGACATCTTCTCCTGGTGTCAGGGACCACTTCACCTGATGTCAGTGACCACTTACTTTGTGTCAGAGACCACTTACCTGATGTTAGGGACCACTTCGCCTATTGTTAGGGCCATGGTCATGCCACACAGTATTAGGGCCTCACTGATGGACAGGAGACTTGTAGGGCAAATGAGCTTCTTAACAATAAACATTTTGTGCTAAATTTTGCCATGCTGTAAATTAATTGAATACAGTTGCTGCATCCACAAAGTGCTCTCATACCAGGAGTTCTATCGGAAGTTAGGTAAATAAAGCTTGATAGATGTTGGTGTCGAGCAACTGGACAAACCAGCTCAACCACCTGAGGAGTATGCACGATTCACAAGTCTAAAGACTCAAAACCAAAAAAACAGCACCACTCAGGGACTGCAATACTCAGCTTTAATAACAAAATTACCACCAGTGGTACCATCACATCCAGTACGATTCCTTAAAGGGGAACATTCATGAACCATACCCATCATAGTTAGAAAGCCAATAAGAAAAGGTGTTTTTAGATGCAGCACTGGGCTCTTCTGAAGCTGCAGGGGTCCAGCGACATCAATGTTTAAGTCTTCTGAACATCAATACTACACTGACACCATTTTAGAACCCTGTGATGCCACAGATGATCATGATGCATCTAACCACACTGTAATTAAGCAGTTCAATGACATCACAAGGTTCTGAAAATCAGTGATGTAGTATCAATATGGAACAGACATAGTCATAGATATCTCTGGAGAGGTGCCAGCTCCAGTTAAGTCCAATATCTCATTTAAAAGGAATTTTCATGGGCTTTCCAACTAAGCTGGACACTGTGCAGTACATACGTTCCCCTTTAATATATGTGTGGATTTTGCTGAAACCTGTTACACATTTATTAGACTATTGAACCAAAATGAGATTTATACTTCAGTGTTTTCACCATATAAAACAGAGGGCCCAATTCCAAGATGGGCTATGCCAGCGTAAGGCGGGATACGCCAGTCCCCATGGCATATCCCATGACTTACACCATGTGATATGTCCAGTGCTATTCCAGGAGGCCACCTATGCCTTGGCATCCGCAGGCTGTGACAATTGCAAGATATGACCACACTTATGCTGCAGCCTGCAATGTCTGGTGCAACTGCGAGTTGCGACAGCAACTTAGCCCAATTCCAGGAGGGCCACTGTCGCTACCCACAAGTGCCATTCCAGGACATGCAGTGGCATAGCTGACTTTTGAAAGCTTGGAGCTGTCTTAAGTGACATCCGACAACTGGCACAAGGTGACTGGTACAGCTCTTCTCCTCACACCTCCTTGGCTGCCCACTGTATGTCCAGGCAGGGAGAGTGCCTCTTATTTATAGGACTGCCCTATAAATAAGAGGTGCACTCCCTTGCTGGACATATGGTAGCTGGCCCAGGAGGTATGAGGAGGGCTGTGCCTATTGCCGTATGCACCTGCAGCACTGCCAATAAGGATACAGTGAGTGGGGCGTGCCTGGTGCCATGGGGGGACCACTGGACACCAGGGTGGGTTTTTCTGTTTTAATTCAAGGGAGACAATCAGAGGTGAAGGGAATCACTAGCACTAGGGACTGTGTATGTCATTTCAGGGATGATGATTGGAGGGTAGAGGGACCCACTAGCCCAAGGAATTGTATATGTCACTTCATGGCTGGTTATTGGAGGGTAGGGGGAACCAATATTACCGGGGATTGTATATGTCACTTCATGGCTAGTTATTGGAGGTTAGGGGGAACCAATATTACCGAGGACTGTATGTGTCACTTCATGACTGGTTATTGGAGGGTAGGGGGAACCAATATTACCGAGGACTGTATGTGTCACTTCATGGCTGGTTATTGGAGGGTAGGGGGAACCAGTATTGCCGGGAACTGTATGTGTCACTTCATGGCTGGTTATTGGACGGTAGGGGGAACCAATATTACCGAGGACTGTATGTGTCACTTCATGGCTGGTTATTGGAGGGTAGGGGGAACCAGTATTGCCGGGAACTGTATGTGTCACTTCATGGCTGGTTTTCGGAGGGCAGGGGGAACCAGTATTGCCGGGGACTGTATGTGCCACTTCATGGCTGGTTATTGGAAGGTAGGGAGAACCAGTATTGCTGGGGACTGTATGTGTCACTTCATGACTGGTTATTGGAGGGTAGGGGGAACCAATATTACCGGGGACTGTATGTGTCACTTCATGACTGGTTATTGGAGGGTAGGGGGAACCAATATTACCGGGGATTGTATGTGTCACTTCATGGCTGGTTATTGGAGGGTAGGGGGAACCAATATTACCGTGGATTGTATATGTCACTTCATGGCTGGTTATTGGAGGGTAGGGGGAACCAGTATTGCCAGGAATTGTATGTGTCACTTCATGGCTGGTTATTGGAGGGTAGGGGGAGCCAGTATTGCCGGGGACTGTATGTGCCACTTCATGGCTGGTTATTGGAGGGTAGGGGGAACCAGTATTGCCGGGGACTGTATGTGTCACTTCATGACTGGTTATTGGAGGGTAGGGGAACCAATATTACCGGGGACTGTATGTGTCACTTCATGGCTGGTTATTGGAGGGTAGGGGGAACCAATATTACCGGGGACTGTATGTGTCACTTCATGGCTGGTTATTGGAGGGTAGAGGGAACCAATATTACCGGGGATTGTATATGTCACTTCATGGCTGGTTATTGGAGGGTAGGGGGAACCAATATTACCGGGGATTGTATATGTCACTTCATGGTTGGTTATTGGAGGGTAGGGGAAACCAGTATTACCGTGGATTGTATATGTCACTTCATGGCTGGTTATTGAAGGGTAGGGGGAACCAATATTACCAGGGATTGTATATGTCACTTCATGGCTGGTTATTGGAGGGTAGGGGGAACCAGTATTACCAGGGATTGTATATGTCACTTCATGGCCGGTTATTGGAGGGTAGGTGGAACCAATAATACCGGGGATTGTATATGTCACTTCATGGTTGGTTATTGGAGGGTAGGGGGAACCAATATTACCGTGGATTGTATATGTCACTTCATGGCTGGTTATTGGAGGGTAGGAGGAACCAATATTATCAGGGATTGTATATGTCACTTCATGGCTGGTTATTGGAGGGTAGGGGGAACCAGTATTACCAGGGATTGTATATGTCACTTCATGGCCGGTTATTGGAGGGTAGGTGGAACCAATAATACCGGGGATTGTATATGTCACTTTGTGGCTGGCAATCGGAGGGAGGGTGGGTGGGAACCACTAGCACCAGGGAAATGTATTTTTACTACAGTGCTGGGGATCAGAGGGGGGATGGGTACCACTGGCACCAAGGAGTTGTATTCTTACTGTAGGGCTGGAATCAGAGAGGGTGACCACTGTTATCAGGGAATTTTATTTATAATATGGGGCTGGGGACTGGAGGGAGGGAAAACTAGCACAAGGGCATGATACGGTCTGTGAACACAGAGGCTAGGGATTGGAGCGAGGGGACAACTAGTACCAGGCACATTTATTATTAATACAGGGCTAGGAATTGGAGTGAGGGAATCACTGGCACCAGGGAATTTTATGTTAATGTTGGGGCTGGAGGTTGTGGGGGGGATGCAATGGACCACACTGTCTGGTATGTTCCCCCAGCAGCCAACGGGCTGGTTGGCTGCATTACCTCTGGCAGTCACTAGGGTTGCACAGAATAAAAGGTTTTCATTGGCAATATTTGCGTGGTGCAAAAGGATAGTGCAACCCTCTTGCACCATGCAATCTGCTGAATATCAGCTTGCACCAATATTCCTGTCCCTGCCCCACTGTTTGCATACCCCCTCCTTTGGTTTGTGTTGGTGCTACCCCTGTTTGCTTGTGCAACAGAGCCCTTTGAATGTTGGGCTCCAGCACAAAGTCCAGTTTGCATGGGCAAACACCGGTAAGCGCCATTCAATCAATCAGTTTTTATTTTATACTGAAGGGTATGTGAGAAAAAAATGCCCATTTTCACAAATGTCCAGTTGTACAGATTTTTACAATTAAAGACAGGGTCATAAGTGACAGAAGTAGTGCAGCATATACTGTAGTCAGTAATAATATTTATTTATTTAAAGTTGATAACCGGGAAAGGCACACAGGCTCATTTCCAGGCGTGACCCCAGGGCAGGGAAGACGGGTAAGCATGGTATAAAGCATGGTACAAAAACACTTACAATATACAGGCATTTATACAATTACATTATATGGGTATTTATATAGGCATTTACACAATTACATTATACGGGTATTTATTCATGCATTTACACAATTACATTATACGGGTATTTATACAGGCATTTACACAATTACATTATACGGGTATTTATTCATGCATTTACACAATTACATTATATGGGTATTTATACAGGCATTTACACAATTACATTATACGGGTATTTATACAGATTTATACAGGCATTTACACAATTACATTATACGGGTATTTATTCAGGCATTTACACAATTATATTATTATACAGGTATTTACAGAAGTAGATAACATATGGGATAAATTTAGTTACAGTTCCGAAATTTCAGTATTGCTGATTGGAAAGCCTTTCTGGTGGTATTGCAGAAGCTGAAGTACCTAAGATAAGGGGAGTGTGTTAGTATGAGAGGTCTTGGGAGCTTCAGGTTGGGGGGGTGAGAGCATAGGCAGGAGGGCAGGGGGAGAATTCTGAAGTGCCTCTTTAGGGATGAGATGGTTGGCAGATTATGGACAGCAAGGGGAAGATTGTTCCAGAGGGTGGGGCGCCAGTATGGGAATACATACAAAGATAAATATACAGCAATCACAAGCCCTAGTGAGCCGAAAAGACACAAAGTGCTATGGTAAAATATGTACAATAGATAACATTGAGACAGTTGCAAAGGCATATGGACTGATGCGGAGGGGAGAGGGAGAAGGAAGAAGAGGTGGGAGGGATTAAGAAGACAAGAGGAAAACTAGATTTTAATTCTTGGGAGAGACTGTCTGGGGCATACACAGGTGGATGTTTTAAGGAGGTGGTCCTTGAGAGCATAGCTGAGGGTGCTGATGGTGCTAGAGGTGTGAATGTCGGGGGGGGCAGATTGTTGTATAGCTTGGGGCCCTTAAAGGTAATGGAGTTCTGAGCAGAAGGTGTGTGGTAAAATGGGATGTCGAAAATGTGGCGCGAAAACCCTCTTGCACTGCGATTGAGGACCAACTTGGGGAAAAGGGACAAGACGCTTGTCTGTGATAAGTTTCAGTTTACCTCGTACAAGAAAGTTAGAATTTTAAGATGAACCTTCCCTTGAGGGTGGGCCAGTTAAGGGAGCTGTGTAGGGTACAATGGGGAGTAGACCAAAGGATACCCAAAACAAGGCAAACAATATTATTGTATGTGGTATGGAGTTTGGAGAAGAGGAGGGGAGGTGGTAGTGGGGAAGTAAACAATGGAAGCATACTCTAGGATGGTAGGCGCAGAGAGCTAGCCAGGTGTAGTCTGGAGATGGGTATTAGAAACTTCCTGATTTGGTATAGGAGACCTAACCTCATATGGATCTTCTTGATGAGGCTTTCAATATGTATGTGGTATGTTAGGTGTGGGTCAAGGAAACAGTCCCAGGGATTTAAATTTGCCCAATTTTTCTATCATAATTCTCTGATTGTTCAAGAAGGTTAGGCTTCTATTAAGAGTTTCTCTTGCACCGGAGATAATCATAAACTTTGTCTTTTTAGAGTTGAGGACCATGCTCTTGGCAGAAAACCAGTAGTGTAGCTTGTTGAAATCAGCTTGCAGATTTGTGAACATTGAGTCAAGGTTGAAGTCACTGCAGTATAGGGCAGAATCGCCTGCATAAAGGATGCTTTTTGTGGAGTGGCAGACATCAGGAAGTGTGTTTATAAAAAGGGAGAACAGGAGTAGGCTCAGCATGGACCCATGAAGGACCCCATATTAAATCGGGCAGTCAGCCAAGAGGTGCCCATTTATAGTTGTATTCTGGGATCTATGGGAGAGGTTGCTTCCACCCAATTGACAATGTTCTCCCAGATGTGTACATCAGTGAGGATGTCCAGAAGAAGACTGTGGTCCACCAGGTCAACAGCCTTGGTCAAGTCCACAAAGACCAAGCCTGTGTACTGGCCATTGTCGTTAGCCTTGTGGATGTCACTAATGAACTTGACCAGGGCTGTTTTGGTGCTGTGACCACATCTAAAGCCATGCTAGGTTTTAGAGAGGAGGTTATGACTGTTCAGGAATGCAGTGAGTTGTGAACGTACAACTTTTTCAAGGATTTTATAGAGTGGGGAGAGAGAAGAGATATGGGTCAGTAAATACTGACCTTATTTCTTGAACCTGATTTGAACAATGGTTTGACAGTGGCGGCTTTCTAGATGCTTGGGAAGTAGCTGGAGCAGAGTAAAAGGTTTTGTTTGTTTATAAGGTGGGCCGCTATTGGTTTGATGGTGAACTAAAGGATTTTGTTGTCAATTCCGTCAGCCCCTTTGCTGGGTTTAGGGTCGTTTCTCTGGATAATCTTAATAGTGTCAGAAGGCTTCAGGACCTGGAAATAGAATTTGGGTCAAAGCACCGTGCCTGAGTTGGATACAGGGGAAGAGGGGGATGATTAAATGGGGGTTGGGGTGTAAGTAGATGGTTTATGTTTATCAAGATCTCTGAAAAAGGAATTGAAAAAGTTTGCACTGGCCTGTAGGTGCAGCGGTTGGATTTCTGCCTGCAATGCCAACAACCTAGGTTCAGGAATGGATCTGGGTGACAGAAGACCAGCCAAGGGGAAAATGGTTTGCGCATCCCACTATGGCTCGCCATCTCCCGGGGGGGGGGTATGCAGCCTGGTGTTTGCTTGGGTCCTGCTACGTAGGGAGCATGATGGATGTCAGCTCATGTCTTGATGTCCTGGCATGTTGCGCTCACAGAAAGAAAAAAAAAAACAGAAAAAAGGCTCGCTGACTGGCTGGATGATGATTGCCTGTCCCCCACCACCACAAAGTCCCAGACAACCTGGACCAACCCCATCAGCACCCGGGCCAAGTGAGTTGTGCTGGCCATCCCCACCGGCGCCTTTCTCCTCAGAGGGGGGGACCTGTCCAATGAAGGAAAACATTGGGTTACCCAGGGGGCTGTAATGTGGGGTGGTGGTTGGCAGTGGGGACAGAGTGCCGGCATGGTTCACCTAGGTGACCCAAAGGAGTGGCTAGTCAGGGAGCATGGGAGGTGCAAAAAAAAAAAAGTAAAAGTTTGCCACTTCAGAGGACTCATTGGGCTGCCTATCTCCTTGTATAAGGGTGATGGATTCCACTTTGTTTTTTTTCCCTAGGAGAGAGTTAACGGTCCCCCAGAATTGACGGGGGGGTTGGCCTATTCTCTAAGTTGTTTGTTTTGAAGGTAATCAATTTTGGCCTTTCTGATGGCAGATTTGCACTTATTTCTGAGTGTTTTGTAGTGTGGGAGCAAGGCAGGATCCCTGTGTTTAGCCTAACTGGTCCTGGCCTTGTCCCTTGTCCTCATCAATTTAATGATGTCAGGGTTGACCCATTCATTTGCAAGTCCTCTGACCCTGATTTTTTTGATAGGGCTGAATTTATCGCAGACACTGTTGAAAATTTTGGAGAATATGTCTAAGACAGAATTGAGGTTGCCTGAAACAGTGACAAAAGACCAGTCGACTAAATAGAAGGCACTGGTGATGTCCTTGATAGATCTACTGACAGGCATCTGGAGAAAATGAATTTTGGGGGAGGTTTAGGGAAATGGACTGACCAGAGATAGAAAATGACACAGTGATTGCTAATACAGTTGAGCTGTACTCCTGCGTTGGTGATTCAGGAGGGGTTGGATACAATGATCCAGTCAATTATTGTTTGTGTCCCTGATTGGAAGGAGATGTGACAGCATCCCAGAACTGGGCAGTCCAAGAGACAGTAGACAGGGGAGGGAAAAAAAAGTGAC
Source organism: Neoceratodus forsteri (assembly GCA_016271365.2). Classification (NCBI taxonomy): domain Eukaryota; kingdom Metazoa; phylum Chordata; order Ceratodontiformes; family Ceratodontidae; genus Neoceratodus; species Neoceratodus forsteri. The sequence goes on along the minus strand of CM028137.1, from coordinate 29,643,287 downwards.
AAATATCAGAGGCAAGATCATTTAGTTTTATGGCTCCAACCCTGTGGAATTCTCTACCTCATCGGGTAAGAGAATGCCTGACTGTCCAAAACTTTAAATCAGCCTTGAAGACGTATCTGTTTCACCTAGCATATCCGGATTTTTAAAATATATTTATGGATTGTTTTTAAGATTGTAAGTTTTTTGTATTGATCTGTTGTAAAAGCGCCTTGGTTTTGGAAAGGTGCTTCTTAAAAATAAAGTATTCATTCATTCATTCATTCATAATTAAACCTGGTGGGGGTAGAGATCAACTGGTGAAGGCCATGGCCAGTGATGTAGGATTTTGCTGAATCATAGAGATTAGAAGCCCAATTTATGTTTAAATCTTTGAGGAGAAACCACTCTCTGTTTAGGAGGAGCAAATTTTTGAGGGCAAGCAGGGTCTTCAGGTCAGAGGAGGGGGTACCTGGGGAGAGATAGGCACTGTGAAGGTAAGAGTCTTACTTTGACCAAGGAGGAAGTGGATGGTAAGGGTCACAAGCAAAAGTAAATCAGAGTTGGGACTGTGTTCATTAAAGGAGAACTTGTTAGAGACAAAGAACATGCAACCCTCACCTTTTTTCCCTGATCTGTCTTTCCTGACTGAAGTGTAGACAATGAGTTCAATCTCCCTATCTGAGACTTTGTGAAAGAGCCAGGTTTCAAAGAGAGCTATAACGTTAAAGTCATTGCAGGTCGCCCAGGCCTGGAGATTATCTTTTTAGCTGAAAGGCTATGTATATTAAGGTGGACAATGGAGATCTTTTTCCCTTTATTAGTGTGAATAGATTCAGAGAATGGGCCGGGGTATCCAGGGCCAGGGTTAGAGTGGATGGTACTGGGAAAGAGAAGAAAGAGAATTAAGGTCCTAGTCCACCAAGAGAGAAGAGGCTGAGATGTACATTTGCGGGACCTCAGCAGTTTCACAAGAGAAACCAAGAAGTACATAGTGGCAGGCAGAGGTATGAGAGAAGAAGAGAATGGAGGAGATAGTAGATGTCTTCCTGCAGAAACGTGATTGAGAGGAGTGGGCAGATAGCCATTTTGGTTGGAGATGAGGAAGTGTAAGGGCCAGGTGGGAGGACGCCCACCAGGTGGAGAAAGAGGGAGAGGGGTTGGGAGTTTGGGCCCCCAGGAGGAGGAGGAGGAGGTATAGAGAGGGAAGACTGCAGTAGCACTAAGAGGAGAATAGTAGGCACCATGGCGATATTCTATATTATTATTTTTCTGTGAAGGTCTCTTTATTTTAGGTTTCTTTATTTGCATTTTTCTGTGAAGGTTCCTATGTACAGTTTGTGCACTGAGTACGGTTTTTACTGTGGATGTTCTTGCATACTGTTCACAAGAGAGGGGAGCTCAAGGGAGGCCACTGGTGGAGGGAGAGTATAACAAGCATATAGAGTTTTGGACAGACAGAAAATTTTCAGGACCTGTGACCTTTCACAGGAAAGATGACTATTAACCCTATCAAGTTGGTCTATAAAAGTCGGATGACCATGGGTGGGCAGTCAGGGGCCAGTTGGGGTAGCTGCTGTACAGTAGTGGCAGGTGGTTCACTGGCTTGTTTAGCTGCCAGGACCAGGGGATGGGGGTAGCAGGAATGAGCCCCAAGGTGTCTCGCTGGGATGCTGGAGAGAGGAGAAGAGCAGCAAGTTAAGTAGAGGTAAGGGAAGGGTGGAGTCAGTGGAGAAAAATCGGAGAGGGATAGTGAGCAGCAGAAACCAATGCCATTTAGGCTTGGCTCTTGGCTCAGAATAAAATTCAACTTGGGGAACAGATGGTGCAGGATAAACTAAGTAAAACAGTGCAAGCTAAACTTTTTTTAAATTGTGAAGCATATAATATTAAGCCAGATAGTCAAGAACAGGAATAAAGAATACAATTAAAATAAAGCAGTTCACAGGAATTCAATTAAAGCATTCCCATGCAAACTTCTCAATATAGGGCCCCAGAACATATCAGAGTATTAGACAGACAATAAACAGAAAACAGGAGGCATCTAGAGGTGTAAAATCTGTTTCCTATCATCTTTAATCGTATTCTGAGTCACAATTCTCTATGTGACATCACAATCATTTCCACAGTAAGAAACTGTGGTATTACCGAGAGATAAGTATTACTTCAGCAGCGGAAGAAGGAGGAGTGGAAGTAAATGAACCTTTATAACATGGGCATCTAGGTTTGTCAAAGATAATTGGATGAAATGAGTCAGATGACCATTCATTAATTACTGGTAATCTTACAGTAAGTGGATGTGGTGAGAAGTCGCGGAGGACAAAAATAATACAAGTGACCGAACTAATTGTGCTGCAGTTTCAAGACTCTGAAACGCAGCCATTTTTTTTGTCCCACTAAGCGAGAGTGCCCACCCACTCAATAGAGTTTGAAGATCCTAGCATATCCCCAGTAACAGCAAGAAACAGACATTGTGTCCCCCACAAGAAAATGTGCCTCACAATCCGAGTAGATAGACAGTCCGAAGCGGCTCACCTTGGCTATGATACAGAAACACATGCAGAAATGCAAAGAACACGAAACGCATCTCCGCATTCCCTAGCAGCACTTCATAGTGGCACAGTGACACATGGCTCGTCTGCATTCCCTATTGAGGTGAACAGACTGTTAGACCACACCCTGGTTCCCTTACATGCAGCAATCCACACTGGAGAGTGATAAAGAGATTGTCAGGTGAAACATTCACGTCGCGCTTAGCGTAAGCTACGTGCCTGTCACCTGTGTATAAGTACATAGTGCCGTGGAGGTGATCAGGAATTCCAAGGACCCGCTCAGCTGCATAGTATGTAAATTAACTAGAGAGCCAAGAGCCGTGAGTTGATGGCACAGGACCTATTGACACTGCTATTGCTCTGTTGAGTAGCCCTGCAAGCGACCGCATAATGACAGGCAAACAGTGAGTGAGCGAATTGTGCAAAACAGAAATCTTTCTCTGTGCGTCCACAAGTAAAATGTTTTTCGACTCATAAGTATTCCTGCGGACGTTCAGTCACGTCACTCGTACAGTAGATACCCGACATCCATCGTGCAGTGTAATCACAACGCATTATGTGTTCCTATTATCTGAGAAAGGCACACTACCTCATGAAAGAATCCAAAATGTAATAAAAGAAGTACCTGCAGCCAGCACAAAACTACTGAAATCAGCAGCATATGACTAAACACAGCAGCATATGCTACAGTATATGCAAAACACAGGCATTGCATGCTACAGCTCTCTATCTGTCTGTCTGTCATCTTCCCTTGGTGTATCTCCAAGATATATAAGAAATGAAAAGTAGCAAACACACATGATTATGCCCCTTCATACTAGTACAGTATGTGAGCCTCTTTACCACAAACTTCTGTAACAAGCACTATCTTCCTGTGGCAGAACTCACATGGATGTGGTACACCGGCCAAAAGTAGCGTAGGAACACTAAGTAGTCCCCACACGTTTTGTCCTAGTAATCCACAAGTTTTACTCCATTTCTCTCAATATGTGGCCCATGTTATAAGTGCAATAACCCACTCCAGGGTGTGTATTTATTGGGGATTAAACAACACCCTGGGCACTGTGAAGACACTCGGCCTGCGGCCTCGTGGCTCACAACGCACCCGGAGTGTTGATTAATCCCCAATAAACACACACCCTGTCATGCGTTATACTGTTTAAATTCAAAGTTACCTTGTTGTGAAGAACAAAGGGAAGTCAGGCACTGACAATACATAAACTTTAGGTAGAACTGTGTCTAAATATTAGGGTTTTCAAAGTTTTCTCAAAAGTTACAAACTCTTTGTAAATAAACTCTACTTTTGTTTTAGATTTAAATATTTTTATGGCATGATCAGGGTTTGTTACCACCAGCTAATGTAACCCAAGTGGCCATAAGGCACAAGGCACAGCTGAGCACCCTTTGCCCCTAGAGTAAGATTAGCAAAGGTACACTAACCCCTCGGTGTGCCTTAATGTTGTTGGTAAAATTTAGTTTAAAACGTATGTTTTTATAGTTAAAATTCCAATTGCTCTATTGTACATAGAAGTTCCCAGCTGTTATCATGATCATTTCAGAATGCTCTCAGCCAATTAGAATGCTCCATCCCCTTACATAAATAATTATATGAAATGTTTTTATGCTGCACACATAAAACTACCAATGTGATATGCATGCCACGAGCATGATTTAGATGTTAGACTGGAACCAACAGCAATCATATGGCATGTGTGCAGCAAGCAAGTATGGAAAGCATACTGTTTATGTTAAATTGGGACAGACTGCATGTATGTGGCATGTGTGCAAAAAGCAAGTGGCCACTGATTACTGCACATATAAAAGTTGTGAATTCTTCAGAATCACCACACATACAAGCGGGGGCTGATGAGATTCAAACACAGGTCTTCAGGTCTCTACATCTTGTGGTTTGCAGTTCAGTGCCTTTACTCACTAAGCTATACTGCTTGCATGCATATGGCTCACTTGTACTTCAGTACAAATATGCATACCTCTCCACACATGCAGCATGCTTGTAGCTACTTTATACTTTTTAGTTTTCTTGTCCCTTCTCATCTTAGCTGTACAGCTGAACTGTAGCATACATAACAACGCAAACACATATGGTTCTTTTCACTCCCAGTACACACAGTTACCCACAAAACTACTTAATTGCTTCTGTCTGGTCTGTATCCCTACTATTCTTTCTCCATAGTTTTGAACAGACTTTAAGTCACAAACACAAAAGTAACAATAACTCGATACACACCCACATGGCCAGTCCCACCCCCATACACATACACACACTGCATGGCCATGGCCATGCTGCTGCAGACAACCCACCAAGTGTAGATATAAGTTAAGAGTCTCTTACCTGAGTAATAGGGAGCCAGAGGCAGGAGTCTTTAAGAGAATGATGTCCATAGGTCACAGTGCTGGGGCATACTCCTTGAAATGAATGGAGTTATTTTTTATTGCTGTTTTATTCATTATGATGGTGAGTTGGAGAATAATGAAGGCCACTGTTCTACTAACAAGGCCCTTGGTAGTCAAGCTGTGGCCTTCATTAATCTCCAACTCTATATCAATAATGTTTAAAATAGTAATTAAAAATATCCCCATTCATTGCAATGGTGCTCGCCTCTGCAGTCTCCCTTGTCCTGTATCATAATGTGCTTGACAGCGGGGATGTGGAGGTCAGCTTCATTGGTGGGGGGGGCCATAAGCCTGACTATAGTGGGGCTCCAATAATCTGTGCATACCATACTGCTCAACTGTCCCTGAATGCAAGGGATAGCCTTAATTTTACCCCTGAAAACTGCTCTGCCCCTCATCCATCCCTCATGGGAAACATGAAACTCACACTGAGGATGTTTTGTAAATTTAGACTTTATGGCAGGGGAACCATTTCACATTTCAGCAGGGGGGGATGGGGCCAACCACCAGTAGAGGTCAGGTGCTAGTTAGCCCCTTGATTGAAAGTTCTATAATGTCTCTAAAAGGTAAAATTTCTTTATTTGTTGTGACTGAAAAGGGATATGAAAATCAGGAAAAATTCAAATGTATAAGATTCATCTGTAAATATCCCAGAGCAGTCATCAGATTTGGGTTTACCCCACCCAGTTACTAACCATTTTTTTCCTGGCTGAAGTCCTGAAACCTCCCCACTAAAAGAGAAAATTTGCCCTGATTTGTCTCCCTGGCTCCTTTCTATTCAATACCCATCTAATATGTGTCATGAAGCCACCCAAAGGCACAGAAACATGAAAAACACATCAATATCTTAGTCCTACCTTCTTCTCAAATCACCCTTAAAAAAATTACGTTTACTTATCCGGCCATCTGGCCAGAACCTGCAGCCTGGCCCAGTGTGCCACCAATCCAGTTTTCAGTCCGCTCCTCATCCATCCTTCTGGCAGAAGCTGGATGCTAGACTCAACCATCCCAGGTCCCCAATGTGGTCCATGACCAATTCACCTCACCAACCAAACCCAACCAACCTGCGTTGCTTGTTCCTTGCTTGGCTGCTGCTGCACTGCACTAATCAAGGCCTGTGAAGGCCGTCCACACCACTGTCACCACTACTGCTAAGCCTAGCTTTCTGCCACGGAGAGCCTGTGCTATTTTTTTTTTTTTTTGTGAGGTGAGCCAAGTTGAGTAAGTAAGAAGCTTAGTCTCGAGTTAGCTTCTAGCTCACCTTCTGCCCCTTCAGCCACCAGGGAAGGCAGAGATTCACTAAGAGCAGACCAACAAAAATATGCCACCATAACACTGCTATTTAGAGTTCAGTGCTCACTGACTCCTACAAGCTGTAGTGTGCAGCCTGTCTACTTTCTTGTGGGAAGGGGACAGTGTCACACTTACAGAACTCACTTGCTCTTGCTTGGCTGGAGCTCCTCCACATCCCGTGTGATATTGTTGCAGCTAATAGATGGAGACAGTTGAGTCAGGAATGCACCTGCAGTGTGAGCACACACAGGTTGGGGGGCACTTATTGTACAAAAGATTAAATCCATATTTTATTTTTATTTTTAAATTATACTTTGTCTTCTCCCACTACCTGTCAGCCCCGACCCTTCAAGGCATCCAAGGGGTCATCCTTCTGCCACCCTGCCCACCAATACTTACCTCCAGATCCCCCAAGTAGCTTAGACTTACCCCCCAAGTGGGGACGAGGTGGGGGGGACCCCATAAATCAACTTTTTGTCAGGTCCGGAGGTAGTCGGCGAGCAGGGGGGCACATTGAAGGCACACCCTGGAAGCCCATCTTCCTGGAGCTGACAGGCATTTTTCCATTTTTCCTTCCTCCCCCACAAAGCTTCCAACCCCCCAATGTCATGGTGCTAGTCGCTGATGTTTGCTGCGTGTTGGGCCACCCATCTCCCTTCTAATGGGAGCTTGCAGTCCCCCGAGCCTCCGCCCAGAGTCGCACGCACGTGCAATGGGCAACGGCCCTTCCACCTGACCTTCCCCTGGATATGGAGAGCTTTCTTGGGACGCTCAAGCCATACTCCTCCCAGCCAACCCACCAGCGACTCAAGTCTGCTCCCGAACCCGGGTCACCGACGTGGAGTGAGGTGTGGTGTCCAGCGCCTCAACCCTCAGCGCCACCAGGCTGGCAAATCCAAATTTTGTAATGCCATTATTGCCACACCATAAGAGCAACCTAGGCACAGATGCAGGGGGGAAGTGACACCCCTGCTTTATGGTAGACATTCATTCTCAGGTGCTGATATTGGCACAAGTAAATACAATGGTTTCTACTTTGTTCTGAGGTACTGTATCTCCACGTTTCAGGATGTGTCCTGATCCCTGTTAGGGTTAGTGTCCTCATTGTCTCTCATTTTGTTTGTCCATCTCCCTCATTTCAGTGACAAAATGTGAGGTATGTTGCACGCTTCCAAGGCCCTACTCAGCACAAAGAGTACTGAGCAAGGCCATAGTGTATAAGCTCCATAAGAATGACAAAGGGAAAGTAAGTGAGTAAAATCAGTCATGGAGAAACACACTTGTAGTACTAAGTATGCATAAGGGGATTTGCGTAGCCCAAAACAAAAAGGTCAGGCTTCACAACACAGAGGCCCCTCTTCACACATCTGGGAAGGGAGATGTTGGCCGACTATATCCTAGGCATTTAATGCAGTAAGCAAACAATACTTTACAAATTAATGGAAATTTAATGACAAAAAATCAAAAGCCGTTAAACAGCTTGCAAAAGAATCAGAAATAATGAGTTTACCTAATTTGAATGGGAAATCAATGAAAAATGTATTTTAATTGCTCTAATAGCTAGCAGTAGGCTGCGAAATAGAAACTGATGTGTTTTTTTAGATGAGATTTGCACCAGCTTAGTTGCTGTGCACATGTCAAGCATGCAGCATGTGAACCTGATGTGATTTTTGAATTATGTTCAAACCAGCTTAACCGCGGCACTTATGTCAAGTATACAACATGCGAACCTGATGTGATTTTTAGAAGATGTTCCTACAGCATACTTGCTGCACACATGTCAAGCTTGCAGTATGCAAATCTGATTTGCTTTTTAGATCTGGTTCACACAAGCTCACTTTGTGTAGGCGAACCGCATGCAAACATTGCACAAGTAAGCATGTGACATGCATTCTGCATGTACGCAGCATACTTATATACATAGATACATAGACAGTGTCGGCAGATAAGGGCCTATGGCCCACCTAGTCTGCCCATTTGAGCTTGTAAGTTCAGTTTGTTTTCCTAGAAGTCTATTTCCCCTTACCCCTGACCTCTAGAATTCCTTTATGTCTATCCCATGCATTCTTAAATCCCGTGATTGTTTCAGCCCCCACCACTTCCTCTGGCAGGGTGTTCCACTTGTCCACCACCTGTTCTGTGAAGAAATTCTTCTCATGTTTCCTCTGAATCGTCCCCTCCTCCAACTTCATCCCATGCCCTCTAGTCCTGAAACATCTTTTTCGCTTAAAAATAGTGTTTTCCTGCACCCTGTTCCTCCCTGTAAGATACTTGTATGTCTCTATCATATCCCTCTCTCCTCCTCTCCTCCAGGGAGTACATGTTCAGTTCCTTCAACCTGTCTTCATAGGACTTGTGATGCAACCCATGCACCATCTTTGTTGCCCTCCTCTGAACCTTCTCTACCCTGTCTATGTCCTTACGTAGGTATGGTCTCCAGAACTGTACACTGTACTCCAGGTGGGCCTCACTAGTGTCTTGTATAGCGGAATTATGACCTCCTTTTCCTGCTGGTGATGCCTCTGCCTATAATCCCAGCATCCTATTTGCTTTACCTGATGCCTTGTCACACTGTTTCTACCTTGAGGTCATCAGAGATGACAACCCCAAGATCCCTTTCCTGCTTGGTGCATGCTATATCCTCACCCTCCAACTGATATATTGTGCCAGGGTTTTGTGCCCATATGCATTATCTTGCACTTCTTTGCATTGAATTTCAACTGCCAAACCCTTGACCATTCTTCAAGTTTCTGTAGGTCCCTTCTCATTCTGTCTACACCCTCTGGTGTGTCTACTCTATTACAGAGCTTTGTGTCATCAGCTAACAGTGAAATTCTGCCTTCTATATCCTGCAAAGATGTCACTGATGAAGATGTTGAATAGGACCGTGTCCCAGCACTGATTCCTGTGGTACCCCACTGGTCACTCTTCCCTCTGTGGAGTGACAGCCATTTACCACCACCCTCTGTGTCCTGCCACCCAGCCAGTTACCTACCCACCACACTACTGTCCTGCCCACACCCATATTCCCCAGTTTGTGTAATAGTCTTCTATGTGGCACAGTGTCAAAGGCCTTGCTGAAGTCCAGATAGGCCATGTCCACTGCCCTCCCCTGATCCCCTCCCTAGTCACCCAGTCAAAAAATTCAATGAGGTTGGTCTGACATGACCTCCCCTGGTGAAACCATGCTGCCTTGGGTCCTGTAGTCCATTGACAACCAGATGTTCCACCAATCTCTCCTTCAGTAGTGCTTCCATGATCTTTCCCACTACCGAGGTGAGGCTGACTGGTCTGTAGTTCCCTGCTTCCTCTTTGTTCCCACTTTGTATAAGGGGACTACATCTGCTGTCCTCCAGTCTTTGGGTACCTCCCTGTTTCCAGTGATTGGCTGAACAGGATAGCCAGAGGTTCAGCCACCACTCTCTTAGTTCTTTAAGGACCCTGGGTGCACCCCATCTGGTCCCATTGCTTTATCAGCTCTTATTACTTCCAGTTCCTTCAGGACCCTTTCTCGTAAAGGGACTTGTGTCCATTTCTGCACCATTCTCACCCCTTGTACTCCTTCAGACCCATTACCCCCTCTTCCTTAGTAAAGACTGAGCAGAAATACCTATTCAATATGTCAGCTTTACTGTTGTCATCCTCCACGCTCCCATCCTCCCCTTCAGTCTCACTATCCCTCCCTTTGTCCTTCTTTTTTCACTTATGTACCTAAAGGTTTTGTCCCTTTAACCACTGATTTTGCAATGTGTTCTCTGTCTGAGCTTTGGCTTCCTTACTGACTTCCCTGCCTCCCTTTGTTTCTCCTGGTACTTCTCCCTATCCCTTCTGCCTGTGTCTTTTGTATTGCCTGAATGCAGTCTTTTGGCTTTCACTTTCTTTGCTACCTCTTTGGTAAACCATAATGGTCTCTCTTTCTTTTCCTCTTGCTAACCTGCTTAATGCATAATTCTGTTGTTCTTATAATCCCCATTTTAAATACTGCCCACTGTTCCTCAATCCCTGATTCCTGTCCCATTCCCTTAATGCCTCTTTCAAGCATCTCCCATTTTCCCAAAGTCTGCCCCTAAAATCCAGGATACGTGTTTTTGTGTGGTTTGGTTCTGCTCTTCTGTGATTTCAAACCACAATGACTGGTGGTCACTGTTACCCAGGTGCTCCCCACTGTTACCCCATCACACTGTCCCTGTTTGTGAGCACAAGGTCCAGTATTGCCTTCTGCTGAGTTGGTTCCATGACCAGTTGCTTGAGGAAGGCACCCTGAAGGAGTCCAGGATAAATCTGCTCCTAGTTGATGCTGCTGCTGGGATGCTCCAGTCCACGTCTGGTATATTGAAGTCTCCAACCAGTACTACTCACTCTTGTCTGCCATCCTTGGATGGCTAGCATCAGCTCCTCTATCTGTTTCTTCCTCCTGGGCTGGTGGTCTATAGACCACACCTAGCGGATGGCTGGCCCCATTTTCCTTTCCAGCTTAACCCACAGTATCTCTCCCCATTTTGTTCCTCCTGGATCTGTGTGGCCCTTATGTCATTTTTCACATACAGTGCCACTCCTCTCCTTCCTGCCTGCTCTGTCTCTTCTGAATATGTTGTAGCCAGGTATGGCCATCTCCCAGTCATGGTTATCATTACACCAGGTTTCAGTGATGGCCACAATGTCCAGGTCTGACTGTACCATGACAGCCTCCAGATCTTCCATCTTGTTGCTAAGGCTCCTGGCATTTGCATACATGGCTTTCCATGATTTGACCTCCCTAGACTGCTTCACTGTTCTACTCCAGACCCTTCCTTGGCTGTCATTTATCCCTGGTTCTCCTTGCTGTCTGCCCTTCTGCTGAATTTTGCCCCTTTTCTGCTTATCCACCTTTTGGACACTAATCTCCATCTTTTTCACACTGCTTTGCAGAGATAGCCACTCCTCTGGTTCACTGGTTCCATTACTAGCTGTGGGGGGTGAGCAAGTAGGTACCATCCTTGCTGGTCTGCCACCTCTTTTGCTAGTTTAAATGCTTGTCAATGTAGTTAAACTTATCATTGAGTGCTTGATTCCTCCAGGATGGATGCAGGCCATCAGGCTTGAACAAACCTCCATCCCTCCAGATGGGTCCCCAGTCACCAATGAATCCAACCCTTCCTCACAGCACCAGTTCTTCAACTATGAGTTAAAGTTCCTGGTGCATGCACTCTATGCTCTCCTTGCCTCTCACAGGTAGTACTTCTGAGAAAGTGACAGAAGTAGCTACTTGCTTGAGACCCTCCCCAGTTTCCAAACTCTTCCTGAACTTCCTTTGGCTCCCCATTTGCCAAGTCATTAGTACCTAGGTGGATAATGACATCCAGCTCACCCTCCTGCCTTGCCTTCCCAGTGATCCCCAGTATCTTCCTTCCATCCCTCCATGCTGTGGCACCTGGTAGGCACCTCACCTCCCTGTCCTCCCCTCCTGTGTTCCTAGCTGGATCCCTCTTACGATGGAGTCCCCCACCAGGATTCACTTCCTCCTCCTCTGGGGTCCACTGCTTCCCCACTGAGGTCATCTCCTTGTCTAACCTCCACATCCTTTCCTTCCACTTCCCTGGGTACCTCTATTTGGTTGTCCTCATTTGCCAGTGTGGCATATGAGTTCTTGAGAGGAATAAGATCTGGGATGTGCCTCTGCCTGACTGCTCTAACCCTCCCTGAGCCCACTGTCATCCAAGTGCTCCTCGCTCGGCATCCTTGAGGCAGCTGCATTGGACTGGGTGGTCCCTGGATAGGGGTGATGGTACTCCTGACCCAGTTTACTTCCGCCTGAGTCTGGCTACCTCATCCCGCAGTCCCGAGAGATGCATGCAGATAGGGCAGCACCTCAGTGTCCAGAAGGTTCGCCTGAATATGGCTGCCCCACAGCCACTGCATTGCACCACTCCACACATTATACTGCACTTCCACTACTTATCTGCTACTGAAGCTCTCTTAGTTCTCTTTTTATTTATTTACAGTACTAAAAATCCTGTAACTGATCCTCAGATAGATATTTTTTTAAGGAAAAAGAAACCAATAAATAAATAAATGAGTCAAAACACTTGTCGTGCTGAGGGTGGTCTTCTTCCCCCTTATGCCCCTCCTACTTCACACCTCTTACTATACCCTGTGTTTAGCTCCTGTCAATCAGATATTTCTGTAAGGGCATTGTAAAGTAAAGTAAGTAAGTAAATTTTTATTTCTTTAAGGCGCCCTTCCAAAGCTCAGGGAGCCTTTACAATATCAATCATACAACTCGAACCCACACTGTAAACAACATCAAATTCAGAAACAATCCAGTATAATTTAAATCACTAAAAAAATACTTGGTTAAAAAGGAAAGTCTTTAGAGCTTTTTTAAAGCTCTCCACAGTCAGGCAATTACATATCTGGCAAGGTAGAGAATTCCACAGGGTAGGGTCCATAAAGGCAAATGTTCTTCCACCAGATGTTTTCAAGATTACCCTGGGAATCTCCAGCAATCCCTCACCAGAGGATTGGAGGGAGCGGGAGGGACAGTAAGAAGCCAGGAGTTCTTTCAGGTAGCGAGGTCCCAAACCGTGTAGGGCTTTATAGGTCATCAACATGACCTTGAAAGTGATCCACCACTGTACAGGCAGCCAGTGCAATTCGCGAAGCACAGGTGTTATATGGTTGGACCTCGGGCTTCCGGTCAACAACCTAGCTGCCGCGTTTTGCACCAGCTGTAAGTGATGGGATATCCACTCCCAGCAGCTCTAGATAAAGGGCATTGCAGTAATCAAGACGATGGGACACAAAGGCATGGACCAGGGTAAGAAGATCCTCTGATGGAATCAAGTGTATCACCTGTGCTATATTCCTTAGATGAAAAAAGGATTATTTGACTACGGCTGACACCTGTGCCCTCAGGGTCAAGCCCTCGTCAAATATAACACCAAGGTTATGCACCTGACCAGATGCCATAAGCAGGGTTCCTCCCAGAAATAAACCTGAGGGTTTTCCCACCCATGGACTTGATATCCTTACCCCCCGGTTCCACCACCAATACCTCTGTTTTACCCTGGTTCAGCCTCAGCCAATTAGCACTCATCCAGTTCTGTGTCTCCTGTAGGCAGTTGTTAAACAATGTACTTGACTCAGACTCCTGCTCGGGCACAAAAGACATATAGAGTTGAGAGTCATCGGCATAGCAATGAAAACTCAAACCATATTGTCTTATGATGTCCCCTAATGGAAGCATGTACACCGCAAATAACATGGGGGACAACACCGAACCCTGTGGCACTCCACAGTGTAGGCAGCGCGAGGTCAAGGAATAAATCCCCGACACTACTCTCTGAGTCCTACCCTGCAGAAAAGATTTAAACCAACTGTGGACCACCCCCCTTAGTCCACAGAGAGACCACAGGTGTTCGAGCAGCACCCCATGATCCACGGTGTCAAACGCAGCTGAGAGATCGAGGAGAACCAAGATAGAATGAGTTCTCCGATCTCTTGCCATTCAGTACCCGTACAAGAGCCGTCTCAGTACTATGCCGTTTCCTGAAGCCAGACTGGAAAGGGTCATAGATATTGTGGCTGTTTAAATAATCTTCCAGCTGCAAAGCAACCACCTTCTCAATAATCTTCCCCAAAAAGAGAAGATTCGAGATTGGTCTGTAGTTTCCTGGACAGTCGGGATCAAGGGAGGGCTTTTTCAGAAGGGGACGTACTATTGTCTCCTTCAAAGGATCAGGAAAGATCCCTCTCTCCAATGATGCCACTATTTCATTGCAATGAACGTTTAAGAATTTTACTTCCCCTCAACTGAATACCAAATCTATTAGTTGTTGGTATGTTAGGGCTTGAAATATATGAAATTATGTTCGCTTACTTCTGTGTGTAGGTTTACAATGTTTATGATGTCATTTGTTTCTAACAATTATTAAATATAGAATAATTCATGGGGTGGTGTGTTTAACGAGATTTTACACACACCCCAAGATGTTGGATGCTACATAATTTATTTAAGCATCCAACATCGAGGTGTGTGTGTAAAATCTCTTGTTAAACACAGAATCCCATGTTTTCTTTTATATAATTGCTGGGTATCATTTTTTCACCATCAATTGTATAAAATAAAAACTTATCTCTGTTCAGCTGCTGTCCGCTGCAGATTCAGCGCTGTCCATAGACAAAAGAGATGACTGGAGAAATAATAATTTTCCTTTTTTTTTCTTTCTTTCACAGCCATGTTTAAATATTTTTTTTGTTTGTTTGTTTTTTTGCTCAGTTATTTATTTTTTTAAGTAAACTTATCACCGACTCCGAGTGGCAGTGTGAGCACTGGGGAATGTAAGCTGGTGACAGAGAACTGCTGAGCAGCATTTGGCATGTGCACACAAGGGAAATCGGGAGTGTGTTTACCATGATAACCCACGGGTTATAATGGCGAATTATAACGCAATTATAACGCAGTTTCCCTTTGGTCAACAATTCTTCCCAGTTATTATGATAATTTTCAAATTGTATATATATATATATATATATGCACACACACACACACACACACACACACACACACACACACACACACACACACACACACACACACACACAGATATATGTATAATGTGTAAAAAAGTGCTTGTGACTTTGAAATGTGTTACTAACTTTTGGCTTCTTTTACAATAACTGTACTTGTTTGCTAGGGGTTTATAGTAATTACTACTAGCTCTGTTTAACTCATCAAGCTGCATAGCTTTTCATTATGGCCACTACATAATGAAAAAGTTTGAGGTACAATTCTTTTTTTTTTCTCTCTCTCTTCTTTGGGGTATTTGTTGAAAAAGTGACAAAAAGTGACTTTTCTGCCACAGTCTACAGGTTATAAAAAAGTAAAAATGCTATAAATGAAACACCACTTGTTTTGTAGATATTTTTGTGCTGAATTACCTTTGTGCTCAAAATACCATGCTATGGGCTGGCCCGCTGGTGCAGTGGTAGGGCTACCGCTTTCGGTGCCAGCGACCCGGGTTCAGGAATGGAGTCGGGCAGCTGGAGGGCTGGCAGGGGAGAGAAGGATTGAGCACCCAGAGGCTGCTTTCCTCCTCTGTGTTGATGCAGATCCTGCTGCAATACCATCACCTGGGTGACCATGGGTGGAGGTGCAGTGAGACGACATGCAGTAGGGAGGGGGGATGTCTGCTGGGAGCTGGTGCATCGGCACATTGCAATGTACATCACTCCTAGGCTCCCCTTGCATGCAAACGTCCTGAGGACTGGGACCAGAAAAAGTGAAAAGCCCTGCACTGGGCTCTTGTGGATGTGATTCTGCTGTCCCAAGACAACCCTTAACCAGGCTCCATAGATGGGGCTGGTGATGCCTTCCGATGCACACTTATGGGACTGAGAGGGGGATTTAGAGGGGGTTCCCCCTTCTCACTGCCCAGGGGGCAAAACCAAGGCAGGATGGGGAAGGATCTACCCGGAGGGAGGTACCTGGGGTGGGATTATGGGAACTTGCAGCCTAGGGATCCCTGCAGAGAGGAGCTCAGTGAAGTGAGGAGGGGGTATAAAGAGACAATAAAAAAAGGTAACATGCCATAACTTTTCAATTATTCACATTTGTTCATTGCAAAAGTAATAAAAATGAATTTTCTACATGTTTTTTGCTGATAATAAAAAAGAAATCTATAAGGTATTGTGGTAGAGTGACCTCCATTATTTCCCTTGGGTGGGCAGTTGTAGGTGTGTCCAAGGAGCTACATATACATAATCCAAGGTCAAACAAAACAACATAGTGTATGTAACTCAGCTTTGCCTCCAACCAACTGGGGTCACAGCCCCTTTCACAAGCAAACAAAATTCTACACCTGTCTGGAGTTCTAATTGAACATATTAATTCCCTCACCACCTCTGGTTACCAGCTACTCTAATTCCCAGCCTCCATGTAGTACAATAAAATCAACTTACAAACTTCACAGTCAATTCCAAAGATCTCTGTAGCATGAACATGCCCACTGTAGCACATCTTCTAGCATCTGGCAGGTCTCTCTCTCTCTCTCTCTCTCTCCCTCCTGTTTTGCCTAGGAGGGGTTTATGCACTGCCCCTAATTAATATTGATTGTAGCTGTGTTTGATTAGCTTCCTACCTTGATGTTTCCAAAGTCTTTTCTATCTGGATGCTTCCAGAGTTTTCCCTATCTAGATGCTTCCTGAATTCAGAGCAACCCCCTTAGCATTTCCAAACAAACTCTGGCCAGAGCCAATACGACTGCAGACAAGCTTGCAGAGGTGCAGTTTGACCAGTTTAGTCACTCACATTTTGGCCTGAGTCCATGATGTTAGCTAAATCTATGTCCAGCCCAAGATAACATTTGTCTTTCTGAAGAACTGGACCCTCTTTAAAAGGACAAGCATTTTGTGGGGTCAGTCTGAGAGTCAGCCAGCATCAGAGACTGAGGGCAAAGAGGTGGTGACTGCCACTGTGCATGCGTACGAATGGGGAACTGATGGGTTAAAAATAGTGATGTGTGATGAGTAGATTAATACAGTGAAATGCTTCATGGACAACGGAGGAAAATCTGATACAACTCCTAAAGTGTTCTTTGGTCAGAGGGTGAGTCCTTTTTTGATTGCAAGACTTGTGCAGGACTCTGCGTACTGCAGCCATAAAAACAAGGGTTGCATATGCCTTGCTTAGAGAGCATTGGAATGCTTGCTGAGAGAAGGAAACAACTACAGTTAAACCAGCAAGGTAAAAGCACTGAGCAAGGTACTGTGACTAATGATTGATTTAGAATCAGTGCATATCCCTTGGAGACACAGTTAAGTTCAGCAATTAATTTATGACTCAATATTTCAAACTTAGAAAAATATGTGAATACAGAGATGGTGCCAAGAGATCACTGGCTGGACAAACAACCTTCTGCTGGTCTTGACAATGGTTTGCATAAAGATGGATGGGAGGCAGCATTTCAGGCCCCTGAAACTGATCAAAATACAGATTGAAAAGGAGTGGCTTGAGTATCAAAAAGGGCAGGAAGAAATAACATTGGTACAAAGGGACTTACAATGTAAAGGCACTGCAACATTTGTAAAAGAGAAAAATATTTAAAGTTTTGAGAAAACAGGAACAAAAAGTTCCAGAAACAAACAAAAATAAGCACAAGAGGATGAACATGACTGGAACATGTTTTCTGTTAGGGCCCTGCACTACCTTATACTTTCTCAAGAAGTAAGGAAATAAATTGCAAAAAACTTAATTAATGCATCAGTTTGGGTTAAAGTGACAAAAGTAGGGAAATGTGGCAGTAGGGTTTCCATCCCTAACACTCCCGGCCCCCTTCTTAGACAAAGAGGCATCGGGAGTGGCATTGGGGTCATCAGCCCTAACGCTCATCCCAGTCTCATATGCTGCACCCTCACAGTTTATTTTCTAATGGAATGAAGTGACCATTAGGGCTGATAACCCCAATGACACATGATGTTTCTTTGTCTGTAAAGGGTGGGGGGTTAGGGTGTTAGGGTTGGAAACCCTAATGCCACATTTCCCTACTTTTGTTGCTTTAACCCTAATTCAGTCATTAACCAAGTTTTTTTGCAATATATATATATATATATATATATATATATATATATATATATATATACAGTGAAGCCCACAAGGATGAAGCCTAACTCTGCAGAATTCTGCAGTAAAGGTTACTGAGGAAAACAATGCAATTTCAGTGGGAGTTAATCCCTTTTGTCATGCAGGAAACCTGTGACACTGCACTTCATCCTGGCAGGCTTCACTGTATGTGTGTGTGTATATACATTATAGTGGCACGGTCGTGCCACTATAGTTAGGGTTGAGCGGCCAGTTACATACTAAAGTCAAAAGTTTGGACGTTAATAACTTTGGACCCATTCAATGGATTTTCCTAAAATTTAGTACATGCGTTGGGGCACACTAGATCTCTTGATTTACCAAATTACATTTGTGTTGGAGTGCTGGTCTTCATGTACGAATGCACTGAAAAATGCAAAATTATCCATTTTTGGAGGCACCTTTTGGCATTCTTAATGTGGTTCTGCACTGCCATCATGTTGTATGCTGCTCTGCAAGATGGCTTGTTTAAAAGAGCTTTGGTGGCTGAACAGGCCGCTTTTTGTTTGGTGAAAAAATATTAAGGCATTCAAAAGTTATGGCACTTTTAATTTCCCATTATAAGTCAATGGGGAAATTTATATGTATATCTTGCGATCAAAGAATGGGGGTTCTGGCCATCTGGTCTCACCTGGCAATCAAGGAATTTGCAGTCTCACAGTTCAAGAATCTTTGTTCCTGAGGAATTTTCAAAATTCTTTGACTGCGAGGTCCGCCATCTTGTTTTCAGTTTTCCAATCACACAAATACAAATATCTCGGCTCATGGGTCACTTCTGAAGTAAAACTTCAATGGGTTTTACTCAGGGGACCCTGATCTATTGAGCCATGGCTTTGGTTCCATCCAAATCAGTCAAAAAATAGAGTTATAAGCTTTTAAAATCTTAATTTGCGGCTCACTGACGATCTTTGATCGCGAGTCTGCAAATTCTTTGATCACGAGATTCTTTGATCACGATCTTGTATCGTGACCTAAAACACTAATATATTGGCTCAGGGGTGGGCTAGGGACACAAATGAGGGCTTGTTTTGCTCAGGAGATTCTGTTCTGTTGAACCATGCCATTGGTTTGGTTCAAATCAGTGAATAAATCATGTTTCACCATTTTTTATTCTTTGATCGTGAGCCTGCAAATTCTTTCATCATGAAGCTGCAAGTTCTTTGATCGTGAGATTCTTTGATCGCGATCTTGTATTGTGACCGATGGACGAGATGGCCGAATTTAAAAATCCTTTTTCTCAGCCCATGGGTGCCCTAGGAAGTCAAATGAGGCTGGATTTTACACAGGGGGCTTCATTCTGTTGAACCATGGTGGTGGTTTATTGCAATTCCTTCAATTTTTTGATTTATTACATTTTTTTATTCTTTGTTCATGAGCCTGAAAATTCTTTGATCGTGAGGCTGCAAATTCTTTGATCGTGAGATTCTTTGATCACGATCTTGCATCTTGAGCAAGGGACAAGATGGCCCAATTTAAAATTCAATTTTCTCAGCCCAAGGGTGTCCTAGGAAGTCAAATGAGGATGGGTTTTACTCAGGGGGCTTCGTTCTGTTGAACCATTGTGGTGGTTTATTGCAATTGCTTCTATTTTTTGATTTATTACATTTTTTTATATTTTTGTTCTTGAGCCTGCAAATTCTTTCATCATGAGACTGCAAATTCTTTGATCGTGAGATTCGTTGATCGTGATCTGTGATAGCAAAATAGGGACAAGATGGCCAGATTTTTTATAATAGAATAGATGGTGAAATTTTGCCAATCTTTGACATTGAATATCTTGGAAATGGTTTGGTCTTTTTACTTGAAATTTGAAGGGAAGAAAGGCAACATCCCACAGATGTGCCTTTTAGTGGACTGGTCAAAAATATTACAGGACAGCAAAGTTACGGCACTATGAATTTGGCACTTTTTCCCATAAGATAACATTCTGGTGTCCGCCATGTTACAGGAATTCTTTGCCGCTCTGCTGGAAAATAACGGTTTGGTCTTTGGGCTGAAATTTGGAGGGAAGAAAGCCAACATCCTACAAATGTGCCTTTTGGTGGTTTGGAGAAAAAATATTACAAGGTGGCAAAGTGACAGCACTCTGAAGTTGACAATTTTTCCCATAGGATAACATTATGGTGTCGGTCGTGTCTTTCAGGGCCCGTATCTTGGAAACAGTGCGAGATACAGACATTTTGTCAAAAAAAATGCTTAGCCCCCAAATCTAAGCATAAAACTAGCCAGGAAAGTAATAATTCATACAAAACTTTAATGTTTTCCCTACGTCATACGGTTCCTGAGATATAAACAATTTACTATTCATACTTTTCTGCTCCGAAGTCAATTATAATGCATACATTCTTTGTTTTCAATTTGTTTTTTCAATGCAGTTTTTGGGGAAAAAAAGGGTATGCCCTTTTGTTACTGTGTCAGTTAGCGTTTCCAGTTGCACTTCTGTTACCATTTGAATCACTGTTCCCGTCTACGCCACCATGTGCGTAACGGTTTGCATTTTCATATGCACTTGCATTTCTGTTTCTGTTGGCTTTATTATTGCTGTTACTGTAACCATTTGCATTTATAATTGTAGTTCCGTGAGTGTGTGCGTTACAGTTTGCATTTTTGTACGTGCTTCTGTTTCTGTTTACTTTGGTGTTATTATTGGTGTTACTGTTACCATTTGCATTTACAAATCGTGGTACCGTGAATGTGTGTGTTACCAGTTGCATTCTGTATGCACTTCTGTTAGATGTCTCCATTTACATAACTGTTTTCTTCAGCGTCACTTTACGCTTGTGTTTCTATTAACGTTTGCTTTGCCATTTACGTTTGCTTTGCCATGTGCATTACCATTGCTGCTTGCATTTGCTTTGCAGTTCCTGTTACTGTGTAACAAGACATCATGTGGCAGGAGCACGGGGCCCTTTGGGCCTTGCACTACCGCCACTGCATTCCTTTCATTATTTATCATCTTCATTCTCAAAAAGAAGGGAAATTAGAGCCAAAAAACTCTATTTAATGCATCAGTTAGGGTTGTTCCACAGTGAAAAAGCTAGGAAATTTGGGTTGGTTGTCTTTGGACCCCCCAGCTCACCCCCCCAACCGGCATCAGGGTGTGCGTTGTGGTCATCGGTACTAACTCTCACCCCATTCTCCTATACCTCAGCTTCTTTACACATGTGATGGGGTGAGAGTTAGGGCCGACCACCCCAACGTGCACTCCCCATGCTGGTTGGAGGGGTGGGCTGGGGGGTCCAAGGGGGGCTTTCAACCCTAACCCTGCATTTCCTAGCTTTTTTTCACTGTGGAACAACCCTAACGGATGCATTAAACACAGTTTTTTGCCTCTAATATATATATATAGATTATGGTAGCACGGTAATGCTACCATAGTTAGGGTTGAGTAGCCCTTTTAAGGTTTAAGGGTCAAACTTGCACCTTAATAACTTTGCCACCATTCAATGGATTTGCCTGAAATTTGGAATGCGTGATCAAGAACCATACATCTTGGGATCTGCTAGCTTTCGTAGTGGTTGGATATACAGCTGCAGAGTTATTAAGTGAGATCTGCATGCACATTTACAGTTTTTGCAAATTTTTTTACTCTCACCTACAGATCGCACAGTTGCACGACCGGTCCAAATACATCAAGGATCATGTAGCCAGGGTCCCTGATGTGCCTTTTGAAGATTTCATGAAAAAATATTGAACGGTTCAAAAGTTATTCAAAAAACAAGTTCCCATTATAAGTCAATGGGAAAAGTTAACAAAAAGTTTGAGTGTCGCAAATGCACTTTTTAGTGTCTCAAATGGCCCTAGTAGTGTCGCAAATCTGCCATTTTGTTTTCAGTGGGTGATCAGAAAAATGCTTGGCATTTAAAATTGGGACCCTCTAAGAACACAATTCTTTTTGTGTTCACCTAGTCGGACCCTCAGGATGCTAACCATGTCTTTATTTTGGGGTTAAACACCCCAGAAATATGTTTTTCAAATTTCTGGAAAAAGTAGTGTCGCAAAGTAGTGTTGCACTCATGACACTTTCATGATTTCATTTGTGAAAGTGTCATGATTTGCGACACTATTTTGTGACACTATGCCCCAAATAACAGGAATTCTTTGCCACCCTGCTGCAAAAGAACGGTTTGGTCTATTGGGCTGAAATTTGTAGGGAAGGCAGCCAATATGCCACTGATGTGCCATTTGGTGGTTTGGTGAAAAAATATTAAGGGCTGCAAAGTTATGACACCCCGAAGTTGACACTTTTTCCCATAGGATAACATAATGGCATCTGTCGCACCTTTCAGGGCCTGTATCTCAAAAACAGTGCAAGATATGGACTTTTCGTTAGAAAAATACTTAGCCCCCCCCAAGCAGGGGCTAAGTACACAACTAGCCAGGAATGTCATAATTCATATGAAATTTTCATTTTTTTTCAACGTCGCACAGTTCCCGAGATATAAGCAATTTAGTATTCCAAGTCCTCCTTTTCTGCTCCGAGGCCCATTATTATGCATATATTCTTTGTAGTCACTGTCTATTTCAATGCAGTTTTTGGAGAAAAGTAAGGTGTGCCCTTTTGTTACTGTGCCATTTAGCAATTCCAGTTGCATTTCCATTACCGTTCATGTCACCATTCCCGCGTATGCCACCGTGTGCGTTACAGTTTCCATTTTCGTTTACATTACTATTTATGTTTTTGGGTTTTTTTTCAGCCTGTGCATTGTCATTTGCATTTGCGTTCGACCTTCCGTTTGCTTGTGTCTTTCATTTTGCATCATCGTCTCTGTTACCATTACTATTGGCGTTTTCAATCGCGTTACCATGACCGTGCGTGTTACGGTTTGCGTTTCCATACATGCTTGCGTTTGCATTTCCATTTCTGTTTCCTTTGGCATTACTGTTGCTGTTACCGTTACCATTTACTTTTCTAATTGCAGTACCGTGACCATGCATGTAACGGTTTGCATTTCCTTACACGCTTGCGTTTCTGTTTCCTTTGTTGTTATTGTTGCTGTTACCGTTACCATTTGCATTTACAATTGCGGTACCGTGCCCATGCCCGTTATGGTTTGCATTTCCGTACTCGCTTCCGTTCGTGTTTCTGTTTCTGTTTCCTTTGGCATTATTGTTGCTGTTACCATTACCATTTGCATTTCCAATTGCGGTACCGTGACCGTGCGTGTTACCAGTTGCATTCCATATGGATTGCATTTGCGTCTCCGTTTCCATCACTGTTTGCTTTAGCATCACTTTGCGCTTGTGTTTCTATTACCGTTTGCGTAACCATTTACGTTTGCATCACCATGTGCGTAACCCTTTGTGCTTGTGTTTACATTGCACTTACCATTACTATGTCACAAAAAATCATGTGGTGGGAGTGAGGGGCTCAAAGGTCCCATGCTCCCACCACCACATTACATTCACTATTTATAGTCCTCATTCTCAAAAAGAAGAGAAATTCGTGGCAAAAAACTCTATTTAATGCATCAGTTAGGGTTGTTTCACAGTGACAAAAGTGAGGAAATTCAATGTTAGTGTTGAAAGCCCCCCTTGCACCCCCACTCCACCCCCCAACTTGCATCGGGGTGTGCGTTGTGGTCACCAGTCCTAACTCTCACACCATTCTCCTATACTTCATCACCTCAGCTTGTTTACATGGAATGGGGTGAAAGTTAGGGCCGATGACCCCAATGCACTCCCGATGCCAGTTGGGGGTGGAGTGAGGTGCAAGGAGGGCTTTCAACCCTAACATTGAATTTCTTGCTTTTGTCCCTGTGGAACAATCCCTAACTGGTGCATTAAATAGAGTTTATTGCCATGAATATATATATATATATATAGTATATATATATATATATATATATATATATATGTATGTACTGTATATGTATATGTTCATGTGTGTTTTAAAGGCAGAGCAGGCATGTGCAGAATATAAATGACTGGGCAAGGAAGCTTTAGAATGCAGAGCACTGCTGATCACAATGTGCTTCCTACAGTGCAAGTTCTCTGGGAGTATTTCATTCTAAACTGATAAAGCAATGTCTCTGGTTGAGTCCTGGAGCAGATAGATGTTCATCCAGCAGCTCCAAAATAACATCAGTTGTGGGGTACATGTTGTATTAAGGGGTTAGTGGTCACTGGACTAATCCAACAGGAAGGAATCCATGCTAATAAAGTTAAAGGAGCACAAAATGTGAGGTTTTAGTTGAGACTTTGCCTCAGTCAGTGTGGTCAACCAACATCGCAATACAGGATTGCTTACTGCTCACTGTTGTCCTCTTTCATTGTGTGTGTGTGTGTGTTTAGGTATTTAAATGACCATGATCAGAACTTGTTTTTATATGCATCCTGAATGGACTCAAGAAAAGGGAAAGTAAAGAAAGCCTTTGCTTCATAAAACACAAATTCTTAAACCACCACTGCCCCTTTAAAAATATCAGTTACTCAGATCTGTGTGCCCTTCAGTGTGCTGCAACTCCCTGAAGGATAGGATTTGACACCAATGAAGTCAACTGCCTTTTGAAAACTGTTTTTTTTGTTTGCACGTCTAACAGCAAACAAATATAACTTTTAAAGGCAGAGCAGGTGTAACCCCCCCCTACAAATGGGGGCTCCCAAAAAGTCTTCCTTGAGCTTGCCTAAATGCTCACTGCCAGGCTGGTGTCCTGCGTTTTAGCAGTTTAAATATGATTGCCAGAGAGTGCCTGTATAGCTTCTGTCTACTGTCTCTTTAAGAGCTGCCTGGCTTGCAGTCATAAGTAATCTGGGAGGGAGCTCTACTGAAAGATGTAACTATTTGCTGAAAATCATTTAGAGTGATAATGATAATGTAGTTTATCTTACCGGCTGTGGCGTTGGGAAAAAATTACCCTTGGTAAATTATCTATTACTAATACTTAGAAAGGAGACAAACGGAGATGAGGCTGAAGGCAGAAGAATTTAATGATTATAACAATAATCACAGCAAGAGATTACAAGTGGTACATCCTTCATTCTTCATTCTTCAAACTAACAGTGTATAGTGACTTGCTTATATAGTGGAAGACAGTACTATGGTTGTCTATGATTGGTACAGAACAAGTACAAACATTAACTTAAAAAGGCAATGCTCTTTTTAGTTCTTGCATGAGCTAATCCTTACTTAGCACAAATGTATTGATAGTGTAAATTATACTACTATATAAGTATAATAATAATGGTCATTACCAGTTACTCAGGGTCTTAGAAGGAAGAAATAGATTTGCACTTAGGAATGTGCACACAGGCACTCTGGCCCGTCCTAATAATAAACACTAAAAATAGTCTGAAGGGATAATTTGAACTCTCTCCCTGTATTTCTGTTTTTGCAGACACTTAAGACACCTGTCTGCCATTACTCACATGGTCAGTACAAATATTAAAAGACACTTGAATATTACAGGTTGTGGCTCAGTTAATTAAACT
Organism: Neoceratodus forsteri; assembly: GCA_016271365.2. Lineage (NCBI taxonomy): Eukaryota > Metazoa > Chordata > Ceratodontiformes > Ceratodontidae > Neoceratodus > Neoceratodus forsteri. The sequence continues at coordinate 29,618,003 of CM028137.1, read as the reverse complement.
TGTAACTTCACAAGTTTTTATATAATTTAGCTTCATAGATCAATATTAGTTACACAAACACCTTATGTTTTAGACCAAAATGAGGTTTGCCTGCAATATTGGGACACATTTCTTTATCCCTTGTTACACCGGCCTTCTTTGCAGCAAGGACTGTTTTGTTTATCTCCACTATCTTGGTCCTGGACTGCGAATTGGACCAATCAGTACTGGTGGGACCTAAAATGGAGCCAGACTACAGGAGCTGTCAGGAGTCAAAATCTGTAGGAATTGTAGTTTTGGGCTTTTTGTGTCTTTATGCACCTGAAGGGAAAGCCTTTGTTGTGACTGACATGAGGATCAGCCAACCGAACCTTTTGGATCTTGGGAAATTTCCCAGGCTGCTGCAGCTAGTTTCAGTTTTGAACTGAGAAGTGAAGAAGCAATAGCTCAAGTGATTTTTGAGCAGCAGTTCTGTGTAGTTTTGCATGAGAGAACTGTGAAAGGGCTGAGTTTTGGCCTGCCTGTCTGCCTGCCTGCTTTCCTTGAAAGGGAAAATAGAGTTTATTCGGACAGAATCCGAGTTGTTATGACTATTTAAGCCACTGGACTGTGACCAGGCTTTAACCTGAAGAATATTGAGATGCTGAATGCGATCGGCCTGTCAGGATTTCCAGCTGCTTTTGAATCCCTGGTTTGTGCAGAGACTTTGCGATCATGACCGGAGAGCGGTTTGCCTGGTACAGTAGAATTTTCTTACATGTAAATGTGCTGTGTATTGAAAGTGGGTAGAGATTTGGTTCCCCACTGTGTGAACTGTGTTCTGCTTGCTGGTACCATAGAATCCTTTACATGTAAATGTGCTGTGTATTGAAAGTGGGTCGTGATTTGGTTCCCCACCGTGTGAACTGTGTTCTGCTTGCTGGAAGCTTTATCCAGCCTAATCGGACTGAATCCGCGTTCATCTTCATTCGGCCTTGGCCATGCCACGCTGGCCCTGCCAGACTACCCTACTGCACCAAGAAAGCCACCGACAAGAGATCTGCCTGGGGATCAGCCCCGCTCCACGTTTGAACAGGAACGATGCCTCGGCGAATCGCGTGGGCCCTGCTTCTCCTGGCACTCCAAATTAACCACCTGCTGTCTTGATTTCCATCTAGCCTGTGTCCAGTCTTGGGTATTGTGACTAATCACCAGGGTAACTCCCTGCAACAACAGCCTAATCTAAAAGTGTGTCATCTGATTGTCTTGTTGTTTTCTTTTCACGAACTGAGACCTCTGGCTCCAGATTACAAATCGTGTGTGTTGTGCATGTTGTTTTCTTCCATCACAGAGCCCCAATCAGCTGCAACATTCCTGGCTAGCCCACCATTCTCCATCTGGGTACCCAGAGTGTGTGACTGTTTATGGACCCTGAAGTGCATGCATAACTATTTGATTGATAGAGCCTTTAAGCAAATTAACCTGATTACGCTCCTCCCTTGTCCAAGCCCCTTAAATAAATCAGATGTAACTCTTTTTTTCATTTACCCTGACTGTGGTTCCAGTTTGTGCAAGAGTACTGTACTGCTGTTATTTGCTGTGTATAACCTTATTTTACAGGGGGTCCCCAGGGCCAGGCCAGAGGAAAGCCCTGGTGATAAGTGCAAACAGTGTGGGTACTTGTGTGGTGTATCAGGGGTATTGTGAAAGCAATTATTGTGTAATGTTCCTGCCACTAGTAAGGAAAGAGGGGGGTTACAGTATCCCGGAGGGCTGTGCCCAGGTTAGCTTGACCACTACCAACCCTGACCTCCGGGTGGAGGCACCTGTTTCAGAACTCAGGACTCTTAACCTGCTACTAGCCAAGCAGGCAGGGGTAGTAGCCCTTGGGATAGCGTCACCTAGGGGTTACATTTTGGAGACTCACCGCTGGGATTTTTTACCTTCTAGTGGCCAAAAATTACGAATTATTGTTAAAGATTAATGGCTACCCCAGTAGAAATGGCTGTACACCAGTTGGTGGGGTGGTGTACTGGGAAGGAGATCAACCCCCAAAATGCTTTACTTATACTGGATATTCCCTTGGGTACCGGTAAAGACACTGTAGAGGGAGCACTCTCCAAAGCTGAATGTTTAAAAAACCCTGTAGAGGTGGGGCGACAGGCTGATTTGATCACCCAAACTTTCATAGCGTTGGTAGAGTGTAGTGACCTGGTGGACAGCTCTAAAGTGCCACAGACTATTGCCCCAGAAGGGGTTCCAGCTGCCTGGAGAGTGATAACAAAAGACAGTAAAGACCCCGGGGAGGATGAACTCCCACCATTATCTGAGACTTTTGAGGAGAAATTTGCTAAGTTGTTGCTGGAGGAAGGGAAAACTATAGAGGACTTTAAGAAACTATTCCTGCCACCCGGGGGTGTTCCTTCCCCAACACCCCCTCCTACTCCAGCACCTGTTACTGCCCCACCTTCTGTGCCCATGCCAAAGCTGGTCCCTATAACTGTACCGGCCAATTGTCATGACTCCTACCAAAGGCTGAGAATCTTCTCAGGCACCCTCCCCATCCCCCAGGGGTAGGATGACTGGGAGACCTGGATAGACTAGGTTGCCTTTCTAGTACTTGAATGGCAATGCTCAGAAACAGAGAAATGAAAGAGGTTGAGTGAGAGCCTCTGAGGTCCTGCCCTGGCTTCCATCCATGTCAAGTGGGCCAATAACCCTAAAGCAACTGCACAGGACTATCTTGATGCATTGGAAAAAGGGAATAGGGAAGCAGTATGGCGCAGTGGTTTAAGGCTCTGAGTTGCAAATCTGAAGACCTGGGTTTGAATCCCACTGCCTCCACTTGCATACTATGTGACCCTGAGCAAGTCACTTAACTTCCCTGTGTTCCCAGGTTGCACCTGTAAATAAGCTTTCTGCTTAGTGTGTCTCACCTGGTTAAACAATTGGAAAAAAAAAAAGTGTATGGGAGCCCGGATTCAGATGAGGATCTGTGGTGGAGAGTAAGAAACGCTCAGCAGTACCGAGGGGAGCCATTGTCTGTGTATGTACCTTGGCTTGAAAAGCTGCTACAAGAATGCCTCAGAAAGGGTAGTTTGCCATCAAATGAATTAGATCAAACTAGGCTGGACTGGATCCTTAAGTCTGCTACATTTTCAGAATTGATACTGCTTCAGTTGCGCCTTGCCGCCCAACTGGATTCGCCCCCCTCCTATGACGAGCTAATGAAAGAAATTCAGGGGGCTGAGCAAAGGTGACCCCATGGTGGAATTGCACCCATGTGTGCTGCTGCTGTGCAAGTGACCGAGAGTGATCAGCCAAGTGGGGCTCAGGGGAAAATGTCGGCACTTAACGAGCACTCTGAGAATGCAAAGGACTTCCCGCCATGGGACCAGCATTGGAAAGATGAGCTACTAAAGGAAGTCTGAGAGTTGAAGATGGATGCCTCTGCAAGGGTTTCCCCCATCGAACAAGATTCTGGTCCCTTTCAGGATGTGACTGCCATGGGGTTGGGGGTGCACCCTAAGGCATCTGCTACCGAGGGTGGCTCCAAGGCTGAGATCACCGGATTGACTGCCACTCTAAAGAAAATGTTAAGACACGTTGCACCACTCTCACCGCTGCAAGCAGATACTAGACCCAAATCTCTTACTACTGCTTCACTTCCTCATACGATGTTCTCTCCCAGGATGACCCATGAGTCTATCATTTGTCGCAACTGTGGAAAGGATGACCATATGAAAAGAGAATACCGGTCTCAGAAGGACTTAGAAAGAGTAGTAAACAGACTCCAAGGGGAGCTTCAAAAAGCAAATCAATGGCCAAGGGGTGCTCGAAATGACCGCAGTGAGGGTTCAAAAAATCCTAACTCAAAATTCTTTGTGGCTAAATTGTCTGACCAGACTTCCGGTTGTGAGCACCTCGGAATGGCGGCTTAATTAACAAGCTCTAAGAATGACATAAATCAATCTACTCACATTGCACCTTTAAAACATCAATCCTGTCATCCAAAAGGAATATAACGGACTACCTAATGGTGCTAAAACAGAGATTAAAAGGAAATTTACAATCGATGGGTTGTAAACTGCCGAAAAATGCATCAGAAGGTAAACAAGTACTGCTGGCGTCGGGACCCCAGGAGACTGATGCCGGCATATTGCCCTGTGATACCCACATAGAAGAACCCAACTGCACAAATACCTCTTGCCAGCTCTGCCGTAGCCTCCAACAGATGACAGAGACATTACAGCGTCTTGAAGCTAAGGTTTCTGTCCAGCAGAAAGAATTTGAGACATTCGAACTTCGTACAGGGGCCATTGAAACTACACTAACAGATTACACACAAACATTGGATGTGCATAACTCTGCCCTTTTAGAACTAAACCAACGCACTACTGACCTAGAACAACAGCTTGAGGAAGCTGAAAACCGAAACTGTAGAAATAACATCCGTATACATGGCGTACCAAAGGGTACAGAGTCTGGCAATATGTTAACCTTCATGGATTCGTTCCTCCACAAGATCTTAAACCTACCACCAGAAAAAGCACTCGACATCATTTGGGCTTACCGCTCACTAGTTCCTAGACCCCGAGACCCAAAAGCAAGACCTAGATCAATTGTACTGGCCTTTCTTGTCTACAGAGTTAAAGAAGAGATCCTCGCTTTAGCTTGGGCCAAGAAGAGTATACAATTTGAGGACACAAGGTTGTTCTTTGACCATGACTTTATGCCACAGCTATTAATGAGACACAGACAAGTTTTGGCTATTGTAAGGCTACTTCAACAAAAGGTAATTTGTGCATTCGTAGAGTACCCAGCTCGTTTGAAAGTTCTTACCCCAAGAGGCCTGATTCATATCCAGAAGCTGAGGGAAGCATCGGATTTTCTGGCTCGGCAGGGAATCTCGCTCATGGATTCATTAGACATAGAAACATAGACTTTGACGGCAGATAAGGGCCGCTTGGCCCATCTAGTCTGCCCATTTCCCTACCTACAGGATAGGCCGCAGATCCTAGTTAACCAACAGCCTATTTCTTCCTACCCCCCACAAGAATTGCCCTATGTCTGTCCCATGCATTCTTGAATTCTCCCACAGTTTTAGACCCCACAACCTCCTCAGGGAGGCTGTTCCATACACCCACAACCCTCTCTGTGAAAAAATACTTCCTCACATTACCTCTGAGCCATCCCCCCTCTATCTTCAAATTGTGCCTCCTTGTTCTTACACATCTCCTTTTCTGAAAGATGCTACCCTCTTGGACTTTGTTGATTCCACTGAGGTACTTAAAAGTTTCAATCATATCCCCCCTCTCCCTTCTTTCCTCAAGGGTATACATATTAAGCTCCTTTAGTCTCTCCTCATACAGCTTCTCTTGCAGACCCTGCACCATTTTGTTGCCCTCCTCTGGACTGCCTCTATCCTGTCTATGTCCTTGCGGAGATGGGGTCTCAGAACTGGATGCAGTACTCAGATGGGATCTCACCAACTGTCTGTGCAGAGGGATAACAACTTCCTGTTTTCTGCTGCTGATGCCTCTCCCTATGCATCCCAGTATACCCCCAGCCCTCCCTACTGCCTTCTCACATTGCTTGCTAACCTTAAGGTCATCTGATATGATTACCCCAGGTCCCTTTCCTTTTTGTTGTTGTTACTACTTCCCCACATTGTGTATTCTTCTCCTGGGTTCTTGTTTCCCAGGCATTATTTTGCACTTCTTGCATTGAATCCTAGCTGCCATACTTTGACCATTCCTCCAACCTTGCCAAGTCCCTTTCATCCTTTCCATGCCTCCTTGTATATCAACCCTGTTGCAGATCTTTGTGTCATCTGCAAAAGGCATACTTTTCCTTCAGTCCCTCTGCAATGTCACTGATGAAGACATTATAAAGGACTGGACCCAATACTGAATCCTCATGTCCCCACTAGTAACCCTCTTTCTTCAGAGTGGACTCCATTTACAATTACCTTCTGTGTCCTGTTGTGCAGCCAATGTTTTACCAGGCTACCACCCTGGGACCCACTCCAAGCTGGTTAATTTGACTAATAATCTTTTGTGTGGGACTGTGTCAAATGCCTTGCTAAAGTCTAGGTAGGCCATGTCCACAGCCCCTCCCTGGTCTACTACTTTGGTCATCCAGTCAAAGAAATCTATTAGATTCGTCTGACATGACCTTCCCGCTGTGAACCCATGCTGCCTTGGGTCCTGTGCCCCACTGGCCTCTAGGTACTCAACTATTCTTTCCTTCAGAAGTGACTCCATCTCTTTCCCTACCACAAAGGTCAGACTGACAGGTCTGTAGTTTCCTGCCTCTGTCTTGGTCCCACTTTTGTGAAGGGGAATCACATCCACCTTCCTCCAGTCCTCGAGTACCACACCATCCTCCCATGATTTATTAAAAAGAGTAGCCAGTGGTTTCACTAGTTCCTCCCTTAATTCTTTTAGAATTCTGGGGTGAATTCCATTAGGACACATTGCTTTGTCCACCTTCAGTTTTAGGAGTTCTTGCAGAACCCTTTCTTCTGTGAAAGGACTGGGATCGACCCTCCTATCAAGAGTGCTTCTGTTAATTGGATTAGGCACTCCCCCCCTCCTCTGTTGTGAATACTGAGCAGAAATATTCGTTCAGTATCACTGTCCCTCTGTCCACCCACCGTTCATTCTATTCAGCCTTACTATCCCTCCCTTTGTCTTTCTCTCGCTGATGTACCTATAAAAGGTTTTATCCCCTTCTTAACTGAGTTGGCTATCTTTTCCTCAGTTTGGGCCTTTGCTATTCTGACTTCCCTCCCTGCTTCCTTCTTCCTTAATTGGTACAGTTCTCTGTCCTGCTCCTTCTGTGTTTCCTTATACTTCCGGAATGCTATCTTTTTCTTCCTGACTTTCACAGCCACCTCTTTTGAGAACCATAGTGGCTTTTTCTTTCATTTTGATTTGTTTATTTGCTTCACATAAAGGCTTGTTGCCTCTGTGATGGCAGTTTTGTTGATTTCCCATTGTTGCTCTACACCTCCTTCTAGCCTGTTTGCTAGTGCCTTTCTGAAGCACTCTCCCATCTTGCCAAAATCAGCCCTCTGAAAGTCCAGTACCCTCACTTTTGTATGGCTTAACTCTGTAGAGGAGTTTAACGTGAACCACACTGTTTGATGATCACTTGTCCCCAGATGGCAACCCACTTCTAGATCTGAGATCCTCTCGCTGCCCCCGTTTGAAAGTATGAGGTCTAAGATTGCTCTCTCACGAGTGGGTTCCAAAACTAGCTGTCTGAGGCCTGCCACTTGTAGGGCATCAAGAATGGCCCTACTCTTGGATGTGGCTGCAGCAAATGTGCTCCAGTTAACATCTGGCATATTCAGGCCTCCCATCAACAGTATCTCCCCTTTCTCTGCCATTCTAAGAATGCCTTCTATCATATCCTTGTCCGTTTCATCCCCCTTACATGGGGGTCTGTACACACCCCTGTGCAGATTGTGGTGCCCTTTCCAGTCTCCATGGTGACCCACAGTGTCTCCTCTCCTCCCTGTTTACTCTTTTGTTCAGTTGCTTTTATCTCTTCCTTTACATAGAGCTACTCTCCCCTCTTCTCCCCTGCCTGTCTCTCCTGTAGGTTATGTACCTGGTATGTTAACATCCCAGTCATGGTTCTCTGTGTACCATGTTTCTGTGACTGCTACAATATCCAGGCATCCCTCTTCCATCAAGGCCACCAGCTCGGGAGCTTGTTGCCCAGACTACAGGCATTGGTACTCATTACCCTCCATTTCCTGATGGCCTTACTCCCTTTCCCCATCCCTGTCCTTCTTGTCTTTGTCACTTTCTCCATTTACCCCCCCTTCTCCCTATCGACACCTCTATGTTGGTGTTTGCTACACTTACTACCGTGATTTTTTTGGGGGGGCTAGGATTTCCCTGCTCCTTTCCAGTGCCTCCTCCCTTGGCTAGTTTAAATGCTTGCCAATGAAGCATTTAAACCTATCACCTAGGATCCTGGTTCCCCTCCCGGACAGATGCAGCCCATCATGCCAGTATAGGCTTGCATCACTCCAGGTGGACCCCAGTCCCCAATGAAGCCAAATCCCTGAGCTCCACACCAGTTTTTCAACCACTGATTGAATCCCATGGTGCGGAACACCCTAGCCTCTCCTATGCCATAGATAGGCAGCATCTCAGAGAAGGTTACCGTGCATGCTACTTGACTAAGGCCCTTCCCCAATTCCACAAACTCTTCCTGCACTTCTGTAATCCCTTTCCTAGCCAAGTCATTTGTCTCTAGGTAGACAATGACATACAGCTCCTTCCCCTGTGCAGCTGCTCTGGCAATCCTGAGGATTCGCTCCCTGTCCCTCCAAGCCATGGTGCCAGGCAGGCACCTTACCTACCTCTCCCCTTCCTCCCCCAGTTCTACCTTCCTAACAATGGAGTCCCCCACCAGGAGTTGTTTCCTTCCTCTGCGGGGTCCCCTGCCACCCTCCTGTGGGTCTCCTTTGTGGAGGTTCCCAGCATCCTCCTTGGTCTCCACTGTGGGTGCCTCCATAGAGGAACCACTCTTTGCCAGAATGGCATAGGAATTGTGGAGAGGTACAACTGGAGGGATGTGCCTCTGTTTCACCACCCTCACCCTCCCTGAGCCCACTGTGGTCCAACCATTCCGCTTTCTTGGCAACCTCTGAGGCAACGGCAGTGGCTCTGGTGGTCCCTGAATGGAAGAGGAGGTCCCACAAATCCTGGCCAACTCAGCCTGGAGATAAGCAACCTCCTCCCTCAGCCCAGAGAGGTGCCTGCAGATGGGACAACACCGCATCCTTCAGAATGTCTCCCGGAAGACTGCTGCTCCACAGCCACTGCACTGCACCACTCCAATCATGTCTTATTTCTGGTCCCTTAACTGTTTGCAATCCTTGCTCTTTCCTCTTTTTTTTTTCTCTCTCCTTACTTTCTGCCTGTGTGCACTTTAAGCTGCTGATTGTCCTGTTCTGAGACAAGAATATCCTCTATTTCTCTGTAGATGCCTTACTTGCTCAGAGGCAGACCTCCAGCAGCTAGAGGGGGCCAGAGAGCTACTCTTGCCCTTCTAGGATGGTGGGTCTTTGGTGGCTCTGTGATCTCTCACTTCCTGCTCCCAAACAGGAATTTCCTGTTGTCAGTCAAATCATGTGCCTATAAAAGTAGAACTAGCTTTGGGTGGGAGGGAAGGAGGGCAATATAGTCCCAGTAGAGCAGTCCAGTCACACAGCAGTCCATTCTCCAGGTGTCTTCTGCCAAGCTATTAGTTAGCTATTATTCATTGGTAGGCCAAAGCCTGCAGCAACAAGTGCGTAGGAGAGTGTGGCAGGTAGTGGGACCAAAAAAACAGGGAGGAAATTCTACAATGGACGGATCCAGTCTCTGGGACACAGTACACGACCAGAAGCATTCCAGACAGAGTGTACAGAGACCAGATTAGCTACTTCAAACTGAACTGTCCTCTTCCAGAAACTCTGAAAGACCGGCGAGTGGTGAAGAAGCACCCCAGACTTGAACGTAGCATTCTTGATAGCAAGTACAATTTGTTAATACAATTACAGTTGCTCTCCTATAACTAAGTAAGGGGAAATGGGTTTAAAAAGACCTCTGTACCCGAATAGAGGAGTGCACTTGATGAGGCTGAAGAGCTCTAGAGACTGGTGCAATGATTCATTGATACTGCTCAAGTTCAGAGACATTTCCTTTAAAACCTGAGTAGATAAAGAATGTGTTGGTGGGGGAATGTGCCGAATGGGGGACTGGGGGAGTGGGGGCCCTTTTCCTGCAGGTGGAGCACTTCACACTGGGGTGGGGTGGGGGGCCTCATGGAGAGGACACTGCTGGCATTTCAAGGAGGGAGGAAGGAGGGCAGGCTTCCTGGACAGACTATCAATTGAAGCGAATATGACCCTATTTAAAGAGATATAAAAGTTTTAGAAAAGAGGCGGTGGCCCACTGCTCAGCTCGTGGGTGATCTTTGCGGATCATCTGAGGGGAAGCAAGATGCTACATAAATGCCCTAATGGGAAGCAAGGGTCAGCTCTAATAGCTTATCCAGTCCTATAGATTGGTCTGTCAGATGGCCTGGAACCTCTTACACTCTCTCCAGCCATACAGAACAAAACAAGGAAAATAAGAAAAATATTCCACTCTGGTAGTGGGCCATAAATAATCTAAATGGATTATCGATTGGCATAGCAGTTATCTCTTTGTTGGGTCCTCTCTTGCTACTCTCTCCATGAGGTGAAGGGGTGACCACTTGGTGGGGCAGTCCGTCTCCTAGATGGACTCCTGTGGTGGGTTCTGAATACACCACTACAAAGTTGAATTAACTAATGCATTGGTCATATGAGCTTCAACCTATTGGTAAACTTAAATAGTTGGCTAACCCTTAGATGTTTAGGGGCTCCAGTGTACACAACTAAAGCCTGTTGAGGTCAGATAGTACCTAACCCCAGACTCAGGTATAGAGCTTATTTGAACTCAGATATCAACTTATAGCTCCTAGAGGGGGTCTCACTGTGTGGAGACGTAATAGACACCCCTCCAGACTTGCCTAATATTTTGAACTAGGCAAGATAAGAGACCCTGGAATTTGGGTCTCCACATTTGGAAGTGTTTACACAGGTTTAATAGTTAAAGGTCATGTTGACCATACTAGATAAGTGTAACCTGAAATTGAAAGTTTTTTTTATTTTTTGTAGATTAGATGTTGTTGACCAGGATATTGTCGAACTAACTTTAAGTCACAATAAAGAACATCATAAAGAAGGTTCATCGGGGGAGGCAAATTTGGAACTAGTACTTAGCAAATATAACATTAAATATGGCTAGAAGGGGTACATTGATTTGTTCATATAATGTGAAGGGTCTAACAAACCCAATAAAATGGAGCAAAATAGTAAATCAGGCTACAAAAGCCTCTGTAGACTTCTTGCTCCTACAAGAAACACACCTGTCAACACAATAACATAACAAGTTTCTCAAGCTTGGATTCAGTGTGCTGGCAGCTTCTTCCTACAAACGGGGTAGGAGGGGCCATAGTCTTGGTTCCAAGGAGGACACAATTTAAGAAAATTGACTTGAAAGTGGATAAAGAGGGAAGATTTGCCATGACAAAAGGGGAATTCATGGGCAACATTATTACCCTAACCTCGGTCTATTTTCCTCCAGGTACACAATACCAGGAGTAGTGTACATTTCTAACTATACTACTAGATTGGAGTGAAGGACAGTTGGTTTGTGGGGGGATCTGAATTTGACCTTTAACTCATATTTAGTCTCTTTCACTTTAAATTCTAAGAGACCACATCAACCGGCGTCGAAGGTAGCTAAACTGGTAATAGAGCTAGGACTACTAGACATTTGGAGACATCAACATGGAAAGCAAAGAGACTACACATTTTATTCCCCCACCCATAAAATGTATTCCAGACTAGACTACTATTTAATGCCCAGAGAGGAGTTACACAAAGTCTGTGATACGTGGATAAGGGAGTTCCTCCTCTCAGACCATGCCCCACTCTATATGTTAATGGACTTGGGAGAAGTGAAACGTAACACTTTCTGGTGTCTGAACGTCTCCCTGCTTAGACATGATGAGGTCAAAGTCACAATAATTGAAACATATAATAATTTTCTAAAAGAAAATACTAGCCAAGACACCTCGCAGTTGATCATCTGGGATGCAGCAAAAGCAGTGTTAAGGGGAAAGCTAATAGAGATAGCCGTACAGAAAAAAAGATTAGGGAGACACATAGAATAGAATTACTACAACGAATACAAGATTAGAAGGACTACAAAAACAAAACATAAACAAAGATAGTGCTAAGCAGCTTTTACTGTATAAAAGAGAACTTGCAGGTATCCTAGATTACCAGGTAGCACAGAAGCTCCTCTTTCTGTGCCACAAGTACTATGAAGGGAGACCACGCTCATTAAAGTTACTAGCCAGTAGACTATGAGTGCAGAGGGCTAGGACTTCGATCACCCACGTATGGCATTCTAAGAAGAAGACTATGGTGATAGGGGTACAGAAGATCTCGGATGCCTTTAAGGAGTATTACATGACACTTTATACAGATAAACTAACTGTGGGGAGTACAGAGCAGCAAACCTTCTTAAGTAGGCTGAAACTACCAGCGTTAACCCCAGAACAAAGGCAAGCTCTATTGGCCCCTATTACAAGCTCAGAAATGATGGCAGAGATTGGGAGACTAAAGGTACGGAAGTGTCCTGGATCTGATGGATTTTCCTCAGAATTTTACAAAGCAATGGGGAAATAGATCCACCCTCAGCTTGTCCAAGTATATGCAAAGGTGATGAAGGGGGATGCTGCTCCTCCTCTGTCTGGGTCCAGACCCATTATCTAAGTTGTGCCCAAGCCAGGAAAGGACCCAACCAGGTGCTCCCCATACCACCCTATTTCATTGCTGAACACAGACTATAAGATTCTGACATCGTTTATGGCAAGACACCTACAAGTATACCTTCCATCCCTAATTTATTTAGATCAGATGGGTTTTATACCTGGAAGACAAGCCCAAGACAATCTAAGATGAATAATACACATAATAGATCACATATCCAGACAGAAAATGTCCTCACTAGTAGTAAGTTTAGATGCTGAAAAAGCCTTTGACCGTGTCTCCTGGTCTTTCCTGAGCTGTGTCCTTTCCTGGTTTGGGCTCCCCCAGCAGTTTAGTTCTGCCTTATTCAGGTTATATGAATCCCCGAGAGCACATGTGAGAGCAAATGGCCACATATCAGAGGCAATAGACTTAAATCGAGGCACTAGGCAAGGATGCTCTTTGTCTCCCCTTCTTTTCACCCTCTACATAGAACCACTGGCCCAAATGATTAGACAACACTCGAAAGTGCGGGGGGATCGAACTGGGAGGAACCATACATAAAATAGCATTATATGCGGATGATGTACTTTTGTAGTTGTCTAAACCAGTGAGCTCCCTACCTGCAGTGTTTACTTTAATTCAAGAATTCTCAGCAATAGAAGGATATAAGCTTAACAGAGAGAAGACGGAGATACTCAGTTTTAACTATATTACAGAAGAGGCCATGCAAAGGAAATATTTCATGCAATGGGATTTGAATGCCATAAAATATCTGGGAGTAAGAATTAGCAAAAACAATGCACAACTAGCAGAATTAAATTATCCCCCTGTAATAAAATAATTGAAAACTGACATTGGGAGATGGTCACTTCTACCTTTGTCTCTTAATGCCAGGGCTCAAGCACTCAAAATGAATGTCTTACCACGTCTTCTTTACCGTTTCCAAAGTGTGCCTTGTGAAGTTACGCAAAAAGAACTAGAAGCATGGCAGAGAATCTTCTTCGATTTTCTATGGGGACATAAGAAACCTAGAATATGGAGATCAATACTATATCTCCCGAAGCAAGGGGGGGGGGAGTGGCCTTCCCAAACCTATCGGGTTACAGGGTGGCATCTCAAATGAGAGTTGCCCTCCGCTGGGGCAACACAGAATACGAGGCACATTGGAAAAGTATAGACTTAGCAGATCAGAGTCACCCCCCAATCCAGGTGGACCTTTTCTCTGATGGAGGATCAGATCATGTACAGAGGTACACAGGCAGCACTGGCTGGTTGGAAAAGAGGAATCAAAAGAGGCGACAGCTCTGGCTATATAAATGGTGGGCCTATGGTCCACTCTTTACCCAGCTAAATTGGACAAATGGTACCTACAGCAAGTTAGAAGGGACTTTCATTCCCCATATCAAATGATATCCGTCTCCACCATCATCTTGTTTGAGGCACTTCAACAGCAATATGGTTTTCTTCCTACAGACAGGTTTTGTTACTATCAGCTTGGGGATGCAGTAAATAAACATATTCACAATCACATGGAGCACCTCCATATCGACAGAACCCTTGACCTGGTACAATCTCGTTTCTACTGGCAAAAATGGGGGCCGATGTTGAGCACCATGTAAAGACTTGTAGTCTCTGCCTACAAAGAAAAGCCCTGCCTCAGAGGGCTGCCCCCCTTGTTAATATTACTACCAGCATCCCCATGGAACTAGTCTGCATAGACTTCTTGTGTTTAGAACCGGATCAGTGGAACATTGGCAATGTGTTAGTGGTTACAGATCATTTCATACAGCATGCACAAGTTTTTCCCACCAAAGATCAAAAGGCATCTACTGTGGCAAAGGTGCTAGTAGAAAATGTCTTTGTCCACTATGATGCCCCCAGTGGAATCATTCTGATCAAGGCAGACTTTGAAAGTCAGCTAGTCAAAGAAATGCTCTCTCTCTATGGGGATGCAAAAGTCAAGAATCACCCCCTATCACCCACAGGGAGATCCTCAGCCAAAACATTTTAACTGCACCCATCTAGACATGCTTGGCACCCTTCACCCAAATGACAAGCATAAATGGAGCCAGCAGATTAGCACCTTGGTACATGCATACAATTGCATGAAAAATGATGCTACTGGGTTCTCCCCCTACTGCCTCATGTTTGGGAGAGAGGCCCGGCTGCCAGTTGATGTCTGTTTTGGGGTCTCTGCAGATGGGGTCCAAGCCAAAAACTACTTGCAATATGTATGAAAACAGAAAGCTCAATTGAACCATGCCTAGCAACTGGCCCAGACAATGGCCGCCAAGAGGAATCTAGCCAACAAAGAGAGGCATGATAAAAAAGTAAAGGCTCAAAAGCTTCGACCTGGAGACAGTGTGTTGTTATGCAAGTTGGCACTGCATTTTAAACACAAAATTGCTGATAAGTGGCACCAACTTCCCCATGTAGTAGTTGGAAAGTTGGATGATTTACCTGTGCACAAGGTGCGCCCAGAGAACAACTCCAAAGCTGTCAAGACAATGCACCATAACCACTTGCTACCTATTGGCCAAATCATGATTGAGGCTGAACCCCCAGAAATTGAGCCCCCTGGACTGGTGACTCGTGCTGCTGCAAGAAAGAGACAGAGTCAACCTACCCCAGTGGTCACAGATTTAAGGTTTCCTCTACAGCAGACCCAGAATGATAGTGACTGTCAGTCCACTTCTGATGAAAGTGAGCTCGACTATACCTATTACTCCTCTTATGAACTGAGTCAGCTGTTTTGAGGTAACCCCATAATAAATTGTGGGGATGAAGCTGGGCCTTCTGGACTGCCTTACCTCCCAGTTTCGTCATTGTAGCCAATGCTCCCAGAAAGTGAAGTGCAAAGTATCACGTCTGAAGATGTTGAGTCTCTGTGTATTGTGGAACTGTATGATTTGCCTGAAGAAGGGGCTGACAGTTTGAGTTTTTCTGGTAACCTACCAGAACTTGAAGAACACTATGAGAGTGCTGACCACCCCCCTTCAGTGCCTCAAAGCTTGGTTGTGCCTAAGCCTTTGCAAAATGAGTCAAGTGTTGTAGAAACAGAGCCTGCAGATCAAGGAGCTGATAGTGCCCCAATTTTGGACGTTCCCACCCAGGCAGAGGCACCCCTCACAAGTGACGAGAGTCCCCAGACCAGTGCTGAGAGTACAGAGACTGTAGTTGTCCCCCTCAGAAAGACTGGCTGAGCTGTGAAGCCAGTAGTACACCTCAGATATGAATCTCCCAGGAGGCCAGTGGATTTGCCTCTCAATGTGGTAAACAAAGGTGTTTATGTCTCACCAAGCTCACTGCCCAAATTGAGCTTGACAGCAAATTCCAGGTTACTTGTCTTTCCCTCTCACCATGGTGCTCCTGCCCCCTCTAGTCCCAAGTTTACTGATAGGGAAGGGCCCCCTCTTGCATTGTTTAAGGTACAAGAAGTTATTACCTGATTCAGTATAGTAATGTTCAATTTACCTGTGTGAAATATACACAATGTGTTGTCAGAATGGATATAGTATCATGAAATGTAGTGAATATGTATAGTGAAGTAATAAGTTTATGTTAACTGATGCATGACAGTACAGACTTAACGCGGACACCAAGTTCTCTCCAGGTAGGGAAGAGTGTAACCTCCCTACAAATGGGGGTTCCCAAAAAGCCTTCCTTGCGCTTGCCTACGTGCTCACTGCCAGGCTGGTGTCCTGCGTTTTCTCAGTTTAAATGTGATTGCCAGAGAGTGCCTGCATAGCCTCTGTATACTGTCTCTTTAAGAGCTGCCTGGATTGCAGTCATACGTAATCTGAGAGGGAGCACTGTTGAAAGATGTAACTATTTGCTGAAAATCATTTAGAGTGATATTGATAATGTAGTTTGTCTAACCTGCCTTCTTTGCCACAAGGACTGTTTTGTTTATCTCCACTATCTTGGTCCAGGACTGTGAATTGGACCAATCAGTACTGGTGGGACCTAAAATGGAGCCAGACTACAGGAGCTGTCAGGAGTCAAAATCTGTAGGAATTGTAGTTTTGGGCTTTTTGTGTCTTTATGCACCTGAAGGGGAAGCATTTGTTGTGACTTGACAGGAGGATCAGCCAACCGAACCTTTTGAATCTTGGGGAATTTCTCAGGGTGCTGCAGCTAGTTTCAGTTTTGAACTGAGAAGTGAAGAAGTAACAGCTCAAGTGATTTCTGAGCAGCAGTTCTGTGTAGTTTTGCATGGGAGAACTATGAAAGGGCTGAGTTTTGGCCTGCCTGTCTGCCTGCTTTCCCTAAGAGGGAAAATAGAGTTTATTCGGACTGAATCCGTGTTGTGAGGACTATTCACTAAAAAATATCACCAACAGCTCAATCTGGTTCAAAATCAGTTGGCATTCATCTGCATTCCCCTCCCCTGGGTCGTGCCTGAAAATAGGCAGGATTTGTCTAGCGCACTTACCAGGTTAACAAAAAATAGATAAATAAATACATTTAAGCCACTGGACTGTGACCCGGCTTTAACCTGAAGAAGACCAAAGATTTGCTGAATGCGATCAGCCTGTCAGGATTTCCAGCTGCTTTTGAATCCCCGGTTTGTGCAGAGACTTTGCAATCATGACCGGGGAGTGGTTTGTCTGGTACAGTAGAATTTCCTTACATGTAAATGTGCTGTGTACTGAAAGTGGGTCGTGATTTGGTTCCCCACTGTGCGAACTGTGTTTTGCTTGCTGGAAGCTTTATCCAGCCTAATCGGACTGAATCTGCATTCATCTCCATTCGTCCTAGGCCATGCCATGCTGGCCCTGCCAGACTACCCCACTGCACAGAGAAAGCCACTGATGAGAGATCTGCCTGGGGATCAGCCGACTGCTCCACGCTTGAACAGGAATGATGCCTAAGCAAATTGTGTGGGTCCTGCTTCTCCTGGCACTCCAGATTAACTACCTGCTGCCTCGAATTATGTCCAGCCTGTGTCCAGTCTTGGGTATCGTGACTAATCATCAGAGTAGCTCCCTGCAACAACAGCCTAATCTAAAAGTGTGTCTATCTGATTGTCTTGTTTTCTTTTCACGAACTGAGCCTTCTGGCACCGGATTACAAATAGTGTGTGTTGTGCATCTTGTTTTCTTCCATCACAGGGCCCCAACCAACTGCAATGTTCCTGGCTAACCCACCATTCTCCATCTGGGTACCCAGAGTGTGTGACTGTTTATGGACCCTGAAGTGCATGCATAACTGTTTGATTGATAGAGCCTTTAAGCAAATTAACCTGATTACGCCCCTCCCTTGTTCAAGCCCCTTAAATAAATCAGATCTAATTTTTTTTTTGCATTTACCCTGACTGTGGTTCCAGTTTATGCAAGAGTACTGTACTGTTGTTATTTGCTGTGTATAACCTTGTTTTACAGGGGGTCCTCAGGGCCAGGCCAGAAGAAAAACCCTGGTGGTAAGTGCAAACAGTGTGGGTACTTGTGTGGTGTATCAGGGGTATTGTGAAAGTGATTATTGTGTATTGTTCTGGCCACTAATAATGAAAGAGGAGGGTTACAGTGTCCTGGAGGGCTGTGCCAGGTTAGCTTGACCACTATCAACCCTGACCTCTGGGTGGAGGCCCCCATTTCAGAACTCAGGGTCCTTAACCTGCTACTAGCCATGCAAGCAGGGGTAGTAGCCCTTGGATTAGCACCACCTAGGGGTTCACAGGCATGTGCAGAATAAAGAAGACTGGGAGGGGAAGCTTTAGAATGCAGACCGCTGCTGATCATAATGTGCTCCCTACAGTGCAAGTTGTCCCCAGGTGTTTCATTTTAAACTGACAAAGCAAAGTCTCTGGCTGAGTCCTGGAGCAGATGTTCACCCAGCAGGCCTGACTTAACATTAGTTGCTGAATACATGTGGTACTGTTATGTGATTACTGGTCACAGGAGCATTGGAAGAAATCCATATTAATAAAATGAATGGAGCATGAAATGCACGTGCAGCTTTAGTTGACACTTTTAATCACAGTCAGTGTGCTCAATTAGAAATTAGTTCCAGCAGGAATATAGGGTTGTTAGTGCTCACTGTTGTCCCCTTTCTAGTTCTTATCCTTCTTTCTGTTTTGTTTGTATGTGCTTGGTAAACTATTCTAACTGACCAGGATCAGAGCTTGTTTTTATATGTAGCCTGAATGGACTCAAGAAAAGGGAAATTAATGTTTAGTCTTTCTTGCTTCAGGAAGCAGTAATACTCAAAGCTCCAGTGCCCCATTAAACAAGCATCAGCTATCTCCTACTATCCCTGGCAGTCTTTAACACCATGGCTGCCGAAAGAACTAGAATGAATCTATTTAGCTGAGCTCTGGAAAGATGTTCTGTCTGCAGCCCTGCAGGAGTTAAATTTAAGGGCTGCAAAGATGGCAGCTTCAAAATTACTTTTTTTGTTGTTCATATCCTGAGAAGGTGGAGGCCTGGTAGCATCACCTCCCCCCTTCGTATGCCTTTAAGACAGAGAAGCAAATAACAAAAATCAGAGGGGGAGCGCACTGTTTTGGAGTTGTGGAAGGATCCTTCCAAAACTCCAAAACAGAAGCATTCTACACTGTGAATCCAGTAGCTCATTTTTAGAGCTACTGCAAGATGATTGCAGGCTGTGCCTACCTGCAGCCACAAAAAGGAACAATGCTCCTTCCATTCCCCTGCTGACATAAACTCCCTCTACCACTCTGCCATAGAATTATAAATGAAACACCACAAATTTTGTAGATATTTTTGTGCTGAGCAACTTTCATGCTGACAGTATCATGCTGCTCTTTTTGTCTTAAAGTTATTTGCATTTGTTTGTCGAAAAAGTGAAAGTAATTGAATTTTCTGCTATTTTTGTTGAATATAAAATATAAAAAAATACAAAAAATGTAAAAGGTATCCATAAATGAAACATCACTCGTTTAGTAGATATTTTTGTGCTGAACAACGTTCATGCTCACAGTTACATGCTGCTGTTTTTGTTTTAAAGTTAGTTGCATTTGTTTGTTGAAAAAGTAAGTGATTGAATTTTCTGTTATTTTCTGCTGAATATAGACAAGCATTTGTCAATGCCGAATGTTTGCTTACTGGCATTGGCAGTGGTAGTGTGGAAGTTGCAGAGCTGCGTAATAGGAATGGCAGTGAAGTATTGAACTGAAGCCAACCCCACCACCACCCTGCAGAGAGTGACAGGCATTGGGGTATGCATTTGGGTCGTCAGGCATAACAGCCACGCCATTTCACCACAACCCACTCTGCAGAGACTGACAAGTGTCACATGTTCCTTGGGGTCTTTGGCCCTTATGCGCACCCCATTTCATTAGGAAATACGGTGAGATGGGGTCAATATAGGAGAATGGGGTGAAGTTTGGGGCTGAAGAGTTCAAGGCATACCTCAATGCCTCTCAGTGACTGCAGGGTGTGGAATGGTATGAGCATCACGGGCAAGAATCCCAAGTCACACCCCTGATTCCTGTCATTCTCTATAGGGTTGGGCGATTTAGTTGAAAAGCCTAATACCTCAGGCATTCGTTGGTATTTTAACTCCAAATTTTCAACATGTTTGTTTTGTGACCCCACCTCATGAACAGGGGGAATATCAGTTTTGTAGCCAAAAGCTGCTTATGCACAGTGACTATGGGATTTAGCACCACAGGTGCAAAAATATTCTGAACAGGCTGTAAAAAATGACAGCTGTACTCTGTCATGGGGAGGTGTAAAAATGGCTATGTTGCAAATGTGTAGTAAAAATATTTAAAAAAATGGTGAAGTCACGAGCGTACATAGAAACTATGCAACGCACACCCGTTATATAAGTAGGTTGGGGATATTTTATAGCAGATTGTCAACTCAGGCATTGTGGTGCCTCCGATCATGAACAGTGTCACTGTGATTGTCTTTATCTGTGCCGAACAATGATTTCCGACAGCGACCACGCATCTCTGCACTAAAAGTGTGAAAACACACTTCAGCCATGTTGTGAAAAATGGCAGCTGTACTGTTCATAAGGAAGTGTTGAAAAATGCCACTAGTGAAAATCTGGACTGAAAATATTACAGTCACGAGCTAACGAGGATGCGTGGAAAGTGTACAATGCTCACTCGTAACACAGTCATTTTATGGACTTTTGTCACCAAATTTTCAATATAGCCATTTTAAGACCTCTGCTCATGAACAGTGTAACTGTGATTTTCTTAATCTGTCCTAAACATTGCTTTCGCACACCAACAGCACCATTGTGCGATACATGTGCGATAACACATTTTGGGTGACATATGAAAAATTGCAGCTGTACTGTTCATAAGGAAGTTTAATAAAATGGACATGTTGAAAATCTAGAGTGAAAATATTAAATTTGCAAACTTACGAGCATGCATAGGAACTGCACACAACGCACGTGCGTAAAAGTCATTTCTAGGCATTTTTCCACCAAGTTTTCAACATAGCCATTTTAAGACCTCTGCTCATGAACAGTGTCACTGTGGTTTTGTTAATGTGTCCCATACATTGAGCTTGCACACCGACTGCGCCATTGTGCGCTACATGGGCGGAAACACATTTTGGGCAGGATGTGAAAAATGACAGCTGTACTGCTTATAAGGAGGTGTGGAAAATGGCAATGTTGGAAATCTGAAGTGGAAATATTGAAAATTCGCAAAACCTACGAGGTTGGGAACTGTGCAACGCACACTCATAAAACAGTCATTTTAGGAATTCTGTCACCAAATTTTCAACATTGCCATTTTAAGATCTCTGCTCATGAACAGTGACACTGTGATTTCCTTAATGTGTCCCATACACTGAGTTCGCATTTATCGCGCCATTGTGCGCCATATAGGCAGAAACATGTTTTGGGCGAGATGTGAAAAATGACAGCTGTACTACTCATAAGAAGGTGTGGAAAAATGGCAATGTTGAAAATCTGGAGTGGAAATATTGAAAATTCGCAAACCTATGAGCGTGCGTGGGAACTGTGCAATGCACGCTCGTAAAACAGTCATTTTAAGGATTTTTTTCACCAAATTTTCAACATAGCCATTTCAAGACCTCTGCTCATGAACAGTGTCATGGTGATTTTCTTACTTTATCCTGTACATTGATTTCACACACCGACTGCGCCATTCTGCTCTACAAGGGCAGAAACACATTTTGGGTGAGATGTGAAAAATGACAGCTGTACTACTCATAAGATGGTGTGATGAAATGGCAATGTTGAAAATCTGGAGTGAAAATATTGAAATTTCTTGAACTTACGAGCCTGCGTAGGAACTGCGCAACGCACGCTCGTCAAACAGTCATTTTTTGGAATTTTGGCACCGTCGGCTGCTCACGGCGCTGCGTGCGGGGCGCGCCGTCTGCGGCTGGGGAGCTGCGTGGCAGAGCAGCTTCTTATCGCTGCTCACTCAAGCGTAGCTCCCCCTTTCAACTGTATGCCACTGCATTTAGGAGCGTGTCATAGACAGCTCCAAAATGCATTGGCTTACAGGGGCCGCGCCTGCCAGATCGCTGCCTGAATTGTAGGAGGAGGTGACACACCTCCGAAATCTCCGATGATGGCACTATGTTTCTTGCACATGTGTGCAAGCAAACATAAAAAGTAAAAGTATCTATAAATTTAGCAACACTCATTTTGTAGATATTTTTGTGCTGAATAACTTTTGCACTCACAGTACCATGCTATCATGTTCCATCTTAAAATTATTCTCCTTTGAATATGGTTAGCATTACTAATGAGGCCAAATATTCTAAACCTATAACATATTGATTCTGTTTGAGGAAAGATATCACCATGAGATAATGCATCAAGAAAGGATATCAATATCTTTTCTTGACATTATTGCATAGTGATATCTTTCCTTGTTCAGATACATATCACTTTTTATCTGGCCCGATATCTCAAAACATATGTTGTATAAATCTATATATGTATTTGTTCTGTTCAAAAAAGTATATTCCTCCACAGAAAGATCCTTACAACCCATCATAGATGTAAGAATGGATGGACTGTAAAGACTAAATTAAGTTTATTTAAAATATTTGTTTTTTATTGTTGTATGTATCTTACCCCCTTTATTATTCTAGTCTTCTCACCAAATTGTTCTATTTCATACCCACCCCCAAGCTCTCCCTTCCCTGCAGCAGCACCTCCTTCATCCAAAATAGGCAATGGACTCCAATCACTTGCACCTCCCATGGGCCAGCCTGGTGGTGCTGAGGGTTGAGGCACTGGATGCCACACCTCACGCCATGCCGGTGATCCAGGTTCAGGAATGGACAAGAGCTACCAGGGGTTGGCAGGGGAGGGAGAGGATCGAGCATCCATAGAACTGCTCTCCTCTCTCGGGGTGGGATGTGGGTTCTGCTCAACTCCTTGGTGCCCCCCAGTGGAAATCAGGGGCACTATAGGTACTGATTATGTAGGGGTGGAGCAGCAGCTGATGTCCGTAGTACACCTGTGCAGACGTCATTGCACGTTCACGCTCCAGGGGAAGCTTTCCAGAAAAAACCTGGCCCTGAGATAGGTGACAGCAACCTCCAGTGCACCATCACCACACACCCAATGCCAGGCTTGTGGCTCTTCTGGCCCTTCGCCGTACCCTGGATTGGTGAATTAGATTCTAGATAGAGCACCAGGGAAGATGGTGGCCCAATCTCAGGGGGTTTAGAGCCAGGGGATCTGCCGATCTGGGTGGGTGGGGAGTGTCTGTCCCCAATTTCCTGACAGATGAACACCAGACAGGCTGGTAGATTGGCAGATGGAGAGGGGTATGCCTAAGAGAGTTTCCAGGTGCCAGAGACAAAAGCAGAATGTGCAAAAAAAAACACTTGCACCTCCCATGGAGCCTAACTCCTAAACTGGCCTGAGAGAAGATCAGATTTGACTGGTTTCCAGAGATGTGAAGCAGGAAGTTGGTTTTGAAAGATGGCAAATTTGGGCCAGCTGGTCACAGGGATGCCATCACAAGCCAACTTAACCATCATCATGTTACATACTGGAAGGGGAGAGGCTATACTGAGGGGGTGCCATAGCTATATGAATCCCTCTCCCTGGACAACCAGGGTATAGGGCATCAGTTAGGGGTAACTAGGGGTTATGGTCCAGACCCTTGTGATTTCTTTCTAACCTCTATGATGTCCAGTGCAACATCTGGAAATCCCTAAATCATTGTTTCACTAGCATTTATTTATATAAATATGATGGGTGGAGGAGCTTTGCAAACCCTATGATTTTTTCTGAACTGGAACTTCGCAACCCCTATGAATCTGCTAAACAACAAGGGTACATTCACATACTGTACAGTATGGTGAAGAAACTCTGATTTTCACAGTAAAGACAGTGGGAATTCTTTGGACAACTCCTCTTCCACCTGGCTGCTTAACTAGGAATCGAACCTGACCACATGGAATGTGCTCACACTAATCATTAGGCCTTGGCCCGACCACCCTTAACACACATTCTTTTTTATTTTTTAAACAAGCTTTTTCTGAGGGCTTGGCTCCAGTAGGGCCATTTGCTCTGACCTGCAACTCTCCAGCAGCTGCCTTCCCAGGACCTTCCTTGTACCCCTGTGGATTTACCAGTGTAGTGGGGCAAGGAGAGGGAGGTTTGTCCTCCCATCCCCAGAGCACAATCCTGTTGATGGTCCTGGCAGCAGTGCAGGTGGGGCGGTGGGCCTGGCTTCATTTGCCAGAGCCAGGCTTTTTCCATTTTCCATTTTCCCCCACATCCAGATTCATGCAATGCTGTATGTGCATGTAGAGGCATGCAGTGCTGTATATGCATGTAGAAGTATGCACAATTCCATGCGCTGGCCACCAGACATCCCCTTCTAAGATGTGTTGCCGGCCTGCCACTGCACCTCCACAGGGTGGCATTCTAGGAGTGGTGCGTTATGTTACCCCTCTCCTTGAGAGGACAGCAGTCCTCTAGACACTCCATCTTCCTCCACCACGACTGACCCCTGCGGGTTAAACACACTTTTTTGATAGATGTTGAAGATACAGGAAACATTGACATGATTCTTTATTAGAAATATTTTCCATTTTTAGATCAGCCATGGATCAGAGCTGTCTATCCTAAATGATAAGCGCTACTTTCCTTCATTTCTACGCACAATACCTGGAAATCAGTTCCAAAAGTATGCCCTGACCCAATTACTGCGGCACTTTGGCTGGACATGGATAGGCCTGCTAACAGCTGATAATGACGTTGGGGAAATTGGTGGGCAGGACCTCAAAAATGAGATTCAGAGAATTGGCGGATGCATTGCTTTCACACAAAAAATTCATGTACGCTACTCCCAGGAAAGGTTTACTATGATTGTTGAGATGATCAAGAAATCCTCAGTGACCGTAGTCATTGTCCACAGTGATGAAGTACATGTCAAACCATTACTGAGTGCCCTCCACAGGCAAAATGTATCTAGGAAAGTTCTGGTCTTTTCCGCATCTTTTCTTATCACTCCAGGGTTGTTCACAAAGGAGGAGAAGAGATTCTTAAATGGCTCCATAGCGTTCGTACCCATAACAGGTGACATGCCTGGCTTTAGAGATTTTATATATAGGCTGCACCCTAGGACATCTCCAGATGATATTTTTATTAAATTAATGTGGGAGAAAGCATTTGGTTGCAACTGGCCAGCATACAACAATTCCGACACAATACCTTCCATAGAAATGGATGAAGGAGCATTAATATGCACAGGTCTTGAAAAAATCAAAGACCTTGATCAACAATCATTTGAGTTAAGTGATCTGAGTTACACGTTCCATGCCTATGTAGCAGCATATGCCTTTGCCCACGCCCTACGCAACATGATGGCATGTAGATCTCCCAATGGACCATTTGCTAATGGCTCCTGTGCAAGTGTTCAGGATCTCCAGCCCTGGCAGGTATGGAACATGCTTCTTTCATTGTAACCTGCTGGTGATCCAGCTGCTGAAATGATACTGTGTATAAACTTTATGGTGAGTGCTTTGTGTGTTAGATGTAAGTGTCTAAGTGTATTATTGGCTGGACTATGGTTAGTGTTACTTTAGATTGCTGTCACGATTAGTGTTTTTTACGCTTTTTAGTCTTACAGCCATAACTGTAATCAGTTCAGATATATTTTTATAACTGAATTATCTTTCATATGCAATTATGCGTCTAACCATCACATGGCAATATAGAGCCACAGATGAGTTCGTGTCAGCAGCTCAGTAGGTAGATCCCTCAACTCTGGGGCTGGAAGACTTGAAGATTGTTGGTTCTATCCCTGCACTGGGAACCTGGGGTAATACCTCTAACTGTATTCCAAAGCATTTGAAAATACATGAACAGTTACACCAGACAGCACAGGGAGGTCAAGTGAGATAGAGGGAGGTCAAACATTGAGAATAGCACTTTAAGACACAGGGAGGTTAAATGAGAAAGAGGGACATGAAGATACATAGAGGGAGGTCAAGTGAGAAAGGAAGTTGAGAGAGATTGAGGGAGGTTATAATAAAGAGGGTGGTTAAAAGAGATGGAGGGAGGCTAATAGAGAAAGAAAGGTTTAGAGAGAGGGTGAGGTTAAATGAAATGAAGTGCAGTTAAAAACGAGAGGGAGATTAAGACAGATATAGGGAGGTTCAGAGACAGAGGGTGGGTAAATGAGATGGAGAGGGTTAAGAGAGCTAGAGAGAGGTAGAAGGGAGAGGAATGTGAATTACAGAAAGGGTAATCAACTTATTGAATATATAATGTACATTTTATTAGAGGGTATAAGTGACTTGCCAAATATATAATGTACGTTTGTGGGGTGTCTGATCATGTCTTGGATTTGTGATTTGAACCACTACAAAGGCAAACTCCTCTCAAAGTTCTCATGGAGCAGGGGACCAGCTCGAGGGGCTGTTTTTTGATGTGGTGGGGTGGAATGCAATGTGCACTCAGTTCTTATAGATGAATGGAAACATTTTCTAACAATTCCATGGCAACTGTCCTGTGTTTTCCTATAAATCTGCATTATATCCTATGGTATGCAAATATAATTCACTGTATAACATAGAAACTGTGGCAAACTATGGAAATATCGGTTTCTGGTAGACTGATCTATGTTCTTGGTAAAAAACACAGGAATCCCTGTAGATCTGGGGTCCCACATAAATGGATATTGACGTTGTCCAGGTTCGACTACAGAAGCTGCACCCCTTGTCAACGGTGGGGTTATGGCTTTGTGCTGTGCAACCATGTAAGACTGGGTTTTCAGCAAGCCAGAGGTCAGCAAAGATCTGAATTATGTTTCATTTGTAAATGTGATTGCCTATTAGTGAGCTGTGTTGGTATACATAGTGTGTGGGTGTGTGTGTGTGTATGTCTGTGTGTGTGTGTGTGTGTGTGTACATGTCTGGCATGGGTGAGTGCATGTGAGTGCATGTGTGCGTGTGCCTGTACATGTGCATGCTAGTGCATGTTTGGGCACAGGCATATGTGTGTGTGTGTGAGTGCTTGTGTATGTGTGTGCATATTTGTATGTGCATTCATGTGAATGTGTGAGCATGCGTGTGTGTGACTACGAGTGTATGTGTGCCCTTGTGTGCATGTGTGTGTACCTTTCATTTAGTTATTGCAGGCTAGTATAAACTGTTTAAAAATATGTTACTAAAAGAAAAAGTATTACTCTAACAGAATGTAACTGTACCTCGAGATATTTGTAATTTGCATTTCTTTAGTGGTTTATTTATCATTGAAATTCTTAGGTGCTCCACTATGTTAAAAATGTCCGTTTTAAAATAGCAACTGGTGAAGAAATACTGTTTGATGTGAACGGAGACTCAGTGACCATTTTTGATATGATTAATATTCAGATGTTCCCCAACAACACCTATAGGTTGGTAAAAGTTGCCAGACCCAACCCCAGGGCAGAGCAAGGTGAGGAACTGAATATCAACGTGAGCGCCATCTTGTGGCCAGAGCAATACTCCCAGGTTAGCTTTCTGTATTTTCAGCATATGAACAGAACAGAAATAATGTCTGCTAGCTCTTTTAATTTGTCTGTGAGCACTGACTTCATCATCTGCTAGACTTCTCTGTATGATCTAACTGTATGAGCACAGCAAGCCACAGACAACCTCAGTCCATGCGGTTGCTGCAGGGAGCAAGGAACACAGGGTGAGCTCCAGCTAGAGCTATGCAGTAGCACCCCAGGATGAAGTTTACACCAGGGATATTTTGCAGGAACACAGTGTAACTGAATGCCATTTATCCTGCAGGATCACAGTGTAATTGAATGGCAATTAATCCAATTTATCCTGCAGGAAACTGTGACTTCAGTACCGTAGAGTGCTTCATCATGGCAGGCTGCACTGCTGTGAATGTCAAACTCAGTTCCTGAAATGAAACTGAATTTGCTTTTGACTGTATTTATTCTAAAACTGCAAAATTTCTCCCATGCTCTTGCCTGCAGGTCTGCCGACTGAAGTGCTACAAGTGGAATTCGCAGCAGCATAGCCGCATCCAGGTTCCATCTCGTTGGCAGTTTCTACTCTCATCGGTGGCTTCTGCTGCAGCAGTTCCCTGAGCACTCCAGTGTTTGAGAAGGGCGGGTGTTGTCCTGCAGCCAGTGGATCAGTCCCCTCTCCATCACAGCCTGTAACACCTCCAATCAGTCCTTAAACTAACTAGCGTTGTATCTATCAGCATATTCAAAGCCTTAACTACAAAAAACCCTGAAAGCCCCATGTAATTGTCCGCGGTCCTAGCCTTGGATCCTGCTGCTCATCCCTAGACCCTAGCCTTGGCTCCAACATCCCCTCTCAATGACCCCTCCTACTCTTCCCCCTCCCCACATTGCACTCCCCTTCTGTCGAGATCCCCATCCATCACCCTTGTTCGTTGGTGCACAAGGTGCCACCGTTGGTCTACTCCATCTTCCATCTGCCTGTCCATCTGCAAAAGTTTCACTTCGTAAATTCCATCCCTATCATGTTCACAGTATGAAGCTTTTAAGGCTTGTATCTCCTGGCATGTCTGCTACTCACGGGAGGTGCACAGTGTAAAATCTCTGCCTAATATGTACATAACTGTACATTCTGTATATCTGTTGTATATTTATGTATCCTATGCTTTCTATTTGTACCAGGACTACTGGAATACTTGTATTGTCTTCCAGAATATGTTACAGATATATGTTCCATGGGACCTCACTGACATTATTGTACCGGTGTAACTACTTGTAGCAGGACCACGGGTGTCCCTGTTTGTCTCTTTGTATATGTTCCTGTTATATGTTCCTCAGAACCTCCTTGTGACTGAGCTTGCTCAATGGAGTTATTCCTGCAATAAACTTGAACAGCAGCAGGGAGCCGTGATGCATGGACCACAGGCAGGGGTTTTTACTACAAGTAGCAGGGACTCCATGGAGCTGTTCTGAGCCACAGGGCAGATCAACTGAGCTAGTAACCAGAATCTTTCTTACCTTGCAGGAGTACAAATTAGACCTCATCTGTTCAGTAGCTACCTGAATAGTTGGATATGCCCACCTACCTTCCCCCTAATCCCACCCTCCCCTGAGTGTTCTTGCTTTATAGGCTTGTAGTGCCACCCACAACACCTGATAGGAGGTAGTAAGATACTAAGAAAAAAAAAACCCGTCACTATTCTGTTTTCTTTTTCGTCCACACTTCCTGCCAAGAAACAGGAATCAGCACTATCTCTGAAATCAAAAAAAAAATGGACCCTGTCATTTGTAAAAATTGTGGTGCACTGTACAATTGGATCTACAAATGGCAACCAGGACCCTGCTGTGCATGCTGCACCATAGCAGATCCTTTAGCCCAATGACAGGATGCTTGGACTATAGTATACAACCTCCAATACAGGGAACTCTATACCATACCTCCTCAACCCCACCACCACCAGTACCAGCACGTCAGCCATGGGCCAGAACTCAAGACAGGGCCCAGAGACTCGCAGGTGGTAAAGAAAAAGAGGAATCATAGGAGGCCTAGGAAGGAAGCTAAAAGCCAGGAGCATTTCCCAGTCATCCAAACCAAAAAGATATTCGCTCCACTGCTACAAACCACAGACAATGCAGGGTTTTATTTAACTCTAAAAATTGATTAGCATTTTGATCGTAAAAGTGCTAAATCTTTGTGAAAATGCATAGCTCTTGCCTCATTGTGTTTAAGAAAAACAGCACTTCTGGAAAATCTATATAAATACTTTCTTTACAGTTAGTATCATCCCAAGAAAAAAACTGCTAATCAATTATTTAAAACCCTGCAATGTGATACAAGGTAAAGAGATTAAACCACCAAAAAAGGCCAACACACCAATTAAAACCACTAGAAACTATGATAAAAGCAAAAATATTAATACTCAAAATATAACCAACAATACCAAAACCAAATGCAATAACAACAAAGACACTAAAACTCAAAATAAAAACAACACAAATATAAACAGAAGCATAATTCCCATAATCAGGGATTCCATGGTCCGAGGAGTGGAACATCGCCTTACACAAAATGTTAAAAGCGACATTGTGGCAAAGTGTGTACTAAGAGCCTCTGCAAGTAGGGACACTAACCACATAAATACAATTGTGCAGGAATCAGGGGATGTTACACATATAACAATACACCTTGGTACCAATGACTTGACAAATCACACAGTTCAGGAGGCCAAGAAGCACTTTGAGGACCTGGCCAACAAACTTTCCTCCCTTTTGTCCAAATTAGCCTTCTCAGAAGTGCCGCCAGTGTGAAAAAAGGAAAAAGCATCAAGCGAGTCAGAGAGATTAAAGTAGGTGAATTCATCTCATGGCTGTTTAATTGGTTCTGAGACAAGGGATACCACTACACAGGGAACTGGGCACAACTTTTGGGAAAGAGCTTTTTTAAATACAGTGGATTGCATCTGAACTGAGAAGGTGTGCAAGGACTCAAACAAAAATTTGATGTCTATACAGGTAGTTTAAACAAAATAAATGGGAGTATGCTTCAGCTCACACCCCTGCCATCGGTGGGCTGGTCATCACTCCTCAAGATGCCAAATGCATGCCAACATCAGCCCAAACCAGCAACCTCCATAATCTCTCAGCTGGAAAGAGCAACCTGGAGCAGTCCAGGAAGAGGTAAGAACCTCTCACCAAAGAAGATGCACATTCCTAGAAGCAATGGTTGCAAATACAAGGAGCCTAACCAACAAACTTCCTGAATTCACAGCCATCTTGGAAACAGAAAGGTTGGACTGGGTAGTTGTAATAGAAACATGGCTCACGGAAAATCATGGATGGGATACGGCCATTCCCAGTTACAATTTGTTTAACAAAGATAAGCAGGGCAAAAAAAGAGGGGGCAGCATAGCCATTTACATTCGGGAGAAAACAAAAGCCACAGAAATAAAAGGGTAACCTGGGGGCTTTGAGTCAATGTGGCTAACAGTAGACATGGGCAAGGGAAAACCCTTCAGAATTGGTGTTGTGTACTGGCCCCCAAATCAAGAACATAAATGAGACAAAGACCTAATAGAGAAAATCCACAAAATGTCTGATACGGGTGAAGTAATACTGGTGGGGGACTTCAGCATACCAGATATTAACTGGAGCACACTAACGGCAGCAAAAACAAGAAGTAGGGACTTCTTATTGTCAGTACAAGGCACGGGACTGTGCCAACGTGTTAAAAGCCCAACAAGGGGAGATGCCATTCTTGATTTTGTCCTCACAAACTCTGAAAGGATCAAGGACATCAAAGTGGGATGCCATATGGGCAACAGTGACCATTGCATAGTAAGCTTTAAGGTAAACATAACAGAGGACACCAGACACTCAAAGATGAAGGTGCTAGATTTCAGAAAGGCTGACTTCCAAAAAATGAGAAACATCATAAGTAGCCAGTTAATGGAAATGTAGTGCCCCAAACATTGTCTGACCAGCAGACCAGGGAAGATCTTTGGGAGGGAAAGGGTTAACTCCCCACCCACCACATACCTAGCCAGATAGCTTGCTGACCAAGCTAGCTGGCTGACCACTTCATGTCCAGGTCCCCCTCTCCCTCCTCCCTTTTCTGCACTTTTCTCGAACTAGATCCTTTGTCCTGGCCAGGCCAGAGCTCTGGCTAATGCCTAAAGGGGCCATAAATCAGCCCATGGGACTGATCTATGCCCCAGGGTCCCAATCACTTGGCCAGAAACCATGTCCACCCCAGGCTAGAAAAGGGTCTCCACTGCTAGCCAGGGGAGAGTTCAGGACTGGGTGGCTCACAGAGTGGAGAGCACAAGGGTACAGATGCCTAGAGGCTTACCTGAAGCTCTAGTCCATAGAGCCTTGATGGAGGCTGCTCTGTAGCCAGGGGTCCTGGAGTCCTCTTCAGCAGCAGCAACCACAGATGTCCTCCAGCCTGAAGGGGTCCAGTCAGGGTGCAGTAGTCCTCCAGTCATCCAGCAGCAGCTAGCCCTATAGGGTGAGTCCCTCCAGTACTATGCCCTCTGGGGCTTGGGAAAGAGGTTGGTCTGGGTGGTTTCAGGCCTGGGTGGTCCACCCTGCCTGAGGCAGCTTTAGCCATCTGGGACACTTTTCCCTTGGCTCCTCCAGATCGGCACCCCACCTAAGGACCAAGAGGGAAGGGGAGGTCACAGTGATGCAAGAGGGGTGGAATTTGGACCAAATTTGTGCCAAGAGCACAGGGGTGGAAGGACTGGAATCAAGCCCTGGGCCCTGCACTGGGGGGCTGCAGACCCAAATATTGATATCCCTGAGGGGTAGAGCATTTTCTGGGCCTGCTGCATCATCCAGCTACTACCCCCATCCCTATGCCAATTCTGGGAGCCCATTCTTGGCAATCCCCTGCAGACCTGTCAAGCCCACTGATCTCTCAGAGGTTCAAAGGGCCAGTGCCCCATCTTAAGAGAGTTGGCCACCAAGGCTTCAGTTGCCTCTGGGAGCCTGCACCCTTATTGGTCACCCCTTCTACTCCTGGACTGCTTGCTGGTCACGAGGGTGCCTGATGGCTGTGGGGACTGCCCAGCCTATGCTGTGCTA
Organism: Neoceratodus forsteri; assembly: GCA_016271365.2. Lineage (NCBI taxonomy): Eukaryota > Metazoa > Chordata > Ceratodontiformes > Ceratodontidae > Neoceratodus > Neoceratodus forsteri. The sequence continues at coordinate 29,585,700 of CM028137.1, read as the reverse complement.
CCTATCACTCTGCCCCTGGCCATCAGGTACAGGAAAAGTAATTATTGTGTATTCACTGTATTTGATGCCTGCTCAGGTTGCACGCCGGGATGCTAAGTGACCCCAACTGACTGAACTATTTGCACTGGGGTCTGCTCACAATTGCAACAGGGCCTGAACTCACCTGCCCAGCACCTTGACCAGTTGGTTCCTACACTGTCCTAAAAGGGGCCTGAACTGCCTGCCCCCTCACCAACTGTATTAAGCCACGTCAGCTCTCTTTCCACCCCCAGTCAGAGCTGTTGCTGTGGAGAAGTGGATGAACTGCCCAACTGTGGTAGTCCCATCACCCAACGAACTGCCCTACGAAGACTGAGATTGCCACACCCCCGAGGTCAGGGGGTCACCCATCTCTCGGCCAAGCATCCAGTGCCTTCTACTCAGCCTGCCAGCAAATACCGAAGATGACGGAAGACTGCATTAGCCAGCATGGCAGTAGTCAGTAACCCCTCCGAGTCTAGTCAGCTTAGAAGCTGCCCCAGCTCATGATAGGGAGGTCCCCTCTGAAGTAGCCAACTAGGAAATTGCCCCATTATTGGTTTGCTTTTCTGAGGTGGCCATAGCTCCCTTCCCTGGCTGGGCAGCAACTCATCAGAAGCCTTCCAGAGGATTCACCATCGCCATTGAAGGACATCACCTCGACCATCCTTATAGAAACATAGAATTTGACGGCAGATAAGGACCACTTGGCCCACCTAATCTGCCCATCCCTAATCTTCTCATCACCTGCATCTTCAGCTCCGGACCAGCCTGCATCCCCTTCATCTTCTTCTTCATCTTCATCTTGTCATCCTCAGCCCTCCTGCTGGCCAATGAGACCAATTGGTCACTAAGGTACTGTACCCACTCTTCAAGCTAGCTAGCCCCCACCTGCTTCGCACCAAAGAGACTGTTCCTCCAACTGAACTGTCGGACTATAACCTGCTGTGTTTTTAGTCACCCATGGCCAAGGTGGTTAGGCATTGGTAAATTATTATTATTGTCATCTGAAGATGTAGGGTATTAGGTGACCCTGTTAGAGGTACCATATGTGTTGGTGTTATATCTCTGACTGTTTACTTTCACCTTCACTGCACCTAAACCTGTATGGTTGCCTTCTCTCACTAAGTATTGTAAGTGTTATGCATGACAATCACTGTAAGTGCCTTGTACTTTGCAACCCCATAAGCAAATTATTTCCAGTATAACCAGAGTCTATCCCAATAAAAGCTTGCTGTTTGCACCTGGAACGGTTGTACCTGCCTCTCCTTACAAAGAAGAGATGAATCGCCTTCCTAAGTCCGGTCATCACAATTTGGCATAGTTGGCAGGATTAGGAGCCAAAGCAGACCCACGTTTCAAGACAGCCTCAAGATAGGAAGCAGACACGACTCCAGCTTTAGCAGCAGTGAGGAGGAAGAGGAAGATATGAAATCCCCACTCACTGTGCCATACTACTTCATGCCTCCTGGCTCCTAAAATACACAGGGAACCCCACCCACCCCATTGGTGCCAGCATGGGAGAATTCAAGCATAAAATGAGAGCACTGTTCTGGCTGCACTGGATCCTGGAGCACCAAAAGGTAGAGATGCTAGTTGGACAGCTGGGAGGGGTGGCCCATGGAGAGGCAATGAGCTGGCCAGAGAGAGAATGAGCCTCTGCTGACTGGATCCTGACTGTGCTCACCTGCACCTTCAAGACTAGTATCCAGTCGGAACTAAAGATGTGGTTCTTTGCCCACACCTGAGGCCCAGGAGAGAGTCTATGAAAGTTTGCTTTGAGCCTCCAGGAAACCCTACGTGCCATGGAGCAAGAGGACCCAGGGGCTGTGCAGGACCTGGACGGTATGATGTTGGACAAGTTCATCAATGGGGTAAGGAGTGAGACTCTCCAAAAGGACCTCCAAATACTCAAGGGGAAAGCTCCTAAAGAGACCTTCCTGGAGTTCAAAGAGAGGGCGATCTGAATTCTGGGAGGCAGCCAGCCAACCGAACAAGCCATGGCCAATGTTCAGCATACCAGAAGTCCCCCAATGATGAGGCCAGATGGCACAGCTCTGGTAGAGGTCTTCTACATAAAGGGCTGGTGGTCAGAAACCAGCCATAACTCAAGTCACCCTGCTGACTATATCCAGGGGGTGCACCATGTGGCTACAGCACCTGATCAACGTCCTGGCCAAGGAATGGGCCCTCCTCCTGACCCCAACCAGGAGTTCTAGGAGCAGATGACAGAGCTCATCAAGCAGGTGACTGACATGCACCTGGAGATCAGATAGCTGAAAGAAGGTCTGCAAAGTGACAACAGACATCCAACTGACCGGGGCCCAAGGAATCCTGGGAGGATGCTGACTGACCGGTTCGACAAATGCGTCAGGACCATTTGCAGGAGATGTGGTGTGAGCAGCCATGGGGAGTGGGAGGTATGCAGCATCCAGTAGAGGCTGCTAGTTTAAACATCAAGCCCCCAGGACTGTGGGCTGAGTTCCGGGAGAGAAGAAGGAGATAGGCCCTCAGCATGAGACAGAATGCTGCAAGTATGTCGGCAAGTGCCCATCATACCCATCTGGATTAATGGCATTAAGTTCATGGCACTCCTTGACACCAGCTCTCAAGTCACCACTATCCAGAGTGAACACTTCTCTCAGTACTGGCCTGAGGCAAAGCTCCAGACTCCACCCCAAAAGTGGCTCCGGCTGATCGCGGAAAATGGCCTAGACATCCCCTATCATGGCTACCAGGAAGTCAACATGCAGTTGGGCATGGCCACACACCTGGATCAAGGAATCATCATCACCCAGCCTTCAGATGACAGCTTGGCCCTTATCATCTTGGGAAAGACTTGCCTGCCAGACTGCTACCAGGAACTGCTAGAGGTCCTAAGGGCTCTAGCCACCAACGTACTGAAGACCGAGAGACGTGTCTGGCAATGGTCATACAAGTAAAAAAAAAAGTCATCAACAGTTCACCAACGAGAAAGGAGAGATTGGCCTTGTGCGAGTGGCGGATCCATGACCCATTGTGCTAGGCCCTGGGTCTGAGACTATTGCAATCTGCAAAGCCAGAAAGGCAGTACAAGGGGAGGACTATATTGCCTTGCTGGGATCTTACATCCAGAATGAGGATAGCTCCATAGCCATTGCCCGAAGCCTGGTGGTAGTGAAAGAGAGGCAGGTACCAATGAGGGTCCTTAATTATGGAGTGACCCTGGCAAGGCTGTACAGGCATCAGCCAATTGGACATCTGGTGTAGGTTGATCTGGATAGCATGTTGGAGGCAACCCTCAAGAGCATGTCTGGAGTGGGAGGTGCAGCCGTCTCTGCAGTCACCACAGCAGGGTCCGAGGACAGTTTGGAGGAAGAGTGACTCCAGGAGATTGACCTGGGCACCCCAGACATCATGGAGGAACAGCAGCATGAAGTGCTGCAGCTGATCCGACAGCATCTCATGGCATTCTCCCAGCACCCACTTGACTTCAGATGTGCTAAGTCTGTGCAACACCACATCGCCACAGAAACCCCCCCCACAAAGAACACTTCTGATCAATACTGCCTGCCCAGTACCAGCCTGCCAAAGACCTGATCCAGGAGATGCTGGATGCCAACGTTATCCAAGAGAGCCACAGTTCCTGGGCTGCACCCATAGTGCTCATCAAAAAGAAAGATGGGCAGCTCTGGTTTTGTGTTGACTACTGCAAGTTAATCCAAGTTACACACAAGGATGCCTACCCCCTGCCCCAAATTGAAGACTCCCTCACTGCACTGAAATCTGCGACCTGGTTCTCCACCCTAGATCTGGCCAGTGGGTATAGGCAGGTGCCAATCACCCCGGAAGACCAGGAAAAGAAAGCCTTCACCACACCAATGGGACTGTATGAGTTCACCAGAATGCCCTTTGGTCTATCCAATGCCCCTGACACCTTCCAAAGACTTATTGAACACTGCCTGGAGCACCACAATTATGATATCATCCTGCTGTACCTGGATGATATCATCATCTATTTGGCCACCTATTAAGAGCACTTGCAGCACCTACAGAGGGTCTTTGAATGTCTGACTGACAATAGCCTAAAGATCAAACCTTCCAAATGCCATCTTCTCAAGGACCAGGTAAACTACTTGGGCCACATCGTTGGTGCAGCAGGAGTTTCCCCTGACCCAGACAAGATTTGGGCTGTACAGAACTGGCCTGCACCAACCAACATCAAAGATGTCCACAAATTCCTTGGCTTTGTGGAGTACTACCACCGATTCATCAATGACTTTGCCAAAATCACAGCCCCATTGCATAAACCCTAAGACCTAAAAGTGACCTGCAATGCTCCAGTGCACTGGGCAGAACCTCAGCAGGCGGCCTTTCAGCAACTAAAGAGCATCTTAATGGAGGCACTTATCCTGGCCTACCCGGACTACACGCAGCCATTTGTGTTGTACACAGATGCCAGCAATCGAGGCCTAGGGGTGGTCCTATCCCAATGCCAAGATGGGGTTGAGAGGGTCATTGCCTATGCCAGCCAAGGGCTGAGAGGGGTGGAACACAATGACAAACACTACAGTTCCTTCAAGCTTGAGTTCCTGGCCCTGGTGTGGGCAGTGACTGAAAAATTCAAACATTGCCTGGCAACCACACTCTTTATCATCTGCATGGGCAACAACCCCCTAGCTCACTTGAACAAAGCCAACCTAGGGGCCCTGGAACAGCAGTGGCGGTCCCGACTGTCAAACTTTATCTTTGAGATCCGCTACCATAAATGGGCAAGTAAATGTCAATGCTGATGCTCTGTCCCAGTTATCTGACAAGGATGAGCTGGAAGAAGATGGGACTGCCCAAGAAATTTTGGAGATGCCCCCATTCTCCACAGTTCACCCTGACATGGTACAGGTGTGCTTCTTCCACCTCCCACGGAGCCTTCATCCCGAACCTGGGAATCCACCCTCCCCACCTCTCCAAGGCGAGGACCGGTGGGGCCAAATTCAATGTGACTGTCCAATTATCTGGCAGATCCAAGAAATACTGGTGGCTGGGGCTCCACTCTCCCCCCAAGCACAACTATAGGCCCAAGAAGAACTCCTTAAACTACTACGGCACAGAGATGGTGCTCCATTCAACAAGGGAGGCTGGTGTGAAGATCCTGGTGCCCCACCACCCACCTGCCTCCTGTGCAAACTGTCTTGCTGAAAGCAGCTGCCCCCATAGTGCTATGGGCTTTCCATGATCTGTCTGGGTATTTCAGTTGGATGCAAAAACTGAGAGCAACCTCTGGAAGCACTTCTACTGGGTTGGTATGAGGGAAGCATTATTGCCTGGTGCAATGCCTGTGCAGTATGCAGTCTGAAACGCAGTCCAGATTTGACAGATCAAGCACCTTTGCTATCCATAGTCAGTTGCACAACCCTGGAGTTGGTCGCAATGGACCACCTCAAGTTGGATCTCAGCAGAGATGGGTGAACCCCCATGCTGACCACCACTGACCACTACAGGAAGTTCCTGGTGGCATACCTGTCTGAGACGTATCTGCCAAAACCACTGCTAGAGCCTTTTGGACCCACTTCATCCAGTACTATGGATTCCCCACCCAAATTCTCACAGACCAAGATACAGGCTTGAAGTCACAACTTTTCCAGGAGTTCTGTTCACTTTATGGGAGAAACAAGCTGCAGACCACTGCCTACTATCCACAGTCCAATGGGCTATGTGAGCAGGCCAACCACACCATCATCAACATGCTGAGGTCTCTGCTGGATCACCAGCGTACTGATTGGCCAACCCTCCTCCCAGAGCTAATCTACATCTACAACAACACCTCCCACTGATCCACCGGGTACACTCCCTCCTACCTCCTATTTGCACGGCATGAATGCCTACCCATAGAACTGGTTTGGGGGTTCCATGGCAATCAAAATCAGCCATCACCAATGACTGGATACAGGAGCACCATGAGCGACTCTGTATGGCTGGCCAAATGGTATCCCAGCAAATGGACAAAGTGCACCAACAACAAAAGGATCTGTACAACAGCCGGGCCAAAGCCCAACCCCTTGCAGTCGGAGACAGGGTCCTGCTCAAGTGAACGCACCATATGCAGAAGTTCAAAAGTAAGTGGGAACCAGAACCCTACCTAACTGTGGATATTCCCAATCCAGACCTCCCTGTCTACCTCATCCGACAGGAGTCGGGCCCCTCCCAGTGGAAGACAGTACACTGCAGCCTCCTCAGGCCCTGCACCTTCAGAGCTGACCAGTCAACAGAAGAGGAAGATCCAGCATCCACAAATGCAAATGCCTAGGAGACACAGGAACAAAGATCCAGGGTGTCACCAGGGTGCACCCCAGAAGATCTCTTCTTGTGGCCCTGCCTCAGCCATGTCCCAGCCACCGCATTTCAGAGGTCACCTTTCATGGCAGAGCTGCAGGCAACAGAGCCACCCATGGTGGATAGGTGGGCAATTGACTCACCCTGTGTGGACCCACCAGTATTGGACCTGCCCCATATGGGCATGCTGGCACCTGATCCACCAGCAGCTGAGGTCTCAGTGTTTGAACCACCCATGCTGAGCTTGCCCACACCCAACTTACTGGCTGAGGATGTGCCAGTGGCCGACCTCCCCTTGGTTGACCAACCAGCACCTGACCAACCCATGGGGGTTGTTGGTGCCCAACCTGCCCATATTAGGACCACTGGCTCAGAACCTGCCCAAGGAAGACTCTCCAGGACTAGAACCACCCTTACAGTGGTCACAGCGGTTGACAAAGGGGGTGCCCCCTATTTGGCTGATTCAGCAAATTTAAAGTCCAATAGGGGTCCCGGTCTTTGTGCCATGCCCAGCTCAGACATAACTGTCCTAAAGTCTTACTACTGTAAATGTGTTAATGTTATCATACCTTAGGTGTTTCACATTGTACTCTAGTAATGTACTTTACTAGCATGCAGTAGTAACCTGTTGATCATATTCTATAGCAAAAATGGCACTCAAACCCATACATGGGGACATGCATGTTAAAAGAGGGGCAGATTGTAGTGCCCCAAAAGTTGTCTGACCTGCAGACCAGGGAAGATCTTTGGGAGGGAAAGGGTTAACTCCCCACCCACCCCATACCTAGCCAGATAGCTTGCTGACTGAGCTAGCTGGCTGACCACTTCCTGTCCAGGTCCCTCTCTCCCCCCTCCCTTTCCTGCAGCTTTTCCCAGGCTGGATCTTTTGTCCTGGCCAGGCCAGAGCTCTGGCCAACACCTAAAGGGGTCTAATATCAGCCCAAGGGGCTGATCTGTGCCCCAGAGACCCAGTCACTTGGCCAGAAGCCAAGTCCACCCCAAGCTAGGAAAGAGTCATCCTTGTTAGCTGGGGCAGAGTTCGGGACTGGGTGGCTCACAGATTGGAGAGCACAAGGGTATGGATGCCTAGAGGCTTACCTGAAGCTCAGTTCCATAGCTCCTTGGTGGCTGCTCCTAAGTAGCTAGGGGTCCTGTGGTCCTCTGCAGCAGCAGCAACAGCAGACATCCTCCAGCCTGAAGGGGTCCAGTCAGGGTGCAGTAGTCCTCCAGTCATCCAGCAGCAGCTGGCCCTATAGGGTGAATCCCTCCAGTAATCTGTCCTCTTGGGCTTGGAAAAGAGGTTGGTCTGGGTTGATTTCGGGGGCTGGGTGGTCCACCCTGCCAGAGGCAGTGTTAGCCATCTGGGACACTGTTCCCTTGGTTCCCTCCCAGGGGTTCCCTGAAACACCCACTGCTCCTAAGTGGGTTGTTGCCCTGCCTTGCTTGCCAGGCAGTGTAGGTTTTCTTTTGTGGGTGTGTGTTTGTTCTCCCTTCCCACTTTTGCTTGGGGCTCCAGTCCATTCTCCTTCCTTCCATGCTGCCTTTGTGGCCATAATGAGTGGTTGGGTCCATTCATGGAGGGGGGAGGTCCATTTTTGTGTGTGGCCTTGGGAAAAAGGTGGGTGTTCTCCACATCTCTGGCACCTATGTTGGTGTGTTATCCAGCTGTCCCTACCCCCAACCGAGGTAAGGCAAGGTGCAGTGAGTGGTAGTGGTGCATGAGGCTCCCATGGCTGTTGGCCTCTTGTGTCCTATCTCCTTCCCCCCCATGGCACACATAGTGGTGCCGCGGCTGCAGACTTCCCTGCACTAACGCTCGCACTGCCTCCGAGGAGGGACCGATTAGGAAGGTAGACCAGGAGGTGCAGCAGAAACCCTGTCTGGGCAGAAGCAGGAGCTCAGCTCTTGAGTTCTTCCCTATAGCTGTCCAGGGTGACCAAGACATCAGAGAAAAGAGCCCAAATCCGTGATCCCACCACAAGCATCACCACCAATTTGGAGGAGAGCAGAGGACCCTGGCCAGGTGGTGAGTGGGCTGCAAACCCAAAATTTACTTCAAGTATCGCTGAAGGCACTGGGGAGGGAGTTAAAAAGCAGAAAAGGGACAGAGGTGGGTAGAGCACCCTCATGTAAGAAAAAGAAAGGGGCACCATGGATTTTAGCCCCAGAAATGCAGTTTGGCACCAGATTGGTGCCCCACCTAAGGACCAAGAGGGAAAGGGGAGATCACAGTGATGTAAGAGGAGTGTGATTTGGATCAGATTTGTGCTGATAGCACAGGGGTGGGGTCGCTGACCTGGGACTGCAGCAGTAGGGCCAGAAGGGCTGGAGCCAAGCCCTGGGCCCTTCACTGGTGGGCTACAGACCCAAATATTGATATCCCTGAGGGGCAGAGCATTGTCTGGGCCAGCTGCATTGTCCAGCAACTATCCCCATTCCTATGCCAATTCTTGCAGCCCATCCTAGGCAATCCCCTGCAGACCTGTCAAGCCCACTGATCCCTCAGAGGTTTAAAGGGCCAGTGCCCCATCTTGGGAGAATTTGCCTCCTAGGCTTCAGTTGCCTTATGGGAGCCTGCCAACAGCAGAACCTACCCAAACAAACTAGGGGACACTACTATGCTAACTAACAGTTATGACCTGAGGCAACAGAGGTGAGAAAACAACCCCTATGAGGAGGAAATCTCTGGGGATCCAAGGCCTAGGTTGCCTTCCCTCCAGGTGTGGGATAGTTTATTTAATGACAGCTCTGCAGCTGCAATTTGGAAAACCCAATTAAAGGGAGGTGGAAAATATTCCAATTTGGAGGAAGGCTCATACTAAAACCATCTAGTGGGAATGCCATGGAAGGCTGTCAGAAAACTCTGCAACAATATGTGCAACCAAGGCAGAGGAGGAGAAGAGTGATGACTCCTGAGGCACTGACCTGGCCTATCCACCCAAAACTCAAACCAGGTCAACTAGAGGCAATCATTGGGAGAATGTGGTGAAGGTGTCTTGCTAGGGAAACCACTAAAGTTCAATGGACAACTGTTATAGTGGAACACTAGAGCCAAAGAAGATCATCTCAACCACCCTTCAACACTAGTCTTATTTTCGACACCAGGAGCTGCTGTTGCATAGCAGACAGCTAAAGCCAAGCCCGGGGCGAGGACCTTCCCAGCAATGGGTCAGGTGAGAAGGATCCTGCCCCAAGTTGGACACGCTTAGAATGTGGACTAAACGCAGCATGAGATCTTCTGCTGCAGGAACCCTGAACCAAAATAGAATGGTTGGCATGCCCCAGAATTAGACTGAGAGGTGAGAAGCTGTCAAGCTGATTGAGCACTGGTGTGCTGGTCATAATGAGCTGTGAGTGCTGAGACCTTATAAGGTCAAAAGCAGATTGAGTGCAGCAGACATTCCAGAGGATGAAACCGAGAGGATGCAGTAGGCATGAGCAATAGATTGCATAAGCAAGCGTGGACCTGTACGAAGGTCAGTAAACAGAGTAGTAAAAAGTGGACCTGCATGTAAGTTTGCATAATATAGTAGTAATGAAACAGCACTAACCAGTGGGGCAAGCCAGGCTGGCATTTAAAAGCCAAATCAAGGTGACAAATACTCTGAGGATTTTTGGCAGCAAAGGCAGGATTTAAAACAGAAATAATTAGCCACATGGGGTCATGACTCCCCAAACACTTCCCAGTCCCTGCATAGGACAAACAAGAAAGTGATGGACCGGCCGAGAACCACATGCAGATATTAAAGTTAGTTTAACAGCCTCAGCAGGAGGTTTTTAGCTGACCTCAGTGTACTGTAGAACAAGGTGAATAAACATAAAAGCAACATCTGTATGGAGTACACTGAGTTGTACATGCAAAAAACATAAGTAAGGAGACACAATGCTCTGAAAGCAGGTGTAGCCAGGCAGTGCAATGAAGCTGCTACAATGAGATAAGTAAAATGAGAGCATAATTGAGCTGCATAGCTAGGTTCAGTGTAAACCTGAGTCAGGTGAAAACAATTGAGTATGCAACATGGAGCAGCTATGGTTGAGCTGAAACACACAAATAATGATTGCAGTTGCATTGCAGTAGTTTTGAGAGTTGTGAGTAACTGAAAGCAAGTGGCAGGAGCTTTGGGACAATATGCTAGGAGTTTAGAAACAAAGCCCCCCAAAAAACAAAATCAAAGACACACAAACACAGAAAACAGGGAACAAAGACAGAAAAAAGCACACACAGCCAAAGACAAAATACAAAACAGAAGCAAGAAAATAAACACAGAAATCCAGCAAAGACAAGCAGGAGCAGCAAGGTGGGGGAAGGGGGCAACCAGGTCAGAGGACAGACTGACAGAGCCTTCAGCTGCAAAGAAAAAGTGCTTCACAAAGAGGCTGAGAGGAACTGCTTATATAGCTCAGTAAGGGGAGTGGCTGACTGCTTGTCCATTGAACTCCAGGCAAAGCATTTCCAATTATTATTATTAGAACACCGCACAATTCGTGTACTAAAGATACTAGACTGGTTAAGTCTGATTATTTCAACTCATCATTCTTGACTAACATTAACTCTCCGTCTAAATTCTGGAAGGTAGTTCATGCCCTATTCTCTCCCCCCTCTCACCTTCCCCTCCAGTTCTCAAATAACTCCCTAGTTTCTGACCCTGGCTCTGTGGCAAATTAATATAATGCTTACTACACCTCATGTGCCACTTCTCGTCTAAGATCCCTTTCCCCATTGCCACCTACTAACTTCAGCTCTTCACCTCAGCCAGTGCCTACCCCGCCCCCATTTTCCTTTTCTACTATCTCCTCTGATTAAGCTGCTAATGCTATCCTATCCTTCAAACCCTCTAAAGGCTCATGAGATGAGCTCGATCCTAAACTTTTCGATCTTTCTGCTCCTGCAATTGCTTATCCTATCTCCCTAATCCTTAACCCATCCTTTATTTCTGCCCAAGTACCCTCATTCTGGAAATGCACTGTAGTCCTTCCTCTCCCCAAGGGTGGTGACACACCCACTCCTGGCAACTATTGCCCCATTTCCCTCCTTCCTACCCTTTCCAAACTTCAAGAACATTTAGTTCTCACTCAGCTATCACCCTTCCTCTCTGATTCCTCCTTCTTCACCCCTTCCAATCTGGTTTTCGGAAGAACCACTCAACAACCACCTCCCTTCTGAAGCTTACTGGCTCCATCCTTTGAGGGATGGACCATGGCTTGATCACCTCAGCCATCTTTGTCAACCTAGCCAAAGTTTTCGACACTGTTTCCTATCCCATGCTTCTTGATTCACTCTCCTCAGCTGGCCTTGCTCCATCAGCCATCAACTGGTTTAAATCCTACCTCATTGGCAGGACCCAATCGGTGAGAATCCTTGATTCCATCTCCCCTCCACTCCCCATCAACACTGGCATCCCTCAGGGCTCAGTTCATGGTCCCCTACTCTTCTCCATTTTCCTTAATGATCTTCCCACAGCCTGCTCATCCTCTTCTATCCACATGTACGCTAACAATACTGTTTTGTACAGTTCCGGCAAAAATACTGCTGCTGTGCAAACCAGCTTACAGCATGATTTCAACCAAGTTCAGCTCTGGTTTGTTTCTCACCAGTTTCTCTAAATGTCAAGAAGACAGTCTCAATGACCTTTGGCACCAGGCAGAGACTCTCTATGCTCCTGGCCCTACCCACCTTCCACACCTTTGATAGGACCATCTTGGAGGACACCTCCTCATTTAGATATCTGGGGGTTTGGCTGGACCAGCACTTCATCTCCTCTGTGCATATCAATGCTATCCTGAAGAAACTGCACCCCAAGCTTGGTGCTCTGTACAGGAATTGTAGATGCATCCAGCTGACTGCGAGGCATGAAATTGTCCAGAAGATGATACTCCCCATCTTTAACTACTGTGACGTAGTCTATGGTGCTGCTTCCAAATCTTCCCTGACCAACCTGGGCACTCTTTTTAACTCCTTCTGCCACTTTGCTATCAACTCCCTTTCCAATTCCCACCACTGTGAACTGTATCGCTCTCTAACCCTCCTTCCACTATCTCACAGATGCATCTCTCACTGTGCCAAACTAACCTTCAAATTCTGGTTCAAGTGGCTCCCCTCCTATCTGTCATCCTCTATCTCCACTCCACCTCCCCCACACCCGCTCTCTCAGATCAAATGACACCTGCATCTAGATGGTCCCTCGCCACTTCACCCTGGTCGGTCAGACTGGTTTTGCCCATCATTTCCCTAAAATCTGGAATTCTCTCCCCCATAAAATATCACACTCCTCATCCAACTACTCCCTTACCTCTGCCCTACACAATTACTTTTCCCCTCAGCTGTTCCTGCTTTAACCCTCCTTAATACCTATCTCCAGTTTCTGCCTTCCTACCATGACCCCCCCCACAGGGTTCTCAACATTCTGAAGGGGGGAAATCAGGAAATGGCTACCCCTTCTCCTCATATTCAGTTCTTGCCTCTCCCCCTCTCTTTTCCACCTGCCCTTCTGGGTCACCAGTGTGCACAACCTGACCTCATCCCTTTTACTCCAACAGCATTTGCGTACTTCCTCGAGCCTGCTCCTGGTATAGTCATGCACTATATATGGTTCTATTGCATTATTACTGTTTTGTACATTTATATGTTCTTTTGTATGATTTTGGACATGTACTGTAATTTACCCAATGTTCCGCTACTGTTTATTGTACAATACATTGTGTTCCAACTGTTGCACAGTCTTACAATGTTGTTTTGTTTGTACTACCCACATACTATTGTAAGTGATCATCCTTCACAATCCTAGGTAACCCCTCCCCCCGGGTCACACCGTGAGATGAGCAACTTGTTGTCCAGTGTGTCCTTCTGGTGAAACATTTCAATAAATAAATCAATAAATAAATTATTGACGTCTACAGACATAGAACAATAGGTGACCCTGTTAGAGATACCATACTGTACATGTTGGTGTTGCATCTCTGACTGCTTACTTTCACCTTCACTGCACCTAGACCTGTATGGTTGCCTTCTCTCATTAAGTATTGTAAGTGTTGTGCAGTACAATCACTGTAGGTGCCTTGTACTTTGCACCCCATGAACAATTTCTGCATAACCAGTGGCTGTCCCAATAAAAGTTTGCTGTTTGCACCTGGAACGGTTGTGCCTGACTCTCCTTGCAAAGAAGAGACGAATCACCCTCCTAAGTCAGGTCACCACAGAAATAGAGGTTGAGGAGGTGGAGCTCATGTGGGGGAGACTCAAGAGAGCAATGAAGACTGCCACAGATCAACGTGCCAGATGGATCATCAAAGAAAAAGGAAAAAGAAATCCTCTATGGTTTTACAAGGAAGTGGGAACCACAGTCAAAGAAAAAAGGCACACAGTATATACCAGGAAACCAAAACTGAGAAAGACTGAAAGTCATACAGGGAAAAATGAGAGAGTGTGACAAATAAATTAGAAAGGCAAAAGCCCAGACACAGGAAAAGATAGCAGAAAGGGCAAAGAGAGGAGGCAAATCATTTTTTAGATACATTAGGGAACGTAGGAAGGCAAAAGGGGGATACTAAAGATTGCTACTGAAGAAGGGAACTGCACCAAACATGAACCAGAGAAAGCTGAAATCCTTAACAAACATTTCTGCTCAGTGTTTACCAAAGTAAGTAGGTAAGTAAGAAAAATGTTATTTATATGAGGCCCCCTTCCTGAGCTCAGGGCTCCTTTGCAACATATCATACAGTATTTTAAATCAATAAAACAACCACAATCTATCAATAAGGCTCTGAAAATATCTAGTTAAACAAGTAAGTTTTTAAGAATTTTTTAAATCCTTCCACAGTCAGGCTATCTCATATCTGGCAAGGTAGCGAATTCCACAGAGTAGGTGACATAAAAGCAAAAGATCTTCCTCCAGATGTTTTCAGGGACACTAAACAAAAGATTTGTGGCACTGTCACCAGACAAATGCACAAATGCACAAATGCACAGTTGCACAATTATAGTAACTCATTGAAATATACTTTAATAAGGCTCCAGACACACTCAAAGGCACACCAACTGACCATCCAGCGCTTCGACTCCTCACGAGTCTTCCTCAGGGGTGTGGCCAGAAGATGGGGAAAACGTACTTAAATACATCTCATCACTAATTTACATAATGCCACCACTCTGTCAGTGTTTAAAGGTAAATACTTTTGTTGACTCATTAGAATCAAAACATTGTAACAAAAAACCTTTTCGTTACAAAAACTAATTATAATCTCAAAATCTAGTATTAAAAAGAAGCTAAGGGTACGTGAATCAAGCCTGGATATTTTTACAAATCACAGGTGCAACTTAAAGCAGTCACTGTACAAATCTATTTAAGTGTAACCAGGATAAATGGAACTTGAGAACATGTTTTTTTTTACAATATTGCTAACGTAAACCAAGTCTTTTAAGTTTCTAATGTAATGGGATTCAGTCTCTGGAAGGGTACATTTCCCTTACTCAAAATAATGGTGGTTCCAAGTTTGGCTCCAAACCATATTTCATTTCCAGCTTTACAGCCTGGATCCAGCGAACAGAGTGTCCCAAATGGACGCACCTATGAGAAAGAGGTAAGAAAAAATAAAATATAATAATATATAGAGACAACATTTGGACAAAGTGAAAATTTCACAATATTTCAACCAAGAATTCTATATGTGTTGGACCAATATATATTAACAAGAGACTTTTCTTTAAAAGCAGTTATTAGATACATAACTGCTAAAATGTATTATGACTCCATCCTTTATTTTTGTTTTTTGAGAAGGGATTTAAGATCCCATCTCTCATTCAAACCTCCAGGTTTGACACTTTTCAGTTTATAGATCCATTTACTTTCTTTTTCCAATAGTAAATGTGATCTATCACTACCAAATTCAAGTGGTGGTATCCATTCAATCCACAGGAATTTCAAACAATCTGTTTTAGAATCATGTATCTGGCTGAAATGAATCCCTACAGGTGCGTTATTAAGGATGTAGTGCACATGCTCCTGTATCCTTTGTTTTAAAGGT
Organism: Neoceratodus forsteri; assembly: GCA_016271365.2. Classification (NCBI taxonomy): domain Eukaryota; kingdom Metazoa; phylum Chordata; order Ceratodontiformes; family Ceratodontidae; genus Neoceratodus; species Neoceratodus forsteri. The sequence goes on along the minus strand of CM028137.1, from coordinate 29,570,352 downwards.
CTAATGGTTTTTCCAACATATACTAAATTGCAACTGCACCATAGTGTGTAATCAACATAGCTTGTATTACATGTAATGAGTTCCCAGATCTCAATTTTAATATTTTGATATCTTGGATACTGGAATTCATTGCCAAACTTACCACTGGTCATTTATTGCAGCTCAAGCTGTTAAATGGTTGTTACCGGCTGTCTCTCCATCTATGCCATGGGTACAGCTAGAGGGGAAAATTTTGCAAAACATACCCCTCAGTCTTCTACTGAGACCAGGAAAACATGGCTTTGCTTCATGAAAGTGACCAAGACCAAGAATCAGAGTGTTTTTCCTCCTTTCAGATACTTGAGATTATGTAACAATCCACTCTTAAAGGTGGCAGACAAACTCCTCCTCTGGTCATCATCAGAGATAAAAGGGATAAACTATGTCCAAGATTAATACATGCCAAACACCACAATGTTTATGTCCTTTGAACAGCTCAAAGCCCACTACTCCCTGCAATCCTGGGATTTTTGGAAATTTCAGCAGCTTCGCAGTGCAGTGCAGTCTTTAGATTGGACCAGCATGGCAGAGTCCAGATGGAGTTGGATGTCCTCCCTACACCTTAAACCCACTTCACGGGGTCTGGCTGGCAGATTTTACACTATCATGCGCGAGACCCAACCCGACTGCATGGCTGCTTGCAGGGAGACGTGGAGCAAAGACCTGGGGCATTTACTTACACCGGTCACTTGGTCCCGCTACCTGCAATTAGCACATTCCTTGTACAGGGAATCTAGGAGTCAATTGATTCAATTAAAAATCCCTCTCTGCTGGTTCCACACTCCAACTGTCCTCTACAAGTGGGGGATACTCTGTCATGCACAATGCTGGACATAGTCTGGCCAACACTCTCCATATATTATGGCATTGCCCAACTCTAGTCCCCTTTTGGTCCACTATAGCTATGGATTGCTCTGGAGTACTGGGGCAGCCGATTGACCTGACCAATCCTATGCTGCTCTTGGGGGACCGGACTCCTCTTGCACACCTTAAGCTACAACAGCAAAACTGGATACTGGTAATCTTGGTAGAGGCCAAACGGCTCCTCTTGATGTATTGGAGGCAACCCCTGCCACCTTCCATCTCTCTGTGACACTCAGCCATAGCCAGACTGGTTACTTTTGAGAGATTAACCTATGCTAACAATGGTAGGCTTCCCCTGTATTTCAGTAAATAGGAAGCTTATCTTAATTCAGCATTATGTAGGGTTGTACCTCCCCGACCTAGGAACCACCCTACTTAAACTGCAATATCAAAAGTACTTTTCTCATGATTATTGGGGAATGAATAGGTAAAGCTTTAGTCTAGTATCTATATAACTGTGACCCCATGGCTTCTTTTATACCGAGGTCCAATATTCCTTCTCTTATCTTTATTCTTCTCTCTTTTTTCTGCTACTCCACCACCCCTATTTCTTTTTTCTTATATCATATTATGTTGATCAGACTTTGTCCCTCAGGGACAGATAATGTGAATGACCATTGTACTAGGGATAGTGTAACTGGCTTTATTTTGAAAAAGTGTTTGCTTGACCTGGATAGTAAATTATGGTGATATATTATTGATAGAAGAACACTGCATTATCAAAACAAGTTAGTTTTCAATACTGCTTTCAGAAGTGTTGTGATACCTGGATTTTTTTTCCCACGTGGATGCAAAATGTGACTGTATTGCAAGGTTTTATTTTTGAGACTGTATATATTTTGCAAACTCACATATGTTTTCTTTTAAGTCTTGAAAATAATAAAATATTATATGATAAAAAAAGGATCTTCCCCCAGTCACAGTGTGAGCCTCTATTCATGTATCAAGTAGTACTTATGTTCTTATATTTACTCCATGCCACAATAAGATGAGGAAAAAAGAATTAGCAAATGTGTCATTGCATTTTGTGTAATAGTATGAATTTCCAAAATGTCCAAGTGATTTCTAAGTGTAATTCATTGACACCTATACCAAAGTTTGTGCTTAAATTTATTCCACTACCAATCAGTGAGATCGATCAGAAAAAGATGGCTCCCCTGCTGAGACTGTTACTCTTTCCCACTACATTAGCATGAACTAAGCACATTTATTAGATGATGCTTATGAGAGGGGCTCCCCTCCACCCAGAAGATAGAACACCACTTATACATCGTTTGTATTTATACAGAGTCAATCAGCAAATCCCCAGCACCCTGAGAATCGCAGACATTCTTTCCACAAGATAATATTGCCTTTAGATAGTGCTAATTGTGTAACCTACTTCTGAAAATGAGCAAGGAAAGAAAATAGAATAGATACAGAGCCATATAATAGTATACAATTTAGTCCCCCTGCACATCCCAGCTTCCTGGAACCACAGAGTTAAATATGATACATATGGCTGTAATAAAGTAACGGGAGCCAGGTAGATATCCGTTACATGACTAGCCACCGTACTGGGTGAGGTAGCCCTGGAAAGTCTTCTTCGTAATTAGAAATGCTGACACGTTCAGACCTTTGGTAGACCCCAATGCTTCAAGACTAGTCTTTAGCATAACTAAAGATCCTATCTGAGAACACCATATTATACATTTAACGTAACATAGGCCACATATAATACCACTGTTAATGATAAGAATTGTCTTAAAAGTGATGGAGCATCATATCCAAAAGAAAACACTTACCCCATGACTGGCATAAAAATATACTGACCAATGACTCTATAGTGAGCTCAACATAAGGAAGGAAGAAATATTGTCTAAAAATTATATGACTGTGATAAGAAGCAGCTGTAAGCTTCAAGGACACCAACAACTTTAAAAGCCTTCCTTAAATGTAGCAGCAAGCATTTAAAAAAGGAAAAACAACTTTGATCTAGTTCTCAATACTATTCACATCGAGGGTCACCTAACTAGTGTGTTCATGCAAACATAGTTTTCCCGATGTAGTCTCTATAACATTTAATGTTCCTTCTTCAAAAGCATCCATGGGGGAGACAAAACAGTGAGCATGCATGTGGCTTCCAGTTCCTGAAGTGAAGGAGAGCCTGAGGATGAATGCTGGTTGTCTCTACTCTGACTACACTTCTTAGGATTTTTGTTGGCCACTAGTAACTTTGTCGAGAAATTCCTGGATATCTGTCTGGGTTTCCTGCTGATGGTTTGATGCCAGCCTATATCATCACTCGAGTGTGGGAGAAGTGAAAGTGCAGTGATGGGATCAGTTTCTGCAGAGGATCCTAAGGTGGGGAAGAGGCCTGAGCCATAAGCTGTGCTACGCACAGCTCCATCTCGAGCGTTCTACTTGGGAACAGATTTGGAGGGAGGCTCTCATGACAGATTTGAAAGCCATTGCCTGTTATAGTTATTTGAGGGTTTAGATGTTGATTAATTGTAAGTTAATTGGTACATAAGCAAGTAATCCCACACATCATGTACTGCACATTATCACAGAACACCAGACTTCCTTTAGGCTCTCTGATTGTTTAAGAGGCTGGGTATTTAAAATAATATTGTAAACCTAGACATTTTAATTCTTGTTTTGCTTCTCAGAACTCTTTTCTTTTGGCAACCAGGGCACCGGAGAAATCCTGGAAAACTGATATTTTCTCTTTGTTGTACATTAGTGACCTCCTGTCCCTAATTACTTTAAGAAGCTCCTCTTTCACAGAATAGTGTAAAAAGTAGGCAATAATTGGTCTAGGCTTAGAATTTCTATGAGATCTTGGTCCTAAAGACCTATGAGTTCTTTCAATTTCAAGAGCACTGGGCCATTTATATCTCAGAAATTCCAGTAGGAATTTCTGCAAAAACCCGATCATGTTACCCCCTTCTCAGCCTTCAGGTACCCCCAGGATACGTGTATTATTTCTCCGCCCCCTGTTCTCCAAGTCTTCAGTTTTGCTGCTCAAAAAGACAATTTGTTTTGTGTGGCTAGCATTTAAATCCTTAAGTTGCTGTGTGTCCAGTTGTAGTGTAGCTATCACATTTTCAGCATGCGATAATCTATTTTTCAAAACCTCAGTGTCATGCTTTAAGGATGTGTTTACTGCTGTAACCTCTGTGATGCTGATCCTAAGGTCACCCAGAATATCTTTAATTTCACATGTCACTTTTGTTGGCTGGTACGTAAAGATGATAGGGAGCAGCTGCTCCACTGTGATTACCTGCTTTGAAACCAGGACTCCTTAGACATGGCCGTTGGTCAGTTTCAAAGTGCGACTGTGGTAGATAAAATAAAAACTGACAGCTGTTCTGAGGAAGTCTGGATGTGGTAAAAAACATGATCTTCCAGTATACCCAAGTGTCTGCTATGCTATGCTGTACTTTGAAATCAATTGACCTAGTGTTTTTTTGGAAAATAAATTAAAATAAAGATGGGTGAAGTGGGAGCAGTATCATCAGGCGTCCATCACGGTTAAAGCATTGCGTGCTGTCCCTTTCCTTGCGATCTTGAAGTGTTTCAGTTTCCTGTGCCCTCTTGCTCCAGGAAAGTTAAGTAGAAAGCCAAAAATCCAGAAGTTGAACTGTTTTTGGGGTCTGCTCACTGGTCCAACCTGCTAGGGAGACAAAATATCATTCTAGGGCTCTGAAACAGTGAGAGAGAAGACATCTCAATGTAAGAAAGTTTATTTCCAGTGGTGTTACTGCTTACAGAAATGCTTGATGAGCTTCTGAGTCTGAGACCACCCTTCCCTGGGACACTCTGGCCCCTAGACAATTGGGAAGAGGGGGCTACATATGCAAGTGGTAATACATATAACATGATAACCATCTACTAGTTTTGTGCATATAATTTTGATATGGATATATGTTTTAGACTTCTGCTTATGAAACAGGCCAAGCAGCAAAGCCTCATGGAACATGGGGTTTTAAAAGGGAGGAAAGAAGGATCTGGCCTCTCACTGACCCAGTGGATAAACTAATTAAGAGCTTTCTTCTTGATACCTACCTGTCAAAGCTTGCATTACAGTGGTATCCACAGACATTGCCAGCTATTTCCAGATATTTTGCAAAATTTCTAAAGAGTTTCTCTCTGCTGCCTCTACTGTGGAAATGCAGACAGCAGGAGATTTTTCTGGAAATATCACAGGGATTTCGGGAACTAGCTGGCAGTGTCTGTAGCTGCTACTGTAGCTGTTATAACAGGTTGTAAAACAGTCACTGCTTGGAACCTAGGAAGCTGGTCATAAAATATTGCATTTGTATGACATCAGGAGGTAAGCCAGCTCTGACAGACACCTGTGAAAATTCTCACAGCTAAGTGAGGTGCTATGCAGGATGTTTCTCTGAAACATCAAAGGGAGAATGCTAATATAAACATATGCTCTGATGAGGAAATAGACTGTCTTGTTTATAATTAAGATATTGCTATTTTTGCAATTTTCAACTAGGCAGTCAGCTGAGGAATTTGGGTATGCATTAGTTATGTTACAAATTAGTTACAGAACTAAGAGTGACCTCATATGCTGTGACATAACAGGGGAGGTTGGGACTGTAATTTTGAATATTATCAACCGGCTGAAAGAGCAGAATCATTTTTTACTTTGGATTCCTGAAAGAACACACTCTTGTTCCAACTTTGCAAGACTTAACACACTTGTGTTCTGGACTTAAGAAGCACTTCTACCAAAATTAGGTAATTTCAACATCACTATTTACCAACTGAAAGTGGGGTAGGATTAGTTACTCAGTACAAGGTGGGTTGCTAATAATTGTCCATTTATTTTTCTGACTGTACCATTAATGTTATATGCTCTGTGCTTTGTATTTTATTTACTATTTTTAATTTCAGTAACCGTTATTTTTTCTTAAAATCCTGCCTGAGACATTTTCTCATTTTGAGTGTAAATGCTGGGACAGTGATGATAAATCTGACAGAACTGTTTAAGTGCTTATAGTGTGTCACCATATGCATACTTAGGTCTCCACTGAGTCAGAAGGGGGATTGTGAACAAGGTTGTGTGCCTGCTGGGATAAGTATTGCACTGTTTATCCCAAAAAGGGTGTGATATTTGGATCTGGTACTTGGGCATGCTAGTGAAAAAGGGTTCATATTTGACCCTAGGACTCGAGACTGGTAGTTGCTCAAACCCAAAACAGACAGGAGAGTTTCCCTGTTTTTTCTCCTGTTCACATATTGCACTTCGAGGTTGGGCACTGTGGAAGCAGAGGGTCTGATCCCCGGAGTGTGTTTGTGATAATAAACACTTCCATTCTTTGGTATCTGTATATGCAGGATGAGCAGGAACCATTTGCTGATATTTTCTATTTGCTTAGTTTTGTATCTCTACCAGTAATTTACTTCACTATTGCTTACTTTCCTCATAACACAAGAACTGCTGCAATTGACTGTCAATGAGATGCAGAACAGTGTATTCCACACCCCGTTCATGGAAAATAGACATAGTAATTGCAGCTTACTGCAAACACAGGACTGACATGTGGCAGTATGGAAACTAACAGATCTCAAATACAGGAAAGCTGTGTGTTATGGGCAAATACCATGAAAGTGATTCTTTGAAGCCAAGCAAACTGTATTTGGCAAATATCCTAGTTTTGCTCAGATGTGAAAAAATAGTAATCAGGGTTTCCAGTAATCATTTAATTGATTGCAAGAATATCTGAGCATAGGAACTGACTTGTAACTCTTGACAGAATTGTGAAATCCCTCTTCCACCAGAATGTAACATAATTTCATGATTTGTGTGAAATTCTGTAGCATTCCACCCAATTTTTCACAGAAAATGAAAACAAAAATTTCAAAGTACAGTATACATTGATGTCTATTCTGAATGTGTGGAAAAAAAATGGGAAAACTCCAGTTAACATTAGAATTTGTAAAATATTCTGTAGTTTAAATAAAAAATTATGTAGCTAACATAGTAAGCAATAAAACATGATGGTGATAGAAGTCTGTGATTAAAGCAAACCCTGGTGTGTAGTGAGGCATGAGGCACTTTCTTTGAAGTGAAGTTTCTTATTGCTGTTATATACTTGTACACTAAGGCCCAGATATTCAAAAGGGTTGCACATGGCGCAACAGTGTTGCACCATGCACAACCCACTGATGTGCCTCGGCGTGGTATTCAAAAGGGAAAAGTGCGCTGCAGAAATCCTGATGTGCCAGAGCACATCAGTAATGTATGCAGGCATAGGTGGGGGTGTGTGTGCCAATGCATAACCTGCACAGACCGATATTCAGCCCAGGATGTACAGAGTCATGCATGTGCAACCCCTATCTGCACCTGCGCAAAGTTAAGCCAAAAAATAAAGGAACAAGTGATGGCCACCCACAGGTGAGCTGTCGCATTGCAGGGCACAACACGGCAGCTGCCACCTGTGGGTGGCCACCCGAGTTCCTGCTGCACCTGGTGGCACCCCCCATGCCTCATCATGGACATCCATGTAGCTAAATCCCCCCTCTTATATCCCTGGTGGTCCAGTGGACTGCTATATGCCCGATCGCAGGCATCAGTATAGTAACACCCGTCCAATATCCCTGGTGGTCCAGTGATTTCATTCACATATCTGGACTGTGTTGTATGGTATGGGCTGCACGCCCATTGGCTCACACTGTGAACCAGGGTGTGCAGCCTACCAGCTGTCAGTTGGCGGGCGACAGGGTGGCAGGCAGGTGGGGTGCTGCCGCCCACCAGCTGATGGGGGAGCGGGGTGGTGGGGCTCAGTGGGTGGGTGGGGAGGGAAGTACACTAGACCACCAGGGTAGTAGTAGTATTTTATGATTTACAGATGCCCGTGATCGGGCAGCGATCGGTCCACTGGACCACCAGGGATATTGGACAGGGGGGTTATAATACTGATGCCCGTGATCAGGCAGAGTGCGGTCCACTGGACCACCAGGGATATAGGACAGGGGCTTATTCTTGGAGACAAATGCTCGTGATCAGGTAGCGATCGGTCCACTGAACCACCAGGGATATTGGACAGGGGGGTTATAATACTGATACCTGTGATTGGGCAGAGTGCGGTCCACTGGACCACCAGGGATATAGGACGGGGGCTTATTCTTGGAGACAAATGCCCGAGATTGGGCCCATAGTGGTCCACTGGACCACCATGGATATTGGACGGGCTGGGTTCTTTAAGATGAATGCCTGTGATCGGGCTGCAGGGTTGTGTTGGTCCCTGATGGCTGCTGCCTGGCAGGACACCAGGCACAAGTTGTCAGGGACCAGCACACCCGCATGCTAATGGCATGCAAATGGGGCCATAATGACATGCAAATGGCCCCATGTGCACCTTGCATAAATGATGGCCCCATTTGCATGTCCCCTTTTGAATATCGCAGGTGCTGTGCATGGCACAATGGCACTTGCGCTAGTGCATCTCCATGCTCCACTCTGGCCACTTGCGCTGGTGCAGTGCCACTGCACCATGCACAGTGGGGGTGGCCAGGGTGCAATATTCAAAGCTGCTGCACCATAGTGCAGCTCCATTGAATATCGCCCAGGCCACACCCCTGCACAACAAAGTTGAGCTGCTCCCCGGCTTGCACCACAGCCTGGTGCAGTTTGAATATCCGGGCCTAAGAAACAATAAAAAAAAAAGCCAACTTTTTTATTAACAACAGAGATTTACTTTTGTTGAAAGTAACCAGTAAAAAGTAATCCATCCCCACCTGTCAATTGTCTGTCTTCCCACACATGTTTAGATATAATGTTTTTTTTATTACAGAATCTAGGAATTCAAACTTCTGATGAATTCCCCAAGCAGAATGTTCACCCCCTCACAAACAACATATAGGATAGTGTATGAGAGTCCATATACAACAACGTGCTTCTTATACCGAGTGGTTACCCTGATGACAAGGACCTCAAGAGCAGAGCTCGAGAGGTCCCTCTGTTGTCATGGAAACCACAAGGTTTAAGAATAATGTATTGTGTATTTTGGCTGTCATGTAATATTCTGTATAGTGTATGGTCCCAAAAAACACACAATCATTACTTTTAGTTGCTGAAATTGTTTCTGCCATCTGTCCCCCAGGCTTCACTGCCATTCCCCTGCCAGCCAGCTCATGCACGCGATGCAGCAATAGAAGTGTCCTATGAACAGCACTGCTCAAAACACTTGCACTGTGATGTAATTACTAGCACTGAATGAAAACTCATTCTGCATTAGTAGCTACATCACTACTGCAGTAGAATGACTTTTTCAAGTGTATGGAGCTCCATACACTATAGAAACCTTTATATGGAGCCATGGTCTTCATTTTATCTGAGACAGAGTTAGTGGCAGAGATTGCCTGGCAAACTGGTAAGGATTAAAGGGTGATTTTTCATGATCATGAAAGAAACACCCTGAATCAAAACTGTGACTAGTACTTCAGTTTTTAGTTTGTATGTAAGGCAGGGACTATGCAAGGAAGGAATTTATTTTGTTAAAAAGAAGGGTAATTTACTTTTTAGGGCCATTATAAATGTTTTCTTTGAGTAAAAGTGGCAGCCATGTTTGTAATGGAAATCAGGGATGAGTGAAGTGGGCTATGAATTTTGTATTTTATTGGGCCAAATTCCAAATCCTATTACCTGAACTTATTCCATCCTGTGCATTTCTGGGGGATTAAAATATGGGTATCAGAACTGGTTTAGCCAATCAGAAAACAAAAATAAGAGGTTTCAAATCAAATGGAAATCTTTATATACAGAATAATGTATGGACATCAATGTATTATGAGGCGTTTTGCATGCTAAGGGGTATGATATTACATAAACCACTAGAGAGAAGTTTTCAAGGTTTATAAAAGTATCATACCAAGGGGGTGTAAGATTTTTTCTCTCTCTTCTTCTCTCTGTTTCTTTGTAGATTTCTGTATTCTTCTCTTTCTTAACCATTTCATCTACTCTCAATATGTCTTGGATTCACAGAAGCATGGATTCATGGGGGGGTATGTCAAATGAATCTGATAGAATCCTTTGATTGGTGACAAAGGAATTAGATCACAGTGGAGCAGTGGATGTGACCTACTCAGATTTCAGTAAGGCTTTCAACACTGTTCCACAAAGGAGGCTAGTATGCAAGCTGGGTAGCTTAGGAGTGGATTGAAATGTGACAAACTGAGTAAGAAATTGGTTAATGGATAGGTGGCAGAGGGTGGTGGTAAATGGAGTTCACTCAGATGAAGGGAGGACGATCAGTAGGATGCCTCAGGGATCAGTGCTGGGACCAGTTCTCTTTAATATCTTTATAAGCTGGGACCAGTTCTCTTTAATATCTTTATAAGTGGCATTACCGAGGAGCTGGAAGGGAAGGTCTGCCCCTTTCAGATGACACCAAAACGTGCAATAGGGTGGACACTCCAGTGGGGATGGAAAGGACAAGCAGAGACCTGAGAAAACTAGAGCAGTGGTCAAGGGTACGGCAGCTGGGTTTCAATGTAAAAAAAGTGCAAAGTAATGCACTTAGGGCACAAAAACCCAGGGGTAGAGTACAAAATGGGTGGAGTGGTACTGATGACCACCAAGCAGGAAAGAGACATGAGGGTGATCATATCAGATTACCTAAAGGTGGGCAGGCAGTGTGTCAAGACAGTTGAGAGGGCTAATGGGATACTTGGATGCATAGGGAGGGGTACCACCAGCAGATAGAGGAGGCTGTATTGTCTCTGAATAAATCATTAGTAAGACCCCACCAGGAGTATTATGTCCAGTTCTGGAGACCACATCTCTGGAAGGACATAGACAGTGTGGTGATGATCCAGAGGAGAGTGACTAAAATGGTGCAGGTTCTTTACCAGAAGCTCTATGAGGAGAGACTTAAGGACATAAATATGTACACCCTGGAAGAGAGGAGGGAGAAGAGAGATATGATAGTGACCTTTAATATCTCACAGGGGTAAATAAGGAGCAAGGGAAGTATTTTTCAAAAAATATGTGTTCTAGGACAATGGGGCATAATAAGAAGCTGGATGGGGATAGATTTAGGAGAGATGTGAGGAAGTACTTCTTCACAGAAAGTGTGGTGGATTCCTGGAACAGTTTTCCAGCAAAGGTGGTGGGAGTGAAAACAGTGATGGGGGTTCAGGAATACATGGGACAGGCATAAGGGAATCTTAGGGAAAGGGGGTGGGTGAATGTGCTGGTGATCAGGTAGGAGCTGCATGGATACTACAGGCAGGGAAAAGTGGGCAGACTAGGTGGGCCAGGTGGTCCTTATCTACTGGTAAATTCTATGTTTCTATTTAATATGTTGGATATTCTATTAATCTATTATCAATTAAGGTTGCAGTTTGTTTTTATAGTTTAAGAAATGTTTTGAAAAGTCTAATGAATTTAACATGGTTCTGAATTTGTTTAGAAATATTTATATTATGGCAATAGTGTATATTTATGCTTCTTTAAATAATTAAATAAAATTTAATTTAGAAAAAAATAATCAGGACATTTCAAACCCATTTTTTCAATCAATCAATCAATCAGTCAATCAATCAATCAATCAATCAAATCTTTATTTATCCAGGCGATCACCATTGAGCAAGCTCATTTACAAGGTGGACCTGCTGTTGTCAGGGGAAAATTCTACAGTTACATATAAATATACATAATACAAAAGGAACAACATGTTTACAATACTGATAGGACAGAGTATTTACATTCCAAGTCACATGTACAAGAAAGATATACATAACACAACCCAAACGTAATATATATATATATATATATATATATATATATATATATATATATATACAGTTCCACAGGAAGCAGGATGTGTATGAATGTCATATACAAACCACAGAAGAAAAAAAGAAAGATTATTTATATTCCTCTCCAGCAGAAACACGTTACAGGCCTGGATGGAAATTCCTAAGCTATGGAGCTTTGTCATTGTCTTTGTCACAACACATTGGTAGAAGTCTGCAGAATGTTTTTAAAAATTCCATAGAACATTTTGGAAGTGCACTGGTCATTCCACCAGCATTCCACTGTTGGAATTTGCAGTTCCACACACCCCTATTAATTAGGAATTCACTTTTCAGTAATGGAAAGGAAGCAGTTTGGCCTCGTGGTTTGAGCCCACAGCTGTAAGTCTGAGGCAAGATTTCAGTCAGTGGTGCAGGGTTTGCATCAGACGCAGCACCACCACACTTAGTGTCTGAAGGTGTGCAACACAGGTTCGCTGAAGCTGCATTTGATTTTAATAGGCTGTATGCAATTGCTATCATTGACCCAATTTATAGCAGCTTGTGCCAAATATTTGGCGCCAGCTTCATGAAGAGTTTCCCCAAGATTTCCACAAGCTAGACCACAAAAAGGTGGTCTAACTTGCAACAATTGCCATGCAGGATTTAAAATCCAGTTAGATTGCCACAAACCCAGTGCACCATCTCTGTACACCCGGAGCCTCTGATGATAGAGGGGCTGCAAAAATCTGACCCCTGGAGTCACAACATTTACTCCCACAAATGCCAGTTCTCACTATTCCTGTCATGTGCTATCCCACAGGGTTCCATTTTGTCCCCCATGCTGTCCTCGATGTATATGTTACCACTAGGGGACATTATAAGATGGCACAGGCTGGGTCCTCATTGCTACGCCAATGATACCCAGCTGTATCTGTCTCTTGCACCTAGAAACATAGAATTTGATGGCAGATAAGGACCACTTGGCCCACCCAGTCTGCCCATTTCCCTACCTGATGGATAAGCTGCAGATTCTAGATAATCAACAGCTTACTTCCTCCTGCACCCCCACTAGAATTGCCTTATGCCTGTCCCTTGCATTCTTGAATTCCCCCACTGTTCCTGACTCCATAACCTCCTCAGGAAGGCTGTTCCGTGCATCCACAACTCTCTCTGTGAAAAAATACTTTCTAACATTACCTCTGAGCCGTCCCCTCTCTATCTTCAAATTGTGCCCTCTTGTTCTTGCACATCTCTTCTTCTGAAAGATACTACCCTCTTGTACCTTGTTAATTCCCTTGAGATACTTGAAAGTTTCTATCATGTCCCATTTCTCCCTGTTTTCCTCAAGGGTATACATATTAAGCTGCTTTAGTCTCTCCTCGTATGTCTTCTGGTGCAGACCTTGCACCATTTTGGTTGCGCTCCTCTGAACAGCCTCCACTCTGTCTATGTCTTTGCGGAGATGGGGTCTCCAGAATTGCACGCAGTACTCCAGATGGGGTCTCACTAACTGTCTGTAGACAGGGATAACAACTTCCTGTTTTCTACTGTTGATGCCTCTCCCTATGCATCCCAGTATCCCCCCAGCCCTCCTTACTGCCTTCTCACATTGCTTGCCCACCTTTAGGTCATCTGATATAATTACTTCTAGGTCTCTTTCGATTTTTGTTGTTGTTATTAACTCACCCCCCATTGTGTACTCTTCCCCTGGGTTTTTGTTTCCCAGATGCATTACCTTGCATGTCTTTGCATTGAATCTGAGCTGCCACGTATTTGACCATTCCTCCAACCTTGCAAAGTCCCTTTTCATTCTTTCCACCCCACCTTGTGTATCAACCCTGTTGCAGAGATTTGTGTCATCTGCAAAGAGGCATACCTTTCCTTCCATGTGCTCTCCAATGTCACTTATAATGACATTAGAGGATGATCCCAATACGAACCCTTGGTGCCCGCTAATTACCCTCCTTTCTTCACTGTGGGCTCCGTTTACTATTACCTTTTGCGTCCTGTTGTCCAGCCAGTTTTTATCCAGGCTACCACCTTGGGACCCACTCCAAGGCTGGCTAACTTGTATATTAATCTTTTGTGTGAGACTGTGTCGAATGCCTTGCTAAAATCTAGGTAGGCCATATCCATAGCCCCTCCCTGGTCTACTACTTTGGTCACCCAGTCAAAGAAATCTATTAGGTTCGTCTGCCATGACCTTCCTGCTGTGAAACCATGCTGCCTTGGGTCCTGTGCCCCACTGGCCTCTAGGTACTCCACAATTCTTTCCTTCAGAAGTGATTCCATCATTTTCCCTACCATTGAAGTCAAACTAACTGGTCTATAGTTTCCTGCCTCTGCCCTGCTCCCACTTTTGTGAAGTGGAATCACATTTGCCCTCCTCCAGTCCTCAGGTGCCACTCCATCCTCCCATGATTTGTTAAAGAGAGTAGTCAGTGGTGTTACTAGTTCTACCCTTAGTTCTTTTAGTATACTTGGGTGAATCCCATCAGGCCCCATTGCTTTGTCCACCCTCAGTTTCAAGAGTTCTTTTAAAACCCTTTCTTCTGTGAATGGACTGGTATCGACCCCCCTATTCAGAGTTTCTCCCTTGTTTGGTTTAGGCACCTCCCCCTCCTCATCTGTTGTGAATACTGAGCAGAAATATTCATTCAGTATCCCTGCTTTTCACTGTCACCTCTGCCCACATTCCTTCCCCTTTATTAAGTCTCTGTATCCCTCCCTTGGTCTTTCTTCACTCCCTAATGTACCTATAAAAGGTTTTGTCCCCCTTCTTAACAGAGTTGGCTATCTTTTCCTCAGTTTGTACCTTTGCTATTCTGACTGCCTTCCCTGTCTTCTTCTGCTTTAACTGATAAAGTTCTCTGTCCTGCTCCTTCTGTGTTTCTCTATATTTCCTGAATGCTATCCTTTTCTCCTTAACCGTCCCTGCCACCTCTTTTGAGAACCATAGTGGTTTTTTCCTTCATTTTGTTTTATTGATTTGCTTCACACAAAGGCTTGTTGCCTCTGTGATGGCTGTTTTGATTATTCCCCATTGTTCCTCCACCCCTTCTTCTTGCCCATTTGCTAGTTTTTTTCTAAGGCACTCTCTCATTTTCCCAAAGTCAGCCTTCCTAAAGTCCAATACTCTTGTTTTTGTATGGCTTGACTCTATGGCTGTGTTTATTGTGAACCACACTGTTTGGTGGTCACTTGTTCCCAGATCGCTACTCACTTCTAAAACCTGAACAACAGAAAGCAGTCTCGGTATTTGGTCAGTGCCTTGCTGAGTTCCAAGACTGGATGAGTGCTAACTGGTTGAGGTTAAATCCAGATAAGACAGATATTCTGGTGATTAAGCCTGGTCACCCAAGGGCTGGTGCATAGGCTGGTCGAGTCTCCAGGCTTAGGCTTGGGGACTCCCAGCTTCTCACCTGATCTAGGGTAAAACATCTTGGTGTTGTTCTGGATAGTGGCTTGACACTTGAACTTCAGGTGCCAGCTGTGGTACAGAGTGTATTTTACCAACTAAGAATCATCGCCAGAATTAAACTCTCGATTTCCTCAGGTGACCTGTCATCACTAGTTCATGCATTTGTGACATCACGGCTGACTACTGCAATGCCCATACCTAGGGCTACCGAGAGTTGATTTTCACCGCCTGCAGCTGGTGCAGAATACAGCGGCCAGACTATTGACTGGCCTGCCTAGGTCTTGTCACATTATTCCTGTGCTGTGCTGTGCTCTCTCCACTGGCTCCCCATTAGGTGGCAGATCACCTTCAAGGACAGTTTACTGACCTACAAAGCCCTATATGATCTGGAGCCTGGTTACCTGCAGAACCTCCTACAGCCCTAGCACTCATCTTGCCCTCTCTGGTCATCTGAGGAGAGCCTCCTAGTGATTCCCAAGGTTCGTTTGCAGTCATCTGGTGCTCGGGCTTTCTCAGCTACTGCACCTACCTTGTGGAATTCAGTACCTCGGTCGGTTTGAGGCTCCCTCAGTGGATGCCTTAAGGAGGATCTGAAGACCATTTTATTTAGTAAAGCTTTTCCCTTTTTATAATTTATTATAATTAGCTTTTACATTTTATGTATATTTGCATGGAAATCTTGTTTTTTGTTTATTGTATTAGTGTATTCTATAAAGTGCCTAGAGTCACAATGAGATAAAGCATGCTAACAAATAAATAAAATAAACTGTCTGACCCTGTGCTTAACCTCTATGTCATCTCACTCACTAATCAAGATCTGTGCTTTCTGATTCTGGCTCTGTTTACAAAATGTTCTCAACATTCTCTCCACTCCCTCTTCAAGCTTGTAAAATACTTTGAGACTCAAGTTCAAGTTCAAGTTTATTGTTGGAAAACTCCGTTGAGCAAGATCATTCACAAGGAGGTCCTTTGACACAGACAGGTAGTTACAGATTGCATAATCAAAAAACAGTACAAATTCAAGTACATGATTATGGGCAAGCATTAACATGTTGCATAAAAATGACAATGACATAGAAAAATACAAGTACAGAAAAAATGTACAAAGTGATTGTTTCAGAGTATCAAGGCAGCTAATTTTTAGGTAAGTAAGAGGAAGCAGTGGGCTAGGGTTAGAGCAGTGAGCTAGGATTTAGAAGCAGTTGCATGTATCTTTTATTTCTACTGCAGCCAACCTTTTAAATTGGCTGACAGGGACAGTACCGGGAAGCTTCAGTACACCTTGGAGCTGGTTCCAGATAGTTGGGAGTACACTCAATATGGCCCACTTGCCGAGTGAGGTGTGAGTTCTCGGTACATCAAGGAGGAGGAGGTCATTTTTCCTAAGAGAGTAGGTGCTATGGGAAATACAGAAAACGGCTGTGAGATAGTTCTGAAACTTGTCCAGGAGTAGCTTAAGAGTCCAGATACCAGCATGAAGCATGCGTCTAGGTGAGAGTGATGTCCAGCCAGCAGCTAGGTACAAATCACAATGGTGGGTTCGGTAGGGTAGGTTTGTCATGAACCGTGTGGTACGGTGGTAGAGGACGTCTAGTTTGTTGAATCCTGAGGCCACTGTGGAGGAATTGATTAGATCTCCATAGTCTGGTAGCAGCAAGAAAGTGGCCTGGACCAGCCTAGTTCTGGTATCCAATGGAAAGAGGGACTTGTTAAGGAAGAAGAAACCTAGCCTAATTTTTAGCCTCTTTGCCAGATCATCGAGGTGGTCATGAAAGGAAAGCTTGTTGTCTAGCCACATACCAAGATATTTGAATTTGGAGGTGATTTCAAGGGGTTCACCTAGGGAGGTAGTGATGAATTCTTTCTTCGTGTTTGCAAGGGAAGTGGAGGTGGTGTTTGGGGCAAAGATATGGCCTTAGGTTTTTTGGCATTGAGGAGTAGTTTGGCATTGATTAGGTTGATTTCTAGTTGTGAAAATTCGGCTTGGAGTACATCCCTCACTTCAGACAGTGTAGGGCCTGATGTATACAGTACAGTATCATCAGCAAATAAATGAAGATGGGATTGGGATATATGTGCGTCAAGGTTATTGATGTATAGGGAGAAGAGGATGGGACCTAATATGCAGCCTTGTGGAACTCCCCTGACAACTGGGAGGGATGCAGAAAAGAGGCCACCAGCTTTTACTTTCTGGGTCCTTCCAGATAGGTAGCTGGTAAACCACTGGGCAGCAAGGGGGGTGGCGTCTACTTTTATTAGGCTTGAGACTAACAGATTGTGGTCAACAGTGTTGAATGCTTTGCTGAGATGTAAAGCTTGTTCTTGGAGTCCATGGCTGTGATCCATTCATTGGTAACTTTGGCTAGAGCAGTGACTGTACTATGGTTGGGCTGGAAGCCAGATTGTGCAGGGTTGAGGATTGAAGATGATTCCATATGGAGTTTCATTTGGGAGTAAACTAGCTTTTTGAGAACTTTGGAGAGGACAGGTAAGATTGAGATGGGCCTATAGTTGTTTAGGTCGCATGGGTCCCCTGACTTGAATAATGGGAGGACGTGGGCAGATTTCCAGCAGGAGGGAACAGTGGCAGTGGAAATGGAAAGACTGAATATGTAGAGGATGGGGCGGTAAGGTCGAGATAGCCAAGTTTAAGAAAAAAAGGACTCAGTTTATATGAAAGTCACAGTATGAAATACAAATTATATTCTTTCCCGATAACTAATTAATCTCTAATATTATGAAGTTTCCATATGGCAGCCGTTACCCATTAAAGCAGAAGCACATGTTACAGAATGTATTTTCTTCATAATGTACATATTTTTAACCCTGGATACAGTACTAATCCCTCATGTACATTTGAGTTTCCAAATCCATTTATATAGGGTGCCAAATTTCATTTTATAGTCACCTTCTTAGAGTTTATGTTACCACCTGAAGTCAGACGTGCAGCTAGATTTTCAAAAGTAGAAAAATTGTGCATGTGTGGAAAATGTTATGTTACATTTTTTTCTGCAGGTGTGGAGAAAGCTGGTAGTGTCAGGCACAGTATTTTGTTTTTCATAGCTGTGGGAAAAAATGGAAATGACTGCCTGTGCACATACAATGCTGAAAAGAGCATTTTTGCTGGTGTGGGGATTATTTTCACACCAAGGAGCAGTGCACAGGGTCTTAGTCCCTTGACCATGCCAGGCCTTTGGAAAATTGAGCCCATGATGTCCTCAATGCTCCTTAAAAGGGGAACAGCCACCACCAAGGGCCCAATGCTCAAAAGTGGGGTTGATCAGGCTGACCCAGTGGTGCTCAGGGTTGAGGCACTGGATGCTACATTTCATTGTATACCAGTGACCCAGGTTCAGGAACACACCCAAGTCATCAGGGGTTGGCTAGGAGGGAAGGAGAGCGGGAACTGGATTGAGCAGCTATATGGCAAGCTCTCCTCTCCCAGGGAGGGGTTTGCATCCACTGCTCACTGTCATCTGGAGTTACTGGATGGTAGGGCAGTTGGGCTTTATGAGTGGGAAGGACAGTGACAGAAATCTGGAGTGGAAACATGTATTTCCATGCCCCACCTCCTTGGCATCATAGCACATCACTGTCCTTAGGGGTATTGGGGTAAAACAACAATATACCCTCTCTGTACTTTGCGATCTTCGGGTCAAGCATGACCTGAGGGGGTACCTACAGTACAAGTCACATTAAACTGTTCCTATGAATCACTGGTTTAGCATTTTGCAATGAGTTGCTTAATGTGTACAGTTTTTCAATGCAATGAACTAATAACATTTCTTAATGATTTGCTTCTAGCTGATATTCAGTTTCAGCTTACTTATTAATGAAGTACAACTCAATAAGCAACCATTAAAAAACAGAATCAGTGAGTTGGAACCCAGTATCACTACTGCAGTGTTCAGTACAATTTGATTGACATTTCATTCTATCCAACCTCATGAAAAAGCACTCACCAAGTTTGAGCCAATAGCTATCCTGCATTCAGATTGCAGTGTAATGAAATTGGGTAAACAATTGGACCCTACTTTTTTTTTTTTACTATAAAGGATTTCAAATACCTTCCAGTTTTATTTGGTGGTAAAATGTTATAGTTCTACCAATATTTGAATTGAAAATTTGAATATTTTACAAATATTTGAATTTATTTTTTTCTCAAGTAAAAAGATGTATGCCATATTACAGATTCATAATTTGGTTATTGGTGTGATTTACTCATCACCCAAAGCAAATGTAAATGAGTTAGATAATTTGGCTCACAAGTGTCTCAAATAAAGCAGAACAGAGTGAACTGGTGCTGACTGGAGACTTCAGTGCAGCATGGGGTGCCCAAGAAATAAACATCTTAAAAAATAGCTTGAGGATACTGGATTTAAAACAAGTTATAAATACTCCAACTAGGAAAGAGAGACTAAATAGCTCAGGAAATGTACTTGATTTAATATTTCATTAGTCAAAAATTGATGCACATGCAATAAGTGTCGAAGCTCCAACTTTAGGTGATCATAATACAATTAGTTGTCACCTGACAATATTAAAAGAACCTAGAGAAATGGTTGAATCACAAATATTTCAAATGAAAATTTTAAAATGTATACTAAAGTGTTGTTCTTAAATAGACTGGCCAGGGTAAATTGGTCTAGGCTATTTCTTATTCCTTCACTGGATTTAGCAGTGACTGCATTTACTAAATCATTTATTATGGTTTGTAATGAAATTGTACCAGTCAAGAAAATTAAGCAGAAGAAAAGCCATGTTCCTTGGATAACTGAAAAAATTGAAAAGGATATAAGAATTGATTGTGGAAAAATGCAAACAAATCATTAAATACTCAGTATTGGGAAAATGTTACAATTGTTCGAAATAGTTTAAATCAAAGAATTAGGAAAGAAAAAATAAAACACTGCAATGTGAAGGTTAAGGAAACTACAGAACAAAAACAATATTGAGACCTCATAAAAACATTTGAAAAACTGGTAGTAGTAGTAATAGTTTATTGTTAGCAAATTAAAATTGTTTTTACAATGTCATTAAATATCATACAGTACTATTACATATCCCAATTTCCATATATCACACATTCTAACAGTTATCAAAATAATTATAAATACATATCCAATAGACACTAAACAATTAAAATATCCTATTATGATAAGTACAAATTTTGGTCTAATTACCACAACCATTTCCTAAAGTGTGAATTTTGTTACAAATATGTAACTTTTTATATTCTATTATCTTGCAAAACTTTGATATTTTTTCTAAATGCAATGTATTATTTGCTTTTAAAAGGTAGTTAAGCTGGTATATTGGTTCCATATCTAGTTTTGATAATATTTCACCTACATAAAAATTCCTCTGAAGTTTGTATAGAGGACAAAATAAGAGGAGATGTTTTGGAGAGTCTTCATCTTTTCCACAAGTGCATATTTTGGTTTTTCCAATAGTATATATTTTGTTCAAACTATTACTCTCAATAAATTCAAATCTAAACTTGGTATAAGCTTTTCTGTTGATAGGATTATTTATTTAGTATAAATATTGATTTAGGCCAGGTTAATACTTCACGTTATTGGGCAACCATTCACTATATTTATAATGTTTGGCCTTAGCTTTTTCCCTCTGGAAGTGAATATCTTTTACTCTGGTCTTAATAATTTCCTTTATTTCTCTGTGCGGAATTGTATAACTTACTGGCAATAGTTCCAAAAGCCCATACGGCTTGATAAAATTTTCAAGTACATTGGTGCTCGGAAAAGTGAATCCATTTGATTTGTATTTCAACATCTCCTCTATGCAGATCCTTAGAAAATAACTGTCTTGCATATTATACACTTTAAACCAGTAATTAACCAGTCTTATTTCTGCACAACATTTAATTGGAAGTTGACCTAACTCAAGTCTGGCTAAACATGATGCAGCACCCTTAGGTAGTTCCAAAAGTTGTTTATAAAATGTATTTACTATTATTTCTAACTGTTCTGTTTTTTGCAATACCCAAATCTTTACTCCATATAAGATCTGGGAATGCACTTTAGCATTTATTACCGTAAGAGGTTCTGTTACTGATTGGCCTCCATATTTATAGTTAAACCTTTCAAAAAGTGGCATAACTTTATCTGTTCTTGCAATTATTGAATTAAAGTGTTCTCTCCATTTGAGATTATATGTACAGTTATATACTATACCAAGATAACAGAATTTAGTCACATATTCAATTTCATTGTTATCACAACTTAATCTGCACATCCTGCCTTTTCCAACAAAATTATTATTGAATATCATGCACTTTGTTTTATTAAAATTGATCTCTAGATCAAGTTTGAGACACTCTTTATGAAATTGTTTCAAGCTCCTTTTTATCCCCAAGCAACGTGTGGAGATTAGTAACACATCATCATTAGTATGGACATTCCTTGGATCCTAGCCTGGGTATCTGCAACTCTGGATCCCTCATCCCTATCAATACTTTATTAATAAATAAATTGAACAAAATGGGAGCTAGCACACAATCTTGTTGAAGGCCTATATTAGATGGAAATGTATTAGTACAATCAACCTCTATATTATATCATACTGAAGTAGAATTGTCCTGACATAACTTTTTTATTAACTGTAATATAGCTTGATCTAGGCCATAGCTTTATAGTACCTCCCATAACTTTTCCCTCACCACCCTATGAAAAGCTACCCTTAAATCTACAAAACCACAGAATAATTTTTGTTTTTTGATTTTATGTATTTATGTATCAGATGAGACAAAACAAAGCACTGGTCTACAGTGGAGTGGCTTGGAATAAAGCCAGCCCCAGCCCCGTCCTCATCCAAAATCTGTTCATTAGTTGTCCATTCCATTATTCTATTGAGTAGGATATTTGTAAATATATTTTGAGAATTATCCAGCAAGATAATTGGCCTATAATTACTGGGATAACTATGGTCTCCTTCTTAAAAATGGGGATAATTATGTTCTCCCTCCAAGTGTACAGAATTATACCAGTTTGGATGATATTATTGAATAAACCTAAAAATACTGGGTTCCACAAAAACGGGTCATGCATAACAATATCTATAGGGATCCCGTCCTGTCCTGGTACCATATGTCTTTTTGCATCAGAGATAACTTGAAATATTTTGCCTGCAGGGAAAATGTTATAATTGTTCAAAATAGTTTAAATCAAAGAATTAGGAAAGAAAAAATAAAACACTGCAATATGAAAGTTAAGGAAACTACAGAACAAAACTATATTGGGACCTCATAAAAAAAATTTTGAAAAACTGGTAAGAAACTCTCCTCCATTCACATGGCGCAAGATGGAATTTTACAAAACTCCTTTTTTACTGCTAACATATTAAATTACTACTTTACCAACTTTCCAAATATTATAGTTCCATAGTAAAGAAAGAAAATGAAAAAAATCAAAAAATAAGGAATATAGCTTAAAAAATGAAATTATAAATATGATACCAAAATTTAGGTTCAAAATCATAATTGTAAAAGATGTAACAAAGACATTGAGAAAACTAAGACCCCAAAAATCTGGTGGCATTTACAGGGTTCTGTAAGATGCAGCAGATGTTATTGCACCTGTTCTGGTTAAGTTATTTAATTGGAGTTTGATTGAAGGCATTTATCCAGAAACCTGGAAATTTTTTAAAATTGTGACTATTTTTAAATGTGCTGAATAAATAGTGCTATCAAATTGTCAGCTGATTGCTCTCCTGCCAGTGGTATCAAAGGTCTTCAAGAGACTAGTTCATACACAGTTGTATGACTATTTGGAAAAATATAATCTCATTACCAAATACCAATCAGGCATTAGGAAGAGGGAGTCCATAGACATAGCCCTCACAAATCTCATGGATTTGATCTTTAACCCTTTGAGCAAGGGCAGAGTGGTGGGTGCTCTGTTCATAGACTTCTCCAAAGCTTTTGATTTAGTAAATCATCAAATAATGTTAAAAAGATTAGAAACTTTAAACATTTCAGAGAAAGTCCTAAAATGGTTCACATCTTATATTACAAATAGAATGCAAAGGGTTTGTATTGTAACTTATTTGTCTAAGTTCAAGTACATAGAGGAGTATCACAGGACTCTATATTGGGCCCATTCCTGCTTTTGGTTTACATGAATGAATTACCAAATTTCATAAAAAAAACCATGGAATTCATCTATATGCCAATGATATTGCACTAGTTGCTTTAGGTTCTGATAATAATCAGGTAGAATTAAAATTACAAATTGATTTTTGGGATCTACTGTATATACATGGTTCAAAAACTCAGGTCTAGTGTTAAATAATAAAAAATCACAAATTATGACCTTTAATACTAGCACCACTGGCAGAAGGGTGAATGATCTGAGGCTTAAAATAGTTACTAAAATATGGCACAGAACTAACACAAGTAACAGAATACAAATACCTTGGCATATGGGTAGATAAACATTTGACATTTAATCACTAAATAAGTGTTATAACTAAAAGTTTGAATTGTAGACTTGGTGCTTTTCATGTTCAACATTTTATTTAAACAAAAATCTTAGATACACAATAATAAATCAACTTTTACTTCCAGTTTTGGATTATGGATGTTGTACATTCAGACATTCAAATGCAGCAAATCTAAAAAAAAGTGGAAGTTACATATAATAACTTGGTTATGTTCTTATTACATTGTGATTATAGGACTCACCATTATAAAATGTATGAAATACTGGGCTGGCTGACATTAGAAAATAGCAGGAAGTTATCATTGGCAGGCTTGATAAATACTATGTTGAACCAAAACAAAACAGTAATATTAGTTGATAAATTGCAAAATGTTGAACATACATATAATTTAAGGCATAATAAAAATAGGGAATATGCTAAACTCGGTTCAAAAAAGAGATATTAGGATATGATATTCACACATAAAGTGTAAAATCTTTGGAATAATATAAATCTGAAAATCAAGAAATTGGCCTTTAAACCAAGGACATTCTTAACAGCTATGAAGCAAGAATTGAGTATACCTTATACTGCTATAATACAAACTATTTAGTCTTCTAATGCACATTTGACTATAACGTATTGCATCTATTCCAGTGTTTTTATAGTATGTCATGTTATATTGTTTTGTATAAATATGAAATTTTATAATTATGTTTAAACAGGACCACCTTGTAAATAAGGCTTTGTCTTGCCCTAATGGTGTTTTGTACCAACATGCTTTATTACCTGTATAAAAATAAAATTACTACTACTATTATTACATTTGGCTTAGAACTACCAATGTGAGCTTGACAAACAAAATGTTTAATGCCATATTGGTCCTAGTAAGAACAAATCCAGAACAAATGGTTTGATACCCTTTTTTTGGACCAACAAGGATGTTCCAAAAAGAACAAAAAGCTTTAGCTTTCAGACCAACAAGTCCTTCTTCAGAAGCTTAATGAGAGTTATTTAGAAAATCCCATATTATTAACACTTTGAACATGCAGAAAAAAACAGAAATCATTTTCACTGATTTAAAACAGGCCTTGAGAAATAATTAAAGTGACATTGGAGAGCTTGAATATCTATGGAGTGATTTCAGCTGAACTAAACTAAAAGGTTAAATGTTGTTTAAAGTTAACAGCAGGCAGTTACCATGTATCAGTCTAATGGATTAAAAAAAAAGAACCTTAAGATTTCCTGCTCAGTAAATTACATGTCAAGTGAAGAAAAACTCTGTAAGACACATATTTTACAAGTGAGGCCACAGTACATCATTCTGCTCAGAGTAGAACCGTTCATAATGAGCTGACCCTCGAGAAACAACTACAAGCTAAAATGTAACATATAACCAAGTAAAAAAATAATAAAAATGATGAGCCCCAAAATTACAGCATCAGAAATTATCTTTACATGGCATATAGAATTATGAAAATGATGTATACCCAAGGTGAGTAAGTGTATCACACTGAGGAAAGTACAAAAAACCTGGAAATATACTCCCAACATACTCTCAACAGCCTATTATGTTAAGATCTTTTTGTAATAAGATTTTATACGTGATAATATCGATTGTCAGTGTAAGTGCCAGATAAAAAGAGTGCTAGTCAGGGACCTCCAAGAAACTGAAACAATACGGCCTGATATGTACAGATTTCAAGAAAGTGTCAGTGTATAATCAAAATAATACATATAGAAACAGTCTAAGGAATACAAACCAGCATTCTTAGGAATTACCCCCCTCCCCCCGGGGGGGAGTAACTACTTTACATTACAATATATATTCAAATTACAGAACTAGCATAAGGAAGTAAATATCCACTCTAATATTATTCCAGAGTCCTAACCACAATGACAACATAATGTCATCTACCTGAACATAAGTTTACCTCAATATCTCCACAATATTCACATCCACTATACCCACATAACCACCCATCTCAAATACCCATATTAAAAATTCAATTGTAAGCTTGGTAAGAGTCAGAATTGAGAAACTAAAAATACCTTTGGTGCACCACACAGGAGGTACCTAGAAAAGTAGAGTTGAGAGGTATGGGAATATTTTTTATTAATTGTAGCTGAACCTAGCTTTTTTGGAAAACTACTTGTCATTGTACTGCTGGTTTAATGGGGAAGAAAACATTGCAGGGGTCACTCAAATTGTGAAAGTCCATGAAAAGATATTTCAAATGAGGTACTGGACTTCCTTGTAGGTGTCAGGAGTTCTGAGATATGGCTAATTAATCTGTAAAGCAAAACAATGCAGCAGCCATTTTAAAACAGAAAGTGATGACACTGAAGGGGAAAGCTGCACGTTGCTAATTACCAATTGCTAATTTTCTAAACCTGGCTAAAGGGTCACAAGCTAACTATTAACCTTCAAAAGACCCAGGCCATGCTCTTTGGCTCTCTGACCAAGACAAAAGCCGGCCCCTCTCCTTTAATAATCACTGGAGCTGACGGTTCCTTCTTGCACATTGTTGAAGCAGTCAAGTACCTGGGGGTAACCCTCGACCCTCAACTGGATCTGACTCTACATATTCATAACACTTGCAAGGCCACAAACAGCAAGCTGGGCCTGGCCTTCAGGGCCACAATCTGTCTCACCGCTGCCGCTCAACTCGCCCTAGCTAGGGGGGACCTACTACCCACGCTCTGTTATGGGCTTGTCTCCTTTGCCACGCACCTAAAACCAGCCTTCTAAAATTGAACACCACATATAACAATGTATGTTGCTTTGCGCTCTTGGCTCCTCACCTCACTCATCATTGTGAGCTATACTCTCAGCTGGAGTGGCTCCCCCCAGATAAGCACCACACCTTTGTCCTAGGCAATTTTATTGACAACATTGTCAGATTTGCCACCCCTACAGCTCTTGCCTCATCCCTTAAGCCAGCTACCCCCCTCTATAACCTTAGATCCAGTGACTGTCATTCCCTCCTGGTTCCGAAAACCCGAACCCTACTTGGAGACCAGGCCTTCGCCGCTTATGCGCCCAGACTGTGGAATTCCCTTCCCACTAACAAACGCTCCTCTGCCTCACATTCATGCTTCAAAGCTTCCCTTTGGGGCTTACTAAAATCGGCATCCTCCTGTCTCTGCCCCCTACCATAACTCCCCTAGACAAACCGGGGTAGCTGCGACTCTTAATATAAGGAACCCTGCTCAACTGCAGTGGAGACAAGTATCTTGACACAGAACACACTTTGACATCTGGAAGAGCTCTTCACTGTCAGATGTATTATAAGCATTGAAAACAATCTTTATCCTGTTGGTCATGTATGGCGTATCCACCTGTGATTATGGATGACCCAAGATGCATAATACTGTTGTCTATGCCTGTACTTATACAGTATGTTACTTCCCTTTTACCTGTATGATTATGCCTGATGTATTCTCCTGAAGTCACTGTATTGTACCTTGATATTGCTTGTATGTTCTCCTATGTACCTTGCATGTATGTTCTCCTATGTACCTTGTAATCTCCCAGGTTGCACCTGAAAATAGGCACTTGGCTGTCTAGTGTGCTTACCTGGTAAACAAAAGCAAATAAATAAAAAATTACAGCTTACCCCTCAGTGATATCACTGTTGGCCTCATGATTCAATGAAATGGTTGCTGCCTTATTTTGATTTATGGATGATTTAGGTATTCTTATCTCAGGACACCTGACACCTACAGGTAAGCCCAATACATCATTTGAAAGATATTTTTATGTGTTTTCATAATTTAAGTGACTCCTTTAATGTTTACTTCCCCTTTAATATAAAGGGCCACATTTTTCCTCTCCCACTGTAACAGATTAGCTACTTTAGTATAATTTCATCATATACTCTTTAAATTTACTACTCAGGTCCCACGGTCTGTCTGCAGTGAGGAGTGCCCACTGGGCCAAAGAAATAGGGTCAAAGAAGGACAGCCGCCCTGTTGCTTTGAATGTGTTCCATGCTCCCAGGATGAAATTGCAAATGAAACAGGTGGGTCATCTGTCACTGTCTCATGCTGTAAAGTCCTCTTCTATCTCAAAGTACGGGCAGACTGGATGGAACAGTGTTTTTTTTTTCCTGCCATCATATTCTATGTTTCTGAGTGCAGGGCACATCATTTAATGGGACACTGTCAATCCTCTTCTGACCAAACACATCCTTTATCAAATAACACAGATGATAACCATTAAAAACAAAATGTACTTCTTTTGTCCAACTATGAAAAGTGAAGATAATTACTGTTAGACTCTGTTATAATGATGTGTACTTTGCCAAGCAAATAAAACACTACATTGAGAATTTCATAATATCAAGAGAAGTTTGCATTAGAATTTAGTATTTGAGACTTAAAATTCAACATTTGCAGAAATTCACTTTACCAGAGAGTTGCCTGTTTTGGTGTTCCATTGAAGTTACAAAATAATACAGGACACAAAAAGATAAAGATATACAAAATATTTTGCAAGGTGTCAAGAAATAATCTTTTAATTCCCTCGGAATACTTGCCAGTAATCCTGCAAAGCAATGAGTGGTGGAGCAAAGCAGAGCCACGAGTCATGGGGCAGCAGTGTTGGCAACATGCCACAGTGAAACATATGCAGTAAAGTTGATGAAAAAAAGGCTTTTTGCCTGTCCAGTATGTCCACCCTGCCCAGCCTGTCCCACTCCTTCTTGAAGCTGCTGAATGATTTGGCCTTCACCACTTCTTAAGGTAGCATAGTCCCCTTAGCTACCACCCTTTCTGTGAAGAAGTGCTTACAGATATCCTTTTTGAATCTCCCCCTGCCAAGACATGTTTATATCCTAAAAACACCCACTTCTAAACCTGTGTGCTCAGTCAGAGAAGCCGAGTGCAGAGAGGAGGTAGCAAGCCCCCACCACAACAACTGAACCACCAGTTACTCTGCACTCTTCATGTGCAATTATCACCATTCACGAGGAGATTAACATTCATCAGAGTTTTTATTGTTGCTCACAGCTGACAGTTTATGAATTACTCCTTCTATCTCCATTCACATTCACTGAGCGAACTCCCCAGAGCTCCAACCAGGGTGTGGTCTTCCTCAGGGGGTCAGACCCCCTGAGGAAGACCACACCCTGGTCGAAGCTCCGGGGAGTTCATTCAGTGAATGTGAATGGAGGTGGAAAGAGTAATCCATAAGCTGTCTGCTGTGAGCAACAATAAAAACTTTGATGAATTTTAAACTCCTTGTAAATGGTGGTAATTACCCACGAAGAGGGCAGAGTAACTGATGGTTCATGTTTACATCCTGCAGTCTCTTCTCATACGTCTTACCCCAAAGGGCATAGACCATCTTAGATGCCCTATGCTATACTGACTCCATCTTGTTGCAGTCCTTCCTCAGGTGTGGTCTCCAGTACCTTGCACAGTATTCCATGTGTGGTTGCACTAGTGACCTGTACAGTGGCAGGATCCCCTCGAGCCCTCTGCTGTTTATCCCTCTCCTTATGCAACCCAGCATTTTGTTTGCTTTACTCACCACCCAGTTGCAGTATGCAGACATTTTTAAGGTCTCTGACATCATCTCCCCTAAATTCTTTCCTTCTGTAGTACTATTAAGCACCATGATCGCCCATCTTGTATTGCACCCTTCAGTTTCTTCTCCTAATGTGCATTACTTTGCATTGTTTAGCAGTAAAGTACATCTGCCAAATCACTGAGCAGTTATCCAGCCTGCTGTGATCCTCACTGAGCTCTCTTCTCATTTTCTTGGTGATTAGCTTTGGGCAGATCTTTGTATTGTCCACAAAGAGGCAGATCTTACCCTTGATACCTTCACCAGTGTCACACATGAAAATATTGAAGAAGTCCAGTTCAAGTACTAACCCTTGAGGTACCCCACTAGTCACTTCCCTCATCTCTGAAAACTCCCCATTGACTACCGCCCTCCATGTTCTGCCACTCAGCCAGCTCATTACCCAATTTGCCATCCTATCCTCTACCCAGGTCCCTAATTTCTTTGATCAGCCTCCTGTGGGGGACTGAGTCAAAGGCCTTTCTGAAGTCAAATTACACTATATCAATTAACTGCTGCTGTGGTCACCTAGTTGAAGAATTTGGCCAGATTTGTCTTGCAAGACCTTTCACTCACAGGTCTGGATCAAGTCTTTGGGGGCCTTGGGCAGTCAAACTCTGGGGGCCCATGTACAACACCTAGCATTCATGCAAACAACGATTATTGTTTTTCGAAATATTTACTCAGTGTATTTTTAAAAAAAAATCACAAGTTATACAAGGTAAATATGACATTCGCATGACTTATCAGTAGCACACTTATCAATAAGCTCATTAAAGTTAGTTTGTCAGAGTGTATCATGTTCAATACGTAAAAGAGTGAGTGCAGTCAAACACTCATCTCGTATCATAGATGGCAGTTTTTTTATGATGAGGCCCAACTTGCTGAATGAGCACTCACCTTAGCAATTCAACTGAAAAAGCCAGCAGAAGTTGGCCCGAAGGCACTGACGGCTGAGGCGCTGGATGCCTTACCTTGCACTATGCTGGCAACCCAGGTCCAGGAATGGATTCGGGTCATCAGGGTGCTGGCATGGGGGGGAGGTCCAGAGCAGGACTGAGCAACCTGAAGGCAGCACTCCTCTCCTGGGTGTGGTCACCGTCCCTTCCCATAGTCCTGCTGCCATCGGGTGGAGGTCCAGTGGTTAGCGTAGGCAGCGGAGGTGACACGAAGGGAGAGCACTTTGAAATACAGCATGCACATGTCTCCACATGTGCCCCCACATCCAAGCATCCAAGGTAGGGGGTCAGGATCAGGGAGTAAATACTTATGGGAAAAAAAGCCAGCAGGTTTGTGGCAAGTCTATTTGCACTAAGAATAAATGATTTTTCCCCATTTTATGTTGTTTCAAGAAACTTGAATCGAAGTCACGTGATGCATCTGAGGACGTAGCAGCGGCTTTGCGATCCTCTCTCCCCCGCTAGGAAAGAAAACATAAAACTTAAACATATTTTGCTTCTATTTCAGCTGAATTTATTTAGCAGAACACAAATAGTCCCTTCAGACACCAGATTTTTTAAAACTGAGCAACGGCACGATGGAGAGCGCCGAAAAGGAGCTGGAGGCAAAGAGACCGAGGCGAAGCTCATCACCGTCACCCCAGCAGAAAGAATTCTCACCGCAGCAGATACAGAGCGACCTCACTACAATTAAAGAGGCACTTTTTAAACTTATTGATGAAGTAGCTGACTTTAAGCCTGCCTTAACCCAGCTGGCACGCAGGGTAACTGACGCCGAAGCAAGAATTTCGTCGGTCGAAAGGAATTTGGAGAGAAGCGGCCTAGGGCTGACCGAGGCAAAGAAATCGATCACGAAGCTGGAAGAGAGACTAGACGACCTGGAAGACAGAAGCAGATGGAACAAATTGGTTCTGCTGGGCCTTCCAGAGGGAGAAGAAGGCTCTAACACTATTTTATTTTTACAGAAATTCCTGAAGTCGACAGTCGGGTAGTCTCTTAATGGCCCTGAATATGTTATCGAGAGAGCCCACCGAGCCCTCAGAGCAAGGCTGCAGCCTTCGGAACTTCCCAGGCCTGTTATATTTAAACTTTTAAACTATCTTGACCGGGAGTTCATCTTGAAAGAGACTAAGAAATTAGCAGCCGTTTGATGGGAAGGCAAAAGGCTGAGAATTGTTCCAGATTTAACTTTGAAAGCACGTCAGATCAGGGCCAGTTTTCGCCCTATCACATCGAAATTATGGGCTGCTGGAATCAAACATCGTCTTCTATACCCTGCAAAATTGGAGATTACTTTGAAGGATGGGTCTAAGCATCTGTAATCCCCAGAAGAGGCTATTAAACTGCTCAAATCGGTTTATCCAGACCTATTTTCCAAGACCTGACTGTTTGCGGTTTACAAATTGTCTGAGAGTGTATCAGCCGAACTATTAATAAAAACTGTGAGAGACATTGGAAGGGGCTACCTCTAACAGACACTCCTTTAATAGCCTTAACATCAGCCTAATCACAGCTTAATCGGGCGACAGTCCCGAGGACACTTTAGCATTAAAAGCAATGCTCAATTTAGTTTTCCTTTTTTATGGGGAGCTTTTATGTTACCAAAGTTAATTATAATAATGGCTAATTAAGGGCAGGAGTCTTAGATTATTACATCGCGGATCTGATATTTCCTAGCCTTTAGTTTATCAGCTCTGGAAAAAGCAGTTTAGGAACTGGGACTTTCGTTTATGGACCTATATGAAAGTAGGAGATGTGATGCATTTCTCATTTTATTTATAATTTTGGCGGATGGGAACCGTCTGTACCGACCCTCAGTGGTAGGTCTCCTGTTCAGAACACTCTCCCCTGTTCAGTATGAAATTAAGGGGTAACCAATCCCTATTTCTCCACTGATGCAAGTGGACTAGGCTTTTATTTTGACGTAATGGTGATTACATAAGTGCTCCACCTTCCTTAAGGGAAAATAAGGGCATTGATAAAGTGGCTAGAGTACAATTTCTTACTGTATGCTGGGGTGCTTGACAATCTCCCAGCAACCTCTTTTTTGTTATAATTGAGTTTAAGAAGGATAAGCCAGGCCATTAGGTGTTCTGCTAGCTATATTGAAGGTTAATCTCTAGACTGTGTTATGGTAATGTGGTGAAATGAATAATGGATCTGTAAATTTAATACTTTTAGAATTAGGAGTTGGCAGTCAATTTAGAGTGTACTAGGTTTTAGGTTAAGGGGCAAGTTACTTGTTAGCGAGGGGGGGGTTCTCGGAGCATATATGGACCAAGTATTTTGGAGTTGGCTTCGGGCCATGATGAAGTTTTCTAGGTTTAGGTTATTAGTGTTCTTAGAAGTAATTAATCGGTTTTGGTTTTTTGGGGGCTGGGGGGGGATTATGCAGCAACTAATACATTTACGGGCTAGTATTATATTACCAAATGGCTAGTAATCTTAAATTTATCTCCTGGAATATAAAGGGAGGCAAAGATAATACCAAAAAACATGTGGTCTTAAACCATTTAGCTCATTATAATCCATCAATTGCTTTTCTGCAAGAGACTCATGTCCCCAGCAGTCAAGTCCACCATTTCAAGAAAAAGTGGGTAGAACAAGTGTATGGCGCAGGGTCCTCTTCGAATAAGAGAGGCATAGCTATTTTAATAGCTAAAGGTACTCTCTTCTTTTGTACCCAAACGTTGGCTGACCCTAATGGAAGATATATATTAGTTTTGGGTAGGTTAGGGGGAATAGAAGTGCTATTAGGGTCAATCTACGGGCCAAATCAGGAAACTCCCTCTTTTTTTACAGAGCTGGCCACAATTATAAGCCCTTTAGCAAACAGACCAGTCATCTTGGGGGGGGACTGGAATCTTGTGCAGTCGAATCTTTGGGATAGGTCGTGGTCTAAAGGGGCCGTAGGTCACCGGCACAAAGGACTTTGTAGGATTTTTTATCCTCCTTGAGTCTCTTAGACCCCTGGAGAATGCTCAACCCTACCTCTAAGGAATATACATTCTTTTCTTGTACACATAAAAGCTATTCCCGTATAGATTATTTTTTGGTTAACCATCAAGCTTTCCCCTTTGTTAGTGATGTTGCTAATACGAGTAGAGTGATCTCAGACCATTCGCCTGTTTTGTTGTTCTGTCGGCCTATGTCGGCAACACCTAGAGCCTCCTCTTGGTCACTTAATAAGGATATACTGAGGGATCCCCAATTATTGCAACGTTTTCGCTCCTTTATGGAGTATACAATTGAAGTTAATTGGGGCTCGATTTGTGCAGTAGATATGGTATGGTCAGCCCTTAAGGCTACATGGAGAGGAGAGTTGATAAGGCATGCTGCAACATGTAAGAGGAAAGTAGAGAATCTGGTATCTTGTTGTTTACAAAGAATTAAAATCTTAGAGGATATGAGTGATGATGCGAGACCATCTTCGTTGGAACACGAATTGGCCGCATTAAGGGCATGGTATATGAGGACGATTAGAGAAGGGGTGGAGAAGCAGGCGTCTAGATTAAAAGCTACCTATTTAGGATATGGTAATAAAGCCAGGAAAATTCTTGCCTGGCAGCTAAAACAGAGATCGGCTATAAAAAACGTGGCTGCACTGAAGCATCCCCATATTAACAATTTAGTAGTAGACCCGAAAGAGATTCTGGATATATTTTTGGGCTTTTATAAAAACTTATATTCTAGTACATTGTCCTCAGTTAATAAGAACGATAATATGGTGAAGTTTTTGGATAATCTCCCTCTTCCCATGCTTTCTGAAAATAGCTGCCAGGGATTGCGAGCCCCCTTCACTCAATCGGAGATCAGTGAGGCCATTGATGACCTCAAGCTCGGGAAGGCTCCGGGCCCGGACGGCTTTATCGCCAAGTTTTTTAAAACATTCAAAGATCTTCTAGTACCATTATTACTCCAACTATATGTTTTTTGGCAAGAATGCGGGATCCAGGATCCTTCTCTTTTTGAGGCTAAAATCATACTCCTGCCAAAACCTGACAGACCGTCAGACATTGTCGGCAACTATAGACCGATCTCTTTACTCAATATAGATATTAAGATCTATGCTAAGATATTAGCTACTCGGCTAAAAAAAGAATGGTTGGAATTGCTGAGTCTGGAGCAGGCGGGCTTCGTTGCTGGCCACTCATCAGGAGATCATTTCAGGAAATTATTCTATTTAATCTCTGCGTCGGAGCGTCCAGAGTCGGAAGCGTCTCTGGTCTCTCTTGACTCAGAGAAAGCCTTCGATAGGGTTGAGTGGGGGTTTCTGTTTTATACCCTAACCAAATTTGGCTTTCCCAATGAGTTTATAAAACAGGTTTAAGTTTTGTATACCTGTCCGTCTGCAAAAATTCTTTGTAACAACTTGATCTCAGCGGCCTTTCCCCTAACTCGCGGTACCCATCAAGGTTGTCCCCTTTCTCCGTACCTTTTTAATTTATATCTCGAACCATTAATTAGAGCTATAAATAGTGATAGTAGTGTACACAGAATTTGTTTTTGGCACCGTGAATATAAGATATCAGCTTTGCTGATGACCTCTTACTACACGTCCGGCACAGTCGGGTCTCTCTCCCCAGGGTGTTTCAAATTATCAGTGAGTTCAGTCAATTCTCAGGATACCATTTAAATAAAGGGAAAACGAAAGTTCTCCCGTTATCCCCCCTTTTGCAACCTAGTTGGTGTTCGTCTTTGGATCTAGAGTGGCAACCTGAAGCTCTTTATTACCTAGGTATTTGGGTCTCTAAAAATTTGGGAGAGCTGGTTAATTTGAATCTAAAGCCTATGCTAAAATCAATCAAAGAAAATCTACAAAACTGGTCGAGGCTTTCGCTTTCTTTTTATGGAAGAGTCAATACTATAAAAATGATGATCCTCCCTAAGATCTTCTATTTACTTAGTAATCTCAATGTATACCTTCCAAAATCCTTTTTTAAAGTGATCACCAAATATGTTGCTGACCTTTTATGGTTGGGAAAACCCCCTCGTAGAGCTTAAGTAAAGCTGACCTATTCAGGTAAAGTAGGAGGCCTCCAACTTCTGGATTTCTATATGTATTATCTAGCTTGCCATGCGGTCAAAGTGGTTCCATGGATGTTGGATGCAAACAAGGAGAGTTCTAGTCAAACTCTTGATATGGCAATGGCGAGACAGGGAGGGTTGGATGTGGAATCTTGCTTGTTTGCTCCTTGGGCAAGAGTCCCTGGCAAGCTGCGAGACACCCCATTAGGCTGGAGCATAAAGGCCTTGCATCAACTATATGCATTCCTGAATATCCAGTATATTAAAGATGTAGCGCAACCCCTCTTAAGAAACCCTAGTTTGTTGGTAGGAAAGCAAATGTTGAAAAAGAACATAGGGAATGAGCCTAATAAGTACAAACTTGCAGATTTTCTTTTCCAGGGTTCAGTGCTGTCATCTGCTGCACTGGCAGAGAAATTAAAAGTGCAAGCTAAAGACAGACTTATCCTATACCAGATCCAGGGATGTAGACATTCCTTCTTTAAAGATGGCAAGGGGACAGTAGAAGCAGGTGACCTGCTGAAAGAGATGAGGGATTTGACTCTCTTAGGGAAACCATTCTCAAAACTATACAAATTAATTTGTGCTAAAAAGGAATCCAATATTTCCCCGGTTTCATTTTATTGGGAGACTAGTTTGTCTCTTGGATGGACTGAAGGGACATGGAGAGAGATATGGGCTAATATTTACTCCTATGTTAAACAAGATAGATTAAGGAGTTTACAATTTTATCTTCTTCACAATCTCTATCTTTCCCCAGCAAAGTTAGCAAGGTTGAATAAATCTAATTAACCTAGTTGTAAAATATGCAGCTGTCCTGTTGCAACAATTTACCATGTACTTTGGGAATGTCCCAAAGCCGTGAGGTGTTGGGACCAAGTAGCTAAATGGTTGACCCCTTCCATTAATTTGGGCACCCACTTTAATGTTGAGGCTTGCTTCTTTGGATTACACAGGCACAGCTTAAGGAAAAATATTAGACATCAACTAGCATTAGTGGTATTAGTGATGAAGCTATTGCTGCTTCGTTACTGGAGTAGTGATCAACTCCCAACATATAAGGAATGGTGGAATGAATTCCTTACTGCATTAAATGCTGAGAGGTTTGCTGCTATCTTTTATGGAACGATAGAGATCTTTAACCGTACTTGGGATAGCTTTTTAAACTTTCTGAAAGATAGATATGGTTATTGAGAAGCTGAGATCCCTCCCTAACCTTTTGACTACCCATTTCACAGTAAGAATATGTTGCCCAGGTTATATCATATAACTGTCTGGAGCTCTCTGCTTCTATTAAATTTATATTATTAACAGTTATGACTATTACTTAATTTGTGTTAGTGGTTAGATAGGTGGAACTGGACCAACTAGAGAGCAGTAGGTTAAGGATGAGCTAACCTGGGTGGTGAGTATTTCCATAGTTATTGAGTATGAACTGTGGTGAGTTAGCCCTAACTTCTGAGCTTTTTTAAGCCTTAGTTTTTGTACTATTAAGTTGCTGCCTAGGGGAGGGTAGGACGGGGTAGGGGGGTAGGGGCGGTGGGACCCTTTTTGGAATAGTCCGCATATCAAATGTCTTCTGTACTTCGTGATATGGTTCGGGAACCACTGCTGTTTTATTTATGTATGTGTGTTATGGTTTTATTTATTTGAAGTGTATGTTATTGTTATGTCTACTTCATGTAATAAAGTATATCCATTTGCAAAAAAAAAAACTTGAATCGAATTTTATTTTTAAATTAGTTAAAGTGCAAACCACAACTTCAGCATTTATATTTTAGGCTCTCATAAACACTGTTCCTCAGCCTTATCAAAACTAGATCAGTTTCAAAAATAGACAGTATTGTTAGGAAACAATAATGGAAAATGGTCAGTTTAGGATTTTATCCCATTTTTAGATCTTTGTGGCTCAATTGCCTAAATCCATTTCACTGCAGCCAGTTGCTTCTTTCAGCCATTTTTACCACTGCCTCTGTCCATAACAGAAAAGCATGGTGCTGGTGATTCCATCCCCACAGGAACTTGTGAATAAAAAGATGCCGACACGAGGACAATGAGGCCAAAACCTGTTAATGCCGCTCATTCAAACTTGCTCAGGATAATAGCTCAGACTTGTCGTGGCATGCAGCTTTCTTCCTCGGCTTGAAGCTACTCTAATTCCAGCTTGTGGTACCTGTGGTACCTGGCCTCTGATTCCATCTGGTGTGCGTCAGTCCCACTGATGTTTTGTAGTCATGTGATTCCATCATCAGAGCTAACTTGTTGCTGCGTGAGTCTTTCCTTATGTACCATTAAGGTTACCATGGAGACACACTGAGAGCACCAAGGCTATATGCAACATTACCTAGGGACACCCATACAATTAAGATGCAGTGAAAGACATTTCATTGGTGCATAAGACAAACACATATCTAATAACAAAGTGCTTCCAAACAATATAAAAGTATTAATAACATCATACAAAATGGTACAAAAAATTAAAAAGATTATGCTGAATTGTCATAATTTTAAAGTGAAGGGACACATTATTTTCTTTTTCTTTATCCCAGATGGCTGCTATACCCATTTTTGTCATTCAGGGGCCAATTCCAAGATGACTGTCACTACTCACAAGTGTATGCGAGTTGCAACATTTGCCACGATGCTGGGAACCCTGCACGGTATTCTAAGAGCAGCAGGGTCCCAGCACCTATGACCTGCGACTTGCAGTAGGTGTAGGCTAATGCCACAGGCTTGGCATAATAGCCCTGCTTGCCACAAGTCACAGCCCACTGCAAACTGCCACCCTGGAGCCCCCCTTCCCTGGAACACCACAGCAGGCACTGGGGGCATAGGGGGCTGGACAGATGGCACAGGTATCCAGGAGGGCACTTACAATAATGGAGCCCGGGGGTCACTGACATTCGGGGGTGGGGGCATGGGGAGCACAGTGGGACCTTTGCTAAGGTGCTGCTGAGTGGGCATCCATCAATTGGCAAAGACGCATGCCACTTACACCATCTCCATGATGATGTAACTCCACTGCACTAATGCGGCTCTTGTAATAGCGTATGTGGGTTACGGCAGCCACCCTTTCATAATGGGTTGCAGTTGCTGCCATAGCCCACCCTTGTGCGATGTCATTGTGGGTTGCAGCATAGTGGGTGGTGTAACCCACATTTGGCATAACCCGCATACGGCATGGAGCAAGGCACCTTTTGGAATACCAAATAACATAACGCATGACACAAATGCAAGTTATGCCATGGGGTTTGGCATAATTTGGCTTGCGCCATGCAGAAGTCATTTTGGAATCGGCCCCCCAGTCCCTGGGGCCACATTGTTTGCAGCTCATAAATCTAATATGCTTTTCTCTGTTGTAAAAGTTTTTGTATGTTGCCCCCTCATATGGGACAGTCACTTTTTCTATGCCCACATGTCTCAAAGGTGCAGCAGAGCCATGTCATAGAAACATAGAAACATAGAAGTTGACGGCAGATAAGGACCGCAAGGCCCATCCAGTCTGCCCATTTCTTTTTCTACCTTATAAATGTGCCATCGGCCTTTGCTCTGTCAGTGACCTATCTATTCATAGTCATTTGTATTGCTCCCTTATGCCTATCCCATGCCTGTTTGAAGCCCTGCACTGTATTCATAGCCACCACTTCTTGTGGTAAGCCATTCCATGCATCTACCACCCTTTCTGTGAAAAAGAATTTCCTCACATTCCCTCTTAATCGGCCTCCCTCTAATCTCATGCTGTGTCCTCTTGTCCTGCTATTTTTCTTATATTTAAACATGTTAGACTCTTTCACCTTGTTTATGCCCTTAAGGTGTTTAAATGTCTCGATCATATCACCTCTCTCCTCCTTTGCTCAAGGGTATACATATTGAGCTCCGTTAATCTGTCCTCATATGTCTTCTGATGCAGTCCCTGCACCATTTTAGTTGCCCTTCTCTGGACTGCCTCAATTTGGTTAATATCCTTGTGAAGGTGTGGCCTCAATACTGCCGCAGTACTCCAGATGGGGCCTAACCAATGTCTTGTACAGAGGTTATTACCTCCCTCTTCGACTTGTGATACCCCTACTAATACACCTAACACCCCCTAGCCTTACCTACTGCTTTAGAGGTCTGCTTGGATGATTTTAGGTCATCAGTGATGATGATGCCCAAGTCTCTTTCTTCCTTTGTGACTGCTAGCAACTCCCTCCCAGCCTATAAGTGGCTTCAGGTTTCTCTTCCCTATGTGCATGATTTTGCACTTCTTGCATTAAATCCAGTTGCCACTCTTCTGACCATTCTGCTAGTTTATCCAGATCTCTTCTCATTCTGCCCACCCCATCTGGATCATCTACTCTGTTGCAGATCTTGGTGTCATCTGCAAACAGACAAGCCTTACCCTCTAGTCCATCTGCGAGGTCACTAATGAAGATGTTGAATAGGACTGGCCCCAGGGCTGATCCCTGAGGTACCCCACTTGTAACTTGCATCTCTTCTGACTGTATACCATTTACCACCACTCTCTGTTTTCTGCCAGTCAACCAGTTTGCCACCCAGTT
Organism: Neoceratodus forsteri; assembly: GCA_016271365.2. NCBI lineage: Eukaryota > Metazoa > Chordata > Ceratodontiformes > Ceratodontidae > Neoceratodus > Neoceratodus forsteri. The sequence goes on along the minus strand of CM028137.1, from coordinate 29,530,746 downwards.
GACCAACTTCTGACCCACCCCGAGCCTACCTAGCTTATTTATCAATCTTCTATGTGGAACAGTGTCAAAAGCTTTGCTGAAGTCAAGGTAGGCGACATCAACTGCTCCCCCTTGGTCCACCACTCTGGTTACCCAGTCAAAGAAATCTATGAGATTAGTTTGACAGGACCTTCCTTTTGTAAACCCATGCTGTCTTGGATCCTGTGCCCCTATGGATTCCAGGTGTTGCACTATCCTTTCCTTAAGGAGTGCCTCCATAATCTTGCCCACTACTGAGGTAAGACTGACCGGTCTGTAGTTCCCCGCCTCCTCCCTGCTACCACTCTTGTAGTGGGATCACATGAGCCCTTCTCCAGTCTTCTGGGACCTCTCCTGTGCTCAGAGACTCACTAAACAATTCTGCTAATGGCTCTGCTAGTTCCTCCTTTAGCTCCTGAGTACCCTGGGATGTATGCCATCAGGTCCCATTGCCTTATCCACAGAGCTTAGCAGCTCTTGTAGGACCTTTCTTTTGTGAAGGGAGTAGTGCTCACTCCTCCCCCTGTGTCCATGATGCTGAGCTGTGGGCCCTGCCCTACCTTCTCTTCAGTAAATACTGAGCAAAAGTATCTATTTAGGATAGATGCCTTTACAGGTCCTCCTCCTCCATGCTCCCTTTTCTCCATTAAGTTTAGCAATACCCCTCTGGACTTTCTCCTTTCACTAATGTATCTATAGAAAGTCTTGTCACCTTCTTTACTGTTTGTGCTAGTGTTTCCTCAGTTTGGGACTTTGCCTGCCTTACTGCCTTACCTGCTTCCCTTAGGGCAGTTTGGTATGCCTCCTATCTTCATCCGCTGTGTTCCTTATATTTTCTGAAGGCCAGCCTTTTGACTCTGACCTTTTCTGCTACTGTATTTGAGAACCAAAGTGGTTTCCTTCTTCTTTGCACTTCCTTTTCTGTCTAACACAATGGGATGTTGCTTCAAGTATTGTATCCTTAATGCTTGCCCACTTTGCCTGTACCTCCTCACCTGTGTTTCTTTTGCCAGGGCTAGCTTAACTCTGTTGGCCATCTTATCAAAGTCAGCTCCTCTGAAGTCCCATATTTTTGCTTTGGAATGGGATGATTTAGATGTAGTAGCCAAATTGAACCATACCATGTGATGGTCACTGGCCCCAGGTGACCTTCTACCTGGAGATCTGTGATCCCTTCTTTGTTAGTCAGTACTAGATCTAGGATAGCCCTGTCTCTTGTGGGTTGCTGTACCAGTTGTTTAAGGCCCTCCCCCTGCAGGGAATCCACTATGAGTCTAGTTCTGGCAGATGTTCCTGCTGGTATTGACCAATCTGTATCTGGCATGTTGAAGTCTCCCATTATCAGAACCTCCCCTTTAGCTGTCATGTTTTGTATATCTTCCTTGTCCTACCTCCATGTAATGTTTTGCTATCACATGCTTTATATTTTGTGTTCTTATGGCCATTTTATGTTCCCCAGTTCTGTTCGTTAATGCTCTTTTTGTTTGGTCAATATAGGCTGAGCCACAGAAACATGTTAGCGTAAATCACCCCTTCTGTTATACAGTTTATGGAGTCATTGATGATATATTTTTTTCAGATCTGGGATGATTAAAAGTCTTTGTATTTGTTGTACTCCCACAATGTGCACAGTTGTCACATTTGTAATTACCTATTGGTGCCGGTGGCATCCAGTCTGATCTCAAGTTCTGTTTTTCCTTTTTAAACAAAGAATCCACTAGTATATCTGTGAGCTTCCTGCCTTTCCTATAACTGAAGCATGGACCCTTGTTTGCATATTCCTCAAACCGTGGATCTGCACTAAGTATTCCCCAATACTTTTTTATTATGTTTGTGATGTCACTATAGGCTTCATTATAGGCTGTGCAAAATGAAACAACTTCATCTGGGTGATCAGTTCTGGGATTATTCTGTAATAAATCATCTCTTTTAATATTTTTAATTTTTTTTCACCACTCTCAACAAAACCCAGGGTTCATACCCTCTATTTAGAAACCTTTAGCATGTCTTAGCAATTTTTATAGGCATCCCCTATTTTTAATTGCAAGTACTTTTTATTCTTAGAAATTAATCCTTAAAGACCCTAATTGTCCACAATTGCTCTTATCAATCTTAAATTACTTACCTTGTTGTACTGTGCTTGCTCTTCACTGTTTCTTCCTACACTGACTCCCACTCACATTATTACATCATGAAATGTACTTCTAGCTGAATGTTATCCTTCTGCAAACTGCTTCTACCTACTCTACATGTAATGTTTTATGAATACTTGCCTTATGTAGTGTTGCTTTGACTGCTTGTAACATTCTCTCATTGAACTGTTTGACCTGCCCTATATGTAATTGTCCTGTACTCATGAAATGTTACCTGTCTGTACTTTTTGTTGTACTGTCCCAGGTCATGCCTGAAAATAGTAAATTTCTGGCTAGTGCGCTTACCTAGTTAACAAAAAGTAAATAAATAATTAAATAAGAATTGTCCCTATGGAATATTTTTTTAGGATGTGGGGGACGGTGACTTCCATAATGTAGTTTAGTGTTTCCGTCCTTGTCTTTGCGAAACAAGTTAGTTTCTACGGTAGTGTTCTCTCTACAAATTGTGATATCTGAAAAAATCCACACTTTGTCAGCTGTAATTATCTGTAAATTTCAGATTCTCATCACATGCATCGATGTATTTCAAAAACCTGTTCAACTCCTCTTCAGACCCATCCCACAGCATGAGGACATCATCCACAAAGCGGATCCAAAGACTTACCTTATCATACTATTTGTTATTTGACTGGTTCCAAATATATTTGTCCTCCCAATCCTCAACATAAATTTTTGTTAGGGAAGGGGTGAAAGTCTTCCCCATCACCATTCCGTGTATCTGCTGGAAAAACTCTCTTCCAAACAAGAAGTAATTGGATGATAAAACCAAGTCTTCCAGTTTGATAACAAATTGAGTAGGAGGCATTGCTTCTACAGGACACTCTGCTAACTTAGTTGTAATAGCCTGTAAGCCGTCATTTTCTGGGATAGTATTATGTAAATTTTTGATTCTTAGATCACTAATACTGTATTCTCCCCAACTTAAATGTTTCTTTTAAAATGTTTAAAAATGCCCTTTTTGTCTGCTACATATTATTTAATTTGTTCAAAAGCAGGACACAGAAAGAAGTCCACAAACTCTGACATGGGTTCCATGATTGGACATATACTACTGATAATTGATCAGCCTGGGGGGGGTTCTGTTGTATGAATGTTTAGAAGTAAGTAGATAGTTGGTTTGGTGAGATGCTTAACTGTAACCATAGGCAAGATTATTGAGCACAGCCAAATGTCACCTCAAGTCAAATTTGTTCACCTGAGCAGTTAGTCATCATCAGCAACAGGTAGATGGGCAGAGAGACAAAAACATTTGGAAAGGTCTCTTAAAGTTCTTCATTATGCAGTAGTAATGCTTGAGATTGTGGCAAATCAAAACCTCTTGCATTTTCAAAGCTGATATATTAAGTTATTTCACCAGGGACAGCCTCCACAGACAAATCTGATGGGTACTCTTCAGCTAATTTGTGAGCTTCAAGATGTATTGCTCCATCAGTTAAGACAACGGAGTCCACTATGACTTTGAAGTAATCATATGCTTCTCCCTCTGTATAACTGCCTGGTTAGACCGCACCTAGAGTACTGCATGCAGTTTTGGTGCCCATACTTAATAAAGGACATTGCACTTCTGAAGAGGGTCCAGAGGAGGGTGACAAGGATGATACAGGGTCTGAGGGAAAGATCCTATGAGGAGAGACTTGAGGAGATTAACTTGTACTCCCTGGAGGAGAGGAAGGACAGAGGGGACATGATCAAGGTCTTTAAATATTTAAAGGGAGTAAATAGGATCAGCCTAAACATGGGGTTCCAGCTGAGGGAAGAGGGTGCAACCAGGGGGCACTCCATGAGTCTGGTTGGTGAGAGACTAAGGGGGAGACCAGGAGGCACTACTTCACTGACAGGGTGGTGGACTCTTGAAATGTGTGACACTCTGCCCATCTACTTGTCATTATATTGTATTATATTTGTGAAATAAATATGTGTTTATGTGAATGTCTGCTTAAGGAACTGGCAGCCATCAGTTTTTGAAAGGGCCTGCTCTTTTGACCCCTAAGATAGTAACTGTAGAAGCAAACTGCTAGGTTCCTTAACTGTTTAACACATAGTGCTTCCTTCCAAAGACCAGTTTATAACACATTGTAAAATATTCCTACTTTGATCTGTTGGGACCAAGTATACATTTTACAACCTCTGAGAAAAAAAGCCATTTTAACAGGTTCCTGTTAACCTGTAAAACTGAAATTACTTGGAGGGCCAGGAAGCTGGTAGAGAGATCAAAGGAATAATTCTTCTGTCATAAAGCCTCACTAATTTAGAAGAAATATTTTTTTTTTGTGGAATGTGTTTAGTAGTGGGCTGAGACATGTGACTGATCAAATTAATTCAAGTTCTCAGGTTTGAGTGACCTCACAGCCAGCATCTGTGTTATCAGGGAGGAGGAGTTGAGAAAAAGATATTACCAGTCAGCTGGGAGAAAGGATTTTTTTTTTGCATTTGACTTTTGACTTGTGTGCATTTTTTTGCCCCTGTTTTCAGGTGGGATTCTGGATAATCTCTCACAGTACTTTAAGGTAAAATTCCACCACCTATGTATTTATTTGAAAACCTAGGGTAGCAGAAATTCAGTAATAAGGTGTAGTTTTTGTATAATTATCCATTTATTTTAAAAGACTGTAACCCAATTGTATACATTCTGTGTTTTGTATTTTATTTATTTTTAATTTTTAGTAAACTTTATTTTTCTTGAAATTCTGCCTGTGCCTTTTTCAGTTTATTTTGCATGTGAATGCTGGAACAGTGTTAATAATTCTGATAACTGTTAAGGGCTTAAAAGTGTGTTACTATTTTACTAAAGTAAGAATATACCTAGATCTCAAACTGAGCCATAAGGGTAGACTTCTGAACCAGACTGGTGCACACTGGGTGAAGTATTGTACTGCATCCCCTGAAGACAGTACATATATGAGCCTGGTAAATGAGTGTGCTAGAGGAAAAAGGTTCAATTTTGACCCTAGGATTCAAAGCTAGTAGGTGATTCAGACCCAAAACAGACAGGAGGGTTACCCTGTTTGTCTCCTGTTCACATATTGCACTTAGAGGTTTGGCACTGTGTGAGCAGAGGGCCTGATATGTGGGGTGCTTTTGTAACAGATCTGGTAGCAGTGATGGGATTTAAAAGGATTTGGTAACATGAGCATTAACAGTCCAGTGTGTCAGATTAATAACTGTAACACCTCACACGCAAAAAAGGCAGTGATTTAAAAATGTAAAGAACTATATCATTGTACTTACAGTCTAAGTTCCTTACCTGTTTTATTTTTTAGGGGGTGTAAGCCACTGTAGCCATAGCTTAGGGAAGAAAATGGCTTCCAACTACAGCGAGTACACTGCTGACTACCTGAGGCAGTTGTGACAAGAGACAGGAGTCCAGCACAAGGGGCAAGTCAAAAAGCAGAACCTCATGGAGGCTTTTGTGGCAGTCAATACCCCAGACCTTGAGTCACAGTCAGTGACTGGAAAGGACCAAACCTTGGGTGTGGAGGGTCCAGCACATTGTCCAGACCCAGGGAGGAGGACAGCAGGACCTGTGCTAGTCAAAAGCCACAGCAGCAGGGGAAGGTCACCACCATTCTGGAGTTAGAAGGGATCAAGCTGCAGATGGAGTTGTGGAGGATGGCACTGGAGTTTGAACAGAAAAGGTTTGAAGCCCAGCAGCAAAGGGAACTTGAACAGAGGAAGCTGGAGATGGAGATAGAGGAGAAGCAAGTGCAGTGAGAGGCCGAGGAAAAAGAAAACCAGTGTTGGAGAGAGAGTCTGCGTGAGAGCAGCAAAAGGCTGAATGAGAGCAGCGAGAGGCCGAGCGAGAGGAGAAAGAGTGCCAAAGGAAATTTGAACTGGAGAAGCTACAACTCTCAAGACCAGCGCCAGAGCAGGTAAGCGGCCTGGATGAAAATGGAACTCCAGAACTGGGTTACAAATTACATTCTAAATTATAGCTGAATTTAAAGAGGGAGAAGATATGGATGCATTTTTAAATTCCTTTGAAAAAGTATGTATTCAGGCAAAAATTCCCAGATAGTCCTGAGCTTTCAGCTATCCCTGCTACTTACTGGGAAAGCCCGGGATGCATTGGGTCAAATGGACAATCAGGACAGCAATGATTATAGCAAACTTAAAGCTGCACTGTTAAAGAAATATGATTTAACAGCAGAGGCATACAGAGTTAAATTCCATAAGCTCAGGAGAAGCCCTGACATGAGCTATGAGTAGCTAGCCACTAAACAACATCTGTTTTTAAAATGTTGGTGGGAAGGAATTGAAGGAGACTCTATAGAGAAAACTGAAAATGTTGTACTGTTAGAGCAGTTTTTTTGGGCATGCCTAGTAGAGCTGAAAACTTGGCTAGAGGATCGAGATCCAAAAACAGTGCAGGAGGCAGCCAAACTCTCGGACCGCTATGCGAGGAGCAGACCTGCTCTGAGATGGAATGGGGCAGTCGTGGCAGCACAGAAGGGAAAAGTGCACCTTCAGGGCAGCTAAAACCCTCCCAAAACCAGGCAGCCCCAGGTTACAAAGAAAAGATTTGCCTGATAAAAGAAATGAATGTTGAGTTTGCAGACATCTTGGTCATCTTGCCAGGCAGTGTCCAAAAAGGGAAACATGGAGACATTGAATTTGACAGCAGATAAGGACTGCATGGCCCACCTAGTCTGCCCATTTCCCTACCTAACTGATAAGTTGCAGATCCTCGTTAACCAACAGCCTACTTCCTCCTACCCCACCACTAGAACTGCCTTATGTCTGTCCCATGCATTCTTGAATTCCCCCACTTATTTTGACTCTATGACTCTGAGACAGTGCACAAAGTGATGCTAGGAAAGAAGTGGGTTGTTTGTGTGTCCCTGAAAGTATGCCAGTAAACATGAGGGAACACATACACCCGGTCACAGTGAATGGGGTATAGACCCATGGATTAAGGGACATGGGGGCATCCCTGACTTTGATAAAAGGGGATTTGGTAGAGCCTGAACAGCTTATACCCAATCAATTTATGACTGTATGGGGATTCACTGGGGAAGAGAAACTATTGCCACTTGCTAGTGTTCTCCTAGACTGGGGTGAGACTCGGGGAAATCATGTCAGACAAACCTTGTGGAGTTCTATGACTGGGTGATGAGTGCCTTGGACCTTGGTAGACCAGTGGACGTCCTCTTTCTAGACTTCAGCAAGGCATTTGACTCTGTTCCTCACATGGGCCTGTTGGATAAGCTGGGAGAAATGGGGGTGGGGAACCAGATGATCAGATGGATAGGCAATTGGCTCCAGGACCGGACCCAGAGGGTCATAGTTGGCGGGATAGTCATTAGTGGGGTCCAACAGGGATCAGTCCTTGGGTCCCTCCTGTTTAACGCCTACGTCTCTGACATAAGGACAGGAATCAGGAGTGAGATGAGTCTCTTTGCGGATGACTCAAAACTGGGGGCAGTGGTGGATGGGAAGGAGGGGAGGGTGACCCTACAGGGGGACCTGGAGGCTCTGGAAAGATGGTCTAGAAAGTGGAAGCTGAGGTTCAATGCAGGGAAATGCAAGGTACTCCACCTGGGGGCCAGAAACCCGGGCCAAGTGTACACCCTGGGGGGGAAATGCTACAAGTCGCGATGGCTGAGAAGGACCTGGGGGTTGTGGTGGATGTCAAAATGAACAACTCAAAGACTTGTAGGAGGGCAGCAGCCAAGGCCAACAGGATGCTGGGATGCATTGGTAGGGGATCACCTCAGAAGGAGAGTGATGCTCCCTCTGTATAACTTGCTTGGTGAGGCCACACCTTGAGTACTCGTGCAGTTTTGGAGGCCACACTTAAAGAGGACATTAAACTCCTGGAGAGGGTCCAGAGGAGTGCAACCAAAATGATTTGGGGCTGGGTACAGGACCTATGAGGAGAGGCTCAAAGAGCTAAATATGTACATTGGAAGAGAGAAGGGACCGGGGACATGATAGAGGTTCCAACATGAAGAGGGTAAATAGGGAAGAACAGTCAGGGTGCTTCGAAGGAAGGAGGAGGGGGCCACTAGAGGGCATGGGTGGAAGCTGGAGGGGGGAAGATTCAGGGGAGAAAGGAGGAGGTGCTACTTCACTGAAAGGGTGGTGGAGCCATGGAATGCACTGCCTAGGGGGCTGGTGGAGGCAGAGTTGGTGGAGGGGTTCAAGAGGGGCTGGGACAGGTACAGGGGAAGGGTTCTGGAAGCAAAATCCAATGCAGCAAGAATATCCAGAACTGGGAAGGGAGAAGCCAGAGAAGGTGAGGGGGGCAGCAAGGTCAGCACCCAGGGTGGGGGCTGACCAATCGAGCAGACTCGAAAGGCCATTAGGCCTATTCTGCTGGCATTTTAGTATGTTAGTATGAGAGAGGGGAGACTGTGCAAAAGATTGCTGTAGCAGAGAACCTTGCTTTAGATGTAATTATCGGGAACAATCTCCAACAGGGGATGGTGTGTGCAGTTACCAGCAGTCAAGCAGCAAAGGTGAATTGTAGTTCCATGGACCCCATAGACGCCCCTGTGGAAAACACTGGGATGCTGGTGCCCCAGCCTATGTCTCCTGATATGGTGAATAATGAAAGGTGGGTATAAATTCCCCAGGTAGCAGTTAACAGAACTGCTACAGAAGGTTACCCTGAGGATGGAGGTGTAGCTAGTAGTCAGAGGGTTAGGGATGGCAGTGACACTGAATGCCCTGACACTAGAACTTGGGACCCTAGTTTAGAAACTGAAAGGGACCTGTCCCATGCCTTGGGAATGTTTAAGGATTTTGCTGCTGCTCAGAAAAGTGATCCTAGTTTAGAGAAGCTGAGGGCTTGGGCAGACTCTGACAGAGCACAGGGAGGTGATGGGAAACACAGACTTTATTGGGACAATGGAATGCTGTATACACAGTATGTAAGGACAGAGGGAGGGGTGATGGGCAGGAAGCTTGTCATTCCCCAAGGGTACCGTGAGTGGTAGATCAAGACTGCTCACGATATTCCCATGTCTGGAACTCTAGGAATCAGGTGCACTACACAGCGATTGGCCCAGAATTTCTATTGGCCCAACTTCACTCAGCAGGTGAAGGAGTGTTGCCGGTCTTGTCACCGTTGGCAAGAAATAAGGAAGGTGGGTAAGAAAACCCATGCCACCCTAATTCCCTTGCCCATAGTGGAGGAGCCATTCCAGAGGGTAGGAATGGATATTGTGGTGCCCTTGAATACCCCCAGCACCTCTGGGAAGAGGTTTATCCTAACCATGGTGGATTATGCCACCCAGTACCAAGAGGCAGTCACCCTTTCATAACTGAGGACAGACAAAGTTGCAGATGCCTTGATAGGGATTTTCTCCCATGTTGGGTTTCTGCAGGAGGTTATCACCAATCAAGGGGTTCCTTCATATCGGAACTGATGAAATGTTTGTGGGAGAAGTGTAGGGTGGTGCAGAGATGCATGTCACCTTATCACCCTCAAGCCAATGGGCTTGTGGAACGGTTCAATGGTACACTTAAAATTATGCTCCAAGCATTTGCTGAACAGCATTTGAGGGACTGGGAGAAATACCTTCCCCACCTGTTATTCGCATACAGGAAGGTGCTCCAAGAGTCAACAGGGTTCTCCCCCTTTGAGTTCTTATGTGGGCCCCAAACTTGATCTGGGAGGGCTGGGAAGGCAAGCATTCCACCCAGGGAATTCTCATAGTGGATTTTGTCCTTAAGTTTAGGAAAAGCTGAAGGAGCTTATGGCAACAGTCCAGAGCAACCTGGCAGCTGACCAACAAAAACAAAAGGTGTGGTATGACTGCAAAGCCAGAGCTCACTTGTACACTGTGGGTCAGGAGGCAATGGTCCTAACCCCAGTCCAGAAAGATAAGCTGCAGGCCGAGTGGGCAGGACCATTAAAAGACATCAGACAGGTGAATGACATTAGCTACATTATAGAACTGCCTGACAGGAAACATACCCAAAGAATGTACCATGTCAATGTGATGAAGCCGTATGCTAATAGGGCTGACATGGTCTTTGCAGTGTGTAGTCCTGGGGAGGGGATGGACAAAGGAGACCCCCCATCTGGACTTGCTGGAAGAAAGCAAGCAGGAGTCCTCTGTGGAGGCAATTAAAATGTCACCCTAGTTGACCCTGGACCAGATCCAGGAAGTAAGGGAGGTTTTAGCAGACTTTGCCCCATTGTTTAGCATCAAGCCTGGACTAACCCCCTTAGTGACACATGATGTGGAGACAGGGACACAAGTGCCCATACGGTGGATGGCATTTTGGGTGTCAGAGGATATCCAAAAGGACATTAGGAGGGAGGTGGAGGAAATACTGAATTTAAGGGTAATCCAGAAATCCCACAGCCCCTGGGCCTCACCCATAGTCCTTGTTCCCAAGCCAGATGGCTCTACTCATTTTTTTGTGGACTCTCGTGGACTCAATGCAATCACAAAGTCAGATGGCCACCCAATGCCATGGATGGATGAACTCCTGGACAAGTTGGGAGGGACGACATACCGTGCCACTATTGAACTGCCAAAAGATCATTGGCAGGTAGAGTTAACTGCCAGAGCTAGAAAGAGGTCAGCCTTCATCACTCCAATGGGGTTATTTGAGTTTAAGGTAATACCTTTTGGAATGAAGAATGCCCCTGCCCCTGCCACCTTCCAAAGGTTGGTGAACCAGGTGTTAAATGGTGCTGAGGAGTATGCTGTGGCATACCTGGATGACATTGCCATCTTTAGTGCCAGCCTGGAGGAACTCCTCTCCCACTGCAGGAAGTGCTGGGCAGGATACAGAGGGATGGGCTCACTGTAAAATCTGATAAGTGTCAAGTGACCATGGCATACCTCGGGCAGGTAGTAGGCTGGGGACAGCTCCGTCCTAACCAAGCAAAAATTGAAGCAAGAAAGGCATGGCCCAGACCTGAAACACAGAAGCAGGTTCAGAGTTTTCTTGGGACCACAGGGTACTATAAAACATTTGTACAAAACTGCAGGGCCCTGGCCATTCCCCTAGCTGGCCTGTTAAAGAAAAGGATGCCAGAAAGGATTAACTGGGAACCAGCCTGTGAACAAGCCTTTACACAACTAAAGGAGGCACTGTGCAGTGCTCCTGTATTAGCCAGTACAGACTATACTAAACCCTTTGTAGTCCAGACTGATGCCTCAGATGTGGATATTGGGGCAGTGCTTAGTCAAATGTCTAACCAAGGGAAAGATCACCCAATAGCATACATCAGTAAGAAGTTATTTCCCATGGAGAAGGCTTACTCTACAGTGGAAAAAGAGTGTCTTGCCATGGTGTGGGCACTAAAGAAGTTAGAGCCATACCTATACAGGAAGCATTTTGAGGTACAAACCTATCACAACAAAATGGTTTGGCTGGCACAAATGGGTAAAACAAATGGTAGGCTGTTAAGATGGAGCCTTGCTTTGCAAGGTTATGACATGACTGTCTCACACAGGGCAGAGGCACCAAATGAAAATGCAGATGGGCTATCATGTCAGTTTGAGCAATGAACTGACTTGGGGGAACTCGACACACTGCCTGTGGAACTGGTGGTGGTTAATACAGTGGAGGGATTCAAGAGGGGCTGGGACAGGTATAAGGGGAAGGTAAAACACAGCAATACCATATCTGGGGGTATAACTTCGATGGGGATGTGATCAGGGGGATTTACGGAGGGAGGTGGGAGGGCTGCAATGGTGTCCCGAACAAGTGCTGATTTTTGAGCAGACTCAATAGACCATTAGGCCTACTCTGCTGGCATCTTAGTATGTTAGTATAGACTGCTTGGTAAGCTGAAATCCTCTTGTTCAAGGCCATGATAATGCGAACAATTACAACCAAGTAAGTCTCAGTCTGGAATTTCTATCTGCCAGTGAAAACAACTCTTTTTTTTTTAACCAGAAGTGGCACACTGAGCTGAGAGCTTGTTTACAGGTGCGACCTGGGAGCACAGTTAAGTTAAGTGACTTGCTCAGGGTCACAAAATATGCAAGTGGGGGCTGTGGGATTCAAACCCAGGTTTCCAGATTTGTAGCGCAGAGCCTTAAACCGCTGCACTATACTGCCTCCCAACAACTAAAAGAACAACTCTCTTAGATTGCACGTCATCACAGAGTGTGTTTCTTTTCCTCTTCCTTGAGTGGTCAGTTTTGTAGTTAAAAGGCGCCGGATAACTCTTTCACTTGGATTTCTTATTTATCTAAACAATCATACAATGCATTGACAACATTTCCAAGTGAAGTCAGTAGTTCAACAGCTAATTTAAGATCAATTTTGTCATGCTGCAAAGATTTGCCCGTTGCATTGAATCTGATGAGAATGGTATTCCACAGGTCACAAAGAAATACTCTTTCTAGCAATGCCATAGTTTGGGACAGGAAGTCTGCAGTCATCAACAATTTTCTCCAGAGTGGCTTTGATGTCAATGTAGCTGTCAAAGATTGCCTTGGTTGCATCAGCACCTGCAGACTACCACAAGTCAGAGAGCGACTTCACTGTCAGACCTCCACCTTTCTCCTTCAAGTGTTTCATGAACATTGACCAACTGTGACTAGACATAGAGAAGGATGTGTAAAGCTTCTGGAGAAAGCTGAAGAAGCTGACTGCTCTGATGCAGCAATCAATGACATTGGAACCAACTAGCTTCAGAGAATGTACAGCCCAAGGCATCAATATGTCAAGAGTTCACTTTTTTGAGTTGCACTTGCATGCCAGAGTAACATCCAGCCATGTTGTTGGCATTGTTGTAAGATTAGCCACAGCAATCCATAATGTCAGTTGATTCACCTTTCAAGTACTCTAGTAGAGTATTTACAAGTTATTCGGCCATATGACTGCTGATTTAAAGGAAAGTCAAGAACCCTTCAATTGGCGTGCTGTTTAACACATACTAGGAAAGGAAACAGCTCCTGGTGGGGGACTTAGTCATTGGGGGGGGAGGAAGGGGAGAGGGAGGTAAGGTGCCTTCCTGGTGCCATGACTTGGAGAGACAGTAAGTGAATCCTCAGGATCATGGGAGGAGCTGCATGAGGGAGGAAGCTGGATGTCATTGTCCACCTAGGGACAAATGATCTGGCTAGGAATGGGATCAGAGCAGTGCAAGAGGAGTTTGTAGAGTTGTGGAGGGGCCTTAGACAAGTAGCGCATATGGTAACCTTCTCAGAGGTGCTGCCTGTCTATGGCAAGGGTGATGCTAGGGCACTCCTCACCAGGGAATTCAATGAGTGGTTGAAAAACTGGTGTGGAGCTCAGGGTTTTGGCTTCACTGGGGACTGGGGAGCCACCTGAAGGGGTGCAGACCTATACTGGTGCGATGGTCTGCATCTGTCCGGGGGGGGGAAACCAGGATCCTAGGTGAGAGGATTAAATGCTTCATTGGCAAGCATTTAAACTAGCCAAGGGGGGAGGCACTGAAAAGGAGCAAGGAAATCCCAGCCTCCCCCCACAAAACATGGTAATTAGTGAGGTATACGCCAAAGTAGAGAAGTTATTAGGGAGCAGGACAGAGGTAAATGTAAAAAAAGGCAAAGACAGTAAGGACAGGAATGGGGCTAAAAGGGGTAAGGCTATCAAAAAGTGGAGAGTGATGAGTACCAACGCCCATAGTCTGTGTAACAAGCTCCCTGAACTAGTGGCCTTGATGGAAGAGGGTTGCCTGGATATTGTGGCAGTCTCAGAAACATGGTACACAGAGTGCCATGACTGGGATGTCAACATACCAGGATACACAATCTACAGGAGGGACAGGGAGGGTAAAAGAGGAGGAGGAGGAGTAGCTCTCTATGTAAAGGAAGGGATCAAAGCAACAGAACTAAAGAGTAAACAGGGAGCAGATGAGGCACTCTGGGTCACCCTAGAGACAGGAAATGGCACCACAATCCACACGGGGGTTGTACACAGACCCCCATCTCAGAGGGAGGGAATGGACAAGGAAATGATAGAAGGCTTCCTTAGAATGGCAGAAAAAGGGGAGATATTGTTGATGGGGGACCTGAATATGCCAGATGTTAACTGGAGCACCTTTGCTGCAGGCACATCCAAGAGCAGGGTCATTACTGATGCCCTACAGTGGGCATGCCTCAGACAGCTAGTATTGGAACCTACTCAGGAGGGAGCAATCTTAGACCTGGTACTTTCAAATGGGGACGGAGAAAGAATCTCAGATTTAGAGGTGGGTAGCCATCTGGGAACAAGTGACCACCAAACCGTGTGGTTCACAACAAACACAGCCATACAATCAAGCCATACAAAAACAAGAGTATTGGACTTTAGGAGAGCTGACTTTGGGAAAATGAGAGAGTGCCTTAGAAAAGCACTAGCAAACAGGCAAGAAGGAGGGGTGGAGGAACAATGGGGAGTAATCAAAAGAGCCATCACAGAGGCAACAAGCCTTTGTGTAAAGAAAATCAATAAAACACAACGAAGGAAAAAACCGCTATGGTTCTCAAAAGAGGTGGCAGGGAAGGTTAAGGAGAAAAGGATAGCATTCAGGAAATATAAGGAAACACAGAAGGAGGAGGACAGAGAACGTTATCAGTTAAAGCAGAAAGAGGCTGGGAAGGCAGTCAGAATAGCAAAGGCCCAAACTGAGGAAAGGATAGCCAATTCTGTTAAGAAGGGGGATAAGACCTTTTATAGGTACATTAGGGAGCCAAGAAAGACCAAAGGAGGGATACTGAAGCTTAATAAAGGGGAGGGGAGGGAACATGGGTAGAGGGAGACAGTGAAAAAGCAGGAATACTGAACGAAAATTTCTGCTCAGTATTCACAAAGGAAGAGGAGGGGGAGGTACCTAAACCAAACAAGAGAAACACTCTGGAGATGGGGTTGATACCAGTCCATTTACAGAAGAAAGGGTTCTGAAAGAACTAATAAAATTGAAGGTGGACAAAGCAATGGGGCCTGATGGGATTCACCCAAGAATTCTACAAGAACTAAGGGTAGAACTAGTGACATCGCTGACTACTCTCTTTAACAAATCATGGGAGGATGGGGTGGAACCTGAGGACTGGAGGAGGGCAGATGTGATTCCTCTTCACAAAAGTGGGAGTAGGACAGAGGCAGGAAACTACAGACCCGTTAGTTTGACCTCAGTGGTAGGGAAAATGATGGAATCACTTCTGAAGGAAAGAATTGTTGAGTACCTAGAGGCCAGTGGGGCACAGGACCCAAGGCAGCATGGATTTACGATGGGAAGGTTGTGTCAGATGAATCTAATAGATTTCTTTGACTGGGTGACCAAAGTAGTAGACCAGGGAGGGGCTGTGGACATGGCCTACCTAGATTTTAGCAAGGCATTTGATACAGTCCCACACAAAAGATTAATACACAAGTTAGCCAGCCTTGGAGTGGGCCCCAAGGTGGTAGCCTGGATAAAAAATTGGCTAGACAACAGGACGCAAAGAGTAGTAGTAAATGGAGTACACAGTGAAGAAAGGAGGGTTACTAGCAGGGTACCGCAGGGTTTAGTACTGGGACCGGTCCTTTTTAGTGTCTTTATAAGTGACATTGCAGAGGAACTGGAAGGAAAAGTATGTCTCTTTGCAGATGACACAAAGATCTGCAACAGTGTTGATACACAAGATGGAGTGGAAAGGATGAGAAGGGACTTGGCAAGGTTGGAGGAATGGTCAAATGCATGGCAGGTCAGATTCAATGCAAAGAAGTACAAGGTAATGAACATGGGAAACAAAAACCCAGGGGAAGAGTACACAATGGGGGGTGAGATACAAAAAACAGTAAAAATGGAAAGGGACCTGGGGGTAATTATACCAGATGACCTAAAGGTGGGCAAGCAATGTGAGAAGGCAGTAAGGAAGGCTGGGGGGATACTGGGATGCATAGGAAGAGGCATCAATAGTAGAAAACAGGAAGTTGTTATCCCTCTGTACAGACAGTTGGTGAGACCCCATCTGGAGTACTGTGTGCAGTTCTGGAGACCCCATCTCCCCAAAGACATAGACAGAGTGGAGGCTGTCAGAGGAGGCAGCAAAATGGTGCAGGGTCTGCACCAGAAGACATACGAAGAAAGACTAAAGGAGCTTAATATGTGTACCCTTGAGGAAAGAAGGGAGAGAGGGGACAAGATAGAAACTTTCAAGTTCCTCAAGGGAATCAACAAAGTTAAAGAGGGTAGCATCTTTCAGAAAAAGAGATGTGCAAGAACAAGGGGGAACAATTTGAAGATAGAGGGTATACAGCTCAGAGGTAATGTGAGGAAGTATTTTTTCACAGAGAGGGTTTTGGATGCATGGAACAGCCTCCCTGAGGAGGTCATGAAGTCATGAACAGTGGGGGAATTCAAGAATGCATGGGACAGACATAAGGCAGTCCTATGTGGGGGGTAGGAGGAAGTAAGCTGTTGGTTAACTAGGATCTGCAGCTTATCCATTAGGTAGGAAAATGGGCAGACTAGGTGGGCCAAGTGGTCCTTATCTGCTGTCAAATTCTATGTTTCTACAGAGCAATCACAGTCAGCTGATCAACATGAGTTAAATCTGGTGTCGAATTGACAGATACAAAAAATCCTTGGCATTGCGATTTCTTTCAAAACTGCCTTGAACATGCTTCACCATGATTGAATGAATTCTTCAAAAATAGTTAAGGACAAGTAAGCTGGCTTTCCCTGACCAGAATTACCAAACTTTTCTATATCTCATCCAGAAAGGGATTGAACTGTGCTATCAATTCCATGCAGCCAAGGAAATTTATTTTTATTGATTTATTCAAGTCTTTGGTAACTGGGTAAGTGCACTGATCCAGGGGACCATTTTCAGGCATGGTCCAGGCCACACAGGCGGTAGTTACAGAGGTAGTGACAAGTAATACAATAAGTACAAGCCATGTGGATAGACAGACATCATTGGTGAACAAATTGGAACACAGACATCATTGGTGAACAAAGAAAGTAACATAGGAAAGAAAATTAATGAGAGCCTGAAAATAAACTATCAGTACATCATGATAAGCAACAATTATTATACAATTGTTTACAAAACATAAGTGCAAATTAAGACATGATGTAAAAAAGGAAAAAAAATACAAGAGAATAGCCAAGTGGGAGAACCTGAGAAGCAGGTAGTGAGGGATGTAAGAAAGGAGTCCAGAAAAATGAGAGAGGGCAGGGTAGACCAAGCAGCCCAAGAGGAAAAAGTCAGACAGGTGGGGGTGGGGTTATCCTAGCTAGCAACGGCATGTCACCTTATCAAACACCCAGGATTTGAGATGTGTCTTGATAGTGGCATGGGAGTCCAGAAAGTGGGTGGGTATGGGGATTCTGTTCCATGGAGTGGGAGTGGCTACGGATAACACTCTGCTACCCATAGCCGAGGAGACTTCCGGGATATTCAGGAAGGGGACTGAGGATGCACGCAGACACCTCGAGGGAGTTCTGGTCTTGAGGAGAGATGTATAAGGGGACTTATAAGTTGCTGTTACGTTTTGATCCAATTACCTTATCATCTTCTCAGAAGGCCAGTTCTCTATCAGCCAAGAGAGTCACAACAGCCACTACATGACGTAATACCTCATGCCAGTATTGCTTCCTCTCCTGACACTGCTTCTCCAAATTGTAATTGATGTGGCAGTATTCTTTGCATTGGCTGCAGACATTGACAATGCAATCTCTCTGCACTTCACTTTCTTCATGACTGAGGATTCCCTTGTCTACTTTTTTCCAGTCACTAAAACCCTTGACTTGCAAAAACTAGTCCTTCTGACTCATCATAAGCGTGCAGAAGAAACAGTAGACAGACCCTTTTGAAGGACTATTTGGCATCCACTTCCACAAATGCATCTCACCATTTGGCCATTGGGCATAGAACAAGTGATTTTTCAGGAAACAGAAATGCCCCTTTGGTTGGTGGAAATGCATCTTTGGTTGGCTCTGTGTAGAGTTGTAGTAACGCTTTGACTTCACGTAGTTGTAAGAGTCACTCTTATTCTGGTAAGTGTTTGGTCCTTTCTCAACTCAGAAGCCCATAGTAGCGGAATCTACTGGGAATCACTCCACAGGATCTGTTGACTAACATTCATCACTTCTTGAGCAGGTTGAATTGCTGGTAGGCTCCTGAGACAAAGACATGGCATTATCAGTTTCATTTGTGGAAGCAGCAGTTGAAGCACAGTGGTCAACCATAGTATTGTGTTTAATATTTTCAAAATCAGATTCAATGTTAGGTCACATATATGATGCTTCAGAGTTGCAAGCATTCACACTTGTCGAGACAGAACTAGTTAAGGTGACATCACATGATGCAGAAGAGTTAATCTCAAAAAATGGCTGTCAAGGAGTCTTTCTTTCCCAGAACAGCATTCAGCTTTTCTTGCTTCTCCTTTCCAATGTGATGTTTCTGACCACCTGATAATAAAACCATTTGTGGTATCTTCCTGAATGTTACACACACTTTTTGCATCTCAGACCTGGGGGAAAAAATATTAGATTGAGTTTTATGACCAGCACGAGGCATTACTCTGTGTTCACGTCTGTTCCCCACTCCATAATGCATGTAGAGGGCAGAGTCCTGGCAATCAGGTATACATGACCAGTGACTGGAATGCCCTTTATTGTTTGATTTCATGCTTCCTCCCTACTTTGTATTTTTACTGTAATATTGCTTAAGTCTGTTAGGTCCTAGTCAGCTCGCCCTGCTCCTAAACTGTGTTGTACCATATTAGGTATATTAACTGCTTTGGTGTTTTAGCTAGCCCATTTTCTACTTAATGTCTTTTGCCTAAATATCTCAGTATTTGTAGATGCTACTTTACATTTCTAGTCAGATAGGTGTGCAAGGTAAATTGTACTGACTGCCTAGCTAAACGTCCATCCTGATAGTGTACTGATTGCCTAGCTAAAAGTCCATCCTGTTAGTGCTGTTCACTGCCTTCTTTTCTCTTTAAGTGCCTGCTCTGAGCTTATCTAAGCACCCTCCCCCAAAATCCCCCATCACATTCTTAAACTGAATCTTTCTGCTTGCAAACAATTTTCTGTCCTTGGCCCCTCTCCCCCATCTGTCACTCCCACCATTTATCACCCCTTTCTCTTCTCCACAGACTACGTCCCTCTGTCTCTCTGCTCTGTATACCCCCCCCCACCCATTGCTTTGTCCTCAGCTTAAGTTAATTCCCTTTCTCCCTTTTCTCTCTCTTTCATAGAAGCCATAGCAGGCACTATTTAAAAAGTGGATCAAGCCTCCTCGGAGTGCAGGTCTTCTCAGGCCACCAAACCCCTTCTCAGATCCCAACCTCTGGAAACAATGTAAGCCACAGCGCTTCTCCACGGAACTCTGGTCTACCCCGGAGTATGGCTGCTGTCCCCATTGGCCAGTGCTCTGAGAACTTGGCAATCCCATTGGACAGTCAAGGCACTGGCTTCCCATGATTGGCTGCAGTGGGAATCTCAGCCTCTCCAGCAAGCTCAGTACTGTGTGGCAATCTTTTTTTCTTAAATTGAACCATGCAGCTTTTTGCTGCTTCCTCCCTACCTTGTAGTTTGACCCTCCCATGCACCCAGATCCCGGCCTCTATTAAATGCAGATAAACCACACCCCTGCTCTCCTCCCTCTTCCTCTGATTGGCCCTTTTTGGTTCAGCACTCTGGCCTGCTGAAGTGATTTACCAGGTCCTCTCCCATGGCCCTTTGTGAAGTACCTCTCACTCCTAAACATACTAAACCTCTTGTTCCTCAATTCACTCTCTCATCCCACCCCCAAGCCTCACACTGCTTCCTGGTTTCCTACCAGGTCCACATAGCTCCTTGCACACTATACCTCATAAAAGTGATTTGTTTACTTGCAGTATGTCAAATGCTGGCGCCTACAGAGTCAAGGTCATCAGATAATAATATAAACTGCCCCTTAAAAATAAAATGAATTATCTCACCCCACCAACAATGCCCCAAATCCATCTCTACCTTTGTGCAAAGCACTCACTACATTATAACACCCTTCCTTACATTATGGATGGAAATGGGGTGGACCATGCATCCCCTCCCTCCACCAATCACAGATATCTTATTTACCAGTTCCAGTGTCAAATATCAAACATCCATAAGACACTCTCAGGCACTGAGACTAGAGAACCTAAAGAGACAGGCAATTCATCTGGCCTGGCTGTTTTGCTTCTCTCCGGAAACATCCACCCAAACCTTGGCCCAATGGCAAATACAGTAGCAAAACCAAATGTGCCAGCTGAACCTGGCAAGTGCTGTGGACTAACCCTAGCCTCAATCAATATTTGCTGTTTCTTAGCAAAATTTGATACCATACAAGTTTGGGCTACCCAGCACCAGTCGGATATCATATCGGTAGTTGAAACTTGGCTTAATCCCCAGATTGCTGATGCAGCCGTCCAGCTCCCAGGATACACCTCATTTAGACTGGACAGAATAGGAAAGTGTGGTGGTGGGTGTGTCCTCTGCCTAAAAGAACACTTACAGGCACAAATATTACCTCCCATTGTCACCAACTGTAGAACTCAATTCCTAGTGATAGAAGTATGACTGGGTATAAATGGCAAAACAATAATGGTCACCTCAGTATATATCCCCCACAAGAAACAAACCAGCGGTTTCAAAATTATCCAGGACTACCTTGCTGAACACCTCCAGAACTCTGAACTAATAACAGTGGAGGACTTTAATATTAACTGGACATCCCCAGATGCTGCCTCTTATAAAGATGCACTCCTAGCCCTAAACCTGATACAAACTGCAAACTCCACTACTTACCCAAACTACTGCTCAGGCACAAGTTTCCTGACTGATTGGGTTATCACTAACTCACCAGAGAGGATAACCTGCACAGTTCTAGCGGATTCCCTCAGTGATCACTCCCCCATCCTTTTCCACTGGACTAATAAGTCCCTCAAAGTGCCAGCTAATACAGTCATCCACAGAGTCTTGAAAAAAGGAAAACTGGCTGCCTTGAAAGCTCACTTGGGCAGCCTAAATTGGAGCTTCCTGGACAATATGGATGATGTTGATGCTGCCCTGAATGGGTTCATTCTCCATTTCAGTGAGTTCTGTAATATCTACGCCCCCTTCACTAAGTGAAAAATATGGGACTCCTGAAACTCCTGGATCTCCCCAAAACTCCTAGCAATGATGAAACACCAGGATGACCTTTGGGCTAAAGCAAACTGTTCAGGTTCACCAACTGACACCCAAAACTACAGATCTGCTTGGAACAAGTGCACCTGGGTGATCAGGAAAGCTAAAAGCCTACATTTTGGAACGGAACTTGTTAACTCATGGGGAGACAGCCGTAGGTTCTGGGACAACATTAAAACTCTGTCAGGTAAACCTAATAATACTACTTCCATCATATTACATGTGGATGATACCCCCTCCCATGACCCCTTTATCATTGCCAATATGTTTAATTAGGCTTTCACTGACCTCAGCAGCATTCTATCCCTGACTTTCTCCTACCACTGTGCAACGACAATCTATCCGAGGAGCCTACATCCCCTACCAACTCCCCTCCACCTTTTTACCTAGAAATTATTACCCCTGCAAAAGCAAAAATATACCTCATAAAAGCTCTTGGTAAGCCTAGAGCCAGTAATGACACACTAGACCTCAGGCTCGTTAAGCTCACCCTTGATGTAATTCTTATTCCCCTTATCAAAATCCTAAATCTATCCCTCATCACAGATAAATTCCCAAGTATTTGGAAAGCCACTGTGGTCACACTTGTCCACAAAAATGGTGACAGGAGCCTCCACTCTAATTGCAGACCTATTTCTATACTTGCCCCCCTCTCAAAAGCATTTGAAGGCATAGTATCAGACCACCTGACAGGATATCTGAACAAATACCAACTACAATGTCACCAGCAACACAGATTTCCGAAGCAACACAGCACTACAACTGCCCTTGATGAATTCACTGGATACATTCACAGTGCTTTGGACCATGGGCTTTTGGTAAGGGCAACCTATGTTGATCTCACAAAGGCCTTCGACACCATTCACCACGATCTGCTCCTGATCCAGCTCTCCTGAACCGGTCTATCTACAGAATCGCTCACCTGCTTCAGAAGCTACCTTTCAGGGCTAGTACAAAGGGTTAAAATTCAATCTGTTCTCTCCCAAAGACAGCCCGATATCACAGGGGTGCCCCAGGAGTAAGTTCTTGGCCATCTTCTTTTCAGCTTGTTTCTTAACCAGCTCCACCAGGCCATAAATGACAATGTATTATTATATGTAGATGATGCTGTACTCTGCTCAAGCCACCATGACCCAACGGTGCTCGAGCATCTGATGCAATCAGATTTATCCACGGTGGAAAATGGTTCCTTAAATCCAAACTACTACTTAACTATAAGAAAACCAAAACCATGATGTTCGCCTCTGCTCATAACAAACCTAGGGCCTATAGGCTACAAATTTGCAACAATCACTGTTCCCCTCTCGATATGGTACAAAGCTTCAAATATCTCAAAGTAACATTAGACAGTACTCTCTCATACATCCGGCATAGTGACATGGTTGCCAACATGGCAAATGCTAACCTGAGTCTGCTTTACTGTAATAAACACTGCCTTACCAGCGAAGCACTAAAAATTGCCATCTCAAGCTCTGTGCTATCAATCATTGATTATGGCTTAGTGGTTTATGGTGTTGCAACACACATTGCTTTCCAATGTCTAAGGACCATGCTTAACAAAGCCTGTCATTTTAGTGTTGATGCTGACCACCTGACTCATACCTGTACTCTTATGAACAGTCTGGTTAGCTCCAGTTAGAGCGTAGACTTAAATACCAAGAGCCCGATTCTAGAAAGCATACGCTAATGTGCAATGCAGATGTGCCAATGGGAATGGCGCAAATCACAAATACATCCAGCAAATGCACCAAACGCAATTCTACATTGCGAGATGCACATTGACACAATGCAGTACGCCAATGGTGACTTACGCCGCTGTTGTGACAAACTCGCAAGTATGCCAATGCACAACTGAACATACGCCAAGAAAACAGAAGAGAAAAGCCAGGGTGGGATTCTAGAAGCAGCAGTGCCACAACTTACACCAAGACCAGCCGTCGTAACATAAACCAGGTGGCAACAGTTGTAACTTATACAGCATAGAAAGGAGCAGGGTCAGACAGGCTGGACACACAGCAGCACACCATGTGAGATAAGACAGAGAGTGTGCAAGGAAGGCAGGCACACAGGGGCAATGCGGCAGAGGGCACAAAGGGTGCACAGAGGCCACAGGCACAATGCTGGGATAATGGCGCCACCAGACACAACACCCCTGCCATGGCCACTGATACATGTAAACAGTGCAACCAAAACAGGGACACAGCACTGGGTGGCATAGACCTGTAGACATATGGTGGTGAGACATACCAACATCCATGCCAGTGGTGCCATCTGCAGGGAACAATGGTATCCTGAGGCAGAAGGGCACAGCACAGGCACCGTGCCACCACACAGCTTGGAGGTACAATGTGAGGTGGCATGGATGCCACAGCATGCATGGTGACCCACAGCACACAGGACACCATGCAGAAGTGGCCCGGGGACAGTGGCCTGGGCTGTGACCAGCACAAATGGCACACCAACCTGATGCACAGGGAGGGAACGCTGGAAACAGCAGGCACCACCACCAGTGTGCACCCCTGAGCATGGTGACAGAACACACACACACACACACACACACACACACACACACAGCATTGCACACCTGGAATAGACACAGAGACACAGTATATAAGGCAAAAGGTTTAATGTAAACAGTGGGTACAGGGATACAGGGTAACAATGGAAGGAGGATGGGGATGAAACACAGGCAACAGCAACATACAGAAACAAAACAGTAAACCCAAACAGCCACCCACAACAACCCCGAACACCAACCCGCACCCACAAACAACCCAACACAGGCCCAACAACCAAAACACAATCCCACCCACAAAAACAACAGGACTAAGCAGCCCCGCCCACCCGATGACAACCCACAACACCCATATGTACAGTCCCACCCACCAATACCGTCCATCCCTATATACAAGCCCACCCACACATACAGCCCCACCCACATCCAGCTGTAGTGGACCCATGGGACCTAGGTCCACCGTAGTTCAATGAGGAGGGCGCCCACTGACCCATGGAGGCACCCAATGTCCTGCAAAATGGCCGACACCAGTACCACAAGGTGCTCCAGTTCCAGGCCCCAACCCTGCACAGGATCAGCACCAGGTCCCTCAGCCGCAACAGGCAATGCCTCCCCCTGCTGCAACCCTGGCATGGCTGCCTCCTGCCATGGTCCAATGTTCCCTGCTAAAGGGCCAGCAATGCATGGTGCAGTGTCAGGCTGTGGGGCATCCTCACCTGCCCATGCTGCTACGTTCTCATCAGCGGGCCTGGAAGGTGGTGCAGCCATGGCCCCATCCCCGTCAGCTGCTACTGCACACTCTGTGGCTAGGCTGTGTGGATGTGGCTCTTCCGGCCCATGTTGCCCACCATCAATGGGGTTCCCCTGATCCGGCTGTGTGTCGATTGTGGCCCGGTCCACTTTGGATGTCACCACTGCAGAGGAGGTGGAGGAGAAGGAGGACGATGAGGTCAGTGGCAGCACCCTGGCCCTCCGCTACTTGCGCTGGGTGCGCAGCAAGTATTCTGCTGCATCGCGGGCCTTCACTTCAGCCATAGCCCTCAGCAGGGCCCTCTGCCACTGTGGCAGCCTGCTATGGACACCTGTAGGGATGTAAAGGATGTGGTCAGTGCTGGGCCCAGACAGGGGGGCACACACACACATAGGCAATCTATGTGAGGGTGCAGCACAAGCCACAATGTGGCTGCCAGCCATGGCCACGGCACAAGGGGATCAAAGTATGTACTTACCTGATCTCCAGTGAAGTGCCTCCTGCCTGAGACCGGTGATGCAGCTCTGCTGCATGCTGTGGATCATGCCAGTGGAACCTGTGGGGTGAAGGGGCAGGTGAGTGTGTGGGAGGCACCATGCACCATGGCCACCATGCCAGCACTGCTGCAACAGACAAACAGCTGTAGGTATACATACCAACACCAGAGACCTGCCCTGACCGCTGTCTGCATCTCTGCACCGTGCCATGCTGAGCATCCTCTGCAGGATCCCAGCCTCCCTCCATGATCGGTCCTGCCAGCAGCGTGTCAGCTGGTGTATGGTCCGATGTGTCCCCGTCATGTCTGCCATGCGTGCACAGATGGCCGTCCATGCTTGCTCCTGCTCCTTGGCACTGCTCCTCTGGCTTCCAGGTGGCAGCAGCATCCTACCCCACTGCTGAATACAGTTCACCAGCAGCACTGTCTCATGGGGAGTGAAATTAGGGGCACACCTGCTGAGGCTGAGGGATGACCCTGAGGACATAATGGCCAGTCATCTGCATGGCACCTGTAACAGAGGAAGGAATGGCACAACAATCACTACACAATGTCACTGTGACTGTGCAGTCCACCCCCACCCACCATGCGCAACACTGGACACCGGCCATGGGACATGGGTCAGGGCCGGGCCACAGGTCTGCAACTGTGGGCCACCACCTTAGGTGGTTCCCCCGTGCCAATGACAAGCACAGCATGAGGTGTGTAAAGGCTGAGCTGTACCATGCAGGGGCCAAGCACACAGTGACCACAGTGCACCAACATGGTACCCGTCCCCTGCAGAGGCATGCCTCAGCCCTACCCTGCATGGTGTTGGTGTGGAGCGACGCATGCAGCCCTACCACATGTCTGCACCACCACCCCCACACAGAGCTGCATGCAGCCACAACCACCAGGTGCCCATGGGGCAGACCCAAAGCCAACCGTGGGTGTGGCATGGGGAATGACAGTAACCTACCTGTACTGTGCACCGTAGTGTTGGAGTGGGTAGAGCTGATGGATCTGGAGCACACCTGGATACAGAAAGAGCAGGGCAACATAAGCCTGTGGCACAGTCGGTGACCCCTAGAGCAGCTGCAGTGTGGTAGCGTGTACCTACCTGGTCCTATGCGGTGGTACTGATTCCTACACAGGGGACAGAGTGTGCATGTTGAGCAATGTCATATACTCACCGAAGACCCGTATGTTTCCGCTGTGGAGCTAGGGAGGGAATGGACATGGGCTAGTACACAGCAGTAAGTGCCACTGTGGAAAGCTGCCTGTGGGTGCTGCAACCCCCCCCCACTGTCTCCATCCCACAGGCATGTCCCCGCACATGGCCCAGGATGGCCCCCAAGACACCCTGCTGTGACCGACCCTGCACAGGGTGGTTGTGTCCAGGTGCGTACCCAATGGGCATAACATGTAGGGCATGGTACAGAGATAGTAGTACACAACCAGCCAGGCAAGTGGCTGTGCACCTGTGTGTTTGGCACAGGCAATGACCTGTGTAGGCCCCCCTGCACAGTCTGAGGTGATGTCTGGTGGCTCCTGACCAGTACCATGCGGGACAGCCAGGACATGGGCCGCCACATGCTGCACACAGGCATGGATGGCGCTACATGGATGGACATAGCATCATGAATGGATACGGCACACAGGCCAGCATGTGGGCCAGCCCACCACTGCAGTGACACATCCCGACCACACAGACATGCATCCCTGTCACAGTGGCACAGTGACAGTGTGACAGGGCCATGGCCCCAGCTGTGTGGGGTGCACATAACAGAGGCACAGTGTGGGTATGTGCACTGTCCAGGTGGTGCCCATGTCACAGCAGGCCAGGTACCGCCCTGGGCAAGGGCATGTGCGGCCATGGCCCATGGACACCCTGGGGTACCACTGGCCTGGGGTGGGGCAGCACATAGGTGCAGGTGCGCACCCATTGGCCAAGGCACACACCAGTGCCACATGCCCCCCATACCATTCCGCCCTGGGGCAGGCAACATGGTAATAGGTTGCTGGCACTATGCCCACACCCCTTGGGCCAGTCAGTCATACAGCACCTGGGCTGCAGTGTGGGGGCAGGTGTGCACATCAGTGCAACCGTGGGCAGCCATGCATGGGGGGTGGCCGCAGCCAGTGGTATGTGCAGACCTCACGACAGAGTCTTGGTACTAGGTACCATCCACAGCCAACAGCACAGTGGCACCCTGTGCCACGATGGGTGACCCTGGCACACAGGCAGCACTGTACCAACATTGGACTGCACATGTCACCAGTAGATGGGACTCTGCCTGCATATGCATAGCATACCTGGGCATTGGAACAGACCCACACACAGCATGACAGTGGGCCTTGCCCCCTAGGCATTGATGTGTGCAGTTGTACCCCATGAGGAGCTGCAGCACACAGCGTGATAGGTGTCGTACCATGCCCGGGGACTGGTGGATGAGGGGCATGACCATGGTGAACAGTGTATGACAGCTGATGCCAACAGGGTCGACTGACACTGACCCATGCACATGCCTACATGCGTGGCAGCACCCCTGACCATGGTCAACCCACAGGTTGGTACACCGCTCCATGTCCACCCTGACCAGGGGGGCACCCCTCACTGGCTATGCCAGCTGCAGTGCACTCAGTTGGGGCTGCCCAAAGGGACCCATGCACCACAGTGGTGTAGTGCGGTCCCCCATCATGATAGAGTCAGTGCAGGTCCCACAGTGAACAACAGCATGACAGCAGAGTGGCAATGCCTGTGCGGTTTGGTACGGGTGCCATGTTGGCAACCCAGCATGGAATCCTGTGACTGGTCCCAGCCACACTGTGCACCCATGGTGGGCCTGCTGGCACACTGTCCGTGCATCTATGCCTACAACACAGGACTAGTGTATCACACATACCGAACAGTCCGTGACACACCCATGTGACCCTGTAGTACAGCATGCCACCGTAGTGTAGCAGCAATGCCCTCCAGGGCATGTGTAGTACTGGGCACTGCCACGCCTCTGATGGTTGACGCACCCAGCCTGCATCCCATGCCCAAACACCAGAGGCATGACGGTACGCCTGCATGCCACACACCATGGCAGTCAATAGTGCCCACTGTGAACACAATACCAACCTGTGCTGGTACAACTCTCCCTGAGCACCCACAGTGAGGGGCACACACATGGTGGACTGTGTACTGTGCACAGTGGGGTCATGCCACACAGACAGGCCCAAACCCCTCACCCTCCCAGGGCACATCCCAGGGACAGGGCGTCCTACACCAGGGTTCCAGCCACCAGACTAGTGTCAACCGTTCCAGGGCCTGTGTATACCATGCATCTAGGTGAGCCCTACAGTACCCTGTTGTGGCCTACATGGCCACTCCCAATACTTGCATGTCGGTGTGGGTCCCAACCCCACCCAGCAGTGGCAGCTGTGTGAAACACATGAGGGTCCACTTGGTTAGCCGTGACTGCAGCAGGCACAGCCCTGTACTGCAGGGGCCATTGAGGAGTGTGGCCTGAGCCTGTGCCAAGCAGGTATGCTGGCCTGTGCCATGGGCAGTACTGCTGAGAGGCTCAGAGGTATGGGGGCATACCCCTCAGGTGCCCCTCAGCACGGGGGCCTTCCCACCACATGCACCAGCCCAGAACCCTGGCCCATGGCTGCCCCACATGAACAGTGTGCCACTCACACAGCCACTGTGCAGTGCCTACAAGCCACTGGCTGGATACCACGTACACAACACACCCAACAACATACTATGCGGTGTACGTCTCAACACCATGGGGGCCCACAGTGGTCTGACCATGTTCCCCAATGCGTGAGGCAGTGACCCCCATCCTGAGGGTCACTGTCCCACATAGTCCCCACAAATGGGAGGGGGTGTGTCAGTGCCATCCAGGTGAGGACACATCCATTCAAAGTCTGTCCCTACTGCAGGCATGGGGGCAGTTTGGCTTGGCCTACCTGCATGGGTGAGTGATGGACCACACAGGTAACATGTTACCAACCACACATGTGACATGTCCAATACACCACCTGCCACACAGTTGTGTGTGGATGTACCATGCCCCCCATATCCCTGGGAACATTGCCACAGCACAGCCCCTGTTTTCTGAACACAGTCATTGCACCTAACATATCAGAACCCCTGAATGTCCACCTTTGGGAGGGTCCATGCCTGCATACCTCTCAACTGTACCACAGTACGAGGAACTTTCTTCGTTGTACTTCACAGAAGCTCCCTGTTCCACATTGTGGGGGCCTGTTCCACATTCAAAGTCAACATTCTAAAGCAACACTCCATAGTACATGATGCAATTCACTATATTAGTCAATTAATAACAGACATTCTGAACATAAATGCAACACTTTAACAGTGTTTTGAGCTTCTTAGGTAAAGATTTGTTTAAGTGTTCCACATATTGCCCATGTGTTCCACATTGTGACGGGCACTGTTCCACATTTGAGGGACAAAAGGTTGAGAGGTATGCATGACTGTCCCTGTCCCTCAGGGCAGTAACAGATGGAGTAAGTAGGGGTATGTATGGGGGGGCATGCTGTGGCCCAGTACTCACCAGTCTGCTGAATGTCTGTCCCTGTCCAGATCAGGTTGGCATTGAAGTGTTCCAGCTCTGTCTTACACCCAGGTCTGCAGCTCCTGTACCACTATACTGTGCCTGGGCCTATCGACTCTCAACCACACGGTCAGCGCATGCAAGTCACCGCATGCATTGCATCTCGCGCCATATGCACATATGCGGCATGCATGGCAGCAATTGCAGATATGCGACAGCGATGTGGCAAAGCGCATGGTTGCTGCAGCCTGCCTGTTATCACACACTTGACATGTGCTCTCTCATGACGCAATGCAGTTGTGGAATGGGTTTGGGTGCACCTGCATGTGCAGCACCAGTGCCTGCAGGGCTGTGTGTGTGTGTGTTTGTGTGTGTGTGTGTGTGTGTGTGTGTGTGTGTGTGTGTGTGTGTGTGTGTGTGTGTGCGCCCGGGAGGGCAGTGGAAGGCAGATGCCCACTGGCAGTGGCCCAAGCAGCTGGGGGACATGCCCTACCCAACATGTATCCAGTTTGGCCCTACCATTGCAATGACGACAAAAGGACAACAAAATGTAGGGATGAGGTGCAAAGGTTTATTAACAAGGTGCTGTATACACACATCAGGTGCTCAATGCATAGTGCTTCCCGGTCCCACCCATCACACGTGACCCTACACACACCCATGCTCACAGTCTTGCATACACACACACCCCTGTGAATGCACAGTGCCCCCATAGACATGTGCCCCCTGTCATGCATATGGCCCCACCCCCCTATTGCAGCCCCACCCAACCAAACCCCAATTGCACAGGACACCTGGTCATCTCACAGCCATCTGCCATGCACACACCGTCCTCGCACCAACCCCTCCGGTGCCAGGTGCTGGGCTGTGGGGGACCCTGCTAGTCTGGTGGGCTATGCTGTGCCATGGTGGACCACCCCTGGCATCGCACCCCGTGGTCCTGTGTGCCCCCACAGGTGATCTTCTGTGCCTCCACCCAGTTGCCTCTGTGCCACATGTGGCAGTGGCTGTGCTGGTGCTGCACTGTGTGTTCCCCCATCATGTGCTGAACACCTCAGGCCCTGTGCAGCCTGCGAAGCACCCTCCTCAGTGTGCCCACCCCCCTGTGTGTGCCCTGTGGCTGACCCTGTTCCTGTGGGACTGTGTGAGGGGCTCAGCCTGGCCTGTGCCTGTGTTGCTGGCATACCTGTGTGTGCCACCATGGTCGCATCTTGGCACTGTCCTGTGCCCGGGTCAGTGTGGGCAGTGCCTGGCTGGTCATGCAGCTCTGGCAGCATGACTGGCAGGTGGGGAGATATTGGCGCCTGAGCTGGGGGTGGAGAAGGGGGTTCCACTCGGTCCGGTGGCTATGTCTGGGTGCTGGAATGAGCGGTGGCCGGGGTTGCCATCCACTGGGCCAGGTCTTGCAGGTGGTGCAGTGGCTGCAGTGCACAAGCTATGGCCTCCATGGCCATGGCCATATCCTGGCACTGCTGGTGTGCCAGCATGTTCTCCAGGCCTGTGCTGAGGTGGTCTATGATGACCGTCTGGCATTCTGCACAGTGCTGGATGCCCTGTACAGCATCCCCCAGGCCAGTCATGCATGCCAATGAGTCCCTGGTGAATGCCTGCAGCTAGCCGGCAATGCTGGACAGCTGCAGCTCCATGCAGGTGTGGTGCTCCTGCATGCCCTGCCATATGATCCCCAGCTCCTGCCTGGCATCCCCCTGGCTGGCCAGCACCGACTGGCAGTAGTCCCCAATGTAGCCGGTGGGAACAGCTGGTCCTGCAGCTCATGGAAGGCCTCATCCAAATGGTCTTCCAGTCCATGGGCGCTCTGTGGGCTCAACAACCCTATGGCAGTGTTTTCAGCCACTGGCAGTTCTTGGTCTGATGCCTCCTGCTCGACCACAGGTGTCTGCACCACCTCCACAGATGTGGCAGCACTGCTGGTGGTGTCCTCGGAGATCCCCTGCTGCTCCCATTGTGGTCCAGCTGCATCTTCCTCACTGCTGTCCACCGACTCCTCAACCATGGGGCTGTCGTCATCCCCACTCCCCCTCAGGCTCCGACATCTGCTGCAGTGTTCCAGCCACAGGTGTATCTTGGCAGGGCTGCCTCCAGCGTCCGTAGGGCTGCTGCCGTGGTCTGACACCATGTCAGTGGCCTTGGCCATGCCAGCACCATCCTGGCCCTGCTGCTGCTGCTCCCACCTTCCGGCTCCACTGGGGCCACCTGCACCAGCTGCCACAGCACCTGTTGGATGGGAAATGTGTTAGTGTGTCTCCGCAGCACAGTGTGCTCTCACCTGCCTGATCAGTGTTGCCCTCACAGGTCTTCTTCAGCATTGCGCTATGGCATTGCACCCACCGCACTGCTGTGCTGTCCTATCTGGTGTATGCCACCACTGTACATGCATCCTGCACTGATAGCATGGACCCCCCACCACTGCTGCCCTTGCTGTGCCATCCATCCTGGTATGGCAACTCCAGCTGTCACACAGCTACCCTGTATGGCTCCCCACTGCACAGTGGCACTGTGCACGTCCATGGCCATGGGGCACCACTTCGCTGCAGGGGCCTGCACCACTGGGTGACTATGTTGTCCCTGACATCCATGCACAACCCCTGTGGCCCTCGCCCACACTCTGCAGGCACTGTGACAGTGACTCATGCCCCCTCCCTACAGCCCTGCCTATGCCTGTGTATGCCCCCCAGCACACAGTGCATGTCACAGCATCCCGCAGTGCAGCCCAGACCGTACCTCAGCATGCCCCCCCGCAGTACACAGTGCAGGACACAGCAACACCCAGTGCAGCCCAGACCATACCTCAGCATGCCCCCCCCACAGTACACAGTGCAGGACACAGCAACATCCAGTGCAGCCCAGACCATACCTCAGCATGCCCCCCCACAGTACACAGTGCAGGACACAGCATCGCCCAGTACAGCCCAGCCCATACCTCAGCATGCCCCTCTGCAGTACACAGTGCAGGACACAGCAACACCCAGTGCAGCCCAGACCATACCTCAGCATGCCCCCCCCCCAACAGTACACAGTGCAGGACACAGCAACACCCAGTGCGGCCCAGCCCATTCCTGTGCACAGCCCCCCCTCTGATTTCATGTGCATGTGCCAGACCCTCCACTGTTGGGCAAGGGGCATTCCTTTGCACTGCTGCACATGTCAGCAGCACACATGCCTGTCCCTGGCCTGCCCCTCACCATTGTCTGGTTCCCTTGGCCCACTCTGTGGCCATGTGGCATTCCTGTGGCATGCCTCCCCACCATTATATCTGCCTACACATTGCCACCCCACCCACCCCGCCTTTGCTGTTGGCTTCAGTGCTGTTGTCATGTATAGCCTGTCACATACAATGATGGGTGTTTGTCCCTACCTGTGGCCATCTGCTGTCTGAATGTGTCCAGCTGTGTTACTCCAGCGATGCTCTGCTGGCTGAGATGTGCCACTATCTTCCTCTTGGTGCTGCTGAGTAGCTCCTGCTGGGTGGGTCCACCCCCTGTGCCCTGTGCACTGCACCTGTTTTGCTCCACCTTGTGCTTCACTGGGCGCTTGAGGTCATTGTACTTCTTTTGTACATCTCGGACTATCCTGTGCTGTGCAGCGATGGCATTGACTCTGCGTGTCACCCTGTCCCATGCCCTCTTGCGTTTATCCCTGCTCTTGTCATCCCCTCTGCAACTCATGAGGAGTGCATGGTGGTGGTCTATTTGCTCCACCAGTGTGTTAACTTCCTCATGGCTGAAATTCTTCTTCCTCCTCTGTCTTTCAGCTGCAGCTTCTGCCATGGCTGTGGTGTATCTGCTGGTGTATGTTGGGCCGCAACTGTGTGTTACACCCTTTTATATGGTGTATCTTGCATGTCGCAACTTGCACAGTAGCATTTAGCATATTCTACATAGGGTTTCTAGAATAGCCCGTATATAGCATGTCGCCTTGTTGCTGTTAGTAGTTCTGAAATTGCGTTACTTGCATCTGGCGTAATTTCCTTTCTAGAATCAGGCCCCAAGTCTGCCACCTAGCCAAAAAAATCTACCTTAGGTCTTTCACCATAGAAACATAAAATCTGACGGCAGATAAGGACCGCTTGGCCCACCTAGTCTGCCCATTTTCCTACCTAACAGATAAGCTGCAGATACTAGTTAAACAACAGCCTACTTCCTCCTACCCCCTACTAGGACTGCCTTATGTCTGTCCCATGCATTCTTAAATTCCCCCACTGTTCTTGACTCCATGACCTCCTCAGGAAGGCTGTTCCATGCATCCACAACCCTCTCCGTGAAAAAATACTTCCTCACATTATCGCTGAGCCATCCCCCCTCTATCACCACCAGTTGTAAGTAATTTAATCACAATAACCAACACAGCCAGAAGTACTAGGGGCATTAACAACCATACCCTCAAAATCCCCTTCCACCGTACTTCACAAGGACAATGCTCTTATAAATACCGAACGCTGCTCTGGTTGAATGCCCTAGGAATAGACTTTCATAAGGAATCAAAGCTTGGTCCATTCAAGTCTAAGCTGTGAACACTTCTAGCATCAACCAGTGACTGTGAATGCAGGATCTACACCCAGACACTACCACCCTAGCTTGATCCCTGTGTATCTCATCCCCTTTGCCTCACCCTAGCCCATCTTTTCCTAAGTCCCCTATTACTACATCAACCGCAGCCTCCTAACTGTGCTCCACTGTTTCTACTCCTCCTACACCTTTCCCCCCACTGTGACTCCTCACTCTTTTTCTCCTCTCTCCCCTTCCTAATTTAACCCTACCTAATTTCTTTGATCTCCCCTTCTTCTTCCCCCTTCCCACACCTCCTCTTCCCCCTCCTGCATCTTCCCCCTTTCCACCACTCCTCCACTGTTTCTCCCTCCCCCACTCTCTTTCACCCCCTACTACCCTCCTCCTTACCCTGCCCTACTGCTTCTCTCCCCACTCACACTCTGTAAAGTATCTCTTCCCTTCCATATTGTATGTCAGACGAGAGATTTGGTGCTAAAACATATCTTGCTAGTGACTCAGCAACTGCTAATCAAATGTTGGTTTACTGTATAGGATGTGCACATTGTGTATGTTATTTATGACCTGCACAGTATGTTTATTTCTATCTTAGCCAAGCCTTATGTATTTACCTGCTCCTGACTATTGTTATATCCTGTTTCTGACTGCCTGATGTGGAACCTCTGTAAACAAGCCTCTGGCTCAAAAGTTATTCCAAAATGTAATAAATAAATAAATAAACAAATTCCTAAATTAAGCACCTTATTTTGGAAGAAATGAATCTTCTGTGGAATCCTTTGAAACTGAAACATGCGTAAGGTGTGGTCAAACATGACTTTCTGTGAGTAGCCAGTGCTGGCAAAAAAATATTTTCCATAGTCTGATACCTGTTTTCTGTGCATGGCACAGATGCAGCTTGCATACATTTCAATGTGCTTACACAACTGGTATGATGTATGCAACTTAGATACATTGTGGCTGTTGGTCTAGCTATCCATGAGATATATCAGCCTGTAGGGGTACGATGGCAAGGAGCGCTAGAGAAGGGGTCCCACCCCTATAGGTGCTGTGAGAATGATTTCCTTGGCTAAAGGTAGCTTAGGAAGGAGCCCAAAAAGAGTACCCAAAAGGATAATGAGCATTGAAAGAGGTGAGGGAGTCAGAATGGTATTGATAACAAGACCTGAGGTCAATAGAAGCAGAGGGGAGGACAAGAGAGGAACGGGAGACAATGAGGAATAACATGTGGCTTGGAAGACGACATAAGGCAGAAGGGCAGGACTTCCTAAGGAGAGAGGGAACAGCCAGGGTCACCATCCGACTCCATCCAACAGGGAATCTAATTATAGAACCTAGGAAAGCACTAACCCTATCTAAATATTATGACTATTGGCACGGAGGAGAGGGAAAACCCCCTTTGAGGAGGAAACTTCTGGGGATCCAAGGCCTAGGTCACTTTCCCTCCAGTCTGAATGACATTGTGGTTAGTGACGGCTCAGCTACTGTAATTTAGGGTCGAGATCAGTGGAAGAGGAAAAGATTCCAATTTGGAAGAAGCTCTCACTCTATACTTCTAACAGGAATGCTTTTGAGGGTTGCGTGTGATGTCTCTGCAACTAGGCACCCAAAAACAAAGGAGGAGAAAAATGACCACTGAGGCACTCAGCTTGCCTATATGAACCTACAAAACAGACTAGGTGAAACAGAGGCGTTCAGAGGGAGAATAGCATAAAGGATGCCCCTGAACCCACTTGGGTAGCTAAAGGGGCTCTGCCAATTAGAGCCCCACCCCCTCACAGCTTGAAGTCATAAATTCTGCATCCAGAGGTGTCGCTGCAACAAGGGATGACTGAAGGTCCACTCAGAGCAAAGACATTCTCACTATGGGCCAAGGAGAAGGACCCTATTCCAAGCTTTGCATGCGCTACATGGGGACTTTGTGGGTGCAGAGCGAGACTATCAGCTACTGGCTAGACCCAAGACATGGAGCAATGGACACACAAGGCACGCCTCTGGATGGAGAGGAGATTGATGCGAGGTAGCATGAGACCCATATAAGGTGGTATGCTCGATAGTCGATGTGAATGAATAGACCTACTCAGAGGTTGGATGGAGCAAATTTGCCCCCGATGTGGGTCCGAAGAAGGAGATTGCAAGTAGCAACCACAGGAGTGCCTGCCAGCCAGGTCCACTACTAAACTGAATTAGAAGTGGATGAATTGCATGGGTGGGAGAGACAAGAATGGCTGGGTGAAACCTGCAGCTGATAGTTGAGGTACGAAGTACCAGAAGTAAAATTAGGTACAATGGTAGGTAGGAAGAACTGCAAAGTCGGTATAGGAAAGATAAGGTTTGAGATGAACGGAGTCTGACACGGAGTGGAGGGAGAAACGAGGGGAGTGATCCAAAATGTAGGATTAGGAGAAAATATGGAATTAGGTAAGAAAATGGTAGGACAAGAAAACTTCCAAAACAAAGTGCAGAGCAAGTGGAGCAGGAACAACAGAATGAGGAAGTAGAAGAGGTAAGGTACGAACAGGAAATGGATCAGCTTGGAGCCACTGTGCCCATCACAACAGCGTAGTCCCCTGCCATGGCAAAAACAGAGAAGGTACAAATAAGGCACCGTGAAACCAAATATGGAGAGAAATGAAAATAGTTAAAGGCCAGCAGACAGAAGCTGTGCTGACCCATCGATAGGGCAGTACAATTCAGAAAGCTGAGATGTCAGAATTAATGCCCAATATGGAGTGTTCAAATGTTTTTCAGGCAGCCAAGAAGGCACAAAGTATCCAGTTCCCACAGCAAGAGACAACACAAGGTGACATGGAAACAAGGTACTGCAATGAGTGAACGAACGAAGCATGTAACCATAGATATTGCTTAGATGAGCTTGTGACAGAAAAGGACAAGGCAGTCATGCACAGTCATGGCAAATACAGGGATGCAGCCCCATGCCCAGAATCAGAACCCGAGTGCAGTGGGCAGTGACAGTCCCCAGATGCACTGGGGAAGGATGAAGCCACAGGCAGGAGACAGCCCCAGGAGCAGGCAAAGAGTGAAGGCAAGCCGAAGCCAGGCATCTGACCAAAAAACGAGCAGCAGGAGGAAAAACAACAGGTGCCAGCAGAGGCGCAAACAATCCAAGCCGATGGAATGGGGTCGGAGGAATGAGCAGGAAATGCCAGGAAGGTAGAGGGAAACAGAAGCGGAGGGATGGAATGGGCAGAGAAGTGGTAGGCAGGAAGGAGAGAGAGATGAAGTGGGATGGGGGATAAGGGATGGAGAGAGTGCCATGAAGCCAGTGGCAAGAGTGCAGGGAGGCACAGGGGTGAAGAGAAGAAGGGAATGAGGGTTGAAAATATGATAACCGAGGAATGAGCAGACAAGATGGGGGCAAGAACCTACTGTCAGAGGCAGCAGAGAGGGTTGGGAACAGCATAAAAGGCAGGAAAACAAAGAAGGGGATGCAGAAAGGGCAGCACCTCTGGCCTCAAAGAAAAAACAATCCTGGACCAGCCAGGAGGAGCAACTTTTTAGTAGTAAGTAGTAAAAATCTTTATTTTTATACAGGAAAGTTGTTGGCATTAATACATCATTAGGACAAAGTCCTGTTTGCAAGATGCTCCTGTTGTATAAAATTTTACATTTAGTGCAGTCATATAACACTCAAAAATAATAACCAAACAATCCATTTTCAAACATTACAACATTACAAAAACTGACACAAGAAATAATAATTACACCACAAACAATTATTGTTTAACAATATGACATACATTACTCATCACTATACTAAAATTACCGAATCTAACCATAACATTCACACCTGGTACTTAATTCCAACTTTAGGCTTGATGAAAATGCTTTCACATCTTTAAATTTTTTGTTCACTATTGATTTTAACTTGTTCCATGTTCTATCTACAATCACTGGAAAATGCATATTACTATGTGCATTTTTTAGTTTAGGAAGAGAATAGTTCCTTAAATTTATATTTCGCAAATTATAAACATGTATTTTCGTCTCCAATTTGTCACTTAAATACTCTGGCTGTTTTTGATTTATGACTTTATAAATTTACGTTACCCATGAGAGCTGTCTTTTTGCTTCCTGAGAAAGCCAACCTAGTTCCTCTAATAATTCGCAGTGATGCACTTTATAATCCTTTCTCAATATGAATCTAGCCATCTTATTATACATTGAGTCAATTTTTTGCAAGAGACCTTTAGATGCCAGACCATATACATGGTTACCGTACTCAAGTATAGGTAAAGAAGTTGTTTTATTACAGTTTCCCTTATTGTTTTATTCATACAAAAGCTGGTCCATCTAAAAACACCCAGTATTTTGCTTACCTTTAGTATTGAATCTGATATATGTTTGTCAAATTTTAAAGCATGATCAATCCATACCCCCAAATATCTGTATTCTAATATTTGTTCTAATTCTTCATTTTGTAATGTTTTTATGATTATTTTTTCCTTACCACTGTTCAACCTTTGATTGGTTTTACGAAAAACCATGAGTTTTGTTTTTTTACTATTAAATATTAGTCCTGATTCGGCCAACCATGTGCATAGTCTGGTAAAGTCTACCTGCAGCTTTTGTTCCAGTTCTCCAGGTGTACATCCATCTGCAATCAACAAGGTGTCATCTGCATAGAGACTTATACTTGAATGTTGTATTACATCTACTAAGTTATTTATATAAATCAAAAACAGTGATGGCCCCAAAATGGAGCCTTGGGGGACTCCTCTCAGTACATATATTTTATTGGATAGGACCCCATTTATGTTAACTTGCTGTTTTCTATTTTCTAAATAAGATGTAAACCAATTATATGTTTCCTTAGTTAAACCGATCTCTGCAAGCCGTTCTCCTAAAAGCCTATGGGACACCGTGTCAAAAGCTTTTGATAAATCCACGAACACCGCACCCACTGACAAATCATCTTCCAACCTTGTAGCTATATTATCGATCATGATGGTGAGTGCGGTGCTCGTGGAATAACCTTTATGAAACCCAGATTGATATTTTGTTAACAAAGAATGCTTCTCCAGAAAATCAGTCAGTTGTTCCTGAACCAGTCTCTCTAGGATTTTTGATATCCCTGATAATAGAGCTATTGGCCTGTAATTTGTGGGTAGATATATATCCCCTGTACCCTTATATATTGGTATAATTTTTGCATTTTTCCAAACCTCTGGAAAGATTCCCTCAGCCAAACTCCAATTAACTAATTTTGTCAATATTGGGGCAACCACTTGTAGAGCATCTTTAAGAAAACGGTTTTCTATAAGATCCAATCTGTAAGCTTTTTTTTATCTTAATTTTCTAATCTCATTTTTTACCTGTCTACAAGTAATACCCTTAAATCTGAATTTAGGTGCTTTCATATTTTCCATCCTTTTACCAGGGTCTGTAAGTGTCAAACTAGAAAAATCCAAATCGGGCACATTTACAAAATAATCATTCAATATGTTTGCTGATTGTTTGATTGACTGAAGTATACCTCTACTTATCATTTGGATAGGAGGGCCCTGAATTTGTGGTGATTCAAAAGACTTTATCAGAGATCAAAAATTGTTATTATCTGTAGTGCAATTTGATTTCTCTTCATAATATTTTTATTTTTGCTTTTTTATTTGTAATTTCAAATTATTTCTAGCCTTTTTGTATTTGTCCCAATCCTCAATTTTTAATGTCTTCCCAGCAATTTTCCACAACCAGTGTTTTATGCATATTAGTTTCTTCAGTTTTTCTGTTATCCAGGGCACATGAGACTTTCTTTGTTCACATATTTTATAAGGGGCTAATTCATTACATATATCTAAAAAACACTTTGTGAATTCTTGGACTGCTAAATCTACTGATGGTATTAAAAATAATCTGTCCCACTTAACTTGAGATAGTCTTGCAACAAAAGCCTCTTTGTTATAATTTTTAAAGTTTCTACACTTGATTTTTAATAAAGGGTTTAGTATTCGGTTGTGCCTTCTTCCCCCAAGTCCAAAGACACAGCTTAAAGAGCTGTGATCCCCCAAAATAGGTTGACCTACTTCAATTGATTCAATCAAAATTTTCATTGATACAAAAATTAAATCTAATATGTTTCCTTTACTTTGTTGGGTAGTTTTCCTAGTAGGGAGAAATATTTTTTGGTTTACATCTAACAACTTAAAACTATTTTCCAAAGCTAGTCCTCGTGGCTTGCCCCAGGCTGCATTAAAATCCCCAATTATTAACAATTCACATCCCATCGAACACTTTTGAATTACTGAAGCTAAGTTATCAAATTCTCCTAATACTGTTCTAGAGGGGGCATAAATAACTCCTAAGATTAAATCCAATTTGTGAATTTTTACCAATATACAATCTACTAAACCTATTTGGTCTGCAAATAACACTGTTATTTGACCAAGTTCCTATTTAGTAAATAGGATAACTCCCCCTCCTCTCCAACCAGTCCTATCAAGTCGATGGCTAAAAAAGCCCTCCGGCTTTACTTCCTCTGTTACAATCTTGTCATTTAACCATGTTTCTGTCAGGGCAACTATATCTGGAGATTCAGCATTAATCCAAGTTTTAAATAAATCAATTTTCTTCCTTAAACTCCTGGCATTATCATGAATAATTTTAATAGGTCCAAAATTTCCTGGGCCAGGGTTTATTTCAATATCTCCTCCTAGGAGTAACAAAATTAATAAACAGTTTCTCGATTTTTTAGATCCATGTCCCAGTAGTCCTAATAAATCACATTTATTTTTAAATTGAATCTTTTTTTTTGAGAAGTAATTCCTACCCCATCCCTTATTTTTCGAGCCCTCATTCATAAAAATGTTTCCCCCACTAGTAGAGGTCCCTATTACAGTTGCTAAAGTGCTAATTATCTCTAATTGACATGCACTTGTTAACTTTCCATAAAGTAAAATTATTATGCAAATATACACCAACAACCTGTAAAGCAGCTTCATTTTATCTACACAGACAGTCTAAAACCTTGTTAACTTACAATAATCCCTAAATCTTTATCTTTATCTATTATTTGTACTTAATATTTAAGGGAATTTCAAATTAATAACTTATACAAGCTTATTCACAACTGTATTCGTATTAATTGGCGTGTTCAACACTATGTGCCGACATTTTAATATTTCTTTAATGATGCGTTTCATAAAATGCTATCATTTATATTAAGAACCTTCTAACAGTTTAAATTATATACTTTACTGTTCAACTTTACCTTCGTCCCTTATCTTTTTGGTGCCGAGTGGCGCTCGTGCCACTCACGTTCACATCACTGCGCTCGCGCAGTAGCAGCGCAAGTTCTTAAGTGCAGTCCTGCCCCTCCTCTGATGGTGACGTGTCTCTCCAGTTGCCGCCCCCTCTCAGCTGTTCTTAATGCCGCTACGTTAACCGGAGCACTCAGGGAGAATAGGCACAGAATTTGGAGGCAAAAAGAAACAGTGTCCCACAAACGTGTAGAAGAACTGGCTATTCACCTTCTGCTGCAGTAGCAGCGCGAGTTCTAAAGTGCAGTCCTGCCCCTCCTCTGATGGTGACGTGTCTCTCTGGTTGCCGCCCCCTCTCAGCTGTTCTTAATGCCGCTACATTAACTGGAGCACTCAGGGAGGATAGGCACAGAATTTGGAGGCAAAAAGAAACAGTGTCCCACAAACGTGTAGAAGAACTGGCTATTCACCTTCAGCTGCAGTAGCAGTGCAAGTTCTTAAGTGCAGTCCTGCCCCTCCTCTGACGGTGACATGTCTTTTAAGGCCTGATTGGGGGCATGGTGTTGCTCTGCCCATTGAACTACAGGCATAGCCTTCCAAATGCTAGTTCCACTGCTCACACAGAGCATGTGTTGCAAATTCAGACTTCAAAGCAACATTCTAAATATTCGAAGATGCTAAACCCAAAACACATTTTGTACAAGTAAATACCGTGGTTTCCACAATGTTTTCTCTTAAATCTCCATGTTTGAGGATGTGTCCCTCATTATGAATGTCACTGTCCCTCATTGTCCCTGTTTAGGGTGTCTGTGTCCCTCATTTCAGTGCCCAAATGTTGAGAGGTATGATCTCCTCTGTACTATCCTGGGTAAATACAGTGTAAACATGGATCCAAGCAGGATCCCACTGAAAAAGAAACATTGTATCTCAACTGGGTTATCCTAGGTTAATATATTGTAAAACTGTAGAAAAGCAAGACCCTACAGCATAATCCCACTGAAAAGGAGATACTGCATCTAAGCTTATCTGTCCTGGAAAAAATACAGTACATTGTAAAAGCAGGACCCCACTGGAAGTGAGATATTGATATCTCACCTCTACTATCCTGGGTAAATACAGTATAAAATGTATAAAAGCAGGATCCCATTGCAAATGAGATTTTGCATGTAGTCTGAACTATTCTGGGTAAATATAAGGTAAAAGTCCATAAAAGTGGAATACCAGTACAGCAGAGCCCAAACGAACATACTGACTATGTCAAAGCAGAATGCTACTGCAGCGACCTTTAGACCATTACCATGGAGACCTGGGCACCCAATTCTTCAGAAAACATTCTAGATCCATCCCTTTCTTGACACAGCATAGTAAATAGAAAATGATTGCACTGATATCACCAGTTCCCAAGCCTAGTATGCACAGTGCAGCTGGTCATGGGTGAGTTGATGACCATCCTGGAGGAGACTGGAGCTTGCCACTGGTGAGGTTCCATGGTTGCCGGGTTCTCCAAAAACAACAAGAACAATAAGGCGAGGATTAGATCTGCCATACGCAGATCAAAACCACCGACTGAGTCCTCAGTTGAGCTGCCAGCCATGTGCTCTAGGGCAGGCACCACCAGTTTCTGTCACTCGCAACAGATCACTACCACCGCTAGTATGCCACTTAGTTCAGCTTTTTCTTGTTCCTTCTCCTGATCTGAATCCAACAGTCATGGTCACACTGACATTCCACTTCCTACTGTGTCTAGGTGCAATCCAATACACCAGTGAAAAATAGCCTCTCAATTCTTTTATTTTGTTTTTTAACCAGGAGAGACAAACTAAGCTGAAAGTTTGTTTACAGGTGCGACCTGGGAGCACAAGGAAGTTAAGTGACTTGCTCAGGGTCACACAGTATGCAAGTGGCAGCTGTGGGATTCAAACCTAGGTCTCCAGGTTTGCAGCTCAGAGTCTTAAACCACTGAGCTATACTGCCTCCATGCCTCACCATGGCTGAGCACTAGCCACACCCCCGCCTACAAGGCAACCAATCATGATTACTGCAGACGTGTTTGAGATCCACTACTCTTTTTGCAACTTCCCGCCAACTCACGCCCCTTCCCTCAAACTGGAGTTCGGCTTTCCAAGTTCTCGCTTCCCCTCCAGTGTTGGAATTA
The DNA here is from genome assembly GCA_016271365.2 of Neoceratodus forsteri. Classification (NCBI taxonomy): domain Eukaryota; kingdom Metazoa; phylum Chordata; order Ceratodontiformes; family Ceratodontidae; genus Neoceratodus; species Neoceratodus forsteri. The sequence continues at coordinate 29,487,296 of CM028137.1, read as the reverse complement.
CAGGGGGGCTTGCCAGGGTTCAGCCCCCCTAGCTCTGAAGTGAGCCCTGGCAGCCCATGCATCACTGTCATTGACTTATAATAGGAAGTGGGGCTCAGTTTAAAGATACCACCCTTATGGGTCCCCCTCGCTCCAAAAATGTAATTCTGACAGTGTTCCCCCCATCTCCTCCCCGTCTCCCCTCAAGGAATGGTATAGGGAATTGACTCAAACAAAAGAACAAGGATGCTGATTGCCGGTAGCAGCCTATATGGGTGAGTATTATTGAGCAGCTCAATATGAGTGACTCAATAATACCGTTCCAATGTAGAGCGAGTGGGGAAAAAGAGCTCTGAATATGTATAGTGAGTGTAGGGCTGAGGGATATGTGCAACACTTGTGAAACAGAGACTTAAATAAATTGTTTAACCAAGCCTTGCCAAGCTGGCCATGTGGTGAAATGACTTGAGCCATTGCTCCTGGAGACTGTGGTTCTGGGTTCAGATCCCAGTGCAGGAAATTGTTTTGATCCCAGGGGGAGTTTCTATTTTTCCTAAGTCCACACCCCCTGAAGTTGAGAATCCTTATTTTGGAGGGTGAGGAGGGCATAGTCCAATGCATAAAAAAAAAGGAGTACTGTGTATTTTTAGAGGGCCATCACTGTTTGCGATGGTCTCTCTAATGGGAAGCCACCCTTTTGTCATGGGTGATTCTTTCATTGCTCTAATGGGTGGCGCAATAAGGTACTCGCCCTTATCACATAAAACCCTGATTGCCATATGCTTTGTTTGCTCACTGTGCTGCAGGGCTGTAGACAGCATGAGATCAAATTGTTGCACCGATCTACTGAGACTGTACGCCACAATGTACTTGGCTTATCAATAGATACACCCTTGATGACAATGACCATGGCAGTATCGGGACAGCTACTGAAAAAGGGAACAAGTTACAGTTCCCCAACTTTTAAAAAAAAGGGAACAAAAACCATCAGAAACAGCAGTCAGGCAGTCAGCAGCCCCTTTTGTTGCCCCCTTGATTTTTTACTGTATGCTGGGGGGGCTCTCTGTAGTGGGGGGCCCAGAGCATTTGTACCATTTGTCCCCCTTTTAATCCAGCTCTACTCATGAACCCATGCTGTCTGGGGTCCTGCAGCATGTTCCCTACCAGGATGTCCACCAAGTCCTCCCTCAGTCAAGATTCCATGATTTTTCCCATTATGGATCTCAAGCTGACTGGTCTAAGTTCCCTGGCTCATCTCTTTTCCCACTGCTGTATAGAGGTAAGCCATCTGCTATCGTCCAGTCCCTAGGGACGACCCTGAGTTTAGAGAGCAATTGCAAATTTCTGCTAGTGGCCCTGCTATAACCCTTGTTACCTCATGTAACATCCCTGGGTACAAGTCTTCAGGTTCTACGGATCATCTACTTTCAATTCTGCTAAATGTTCCAGCACCTCTTTTCTCTTTTTGCTGGACCTTTCCCCCTGTTTCTTTGCTCCCCCTTTCTAACCTCACAATTTGGCAGTAGCCCATCATTCTCCTTGCTAAATATGGAGCAAACATATTTGCTCAGTATCTCTGCTTTCCCATGATCCCTCCCCCCTCCCACCCTTACCTGCTCTTATGGCTCGTTATACCTTCTTTGACCTTGCACTTCACTTGGGTGTACCAGAAGAATGCCTTATCCCCATTCTCCACCCCCGTTGCCAACTGAAGCTCTGTCTTCACTTTGGCCTTCCTCACCTTCCTGGTGGTTTCTCTTGTTGCTTTCAGGTATTTCACCCTGTCCTCCTCTCTTAGACTACCTTTATATGTGGAAAATGCTCTCTTCTAGATATTTACCACCACCCTACATCAGCTGTGAACCACAATGGCCCCCCTTAGCCATTTTCTTTTGGATACCTTGGGAACTTGACCTATCTGTCACTTCCATCATCGCCTTTTTAAATGCTTCCCACTTTACTTCTGCACCCCCTGCCTTCACTATATCCTTCATGCTCATCTCCAATGTATCCCTCATTTTCTTGAAGTCAACCTATTTGAAATCCCATATCCTTATCTCTTTTGTCCCTTTGTATAGCGATGACTGAACCTCCACCACTACTGTCCTGTGGTCGCTGAAACCAAGTGGTTCCAGGACTGCTACATTCTGAATCCTCTCACTGTTGGTGGGCACCTGATCCAGCAGGTCTCCTCTCTTATTGGGCCCAGAATTGTTCTAGGAATGTCTCCTGGCAGGCATCCAACAGCAACTGGTTCCTGGTACTAGCCATGAGAGAGACTTTCCAGTCCTCCTCCAACACGTGGAAATCTTCAACTACCACCGCTTCCCATAGACTGGCTGATTTTGTAAGTGTCTGTCACACTTCCTTGTCTGTCCCATGAACCTGATCCAGTGATCTGTAGACCACTATGATCTGAATTTGTTTCCCCTTCCCCATTGCTGCTAGCACCCACAAAGTTTCCAATTCACCTGACCTCCATAGATTAGCTATTTCTATTGATTTAATCCCCTCCTTAACATTAAGTGCTACCCCTCCCCCTGCTCTTTGCCCAATCCTTTCTGAATAGCATGTATCCTGGTATGGTCATGTCCCACTCATTATTTGGGGTTGCCCACGTCTCTGTTACTGCCACCAGGTCATGGCCCCTGTCTGTAGCCTAGAAACAGACTTTGATGGCTGATAAGGACCACTTGGCCCACCCAGTCTGCCCATTTCCCTACCTACCTACTGGATAAGCTACAGATCCTAGTTTTACCAAGAGCCTACTTCCTCCTACCTCAAACTAGAGTTGCCTTATGGCTGTCCCATGCATTGGTGAATTCCTCCACTGTTTTTGACTCCATGACCTCCTTAGGAAGGCCATTCCATCTGTCCAGCTCCATCTCCATAAAAAAACACTTCCTCACATTGCCCCTGAGTTGTCCCCCCATCTTCAAATTGTGCCTCCTTGTTCTTGCACATCTCTTTTTCTGAAAGATGCTACCCTCTTAGACTTGATTCCTTTGAGGTACTTGAAAGTTTCTATCATATTCTCCCTCTCCCTCCTTTCCTCAAGTGCTTACATAATAAGTTCCTTTAGTCTCTCTCTTTGTATGGCATCTGGTGCAGACCCTGCACCATTTTAGTTGCTCTCCTTTGTACTGCCTCCATCCTGTCTATGTCCTTGTGGAGAAGGGGTCTCCAGAACTGCATGGAGTACTCCAGATGGGGTCTCACCAACTGTCTATACAGAAGGATAACAACTTCCTGTTTTCTACTGGTGATGCCTCTCGTTGTGCCTGAAGTTCTAGTACTTTGTTACCTTGACTACTAGCACATACCATTTTCCAATAGTGCCTCATAACTCCCCACCCCTTTACTTTACCTCAGGTTTGCTTGATCTTGCTGAGTTCAGTGAGGTAGGCCAGCGAGGCCCCTCCTTTGTCTGTGACATTTTGTGTGCGCCCTGTCACTCAGACTCCTCCCTTTCTAGTTTAAACAAGCTATGTTTTGTGCCTACTATTCTCCCAGCACCCTCATGACCTCCTCTTTGGAGTTTGTGCCATCTGTTTTGAACAACCTCCAACCCTCCAAGTTGGGCCCTAATCCAAAAGGAACTGAAATTCTTCCTCCCTACACCAACCCTTCAGCCATTCATTGAACTGGAACATGCAGAACTGTTCCCTTTGTTCTATGTATGACCTTGGAGGTACCCCACAGAAGGGGGTCTAGTATGGTTGCCTGTCATTAATTTTCCCAACTCTGTATTTCCGGTGACCTATTTCCCGTCATCTAATTTCCCAACGAGATCTTTGCCCGAATATCGTTTGATCGAAAAGTCCCGGTTTAGGACAGACATAAATCAGACACAGGACCCTCTGAATCGTGCCCACAATGTTGTGTAAAAAGCAGGTCTATACTGACAACGAGATATTTTTTCTTATTTGGACTATATTCTGGTGTCATGTAAACAGGAGGGCAAAGAACTTCATCTAAACTAAACCCATTGAATATACGGGAAGTCGGGAAACTCCAGGAGAGGATAATTTCCAGAACTTGTTATCTGGTCTCCCCACACAAAGCACCGCTCCCCTAGGCCTTAATCGCTGAGATTTCAGCCCCAGCAAGTAAGAAAAAAACAAAAGAAAAACGGAGAAAGTCCTTTCCAGACTGCTTCTCTAATCCATTACAGCTGATCCCTGTCTTGTGTGACACAACACCAGTTAGAGTCAGTGTCCCAGGATCCAAAAAGAGAAAGCAGTGTCCCTTTTATTACTACATAATCTTCTTGAGAGTGGAACTCCCACTAGTTCATGTAGGAGATAAGTAATATTGGTGCCTGGAACTGATCAGAAAACATGGCAGGGAGATCCTGTTTGACCTGATCTTCCAATTCAAATGTTGTCAGGACACCTGTAATTGTTCATACCTGCTCGGGTTTCGAAGCGGAGCCCCTTGTCTAGTTGCGCACTCTCTCTGTAGCCGAGTGAGAGTCAGTCCTGGGGATTTCAGAATCGCACCGAGATATGATTTTTTTTTTAGAGTTTGAAGATGTAGTGCTACTTGTGACTCTTGTGAGCTGGGACTTTGAAACAAGGGATTACAGATTAGCATGTTTTTGTACAGTTGATTACCTGATTGTGCTAATAGTCTGGAAACTGTCAACGGTAAATAATATCGTCAGGAAAAGTAATGATGGGAAAGTAGTGTCGGGAAACCTCATGCCGGGCAATCGTAGGGATCCCACAGAAGGTCATGCCTCCTGCTCTCTCCTTCATTACCTTCCCCAGAGCACAGAAGTCTGCCCTCGCTGTTCCATGCTTCATGTTCTCAGATCATTCGTGCCCATATGCACAATCAGATCTAGCATTACCACCCCCTCTGAAAGAATAAAAAGTGTATTGCTAAGCCATTATCACCTGAGGCTGTTCAGTGACTTGTGTAAAATGAGTTGTGGTGGTTTCAGTTCAGTTCCCAGTGGGCAAGTGTCCAAATCACAAAACCTCCAACACAATTGGCAGTAATTGGCACCCTTGATGGCATTATCACATGACAGGCCAAGGACTGAATGGGCATGGAGTCTGAACTACCCTCTCACCCACTTAGTGGTCCCTCCATGTCAGGGATGAGGCACATCGATGGGGCAGTGTGTGGGGAAGCTTGCACTGTGATCACATGTGCTGTTCCTGCCATGTGGATCAATAGAGGACTTCAAGTTCCAGTGCTGTCAATGCAGTGCCTTTCAAGATCATTAAATTCCCTTAAACAAACAAAGAAAGAAATGTATTCCTGGATGCCCTGCGGAATGTCCTATTTCTGCCATGGGCTGCAACTCAGATTGATGTACAGTAGCATGAGCATCAACATGATTGACAAGTACAGGGAAAATAGAATGTTATTCACCTAGTAGGTGAATAACAGGGATGAATGGTTATACAGTTATTCAGTGCAGTTACACATCCCTCCCATGGTATAAGTATAGAAACCACAACAGCATGGAAATATTGCAGGCAGAAAAAGACTTGTCACCCATTGTGTTGCCTTGCACTACGTATACCTAATGCAGCCTACCGTTGAATGTCTTAGACTGAGACCCCAGTTGTAAGCTCTGCCCTCCCTGTATCATCCCCCCAAATGAAAATATACACTGGCCAAGAAAAACACCAGAAAGCATTACTTCACAGAGCAAGTAGAGAACACTTTGAACAGACTGCCAGAGTCTGCAGTATCAGCTAATACTGTAATAACAGCAAGCCCAGACTCAACAAGTACTTTCAAGAAAATGGGGTGATGGGGTACTTCCATTAAGCTGATGGGGGAGGAACTTGATGAACTATTTGTCTCGCCTCCCCAATATATTTTGAGGCTGTGGGAGGGTTGGAGTGAAGACACAGAAGGTGAGAAAATTCTTTAAAAATGTCCCATAGAGCAGTGCATTTTATTAAATAAGGACTTGGAGACATTAGACACAGAAATAAACAGTTCAAACACTGCAAATTTGAAACTTCTGTACTGCCTGTACCAGTTGACTAGCCAGGGTGATCTTGGGCTACTGTAAAAACTTGGCTTAGGAGTGCTGTTGGTTACCACTCAGCCTGTAGGCTCACAGGGACAAGTCCAGTACCTGAGGGTAGTCCTACCTGCACATCTGTAGCCCATACTTCAAGGTAAATCAATCACCCTTCCAGTTGGTTGACTTGGGCCTGGTCCAAAACCTCCCAGCCTTGGCTAGCACGGCCATTGGTCAGTCTTTGTGAGACTGCCCCAGCTCTGACTACTCCCATCTTGCATCAGCCAGTGTTCTGTCTTGTAGTGGACTGGTCCTTTCAAAGTCCAGATCTCATCTCATCTCATCTCATCTCATCTGCCAGACTGTGTTCAGTCAGCACCTTTTATAGGGCTGGAGATCTTGTGACCTTTCAATCATACCTTAACGTTTGCTTAAATACTTACAACAATTTTATATGTGGTTGTTTACACACAGAAAAGTAAACCAAACATTAAAACATTTTTTTTGTAAAATGTTTGTATTGTTAGATCAACAAGACATGATAAAGAATATTGTACAACACTGAAACATTTTAACACAGACCTGCTTTTATACAGTTACAAAAAGGATCAGTACCATTGCCCAATGTCACACTTCCCAATATAAAGTTTACCGACAGCTTTATCCTGACCAGTAACATTTCCCAACATAATTTTGACTGACATTTATTAGCCCAACAACAGACATCACAAGTAATAAAGTAAAAAATGACTTAACAGTCCATATTCAGGCCATGTTTGTTTATCATCACACCAGCGTCATCAATTATTAAAGTTCCAGATAAAATCCAGTTCCAGATAAAATCAGTTCTTTATTTTAAAAAAAGCTTGCAATATCCATAAAAAAAAAACATTAAAAAACTGTCACAGCACTATACTGTGAACGATACCACAAATTAAGTCTTCTTTTGGGAGTCTCGTATCAATATCAGCTACAACATTGCTGATCTTTTCCTCTCTCTTTGTGTCCTGTTTCTTTAGGGGCGACTTTGGCAGTCCTCGATTTACTTTTTCAATTGTTGTGTCCATCACAGATTGTTCATTTCTCAGTTCCCCAACAAACCTGTGGATGCCCACATGTGATGTTCCAATGAATGTCCCCAGCCACCTATGCCGGCTTCCACTTTGTTCTGTGTTCTTGGTATCCCTGCCATCATCTGTGAGTGCAAAGACCAGAACGGTGGTGGGTATAATGGGAGGGCTCTTACCACTATATTATTCTGCATTCTATGTCGAATTCGACCTAGAACGTAATTTTCCTCAAATCAGTTGAGGATAGGTGCACTCTTAGGTGGCATTTCTGGCTTTATTTCTTCATACACATGTTGAATTTTGTCAGGGGGAAGAAAAGCTAATGCCACACGCTGTAACATTTGTAGACTAAAATCAAGATCCGTGCCATACATTTTTGCAAGACCGAATCCCTGAATCTTTCTCCAGACTATTTGGCCCAGGTGAAAAAGGCACCCCTTGTTAACAGCATTGGGGGAACTCATTCTTGCATGGATTTATAGCCATCTGTTCAAAGTCAGTAATAATAACTTTGGGAGACAAGGTATAGCCATGTTCCTCAGCCACATCTTGTAAGTCTTGGAACAATGTAACATAACAATCCTCTGATTTTGCTGTCATAAGTGCGTATACCAAGGGCAGTATCCTGCATGTCTCAGCAATTGCCAACCGGTGAATGTATTGAATAGTTTCCAGAACAGGTTTGGCACTGTTCTGAACATTCCGTCCATAATCCAATAGTCTGCACATATTAACTTTTTTGTGTTTTTTTGGTAGTGAACAGCAGCACCCTTTCACTACCACAAGTCGCATCTCTTGCAAGGAATGACTGCCCATTCACAGTGGTAAACTCATGTGGTATGACAACCTCCTCCAGTGTTCTTGGGTCATGGGCTATATTTACTGTGCTTGCACGCTTCACAGCCTGCCGCAGTGATTGCTTAGGTGGCAAATTCTGCCTAACTTCTGGACACAACACGGCAGTCTCACACTGTATTAACTGTGCCCTCATGTCATGGGTTCTTAATGCCCATTTCTTAAAAGAAGCAATTGCTGCAGCTATGAGAGCAGCACAGGCATCAGGGCTATGAGTCTCTTGGGTGGTTGCACGAAGATGATGCTGTCCACCAATAAGAAAGGTAGATGCATAGCCATGGCATGCCAAAGCTTTATGGCTTTGGCAGCACCAGTAAAACAATTCATTTGGGCATCTTTCTTTAACACATAAATAGCCACCAATGCTAAGTTTTGATGTCTCCCTTTGTGACGGAACAATCTCGCATACTTGTGTCTCACCAACAGATGAAAATACTTCTGCCATTTTGATTTGTTAAGGAGAAAAACTATTAAGAAGGCCTGTCTTTTATGCACAGAAGAAAGGGTTCTGAAAGAACTCCTAAAACTGAAGGTGGACAAAGCAATGGGGCCAGATGGAATTCACCCCAGAATTCAAAAAGAATTAAGCCGAGAACTAGTGACACCACTAACTACCCTTTTTAACAAATCATGGGAGGATGGTGTGGTACCTGAGGACTGGAAGAAGGCTGATGTGAATCCCCTTCACAAAAGTGGGAGCAGGACAGAGGCAGGAAACTACAGACCTGCCAGTTTGACCTTTGTGGTAGGGAAAGTGATGGAATCACTTCTGAAGGAAAGAATTGCTGAGTACCTAGAGGCCAGTGGGGCAGAGGACCCAAGGCAGCATGGGTTCACAGCGGGACGGTCATGTCAGACGAATCTAATTGATTTCTTTGACTGGGTGACCAAAGTAGTAGACCAGGGAGGGGCTGTGGACATGGCCCACCTAGACTTTAACAAGGCATTTGACACAGTCCCACACAAAAGATTAGTAGTCAAATTAACCAGCCTTGGAGTGGGTCCCAGGGTGGTAGCTTGGGTAAAACACTGGCTGAACAACAGGACACAGAAGGTAATTGCAAATGGAATCCACTCTGAAGAAAGAGGGGTTACTAATGGGGTACCACAGGGTTCAGTACTGGGTCCAGTCCTTTTTCATGTCTTTATAAGTGACATTGCAGAGGGACTGGAAGGAAAAGTATGCTTCTTTGCAGATGACACAAAGATCTGCAACAGTGTTGATACACAAGGAGGCATGGAAAGGATGAGAAGGGACTTGACAAGGTTGGAGGAATGGTCAGAAGTATGGCAGCTTGGATTCAATGCAAAGAAGTGCAAAGTAATGCACCTGGGAAACAAAAACCCAGGGGAAGATTACACAATGGGGGGTAGTAACAACAACAAAAATGGAAAGGGACCTGGGGTTAAACATATCAGATGACCGTAAGGTTGGCAAGCAATGTGAGAAGGCGGTAGGGAGGGCTGGAGGGATACTGGGATGTAAAGGGATAGGCATCACCAGCAGAAAACAGGAAGTTGTTATCCCCCTGTACAGACAGTTGGTGAGACCCCATCTGGAGTACTGCATCCAGTTCTGGAGACCCCATCTCCACAAGGATATAGACAGGATGGAGGCAGTCCAGAGGAGGACAACTAAAATGGTGCAGGGTCTGCAAGAGAAGCCATATGAGGAGAGGCTAAAGGAGCTTAATATGTATACCCTTGAGGAAAGGAGGGAGAGAGGGACATGATAGAAATGTTTAAGTACCTCAGTGGAGTCAACAAAGTCCAAGAAGGTAGCATATTTCAGAAAAAGAGATGTGCAAGAACAAGGGGACACAATTTGAAGATAGAGGGGGGACAGCTCAGGGGCAATGTGAGGAAGTATTTTTTCACAGAGAGGGTGGTGGACTCATGGAACAGCCTTCCTGAGGAGGTTGTGGGGTTTAAAACTGTGGGAGAATTCAAGAATGCATGGGACAGACATAAGGCAATTTTTGTGGGGGGTACGAAGAAATAGTCTGTTGGTTACATAGGATCTGCAGCTTATCCTGTAGGTAGGGAAATGGGCAGACTAAGTGGGCCAAGTGGTCCTTATCTGCTGTCAAAGTCTATGTTTCTATGTTTCTGTGTTTCACTGCCCACTTAGGATGACCAGCCTATCAGAGTTTCCTATGATCAGTTGAGCAATTAACTCTGCAACGGTACCTGGAATATTGACACTGACAATACATCTGAGCTGTCAGTGTCAATGTCAGTGTCAATGTTCCAGGTCCCATTGCAGAGTTAAAGCAGTAACACAGTTTGTCAGTATAAGCTGTCAAGCGACACGAGAGTTGTAGTCGGTAAGAAGGCATGCATGGGAAAAGTGAAATTGGGGAAAAAATCGGGCATTTTTGAGTTGGCAAGATCATAGCTGGGCGATCGTACCAGACCCTTACAAAATAAGGCAAAAAGAACACAATGAGGGAAACTCCCAGGCAGGAAGTCGCACCTTACGTGTACCCAGACTCACTCATTTCAGGGCTCTATAGAGCCCACTGACTCCAGCTGGTCTGAGTCCACAGTAATCCACAAAATGGAGGCCAGAAAACCAAAAGAACATGGACTCTAGCATTTCTTAAACAGGTAACTGTTTCAACCTAAAGTTTCATAAACAAAGCAAGTGTGAGCAGTTTGCACCTAAAGAAACATTTCATTTAGTACCAGGAAAATACAGTTAAATGACCAGCAATGTGACACACAAGGCATTGCTAATGCATTGTTTACAGTAGTTTGTAAAGCATGTGTTTCAGCCCACAAGAAGAGCTTTAAGTGTCATCATACCTTGCTTACTCTCCATGTAACACTAAACGTGGTTTATAGTAGTTTGCCTTCAGTATTTCATTTTATAGAGGCATGGTAGCACCACTATAGTAAGGGTGGCTGGTGAGTTCTATGATTTTTTTTTTTTTTTACAACTTATTTTCTGCACCCCAGCTCTGGAACTCTCTCTGGCCACGCTACTCACCTAACCTCGGTCTGCCACCCGCCTTGGACCCTGCCTCTTCAGGAGATGTTAATTTCTTTGTGAGCCCAGGCAGCTATGGGCCTGAGGAGACCGAAGGGGTAGAGGCAAGGAACCAGCGTTGGGCATGTGGTGAGGTGGCACTGGGAGCGTCGTCGCCTATGTGGGCTGGAGGTTTTTTTCTTAGTAAATCCTTGAACTCCCTCCTCCCTCCCGAGCGTGACATCCCCCGACATCCTGGTGCATGGCAACCCTGCCGACATCTGCCACACTCACCCCTACATGTGGTCTGCACCCTGCAGTGCCCCCGCTGTCCACCAGGGGTCACTGGGATGCTGGACAACCTCTGGCCCTCCCCCGGGAGCGGAGGGCAGTACTTCAGATGCTCAATCCTCTCCCTCCCCAGCCGACCCCCGGCACCCATGCTCGCTACCGAACACAGGTCGCCGGTGTGGCGTGAGGTGTGGCGTCCAGCGCCCCAACCTTCAGCGCCACCAGGCCAGCTTTGGTGAGATCTTACTTCGAGACACAGCTCTTGCAGCAGGTTACACCATTAGGACTGAAGCCGGCAGGCATCAGGATGCCACGGAAAAATTCTAGCTAGCTATCTTCGGCGGGGACTGCCCCGGCGTCGGTCCCACCTCTGATGTCAGGCGTAGTACATAAGGGGGCGGTTCCGCCAGATTTTCCAGTACTTTCCCGCCATCGACTTTCATGTCTCGACCCTTGATTCGGTTTCTAGGCGTGGCCAGCGTAGGTAAATTGCTTTCCTACGGAAATTTGTTCTCCGAGTTCAGTTTTTTCTCTGATGTCCTCCCCGACCTCCGGTCACTCCTCGAAGTGTGCCTGTGGGAAGCAGATCCCTTTAAAGGATCCGGACTCGGCCTGTGTCCAGTGCCTAAGCCCAGACCACGACACCCGGTCCTGCTCTTTTTGCCAGGGTTTTAACAGCAGAACCTGGATCTGTCGCCAGAATGCCCTACAGGCGTTCCTGTCAGAGGAGCAACTCAAGTCCATGGCTTCCAAGGGGGATTCTTCGCAGAAGGAACACAAGCATGCTGAGAAGCACAGAGAGAAGGCCCCTTCCAGGTCCCCATCTAGGGCCTCTGACTCGCGCAGTTCTGGCTCCAGATCCGACCGCTCTCCTTCCCGGGCCAGCTCTCAGCCTCCCCCCGCTGCGGTGAGAAAACCTTCTTCTTCTTCTCAGGCCAAGACTCCCAGGCCTTCCTCATCCTCCAAGGCCCTGGCTAAGTCGGGGGATCGCCACCATCACCACAAGTCGGGTTCCTGCCATTCTGAACCCGACGTCAGGTCTGTTTCCTTGCCTCCTCACAAAACCAAGGAGCTCACCTCACTCAAGAGGCCGCAGGACCCGACGCCGGTTCGTCCGACGTCGGCCTCTCGCCTAAGGTCCCCAGAGCCATCGTCTGCCAGAAGACCATCACCGGCCAGGCCTACTCATCACTGGATGCCGGTTGGGGAACCGGCACCCGCTCCAATTGAGAAGAGGACCCCGACGCCTCCGATCGACGTTGGTCAGGGGACCATCACTGAGGAGGAGTTAACCCAGCCCGAGGACCAGATGGGCGACCCCGGTCCCGTTGAGACTCCCAGGGAACCCTCACCACAACCCGAGCCCCCTGTGGAGCCGACGCCGGGTCCCGACGACCGTCCACCACGCCCGGACCGTCGTCGGGCCTTTCCTTTTCAGAGGTGAAGGAGCTTTTCACTTACTGGTGGGATACCGTCAAAAAGGATATGGTCCCCACTCCACCTCCACTTCCTCCTCCTCCTCCTCCTCCTCCTCCTACACCGGCTGCTCCTCCGGTTCCTGCACCCCCATCTCCATCTGGGTCTGCAGGCCGGTTACCTCCTCCCTGGGAGCCCAGGACCCCTCCAAGGGGGAGACTTGATAAAAGGAGACCTCCATCCAGATCCTCTTCTAGGTCACCCAGTCCCACAAGACCCAGAAGACGCCGCCGTTAGCCTTCGACGGAGGACACAGGATCAGAGTTTTCTACATACAGATCCCCATCTCCCCTCTCCATCCCTTCTCCGGACCCACGTGAGCTGCCAAAGTCTCCTCCGATGACCCTTCGCTCGGATATCATGAGACACATCCAGGAGAACATGGGATGGGATGCGGAAGAGTTAGACCCGGAAAGGCTGCGCCTTGCGAAGTATCTTCGGCAGAAGGACCCAAAGCCTGTGGTGGTGCCACCCTTGGTAGACACTTTCATGGACGTCACCAAGGCTGTGTGGAAGCATCCACATTTACTCCTGGCAATGCCGAAGAAAGCTGACCGCTTGTACAAGGCTCCAAGAGAAGACCAGTACTTGACTCAGCATCCTCAGGCTGACTCTCTGGTCATAACAGCCTTTTCATGACCGGTCCCAGAGACCACAACATCTGAGCACCCTGCCACTGGACCCAGAGTCCAAGCAGCTGGACTCCATGGGTAGGCGCACGTATGCTTCAGCTACCTGCCCATCAGATCCTGAATATTTGACCCACATGGTGCAGTTCCAAAATGCCCTGTGGGAGCAGGGTCTGGATGCGGCTGAGAAATTGCCGGAAGGTGAGCAGAAGGAGGAGATGTTACAGCTCCTCCGTCACGGGTTTGGACTTGTGGAACCCAGGTGCTCTACAGTGGCATCCGTTCATGGACTCCTCGGCCCGAGCAGCAGCTTCAGGCGTATGCCTCCGGAGGCACTCTTGGCTCCATGTCTCCGGTTTTACCCCGGATGTCCAGAAAAACATCATGGACGCCCCATTTGAGGGAGAAGTTTTGTTTGGTAAACCCTCAGAGAAGATAATTACCAAACTCCAAGAGGCCGGGAAGGCGGTGAGGTCGGTTCAGGCCATGTACCGACCCAAGCTTAGTTCCTTTCGTAGGAACCAAAGCCGATTTCGTGGACAGACGCAGAGACAACAGTCCTGCCCTGCTTCACAGCAGAGGGGCTCTGGTTTTCACAGAGCCCAGGGAAAACAACCCGCAGGTCGGAGCCAGTGCGCTCCTAAGCTGGTCCAGCCAGCGGGACCCTCAGCCACCACAGCCTGACTCCTTCCTGGCCCCCGCCCCTCAGGATCAATGGGACGTCATGGTCAGGGGTCGCATTGTGAATTTCCTGCCGGGATGGAAGACTATAACCACCGACAGGTGGGTTCTACAGTTGGTCAGAAGAGGCCACTTTATAGAATTCACGGAAAAGCCACCTTCGAGGCCTCCGTTGCTCTCCCGGTACCCAGATCAGCACAAATCATTGATCAGGCAAGAGGTGCTCACGCGCCTGCAAAAGGGAGTGATAGAGTACGTCCCAGAGAACCAGAGAGGACACGGATACTATTCCCACTTCTTCCTGGTTCCAAAGAAGACAGGGGACCTCCGTCTGATTCTGGACCTCAGCGACCTCAATTTGTTGGTCGCCTACAAAAGATTCCGCATGGTAACTCTTCCAGGTCTTATTCCCATGCTGAAGCAGGATGTCTTTTTAGCATCTCTAGATATGCAGGACGCTTACCTGCACATCCCTATAGCTCAAGCGCACAAGAGGTTCCTGCGCTTCGAGTTTCTCGGCCATCATCTTCAGTTCTGAGCCTTCCATTCGGGCTGTCATCGGCACCCAGGGTCTTTACCAAATGCATGGCAGTCATGGCAGCGCCTCTAAAGGAGACAGGGCCATTGGCGTGTCCTGCACCTGGACGATTATTTCTCGCGGCCGCCCAGAGAGGCGTTGTCACTGGCGATCCGGAGCACCCAGGACCTGTTTCGATCTCTGGGTATCCTAATCAACCACGAGAAGTCCCTCCTGGTACCGTCGCAGAAACTGCAGTTCATAGGCACAGTACTGGACACCATTCAGGGAAGAGCATTTCTTCCAGACGACAGAGCGGAGCGCATCAGATCCCTCATCGGGAGCTTTCATCGAATGGACGTCTAGCCAGGTCGGGTCCTTCGCTTGCTCGGACACATGGCTGTGGCCATTCCTACCATCCCTTTCGCAAGGGCTCCACATGCGGGTGACTCAGTGGATGCTCAAGGTGCAATGGGACCAATGGCAAGACCACATGCAGCATCCGGACAGAATCACGAATATCGCGATTCGAGACTGGCAGTGGTGGCTAGACCCAGGGACACTCTCTATGGGCATCCCATTCATAGCGCCATCCCCGGAGGTAATCCTCACCACAGACGCCTCCAGGTCTAGGGTGGGGAGCACACCTGGACAGGGTGAAGTCCCAGGGTACGTGAACCCCTCTGGAGGCCCACCTCCATGTCAACGTCCTAGAGATGAGGGCGGTCCTTTATGCCCTGCAGGCCTTTCAGTCAGAAATCCCGCCAAGTACTCTCCTGCTTCAGACAGACAACACGGCGGTGATGTATTACCTCAACAAACAAGGAGGCGCACACTCTTACCCCCTTTGCAGGGAGGCCATGAGGGTGTGGGATTGGGTAATCCGACACGGCGATTACCTGATCACAGTACATGTTCCCGGGGTGGACAACACGATTGCAGATGGCTTGAGTCGCTCCCAGGCCAGAGTCCATGAGTGGGAACTTCTCCAGGAGGTAGCAGAGGATCTGTTTCTTCGATGGGGAACTCCAGAATTGGACTTGTTCACCTCCCCATCCAACGCAAAACTGCCCAATGTTTGCTTGCTAGATCCAGGGCCTGGTGTTTTCTGGTGAGACACGTTGTCCCTCTCCTGGGCGGACAGATTCCTCTATGCTTTCCCTCCCTTCCCGTTGATCCAGAGAGTTCTTCTCAAACTGCGCAGGGAGCATGCAACAATGATCTTGGTGGCCTCATTCTGGCCCAGGCAGATCTGGTTCCCTCTGCTAATTCAGCTGTCCCGGGAACCTCCGCTCCCATTGCCATTCAGCTCCCACTTCTTGTCTCAGGAGAAGGATTCACTGGTCCACCCGGACTTACGCTCACTGAACCTGCACGCATGGCTCCTAGAAACATAGCCATCTTGCGCCATGGGGTCTCGCAAGAGGTTGCAGAAGTCCTTTCTGCAGCCAGAAAGCCAGCAATGAACGCGACATATGCCATGAAATGGTGCCGTTTTTGTCTATGGTCGCAAGCACGCGGCCTTCCCTTAGGTTGTCCGTGAAAGCGGTGTTAGAGTACCCGCCTCCTTTCCGCTCGGTCTCGCCTACTGCTCTATTAAGGTGCACCTCTGTGCCATTTCAGCTTATCACCTCCCGATGGGACAGCGCACAGTGGCACAATTAGATGCCTGTCGAGAATTCTTAAGAGGGGTGTCACACCTTAGGCCACCCATTAAGGACCCAGTGCCTCCTTGGGACTTGCTCTTTGTCCAGGAGCAACTCACGCTCCCCCCCCTTTGAACCTGCCGTGGATTGCGAGCTGCGTTTTCTGTCGTGGAAAACGTTATTTTTGGTTGCTGTTACATCAGCGAGAAGAGTTTCTGAGCTTCAGGCTCTCATGTGCAAAGAGCCCTATTTAATTTTCCACCGGGACAGAGTATCCCTGAGGACGAATCCTAAATTTTTGCCTAAGGTGGTTTCCACACTCACTCTCAACCAGGATATTGACCTGCCGGTCTACTTTCCTAATTACTCTAACAGAGGAGAGACGCTGCTTCACACCCTGGATGTTCACCGCAGCTTGAGGTACTACCTGAGCAGAACTAAGCAGCTTCGCACTTCGGAGCAGCTTTTCGTCTCCTTTACTGAAAGGATGAAGGGCCAACCAGTATCCAAACAGTCCCTGTCTCGCTGGCTTGTCCAGTGCATCTCTTACTGTTATGATATCAAATGAAAGCCCCTCCCAGGAGCAGTCCGGGGCCATTCCACCAGGGGTGTGGCCACATCTTTTGTGGCACTTCAAAATGTCTCCACTTCTGCCATTTGTGCTGCAGCCACTTGGAGCTCTGTTCATACCTTTATCAGGCATTATAGCCTGGACATCGCTTCACGGCGAAGAGCAGGCTTCGGCCTGGCAGTGCTACAGGGTCTCCTGTCCTAGATTCAGGACCTGGAATGTTCTTTCCTATTTCCTCCTCCCAGAGTGTTTGCAAGCACTATTGCTTGGGAATCAGTCCTAATAGTGTTACCTGCTGCAAGAGCTGTGTCTCGAGGTAAGATAGTACAGTTACGTAAAACCGTAACAGTAGATCTTCGAGAACAGCTCTTGCAGCAGGTACCTTCCCGCCCACCTTCCCCCTTGGAGGAGGCTTGGCTTAAGCCTTTGTTAAACAGGAAATTTTCCCGTTTGTCTTCTGATGGTGGATCCTCGGTCTCCCATTTCGATGTCAGCCTGTGGCCGGTAGTCTCCGGCGGGAGAACTGGGGAATCTGTCGGGACCGCCTCCTTATGTACTACGCCTGACGTCGGAGGCGGGACCGACATCGGGGGCGGTCTCCGCTGAAGATAGCTAGCTAGAATTTTTCTGTGGGGTCCTGACGCCTGCCGGCTTCAGTCCTAATGGTGTAACCTGCTGCAAGAGCTGTTCTCGAAGATCCACTGTTACGGTAAGTTCTTACGTAACTGTACTTTCTATATTAAATTCAGTTTTTGTTTGTGTCTAGTAGGAAGACAGTTTTACAGATTTACATGAAACTTTCAGGATTTGTTCTACATGACAGAATCCACAATCCCAGAAAATGTCATTTAAGTCCGTTTAGTGTTTTTAGAGATATTAAAATGTGAAAAAAGCTGTGTTTTTCCCATTGTCTTCAATTGTGATTTTTTTTATTATTTGTGCTCTCCTCTAGATAAAAAAAACTATAAGTCTTTAAATTACGAAATTTTGTATGGTTGGTGGGGAAGGATTTCCTTGGGGAGTTTGACACTTGGGAATTTTGTGTTGTTAAAGATATTTACAGTTGAAAAATGGTGTTTTTAGTGGTTCAGAGTCTGCTGTGCAGTCAGGCTTGGAGATAACGTGCGATATGTGAGGAACAGTTTCAATGGTTTCGAAGGGGATCAGAAAATGAAAGGAGATGGGCTGTCCTGCCTGCAGAAGAGTATTTGGATGCTGCTGAATGGAAATGAAAATGATGAAACCTGGTGTGGTTGGAGTTCAGTTTCGAAGGGTTTCCTGGGGGGAAGGAGTATGATGTTTAATAGTTTTTCCTAAATATTTAAATTACTTTAATCTGGACCTCATTTGCTCTGGCTGCTGACGTCTATGCAGCACACGTGGCTTTTCTCTTGCCTGCCCATTTGGTTATTCTGCTGGCACCAGCACTTATTTGCTCCTTGTCACTGCCACTCCCCAACCTGTCTGCCAGTAAATCTTGCATATTGTCCTGAGAAACAAAACAAAAAAAGACACTGCATTAGAGGCAAGCACCTTGTGAGTCTTTTTTTTTTCCAATTGTTTAACCAGGTGAAATACACTAAGCTGAAAGCTTGTTTACAGGTACAACCTGGGAGCACAGGGAAGTTAAGTGATTTGCTTAGAGTTACACAGTATGCAAGTGGGGGCTGTGGGATTCAAACCCAGGTCTCTAGATTTGCAGCTCAGAGCCTTAAACCACTGCACTATACTGCCTCCCTGAGTCTCATGCATGGGTGTGAAATACATTCGTAAGGCATCATGAGGCAGGAAGTGGTGGATATGAATACAGTGCAGGGCTTCAAACAGGCATGGGATAGGCATAAGGGAGCAATACAGATGAGTATGAATAGATAGGCCATTGACAGAGCAAAAGCTGATAGCACATTTATAAGGTAGAAAAAGAAATGGGCAGACTGGATGGGCCTTGCGGTCCTTATCTGCCGTCAACTTCTATGTTTCTATGTAGAAATACATTACACATGACAGCAGTAAATAATCTGCATGCATCATGATATAATAATGTAATCACTATAATCAGCAATTGGATCACAGTAGAAAAATGTTATCAGATACCTCCCCGAAATAACATATTGCCACACATTCCAGCATCAGTAAGATGCTCTCACAGATATCGCTCGTGAAATGAAGCTTTTTAGGAGTTCTATGGATCAGGTGATGGTAAATGCCACTCATTTCACACATTTTTTCACTTTCCATCCTTTGGTTTGAGTCTCAGTAATAAAAACAAACTGCCTAACCTTTTGACCCCGAATAGTGTTTTAAAGGCTCAAGAGTGCAAGATGCCAGGAATGTTTTTTTTTTTCTAAATCCTCAACCATGCAGGCTGTCCCACACTGCTTCTCTGAGTCATCTGTACGAAACAGCTTTCATTTACATGGTGTTCCTATTAAGTATATTACTGTCTTCAAAGCAGTATGCATGCAAAAGCAATGTGCATACTGTCATGGCTTTTTTTTCCCTTTTTTAAACAAAAATGTAGCACAACTAGGTAATATTACTTTTCCCCATTTGGTATGTTTCTGTATTACTACACAGCTGCATGACTCAGACAGCATACTGTCTATATACTGTGTTTTGTGGGTGGGGGGTGGGGATGCTGGACCAGCGTGGTTGTCATTGTGAAAAAAATAGATACAATCAGTGAATAAATACATTAGGGAAAAAAACAAGAATGTATGTAGTTCTATTACCCTGATTCCATACATCTGAAATAGAAGGGTTGTCATATTGACAGATATTAATTAGGGACAGAGAAACAGTGTGACTTTCCCTCCGGGACAATTTCAGTACAGTGACAGTCCCACTTCTGACAAAAATGTCATAGAGCAACAACTGTTACCTCAAATTTACAACAAAGCAAACATCTCACCTCTGAGGATATTGTCCTTACTGTGTATGTACAGCAGCCCAAGTCAGTTAACCATAACCATCAGTTCAATTTTATCTCCTATTACCTCAGTGACTTACAGTGATTGAGGGTGTGCAGCTAATTGCCTTTCCTAGCTACATAGGATATCAGATACGGTTGATTTCAGACATCTGGAACAGTTCTCTAAACAGTTCAATGTAATATACAGAGAACTGTTTCTGAGAACTGTCCCCAATGTCTAAAATCGTATCTGATATTGTACCTGAGTCAGTTAAATTAAAAGAGACAGGATGGGAAATGGAAAAAATGATAAATTCAGTAACAAAAGTGTGTTATTTATGACAGGACCCTTTTCACTGCCCAGTACAAAACAGTTATTTGACGGTGAAGACAGGAGACACAGAAAGTGTCACAGCAGAGTGATGTTGGATGGTGTGAGACATTTTTTTTCTCCAAGGGACGTACAGTATACCACATAACCTTTTTCTGCCATAATCCAGTTGCTAATTATAGTGCCATGCACACAGATTATTTACTGCTATTATGTGCAATGTATTTCTGCCTCATGATACTTTACAAATATATTTTACACCTATGCAAGACTTTGCTGACCCTATTATTCAGTATGATTTTTTTCTTTTTTCTATTAGTGAACTAGGGGCTTGAATCACTCCCCTAACAACAATTGCCAACTCCCTAAGTTTGCTTATCAAGTACTATATTAAAAAACTTTGAGAACCTAGCTTACCAATAAAATACATATATATATGTATATAAAAAGTACTGATTATTATGTTCAGAACTGCATGTCATGCATAAATGTGAAATACATTAGTAGAGCATCACGAGGCAGAAATACATTACACATGGCCGCAGTAAATAATCTGTGTGCATTGCACTATAATCATGTAATCACTATAATCAGCAACTGGATCACAGCAGAAAAGTGTAATCAGGGATACCTCCCCTGAAATAACATATTGCTACACATTCTAGCAGCAGCAAGATGCTGTCACACATATTGCTTGTGAATGGAAGCGTTTCAGGAGTTCTATGTGTAACCCCCCTGCAAATGGGGGTTCCCAAAAGACTTCCAGGAGCTTGCTTGAATGCTCCAAGCCTGAATGGTGTTTGGCGTTTAAGCCATTTATCAGTGAGTGTTTTTAGAACCTCTGGTACTGTCTCTTTAAGAGCTGTCTGCTTGCAGACATAATTAGTTGTATGGGGGACTGTGTGTTTCTTTGATTGAGTACCACTCAAGCTGCTGCCAATTCACCCCATTTTTGCAGTCACTAGAGTGCAAAGGAACCTGTCTGAAAGATGTAACTGATTGCCAGAAATCATTTACAGTAATAATAAAATTACAGTTTGTCTAACCTGCTTTCTTTGCAGTCAGAACTGTCTGCCTAGTTCCCCATTCTGGTTTTGAACTGCTGAACTGGACCAATCAGTGTGGGTAAACTAGCTCTAAAATGATGCCTGGACGAATCAGAACTTGGGACTCATAATCTGAGCCAGCCACAAGAGGATTGTATGGGCAGTGACTCTGGGAGATGTAGTTTAGACTTCGGTGCCTTTTGGACCAACAGCAGCAGTCTATTGTGAGTGACAGCCAATCCAGTCAAGAACTGGGAGGAACTCAAAGGAAGTGCCCGGTTTTTGTCTGTTGGGAGTTTCAGTTTGAGATCTGAAAGTGAAGGAAAGAAACCCTGTGCTCCTTCAGTGCACAGTTTCAGTCAAAAAACGTGCAAGGCCCAGAGTTCTGCCCACAACTTGTGTAACTGCTTGTTAGGACTGAATCCGTCCTGTGAAAAAGAATCAAAGGATCTCTGAAGAGTAGAAACCAGGCTCACCCTGTAGAAGACTGAAGAAATTGTTGAATTACACTCGGTCTGTCAGGAACTGAATCTGCTGTGTGTTCTCCTGGTTATTGTGCAGTAATTGCGATTGGGATACAGATGCAGCCTGCCTGGTATAGTGCTTTCTTTTTTTACCATATAAATGTGTGAGGTCTCTTGGAGATCAAAAGTAGCCCTGCTGACATTGAAGGACCATATCTTCTTTGGAGGTCGTGAGTACTAATTCGGTCGCTCCTGTTGAATTGCCACATTAAATCCAAATGGAATTACTGTACTGCTGACTGTTTAATTTTCCTTTTCTCTGTGTGAAAGGGCCTACCAGCTGCCACGGTTTGGACTAGCCACTAGGGCCTGGGTACCCAGGGACAGTAACTGTGAGGGATAGGCCTGTGCACAGAGCCATAGGTAGATAGTAAAGTGATAAGCTAATTAACCTGATTTCCCCTGTCCTTGTTATATCCCCTAAATAAATCAGAGCTGTTTGTTTCAACAAAGTTATACTGCCTGAGGTATTTGTCTATGTTAAAGTACTGTACTGTGATTGTTGCACTGTATCTTATTTTACAGGATGTCCCGGTGCCTGAACCAGCCTTGGGGGTAAGTGTATACTGTGAAGGTAATTCTGCTATATTTTGTGGGCCACTAGTGGGAAGAAGGGGGTTGCAGTGTCCCAGAGGCTGTGACCAAGTAAGTTTAACTATTGCAACCCTGACCTCTGGGTGGAGGCACCGCCATTGGATCCAGGCCCCTCAACCTGTTAGTGGCAAATCAGGCAGGGTAGTAGCCCTGGGATAGCCATCTAGGGGTTACATTTGGAGGCACCGCTGGGATTGTGTGTCCTCTAGTGGCCATATTTACAAACCACTGTTAAGGGAAAATAAATAAATAAATAAATAAATGGGTACCCCGACAGAAGTGGCTGTGCACCGGCTGGTGGAGTGGTGTACTGGGGAGGAGATCGACCCCCAAAATGCTATGCTTATCCTGGACATCCCCTTGGGTATCAATACGGACACTGTGCAGGGAGTACTTTCCAAGGTGGAAGGTTTACAAAATCCTGTGGTGGTGGGTCGGCACGCTAATCTGCTCACCCACACTTTCCTGGCCCTAGTAGAGTTTAAGGATCCCATAGATAGCTCCAAAGTACCACAGACCATTACCCCAGAGGGAGCCCTCACTGCTTGGAGAGTGATAACTAAGGACAGTAAAGACCCGGGGGGGAATGAGCCCCCACCACTATCTGAAACTTTTGAGGAGAAATTTGCTAAATGGTTGCTGGGAGAAGGGAAAACTGTGGAGGACTTGAAGAAACTATTCTTGCCACCTGGGGGTGTTCCTCCCCCAACACCCTCTCCTGCTCCAGTACCCGTAATGGTGGCTGAACCAATGCAGACTCCTATTTCTGCACCTGCCATTAGTCACGACTCTTACCGAAGGTTGAGGATCTTCTCTGGCACCCTCCCCACCCCCCAAGGGGAGGATGACTGGGAGACCTGGATAGATTATGTTGCCCCCCAAGTGCTAGAATGGCAATGCTCGGAAGCCGAAAGCGAAAGAGGGTTAGTGAGAGCCTCCGAGGTCCTGCCCTGGCTACCATCCGTGCTAAGCGGGCCAGTAACCCTGAGCGACTGCACAAGCCTATCTTGAGGCCTTGGAGAATGTGTATGGGAGCCCAGATTCTGATGAGGACCTATGGTGGAGAGTAAGAAATGCACAACAGTACCAAGGGAGTTGTTGTCTGTGTATGTCTCTCGGCTGGAAAATTGTTGCAAGAATGCCTCCAGAAGGGTAGTTTGCCAGCGATTGAACTGGACCGAACCAGACTGGACAGAATCTTAAGTCTGCCCCCTTCTCAGAACTGCTGTTGCTTCCAGTTCGCCTGGCAAATCGACTGGAATCCCACCCTCCTATGATGAGTTAATGAGAGAAATTCGAGGAGTTGAGAAAAGGCGACCTCGGGAGGGACCTGCACCAATAGCTGTGGCTATGACCCGAGTGACTGAGGTGGCCCATCAAGTGAAGTTCAGGGGCAGAGGTTGGCAGTCAATGAGTGCTCTGATAAGGAAAAGATATGCCACAATGGGTGAACTGTTGAGAGAGATCCGGGAATTCAAAACAGTCCCTTTATGAAGGCCACGCCTGCAAATAGGCCCCGACCTATATCCGACTGCATCTGCTATGGGAGTGGGATACCCACCCATGCATCTCCTGCTGATAACAGCTCCGAACTCGATTCCTTGACCATGGAAGTGGAGAAACTGACGAGATGTTCCAAATGCTTATCACGCCAGCAGACAGAGATGGCACCAAGGTTTCCAGTTAGTAATACCCGCCCTGGCTCCCAGTGTGGCACCTCGCCAGCTCAAACTCCAAAAAGTATGTTTTGCTATAATTGTGGGAAGGATGGGCACATGAAAAGGAATGCCAATCCCCAAAAGACACTGACAAAGTTGCATATAGGCTACAAGGAGAGCTTCGAGAACAAATCAGTGGTTAAGAGGTGCACAAATGATCCCAGTGAGGGCACCAAAATGCTAATTCACGCCCTTGTGGCAAGGTCAGTTGCCCAGGCCCCCCACTACCGCCTCTCCAGACTGGTCCAGAATAGTGGGTCCCTCCATGGAGACCACTGTAAAGGTAAATGGAGTGTCTACAAGAGCTGTATTAGACAGTGGCTCCCAAGTGACAATTATGTTTCAAGATTGGTATTGAAGCATTTGTCAGACGACCCTATACAACCATTAGAAGGACTGCATGTATGGGGGTTAAGTGAGAAGGCCTCCCTATTCTGGTATATCCAATTTGGTTGTCTTTCCCCACCTCCGTGGCTGGAGTGGCCGAACAAGTAGAGACCCTAGCCTTAGTGTGTCCCCCACTGGACTGTATGATGGTGTCCCTTTGTTGATTGGAACAAATGCTCATATGTTCAGAAGGCTGGTACATTTGTGTTATGAAAACAGGGTCAAAGACTAGTAGAGCTTTAAGAGTTCCGGTTTTAATTAAGAAGGCCTATGAGGCACAGAGATGCTGAAAATATAGAACCAGAGGAACCGGTTGGAATTGTATGGAAGAAGGATCCTGAGTCTCTGATCCTGGCACCAAATGCCCAGTGTACCTTACAGGAGAGGTCCGTATCAGAAAGGATGTTAAGAATAAAATAATGTTGGATGCACCAGGCGATGGAAAATTGCCAGAGGGACTGCTGGTCAAGCCTAGTATTTTGCCCGCTAGAGCCCATGCTTATGCCAGAAGGGTAATGGTCCAAGTTCATAATGTGTCTGAAAGAGACATTCGAGTAAATAGAGGTTGCATCCTGGCTAATGTGCATTGTGCAGACACTGCAGTGCTACCCAGCAGCAAGAGTTCAGGAAGAATGACAGAGTAACCTCTGACTTGTTTGATTTCGCAACCCCGCTGCCAGCTGAATGGAAAGTGAGGATCAGTGAGAAGCTTGCCCAGAGAGACCAGGTGTTTCTTTAAAGGAATGGGACGTAGGATGCGTGCAAGGAGCTGAGCACAATATCCGGCTGCATGGCCGAAGACCATTTCAGAGAGGTCTCGACGCCTGGCACCTGCTGATATAGATGATGTGAGACGGCATCTGCAAGAGATGTTAGCGGCTGGTGTAATACAAGAATCCAGAAGCCCTTATGCTTCCCCATTGTGGTAGTGAGGAAAGAATGGGACAGTAAGGATGTGCGTGGATTATCGCACCTTAAACCCGGCGGACTATCCCTGATCAGTACACAATGCCCCGCATTCAGGATGCTTTGGACTGCCTAAACGGAGCAAGTGGTTCTCTGTGCTGGATCTCGCGGTGGGTACTACCAGATCCCGATGGCCCCAGAGGACCGTGAGAAGACAGCCTTTATCTGTCCCTTGGCTCTATGAATTCATGAGGATGCCTCAAGGGATTTCAGGTGCCCCAGCCACTTTTCAACGATTGATGGAGCGTGCAGTGGGGGACATGAACTTACTAGAGTGCCTGGTATACCTAGATGATGTTATTGTGTTTGGCAGCTCACTGGAGGAACATGAGAGCAGATTATTTAAGGTATTGGATCGACTGGAGGACTTTGGCCTTAAACTGTCCATTGATAAGTGTCAATTCTTTCAAACATCAGTAAGTATGTGGGACACATAGTATCCACGAGGAATAGAGACCCGACCCAAGTAAAGTTGAGGCCTTGACCACCTGGCCACAGCCCAAAATCTAAAAAGAACTGCAAAAGATTCCTGGGATTCTGTGGTTATTATCGGCGTTTCATCAAGGACTATTCAAGAGTGATCCGCCCTTTACTTAACCTTACTCAAGGGTATCCCCCAACCCACAAAAAATACCAAAAGTCAGCGTCCCTCAAGACTGAAAGAGTGTATTTTCATCCGAGTGAAGTATTTGGGGCCTGCTGGACTCCTGATTGTGAGACTGCTTTTCATGAGATCATATATCAACTTACCCATGCTCCAGTGCTGGCCTATGCCGATCCAAGAAAACCTTACGTCCTGCACACTGATGCTAGCTTGCAAGGGTTGGGGGCTGTGTTGTACCAAGAGCACGAGAATGGCCTGAGACCAGTGGCCTTTGCCAGTAGAAGCCTGACCCCATCCGAAAAGAACTATCCTGTACATAAGTTAGAGTTCCTAGCTTTGAAGTGGGCTATTGTTGACCAATTCCATGAGTACTTGTATGGGGCTAAAATACTAGTAAAACTGACAATAATCTTTGACCTATGTGCAGACCTCAGCTAAGTTGGATGCCACTGGCCACAGGTGGCTTTCTGCATTATCTACATATGACTATGCTCTGAATACAGGCAGGTCTGAACCACATAGATGCTGATGCTCTCTCCGGAGGCCTGTTCCCCAGAATGATTGGGTCCGATTGGCAGAACCTGACATTCGGGCACTCTGCCGGAAGTTTGACAGGGAGGAACAATGTCCACGGACGCAGTGGACTGCATGGTGGATTGCTTGGGACCCTCTGAGAATTGCATACCTGCTGCTTATTGCCACTTTTCTGCAATAGACATTGGTGCACTGCCTCAGCTGGACAATGACAGTATTCGCGGGCTCAATCCCGCTGATCCTATGATCAATCAGCTTTAGAAGCCTCTATGCAGGAAAAGATGTGTCCAAATTACGCTCCACTGATTTGAGAACTGCACTGTTATACAAAGAAGGTCCTAAGTTGAAACTGATCAATAAACTGTTATATAGAGAACAGTAGACAGAGGGGACAAGTAGACAAACAACAACTGGTGCTGCCCACTGCCTTTCGAGACTCAGTATTGAGGTCCTTGCACAACCACATGGGGCACCTTGGTATAGACAGAACACTTGACTTGGTGAGATCCAGATTCTATTGGCCTAAGATGGGGCTGATGTGGAGCAACACATACGAACTTGTAGTCGCTGCTTAGAGGAAAGCTTGCCCCAGAGGGCTGCCCCTTGTTAACATAACCACCAGTGCACCCATGGAGCTGGTCTGTATTGATTTTCTGAGTTTGAGTCAGATCAAAGAAATATCAGTAATGTGCTGGTGGTCACTGACCATTCACGAGATATGCCCAAGCTTTCCCACCAAAGACCAGAAAGCATCCACTGTAGCCAAAGTACTCGTAGAAAACTTTTTTGTTCACTATGGGGCTCCACAAAGAATCCATTCTGATCAAGGGAGAGACTTTGAGAGTCGTCTGATCAAAGAGATGCTTTCTCTGTGGGGAGTGAGAAAGTCCAGAACCACTCCTTACCACCCCCAGGGGGACCCACAGCCTGAACGTTTCAACCGCACTTTGCTAGATATGCTAGGCACCCTGCACCCAAAGGACAAGCCTAGATGGAGCCAACAAATTAGCACCCTGGTACATGCTTATAACTGCACCAAAAGTGATGCCACTGGGTTCTCCCCTACCGCCTGATGTTTGGAAAGAAGCTGACTACCGGTAGATGTGTGTTTTGGGGTCTCTCCTGATGGGGTTCAAGCTGACAACTATTTACAGTATGTGCAAAGATTAAAGGCCCAGCTAACTCATGCGTACCAACTGGCTCAAACCATGGCTGCCAAAGAAATCTGGCCAACAAAGAAAGGTATGATAAAAGGTGAAAGCACAGGAACTCCAGGAGGGAGATCGGGTATTGCTAAGAAATCTGGGACTGCATGGCAAACACAAGATTGCTGACAGATGGCACCATCTCCCTCACATTGTAGTGGGCAAACTAGATGATCTGCCAGTGTACAAAGTAAGGCCTGAGAACAATTCAAAAGATGTAAAACAATGCATAGAAATCATTTACTACCCATTGGACAAATCCTGATTGAGTCTGAGCCCCAGAAGATGCCCCCTGACCAGTGACTAGAGCTGCTGCTAAGAAAAGATCAAGGAAGTCTGCACCTACAGAAGCAGAGTTAAAGTGTTCCCCTGCACAAGTCCCAGTTGAGCATGACTGTCAGTCCATATCAGAAGAAAGTGAGAGTGACTTTGAATACTATCCTTCTTACGAACTGAGTCAATTGTTTCGGGCAATCCCCTAGTCAATACTGGAGACAAAGCTGGGCCTTCTGGACTGTCTATGCCCCAGCTTCATCCCTGGAGCCAATGCTCCCAGAAAGTGAAGTGCAAAGCATCAGATCAGATGAAATGGAATCATTGTGCATGGTTGAACTGTTTGAGCTTTCAGGGGAGGAAAATGATAGATTGGGGCAGACTGGTGATACACCCGAACAAGAAGAGTATTTTGAGTGCCCTGACAGTCCACTGCCAGTGTCTGAAAGCTCTCCATGCGAGCCAAATGTTGTGGACTCAGAAACTGTAACTCCTGGAGCTGAAAGTGCCCCAAGTTCTAGCCTCTCTACCCCCATGGAGACTCCCTGACAAGTGAGAACAATGCTGAAAATGAGGCTCAGGTGCAGAGACTGTAACAGCTCCCCTAGAAAGACTGGTCGAGCTGTAAAGCCTGTGGTGCACCTCAGTTATGATTCCCTGGGCGGCCAGTGGACCTGCCTCTCAATGTTGTCCATAAAGGAGTGTATGTGTCCCCAGGCTCATTGCCCAAACTGAGCGTTAGTGCTAACTCCAAGTTACTTGTGTTGCCCTCTAAGTATGGTGCCCTTGCCCCGTCCAGCCCCAAGGTAACTGATAGGGAAGGGTCCCCTCTCTTCAGGTTTCATGTACAAGAGGTAATAACTTGAGTTATGGTACAATGTGTGTGTTATACTGTGTAAAGAGTGACGTACTGCAATGTTTCAGAAATGGTTCTTGGTAAAATGATGTATTGACTGATGATTACATGTGTGAGCCTAATGCAAATGTATATGGTTGCAGTTGAAACTTATGGGGGTACTTGCTTGACGCGGACGTCAAGCTTTTCCCAGGCCAGGAAGGGTGTAACCCCCCTGCAAATGGGGGTTCCCAAAAGACTTCCAGGAGCTTGCTTGAATGCTCCAAGCCTGAATGGTGTTTGGCGTTTAAGCCATTTATCAGTGAGTGTTTTTAGAACCTCTGGTACTGTCTCTTTAAGAGCTGTCTGCTTGCAGACATAATTAGTTATATGGGGGACTGTGTGTTTCTTTGATTGAGTACCACTCAAGCTGCTGCCAATTCACCCCATTTTTGCAGTCACTAGGAGTGCAAAGGGAACCTGTCTGAAAGATGTAACTGATTGCCAGAAATCATTTACAGTAATAATAAAATTACAGTTTGTCTAACCTGCTTTCTTTGCAGTCAGAACTGTCTGCCTAGTTCCCCATTCTGGTTTTGAACTGCTGAACTGGACCAATCAGTGTGGGGTAAACTAGCTCTAAAATGATGCCTTGGACGAATCAGAACTTGGGACTCATAATCTGAGCCAGCCACAAGAGGATTGTATGGGCAGTGACTCTGGGAGATGTAGTTTAGACTTGTGCCTTTTTGGACCAACAGCAGCAGTCTATTGTGAGTGACAGCCAATCCAGTCAAGAACTGGGAGGAACTCAAAGGAAGTGCCGGTTTTTGTCTGTTGGGAGTTTCAGTTTGAGATCTGAAAGTGAAGGAAAGAAACCCTGTGCTCCTTCAGTGCACAGTTTCAGTCAAAAACGTGTGCAAGGCCCAGAGTTCCGTCTACAACTTGTGTAACTGCTTGTTAGGACTGAATCCGTCCTGTGAAAAGAATCAAAGGATCTCTGAAGAGTAGAAACCAGGCTCACCCTGTAGAAGACTGAAGAAATTGTTGAATTACACTCGGTCTGTCAGGAACTGAATCTGCTGTGTTCTCCTGGTTATTGTGCAGTAATTGCGATTGGGATACAGATGCAGCCTGCCTGGTATAGTGCTTTCTTTTTTTACCATATAAATGTGTGAGGAGTCTCTTGGAGATCAAAAGTAGCCCTGCTGACATTGAAGGACCATATCTTCTTTGGAGGTCGTGAGTACTAATTCGGGGTCGCTCCCTGTTGAATTGCCACATTAAATCCAAATGGAATTACTGTACTGCTGACTGTTTAATTTTCCTTTTCTCTGTGTGAAAGGGCCCCTACCAGCTGCCACGGTTTGGACTAGCCACTGGGGCCTGGGTACCCAGGGACAGTAACTGGTAGGGATAGGCCTGTGCACAGAGCCATAGGTAGATAGTAAAGTGATAAGCTAATTAACCTGATTTCCTGTCCTTGTTATATCCCCTAAATAAATCAGAGCTGTTTGTTTCAACAAAGTTATACTGCCTGAGGTATTTGTCTATGTTAAAGTACTGTACTGTGATTGTTGCACTGTATCTTATTTTACAGGATGTCCCGGTGCCTGAACCAGCCTTGGGGTAAGTGTATACTGTGAAGGTAATTCTGCTATATTGTGTGGGCCACTAGTGGGAAGAAAGGGGGGTTGCAGTGTCCCAGAGGGCTGTGACCAAGTAAGTTTAACTATTGCAAACCCTGACCTCTGGGTGGAGGCACCCGCCATTGGATCCAGGCCCCTCAACCTGTTAGTGGCAAATCAGGCAGGGGTAGTAGCCCCTGGGATAGCGCCATCTAGGGGTTACATATGAATCAGCTGATGGTAAATGTTAATCCTTTCACATATTCTTTCACTTTCCATCCCTGGATTCCAGTAATGCAAACAAACCTTTTTACCCAGAACTGTGTTTTAAAGGCTCGAGTACAACAGGCCAGGAATGTGTTTTTGTTCTAAATTCTCAACCATGCAAGCTGTCTCACACTGCTTCTTAGAGTCATCTACTTAGAACAGCTTTCAGTTATGTGGTGTTCCTACTGAGTGTGTTACAATCTGCAAAGCAGAATGCATATACAGTAACAGCAATTTGCGATGTGCATACTGTTACGAATTTTTTCCCCTTTTTTAACAAAAATGTAGCACAACTAGGTAATATTACTCTGTCCCATTTAGTATGTTCCTGTATTACTACCACTGCTGCATGACTCAGACATAATACATATGCAGCCCCTACCAGGTATGCCGTTTCTATCTGACAGCACTACCTGGTGGGCTGGGTTCAGGGAGGAATATGTCACTCGGCACATTGGCTAGGTTTGACTACTCTGCACAGGGGCACCCAAGTAACTCCGGACAAAGGAAGCAATAACTGTAATGTCCAATACCAAAAGTGGGATTCTAAAGTGTGGCTTTTATTCACATCCAACAGAATAAACAAAGCATAGATGGACCCCCACGGGGCTACACTCCTGGTAATGCAGATTTAAGGAGACCAGAACACATCCTCATCACTTTTGCCCTCAGGCTCTGAAACACGCTGGGCACACAGCCTGAACTTGTACACTGTTCTGGGTTTTCCCTGGCTCGGCTCCCTTGCCAGCCACTTGGACATTTTCCATATAGCATGGAAACATTTACTGGTGGCTCCCTAAACCACCTAAGAGCACTTCTGCTCTATAAGGGAATCTTCCTCATAAATCCCATATCTGGGTACTTTCCTCAGGCACTGGCCAAGTACCTGAGAGAAAGCAACAGGTGTCCCAGAGCAAATCCGTAGAGGTGAATTTGGTTACTACTGATGGGGGTCTCCCACCTCTCACTCCCATAATTCATACCCGGCCATTTCTCTGGACTGTAACACCTCATCCTTTAACACACTTTGCTGTGTAGATTCCTTTTAAATGTATTACACATTCAATCTACTGTCTTTTCTTCCCATTTGTGCTGGACTTGAACATACTTAATAAGTGGCATTGTCCATTACTCTAGACCCCCCACAAAGTTAAGCAGTCCAATCCCCACATCTTCCAAACTGTACTTGGCTGTCTTTTCCTGACCCCACAGTAACAGTCCCTTTAGTTTCATCTTGATGCAGGTGAAAACACATGGCCCTTTAGCAGAGCGAACTCACCGTTCGGTTGCAGGTGCCCCACAGGCGTTTCCTCCTCAGGAACACTCTCTTCCAGAGCTTCTGGTGCCTTAGCACAAACTTAAACAGGCAGCTTCTTTTCCTTAGCCGGACCAAGGGGGTTTGCCCCGGAAACAGGCTGATACCTTCCCCCCATCCCCGCAGGGATGGGGCCCTGAACCATTAAAAGCAGTCTCCATCACTTCAATTTGTAGTTCCTGTGTTCCTCTTCAGGTGGAAACACACACCTAAAAAAACAAAAGTAGCTCTCTGACAGAGCTTAAAGCTCTGAGGGCCTGCACTCAGCAGAGCACCTCTGCTGAACTCTACAGAACTCTCTCTCAGACGGACTTCAAATTCCCCAACATTCTACTCTAATCTACAACTGCAACATTCCAGTGTGGCTTATGCAGCTGCGACAGTTCTAAATGATGTCATCCCTCAGTCTCAGCTGAGACTGAGAATAGAGCGAGACAGTGTGAAATCCATTTAACTGGAGTTTCACAAGCTTCCTTCCCTGCCTACCACTAGGTCTTACTGGGATTCTAGTAACCCCGGGTAACAGGGGGGTTCCACATAAAAGATGAAAACAATGATAAGTTCACTAACAAATGTGTGGTATTTATGGCAGGATCCTCTTCACTGCCCAATACAAAATAGCTAATGACAGCAAAGACCAGTGACTTGTGCACAGAGGCAGGAGATGTCACACAGAAACAGACAACTAATCAGGATAATTGTTTTTTCATCTTTATGAACTTCTCAGACCAAGAAAACATATCTGCGGGCACATACTGTATACATTTAGTTTGTTTCCCTGGGAGACTATGGCTAGTCAGTGCCTACAGATTCAGAAGAGCAACAATCTGGAATGCCTTCTCTCTTTTTTTTTTTTTGTATTATATTTTTATTCGTTTTTCTCTTACAGTACAGGCAAGTCCTGCAGAAAGCTGCATCATGGCCACTCTGCATGCAAGCTTTATGCACATTGACTTCATATTAAGACATTGCTTTTGAGAGTACATTATTAAGGAGCAGAAATTGCACTTGTACTATTTAAAAACATAATTTGTAAAGGAGATACCTTAGTACTAAGAACATCTGATTGTTGCAGGACTCCTTATCATATTTAATAACAAGAAGTTTTATGATAAAAAGGAAAAATAAGAGAAATTAAAACATATTACAATCAACGATAAGCGAATATGCCTTGTCTTGGATATCCTTTACATGGAGAAAAAAGAGATATTTCATCCATTGTGCTGTTATATCCTATAGGGGAGAGTAATGCCCCCAGCAGAAAAGCTTAACATATATTCCACGGGTGAGGGGGATAGGTCCAGGGCCCCACAGCCTCAGTATCCCAGCATCCCAGGCACCGTATATCCGTTCTATACTAACCATCCTTCTCTTATTATGGCTGCTTCCCCCATCGATACTGTACCTAGAAAGGGCTCCCAAACCTGCAGAAATCTCTCCTCTGTCCCCTTGAGCACATATGTTAACCTGTCCACCGCTAAAGCTCGGAGAGTCAAGTTTTTCCATTGTTCCACTGTGGGCACATTCTGGGATGTGCATACATTTTGTATGCTCTGCCTAGCTACTACTAGCAGGACCCTTATGCATCTGTGATGCAATTCCCAATCCTCCCCATCTTGTGAGCATACCCCTAGTAATAGGGAGCAGGGCGAGAACTCCACCTGTTGGCCCTCCATTTTAGCTATCTCCATAGCCACCCCCTTCCAGTACTTCCGTATTCTTGGGCAGTGCCAGTAGTAATGCATCCAAGTACCTCTGGCCTTACCGCATTTCAAGCAGGTGAGAGAAATTCCTGGATGGAATCTACTCACTACACTCGGGGGATAATATAGCCTATGGAGGAATTTCAATTGTAGTTCTTTAAATTTATTACAGGTTACAAGTCCCATGTGAGATCTTATCAATATTTCCCAGTTAGTGTCTGAAATTGCCTGCCCTAGATCCTGTTCCCACCACATTTTAGTTTTTTGAGATTCTCCCTGAAAGTAGACCCTGTCCAGCTTTGCTGCCCTGCCTATAAGTCCCTTCTCAATGTGTAGTGCACCCCGTATCTCTTTTTCAACTGGAGTTATACTTGAGACAGTTTCTCCCCCTCTGTTAAGGCTCCTCCAGTAGTTCCGAACTTGAAGGTACCTATAGTAGTGTGATGCTGGGATCCCCAAACCTCTCTGTAATTCCTGGAATGTGTAAAGCCCCTCTCTATTGGTGAGGTCTCCCACACACTTCACTCCCCTGTCCTGCCAGGATGCAAAGCCTTCATCCTCCAGTCCGGGTAAGAATTGTGGATTACCTGTTATGGGGACTAGGATGGTATTATCTTTTCCCCCCACCCCGTCTTTCCTTAATACTATTCCAGGCCTCTAGTCCACTGTCCACTGTGTGATTGGGTTGCCATACTTGTCGATAAGCTTGCAGGCCTGTTGTTCCTAAGTAGGCAGACAAATGTCTTCTGCAGCCCTCCTCTAGGTCTAGCCATTGAGCCACTGTGCCTTTATTCACCCAGTTTTGTATGTATCTATATTGAGTTGGTAAATAATATCCTTTAATGTCAGGGAAATTTAGGCCTCCCAAATCATTGGAGGCTTTCAATTTTCTAAGACTTATTCTTGGCTTTTTACTCTGCCATATGGATTGTCCAAATTCCTTTTCCAGTTTTTTAAGATCACTATTCTTTAGACCCATAGGCATCATCTGTAGTATATACAATATTCTGGGTAATACATTAATCTTAAGGACATTTATTCTACCCATCCAGGACAGTGGAAGAGCCTGCCACCGTTGTAAATCTCTCAGAATTATATCTATAAGGGATACATAGTTTAATTCATACATTTCCATAAGATCCTGTCCCACTTTTATTACTAGATATGTTATAGCTTTTTGAACTTTTCTAAGCCACCATGCTTTTTGCACCTCTCCCCTTCCCCCTTCCTGAGGTACATTATTTCGGATTTATTAATATTCAGCTTATACCCCGAAAAGGATGCAAAGGAATCCACTATGTGTAGAAGTGCTGGAATTGATTGATCCGGATTCATAAGAAAAAGGAGGATATCATCCGCATACAAGGTGATAGTATGCTGTTGACATTGTTTACTTTGTACTTCCTGAATGTGCTGTTCCCCCCCCCCCAGATTTTGATCGCCAAGGGCTCTATGGAAATTGCAAATAGGAAGGGGAAAGGGGACAGCCCTGCCTCATGCCCCTCCCAAGCCAAAATTCCTCTGAGGGCATCCCATTGACTAAGATCCTTGCCGTTGGGGTTCTGTAGAAGGTCTTTACTAATTAAATGTATTTTTCTCCCAATCCAAATTTCTCTAAAACTTTAAACATATAGTCCCATTCAATCCGGTCAAATGCTTTCTCTGCCTCCATAGAGAGGATACACGCCTTCCCTGGGTTCCTATGTCCCTACCACACCACATTCAGATGCCTCCTCATATTATGATATGACAATCTACCCTAGACAAACCCCGTTTGATCTGGATTGATTATGCAGGGCAGAAACCTATCTAATCTCAGGGCTAGAACCTTCGTCATGATTTTACAATCCAGGTTCAATAAAGAAATGGGCCTATATGAGGAGCATTCCTGAGGATCCTTGTTCGGCATGGGGAGCACGCAGATGGTAGCTTTGCAGCATGACTTGGGCAGTCCCCCTCCCCTCTAGCCCATTCCAGCACTCGACACAGAGGTCCTGTCTGAGTTCTCTATAATATTCTGCTCTAAAGCCGTCTGGGCCTGCAGCCTTTCACCGCTTAAGTGTCCCTATGGCTTTCAATATTTCTTTTGTGATTGGACCCCCAAGTAAAGTCCTTTGTTCCTCTGTCAAAGTTAGAAAAGGAAGCCCTTCCAGAAATCCTTCCATGAGAGGGCCTGTCCCTTTGCACTCAGCTGCATATAATGTGGTATAAAAGTCTTGAAACTGTTTCCTTATGACAGCTTCCATCTGAAGGGGTAACCCTCCCCCATCCTTATGGACAGTATTTTTTTTGTTGTTTTGTCCCCTTTAATTAAATTCACCAGTAATGGCCCTGGTTTGTTACCCTACTCATATAGTCGCTGTCTCGTGTACATGTACTTGGATCTGGCATCTGCCATAATACATTCATTTAGTGCCTCCATGGCCATCTGTAAGTCCTTCAGTACTTGTCCTCCCCCTTCCTTCACAGCCCTCTGTTCCAACATTTTAATTGTTCTTTCTGTTTCCTCTCTTCGTTTTTGCTTCTCTTTTTTCAATGTTGCAGTGTAACCAATAATTACCCCCCTCATGTATGCTTTACTGGCCTCCCAGTATATTCCCTCATCCCCCACTGTGCCCTGGTTCATTTCCTGATAAATTTTCCACTGCACTTTCAGGAATTCCCTGAAGTCTTTCTTCACCATGAGATAACCTGGGAATCTCCAGCCTCCCCTCCTTCCTTCCTGTTGGCCCAAAATTATCTCCATTCGTACCATCCCATGGTCTGATAAAAAAATGGGGCTTTGTTCCACCTTAGTTACCTGGACATATCCATATCTAGGAATATACAAGTAATCTACATGGGACCATGTGGAATGTGGGTGGGAATAAAATGTGTATTCACGTGTACCTGGGTTGGCTGTACGCCATACCTCTACCAAGTCTAGCTCAGCGAGACCCAAAAGCCATTGATGAACTGCTGCAACCTCCCACCTTCTAGTTCTGGAGTAATCTAGTTTTGGGTCCACTACATAATTAAAATTTCCTCCTAGTATAAGGTGGGGAAACTGCTCCCTCACCAGGATATCTAGCATCTGCTGGTAAAAAGTTTTGTCTAACACTGCTGGTTAAAGTTTGGCCATTAACTACCCCCACAACAAAGATAACGCGTCCTTCCAGTGGGTCTTTCGCCACTTGTTGCACTGTAAATGGGAACCCCTTCTTAAGAAGGATCGCCACCCCTCTTTTATGGGAATTATAGGAGGAGGCAAAGCAGGCCCCCACCCACCCTCCACTGATTTCATATGTTCTTTTGGCATCAGATGCGTTTCTTGTAGCATGGCTACATCTGCATTTTTATGTTTTAACGCTGTTAGAACTTTAGCTCGCTTTACTGAGGAAGAGAACCCCTTAACATTCCAAGACACAATTACAGTTCCAGGAATCCTAGCCATATTGTCTACTATTGAGAACTTCGCTCTTTGCTTGTTGTCACCTCTGATAATTCCCTCTGCATGGATCTCTCTTATACTTTTGGTTTAAGACAAGGCATAAAGAATAACTCATAACACATGCACATTTAAACTTGTGCTGAACTGAATAACTTTGAATATGAACGGTTAAAACACTTCCCTCTTTACCCACCCTCCTCCCCAACTCAACCATTACATCCATCTTTGTTTTCTTCTATATGCTCTATATATTCTCTTGTACTTTCTCCCTTTCTGTAGAATCGATCCCCACGCCCTCTCCCTCCGCATCATCTTTATAACCTTTAGTGCATACCAATTATTCTAAACCCATTTTTTTTCACCCAGTTATTCGAAGCATGTCGAGTTCCAGAGGATGAAATGCCCCTTGACTGCCTCAGGGTGTATGCCATCAGATTCACCCTTCTGTAGTGGCTATATCAAGCATCCCAGAGAAAAGAGCATTCCCCATTTCCCCGCAGCCACCATAGCCCTGCATCTGATTCATGTCCTCCCCCTTCCCAGGTTTATTATTTTTATTTATTTTCTAAAGAGGATCCCCGTTATTAGGCCTCAGCCCACAGTTCGTACAATAGTCCTTGTCCACACCTTTGTGTGTGTATCTCCATTTGGACCACTTTAACAGGCTCTGCACATTTTAACATCCAACTGACGTGTAGTACACTGAACATCACTGTGGGGTTGAAAATAAGCATATTTATGAGCAATGTCCAATTTATATCTCTTTATTCACCTCCCCCCCCCAATGTTGCAGAAGACTCGGCCTGTCACAAGAAATAAGGAAGTCTTCATTCATTTTACAGTATGTCCCATGTACTCACAAATCTCCTTCAGCCATTCTTTTTGTTTTTTTGTCCCATTCAGCAATATACGCCTGTAGCTTATTTGGCTCCCAGAAGGAAAACGTGGCACCCTCCCAACGGATCTTGACCACCACCAGGTATGCCATAAAAAAGTCTAGGCATCGTTCTCTTAGTTGATCCATCAAGGCGTTGAACTGTTGCCATTTGCGTTGTATTCACAGAGAGAGATCCTGGTGTAGTGTTATTTTATGCCCCTCAAAAATCGAGTGCTTTCAGATTTCTATATGCAGCCATGAGAGCCTGCCAGCCAGGATAGTGGTGCAGGTGAAAGATTACTTGGCAGGGAGGTTGATCCGCCGGAGGTCTTGGGCCAGTGCTCGGTGGGCTCTCTCGATTTTTAGGCCTCCAGCTTTTGGTGTGAAGTTCAGCAGTTTGGGCAGAGTAATTGCACAGAATTCTAGCAGATTTCCCTTTTCTGCTCCCTCCGGTAAGCCTCTTATACGAAGATTGTTACATCTACTGTAATTCTCCTGGTAGTCTATGGCGTCCTTCAGGTCTTCTATCTCTTTCTCCATCTTTGCAATCTTTTCAGTGACCTCTTTTGTATTATCCTCCAAGTACAAGATTCGCTGTACCACCTCCTGTAGATGTCCTGCCTGTTGTTTAACTTTACTGGAGAGCCCCGCAATGGATTTCTCCACTTTCTCCCAGCGTGGCGTGAGGTCTGCTAGGACTTGATCCAAGACTCAATCGACTGATTAAGGCAAGCTCGAAAGCAGAGAACGAGATCGGACCTACTCCAACTCCAACCACATGGTCTTGTCCTGCAGTTCTCTTCGAGTTCTTGCTGCCTTGCCACAACGTTTTCCCCTGATTCAGGTACTCGTCCATAGCGGTTTATCTTAGGCAACTACCGGAGTTAAAATTTTAAACTTTATATGCTATAAAATGGGTTTAAATAGCCTTGTGATGCGGAGCTCTGGAGAGTTGCGACCTTCACCTTAGCTGCTCATTAGCACACACAGTGGAACACCTTCTCAATCCTTGTTACTCCAACATTTCCTAGTAAATCATCTGTATTGTGTTGTGTGGGGGGTGGGGGGTGGACCCGCATGGTTGTTATTGTGAAAAAAAAAAACAGTGAATAAAGACATAAGGGAAGGGGGACAAGGAATGCTTAGACTACCATTATCCTGATTCCCTACCTTTTAAATGTAAGGGTTGTCATATTGACATATCAATTAAGGACAGAGAAACAGTGTGGCTTTCCCTCTGGGACAATTTTGGTACAGTGACAGTCCAACTTCTGACAGAAATGTCAAAGAGCAACAACTGTTACCTTAAATTTACAACAAAGCAAACTTCTTACCTCTGAGGATGTTGCCATTACTGTGTATGTACAGCAGCCTAAGTCAGTTACTGCAACCATTATTTCAGTTTTGTCTGCTATTACTGTAGTGACTTACAGTGATTGAGGGTGTGTGGCTTATTGCATTTCCTAACTAGATATGATATCTGATACGATATCAGATACAACTAAATTCAGACACCGTAAACAGTTCTCTGAAACAGTTCCCTGTAATATACAGAAAACTGTTTACAAGAACTGTCCCCGATGAAGAAGACTTGGTTTGCTGGCCAAGGCACCTAGCTTCACCTGAGCTCCTTCCTTCTAAGACTGCTTGAAAGGCAGAGTAGAGAAACTTACCAGAGCAAGGGAAAAGGATTACAACTTAGTTTGGCTAAGCAGATTTACTGTGTGGTGGTGTTTTTATTTTTTACTCACAGGGATTGCTACTGTTTGTTGCTAACATTTCATTGCTTTATTTTTCTCTGATTCAAATTGTTGTTGCTGGTATACCTTCTTCTGCATTATTACAAGGTGTGCCTACAGGTGTGTGCTAACAGATTACCCTGTAATCTTCTGGTTCAAATTGTCTTTTGCAAGGTATATCTTCTGTTACTGCTTTATTTTTCTCTGGAGCAAAGTGTTTCTTACAGCGTATATCTTCTGAAATTATTACAGGTGGTGATTTACAGGTTTTACAGTTTTATCTAACATTAGGATAAGCTTTCAGGTTACTGCATTTGTTGTTGACTGATTGTTTCTGCTCTTACCGCCTTGTTCTTTCGTCCGTGGTTCTTCTTTTAGGCAGGGAAGGGCCCAGACACCCACCCCCATCCCCAACCACCCCATGCTACACTCCTTTTATAGGGTACCACAGTTGTGACATTTCCTGTGGCAGAGCAGGAAGGGGCGAATCAGTGGGGCCTCCACAAGGTGAGCTCATTTACAGGGGCACTAGTAATTTAACTTGTTATAACAAGTTAAACAAAGCACAATTAAACCATTACTTGCATTTTTTTCCCTTTTTTTTCCCTTCTAATTACTCTGACTAGGTTACAAACCCAGCAACTTATTTGGAATGGATTTCATTAACTGCAGGTACTGTGGAACAATTTTCAGAAGGACAGTCTTACAGGATTTAGGACACTGTCCTGCATGCTGGGCCTATGGAGATCTTAGGGCTCAGCTCCGCAGCATGGGCAGAGATTGCACGCCTCAAATTTCATATTGAAGAGGAAATACATTATAAGAACCACCCGCCATTTCCCCAGCATCCAACAGAAAAACCTCGACCGCAGAGGGTAGTTGGTCCAGGAGGTTGGCAGGTGGTTAGGAGGAGCAATCAGGTGCCCCATTACTCTCTGCTCTCCAACACATTACCTCCAAAAACCATATAAACACTACAAACAGGTATCTGCCTCTATCTCTGAAATCAAATAAAGAGGCAGAAGACAGTGCAGAGCAGGACACCACGGCACAGGAGCTAGCACAACAAAACTCACCCAAATCAGGAACCAAAACAAAGCAAGCACAAAGGAAATCCCAAAAAACTTCTGATCATAGGAGACTCCATGATTCGGGGAGTTGATACCCATCTCCAGCCAGGGTGATGGTCAGATGTCTCCAGGTACATCAGCATGGAGAGACACTGACCGCATTCTAAAATTGTTCACAAAGCAGGAGAAAACATTGATGTCCTAGTACACATAGGGACTATGATCTCACCAGCCGGTCAGTTGTGGAGGCCAAGGAACACCTGACTAGGCTGGGTGACAAACTATCATCTATTTCATCCGGCATCTCCTTCTCTGAGATCCTGCCAGTCTGGGAGAGGGGAGCAGATGGACGGAAGGTCAGAGAAGGGGAGATAGGGGAGCTAAACATGTGGCTCAAAGGCTGGTGCCAGGAAAAAGGACACAGATTTGTAGGGAACTGGCAACAGTTCTGGGAGCGAAAGTTCTTTAAATTTGATGGACTGCATCTGACTAAAGAGGGAGTCAGTGCATTGGGGCAGAAGTTTGACATCTTTGCAGAATATTTAAACTAGCAAATGGGGAGAGGGGTGCAGCACCCCATACATCGAATGGGAAGAACACCCTTCCCCCCTCAGCTAGTGGTCAAACAGGAATTCAGCATGTTTGCTGTTCATTTGCATCACCAGGTAAGAAAAAAGGTTTGTCTCCCCATATGATGCACAGGGTAATGCCAAACTTCACCCAACAACTAACACACCAAAATCTGGCCAATGGAAAATCATGTACACAAATGCTCACAGCCTGGAAATAAGATCCCAGACCTGCAGGCAATAATGTCAGAGGCTAAACTGGACATAGTAGCAATTAGTGGACATGGTTTACCAGTAACTCCTACTTGGGAGACTTCAGTACCTGGCTATGTATTGTTCAGAAGAGACCGAGGTGCAAAAGGGGGAGGAGGGTGGCCCTGTATGTTAATGAAAATATCAAAGCTACAGAAATTCAGAATACACATAAGGAGCCAGAAGAACTGTGGGTCACCCTGGAAACAGGAAATGGGACAGCCATAAGAACTGGGGTTGTCTACAGACCCCAGACCAGAGGAGGACATTGACACATTACTGTTAGAAGATATACAAAACATGACAGCTAAAGGGAGGTTCTGATAATGGGAGACTTCAACATGCCGGATACAGATTGGTCAATACCAGAGGAACATCTGCCAGAACTAGACTCATAGTGGATTCCCTGCAGGGGAGGGCCTCAAACAACTGGTACAGCAACCCACAAGAGGCAGGGCTATCTAGATCTAGTACTGACTAACAAAGAAGGGATCACAGATCTCAGGTAGAAAGGTCACCTGGGGCCAGTGACCACCACATGGTATGGTTCAATTTGGCTACTACATCTAAATCATCCCATTCCAAGGCAAAAATATGGGACTTCAGAGGAGCTGACTTTGATAAGATGGCCAACAGAGTTAAGCTAGCCCTGGCAAAAAGAAACACAGGTGAGGGTACAGGCAAAGTGGGCAAGCATTATGGATGCAATACTTGAAGCAACATCCCATTGTGTTAGACAGAAAAGGAAGTGCAAAGAAGAAGGAAACCACTTTGGTTCTCAAATACAGTAGCAGAAAAGGTCAGAGCCAAAAGGTTGGCCTTCAGGAAATATAAGGGAACACAGGGATGAAGATAGGAGGCATACCAAACTGCCCTAAGGGAAGCAGGTAAGGCAGCAAGGCAGGCAAAGTCCCAAACTGAGAAACACTAACACGGACAGTAAAAAGAAGGTGACAAGACTTTCTATAGATACATTAGTGAAAGGAGAAAGTCCAGAAGGGGTATTACTAGCTTAATGGAAAAGGGGCATGTGAGGAGGAGGAGGACCCTGTAAAGGCATCTATCCTAAATAGATACTTTGCTCAGTATTTACTGAAGAGAAGGTAGGGCAGGGCCACAGCTCAGCATCATGGACACAGGGGAGAGGTGACACTACTCCCTTCACAAAAGGTCCTACAAGAGCTTGCACAAGCTCAGGGTGGATAGG
Organism: Neoceratodus forsteri; assembly: GCA_016271365.2. Taxonomy (NCBI): domain Eukaryota; kingdom Metazoa; phylum Chordata; order Ceratodontiformes; family Ceratodontidae; genus Neoceratodus; species Neoceratodus forsteri. The sequence continues at coordinate 29,444,633 of CM028137.1, read as the reverse complement.
CAATGGGACCTGATGGCATACATCCCAGGGTACTTAAGGAGCTAAAGGAGGAACTAGCAGAGCCATTAGCAGAATTGTTTAGTGAGTCTCTGAGCACAGGAGAGGTCCCAGAAGACTGGAGAACGGTTCATGTGATCCCGCTCCACAAGAGTGGTAGCAGGGAGGAGGTGGGGAACACAGACTGGTCAGTCTTACCTCAGTAGTGGGCAAGATTATGGAGGCACTCCTTAAGGAAAGGATAGTGCAACACCTGGAATCCATAGGGGCAGGATCCAAGACAGCATGGGTTTACAAAGGAAGGTCCTGTCAAACTAATCTCATAGATTTCTTTGACTGGGTAACCAGGTGGTGGACCAAGGGGGAGCAGTTGATGTAAGCCTACCTTGACTTCAGCAAAGCTTTTGACACTGTTCCACATAGAAGATTGATAAATAAGCTGGGCAGGCTCGGGTGGGCCAGACGTGGTCAACTGGGTGGCAAACTGGTTTACGGGCAGAAAACAGAGAGTGTTGGTAAATGGTATACAGTCAGAAGAGATGCAAGTCACAAGTGGGTACCTCAGGGATCAGTCCTGGGGCCAGTCCTCTTCAACATCTTCATTAGTGACCTGCAGATGGACTAGAGGGTAAGGCTTGTCTGTTTGCAGATGACACCAAGATCTGCAACAGAGTAGATGATCCAGATGGGGTGGGCAGAATGAGAAGAGATCTGGATAAACTAGCAGAATGGTCAGAAGAGTGGCAACTGGGATTTAATGCAAAGAAATGCAAAATCATGCACATAGGGAAGAGAAACCCTGAAGCCACCTATAGGCTGGGAGGGGAGTTGCTAGCAGTCACAAAGGAAGAAAGAGACTTGGGCATCATCATCACTGATGACCTAAAATCATCCAAGCAGACCTCTAAAGCAGTAGGTAAGGCTAGGGGGTGTTAGGTGTATTACTTAGTATCACAAGTCGTAAGAGGGAGGACTAATCCTCTGTATAAGACACTGGTTTGGCCCCATCTGAGTACTGCGTGCGCAGTATTGGAGGCCACACCTTCACAAGGACATTAACCAAATTGAGGCAGTCCAGAGAAGGGCAACCAAAATGGTGCAGGGACTGCATCAGAAGACATATGAGGACAGATTAACGGAGCTCAATATGTATACCCTTGAGCAAAGGAGGAGAGAGGTGATATGATCGAGGCATTCAAACACCTTAAGGGCATAAACAAGGTGAAAGAGTCTAACATGTTTAAATATAAGAAAAATAGCATGACAAGAGGACACAGCATGAGATTAGAGGGAGGCCGATTAAGGGGAATGTGAGAAATTCTTTTCACAGAAAGGGTGGTGGATGCATGGAATGGCTTACCACAAGAAGTGGTGGCTATGAATACAGTGCAGGGCTTCAAACAGGCATGGGATAGGCATAAGGGAGCAATACAAATGACTATGAATAGATAGGCCACTGACAGAGCAAAGGCCGATGGCACATTTATAAGGTAGAAAAAGAAATGGGCAGACTGGATGGGCCTTGCGGTCCTTATCTGCTGTCAACTTCTATGTTTCTATGTTTCTATGATGTCTGAAATCATATCTGATATCGTACCTAAGTCAGTTTAATTAAACACGTCAGGATGGGAAATGAAAAAAAATGATAAATTCACTAACAAATGTGTAGTATTTATGGCAGGATCCTCTTTACTGCCCAATACAAAAGAGTTAATGGCAACGAAGACCAGTGGCTTGTGCACAGAGGCAGAAGATGCCACACAGAAACAGACAACTAATCAGGATAATTTTTTTTTTCATCTTTATGGACTTCTCAGACCAAAAAAACATATCTGCGGGCACATACTGTATACATTTAGTTTGTTTCCCTGGGAAACTATGGATAGTCAGTGCCTACAGATTCAGAAAAGCAACAGTCTGGAACATTTTCTCCATCCTTATCACTCCAACTTTTCCTAGTAACTCGTCTGTACATGCCGTACTTAAAACAGACATTTTATGGTAGCTAACCCTGCACCACACACTTTCAGCAGTTCTATCATGCTGTCGTGAGTAACAAGAAAAAAGGAGATGCCGCAGCACTGTTTAACTTCTTGTTTGATTAGCTAACATTGTAATAATGCACTGTACGGTACAGTAGTAAAATAAAAATGAGTGAATGAATAAAAAAAAATCTGTGAAATTCAATGTAAAAGCTGCTATTCCCCAAGTGCAAAGGTTTGCCATTGAAAAGTCTGTAATAGAGCATAAGGAAAGCAAACAGACAATTATTTAATTCTGCATCCTTACCTCCCAAAATGCTGATCATAAGCATGCTATGCTGATCTTTCTTGAGAACGTATCAAATAAAATATTACCCACGAGCATACTATGCCTGGAGAATTTTTAGCTTTGTTTACTAAAATGATGCACTGTTTGTACAGAGGGGAAAACTGATTTTAGCTCAGTGACATTATACACTTACCACTGAGTTATAAACCACAATGTATGTCATTAATAGCACTGAGAGTAATCTTTCTATTTTGAAGCCCAGTGTCTGTTTTATCAAGCCTGCACTGGCTCAGTTCAATCAGTCTGTACACAGTCCACTATATTTATTTTTTCTTCTCTAATGTGTATGTTTTGATATTGTTCTTTCTGAATATTGCTTCATTATTCTGTGATTATTGTATATAAAGCACGTATTAGTAGGGGTATCACAAGTCGGAAGAGGGAGGTAATAATCCCTCTTTACAAGACACTGGTTAGGCCCCATCTGGAGTACTGCGTGCAGTACTGGGGGCCACACCATCACAAGGACATTAACCAAATTGAGGCAGTCCAGAGAAGGGCAACCAAAATGGTGCAGGGACTGCATCAGAAGACATATGAGAACAGATTAATGGAGCTCAATATGTATACCCTAGAGCAAAGGAGGGAGAGAGGTGACATGATCGAAACATTCAAACACCTTAAGGGCATTAACAAGGTGAAAGAGTCTAACAATGTTTCAATATAAGAAAAAGAGCAGGACAAGAGGACACAGCATGAGATTAGAGGGAGGCCGATTAAGGGGTAATGCGAGGAAGTTCTTTTTCACAGAAAGAGTGGTGGATGCATAGAACAGTGTACCTCAGGAAGTGGTGGCTATGAATACAGTGCAGGGCTTCAAACAGGCATGGAATAGGCATAAGGGAGCAATATAGATGAGGATGAATAGATAGGCCACTGACAGCAAAGGATGACGGCACATTTATAAGGCAGAAAAAGAAATGGGCAGACTTGATGGGCCTTGCGGTCCTCATCTGCCATCGACTTCAATGTTTCTATGTTTCTATGTTTCTTTAGATGGACACTGTTTAAATTATAATGCTAAAGGCTTAAATCCCCCCACAGAAATATTTAGCCAACTGACCCTTCCCATGACCCAAAACACAGACTGTCCTCATTTTTAAATTTAGCGTGTTTCCTCCCCTGCAGTTCTTTGCCTATCTCTCTCACTGTCTCTCCCATCTTTAAAACAAACTCTGGTCAGAGACACTATGGCTGCTAATGCATTAACTTGATAAAGGCATTTCATGGGTTTAAATATAAAGATGAATTGTTGGAGTCAGCTCCATGCACACATTTAATTTTTTGTTAAGCTAAATCGTTTATCTAGTTGAAGCAATGTTTTCCATGTGTTTAAAATGTGAGTGACAAGTGTGTTTTCTACTATATGGAGAAGGAGAGGGAACTGTGCCCCAAAGTCTTCAAATAATAGTAGAAGGAATGGTGCAGAGAGGAGAGGTATGCCTACATTGGAGGCTGTGGGCTAACCTGGAGGGATAAGACCTCACAGGGGTTAATAAGATACAGAAGGGAGATATGTTTCAGAGAAAAAAGATTGTCTAGAACAAGGGGTAATAATATGAAGCTGGAAGGGGTAGATTCAGGAGAGATGTGAGGAAATACTTCTTCACAGAAAGGGTGTTCAATTCCTGGAACAGTCTTTCATCAGAGGCAATGGGGACAAAACCAGTGGTGGGTTTCAAAAATACCTTGGATAGGCACAAGGGAATCATAGGAAGAAGAAGAAGAAGAAGAATCAGCATTTATATGGTGCTTTTCATACACAGTATCCCAAAGCGCTTTACAAGCAATGCTAGACCGGTAGTGAAGTGACTGAATATGTGGTGGCAGCCATATCACACATCATCACCCACACACAGCCTGGATAATTGCATGAACCAGTTTGTGGGAAGGGGAATGTTGGCCAGGACACCGAGAATGTTCCCTGCTCTTTTGCGAAGAGTGCCCTGGGTTCTTTTACTTCCACCTGGACACCCACCAGGACAACACCAGGATGGGCAGAAGGGACCTCGGTTTAATGTCTCATCCGAAGGATGGCACATCCCAGCAGTACAGCAGCACAGAATGAAGGAGGTGGTAGAGACAGTGTCATAGATCAAGTAGGGTCTGCAGCAAAAGTGATCGTAATTAAAAATGGACAGACTAGATGGACCCAGTGGTCATAATGTGCCATCAGTGTCACTGTTTCTACATATGACCGGTTAAGTGATTCAAATGGATACAGTGTAAGATTATTAATATGCGCAATGTCTACAATATCTATACTGTAAACTGTGTGGCACACATAATTTGTGTTGCACTATGCTACACATACATGATACTCAAACAGGCAATAACATATGCAATGAGCTAGGGAGAAAAAAATAAAGGGGAACACGTGTGAACATGTGTGAAGCAATATTCTACTCACAGAGTGGTGACACCATGATAGGTACAGTACATATTGTATGATGTTACTATATTATGATGGTACCCAGCAGTATACCAACGATGAGTTAGCTATATTTTTTTATAATTATAATCTGGATATTTTCTATATACAAATGACACATAGGCAAGGATGCTCCAGGCAATTTTCAACCTTGATTTTTTTTTCCACTATAAATAGGCAGCAGACTCCCAGCAGCATTTGGATGGCTGGCAGTTGAGGAGGTGTTTGGAGGGCTGTGCTATTGCCCATCTATGCCTGCATCATGGAATGGCAGGTATGCACTTGAAGGGGGGGGGTTGTTGGTGCCATGGGTGGCTGGGTGGAGGGACCACTGACCACTGATGAGTCTACTGGGGTATCCGGTTCGGGGCAGGGGTTGTGTAGACTGGCTCACATCCATGGGTGTGGGGGATAGGGTCCCTGTGCCACACTGGGGACAGGGAGTATGGATGTTGGGGGGGTGTATGCCTAGGATATACAGGGCCTTGGCAGCCATGTCGGAGGGAGTTCTGCATGGCACATACGGGGACAGTGCATCACTGTGTTGGGAGTGTTTACATCGGAGGTATGAGGATGGATATTCACTGTGTTGGGGGTATCTGCATGGGTGGGTACAGGGTTGGGGCAGACCTGTGCTGTGTGTGTAGGGGCTACCTTACTGCCGTAGGGGCCATATGCATGTCTTGTGTACTCAGGGCAGGGTGCGTACAAGGCTTACGGCAGGGTTCCCCCAGCATTACCGGCACCTTCCTATGCCTCCTGGTGTGCAGCACTATGTGCCTTAGTGAATGGTGTGTAGTGCTGGCACACCCCCTGCATGCCGCCACCCGCCCCAGCATGACCAGGGGATAGGGCATGTAACTGACAGCAGCACCAGTCGTGAATGCCGCAGAGGGTCCGTGGGACCTTGCTGCGTAGCATTTCCATGTATCTATGCCTACACTCCCAGTTTACATAGCGCATAGGCAGAGTGCATAGGGCCCAATATGTTTGCCTCCATGTGGACCTACTGAATACTATGGGCAGGGTGTCATTCTGGGGTAGCTAGGTGCTGCAGCTCACACCCCTATGATTTCTATTTTATTTATTTATTTATTTATTTATTTAATACTAGGATTACAAGTACCTTTGACCTGAAAGCTCGTTTACAGAGGTTCCGCATTAAGTAAGAACAACATTGGTAATTACAAGGAAACATAATTTACATACAGGAATACAAAAGTCAGGCAATTATAGTTCATCAATCATGGATAAGATACATATTCACATATGGGTACAGGCAGAATTAAACTGTCAACTCAACATTTAGGATGCAGTTAATCTCCCATGCAGGGTGACTAATTTGGGGAGGGGGGGGTAAGCAGTGAACTCATTTGTAATAGTTCTCATCATAAGTGCAGAATACCTACTTAAATTAGACGATCACCCCAATGGCCGTTTGGCCTAAGGAAGTTGGCTGGGGCAGGGGAGGGGAGGGTACAAAGGACATTTCGTATGCATAGTGAGAGTGTAGAAGGGACACAGGATGAAGTGGTAATAAAGTAAAGGTTAGTTGGGGAAGAATATGTGCAGGGCACCTAATGGGCTTTTGAGGCAAAAACTGAGGTGGGAGAGGGGTGGGTGGCAGTGTTAAGCAGGGGTGAAAAGGAGGGTGGATAAGCTTGTGATGTTTCAAGAGAAAGAAGTGAGAAGGACGGGTATGTGGGAGTGCAGGTCACAGATGGTGGAGGGGTCAGCCAAACTAGAGTGGGGAGAGGGTGAGGGGGTGGTGAGTGAATACCTTGCAGGGAGGGTGACAGTGGGGGACAGGAGAAGTGCTACTGAAATGCAAAAGTAATTGTACAGCGAGGGAGTAGGGTTAGCATAGCTAAACACTACAGTCACAGCTATTGGCTGATGCAAGAAAGGCTCGAAGCTTTGTTTTGAATGGGCCTAATTTGGTTTCAGATTGAAATTTGGTATGGAGGGAGTTTAACCAGAGGGGCGCCAGGTATTCGAAGAAGTGCTGGCCTTGGGTGGTCCACTTGAAGGGAACTTTTAAGGGCTGGTTGATTATTCCCCTGGTATTCCTGGTATTACTGGATTTACAGAGGAGACTAGTCACACCAGGGGGAGTGAGGCCTAGTGAGGATTTCTTTGCCAGCAGGCATGTTTGGTACTGTATGCAACAGTCCAAGTTTAGCCAGCTGGATTGGGCATAGAGCTCGCAAGTGTGAGTTAGGCGGTGGGCTCCCAGGACTAATCTGCAGGCCTTATTGAGCATTGTTTTTATTCGCTTGAGGGCAGAGTCAGTTGCAGCATCATACACCACTACCCCATAGTCTATTACAGACAGAACCAATCAAGTAACGGGAAATTATAGTGCCTCTGTTGTCAGGCACTGCTTGTTTTCATAGAGAAGTGCTAGTTTTGTATTAGCTGATTTAGCTACTAGGTCTATATGTTGAGTAAATGAGAGGGAGCAGTCCAGTGTTACACCAAGACATTTGAAGTTGTGAACCATTTCAAGTGGTGCATTTTGGTTGTTCAGTATACTCAGGTGGTGGATCCTGTGTCTATTCTGGGTGGTTGCATACAAAAGATTGTTTTATTTTATATATATGCATATATATATATATATATATATATATATATATATATATATAGTTTAGTTATAGTTTTGATTTTAAGAACCAGGTTTCGATTGACGAGAAGTTAGCCTTCATCTGTTTTTCTAGAGTTATGGGGCACGATTGCCTGGAGTATAGTACCACATGATCACTGTAAAGCAGGACTTTATCTTGAACAGCTAATGAGAGCTGGTTCAGCAACAAGCTGAACAGTAATGGTCCCAGTATGTAACCTTGTGGGACTCCAATATTTATGCTCCAGGTTTCAGAAAGGACATTCAAAATTTTTACCTGTTGTAATCTCCCAGAGAGGTAGCTCCTAAACCAGACCACCGCATCTGGTGATAGTCAAGTGTGTGAAAGAGCTGGGTCAGAAGTAATTCATGGTTTACTATGTCAAAGGCCTTGTGAAGTCTATATTGGTTGCCCCCATCAAGAGCCCATGATCTAAAGCATCATGAATAAACCCTATAAATTCAATCAGGGCAGTGGTGGTACTATGCTGCTTTCTTTTTTTTTTTTTTTACTTACTTTCTTTCTTGCTAGCTACCTGGTTGGCACCACTCATCAAGGCATCCTCCTTCGTGGATCCAGCTACCATCTGGCCAGTCCCTCAGCTTCCTCTTCTGAGTGGCCATTGCCTCTTTCCCAGTGGATTACTCCCCCCGGTGGGGCGGCAGGGAGCTCACTTCTCTCCCGCCAGGACCGGATCCAGTTCGGGGACACCATTCTGAAGCTGGGGTGCCCATAAGGTGGCCATCAGGCCACTGCAACCAGGGCTCCATTTTCCTCCCTAGATTTCAACCCCTGTGGAGCTCGTTACACAATGACGCCAATGACATGTTCGCTCATGCTCCTGTGCATGCCATCTCAGGCTTCTGCCGAACTCCAGCTCTACAATTATGGCACCGTGTTGCTGACCCCCAGCCTCCACTAGGGGTCAGGCGCATAGTGACTGAGGTTCACCCCACCCTGAAGATGGAGAGCAGTCCATTGGACGTTCAATCCACCTTCCCCCTTCCAACCCACAATGACCCCTGCTCACTCCTGAACATGGGTTGCCAGCATGGTGGAGGTGTTTCGTCCAGCGCTTCAACCCTCAGCACCACCAGGCTTGCTACTGTGCTGCTTTCTGAGCCTATGTTGCTGTAGGCATTGCAGCTGATATCTGTCCAGATCGTCTGTTACTTGGTCCATACACTATTCATTCCAAAGCTTTTGAGAGTGGATGGAGTATAGAAATAGGCCTGTAATTGGTATGATTAGTCCTGTCTCCATTTCTGAACACCTGTGTCACCACCGCTGCTTTTCAGAGATGGGGGAATTTGCCAGATTTAAGAGATAGGTTTAAGACTTTTGTGAATGGTTTGAAGATCACGTCAAAGGTGAGTGCAACTAGCTTTGGGTCAAGCAAGTCGCTGTTAGCTCTTGATTTCCCATGGACCTGAGAGAGGCACTTTTTGGCATCTGCTTAAGTGATAATTTTGAGGTAGAATGGAGGGGAAAAGACTGAGTGTGTTGCTGAGTTTTGTATGGGATTATCGACACTCTCGGGATGAAGAAGTCTGGGGCAACACTCCGCTAAGGATGGTAAAGACATTGTTGAATGTATTGGTTATGGTAGTTGGGTCCTGAGTTGGGTTCCTGCAATATTCAACAGGGTGGGAGGGGACTTACTTAGTTTGCCAATCAGTGTCTGAATGTTTACCCAGAATTTTCAACTGTTATTCCAGATGTTTGCCAATTCACTTTTGAAGTGCTGACTTTTTGCCTGGCTAATAGCCCATGTGCACTCCAAGCTGTTTTGTATGCTGGCATATCTGTTATTGACCCCGTGTTCTTGTTTTTGTACCACAGGTTGTCTCCTTACTTCATCTGCTGTATGAGTTGGGGTGAGATCCAGGAGTTACGTGAGCCTTTGATTTTACACTTGGTGTAGAGGGCATAGATATCAAGCATTAAGTCAACATCTTTGACAGTGCCTAAGGCTTCCCAGTCCTGGCTGCGGAGGTGTGCTCTGAGTGCATCCAGTTTCCTTTTTTTTGAAAGCCTGTTTGTGATTGTTTTCACTGGAATCTTTGGGGCCTTGTTGGACCAGTTAAAGAGTATCATGAATGGTCACTTATGGAATCAGGGAGGGCCAATGTGCAGTTTATTCTCTCTGGGAGTGGGTGGTTAGTGATCAACCAGTCAAAGAGAGTACTAGTCCCAGTGAGATAGTTCAGACTTGGGGGGGGGGTGACTAGTTGGGTCATATTTATGGAGGATAAACCATCTCTGTAGGGTACCACTTCAGGGGATGTCCAGTTTATGTTGAAGTCACCGACCATGATTAGCTCTGTATTGGGGGGAAGGTCGGAGAGGTAGTCATGAATTGCTTTGAAGCTGCAGGATTGCCCCTTGGGAGGGATGTATACAGATGCCACTTTTATACTTTTACCGTTTGGCCCTCATAATATTTTTGTTGGAAGTATTTGGGTGTAGCAGCTGGTCATTTCTGAGGGGAGCGCTAGTCCTTGAATGTGGTTTTTATGTAGATCACGCATCCTCCTCCTCCTCCTCCTCCTCATTTGTCTATGCGGTCTAGCCCATATGATGTGTAACCTTGTATCCGGATAGTTTTGTCTGTAGATCTCAGTGTGAGCCATGTTTCAATTATAGAGAGTATATCTGGGTGATGCTGGTTGACCCATACTTGTAGCTGATCCAATTTTGCTAGCAGGCTACATATATTAATGGAGGCTATAGTTAACCCTCTTTGTTTATTTATGGTCACCGGAGTATGTGGTGGAGGACCAGGGTTGGGATGTATGTTCCCTCACAGCAGTAGTAGTAGCCAAGCTAGTCTAATTGCTTGCCATTTCAGAGTCTGCAAGTGGTGTTGATTTGTAGCTCGATCACTCTTGTAATTGGCCCAAACTATTATTGTGTTGATTTCTGAAGGGGGCATGGAATTGAACTTTTGGAGCATGCCAGGTGGCAGTCGGCATGGGACAAGTATCTAGTTGCTAAGAAGTGTGGTGGGGCAGTCGTAGATTTGGGGCTTAGCTTGGGAGATTGTAATACAGTATTAATAGTGTCATCTTGCTGACAATTCTGTAGGGCTGGGGTAAGTATGACCCATATGGTTAGAAAAAGTGAGGTTTTTAGCAGGGTCACGGTGTAGTCCCTGATTTGATTTGCAGTTTAGTGGTAAAGTGCTTTGGATGAGGAGTGTGAAGGATTTGTTGAGCAGGAGCTGGACTGGGACGTATGAGAGGTTTAGGAAGGGAGGGTGAAGAATGGCGGGGGGGCAGTGTACGGCTTGTGTTAGGGATGAAAAGGAAATGCGCCGAGAGCAAGGGTGAGAAGAGAAAAGGAGGAACGCGTTCGACAGAGATAGATTTGATGGAGGGATAGGGGAGGACAGAGTAGTGAAAGTATGCATGTGGCCAATCAGCAGTGGGAGTATTGACAGTAAGGTAGGCAGAGAGTGTGGTGAAAATTAACTACAGGAATGAATTGAGGTACTGGGTTTAAACTTTGAGATTTAAATGCAGGAAAGGGCTGTTAGACATGGGCTAAGCTGGGGAGGGTTTAGGTCCAGATATAGGAGGATAAAAGAAATTATAATCAGTTGGTGAAGGGGAGAAGGCAGATTTTGACAGGGGGAGTGTTCATGTTTTAGAACAGGGAAGAACGCAGGTTAAAACAGGGGGAGTTTTCAGGTTCGATCAGGGAAGTGTTCAGCACCAGAATGATGAGGGTAGTATAATAATAATCTGTAACTGAGGGAGGAGAAGCAGAATGCTGAAAACCTGAAAGGGGATCAGAGAAGTCAGAAAAAAGGAGCATTTGATTAAGGAAAGTGAGCTCTATGTATAAGGGTAGAGCCCTTTACGAGATGTTAGCTCTGAAGGCCTGGCAGCGGTACTTGACCTATCAACCCTTCCAGTGGCAAACAATAACCCAGAAGCCTTCGTGGTAGCCTATAAAAAGGCTATCTTGGTGGCCCTGGATGTTGTTTTTCCTGTCCTTGTTCTCCCTCTCTCCCTTCACCCTCAGTCCCCATGGTTTGATGGGACCTTTAGGGAGATGTGGGGACTAGGACGAAGGTTAGAGCATTGCTGGAGGAGATCCTCCCTTGATGCCGACTACCATAGTCTGATAGAGCATTATCAAGTCTATCAATCTGCAATCAATCGTAAGAAGACAGAGTTCTTGCCCAGGGAGATTGTGGATGCTCAGAACCGACCAGCTCAGCTCTTTCGCACTGTAGACAGACTGTGCAACCCAGCCTGCCTACAGGTTCAAAAGACCTTTTCGCAAATACAGTGCGATGAACTTGCTCGATTCTTTGCAACTAAGGTGGCCAACATTAGGGCGACACTCCAACCGGCACACTCTAAGGGTGTTGCACTGGATCAGCATGTGGCCACTGCACCTCAGCCTTCCTGGAGTACCTTTGATCGACCGGAGTTTATGGATATCATGCGGATTGTCCGGGGTGCACACCCTATGAACTGTAGTTTTGGATCCTGGACCTAGTTCCCTGATTTTAGGTTGTATTGATTCCAACGGTCTGGTCCTAGCATAGATAATCTGGTGCTCCTTGGAACAGGTGTTTCCTAGCTCCCTGAAGGAAGCGGTGGTAACACCCCTCTTGAAGAGAGCTAAAGCTTCTTTGGACCCTGACTGCCATGCAAACTACAGACCAATCTCTAACCTCCCCTTTTTAGGGAAGGTGATTGAGAAGGTAGTGGCTGTACAGTTGGAGAACCATTTGACCATCCATGATATCAATCAACCCCTCCAGTCCGGTTTTTGAAAGAGGCATAGCACTGAGACAGCACTGGTTCGGGTGCTCAATGATCTCCTGATGGCTAGGGACCAGAAGAACCGTTCCATCTTGGTTCTTCTAGATCTCTCATCAGCTTTTGACACTGTGGACCATGGGGTTCTACTCAAGCGCCTGAAGTTCATCTGTGGACTTTCAGGTGTAGTCTTCAGGTGGTTTACATCTTACCTCACTGGAAGAACGCAGAGAGTGGTTTCCGGGGTTTATTCCTCGGACCCAGTTTTCCTGTTTTGTGGGCTTCCTCAGGGCTCGGTGTTGTCCCCCATGTTGTTCGCAGTGTACATGCTGCCCCTCAGAGAGATTGTAAGAAGGTATGGGCTGAGGTTTCACTGCTATGCTGATGATACCCAGCTCTACCTTTCTTTTTCATGCAGTCAAGATGGAGCTCTCTCGGTCTTTAATAACTGCCTCAAAGAAATCCAGGAGTGGATGGATTTGAGTTGGCTGAAGTTGAACTCGGAAAAGACAGAGGTGCTGGTTGTGGATCCGGCGCATCGGATAGGGGTGCTGGGGCTTGGTTCACCCTCTGGCCTTTTTCTTGGGGGTGTTCCACTCCTGGCCTCTGAACAGGAGCAGAACCTGGGGGTAATTTTTAACGAAAGGCTGACTCTGCATTTGCAGGTGTCATCCGTCGTCAAGTCCTCATTCTACCATCTGTGGAATATCTCCAGAATTAAGCACCTTGTTCCGTCTGGCGATCTTCCTACACTGGTCCATGCCTTTGTGTCTTCAAGCTTGGACTACTGCAATTCCCTTTACCTAGGGCTTCCTGGGGTGGAAATCTGCCACCTGCAGCTGGTGCAGAATGCAGCGGCCTGGCTTTTGACTGGTACCTCTCAGTCCAGTCATATTTCACCTGTGCTGCGTGGACTGCACTGACTGCCATTTCAGTGGTGGATCACCTTTAAAGTCGGTCTTCTGACTTTTAAAGCCCTTCATGGACTTGGTCCGGACTACCTGAAAGAGCTCCTGGTCCCTTACTGCCCTGGGCGATCGCTCTGCTTAGCTGATGAGGGGTTGCTAGAGATCCTGAGGGTGTGTCTGAAATCTTCAGGGGCCTATGCATTTATGCATGCAGCCCCTACCCTCTGGAATTCTCTACCCCATCAGTTACAGGAGTGCGTGACCGAGTAGGGATTTAAAAAGGCCCTGAAAACATATTTATGCATTCAAGCTTTTGGTGACTGATTTTATTTCCCTAAATGTGACAGCTGTTTTATATATTTCAAGATCTGAATTGTTTGACATATTTTTAAATTCTATAAGGCGCCTTGATTTTTTAAAAGGTGCCAAAGAAATAAAGTTATTATTATTATTTTCTGCTGTTCTTCAGCCAATGGGGACAGGTTAATTAGAGAGGGTGGGGTTTAGGTGTATTTAATGAATACCTGGGAGGGGATGAGCAGCAGGAGAAAATCCACTGAGGGAGTCTGGGTCTGTAGCTGGCTGGATGTCCGTGGAAGGGGCGCTTCTTGCCCAGACCCTGGGGGGGTGGGTAGGTGGCTTCAGAGAGAAGGACTGCATCTGAGGCTTTAGCTCAGGAGGGCTGAAGTTCCTCAGGAGAGGGACAGAAAAGGGATTATTAAATTGAGCTCCAGATTGGGGGACTTAGCTGAAGGGGGAAGAAGTTAAAACAAAAGCAGACTTCAGGCTAAATCAGGGGTGGGTTTCAGATTGGTGGCAAGACACCAGCTTGGATCTGCAATGGGAAAATAAAAGAAACACAAGTAGGAGGGTGAGTTACAGCTCAGCGGCAAGGCACCAGCTCCAATGAAAACAAAAGAAGTTCAAGTAGGGGGGCGGGTAACAAGATTGAGCGCCAGGTTCAGGGCAGAAAGGGACTTTAAAAAATTAACTGAAACAATCTTAATCCCTTTAGCAAGTTCAGCACACAACTGTAGGCTTTAACTCCTGAGAAAATCTACGCTAAAAAGCACCGAATAACACTAAGGCAAAATAGGGTATACACTATCATACAAGCAATACAAAAGTAGTAAAAAAGACAGTTCTGCTAAGACATGGCAATAGCTAATTTTACAGGCAGCAAACTAGGCCCCAGAGATGAGCTTTGAATGCTGGGCAGTACCAGCCAATTGTAGCACTCCCACACTGACAGGGACCAATGAGGTCACAGTGGTTGGAAGGCTCCATTATCAAAGCAGTTCCAGCAAAGCAGAAAAAATCCAGTGAAGGTGTTCAGGCCTGCACCTGGCTGGATGGCCATGGAAGGGGCTCTTTTTGCAGAGACCCCGGGGGGCAGATGGCTTCGGAGAGGAGGACCATATCCCTTGCTCTAGCCCAGGAGGGCTGAAGTTCCTGGCTGGATGGCTATAGAAGGGGTGCTTCTTGCCCAGACCCTGAGGGGCAGGAGGGCAACTTCAAAGAGGAGGACTGCATCCATGGCTCTAGCCCAGGAGGGCTGAAGTTCCTGGCTGGATGGCTATAGAAGGAGTGCTTCTTGCCCAAACCCCAGGGGCGGGAGGGCAGTGTCAGAGAGGAGGACCATGTCCACAGCTCTAGCCCAGTAGGGCTGAAGTTCCTGGCTGGATGGCTATGGAAGGGGTGCTTCTTGCCCAGACCCCAGGGGAGGGAGGGCAGTGTCAGAGAGGAGGACCTTGTCCACAGCTCTAGCCCAGGAGGGCTGAAGTTCCTGGCTGGATGGCTATGGAAGGGGTGCTTCTTGCCCAGACCCTGGGGCGGTGGGAGGGCAGCTTCAGAGAGGAGGACCATGTCCACAGCTCTAGCCCAGTAGGGCTGAAGTTCCTGGCTTAATGACTATAGAAGGGGTGCTTCTTGCCCAGACCCCAGGGGTGGGAGGGCAGCATCAGAGAGAAGGACCATGTCCACAACTCTAGCCCTGGAGGGCTGAAGTTCCTGGCTGGATGGCCATGGAAAGGGTGCTTCTTGCCCAGATCGGGGGGGGCAGGCAGCTTTGGCGAGGATGACCGCATCCACAGCTCTAGCCCAGGATGGCTGAAGTTCCGGGCTGGATGGTCGTGGAAGGGATGCTTCTTTCCCAGACCACAGGAGGGCAGGCAGTCTGCTTTGGAGAGGAGGACTGCATCTGTGACTGTAGCCCAGGAGGGCTGAATTTCCTAACTGGATGGCCATGGAAGGGGCGCTTCTTGCCCAGATCCCAGGGGGGTGGGCAGGCAGCTTCAGAGAGGAGGACCATTTCTGTTTTGTTACCTCTGAGACCTCTGAGTCTGTAACCTTTTTGACATAAATTGTATTAATAAATAAATAAATATACATACTGCATGAAACAACATCCTAGTTGTTCACATTTCATATTAGTATCAACGGCACTAGCAGCTGGGAAGTAGTATACAGTTATTCCTGTTCCATGAGAGTAACTGCATATGCATACAGCTCTCTTTATGAAATCACAAACACACACCATATATCTGCATACTACTCTCTTTATGAAATTCTGAACACACACCATGTAATACACTGCTTGCTTTTACCCCACCCCTAAGAATTCTACATCATTCACTGCATGCCGGTAACATTAGCAAAACAAAAAGAAAGATTCTCCAAAAATACAAGCAGCTGGATTCAGTGCATGCAGCACTGCCTACCTCACAAACAATGTCTTAACAGCTACTTTTGCATAACCCTGATATGGTAGCTCAGCTCTGTATCTTATTTATCATGTTTGCTCCCCTTCAGTTTTCAGCATTGCAATTAGAATGGTCCTGAAAGGGTTTACAAAAAACTCTCAGCACAGCAAGCCTCCACTCCCAACACACACACACAGTTGGAAGAGAGAGAGAAATAGCTCAAGTTACACAGCTGGAAGAATGCAGGTACCTGGGAAAAGGCATTAGTTTAAACAAACAGAGAGTGTTTTGTTGAACAGAAGAGGTGTGTGCATTTGTGTATGTGTCTGTGTGTGAGTGTGTGAGATTGAGTGATATGAGTAAGCAATGAAATTGTGCCATGTAGTTCAGGCATGGGATGGGAGTTGGCCAGAGTCTGGACACAGACAAGCCACTGTCATAAATAGAGAAAATGTGTGAAGAGATGTGAGTCATGTCCAGCTGAAGCACTACATGGTAGAAGACACTCTCGGTATCAGGTCACCTGCTTCCACAGTCCCTTCTCTTTCCTACATCATAGCAATATGTTAGCATGGCTCTGCCCATGCAGCCATAAAAAGCACTCTTTTGTTAGGCTTCTGGACTAATAATAGCAAAGGCTTAAGTTACAGAAACAATGGCTTAGCTGCATAACTTCACATGCCCCAATAACCTGCCTATAGTTTTATTACAGGCTGGAGTGGAATGGTATCCTTTTGCACAATGTAATGTTCAGACTGCATTTTTTCCCTCTTTAATTTAATGTGATGGTGGGCTTGCAAAACTGACAGCTTGCTGTCCTAGCTGGGGTTTTTTTCCATGATGTTACTTTTTATCATGAGCTAAGAAACAGGGGATGCTAAAACATGAGGGTTTTGCTGCAAATAAGCCTTCCATGCAGTAGAAAAGCCTTTCATAATATACTTGGGGCCTCTCGGACTCTGGCCCTTGAGGTGAAGATTGCCAGTTGTGTCTCCCATCTCTGATCATGTTGCTTTATTTGACACAAAAATGTAATGTGAAACAGCCTGTAATTCAGGAAATTTACTTTACTACTCCAGTTACAATAACTGAGGTTTCAAATGCACTCATGGCGTAACCCCTAGATGGCGCTATCCCAGGGGCTACTACCCCTGCCTGATTTGCCACTAACAGGTTGAGGGGCCTGGATCCAATGGCGGGTGCCTCCACCCAGAGGTCAGGGTTTGCAATAGTTAAACTAACTTGGTCACAGCCCTCTGGGACACTGCAACCCCCCCTTTCTTCCCACTAGTGGCCCACACAATATATCAGAATTACCTTCACAGTATACACTTACCCCCAGGTCTGGTTCCGCACTGGGACCTCCTGTGAAATGAGATACAGTGCAACAATCACAGTACAGTACTTTAACATAGACAAATACCTCAGGCAGTATAACTTTGCTGAAACAAGCAGCTCTGATTTATTTAGGGGATATAACAAGGACAGGGGAAATCAGGTTAATTAGCTTATCACTCTAATAATTATTTCATGGCTCTGTGCACAGGCCTATCCCTATCAGTTACTGTCCCTGGGTACCCAAGCCCTAGTGGCTAGTCCAAATCGTGGCAGCTGGTAGGGCCCTTCACACAGAGAAAAGGAGAATTAAACAGTCAGCAGTACAGTAATTCCATTTGGATTTAATGTGGCAATTCAACAGGGAGCGACTCCTGAATTAGTACTCACGACCTCCAAATAAGATAGGGTCCTTCAATGTCAGCAGGGCTCACTTGAGGTACACAAACCTCTTCACACATCCATATAAAAGAAAGCACTATACCAGGCAGGCTGCATCTGTATCCCGATCGCAATTACTGCACAATACCTGGGAGAACACACAGCAGATTCAGTTCCTGACAGACCGAGTGCAATTTTCAGCAATTCCTCCAGTCTTCTACAGGGTGAGCCTGGTTTCTACTCTTCAGAGATCCCTTGATTCTTTCACAGGATGGATTCAGTCCTAACAAGCTGCAGACGGAACTCTGGGCCTTACACACGTTTTTGACTAAAACTGCACACTGAAAAGCACAGGGCTCCTTCCTTCACTGCCAAAGCTCAACTGAAACTCCAACCGACAAAATGGGCACTTCCTTTGAGTTCCTCCCAGTTCTTGACTGGATTGGCTGTCACCACAATAGACTGCTGCTGTTGGTCCAAAAGGTGCTGAAGTCTAAACTACATCTCCCAGAGTCACTGCTCATACAATCCTCTTGTGGCTGGCTCAGATTATGAGTCCAAGTTCTGATTCGTCCAAGGCACCATTTTAGAGCTAGCTTACCCCACACTGATTGGTCCAGTTCAGCAGTTCAAAACTAGAATGGGAACTAGCAGACACAGTTCTGACTGCAAAGAAAGCAGGTTAGACAAACTGTAATTTCATTATTACTCTAAATAATTTCTGGCAAACAGTTACATCTTTCACATAGGTTCCTTTGCACTCTAGTGACTGCAAAATGAAGTGAATTGCAGCAGCTCGAGTGGTACTCAGAGAAGAAACACACAGTCCCCATACTAACTAATTATGTCTGCAAGCAGACAGCTTTAAAGAGACAGTACCAGAGGTTCTAAAACACTACTGATAAATGGCTTAAACGCCAAACACCATTCAGGCTTGGAGCATTCAAGCAAGCTCCTGAAGTCTTTTGGAACCCCATTTGCAGGGGGTTACACCCTTCCTGGCCTGGGAAAGCTTGACGTCCACACAAGGAATTCCCCATAAGTTTCAACTGCAACCATATACATTTGGATTAGGCTCAGCACGTAATCATCAGTCAATATATCATTTTACCAAGAACACATTTCTGAAATATTGCAGTATCGTCACTTTACACAGTATTACATACACATTGTACCATAACTCAAGTTATTACCTCTGTACATGAAACCTGAGAAGAGAGGGGCCCTTCCTATCAGTTACCTTTGGGGCTGGACGGGCAAGGGCACCATACTTAGAGGGCAACACAAGTAACTTGGAGTTAGCACTGATGCTCAGTTTGGGCAATGAGCTCGGGGACACATACACTCTTTATGGACAACATTGAGAGGCAATCCACAGGCCTCCCAAGGGAATCATAACTGAGGTGCACCACAGGCTTTACAGCTCGACCAGTCTTTCTAGGGGGAACTGTTACAGTCTCTGCACTCTGAGCCTCATTTTCAGCATTGTCCTCACTTGTCAGGGGAGTCTCCATGGGGGTAGAGAGGCTAGAACTTGGGGCACTTTCAGCTCCAGGAGTTACAGTTTCTGAGTCCACAACATTTGGCCTTATGGAGCTTTGGACACTGGCAGTGGACTGTCAGGGCACTCAAAATACTCTTCTTGTTCGGTGTATCACCAGTCTGCCCCAATCTATCATTTTCCTCCCCTGAAAACTCAAACAGTTCAACCATGCACAATGATTCCATTTCATCTGATCTGATGCTTTGCACTTAGATTTCTGGGAGCAATGGCTCCACGGATGAAGCTGGGGGCTTAGACAGTCCAGAAGGCCCAGCTTTGTCTCCAGTATTGACTAGGGGATTGCCCCGAAACAATTGACTCAGTTCGTAAGAAGGATAGTATTCAAAGTCACTCTCACTTTCTTCCATTATGGACTGACAGTCATGCTCAACTGGGACTTGTGGAGGGGAACACTTTAACTTTGCTTCTGTAGGTGCAGACTTTCTGATCTTTTCTTAGCAGCAGCTCTAGTCACTGGTCCAGAGGGGCATCTTCTAGGGCTCAGACTCAATTAAGATTTGTCCAATGGGCAGTAAATGATTTCTATGCATTGTTTTACATCTTTTGAATTATTCTCAGGCCTTACTTTGTACACTGGCAGATCATCTAGTTTGCCCACTACAATGTGAGGGAGATGGTGCCATCTGTCAGTAATCTTGTGCTTGCCATGCAGTCCCAGATTTCTTAGCAATACCGATCTCCTCCTGGAGTTCCTGTGCTTTCACCTTTTATCATACCTTCTTTGTTGGCCAGATTTCTTTTGGCAGCCATGGTTTGAGCCAGTTGGTACGCATGAGTTAGCTGGGCCTTTAACTTTGCACATACCGTAAATAGTTGTCAGCTTGAACCCCATCAGGAGAGACCCCAAAACACACATCTACTGGTAGTCGAGCTTCTCTTCCAAACATCAGGTGGTAGGGAGAATCCAGTGGCATCACTTTTGTGCAGTTATAAGCATGTACCAGGGTGCTAATTTGTTGGCTCCATCTAGGCTTGTCCTTTGGGTGCAGGGTGCCTAGCATATCTAGCAAAGTGCGGTTGAAACGCTCAGGCTGTGGGTCCCCTGGGGTGGTAAGGAGTGGTTCTGGACTTTCGCACTCCCACAGAGAAAGCATCTCTTTGATCAGACGACTCTCAAAGTCTCTCCTTGATCAGAATGGATTCTTTGTGGAGCCCCATAGTGAACAAAAAGTTTTCTACAAGTACTTTGGCCACAGTGGATGCTTTCTGGTCTTTGGTGGGGAAAGCTTGGGCATATCTCGTGAAATGGTCAGTGACCACCAGCACATTACTGATATTTCTTTGATCTGACTCCAAACTCAGAAAATCAATACAGACCAGCTCCATGGGTGCACTGGTGGTGATGTTAACAAGGGGGGCAGCCCTCTGGGGCAAAGCTTTCCTCTGTAAGCAGCGACTACAAGTTCGAATGTGTTGCTCCACATCAGCCCCCATCTTAGGCCAATAGAATCTGGATCTCACCAAGTCAAGTGTTCTGTCTATACCAAGGTGCCCTATGTGGTTGTGCAAGGACCTCAGTACTGAGTCTCAAAAGGCAGGCAGCACTAGTTGTTGTTTGTCTACTTGTCCCTCTGTCTACTGTTTCTCTGTATAACAGTTTATTGATCAGTTTCAACTTAGGACCTTCTTTGTATAACAGTGCAGTTCTCAAATCAGTGGAGCGAATTTGGACACATCTTTTCCTGCATAGAGGGCTTCTAAAGCTGCTTTGATCATGGGATCGCGGGATTGAGCCCGCCAATACTGTCATTGTCCAGCTGAGGCAGTGCACCAATGTCTATTGCAGAAAAGTGGCAATAAGCAGCAGGTATGCAATTCTCAGAGGCTCCCAAGCAATCCACCATGCAGTCCACTGCGTCTCGTGGACATTTGTTCCTCCCCTGTCAAACTTCTCGCAGAGTGCCCGAATGTCAGGTTCTGCCAATCGGACCCAATCATTCTGGGGAACAGGCCTCCAGGAGAGAGCATCAGCATCTATGTGGTTCAGACCTGCTCAGTATTCGAGAGCATAGTCATATGTAGATAATGCAGAAAGCCACCTATGGCCAATGGCATCCAACTTAGCTGAGGTCTGCACATAGGTCAAAGGATTATTGTCAGTTTTTACTAGTATTTTAGCCCCATACAAGTACTCATGGAATTGGTCAACAATAGCCCACTTCAAAGCTAGGAACTCTAACTTATGTACAGGATAGTTCTTTTCGGATGGGGTCAGGCTTCTACTGGCAAAGGCCACTGGTCTCAGGCCATTCTCGTGCTCTTGGTACAACACAGCCCCCAACCCTCATGCGTAGCTAGCATCAGTGTGCAGGACGAAGGTTTTCTTGATCGCATAGGCCAGCACTGGAGCATGGGTAAGTTGATATATGATCTCATGAAAAGCAGTCTCACAATCAGGAGTCCAGGGCCCCAAATACTTCACTCGGATGAAAATACACTCTTTCAGTCTTGAGGACGCTGACTTTTGGTATTTTTTGGGTTGGGGATACCCTTGAGTAAGGTTAAGTAAAGGCGGATCACTCTTGAATAGTCCTTGATGAAGCTCGATAATAACCACAGAATCCCAGGAATCTTTGCAGTTCTTTTAGATTTTTGGCCTGTGCAGGTGGTCAAGGCCTCAACTTTACTTGGGTCGGTCTCTATTCCTCAGATACTTATGTGTCCCACATACTTTACTGATGTTTGAAAGAATTGACACTTATCAATGGACAGTTAGCCAAAGTCCTCCAGTCGGTCCAATACCTTAAATAATCTGCTCTCATGTTCCTCCAGTGAGCTGCCAAACACAATAACATCATCTAGGTATACCAGGCACTCTAGTAAGTTCATGTCCCCACTGCACGCCCATCAATCGTTGAAAAGGGGTTGGGGCACCTGAAATCCCTTTGAGGCATCCTCATGAATTCATAGAAGCAGCGGACAGATAAAGGCCGCCTTCTCACGGTCCTCTGGGGCCATCGGGATCTGGTAGTACCCACTGTGGAGATCCAGCACAGAGAACCACTTGCTCCATTTAGGCAGTCCAAAGCATCCTGAATGCGGGGCATTGTGTACTGATCAGGATAGTCCGCCAGTTTAAGATGCGATAATCCACACACATCCTTACTGTTCCATTCTTTTTCCTCACTACCACAATGGGGGAAGCATAAGGGCTTCTGGATTCTTGTATTACACCAGCAGCTAACATCTCTTGCAGATGCCGCCTCACATCATCTATGTCAGCAGGTGCCAGGCGTCGAGACCTCTCACGAAATGGTTCTTCGTCATGCAGCTCGATATTGTGCTCAGTCCTTGCATGCATCCTACATCCCATTCCTTTAAAGAAAACACCTGGTCTCTCTGGGCAAGCTTCTCACTGATCCTCACTTTCCATTCAGCTGGCAGCGGGAGTCGCCAAATCAAACAAGTCAGGCTACTCCTGTCATTCTTCCTTGAACTTTCTGCTGGGTAGCACTGCAGTGTCTGCACAATGCACATTAGCCAGGATGCAACCTCTGTTTACTCGAATGTCTCTTTCAGACACATTATGAACTTGGACCATTACCCTTCTGGCATAAACATGGGCTCTAGCGGCAAAATACTAGGCTTGACCAGCAGTCCCTCTGGCAATTTTCCATCGCTTGCATCCAACATTAATATTTTATTCTTAATATCCTTTCTGATACGGACCTCTCCTGTAAGGTACACTGGGCATTTGGCCAGGATCAGAGACTCAGGATCCTTCTTCCATACAATTCCGACCGGTTCCTCTGGTTCTGTTTTTCAGCATCTCTGTGCCTCATAGGCCTTCTTAATTAAAGCCGGAACTCTTAAAGCTCTACTAGTCTTTGACCCTGTTTTCATAACACAACTGTGCCAGCCTTCCGAACATATGAGCATTTGTTCCAATCAACAAAGGACACCATCATACAGTCCAGTGGGGAACACACTAAGGCTAGGGTCTCTACTTGTTCGGCCACCCAGCCACGGAGGTGGGGAAAGACAGCCAAATTGGATATACCCGAATAGGGTAGGCCTTCTCTCACTTAACCCCCATACATGCAGTCCTTCTAATGGTTGTAAGAGTACGCCTGACAAATGCTTCTGATACCAATCCTGGAACATAATTGTCACTTGGGAGCCACTGTCTAATACAGCTCTTGTAGACACTCCATTCACCTTTACAGTGGTCTCCATGGAGGGACCCACTATTCTGGACCAGTCTGGAGAGGCGGTAGTGGGGTCTGGGCAACTGACCTTGCCACAAAGGACGTGAATTAGCATTTTGGTGCCCTCACTGGGACTGTGTCGGCACCTCTTAACCACTGATTTCTTCTCCCAAGCTCTCCTTGTAGCCTATATGCAACTTTGTCAGTGTCTTTGGGGACTGGCATTCCTTTCATGTGCCCATCTTTCCCACAATTATAGCAAAACATACTTTCTGGAGTTTGAGCTGGCCGAGGCGCCACACTGGGAGCCAGGGCGGGGTATTACTAACTGGAAACCTGGTGCCATCTCTGTCTGTATGTGATAAGCATTTGAGAGACATCTCGTCAGTTTCTCCACTTCATGGTCAAGGAATTGAGTTTGGAGCTGTTATCAGCAGGAGATACATGGGTGGGTACCCCACCCCATAGCAGATGCAGTCGGATAGGTCAGGGTCTGTATTTGCAGGCGTGGCCTTCATAAAGGGACTGTTTTGAATTCGGATCTCTCTCAACAGTTCGCCCCCATTGTGGCATATATCTTTTCCTTGTCAGAGCACTCATTGACTGTCAACCTCTGCCCTGAACTTCACTTGATGGGTCACCCTCAGTCACTCGGTCGTAGCCACAGCTGTTGATGCAGGTACCTCCCGAGGTCGCCTTTCTCAACTCCTCGAATTTCTCTCATTAACTCATCATAGGAGGGGGGATTCCAGTCGATTTGCCAGGCGTAACTGAAGCAACAGCAGTTCTGAGAAGGGGCAGACTTAAGGATTCTGTCCAGTCTGGTTCGGTCCAGTTCAATCGCTGGTAAACTACCCTTTCTGAGGCATTCTTGCAACAATTTTTCCAGCCGAGAGACATACACAGACAACAACCCCTTGGTACTGTTGTGCATTTCTTACTCTCCACCATAGGTCCTCATCAGAATCTGGGCTCCCATACACATTCTCCAAGGCCTCAAGATAGGCCTGTGCAGTTGCTTCAGGGTTACTGGCCTTAGCACGGATGGTAGCTGGGCAGGACCTCGGAGGCTCTCACTAACCTTCTTTCGCTGCCTTCCGGAGCATTGCCATTCTAGCACTTTGGGGCAACATAGTCTATCCAGGTCTCCCAGTCATCCTCCCTGGGGGTGGGGGGTGCCAGAGAAGATCCTCAACCTTCGGTAAGAGTCGTGACTAATGGCAGGTGCAGAAATAGGAGTCTGCATTGGTTCAGCCACCATTACGGGCACTGGAGCAGGAGAAGGTGTTGGGGGAGGAACACCCCCAGGTGGCAAGAATAGTTTCTTCAAGTCCTCCACAGTTTTCCTCTCTCACAGCAACCATTCAGCAAATTTCTCCTCAAAAGTTTCAGATAGTGGTGGGGGCTGATTCCCCACCCGGTCTTACTGTCCTAGTTATCACTCTCCAAGCAGTGAGGGCTCCTCTCAGTAATGGTCTGTGGCACTTTGGAGCTATCTATGGGATCCTTAAACTCTACTAGGCCAGGAAAGTGTGGGTGAGCAGATTAGCATGCCGACCCACCACCACAGGGTTTTGTAAACCTTCCACCTTGGAAAGTACTCCCTGCACAGTGTCCGTATTGATACCCAGGGGATGTCCAGGATAAGCATAGCATTTGGGGGTCGATCTCCTCCCCAGTACACCACTCCACCAGCCGGTGCACAGCCACTTCTGTCGGGTACCCATTTTTTCTTAATAGTGGTTCAGAATATGGCCACTAGAGGACACACAATCCCAGCGGTGCCTCCAAGATGTAACCCCTAGATGGCGCTATCCCAGGGGCTACTACCCCGCCTGATTTGCCACCAACAGGTTGAGGGGCCTGATCCAATGGCGGGTGCCTCCACCCAGAGGTCAGGGTTTGCAATAGTTAAACTAACTTGGTCACAGCCTCTGGGACACTGCAACCCCTTTCTTCCCACTAGTGGCCCACACAATATATCAGAATTACTCACAGTATACACTTACCCCCAGGTCTGGTTCCGCACTGGGACCTCCTGTGAAATGAGATACAGTGCAACAATCACAGTACAGTACTTTAACATAGACAAATACCTCAGGCAGTATAACTTTGCTGAAACAAGCAGCTCTGATTTATTTAGGGGATATAACAAGGACAGGGGAAATCAGGTTAATTAGCTTATCACTCTAATAATCTACCTATGGCTCTGTGCACAGGCCTATCCCTATCAGTTACTGTCCCTGGGCACCCAAGCCCTAGTGGCTAGTCCAAATCGTGGCAGCTGGTAGGGCCCTTTCACACAGAGAAAAGGAGAATTAAACAGTCAGCAGTACAGTAATTCCATTTGGATTTAATGTGGCAATTCAACAGGGAGCGACCCTGAATTAGTACTCACGACCTCCAAATAAGATAGGGTCCTTCAATGTCAGCAGGGCTCACTTGAGGTACACAAACCTCTTCACACATCCATATAAAAGAAAGCACTATACCAGGCAGGCTGCATCTGTATCCCGATCGCAATTACTGCACAATACCCGGGAGAACACACAGCAGATTCAGTTCCTGACAGACCGAGTGCAATTTTCAGCAATTCCTCCAGTCTTCTACAGGGTGAGCCTGGTTTCTACTCTTCAGAGATCCTTTGATTCTTTTCACAGGACGGATTCAGTCCTAACAAGCTGCAGACCGAACTCTGGGCCTTACACAGTTTTTGACTAAAACTGCACACTGAAAAGCACAGGGCTCCTTCTCTTCACTGCCAAAGCTCAACTGAAACTCCAACCGACAAAACCGGCACTTCCTTTGAGTTCCTCCCAGTTCTTGACTGGATTGGCTGTCACTCAATAGACTGCTGCTGTTGGTCCAAAAGGTGCTGAAGTTCAAACTACATCTCCCAGAGTCACTGCTCATACAATCCTCTTGTGGCTGGCTCAGATTATGAGTCCAAGTTCTGATTCGTCCAAGGCACCATTTTAGAGCTAGCTTACCCCACACTGATTGGTCCAGTTCAGCAGTTCAAAACTAGAATGGGGAACTAGCAGACACAGTTCTGACTGCAAAGAAAGCAGGTTAGACAAACTGTAATTTCATTATTACTCTAAATAATTTCTGGCAAACAGTTACATCTTTCACATAGGTTCCCTTTGCACTCCTAGTGACTGCAAAATGAAGTGAATTGGCAGCAGCTCGAGTGGTACTCAGAGAAGAAACACACAGTCCCCCATACAAACTAATTATGTCTGCAAGCAGACAGCTCTTAAAGAGACAGTACCAGAGGTTCTAAAAACACTTACTGATAAATGGCTTAAACGCCAAACACCATTCAGGCTTGGAGCATTCAAGCAAGCTCCTGGAAGTCTTTTGGGAACCCCCATTTGCAGGGGGGTTACAATGGTATGAGGGACATCTGTTTTTCTACTAGAATTATTGAGATTATCATAGGACCCCACTTTTTTACATTTTGGGGCCGGGATAGGAACATTGAACTGATGTTCGTTTTCAGGTGTGATCTGGAAGCAGAGGGAGATTAAATGGCTCGTTCAGGGTCACAAAATTTGCAAGTGGTGGTTGTGGGAGTCAAACCCAGGTTCACTAACAGCTTGGTGCTTTAAACAAGTTAAGTTATACTGACTCATTAAGGCTTAACTGCTTCCAGATTATTTTGAGACTATAAGACAGAAGAAATGCAGTGCTTGGTCCTTTAAAAGAAAAAACTGCTTTTCTTGTTTATTTTGATGGTTTGTGAGGGATCACAGAACTGCACTTAGAAGTCTGTGTGTTTATAGGGGGGACCATAGGTAGAATAGGGAAAATTCATTGACAATAGGTGGAATTGTAGGGTCCAGTACCAGCATGGTTTTAATTGACTTCCTAGAGATGAGCTCACAATGGGAGGAGTTTTAAAATCAAAGTTTCCATCATTTTGTTTGGCTGCAACTGTGGACACAGTTATACCTTTCAATGTATGCTCTAACACTGGGCAAGTCAGTCCTGATCATAGGATTTAATTGCAATTAATCTCAGATGCATTGGTAATACAATAGTAAACATTTTGTTACTGCTTAGAAACTACAAGTGAACTGAATTTATGAGATTGTTCACATCATACAAGGAAAAACAGTGGGGAGCTTAGCATACTGGACCCTTAAAGCAATGCTTAGGAAGTGGGAGCCCCTAACATGTGTAAGAATTTGTCTGCTATCTGTTCTACAGGCACCCGGTTGCAATTTCACCTCTTTCACAATGCCTCGCCTACATTGTGTTAAGTAGATTTGGTGGCAATGGTGGTGGTGTGCGTGTATGTGTGTGTGTGAGTGTGTGTGTGAGAGAGATTTTTGGCTGAGTACATGCTTTAGTGTGAGTATTTTATTTATTCATTACATTTTGGTGACCGGGTAGGCCCACTGAGCCCCGAAGCTCCCTTTTTCTGGGGTGACCCAGGATAACAATACAAGTTATAAGAATGAACAAGGACATAAGGAACATTTGAGGCATTGTGAGTTACATCATGAGATGGTTACAGTAAAGAAAAATAGTGGATACAAGCATGGTTACAGGGATGGTAAAAGAAAAGCAGTGGATACAGGCATGGCTTACAGGCACAGTAAAAGAAAAGCAGTGGATGCAGGCATGGGTACAGGCATGGTTATCATCATGACATGTAAGCAATTGGTAGTACTTTTCATATAGTTTATTCAGGGATTACACATGGCCTCTGGCAAGCAGTCTGTATAAGGCAGGTAGTAGGAAGGTTAAGCTAGGAGATGGGAGTTGGAAAGGAGGGGAGTACCTTAGGAGCTTTAAGTGCCGTGACAGTGGCATGCGCTTGAGATCAGCAGATGAGACTTAAGCCTGGTGCGGAAGTTCATGAGTGAGGAAGAGGCCTGGACCTGGGGAGGGAGCTTGTTCCATTGGCAGGCTGCTTGGGAGGAAAAGGATCTTTCACCAGCATTTGTCCTTACCCTAGGGACTTCTAATAGCATTCTATCTGAGGTCCTTAGGTTCCTTAGGCTGTGTTTGAAGGTTATGGTCCCAGCAATGCTTGGCGAAGCATGGGGTATGAGAAGCTTGTAGGCCTGGACAAGCAAGGGGTGTTGGAGGTGGGCCACCAATGTGGGCCAACGAAGACTGGCCAAAAGGTCATAGTGGTGAAGTCTCAGGTGGTCTGAGGTTGCAAAATTAGCTATTTTATTATATAGGGTTTGCATCCTGGTAATCTCTTGTTTAGCCATGCCCTGTATAATAGGGGCCACAAAGGTCAGGTTGGGTAGAAGGATGCTGGTAGCTATGGAGAGCCTGGCTTCAGGTATGAGTTGGTCCCTGAGTCGGTACAGGGTGCCAAGTTTCCGATGTAGGGTCCTGGTGACCTGTCCACGTGTTCCTTGTATGTGATATTCTGATCCAATGTGAGGCCTAATTATTTAAGGGAGGGGACTACGTTAATGGCTTTACCAGAGAGTGAGGTTAAGGAGAGGGATGAGGACCTGTCAAATCCCAGGGATCTTGGCCCGAATAGCATTGCCTTGGTCTTGTCAGCATTTAGTACCATTCTGTTCTTACATAGCCAAATCTCTAGTGAAGTGAGATCCTTTTGTAGCAGAGGGCCTAGGGCAACCACGTCACGCAGAGGTCGGAAGATGACAGTATCATCAGTGTACTGCACAACCGAGCTCTCCCCGCAGTGGCTACGCAGGTCGTTGGTAAGCAAGAAAAACAGGAGGGGGCCTAGAATTGAGCCCTGAGGTACACCCTGGTTTAGGGGAAGTGGGTCAAACATGGTTCCTTTCCATGAGACCCTCTGTGCCCTGCCTGATAAGTAGCTCCCAAACCACTTCAGGGCATGATTGTCTAGGCCTATATTTTGCAGCTTCTGTAGCAGCAAGTTGTGGTCGATGAGGTCGAATGCCTTGGATAAGTCTATAAAGACTGCACCAGTGGGTATCCCTTTGTCCATTGCCCTGAGAACTTCATCCGTGAAGTTAATGAAGGCAGTGTCAGTGCCATGGTTTGTTCTAAATCCATGTTGGGAGGGGGCAAAGAGCTGATGAGCTTCCAGGTAGTCCCTGAGTTGATTGTAGATGACTTTTTCTTGCACCTTAGCAAGTGAGCAGAGGAGGGAGATGGGCCTGTAGTTGTTGAGTTTTTCTCTGAGCCCCCCTTTGTGAATAGGGACAACATTGGCAAGTTTCCATGGGTCAGAGACTGCTCCTTCCCACAGTGATCGATTGAGGAGCATGGTTATAGGCCAGGCTACGGAGGTAGCTCCTGCCTTGAGTAGCCGAGGTTGATACCGTCGGGTCCCCCTGACCCTTTCAGTTTCAGGTTCCTTAGGAGGTTTAGTACTTCAGTGCCTTTAGCCAGTCTCAGGTGAAATGGGGGTCTTTCCATGTGAGGTGGTTCATCTGAGATAGGGGGGAGAGTCTGGGGAGACAGGCAGGTCTTGTAGGCCTCGAGGTCTGAGAAGTGCCTTGTAAATGTGGATAGTAAGGAGGTTCAACACAGTGTCAGGATGCCAAATAAAATAAGTATTTATTCATACAATGGAAATAAACAAAAGCGGACTGATTTCGTCAAAAGAAAATAATCATAAACAAGAAGACATCAAATAAAAGCATAACAGTTCAGTATAGCTTCAAATGGAAACAAAATCCCACCTAGAAAAGAGCTAGGGGTCTGATAGGCTCAGCACCCTATCACCAACTAAAAAAATGCTCCCAGACCTGGTCCTTTTATACGGGAGTAGGATCAGGTGACCAACTAGGCTCCGCCCCTTTTTATAACTAAAGACTAAAATCTTCCAGAACATTTACTTTTTAGATTAGAGTTAAAGAAAGCCTACAATAGTTTATTAGAAACACAATGACATAAGCTAGTAGTAATAATAATAAGGGAAATCCTTTCTATGTGTGCACTTCCAAACAGTCAGGCTCCTCCCATCACTTCTGACTATAAACAAACTGAGAGAATGGCTGCCTGGCCCTATAACAGAGTCAGAGGGATGGAGGAGAGCCCAGGCTGTAAGAAACACTAAATAGGCAAGACTATATTTTCTAGCACAGCAGTACAAGTTTTCTTTTACTTAAAACATAGCATACAAAGCATAAGTCTGTTAACATACAAGAGTCTCTTTTCAGAAAGAAATGTGTTTTGAAAAGAAACAAAACAAAATGGGCTGCAAAAGCCTGAGGAGACAAACATGCTAATTTGCAGTCTATCACACAGAAAATAGCAAGCACCAAGTAGCCTCATTTTAACACTGAACTTTAAACTGCAGGTAACATTAACTGAAGAACCAAACTACAGGTTACTTTGTGCACACATTCTGTTTTGTTTTAAAAAAAAATAATCTCTGCAGTTTATTTTGCTAGGAGGGTGACAGAAGCAGCCAGAAAGACACTCAGCTTATCCTTCATTTTACCCTGTAGTTTCAAACCCTAAGCTACACAAGAAGGCAAATAAGGGCTGTTTTTACTGGGTTTGTCCTAGCTAAATGATTTAAAGGTGTAATCAGGGGTGCAGTGCAAACGTGGAAGAGCAAGAAGAAATGAAAGGAGGAAAGAAAATAGGGATACACAGAACAACTACAGGTGGCCTTCCTGATAGTTGGGGAACACAGGGAAAAGAACTAGAATAGTACAAGACAAAGAATTACTGTTGCAACAGATTTGATTTAAAGAGAAAGCGTGCTCATTCCAGGATACACACAGTCCCTATTACATGCCTGTTAAGGGCAGCTGATATTTGAGAAGGGTCAGTTGTGAGCTGACCATTAATCTCCATGGGACAGGACTCAGGCTTTTTGCTGCCCTTGATCAGGTTATTGATATGATTCCAGAATTGCTTGGGGTTGCACAGGCTGGTTTTCTGGAGATGTGTTAAGTAATCTCTCTTAGCAAGTTTTATGGCTGTCTTGGCTTTGTTCCTCAGGGCTTTGTATTCATCGAGATCTGCCGGGAGGGAGGAGAGCCTAAACTTTTTCCAGGCTTTTTCCCCTGAGTAGTCATTAGGGCTTTGAGGGAGGGAGAGATCCACTTGTAGCAGCTGCCTTTAGCCCTCATTCTTTTCATTGGAGCAAAGAGGTTGGCCGCTGTGGTTAGTTCATCCTGGAAGTATTGCACAGCCTCAGTATGAGTAGGGAGAAGATTTATGGGGTTCCAGTCCAGACTACCTAGGTAGTGATTGTATTGTAGTTCAGAGAACTTGGAGAAGTCACGGACGGAGAGAATTCTAGGTTGGACCTTGGGTGGTTTGTTTTTCCATATACAGAAGATTGGGGAATGGTCACTCAGGGAGTCTGCCATTGTGCCCGCACTTTATATATTAGTGGGGTTAGACACCAGAGCCCAGTCAAGGGTGGTGTGGTTCCCAATTTTGTAATTAAGTCTGGTCAGTTCAGAGATGACCTGTGTCAGACCTGCTTCATGGGTATGTGACTTTGAGGCATGACCAGGGTCCTGGGCCCAGTTAATGTTGAAGTCACCCAGGATTAGTTGCTCCTTTGTTACCTTGATAGCCCTATCGTTTGTGATGGCTTCAAGGGATTTGAGGGACGATTTTGGTGGGTGGTAGATGCAGCCAATTGTTAGTTGTTTGGCGTGCCCTAGGGTTATCCAGATGTATATGCTCTCTCCCTCAGCAGTAGGATTAGTCTGCAGGGGTAGAGGTGACACAGAGAGGTCATCCTTAGCATAGATTAAGACCCCATCCCCTTTTTTGGTTTCTCTGTCATTGCGGTAGCTATTGTAGCCCACGACCTGAATCTCATGGTCATGGATGTGGGCTTTTAGCCAGGTTTCAGAGTTGGCTAGTAAGTCCAGTTTGTAGAGGTCCAACCAGGCCTGGACTTCGTGTATTTTTGGTCTAAGACTACATATGTTCATATGTGCTATCTTCAGACCCTTGGTGGCCACCCATTGATGGTCCTGAGGGGATGCTACCAAGGTATTGGATACGTATGGGCCAGGGTTAGGTTGGATATCACCTGATAGGAAAAGTAGCAAGACTAGTAACCTGAGCATGTGAGTGATCTTTGGAAGATGTCTGGGTGCTAAATCTAGAGCCAGTGTTTGTACCAATATGCATGCATGAGTGTTGATGTAAATGGATCTCTGTAAGTCTGTTGGCTTATCACAATGTAACCTAACATTGTAACTAAAAGCCAGCCAACTTCTGCTTGATTGGTGTGTGTCTCTTATAGGATAAAATGATTTTAATGTATTAACATTGGCTTACTACATACTATTGACTTAAATGGGAGTGGGCTATGTTTGTGTGGTTGTGGGGAGGGCTGAGGATTCTAGGGAGGGGAACTAGGTTGCAGCTTGACTGCTTGGGAAGGGCTGGGGGCCATGCACTGGAGCAAGTGGCTAGGCTATGGGGAGGGTGGTTTGGGTAACATACTGGGTGGTGGGTACTCTTGGGAAGGAGCTATGGTGCAACTTACTGGGTATGAAGAGGGAGTAACAAGGTAGCAAATTCTGCTTCAAATAACCCAAAAATGCACCAGAATGCACCAAATTTAAAACTTTTTATGGGGGCCTAAGCTTATAGTTTACATTTTTGATCCTTTCTAGATGTTCTAGCAGCATCTACGGTTTTGATGAAATGATACTCCTGCTCAGGAGCGTTGTGTATTCCAGATATTATAGCACGTGAATATTATGGGAGATGATATGTCAAGGGTCTCACTGCACATAAGATCAGTGGAATAAAATATATAAAAAACACAGATAACAGCAATCTTCAAATACAAACTATCCTCTCATAGAACTATTCATCTGAGAACAATAAACCAAAGCTTCAGATTGCCCTTCCCTTGCAATGGTCAGGGCTGCAAGAATTGTATTTGTAGCTGTTCTCCCTACAACCCCTTCCTCAGGTCACACCTAGAAACGAGCCTTGGCTCAGTGTGCCTTTCCTGGTTATCAACTTTTAAATAAATGATGAATAAATAAATAGAGTAGGCAGACAGAGTAATTCCTTGGCACACGGCTCAACAGCCACTGCATGTCTGCATCTGTTCACGTAGCTCCCAAATGGTCCTGTGTGAATGAGGATACGATTCCACTGTCTCAAAAAGAAAGGAAATTATTTGCAAAAGTTATGTTAAGGCACCAGTTATGGTAGCTTAATGTATAAAAGTCAGGAAATGGGGCATTAGAATCTACAACCTAACTTCCACCCCACCCTGCAGGCCACAACAGGAAAAAACATTACAGTTTCATTCTCTTGTGTCTTGGTAAATCAAGCATGGGGTGAGCCCTGGAGTTGTCAACTCTAACACTCACCCCATTCTCATATAGTGTACCCATCTCAGCTTAGTTACTGATGGAATGGGGTGAGCGTTAGGGCTGACACCCCAAGGCACACCCCACACTTGATATGCGAAGACGCAAAAGAGGTGAAACTGTAATGATTGTTCCTGTTGTTCCCTGCAGGATGGGGGTGGGGAGTTAGGGTTGCAAATCCTAACGCCCCATTTCCTGACCTTTTTGGCATTAAGCCACCCTAACTGGTGTCTTAACATAGTTTTTGCAAATAATGATTATACTTAGTTTAGGGTCAAAAAGGCTGATTCATAGTATTCATGCGATTTCTACCACTGGTACTGTATGTTACAAATGGTAGCTCTTAACAGGAGAACACAACGTCAAAGCTCACAAGCTTTTCTTTCACCCAAACAGTGCTACAGCAGCCCTTGTGACTTAAAGAAAAACTATTCCCACATATCTTGTACATTTTGTTTCTGTGTCAACAGACAGTTCCTTCCTCTAGCTGTTAGGGATATACTTGTTTGTTTTAGTTTATTTTCACTGTTCTTGCTAGTCCTCTGTAACTTTCCTGGGGTCTCCATTTTATGGTTATTGAAATCTCATTATCCATGACAGCTCCATTAGCATATGAGAATGTGATGTCACAGCACCCATTTATTCTATGTATCTCTATTCTAAAAGTACTCATATCCTGAAAAAATACACTCTTGATACACAAACTGATTGTAATTTAAACTGAAAAACCATGCATTACAACTCAGATAGTTTGCAAAGCTAACTGAATGTAAATGTAGTATTTCACACTTTACGTCAACTTGTTTTGTTGAACTATAGTCCAGCAGACAGGGATGCAGTGGAATCTAAAGGGTGCTAACACATCAATCAATCAATTTTATTTGTATACTAGAAGGTGTGTGAGCAAAAATGTAGGAATACAACAGATGAACAAATAAATAGGCCAATGGAACAGATAGGACAGACAATGAACTACCTATGACATAGAATGAAGTAAATACGTTATATATACAGGTGTATAGAAGTACAAGGAACTAACAAGTGCAAAATAAAACTGGCATATTACATGGGTAAAACTGTACAAGAGTCGATCCTTTGGTACTATAGGAACTGTGATTGGTGATCGGGACAAGAGAGGGACCAATAGAGCACCAAGGAGTAGGCCTTTTTCTGTCTAGCTTTTGGACCAACCAGTCCTTCTCCAGAGTCATTTTAGTAAGGTACTTGCTGGGACTCCCATTGTCTTGATCAGGTTAATGACTATAAGTTTATTTATTGATTTATGTATGTACAGTATGCATGTATGTACTTTTGTTTTTGTATAATCTTCTTTATCAAATCAGAATAATAAAGCCGCACAGACACACTATATTTATAAAATATAGCTCTACCAGAGCTGACATAATGATGGTACTAACAAAACCTAACCTAGTTAAGTTAAAGATCCTAAGGAGAACATCAGGAAGCTGTATCTGTCTGAACTAATATAATGTACATTAATTTCATATATATTTAATAAACCAAAACCTAATATTAAACATACCATACACACAAACTGTTAGTCCATCTAGCAATATTAATGTGTAGCATCTATACATGCTATCAGGCACTGTTTACTTGTTACATGACAATACTGTACTTCTGCCGTTCGTGGCGTGCTCATGGCCATAGGCTAATACTAGCAAGGGGTTCTCCCTTTGGCCCAAGCCTGCCAGGGATGGCCAAGTACCCAACACCCTCAACAACTACTCCATGATATATTTACACCACCCCTTGTGTAAGGTATGGGACATCACAGATGAGAGACAGTTCAAAAAGGGGTCCCAGGTCTTCAGAAAGCATTCACCCCTACCTTTTAAGACATAGGAAAGACATTCCAGGACTAAGGTCTGAATAGACAGGATTTTCCACTGATTGGATGTGGAAGGGGTACCAGATAGATTCCCAAGTATCCGTAAGGCACTGATGTGCCAAGATTAACAAAACTCAGATCCATCTGGGAAATAACTCCTAGCCCTCATCCCCCATATCCTCCATACAAAATAACAATGCTATCAGAGTTACTGGGATCTGCCTCCTTGCCAGATTAGAGAGATCACTTGCCTCCGTTTTCCAAAAAACCTGCAACACTGAACATGTGCAGAAATAATGTAGGTAGGTGCCATGAGCCACATGGCATCGCCCACACATTGGGGAGATCATAGGATGATATTTATTCACTAGCACTGGGGAGGGCAGTACAATCTGTGAATAAATGTATACTGGGATTCTTTATTCTGGTTACAAATTAAGACCCCCCATATGTGATTTTAACAGTAGGGTCCAGTCATCCTCCTCAATGTGTATCCCTAAGTCTCTGTCCCACCACTGCTTTGTTTTAGCAGCTGTTTCAGGGTAGAGCAGCCTATCTTGCTGCACTACCTTACTTACAAAACTCCTAGGGTCCCACCTAGCCCTCTGCACCACCTGTTCAAGTTAGGGTATTTATTTATTTGAGAATTGGTGACTAGGAAAGGTATACTGTGCCACGGCTCATTTACAGGTGCGACCAGAGAGAAGGGAATAGGGGAGATAAAATACATAGCACAGACAATGTTCGCAGTTACACTAAAGAGCAAAGAACACAAATTAATGAGTAAGTGCAAAATGAGCACTCAAGGAAGAAACAACAAAATAAGGCATTTGAGCCACCCCTGTACCAAGGTAGGAGGCAAATGCATTAAGAATGAGAGTGTGCTTCCCTGGCACTGCAGTAAACAGCTGCCAACAGCTGTTAATCATTAAAATACTCAGGTCATGAAGTTCCAGTTAGATCGCTGTCCTATGGAGCTAGACCTATGGATTTGAAAGTGTTCTTAAATGTATTCAGCTGATCAAATGAGGAGATACAATCAGAATTAGGACATTAGAAATCTGTACATGAAAGTGAGCTATGCATGTAAGAGATATGCCTTTAAGTGAGCTCTACTGTACAAGATTCTAAAGTTTTTAAAAGTTCCCATTCTCTAGTCATACTCACCATAAAATAATTTATTTACTTTACTACAAAAGGTTTTGCCAGGAAAGACATACTGAGCTGGTATCAGCTTGTTTCCAGATGTGTCTGGGGGAAGAAGAAGCAGAGATGAGAATAAATACAAAACACCGATTAAAAAATGCATGGAATGGAAATAAGCATGTCAGAATAAGCAAGAAAATTATGCTTAAGAGTAAATTCACATTCAGTAAGTTACCATCCAAGAAATTTTGGAACTGACAAAAGAACAGTTAAATAGTAAACCATTTATCAAAATAAGGAACAGAAGGAATGACTGATACTAGAGAAGTGCTGAAAGTCAGTGAACTGGGTGAGTTACAAGTGAAAGGGGTTAACTGAAATCAGAAGCAACTGCAGGAGTGAGTAGAGAAGTCACGGAAAAGAGCTTTAAGAGCAGGAAAGATAATCATCAGGAAGAGAATCTTGCAGTTTAGAAAGTAGCTTGGTCAGCATTAGATTTCATTTGGAGGAGAGCAAATGAGAGAGAGCAAGCATTGTGCAGGCAGTAAGGGGACAAAGGAGGAAGGGAGAGGAGAGAGGCACGATATGAGGGGAGAGAGCCAAACCAACATTTAGAGATAAAGGAGACACAGAAGGTAAGGCACCTGGCATCAAGAGGGGTGAGTTACAGGGAAGACCATAAGGTACAGTGATGGGTACACATTAGGGCTGTGTGAATACTTTTTCCCCAAATATTCGGCCGAATATTTGGTATTCGGGTCCCAAATATTCGGTATTCATCATTCGTTATTTGGCCAGAAAAGGTGTTCATTTAAGAAAACTATAAAAAAGCACTTCAGCAACACCATTAATCACCCATTGAACCTGGTATACCATATACACCTCAATGACACTTCAAACACCAACATAGAGCTCTCACTAATGCAACACAAGCTTCATGTGGCACACTCGATCCACCACACCACACACATAGCACTCTGAAAATGATATCAAGCATTGCATTGGGGTCAGCACTAGAGGATGTTCATGGTCACAGACACGGGGTAGAAGGTGCTTTGGCCATGATCTTAGGAATAGTGGTAGCAGTGGCTGCAGTACTGGTGACAGCTGAAAGGGTGGCTGCTGTAAGAAAGGCACCAGTGGCGGTGGGAAGCACACTGGCTGTGGATGCAACAGCCATAGGGGTAGCAGTGGGAGCACTGGTGGTGGCGTATACCACATGACATATTTATTCAGTTTAGCATGTCCTAGCTATGGTTGCTAATTTCTGATTATTTTAATTTATATGTATATGTGATTTTATTGTACAGCGCCTTGGTTTTGAAAGGCGCTTTTTATAAATAAAGACAATTTGATTTAATTTGATTTTGCTACTTCCTGCACAAAGCATGTGTAATCCCCCTGCAAATGGGGGTTCCCAAAAAAGTCTTCCAGGAGCTTGCTTGAATGCTCCAAGCCTGAATGGTGTTTGGCGTTTAAGCCGTTTACCTGTGAGTGCTTTTAGAGCTTCTGGTACTGTCTCTTTAAGAGCTGTCTGCTTGCAGACATAATTAGTTTGTATGGGGGGACTGTGTGTTTTCCTGCTTGAGTCCCACTCAAGCTGCTGCCAAGTCACTCCATTTCTGCCATCGCTAAGTGGACAGGGGGAGCAATCTTCAAAGATGTAATTGTTCACTTGTAACCTGCTAGAGTAATAACAAAAATGCAGTTTGATTTAACCTGCTTTCTTGTAGCAAGGACAGTGCAGAGTAAGCTCCCTCATGTTGGTTCTGAACTGCTGAATTGGACCAATCATGGTGGGGATCCTTTAAAATAGAGCCTGCTCTGGGTGAATCAGAACTTTGACTCTTCTCTGGAGCCTGCTGTAAGGGGATTGTAAAGGCAGTGACTCTGGGAAATGCACTTTTGACTTTGGTGCCTTTTTTCCACCAACAGGGGGAGTTTACTGTGAGTGATAGCCAAACCAGCCAACTGAACTGGGAGGAACTCAAAGGAAATGCCCAGCTCTGTCTACTGGAAAGATCAGATAAGTTTGGGCTGTGAAGAGACAGGGAGCTGTGTGCTTCTTTGGTGTGTAGTTTTAGCGTGGGGATCTCATGTAAGGCCCTAAGTTTTGGTCTGCAGTTTGTGCAAGTGTGTTCAGACTGAATCCGACCTGTGATGAGAATCAAGGAGATCTGAAGAGTAGAAACCAGGCTCACCCTGTAGAAGACTGGAGAAATTGCTGAATCGCGCTCGGTCTGTCAGGAACTGAATCTGCTGTGTGTTCTCCTGGGTATTGTGCAGTAATTGCTATCAGGATAGAGAAGCAGCCTGCCTGGTATAGTACTTTCCTTTTACATATAAATGTGTGCAGTGCTTGTGAGGAATCGTGTTTCAAATCCCCTGTACAGTGAATAGAGTGCATGAAGCTGGAAGTAAACCCCAGCTTAATCCAGACTACATCCATTTGCTCTAAACTGAAGTGGGGTCCAGTCACAAGGACCTTGTCCACATGGTCTGCTCCTCCTGGCAATCCAGGACAATCTGCCTTCCATCCAGTTCCCAGCATTGAGTTTATGAGTACAAAGCAGGGTAGCTCCCTGCCATCTGTTCATCGAATTGCGAGTGTGTCATCTAATTTTTTTTTTTCATTTCTTCACGAACTGAGCCAACCGGCTCCAGATTACAATTTGGGTATTGTGTAAGTGTTTTTTCCATCACAGGGCCCCAACCAGCTGCACTGATCCTGGCTAGCGCCTCCCTCATCCTGGGTACCCAGTGAAAGTGACAATTTGGGACTCTGAATATGTGCACAGTACTGTGATTATTAATGTGTTTAACCTAATTAACCTGATTTCCCCCTTCCTCGTTACAGCTTCTTAAATAAATCAGATCTGTTGGTTTCAGCAAAGTTACATTGGCTGAGGTA
The DNA here is from genome assembly GCA_016271365.2 of Neoceratodus forsteri. Taxonomy (NCBI): domain Eukaryota; kingdom Metazoa; phylum Chordata; order Ceratodontiformes; family Ceratodontidae; genus Neoceratodus; species Neoceratodus forsteri. The sequence goes on along the minus strand of CM028137.1, from coordinate 29,405,236 downwards.
TTCATTTGTATTAAAGTATTGTACTGTGGTTTTTGCACTGTATCATCTTGTTTTGCAGGGTGTCCCCGGGTTCCAGTCGACGGAGCCAGTCCTGGGGGTAAGTGTACATTGTGAAGATATTCCTAATGCATTGTGGGCCACTAGTGGGAAGAAATGGGGGTTACAGTGTCCCAGAGGGCTGTGACCAAGTTAGTTTAACTACTGCAAACCCTGACCTCTGGGTGGAGGCACCCGCCACTGGACCTAGGCCCCTCAACCTGTTAGTAGTTAAGCAGGCAGGGGTAGTAGCCCTTGGGATAGCACCACCTAGGGATTACACATGTATGCTCTAATGTCCCCCCTACTACTGCACAACAGGATGTGACAGTGAACGTACAGATAGAACAGGTGGTGACACTAGTAGTAGTAGTAGTAGTAATAGTAGTACTGCTAGGGGTATTAGTAGTAGTAGTAGTAGTAGTACTATTACTAATTCTGCAAGAACTAAAAGGCTTGCTTGGGGAGAACAATATTTGAGCCCGCCCAATAAAGAGAGACACCTGTATGTCATTGTCTATGTAGTCTATCTCATCACCTTCTCTGGAATTGTATTATGTATCAATAATATACAGTGGAGCAAGATGAGATGCAATTCAATACTTTGCAGTAAATGACATGCCACAAAATATTGAATGGCTAGAGGGCTTAATTGACATGAAATTACACTGCTCCTTGCAGCATACTGTAGCATTTTGCAGTAATTTTGCAAGATATTGCATTGCGTACTGTCTGGCATCACTGTAGGAACTGTTTTATAATCTTGATGCAGTGTTTCCTCATTGGGAATGTTAGTTGTGGATTGATTTGTTACAAGGGCATCTCAGTAGCATTCATTTTAACTTCACTTATATATGGTGTGTGTTTCTTTAAGGGTTGGATATTCGTAGTGTGTTTGTACATTCCTGACATGCACCCCAACAAAGACCAGGTTCTGGTCAAAGCACCAGTGCTCTATTGGCATCTTCCAGCCTTAGCACAAACAAATATATTGGCAGCTTTATGCTCCACTGCTCTTAAATATATTTTGTTACTGCCCCCCCAAGTGCTTCCTTTGTTCTACATTGATTGTTTGGGGGTTTGGCAGCCCAGGGACAACACTAGCAGTAATTGTCTGGATGTGCTGTATGTTTGTGGTCTATCATCCTGTCCCTCACCACTTGGGGCCAGCGGTGCAGATGGTTTGTTGGGTGTGGACCAAGCATGTTTGCAAGATTGCTAAAGACATGATGGATCAGGTCACTACTGGTTACTGGGTAAAACACAAACTATTACTACGTAGTACCTGTGTGTGTAATGCTTTACTTAGTGCTTGTGGAACTACAGTAATACACCAACCTTTCCAGTTATACTGCACCACAAAAAAATAGTAGTAAAGAAAAACACTGCTACTAAGAAGGAAGAAGAAAAGGACAGCCTATTTAGTCAAACATGGAACCGAGCAAGGAACAGACAGATGACATACAGTCAACTCAGTGAGACAGGCCTGCCCCACTAAGTGCAATGGTTTAATTAACAAAACAACAGCAAACAAACAAAAAACTGCATGCGCACAACTGTGAACACACAAGGCACAGACTCGCAGCGAGGGGATATTTTTCATAAGCACAGGTTAATTGTGTGCAGTGGACTGTAGAAGTGGGGGGATTCAGCCAACACACGCCTCATATGTACAGGGATCTATCCCCAGAACCAGAGGACTAATGACAGTAATTCAGTGAGTCAAGCCTGACTGGCTTAGAACTGAAGAATGTTATTTTCAAAATATGTGTGCACACAGCTGTGCACACATGTGGCCCTGCCTCATGAAAAAATATATTAAGCATGCACATGCAAGGTGAAGCCTCACAAAATCAAATATTATGCACATATACAGCAAATCATAAGCAGTAACCTGCAGGAGGGGGAGTTAGCAGACACCCTCATCAGTCTTGCAGGGAACCAAGCCTGGAACCAGACAACAGCAAAAAAACAAAACACAAAAATAAAATGTGCTTCACTGCTTCACCCAAAAAAATCACACTGGAGCTATGTCAGACAGCAGCAGAGAAGGGGTGTTAGCAGACAGCCCTCCTAGTCACTGTAACTGAGTACAGCAATAAGGACACCATCCCTGTCAGAAAGCCAAACATAGCTTTTCTGACACTGATCAAAAAAACTATACTGACCCAAAAAAGCCTATGAAGCAAAAATCAATTTCTATTTTAGCAAGTTTAAGGTCTCAAAAGTACTGCAGAGCAGCTCTCAGAAACCACTGTCTCCTGTCTTCTACCAGCTCAGAGTGAGTAAGTCACATGGTGTGCATGCTTTTGAGCTCAAGAAACAGTTTTTGATTGGCCAATAAAGCTCTGTGAGACTTGGAAATTTAATCAAATAGTAGTTCCCGAATAGTGGCCAAATAGTGAACTATTCAGAAAATGCATCTGAATATTCGGGAAGCCTAGTATTCGTGGTATTCGGAAAATACTATTTGGCCCATGTACGGCCCTAGTACACATGGGTATGCATGGGCTTATCAAGAGCAAAGTGACAGAAGGAGTGAAAGAGAGGGTCTAGTCTAGCTAAATTGGACTTTGAAGCAGCACTATAAACTGTCTCCAGCATTGAAAAGGGCAGAATCATCGTTATGAGGGTTTATCTGTGTGCAGGAAGCAGAATGCTTCTTTTAGTTCTACTGTATATAGCACCCTGAGCTTCAGGTGGGACTTCTTGTGGACAGCATCCATATGAACAGAAAAATCTAGGTGGCAATCAAGCCAACCTTTGATGTGCTTGAAATAGGAAACAACTTCAATAGTTGCACCATCGAGGGTATGAAAGGAAGGAAAGGTGATGACTCTCTTAAGTCTCTGCCTGATGCCAAAAGTCATAGAGACTGTTTTCTTAGCATTGAGGGATAGCTGATTATCTTGGAACCAAAGCTAGCTATTGTTAAAGCCCAGTTGAAGTTAATTTCGAGAGCAGTCAGAGGAAAGAGAATCGTATCATCTGCATACATATGTATTGATGCAGAGGAGCAGATCTTGGGGCGGTCATTTAGAAAAATGGAGAAAAGCATTGTATCCAAGGCAGACCCTTGGGGATGCCTGAGCTGATAGGAAGTGGGGGAGGAAGAAAGTCTCCAATACAGACAGCTTGCGACCTGCCCTCAAAGAAGGAGTGGAATCACTCAACTGAAGAAACTGAGAGTCTAGTTGCCTTAAGCTTGTCCAGAAGAATAGGATGGGCTACAGTGTCAAAAGTTTTGGCTAAGTCAAGAAAAATAGCTGGGGTGATAAGGCCATGATCCATGTCAGAGAGGATATTATGAGTGAGCCTGAGGAGAGAAGTAGATGTGGAATGAGACTTTCTAAAATCAGACTGGAAAGGATTGAAGAAAGAGGAAGTTAAGTCGAGAAAAGGGGACAGCAGGGACAGAACAAGGTGTTCCTGTTGGTTGACCAAGAGGAGGAAGCGATCACTCACTTTGGGAAAGGAAATGACAGTAGCCAACTTACAAGACTTAGGGTCAAAGGATAAGGAGAAAGAGAGGTAATAGGAAGGGCAATGGCATGAGCAGAGAGAGAAAATGGAGCTTAGGGTGAAGGCCATTGGCACTTCCACCCTTGTGAGGATTTAGAGCCAAATGGGCCTTGAGAGCAACAGCAGGGGTAATGGGTGAAAGAGACAAAAGAGAGTAGGAGGCAGTTACAGAGGTTGAGGGGTAGAGTGAGAGGGAAGAAAAGAAGAGAGAGGGAGAGGAGAAGGAGGAGGAAAGGAGCAAACGGTGCAGGAGGTGAAGAAGGACTTGAAAGAAGAAGTGACTGCAGCAGGATCAGAGATAGGAATATCACCCATCTTGAGAACAGATGGAGGGGACTGAGTCAGAAAAACGAATGAATAACATTCCAAAACTTAGAGGGGTTATTAAGATTGATCTGGAGTGTGAATACAAAATAGTCAGACTTTGCAAGCCGTGTAGCTTTTGCATAAGCATTACAAAGGAATGAATGTCAGAAGTGGAGCCAGAGGACTTATAGGACCTCCAGTCAAAGTCACGCACATGGTGACAAGCCAGTGACTTACAAGAGATCCATAGTAGGTGTGAACCTTGGACCCTGGTTCTTCTAAACTAAACATCTTGGTGTGGTGTAGTTTATTTATTTTTATTTATTTATTGAAACCTTCAGAGATAACCTTTACACACAAGCATTCAGTTACAAAGGTTCCACATCAAATGGAGTTCCACTGGAAATTCAGTCAAGTCAGGCTCAAAGCACTTAATGCAGAAAATTACATACAGTTTTGAAAAAATTTATAAATCATTGTATAAAGTCACATGTTATGTACAGGGAGAAACTGAATAAAACTGTTCAACACAGAAACATAGAAACTGACAGTAGATAAGGGCCACTTGACCAACCCAGTCTGCTCATTTTTTCAACCTTAACTTTTGCTGCAGACCTACAGTTCTTGGTCTATGGTACTGACTCTTCCCCCTTTCCTTTTCCCTAATGGTTACAGTTGCATTGGACTTCAAAGGCACATTACAAAAATCTCTTAAACGGATTAACCTTGGGGAGATTTAACAGTGGATCAGGAAATTTGTTTAGCCAGTTAGTGGCCCTGGCAGCAAATGAACACTTTCCCAGCTGAGCAAGCTAGGCTTAAGAGCATTCCAGGCCATGTTCCTGGTGTTGTATTGGTTGGGAACAGTGCAGAAGCAATTTGTTAAAGCAAGGGGTGTGAGTGTGTTTTGGATTGGCAATCAGGTCTGGACCTTTTAATTGCTATTTACCATCCCAAAATGTGCTAGCACAGTTATAATCAACAGTATACTGTATATTCATTAGGGATTGGCAGAAGGTACCGTCAGCAGAAGAAATTTCCAGATATTGTGGTCTTTGCACAATGTGGCAGATTGTCTACGCACTGTGGATCTGCGGCATGTAGGCAGCACTAAGATGGAATATGCCTAGGCAACCCTAAGATGGAATGCTGCAAACCAGCAGACCCCTGATGGTATTCACAGAAGGGGTGCATGCCCCTTGTGCACTCGATCCCCCCGTCCAATCCCATATCTTTGCATATAATGATCTGGAGGCATGTCTGGGGTGTGCCCACTCCCTGAAGCATTCCAGAAGGTGCGGAGTGCCAGGTTAGGGGGTTGAAGGATACAGTAATTGGGACCCTGCCATATCTTTTACACGCCCCCTCAATGACACCTGTTGACTGTGTCCGTACAGGGAATCCCCTCATCATGCTGCCGCAGCCCACCAGGTGACAGAAAGAGCAAGGGGCACCCATTCAGGCACACATCTAAATACTTTAAAATTCACTGGCCCACTCCTACCCAAAATCACCTGCTTGTGCAGAGCATAGGGTCTAGTTCAAGACTCAGGATGGGCATACAACTAGATGCTCACCTGTGTCCCTTGATCTGCCCCCATGCAGAAGCACACCAGGGGGAGAAGACTGGAGACAGGCAACTTGTGGAGCCATGCTGCTGTGCATACTGTGCACTCTGCACCTGCCCGCAGGTGCGGAGCTACACGGGCCAGGTATGCACAAATCATGCATACCCAACACTCAGTAGTACACAGTCCACATTGCCAGTGGCGGGGATCTTTAATTACTTGTCATTAATTACAAAAACAGTAATTAATACTGTCATTTTAACTACACAGTATGAGTAAATTAAAGGGATACTTATTATAAATCTAAGGATATCAGAAATATATTTTTGCTAAAAACATTATGACATTTTTTGCTCACTTAAAAATACTGCTGCTTTAAACTAAATATTATTAATGACGTTGACCTTGACAATTAAAGGGCCGCTTTAAGATTGCTAATACCATTCATATTAGAAGATGTGTATGCCAAACATCAATTATGAAACTTGTTAGAAGGCAAAAGTTATCGATTTAAAAATATGATGCCAAATGTCAGTGTTGTTGTAAAATTGATTCCTGTCCATGATTCTGTAAAATTAATTAAATCTTTGTTCATTAGGTTTAAATGACTGCATCGCATGCCCAAAAGATGAATGGCCCAATAAAAGACATGACAGGTGTATCCCCAAACTGACTGAGTTCCTCACATATGAAGAGCCACTTGGCGCATTCATGGCCACCACTGCTGTCTTCTTCTGGTTCATCACCGCTTCAATATTGTGCATCTTCATCAAATACCCGAGACACTCCGATAGTCAAGGCCAACAACCGTGAACTCAGCTACGTTCTCCTAATTTCCCTAATGTTGTGCTTTCTCTGTTCCTTTACATTCATTAGTCAACCAACAAAAATGACGTGTGTGCTTCGCCAAACATTCTTTGGTATAGTATTTTCTATTTGTGTCTCTTCAGTGCTGGCAAAGACCATCACTGTGATCATTGCCTTCAACGCAAAGCAACCCAACAGCAAGTTAAAACGGTGGGTGGGAAAACAAGATTCCTAATTGCCTAGTTCTCTTCTGCTCTCTAGTCCAAATCATGATATGTTGTATTTGGTTAGCATGTTCTCCACCCTTCCCGGAGCCAAACACGACATTGGTAAGTGACAGTGTCATACTAGAATGTAATGAAGGTCAGGTTGAATTTTTCTATTGCATGCTGGGATACCTGGGGTTCCTGGCTTCTGTGAGTTTCATAGTAGCCTTCCTTGCAAGGACATTGCCTGACACCTTTAATGAGGCCAAATACATCACATTTAGTATGATTATTTTTGTTAGCGTCTGGCTGGCCTTCATTCCAGCATACATAAGCACACAAGGTAAATACACGGTGGCTGTGGAGGTATTTGCCATTTTATCTTCTAGCTTGGGATTACTGAGCTGCATATTTTTTAACAAATGTTACATTATTTTGATGAGGCCTGAAAAGAACACCAGAAAATATGTAATAGGAAAGGCAAGTCCCAGTAATAAAACTCAAATGTAATAATAGGCTGTGTTTTTCTTTCAAAATCCTGTAGCATGGTTAAGAAACTTCTCATAACTTAAAGTATACTGTAAAAGTTACAATGTCTTTTGCCATTTTTTATTAATCAAAATATAAAAAAATTATTTAAAAAGTCAAGAATTAATAGGTTTGTCTGTTTTAGGTTTCCTTCAAATGTTTTAATCCCATTTTCTAATATTTCTTTTAAATTCTGTTAGTATGATTCCCGCCTCCCCATATATAACCACCCACACACACCACAGAATGTCAGTGCTAGCCAGAGAACAGAGGCTCCTGGGTAACTCAAAACATCCACAAAGTCCCATAAAATGCTGTAATTATGGTCTTGAGAATCTTTGTGCCTGTCATTCAACTGACCTGCTTACAGCTTGCAAACCATGGTTGTTTTGTAGTGATGAAAACAAAAGGTTATTTAGATTCTTTTAACAACACTTTATTTCAGTACAATAGGAAAGGCACACTAAGCCAAAGCTTGTTTCCAGGTGCAACCTGGGAGCACAAGAAAGTTAAGTGACTTGCTCAGGGTCATACAGTATGCAAGTGTGGACTGATGGGATTCAAACCCAGGTCACCAGGTTTGCAGTTCAGTGCCCTTAACCACTATGCCATACTTTCTCCTCACCCCTTCCCCCTTCCCCTTCCACCAGGTTCCACACAGAAGCAGGCAGCAGAAGAGCCCTGAGCAGCAGTCTCTCTGAAGCACCTTCCCTTCCACCAGGCTCCACACAGGAACAGGCAGCAGAAGAGCCCTGAGCAGCAGGCTCTCTGAAGCACTTTCCATTCCACCAGGCTACACACAGGAACAGGCAGCTGAATAGCCCTGAGCAGCAGGCTCTCTAAAGCACCTTCCCTTCCACCAGGATCCACACAGGAGCAGGCAGCAGAAGAGCCCTGAGCAGCAGGTTCTCTGAAGCATCTTCCCTTCCACCAGGCTCCACACAGGAGCAGACAGCAGAAGAGCCCTGAGCAGCAGGCTCTCTGAAGCACCTTCCCTTCCACCAGGCTCCACACAGCAGCAAGCAGAAGAAGAGCCCTTAGCAGCAGGCTATCTGAGGCACCTTCCCTGCCACCAGGCTCCACACAGGAGCAGGCAGCATACAATTCCTGAGCAGCAGGCTCTCTAACGCACCTTCCCTTCCACCAGGCTCCACACAGGAGCAGGCAGCATAAGATTCCTGAGCAGCAGGCTCTCTGAAGCACCTTCCCCTCCACCAGGCTCCACACAGGAGCAGGCAGCATAAGATCCCTGAGCAGCAGGCTAACTGAAGCACCTTCCCTTCCACTAGGCTCCACACAGGAGCAGGCAGCAGAAGAGCTCTGAGCAGCAGGCTCCCTGAAGCACCTTCCCTGCCATCAGGATCCACACAGGAGCAGGCAGCAGAAGAGCCCTGAGCAGCAGGCTCTCTAAAGCACCTTCCCTTCCACCAGGATCCACATAGGAGCAGGCAGCAGAAGAGTCCTGAGCAGCAGGTTCTCTGAAGCACCTTCCCTTCCACCAGGCTCCACACAGGAGCAGGCAGCGGAAGAGCTCTGAGCAGCAAGTATTTGCCTGAAATGCATACTCTCTTCTTGGAGGAGTTTGCAGTGTCAACTCTGTTGAAAATAAGTATTTAAGGGATTGAATTAGCTCTCTGCCCAGCGCAGCTGTGTAACTCTGTGTAACTATTTAAATTTGGGAGAATGCCACTGATAGTTTTTTGTTTGAGCACGTACTGCCTGTGTATTTTACTGAATTTCACAAAGTGCTTTAAGATCATGAATTGTGTTGGGAGAAGCAACCTACCTGTTGTTTAATTCAATTTTGAATATGTGTAGTGATCCATTTCATGTCATGCTCTTTGTTTTTCTCTGGCCACCATGTTTGTTACACTGAATCCAGTTCAATCCAGTTCCTTTGTGAAGGACTCCTGAGTCACTCCTTTTTAATTTCTCCCCAAGCTATCTGAAGCACCTTCCCTTCCACCAGGCTCCACACAGAAGCAGGCAGTAGAAGAGCCCTGAGCAGCAGATATTTGCCTGAAAAGCAAACTCTCTCCTTGGGGAAACTTTCAGTGTGAGCTTTGTTAGCCCGTCGATGCTGCATGTCGACTGCTCTGCCCACAGCAGTCCATTCTCTAATTTATAGGTCATAATGAACATGTGACCCTTGGCCAATGATAATTAATCATCACATTTTTCCATTTGCATGTTATATTTGGTGACCACTAGGAGTCACTACAGATCCCTCCTAACTCACCATCTGCTCCTTGTCTCCCCTCCTTCTTCCTCCTCCTCAACTCTACTCCCTTCCCTATACACAACCTTTCTTCTACCCTACCCAAACCTATTGTTCTGTCCCTCTCTCTCCTCTCTTTCCTCACTGGGATTTGAATCCATACCTTCTATTCCAAGGCAAACACTCTATCCACTTCCTTATTTGCAGGGTCTCATTACTACCAGTCCATTTGGCAACCTTATAGTCTTTTATCTGAATCCATTTCTCTGTTTGACTAAACTCACCCCCTTTTTTTCTTCTCCTCCATAGTTCATGCACAATAGTAACTATCCCTGTCCCTTACCAACCTATAACCCACTATACTCCTCCCACTTATTCACAGATCTAACCATGTGTTCTCCAGACTGTTTAATTCCCCTTGTACTCATGCTCGCCACCTATCCCTGCCACCACACACTAACTTATGAGCACACTCCTACCTCCATAATATCCACACAGAGAGTCATCCCTATCTCCTAGGAGACCACAATTGTTCTACTAACCCACTCTGCATGTCTGTCTAAGGCAAGCATTTCCTTCCAACCCCCCCCCCCACATTTCTCACTACTTCCTCATGCCCCATCTCCATCTCATCATTTCCAAGGACCCTAAACCAAGATACATCATGCCCTCACTCCACTTGAAGATGTTCAGGCACCTTCTCACCTATAATGTAATACTACTTCTACTTTTATCAGGGAATGTTCACCCCCAACCCAGGCCCTGTGCCGCACACCCACGCACACATCGGTGGTTTTAAACTCACCTCAGTAAACATCCATAACTTCCTCCAAAAGATAGATCTCCTTCAGGCGTGGGTGACCCAACACAACCCTGATGTGCTCATGGTTACTGAAATCTGGCTATCCCCTAAAGTTCGGGATCATGCCATCTCCCTCGACGGCTATACCTTATTCAGGGAAGATAGGGTAGGAGAAAAGGGTGGAGGCTGTGCAGTATACATTAGGACATCCCTCCAATGACACGTCCTCAAAATTGTCACTGGGAGTAGCTCCCAGGTGCTTGCACTAAAATTACTCCTGGGTCATTAAGATAAGGCCCTCACACTCCTTCACTGCTTACATTGCCTAACGTGACCAATTCAATGGTTTCAACTCCATCCTCAATTACATATCTAAAGTACCCCATCCCAAGGAAGTAATACTCCTTGGTGACTTCAATATCAGGTGGCTCTCACAAGATGCTAATCCCTACAGAAATGTTGCTGCAGCTGTTGCTTTCACACAGGTTGTGACTACACCAACCAGATTCAACTACAAGACCATAAATTGCACCCTACTTGACTTGGTTTTTGCAAACTGCATAGAGTGGATAACAGGTACAGAGGTCCTCCCAGACTCCCTCAGCGACCACTCCCCTGTCATCTGCTACTGGTCCAATAGGACCCCCCCAAACAACCCTGCAAGTGGTCATATCAATACATCCTCATACAGGGAACAACTACAAGCACACCTCCAAAACTGTGACTAGACAACCTGGGATGCTGCACCTAGCGCTGATCAAGCTTTTGAATACTTAATTTCACAATTCAACACTGCTTGTAACATCTACGCCCACTACAAAAAACTGAAGATAAAAAATGCTAACAACCCCTGGATCACCTCCACACTACTAAATCAAGTGTCTAATAGAGCTCACCTGTGGCACAAAGCCCAGGCTACTGCAAAACCAGCTGACTGGCAACAGTACAAGGCAACCAGAAAGATCTGTACCCGAGCCACCCGCCTAGCTAAAGCTACATACTAGAAGGATGCCCTGACCAATTCTTGGGAGACAGCATGAAATTCTGGGCAATCTCAGGAAACTGTCAGGATGACCAACAAACCCCTGCCCCCCCACGCCTTAACTTAAATGGTATAACCATTTTGGACACAAAACACATAGCAGACACCTTCAACTTTGCTTTTGCCAACCTAAGTGGTGTACTCCCCTGCCAGGGGTCACATGGTACACATGTGTACCTATAATGGAGGCACACGCCAGGATCTGGTGACCCCTTCCACCCCACCTCAGACTTGCTTCACCGCTCCTGCTGCTGTGCACCCTTTGGACCTCCACCCAATGGGTGCGGGACTACGGAATAGTGGGCATCCACCCCTGGAGGGGAAATCCACTCTAACCCTCCCTTCCGACTGGCACCCCGGTGACCAGAGGTCATTCCCGAACCCGGGTCACTGGAGTGGCATGAGGTGTGGCGTCCAACACCTTGACCCTCAGTACCACCAGGCAGGCCTCTCCCCTGACTTTTTTTTTTTTTTTTACTTTGGAGCACCTTGCCCCATTTATACCCCCTCCTATACACCTTCAGTGCTCCACTCCTTCAGGAATTGCTCATGTCCCTCCTAGGTCCACTGCCATGGCGTCTGTCTCTAGAGTGCCCAGTTATTCCTTACCTCCTACTCGTGGAGCTCCTGCACAGCGGAGATCTGCCCATGGGTTCTGGACCTGGATGGCTGTTGGAGCTGCCGTCATCTAGGCTCACTGAGGCTTTTTCTGTTTTTTTTCTTCTTCTGTGGTTCCAAGACCCTTGGGGATGCCGGTGCAAGGACATACGTCCAGAGAGGCGACATGCTGATGTATGCCTTCTCCCAAGTGCCTGACAGTAACCCCTTCCCCAATGCCAGTGAATGGAGCCACCCGAACCCTGGAGAGCCCGTGCTTCCACCGGCTCTCTCGGGATACGGGTGCACAAGGCACCCCTGGTAACCCTCCCCAAAGGGACGAGAGCATCCATTGGGACACTCAATCCTCCTTCCCCCAGCCAACCTGAGTCTGTTCCCGAACCCGGGTCGCCGGTGCAGTGCGAGGTGTGGTGTCCAGCGCCTCAACCCTCAGCACCACTGGGCCAGCCTCCCCCTGAATTTTTGGACACTCATTCTATCCTGTATGACTCCAAGAACTGTAGTCCACAATCACTTAAACCACTCTTCCACTTCAAAAAAATCAAGAAAATCACAGAGTCCAAATTAATATCTCCTTAGGGTACTTGGAAAAACCCGTTTTATCAGCAACTCACTGGACCTAAAGCTCCTGCATCTGACACTAGATGCTGTGCTCCTGCTTCTCACAAAAATTCTAAACCTACCACTGTGCCTTAGTCTATTCCCCATGTTATGGAAAACAGCATTAGTGACCCCAATTCATATGTCTGGGGACAGAGCAGTTCTCTCAAACTATCACCCAATTTCCATTCTCTGCCAGTTCTCCAGTGGCTTGGAACGTATAGTCATGGACCAGCTTACTGACTACCTTACCAAGTACCACATACAACGTCCTTAACAGCATGGCTTCAGGATGGGCAATAGTACCACATTTGCCCTCCTTTAGTACATAGATTTCATACTCCAGGCAATTCATCATGGGCACTTAGTGGAGTCAGTCTACACTGGCCTCACCAAGGCGTTTGATGCTGTTAATCAACCCTTCCTACTCAAATCCCGTCTTGACATTGGTTTATTGTCAGGTGCAGCAGCCTGGTTTAAAAGCTATCTGGCTGGCAGGTCCCAGCAGGTCAAAATTGGTGTTGCCCTCTGCCACAGCAGGTCAGTTCTGCCTGGTGTTCCCCAAGGCTCCATACTGGGGCCACTGCTCTTCAGCGTCTTTCTAAACTCCCTCCCACTTGCCTGCACCAATAATCTCCTACTATATGCAGATGATGCCATTGTATATACCAGCCACTCAGATCCGCTCCCATTAGCTTTTAGCCTACAACTCGACTTTGCAGCAGTGGAGACCTGGTTCGCCCAGCACAAGCTGGTTATGAACTACAAAAAAACAAAATCAATGCTGTTCGCCAGCCCTCATACTAAACAAAAATCTATCCGCATAATCATACGTAACAATCAAGATGTCCCCATTGAGCAGGTTTTTACCTTTAAGTACCTAGCTATAACCCTTTAAAGTACCTTATCCTTTTGTGAGCATGTTAGCAATGTCTCCAAGATGGTGAACTCTAGCTTAGGGATCCTCTACAGGCACAGACAGAGCATGACCCCAGATGCCCCTTGACTTGCTGTCACTAGAACTGTGCTCTCCACAATAGATTATGGCCTAGTCATCTATGGCTCAGCTACCGAGTCATACCTTAAAAGCATACGCATGGCCCTTAACAATTCCTGTCATCTAGTCTCAGATACACCCAGACTCACGCATACATGTGATCCCTATACCCTTACCAACTAGATGAACCTCAGTGATAGGATTACTTATCACATCTGCCTATTTGCAAATAAAATCTCACTGGGGCTGAACCCCCAACCTCCCGGCAGGTTCTCACTCATGTTCCCAATCGGTGCAGCACCCGGAGTGCCTCCAGGCATGCATACCTGACTCTTTTCTGTTGGACCTAACAAGCCCAATGGTCCTTCAGATTCCATACTCCAAGCTGGTTAAATAAACTTCCCATGGACACTCTAGAAGAACCTAAACTGGGCCCTTTCAAACAGAAACTCAAACACCTTACTGCTATTAGCAACTGCGATTGCCACACATAGGCCCCCATTTGAGCCTCACACACTACCTACAGCCTGCACTTTCCTGCCTAACTTGACCACCATCCCCTGTCCTATGTCTCACACCCCCTTTTTTACTTCCCTGTCTTTTCTTTCCCATTCCCTCCTTCACTCTCCTTCCCTTCCCTTTCCTCAATCTCCTCCCTCCTCCCCTCACTCTCCCACTCTTAACACTGCCCACAAACCCCCTGCTAGCCCCTTTCTCCCCACCTCCCCCACTGTCCTCCCTCTCACCCATCAGGATCTCCTCCCATCTCCCACTACACTCCCTCTCACCCCTCAATATTCCCTCTCATCTCCCACTACACGCCCTGACAATGTCAAATTTCTTGACAGCATCACTCCCTGCTCTTTCCCCCAGGGCACCTTCCTAATCCTTGAAACCTACTGCCCTTCTTACTGTAACCTGAATGTAAAATGTAACCGGATTGACATTTTTTTCTGTAACATGAATGTTAACACTTTTCACCTGACTGTAACTTTCATTTTGGATTGTAACCCCAGCTCCATGTATCATGTATTCCACTTGCTATGTATTTAGTTCTCTGTTGTGTTTGTCTTCATTCTGATGAGGAACCTCTGTAAAAGAATCACTGACTCAAATGTACTGTAATCTGAGATATGAATAAATAAATAAAAAAGTGTCCTACATACAGAGGAGCTAACTGTTCTTGCAGCTAGTCAGACAGATGATTTTCCTTTTATACTCTCTGTCTCACATGCCCTGTAACTCTCTACATGTGACTTATGTAACTCCTTTATCCCCTGGAAACTAAGGGGGGAGCCAACAATTTCAGAGGGGCAAGCACAAATATAGAATGCACTTACTTGACCTCCGTCGAATTAGGTGACCTCCCGGCATCCCATGGCACAGGTGGGCTGGACAGGCTGCAGATTTAAACTGGTTAGGCATAACTTTAAATGGTGCAATAAACATTTCAATAAGCCAATGTCCAAACGGAATAGTAAAAGTTAAATAATCCAAAACAGAATTCTTTTATTTTAAAACAGTTTCTCCATGGAGGCAGATGTTACACATCAACTGGCCAGGACAGACCACAGGGTGGTCATAAATTCTAATCCCACAGGTGGACAGTCTAATTATTCACCATTTTTCTGGCTTATTACCCTCAGTGGCTGGGTGTTACACCCCAGGGATTTATTTCACTTGACTTTCTCTTTCTGCCTTCATGGAATACACAAAGCAGCCTCATTACTTTTTTTTATTTCCATCCCCAGAATTTAGATGGCACGAAGAGGCTGCGGCCCCCTGGGGGTCTGAGGTGCCACAGACCAAGTCTCCCACTCTTCCCTCAAGATCTGACCCCCGTGAGAGAAGACTCCAAGTCCACATTTGAGGACAACCTCACAGGGCTTTAATTTAGGGGCAATGGAAAGCAGAGCATCCCCTGGGGGTCCGAGGTGCCACTGTACCTCTATCCCCACCCTCACTCAAGTGCTGACCCCTGTGAAGAGAGGGTCCAAAAAGTCCAAAACAGCAGACACAATTTACTGAAACATTTTGGGGCACATTTAACTACTAGCCACAGGGCTAGTGGACAGCGTCTCACTTCAGGTGACAGACAGAGTCACACACAAGATTTTGTAAACTGTCACATTTTACTGCCAGAGGCAGGCAACATTAACTTGACATTTTTTCTCAGAACATCTTCACTGTAGAAATACCCACAGTCTTTTGGTGCCCTAAAAGGGGCATAACTAGAGCATTTTATAGGACTCTAACCTATTCTTAAAAAGAGACATGACAGCCCCTTCACTCACAGACAGTCACCCTCTGACAGAAATATTTCCTTTTATGACAGGAAACTGTTGTTCAAAACCCAGCAAGCAGCACTGGCAGTTAAAACTCAGAAGCTTTGTCATTTTACCCTTTTAGAATAAGGCAAAATATCACTTACTCTTTCAGCAGTTCTCAGCTATAGTTCATCCCCTCAGAAGCTCCTTATGAACTCCAAAACTGGTATTCCTCCTTCTGGAGAGGGGCACCCTCCCTTTTAGGGATCTCGGGCAATGGCAGCTGCAATGTATGAACTGTTTATTTTGACGTGAACTCCATGAGAAAAGAGGGTTTGCATAGAAGGAGCCAAGCACTACATGCAAGGCTGAAGGCTTCTTCCAACTGACTAGAATGCTCAGTTCTTTCAAAACTGAGAGCTCCAGCTCCTCCCGTCTGGAATGTTCAGGCAGTGCTGCTTATAGGTCAAACCAAAGGCACAGATTGGCATCATAAAAGAAAGCAAGAGCCTTCTAAAAAGAACACACACTTACAGCAACTCCCAAAAGAGGGGGTTATATTCACTCGCCTTTTAGGGCTTGACATCCCTGGTGAGCATACAACCACCCCCTCTGATGACCCATCTGGCAGAGGGTGGGCCCTACTTCCTCCACCAGCCAGTCCAAAGAGAGGTTATGGCTGGTACAATGCACTGGCAGTGCACAGGAACTGGCCAAATAAATCCTCAACACAACCTGAGGTCTGCTCCGTTCCTCCAGGTTGTCTGATAGCCCAACCTCCGAAACACTTGCGGGGTCCACCTCAGGTGTTCAGAGTGGCACATCAGGACTAAACAGCCAACCAAACTGCTCTTCTATACTCTAAACACAGGACTCGGGCTCTAACTTCATCACATGTATGGTGACTACCTGGATTACTAACATGTACTTATGTCATGCTATTATTCTGCCTAATACCTAAACATTTCTTTTTTTACCTGTGCCATCTGTCTCTAATGTGTACCCACATGCATAGAACTGTATTTTATAGCCATGCAATGACACCTAACCCATGCTCTTTCAATGTTACTTCTAGTAGGCCTAAAGGTTAAGCCTTTACCTTTTATCTAGTTGGCCCCTTGTAACATATTCTAAATTCTACATTTTCATGAACATTTTCATGCAGGGACAGATACAGAAATACTTGCAGTGTATCCCACACCTCCTCTCTGTACTAACTTATCCTAGGCTTAGTCCATTAGCTACAGGCCTAAGCAAAGTTATCTGCAACATATTCCACAGTGACGCCTCTCAGAACAGCCACTCCCCTTTTGTTGTTGTGTAGTGCCTTTTTTATCTGTAGCTCTTCCCAGGAGACACTCTGGAACTGGAACCCTGTATAGCAAACATTCCAACACACACAGTTAGGATTGTCAGAACTAGTTTGATAAAGATTCGAACCCTCCTGGAACCCTGGTGTTCAAGTTCTAATTTAGAACTCGAACACTACAGGGTTCATAAAAGGGTTCGAATCATTACAATTGCCACCTGCAACTACCATCCTGACCAACTCACCTGAAAGAGTCCCTTTCCATCTCGACCAGTTCCCAACTATCGACCTGTCCAAAGCCTTTGACCTCATTGACCACAAACTGCTTGGTGCACAGTTGTAGTCACTTGGCCTCTCCCCCCATGCCATGAAATGGCTAATGGGTTATCTACATGGCAGAAAGCAGCGTACTTGCTTCAATAAAGTCCTCTCTGAGCCCCTACCAGTGACCTCTGGAGTGCCTCAAGGCTCGGTACTTGGTCCCTCTTCTTCTCCCTCTCATCAATCAACTACCCATGGTTACTACCAGCTGTAGCGCCACCGTATGCAGATGATCTGGTAATCCTGGCTCACTCCCAGAATGCCACTACCCTAAACCAGAACCTGACCGATGACTTTAACAGGGTATTGTCATGGGTTACTAGTCACAAGCTGGTCCTGAACCTGAAAAGACACAGGCTATGCTCTTTGGCTCAATGGCTAAAATCAAAGCCTCATCGGCCTGCTTACACGTCACCAGCGCAGATGGATCCTCACTACCCATAGTGAGCTCCATCAAATATCTGGGGGTAACACTTGACCCCCAACTTGACATGGGTAATTATATCCTTAACATCTGCAGGGTGGCAAACTGCAAACTGGGTCTGGCCTATAGGGCCACGTATAACCTTACACCGGCAGCCAGGCTTGCCCTAGCGAAGGGTGTGCTCCTTCCCTCCCTCAGCTATGGGCTGCACCTATTTGCTCGCTCTCTAAAGACACATCTCACCCGGTGGTACACTGCTTACAATAACATTTGTCATTTTGCCTTGGCTGCCCCCCGACTCACCCACCATTGTGAGCTATATGAGAAACTCTGCTGGCTCTCACCAGCTAGATACCTTGATTTTGGTTTGGGATGCCTCTCTGGGAAAGTGATCAGAACTAGCACCCCCCAGGGGCTGGCCCGACTTCTGCCTAAACTGAATCCCAGCCCCTACCAACTTAGGTCTCTCACATCAGGGATGCTCAAAGTCTCTCCTACCTGGATCCTCATGGGGGATCGGCACTTTGCCATAAGTGCGCCCAGACTCTGGAATTCGCTGCCTGTGGATATCAGAGCTGCCCCCTCCTATGTGAGTTTTTGAAATTCTCTGTGGGGTTTCCTAAAACTAGCATCAGAGTGTGACTGCGCCAAACCTCCCTAGAGTAAAGTGTCAAATTGTTTTGTCTGAACCTCCCAGGGTGTCTCCATTGAATTCCTGGAGTTATTTTCCCACTGTAGCAATAACTTGACTACTCCTGCCTAAAAGCCTTGGGCATTTTACACCCATTATTGCTCCACGGTCATAGGCTAACCATGACATATTGCACCTTGGTCACTTGGTAGAAACTTGTACTACCAAGTGTTTCTGTTTCTGTCTAACATGTGCATATTTAGAAAAATGTGATGAGCTGTATATACCTGTCCGCATCCAACTAGCCTAGGGGGTGTATACGACAATGTTATAAGTTATATTATGACCAATCCAGTCTTTGAGCTATGCTCCACTCCTATGTATGATGACCTGTATATATCTGTCAGTTGAACTAGCTAGTCTAGAGTGTATAATCTGAAATGTGCTTACTACTACATGTTTCCCCTAGCGTCAAATGATGTATTTCCAACATGTTTATTTACTGTGACAAAAAAGTGTACTCTCTTTGCCATGTCTCCTTGACTGTTGTTCCTCATGTTGTACTCTCCCGGGTCGTTCCTGAAAATAGGCATAATACTTGTCTAGTGTACTTACCTGGTAAACAAAAGCTAAATAAATAAATCACTTCCCATTCCCATCCTGATCCCTGCACCAGCTGAAGAATGCAGCTGAATTCACTCCATCCTCCTCCCATGACATCCTGACTGTAACAGTATCATTGTTGCCATGGGGGGGGGCAGCTGTTCTTGCTTGCACACTCACTCCCAATCACAGTGTACCAGCTGACCATCTGCTATGCGGTCAGGTGGTGGTCGGATGAAGTTAGTGAGCCTCATGGGATTTAGAAGAAGCTGAATTGTGGCTGCACCACTGTGACCCCCTTCATTCAGTCACTGGCGGAGAATGGAGAAGGAGGGATCCGCAGCCTGTGCACTCTTAGAGTGACTGGATCACTGGCTCACTGTGACTTTTAAAGTTGTGGACTGGAGCAAGCTGTTAATAAACAACAGAATTTCTGTGGCTGTGCCATTAAATAACTGAACAAAAAATAAAAGGTGGTTGGTTGGGGAAAAGGCAGGGGGAGAGAGTCAGGGCTGAGGAGAGGAAGGAAAGTGTGAGGGTGGGAACTGATGGAGTGGTCTGGGGACTGTCTGGAGGAGTGGCTGACAGACTTGGAGAGTCAGGACTTGGGAGGGAGGGAAAAAATAGATTAAGAAATGAAAAAAGTTTAAGTAAACTTGTCCTGCACAGTACTTAGCTTGCAGACTGCTGCCTGCACGTGTGTGTGAGAGACAATCTTCTGTGACACTCCTGGCACTGTTGGGAGGATGACGATCACACTTGCTTGGGGAGAGATGAAGGAAATCATATTTTGATTTTACCCCTTGTGTGATAGAAAACAAAACTTGTTCAAAGCCAACAAAAAGAAAACAAAATCTAGTCCCATGAGAGAAAAAAATTGTCTGGAAGACAGGAGTCTCAGTCAGGACTGTGCTTTCACCCTAAAAAAGGGTAGCAGCCACGTAGAGCACTGATTATTGAGCGCTGCAAATTTGAGCAACTCAATAATAGCGTTCTACAAGAGAACGAGTGGTGCAATACAGCACTATATCCTGTATAGCAAGTATAACAAGGAGCTGTACTCATTACTGCAGGATATAGCATCACTTGTGGCCAATTCCCACTGAGCTGCTTGCATAGTGTAGAGGTGTGTAGACCACCGCTTGCAATGCAAGCAGATCTGGGTTCAGGCCCGGCTATGGGTAGGAGAATTTTTTTTTGTTCACTATCCAATAACTTGCCCTGTGGTCCACACCCCCCTTGGAGTTAGTTATTTAAGTTTGGGGGGTGTGTGGGGCACTACCCTCGCATAAAAACATTTTTATTTTTGTGTGCTTTTGTTAAGTATTGTAGCGACCGTCACTATTTGCACCGGTCAGTACAATATCTGTCGCCCTTTTGACCATGGGGTCAAGTTTGTTCACTTTATGTGATAGGCAGTGTTTCAGACTCGCCTTTATCACATGAAACCTAAAAAAGCTCCTGACAGAAGACCCATTATGGCATTTTTTTTGACACAGCACTCCTGTGTTGTGTGTTTTCTCTTCTCTACATCTTCTGTGCTGTAGCCAGTCAAGCACCCTACTGCTGCTGTGTCTGTGCCCGTTGACTGTACCCTACCCAGTGTGTGTTACCATGAGAAGCCCAGTGGCCAGTTGTGCTGTATCACTATCTTTAAACCTCATTATCTTTAAATACATGACAGAAGCCTAGAACTACATTATGTTGTTGAGATAAGAGACAGAAAAATCTCTTTCCCTGTATTATTTGTGTAACTCCGTCTCCTGTAGTCAGCCCATCATCACCCTGCCGCTGTGTACCCTTTGACTGCACTGTACATTACCCAGTGTGTGTTATTGAGAGAAGCTCAGTGGCCAGTTGTGTTATGGCATTATCTTTAAATAAATGGCAGAAGCCTAGAAATACATTACTATAAATGCAAGTAAAGAAGGGTCACTACTAGGAGAGTGGTGCTTGTAAAGTCCCAAAAAGAGTTCAGCCAAAACAAAAAGGACTCAGTACTCTTTGTCAAAATGAAGTATTCATATACCACCAAAATTTATTCTGGTAAAAACAAGCAATACATCCAGCATTGCCTAAGGAGACTGCCACAGACCCAACATTTCACACTCACACTGACAAAGCACTCCATTTGAGTGTGAAATGTCGGTCTGTGGTAGTCTCCTCAGGCTACACCAGATGTATTGCTTATTTTCACCACAATACATTTTTAAAAAGAAGAAATCTGGTGGTATATGATACTTCATTTTGACAAAGAGTGCTGAGTTCTTTTTGTTATGTTGTCTTGTGCACACACCGCAGACAACATATTGAGGTTGCTTGAAGTGGAAGAGCAGTTTTTGGAGGCGCGGTCATGTTTTGGCCAGAGGCATCACTACTTTTTCAGGCTTGGCTGTGTGGCATGAATGAGACTGCATGCTGTCTATGACAGCAGTTGCAAAGCGTACCACCAACTTGAAATGTTTTAGCCACTGCAATGAGGGAGCTCCACCTTATTGCAGGGCGTGCGTTCCCTGGTGTAACATTTCAATGAGACATGGTGTCGGCTCTGCCATCCACCTCTCACAGTCCCCAGAAAAGCCAATGTCAGGGGGTGCCCAATCCTCCTGTCAGCATCATGTCCCATGCCAGTTGTTTGCAGAGGGGGGGTGCCAAATCCCCCTCGGCATCATTCCCCCCTTGCCAAACACCCTTTTTTATTTGCCAACGGGGTGCCCAATCCACATCAGCTCCAGTCCTCCCCACCCTAAAACACACAGGTGGCATGCTGGGAGCCCACCCCAGTGTGCCAAATGTACCTGTCAAAAGGAAAAATCTTCCCGCAATGTTTAATTTTTTTTTTTAACCTGTAAAGCAGAAAATGATCCCTCACTGTCTATGGCCCCCAACCCATGCGCTCCCACTGGGTACCCTCCTCACCCTATACTTACCTCTGGAGCCCCGCGCAACTATCTTCGGTGGACCGGGAACACATCTGCTCTCTTCAAAGCCAACCACAAACTGAAGAAATGGCAGTAAGCATTTTGGGGAATTTAGGCACCAGATTTGCAACATGGGGTTTTGGGGACCCCTCCTCATGAATTCAGCCACTGCCATGGTGTTATTCGGTCCCGAAAGGTGATTTTGCGGTCACTGCGTGGAATCACCTTTCAGGACTGATTAATGAAATGACAGTGCCACTGTTCATGAGGTGGGCTCTCAAAAAGCCTATGTTGCAAATTTGGTGAAAAAAAATCCAGGAAATTACTGTTTTAAGAGCATGCATTGTGCAGTTTCCACACACGCTTGTAACTTCACGAATCTGTAATATTTTCACTCCAGATTTTCAGCACTGGCATTTTTCCACACCTCCTTATGAACAGTATAGATATAATTTTTCACATCCTGGCTGAAAGGTGTCTTCGCACTTCCGGTGCAGAATAGCGCGGTCGCTGTGTGAAATCAGTGTTCGGGACAGATTAAGAAAATCACAGTGACACTGTTCATGAGCAGAGGTCCTAAAATACCTATGCTGAAAATTTGGTGACAAAAGTCCATTAAATGGCTGTGCTACAAGCATGCATTCCGCAGTTTCCATGCACCCTTGTAACTTCGCAAATTTAATATTTTTACTCCAGATTTTCAACATTGGCATTTTTTAACACCTCCTTATGAACAGTACAGCTGTCATTTTTCACATCCTGGCCAAATTGTGTTTTTGCACTTCCTGCGCAGAATAGCGCGGTCACTGTGGGAAATCAGCGTTTGGGACAGATTAAGAAAATCACAGTGACTCTGTTCATGAGCAGAGGTCCTAAAATGCCTATGTTGAAAATTAGGTGAAAAACGTCCATAAAATGATCTACAAGCGCAGGTTGTGCAGTTTCACGCATTGTGAATCTCAATGATTTTAAAAATTTTTACTCCAGAATTTCACCATTGCCATTTTTCACACCTCTTTATGAACAGCACAGCTGTCATTTTGCACATCCTACCCAAAATGTGTTTTCGCACATCCGGCATGCAGTGGCGCAGTCACTGTAGGAAAATAATGTTCAGAATTGAGTAAGAAAATCACATTAACACTGTTCATGAGCAGAGGTCCCAAAATGCCAATGTTGAAAATTTGATGAAAAATTCCATAAAATGACTATGTTACAAGCATGCGTTGTGCAGTGTCCATACACAGTTGTAACTTCGAGAATTTGTAATATTTTCACTCCAGATTTTCAACATTGTTATTTTTGCACACCTTCTTACGAACAGTACAGCTGTCATTTGTCACATCCTGCCTGAAATGTAGTT
This sequence comes from Neoceratodus forsteri, assembly GCA_016271365.2. NCBI lineage: Eukaryota > Metazoa > Chordata > Ceratodontiformes > Ceratodontidae > Neoceratodus > Neoceratodus forsteri. The sequence goes on along the minus strand of CM028137.1, from coordinate 29,382,147 downwards.
TCGCACATCTGGTGCACAATCGCATGGTCGCTGTGGGAAATCAGCGTTCGGGGCAGATTAAGATAATCATAGTGCCACTGTTCATGAACAGAGGTCCCAAAATGGCTGTTAAAAATTTGGTGAAATAATTCCACTAAATGACTGTGTTATGAGTGTGCAATGTGCAGTTTTCACACATGCTCATAACTTCGAGAATGTTTAATATTTTCACTCCAGATTTTCAACATTGCTATCTCTTCACACCTCCTTATCAATGGTGCAGCTGACATTTTAATGTGGTGCAGAATGGCATGGTCACTGTGGGAAATCAATGTTCGAGACAGATTAACGAGCAGAGGTCCCAAATGCTTTCATGAGGTGAGGTCACAAAAAGGCATGTTTTAAAATTTGGAGTGCAAATACCAACAAATGCCCAGGGCGTTAGGGTTTCTAACCATTACATCCCACCCTGTACAGACTAACAGGCATCAGGGGTGTATCTTTGGATTGTCTGCTGTAGTGCTCACGCCATTGGTCCTCCACCCCCACCCTGCAGCCACTGACAGGCATCAAGGTGTGCCTTGGACTCTTCAGCCCCAAAGTTCAACCTATTCTCCTATGCTGCACCCATCTCAATGTACTTCCTTATGAAATGGGGTGAACATAAGGCTTGATGACCCCAAGGCACAACGTGACACTTGTCAGACTATGCAGGGTACGGTGAGGTGAAATAGCATGAGCCTTATGGCCAGCGACCCAAACGCACACCACAATGCCTGTCACTCTCTGCAGGGTGGGGTGGGGTTGACGTCGGTTCTATACTTCACTGCTGTTCCTATTATGCGTCTCTCTAAGTCCTGCACTGCCAATGCCAACACCAGCAAGAAAACATTCGGCATTGACAAATGCTTGTTTTGACCGAAATACATTATGTTGTTGAGAGGAGAGCCAGAAAATCTCTTTCCCTGTATTGTGTGTGACTGTGTGTGACTCTGTCTCCTGTGATCAGCCCATCACCCTGCTGCTGCTGTGTACCCTTTGACTGCACTGTACCCTACCCAGTGTGTGTTACTGCAGAATGTCCTCAAGTTCACATTTTTTATTATTATCTTCATTTTTAGCAACACAATTAAGAAAATAGGGTTCGAGTTCTAAAAAAGATTGGAACCCTAGAACTTTTTCAAAGTTCTAGACAAGAGCTAGAACCCAGAACTTCAGACGGTTCTGACAACGCTGCACACAGTAGTAGTGTACTTATAAAACTTTACTTAGCATGTGTATAAAACACACCAGAACTCTTTTTCCAAAACAGGTTTTCCTTTTCCCACAACACAACAATAGCCCTAAGGGTTTTTTAAGGCACTATGGGGTTGAGAAACTGTATTGCCCCCAGTCCAGTCATGTAAGCCTTATGGACTCTTTATTGTTCAACAGGTCTCTTTGGGTGTTCTCGTACCCCATGGAGGGTGCCACTGAGCAGCTATATCCTAAACCATAACACATTTAGCAATACACTCCCAAAAAGTAAAGGAAAGAGTACATCACCATTTCCTGAAGTCACCATCAGGCCTGCTCACCACACTGGGCATCAGTCTCGAAGTTCTCAGCTGGCATACGGGTTGATGGATCTTCCTTCTCTTCTTCTCTTCACTTCTTCTTCCCAGGAGGGCTTGGTAATATGCTGAGATTTCAAAAAGTCTTCAGGGCCCGGGATCCCTCTTTACTTGCGTGGCTAAGGAACGCTGCAATAAACACACAACAAGGCAGAGCAGCAACAGGCTGGACTCTTCTTTCTTCAGACTTGAAACTGGTCACCCCACTGGGTGTCTGGCATCTGATGACTGGGGTGCAATCTTCCACTAACTGGCCTTCAAACACGGCATGAAAACAGAATATTCACCCCACTGGACAATACGGTAGTCCTCTTTTCGAGAAGGAATACTTAGGGTTGGGCTTACTACAGGGGTTTCCGGCACTGTCCTCCCCGGCCACTTTATACTGCACAGTATTCCCCTCGAGACAGTGTACCTAAGCATAATTTTTGAATAAAGTCAGGCCCTGATAAGCACCACCCAAGATGGACTGGATGAAGAGTTGAGCTTCATCTCTGGCTACTTTATCACTCTTATAGGTGATCCCATGCTTTTTCCACAGCTTGTCAAGAATAGCCTTGCGGGTCCAGTTCTTTCCATTTCTCTCTATCATATCCCACTTCTGCTAGAAGAGATAGGGGTAGTTTTCATCACGATAGTCCCTTTCTATTATTCTACAAATAATCCTCTCTCCCTGGCTCCACTCTGGTAGGGTCCATTTGCTGGTTCTAGGAGCTCTTCCAGGGGGAAGCCATGCCTTTGTCTGGTAGGCCAGGGCTATGGGGCACACCTGCGCCAAAGCTCTCATGTTGGCCCCACGTCCTCTTCCATCATGCAATGGAGGTGGCCCATACTGCATCCTCATTTGCTGAGGAACTGTTAAGGGCTGGCCGATGGGGCTCCTCTGCCCCAGGTGGGCTGCTTGCCGGATGGTGTTTCTTGGACTGGTTGTTGCCCGAGAGGGTGAAGTGACTGGCTTTGGGGGCCTCCTTTGGGCATTTGCTTCTCTTCATCCTGGACTTTGTTAATTATAGTGGTACCAGAGGGTATAGCCTGCAGGAGCATATTTTTTGGGGCACTTCCACTCATGGCAGGCATTAAACTTGAGGCCGACTGGGGTACAGGCATACGGTTGGCAGCGATTACAAGTTCTTTTACACTCTCTTCGATGGACTGCACCAATCGCACAAAGTCACATAACTCAACCTTCTCCAACTGCCCCGGGAAGATTCTTCCCACTCCTCCTCAATTATTACACTGGTGTCCCCAGCAGAGGGGTGCTTCTCCCATCCCTTTTTGGCAATGGGGGTCCCTTTCAGGAGTTCATATGGCTCCAGGAGGGATCCTTCAAACTCAGAATGGCTTAAAGCTCAAGAGGCAGCTGCCACCATACCTGGCCCAGTGGGGACTACACCTGCCCCACCCCTGCACAGGTTGCACAGCGGTATCAAGGCCACATCGTTCCATGTGTATGAGCACACACTACATTCAAGAGGGCCACCCACTGCAGGGTAATCTTATTTCTTTTTCTCAGTGAGCCACTGGAAAATGTTCAAAGGGACTTTGATTTTTGGATTTGCTGGTCCCTCAACCATCTTGTCTTTTGGCTCTGCCTGGCAGTGTTTGACGGTCTCGGAGCAAACAAATAAGCACTTACTTAAAAGTCTGTTCTTTCATCCTCCCTGTGCTACATCCTATTTCCCCCTAGCATCAAGTCTTGAACTTTTCTAATTTCCCAACTTGCATTTTGCAGTCAATGCTTAGTCAAGCAAATAACAGTTTTTTTTTCTTTTATAAACAGCTGCTGTCCTTACACTGTACTCAGGCCTGTCACAGTAAAAGTTGCTTTGTTTAGGTTCTCACTGTGATTTAATTTGAGGATCGCTTCTCACAGACAGTTCTGCTGTCCAACTGGGCAAGGGGATCCTTCTCCATTGTGGAGTACTAGGAGTCGATCGCAGGCCCCGATGGGCATTTTTGTTTAACTTTAGGGGGATTCTGAGTTCAGGTGCTGCTCCTCTCCTAACTCTGTCGATCACCCTCTGCTGAAATTCCTCCTCGAATCTTCATGCTGCGCATACTCTAAGGCCCCAACTCGGTTAGCCCCATTCCCGCATTGACATCAAGCCAATCACTTGACGCCAGTTAATGAGTCTCGTACATATTAATGAGTGCTTCACATGCAGCTGCACAGGCTCTTCGCACTCAGCCCTGCCAGTGCACTCCTCTTCTCGTGCTTTCAGCATTTACCTCAGCATTCTAACAGTCATTTTCTTTCAACACCACAGATTTTCTTCACAGTTGTTCACCACTATTAAAAACCAAGTCTGCCAGTGCCACCCACCTTTTAAGCCAGGGACCCAAAAGGCACTCTCAATTCCCAGCCAACACATTATTTTGTAACCCCTTTATCCCTTGGAAACTAAGGGGGGAGCCAACAATTTAGGAGGGACAAGCACAAATATAGAATGCACTTACTTGACCTCCACTGAATTGGGTGACCTCCAGGCATCCCATGGCACAGGCGGGCTGGACAGGCTGCAGATTTAAACTGGTTAGGCATAACTTTAAATGATGCAATAAGCATTTCAATAAACCTATGTCCAAACGAAATAGTAAAAGTTAAATAATCCAAAACAGGATTATTTAATTTTAAAACAGTTTCTCCATGGAGGCAGATATTACATATCAACTGGCCAGGACAGATGACAGGGTGATCATAAGTTCTAGTCCCACAGGAGGACAGTTCAATTATTCACCACATTTGTCACCCTCAGGGGCTAGGTGTTACACTCCAGGGATTTATTTCATTTGACTTTCTCCTTCTGCCTTCAAGGAACATGCATAGCAGGCTCTTTACATGTTTTATTTCCAATCCCAGAATTTAGATGGCACGGAGAGGCTGCGGTCCCCTGGGGGTCCAAGGTGCCACTGTCCAAGCCTCCTACTCTTCCCTCAAGACCTGACCCCCGTGAGAGAAGAGTCCAAGTCCACATTTGAGGACAACTCCACAGGGCTTTAATTTAGGGGCAATGGAAGGCAGAGCATCCCTTGGGGGTCCAAGGTGCCACTGGATCTCTACCCCCACCCTCACTCAAGTGCTGACCCCCATGAGGAGAGGGTCCCAAAAGTCCAAAACAGCAGGCAGAATTTACTGAAACATTTTGGGGCACATTTCAACTACCAGCCACAGGGCTAGTGGACAGTGTCTCACTTCAGGTGACACAGAGTCACACACAGGATTTTGTAAAGTGTCACATTTTACTGTCAGAGGCAAACAGCATTAACTTGACATTTTTTCTCAGAACATCTTCACTGTGGAAATACCCACAGCCTTTTGGTGCCCTAAAAGGGGCTTAACTAGTGCATTTTATAGCACTCTAATCCATTCTCAAAAAGAGACATGACAGCCCCTTCACTCAGAGACAGTCACCTCTGACAGAAATCTTTCCCTTTCTGACATGAAACTTTTTTTCAAAACCCAGAAAGCGGCACTGGGTAGTTAAAACTCAGAAGCTCTGTCATATCACTTAGTCTTTCAGCAGTTCTCAGCTACAGTTCGTCCTCACAGAAGCTCCTTATGAACTCCCAAACTGGTATTCCTCATTCTGGAGAGGGGCACCCCCCTTTTAGCGATCTGGGCAATGACAGCCACCACATATGTTTATTTCAATGGCAACTCCATGAGAAAAGAGGGTTTACACAGAAGGATCCAAGCACCACATCCCAGGCTGAAGGTTCCTCCCAACTGACTAGAATGCTCAGTTCTTTCAAAACTGAGAGCTCAAGCCCCTCCCATTTAAAATGTTCAGGCAGTGCTGCTGCCAGGTCAAACCAAAGGCACAGACTGGCATCACAAAAGAAAACAAGAGCCTTCTTAAATGAACACACACACACAGTAACTCCCAAAGGGGGGGTTACACTTGGAACACTGCAATATTTGCATTTATTAATGTTCATACCTTTACCTGTATTATATCATCGCATTCCCATTTTTCCAAGGAAAAAGGTTCTTTTTTAACATAGACCAGAGTTTACATATTACTTTTGTTCATGCCTTCTAAATAAAATTCTATCTACAGCTTTTTTTTTTCTTAAAGAAAACTTATTCTATCACTTTATATTTTAACACGACTCAATACGTCTCTTCGGCTTTTTCATTAGCCTACTAGATCTCAACCCACCCAATTTTTCAATACATTTCAGGAAAGTCAGATGAAGTTCTATCTGTAGAGAACTAGATTTTCATTCCTGTTCATGGTAAGCGCTCACAGGCATTTCACTGTCAGTGTGTTGTGTGTCTGATAAGTTTATGGGTCTCTCAGGTAAATGTATCGGTTTGGTAGGTAAAGTCACTGGTGGTACAGGAAAGCGCACTGATTTTGCAGGCTCTGGCATCAAATGTCTCTTGTTGTATTTTATCAAATATCCACTTTCAGTGATTACCGAATAGGATCATGCAGCTACAAGTCTCTGAACTCATTCCAGTTCTCCCCGGCAACCATCGCTTCTCACTTAAATTGTTTCTCCAGTTTGCAGCAGTCTGTAACACTTTGCTGTTTTGTCATATGTATCACATTGTTTCTAAACTTGCAAAGTCTTTCTTCTCTATATACGTTTATTGTCAGTGTAACATTCTAATTTCAATTTAGGTAATCTAGTTTGAATTTGGTGTCCCATGAGCAATTTATCAGGTGATTTTCCACATTCCAATGGTGTTACTCTGTAGTTCAGTAAAGCTATTGATGGGTCAGTGTTTGCATCTCTCAGTAACGTTGCAAAGATTTTTGCTCCTCAGTCTGCTAACCCATTTCCTTGAGGATATGTAGGACTAGATGAGACAAGATTAAAATCATAAGATTTTGCAAAAGCTTTAAATTCCACACTTGCAAACTCAGGCCATTTATCAGTCATTACAATCTGTAATATGTCACATCTTACTAAGATTACTTTAAGCTCTTGTATCACTTGGCTGGAGGTGGGTGCCTAAACTTCAACAACTTCTGGGTAACAAGAAAATGCATCAATCACAGCCATATACTCTCTGCCTTCTGGAGTAAACAAATCTACACCTACTTTTTCCTAAATATTGGCATTTGTTGAGTCTGAAATTAATGGTTCTTTCTGCAGTGCAGACCTCTACTTCTGACAAATGCAACAAGCCAAAATTGTATTTTCCACATCTTTAGTGATCCTAAGCCAATACACAGCATGTCTTGTCCTGGATTTACATTTCTCAATACTCATATGAACTTCATGAATTTTATGTCTCCCCCCCTCCCCCAACTCACAGTCCAGTGAGTTTCCCTAACAGTCACTACTAATGCAGGCTGCCTGACCATGCCCCCTCACAGCCCACCATTTTACTCTAGCATGTCCTCTCCGCTCAGCCTCCCCTCACCCCACCATTTCTCCCTATACCTTATCGCCCTTCTTCCCCCACCCTTCACCTCCACTGCAGTACATTCCTCTCTCTCGTACCTCCTTTCTTCATCCCACTGCCAGCTATCCCCGTCCTTCTGAACTACTGACAAGGCACTTTGTGGCTGCTTACCCCCCCACCCTCATAAAGTGATTTTCTTGTTATTTTAACTTGTTCCTATGTTTTGACTTATTCTGTAAGTTCTGAATCCAAGCTGTATCATTCATTGTAATGTACCTTTGCTTTCTCCTATTGTACTTTGTTTTTCAATCTATGACGTGGAACCTTTGTAAAAGAGCTTGCACTCAAAGGTCTTTTTCGAATCACTAAATAAACAAATAAATAAATAAAATGTAGCATTTCCTTTCTTTTTGAACCAGGAACTACAATTCTATTACCTTTCAGTAATACTCCATCAACCTAAAGCCCTGTTTATATGGTCACATTTGCACTGGAGTAACCCAATTGCTCGGGTTGCTTCAGTACAAATGTGACTGTGTGGACACGTACCCGATCACGGTAAGCCACTCATTAAGCTGGTCCCATATTTCCTCTCAAGCTGGGGACACTGACTGGAGTAAGAAACTTGCAGCAGATTAAACTGCTGTTTGGACTGTCAGTGTCATCACAACATGTCCACGGTCTCCTTGCAGTGGCGAGTGACAGTCCAACCCCCTGATGCATGGACCCTCACCAGCTCAGATTATAGCAGTGCAGAGAGGGGCCATGTGGACAGGCAGTTTGCCTCTTGCTGGTGCTCAGGACCACACTACTGTGGTCGGAAAAGAATAGTGCTGCCGCCATATAAACACAGCTATAGATAGCTCAGCCTGAAATGGCACATACCTGTGTGGTTATACTGTCCTTTCCTTTATGTGCATTGCTTTCACTACTGCTTGCTGAGTCTCATCAGTTGCAGTTTTGCATTGCAATCTTTTCCACATCTATGCTGAGGTACAGCCTGATTTTTTTATTCCATTGATGTGAATATCCACTTCTGTTTCCAAGTTTTGATAATTGAGACCCACATTTTCAAAAGACATGTGTGGTGCACCCCTTGATGTGCCTGCACATCTCTGACTTACAAGGATCATCAGGGGTGTGGCAATATTCAGAAGTCCCAGATGCACTCCACATACTCGACTGCACCACTGCACAGAATATTGTGATGCAGGAATGCAAATGAGGGGTCCCTCATGCATATTACTTGCATTGCAATATTCAACTCCCAACAAGTATAACTATGGTGAGCTGTGCCAGTGCATAACTATGCTTTCCAGACTCTACTTTAACTATGTATGAGGCTGGTTGGTGCCCCATGCATAGGCTAGTGCCATGTTCCCCCCATGCCCCATTGCCTGTAAATCAATGCAGATCATAATATTCCCTTTTCCATAGTGTAGTGACCTCCCTCCCATGCCTCAATTGCCTGTAAATCAATACAGATCAGAACATCCCCTTTTCCATAGTGTAGTGGCCTCCCTCCCATGCCCTGGTCACCCTCAGAATACTATTAACCCTATTTCCTGAGCTACAACACTGCTACAAACATGCCCCCCTGAGCCCTGCATGAGTTTGATCAAAATCTGAAACATTTGTTAACATTTCATATAGTGTTCACAGCATATCAACCAACATCAGTTAGTTATTTATTTATTTTATTTCATTTTTGTTGACCGGGTAAGTGCACTAGACAAATTCTGCCTATTTTTAGGCATGACCCGGAGGAGTAGGATACAGATGAATGCCAACTAACCTTGAACCAGATTAAGCTGTTGGTGGTATTTTTAGTGAATGTATGTTATGTACAGTATGCGTCTCCTTACTGTCACATAAGGACACATTGGTTACATGTCACTTCTTTGCTAGTATTATCACCAGATACCGAAAGAAAGCAATAGGCAGTATCATTCCACTGATCTCCTTGTTACTGTTCTGGTCAGGATTACTACCTGGCTCAAGTCCCCTGACATAGTGTTCACATTTCTATACTTAGATAGCAGTCCAGGTGAGGTTGGGGACTGATGGTGTTCATTGATTGGTATGACATAGTAGAAACAGATGCTTGTTTTTGGAGGAATCATCAACTGCACTTTGGTTGTCCCCCATCAATAACTGTGTGCCATGTGTCTGTCTACTCCCTCACTGCATGATTGCAAACTCAAGGACATGTGCCTGCCTTTTCACAACACCACAGCTCCACAGCACTATAGTTCCCTTAATTCAGTTGCACATTTCACGGTGAAGTGCGATAGCCTTACAGCATTGCAAAGTTGTTTGCACTGTGCTGTGACAGCAGTTTTGGGGGAACACAGATAGACGACACTGCAACAGGCTATGCAGAAACAGTTACATGTCTAATACCCACCTGTGGCAGTGGAGCTTGTTCCACAGTCCGCAGTGTTTGGCACACCATGGCTGTGAGGTTTTGTGCTTGTCAGTGAGGGTGGTCAAAGTAACAATACACAGAAGGCTGGAGGGATACACCTGCTTGATTGAAGTAAGCTTCTCGACCAACAGCAGTAACAAGGTTGATCGCCTAAAACAAGTGACACACTGAACCCCTCAGTTGGCCCTCCTCAGTGATTCACAATTGTTATGTGCACTGTTTACTTACTATTTTAGTAACACCAGTCTGCCAAAGACAAACCCTATCATAAGATGGTCACCTGTGCAAATTCTTCCTACTTAAGTTTTTTAATTAACAGAATTAAAAGTATAACCAGCACATAGCAAAGTCATGGTAGATGAACTATACCATGACTTCATTGTTGATTTTAAGATGTACAAAACTTGAGGTAAGAATACTTGGGATGGTGTGGTTTTTCAGAAGAAATTTCAGTGGTTGATGCACTTTTTACTGTAACTAATTTACAACTGTTGGACTGTAGCATCTGTGTCCATGCGTGTAATCACCTTGGCTTCAATACTGACTCTCCTGACTATGCTTGACATCAACTGTCAGTACTGTGATGTATGAACAAGTACTGTCTTGCCACATCTACACACAATGACATTAAACACATTATTCATTTAGTCTCCTGTCAGAGTACCACGTCAAGTAAGCAGCAGACTGTACCGCACCATTTGAAAGACCACAGACAGTACCATGCAACTCACCTGCAAATTACAGATTACATCCCTAATCTAAAATAGCTGGCTAATGGAAAACATTGTACTTTACTGCTGTTACTTTGTTGTCATGAGGCCGCTGTATTAACTTCTTTGCTACTCTCTCATTAATACCTGCATGCAAGGTGCGCATTGTTTAGTTGACTGTTGCTGTCTGAGTTCATCCAACCTCATGGTATGTGCTCCAAGTAGTTAAAGGGGACAGGAATTGATTACTTATGTGGCAATGTTTGAAATGTGTCTACTTTCATAACTTATATTCGTACCTGTAAAGAACCCCTATGGAAGTGTGCCCAAATAAAAGCTGAAGCTGTCTTTTGTGGTTTGTATTGCTTTCCTTGTATGGACAACATTCTGTGCAGATCCTTTCATGGAACCAAGAATTTAGATTCTTGACTATGTCACTTCATGGTTTCAGAAAGGTGCACATGAACTTATCAGTACAGTGCCCATGGTTCTGAAACCATGAAGCAACATTATCAAAACCCCAAATTCATGGGGGGGGGTCACATGATGACAGGGTGAAGGGTAGCAGCAGTCTCCCATAGCTCCGCACTTCCGACTGAGTAAACTTTACTTTCTGCCAAATCCCGCTACAAAAAGTGCACCTTACCCACATCCTAAGGTCGCTAGAGCTTCATAGTAGACAATTGTCCTTTTGGAATGGACGTCTTTATGAAGAAACCGATGCAGTGTCACTCTCCACCAACGACGCCGGAAAAAGAGCAGGCCGCGAAGAGGCCTCGACACCAGCAGGCGAGAGACAGCAAAAACCCAGCCTCCTCTACAGCTCTATCAGAAGAGAGATTCCTGGAGGTAATGAGACCGCTCCAAGAGCGCATTTTAGAGATCGCTGAAGATATGCAGCAAGACAAAACCTCAGTGCAGGCCCAAAGTTTGAGAGTGGGGGATTCAGAAGTCAAGATCACTTCATTAGAGAGAAAACAAGACAGAAATGATGCAATGTTTACACAACTTGGGAGAAGAGTGAAAAAAACTCGAAGAAAAATTAGAAGATCTCGAGGGGAGGAGTAGGAGAAATAACTTACTAATTTTTGGTGTGCCAGAAAAAGAAGAGGGCTCGAACCCGATCCTTTTCCTTAAGAAATTCTTTGAAAAGACAGCGGGGCCCTCTCCGAATGGAGTGGTGTATGTTATTGAGCGAGCACACAGGGCGCTACGACCTCCCCCACCTCCCAGCTCCCCCCCACGACCCCTGATCTGTCGCCTGCTCAACTATTTAGACAAGCAGCATATCCTGACTAAAATCAAAAACCTACAAGAATTGCTCTGGGAAGGACATCGACTGAGGGTAATGCAAGACCTGCCCCAGTCGGTCAGAGTGAAATGGCAAGAAATGCATTCCATTGTCTCCAAATTGATCGCGCAGCAGGTAAATCTTTCAGAATGCGTTATCCTGCAGTGCTCCAGATCAAGCATCAAGATAAATGGATCTCCTTTGAAAGTAAAGAGCAAGCCCTGACGGAGCTCCGAGAATTATTCCCAGATCTGTTCAAAGGAGTGGAGTGAATAAAGGAGCATTGTACCTGGTGAAAGCTCGCAGTGATAGAGTGTCTGGACGCATTAGTGTTTTGTGGGTCTATTCAACGACTCCTGGGTCATGGGAATAAGGTGAAGCCCAGTAAGGGGTCTGGGCTTTTGGTATCTGTTTTCTCTTTCACAGACAGTGGTCAGGGGTGGCCACGGTAGGCGTTATGAGTCTACCCATCAGTGATCTCTGAGGGAGTGGTCCTTCGAGCTCAGCCCATCTTTTCCTTTATTAGTGGGTGCTCCTGGAGCGATGGTGGATTAACCAAAGGTTTCTTTTGTTTTGGGCCAGGAAGGACTGTACCTGGTGATGGCGAGAATCTTTCTTTTATCATGGCCGGACACGTGGACCAAAGAAACAGTATAATGGCATTGTCTGTTAGGCCCTTGAGGGGTTTTTTATTCCTTGCTTCGGACCAAGGGATTTGGTGGCTTCATTTCCATCTGAGCCTTTTATTACTACAGAAATAAGAGCAATGTTTCTACTATAATTTGAGCTGGGGCTTTCCTCTCAGGTTGGCTGGAAAGGGTACATAACCAAGAAGAACAAACGGGACTGATCCTGAAGTAACCCTGGGAACTGCGAGTATTTCATGAGACACCTGGCCACTTGATGGCTTCCATAGCTTCTGGCTGGGTTATGTAGTGGCTGGAGGCACGGGGATCTGGGGTTCAAGGGCCAGCTGAATCCAGCTACCGATGGCAATAAGAAGAGTCAAATAGGTATTCTTTACAAATACTTATTACTTTGCTTTTCCCATGTCATCCACTGTTGGCGATTTTGACAATGGGAGGCAAACTATCTTACCGCCCTAACATGTGTTTTACAGGGCTATGTTTTTGCCTGTTTAAATTTATATAGTGTTTAGATTCTAATTTTGGGTTAAGGAGATTGTCTAACTCACTGGGGTTGGGCATACTTTTTGTACATTGGAGGATGGGGAGTGGGGGCATGATGCGTATCACTCTGTGATAAGATATTGCGTACCGTGGTGTTTTTTGGAGTTGCAGTTCCTGGGAACTGGGGGAGAATTAAAGGGATTGAGGAGAATGCTTAATTCGAAGGGGGAGGGCAATACAGGAGGGGTAAGGGCGATAAATAATGAAAATGATTTAAGGGGGGAAGGGGGGATGTCAAGTGTGACTAAAGTGATTAAAGGGACATACCATGGAATAGGTTGCCATACCAAGCCTAATCGGGTCAATGGGTTAAATAAGGGAGCAACCCCGGTGCCTTTTTTATCTCCTGGCAATGACTAGTCATTACAGGGTTATCAGTTGGAACATCAAGGGTGCCCAGGATAAGGGCAAAAGGCTGGTTATTCTCAGACACTTGCAGCAATTAAAAGCGGGGATAGCATGCCTTCAGGAAACACACATGAAATGGGAAGATGCTCAATTATTTATCAAAACCTGGGTTGGACAGGCTTTCGGGGCTGGGGGAGGTCTAACAATAGTGGAGGTGTCGTTATCCTCATAAACAGGAGTATCCCTTTATACTAAAGAAGGAAACATATGACCCTAATGGGAGATATATCATTCTGTTGGGCAGCATAGGGCTGAATCCAATCCCTCTGGTGGCAATATATGGTCCGAATGGAGAGTCTCCTGACTTCTTTATATGTTTATTGAGTTTGGTAGTCACTGATCCTCCGGTGACAACTATAATGGGAGGGGACTGGAATGTGGTGCCGGACACGCGATTGGACTGATCTGACCCTCGAAGACGGAGACTTTCCCCAACACAAAGGGAACTCCATGATCTAATGAATGGTGCAAATATCCTAGATGTATGGCGTGTGCTGCACCCCACGGAGCGCCAATATACATTTTACTCTCCCCTGCATAAAACACTATCCCGTATTGACTTTATATTGTCAAGTTCCCACTCACTTCCACATACAGTTTGTTCTGAAATCCATGAGAGGGTCATCTCTGATCATTCGCCTGTCTCAATAACATTTCACTTTGGGGAAGCATATAGGAGGGAATTTGTTTGGAGGTTTAATAATCAACTACTCCAGAAGTCTGAGACCATACAGCAGATAAGAGATTTCCTTACTAATTTCCTTTCAATCAACAGGGGCTCAGTCCCGAGAGTTGATATAGTTTGGGCGGCAGCAAAATGTGCCCTGAGAGGAGAATGCCTACGTTTGGTGTCTGTTAGAGCCAGGCAACATAAAGCCCAACAGGATGAATTGCTCTCAGATATCTGGAGGCTGGAGGCTATTCTTAATAACAAGTCCCCCAATGCTGAATGGGCAATGTTGCATAGACTACAAGCCCAGTACTCAGGCCTAATCACTCAGAAGGTAGAATTGTCACTAAGACGTACCAAAATCAAATATCTTGACACCGGGAAAAAAGCTGGGAAATTGTTAGCTCTGAGGCTCAGGCAGATAGAAGCTTCACGCTTCATTGCTGGTCTCAAAGTGGGGAACCACCTTATTATGTCCCCCAAGGAGGTAGTGGAGGAAATTAAGAATTACTATATGAAACTGTACTCAGTCGACCAGATGAGTTGTCCCAATGTCCAAACTATCCATAATTACTTAGCCACACTAGAGTTGCCAATGGTGAACCCTCAGAGTGCCCAAATGTTGGACAAACCAATAACAGTACAGGAGGTTATGCAGGCCATACAGCAGCTTGCTCCGGATAAAATGACCTGATGGTCTCTCCAACAATTTGAACAAAGTGTATACACCAGAACTTGCCCCTCTGTTCACAGAGGTCTTCAATCATTGGCACTCTGAGGGCATGTCAGAAGACAGTTTCCTAAAAGCGTTGATTACCCTCATCCCTAAGCAAGGGAAGGATCCCCTTAATCCCGCCAGCTATCGACCTATTTCGCTGATAAATTCTGACATCAAGATCTTGGCGAAAGTTTTGGCCAATAGACTAAGTCCAGTATTAGCTACCCTCATTGGGCGGGAGCAAATTGGGTTCATGGCGGGGAGATCATCTGCTGACCACATGCAAAAGATCATGCATATCCTCTCGGTGTCCAGGGACTCCGATACCACAGCAGTTTTGGTGTCCCTGGACACCGAGAAGGCCTTTGATATGGTCTCTTGGGACTTTTTATTCCAAGTAATGGCAGGATATGGTTTTCCAGCAGAATTTATCAAATGGGTGCCGATTCTGTATTCCTCCCCATCTGCACAGGTATGGTGCAATGGCACCCTATCTGGCCCTTTTCGGCTTCAGCGGGGGGCAAGGCAGGGATGCCCACTATCCCCTCTCCTATTCAACCTTTACTTGGAACCTCTCCTCAAGAAGATTAATACCTCTCCTCAAATTAGAGGAATTAAACTGGGGGAACATCGATATACTTTGTCAGCATATGCGGACGACCTGCTGATACATATGGAAGAGCTGGTAGTCGGGATCCCTGCACTCTTGAAGCTGATCAAGTCCTTTGGAGAGGTCTCCCACTACAAACTTAATATATCCAAATCCAAGGTCTTTCTCCTAAATGATAGGACCACCCAAGCGTCCATAGATGGCACTGACTTGGAATGGGCACCAGACACTCTTACCTACTTAGGCATTCATGTGGCCAGAGATCTCCCCGTCATGATAAAACTGAATCTCGTAGAAATATTCAAGGTTGTTAAGTCGGATTTGGAGAGATGGAGTAATCTTCCGCTCACATTATGGGGGAGAGCTAACATAATAAAAATGAATGTTCTCCCCAGGGTCCTATACCCGATTGGAATGTTAGGGTTTTACCTTCCCAAAAAGTGGTTCAACTACTTACAGTCAGTTATATCAGCTTTCTTGTGGAAAGGTAAGAAAGCCAGACACACATATCATAAACTTACAGGGCCCAAAAGACAAGGCGGACTAGCTCTACCCTCCTTTTTTACTTACTACTGCGCCCATCACCTCAGTAGGATAGCCCATTGGTTAAGAGCAGGGTCAGACAGGGAAAATCAGGTGTATACCCCCATATGGCTGGATATAGAACAGGCATTAAGCTCCTGATGTCAGGGTAAACTCACCTCCTTGATTTATGTTAGTTCCTTGAAGCTTCCCACTAAATTGAGAAATACTCCCATAGGATGGTCAGTCCAAGCCCTTCAGCAGATACAAACTTTTCTTTCATGCAATTGGCACATATCCTTGGATCAGCCTATTGTGGGTAATCTCCATTTTCAAATAGATCATAAACCCATATAGCCCAGATTCTGGCCATTTCTAACCAATAGGAAGGTCATTGACCTCCTTGAGGGTGGACAACTGATGTCATTTTCAACCCTACAAGCTCGTTACTCGATCCCAATTACGGACTTCTTTAAACATAGGTAGGTGGTAGTGGCGATTAAGAACCACATTGGGAGAGGCGACACCAACTGTGTAGACTCAGAGAAACTGAAAAGGCTCTTGCAGGTAGCCGGCGAATCCCATGCAGTGTCCAAGACTTATAAAGAACTTCAGACTCTGGACATTAGTCTTCCCCACGGGATTGGCTACTATCGGGTCCAAGAGTTGTCAGTTTCACCTGATGTAGTGACCTGGGGGTGGGCCTGGAGAAGCAATTACTCCTTGGTAAAGCAGGACAGGTTACGAATGATACAGTTCAATATTATGAACGATTTGTATTTCACACCGGCCAAACTGCATAAGGTGGGGTGTGCCCCTTCTCCTGTATGCACCAGGTGTCACCTTGCCCCTGGCTTGCTATACCATATGTTGTGGGGTTGTCCACTCGTTCAGACATTTTGGCAGGCTATTATATGTTTGTTGGACCCATGGCTTGGCCTGGACTCCCTCTTTACTCCAGAAATTTGTTTATTATATTTGCTGCCAAAAGGTATTCCTAGAGTCAGGAAGGCACATATCACTTCAGTCTCGGCGGTAACCAAACTCATTATTATGAGGCACTGGAAGGAAGAAGCCCAGTTGTCTGTGAGGGAATGGTACAAAGAGATGCTAACTGCTTTGCAACTAGAAAAGCACATCCTGTTTATGGGCAACTGATCGCATTTATATCAGCCTAGATGGGGCTCCTTGGAGGCTTTAATTAGTGCTTGCAATCCACATTGACCCAATAGTTTGTGGATCCATTGGCTAATAAGTAGAACCTAAGGTGATATTCTCAAGAATAATGCACACACTTGACATGGGGGAGGAGGGTATCTGGGGATTTTGGAGGACTTGGACGAGGGTGAGGTATTCTTAGTCTGGGATAATGTAGTGGACTTTAGAGTATATAATGTTTATTTTAGTCGATGTAACCACAAGGCTTTTATGGCATGTTTCACGATGTCATGTAATAATGCATATGCCTAGCAATCCATGATGCTGTATGGATGTTGTTGAAAAGTGTGAATAAAGTATACTAAATAAAAAAAAAAAAAAATCATGCTTCCATGAAATAAATTGCACAGCATTTTTTCCATACAAAGAAAACAGTACATAAGAACTGACAGCTTCAGATTTCATTCAGGCACAGTTAAAAAGGGATCATTTAGACGTATGAATATAAGTTATGAAAAAAAAGACATTACAAGCAGCTGTACATAAGTACTATGTTCCTGTCCCCTTTAATGTGTACCCTTTTGTCATCAACTGACTGGCATGCAGAACAATACTGGTTGAGGATAATGATGCACTGTTTGGGTACTGTAATGTTTACTTCACTGTTAGCATGACACATTACTTGAATTAAAATGTTATTGATGCAGCTGTTGCTGCCCTGATGATGTACGTGTCGGCTTCTGATGTCACATGCTTTTGTGGGTAGTTGACTCACAGAAGTCACAACATGCTGTTCATCATGGCCACAAATATGGATGATACATAACTTTTGGAGACACCCATAACACAGCCAACATCTCCCCCAACCCCCTCTCTGTTGCATCACTTCAAGAGCAACATTGCTCATGTTCAGATGCACAGTGCATTATGCTGTGCAGAGCTATGTATTCCCATGCCACTATGGTTCCTTTTTCCAGTGCGCTACTGACCACTTCTGACAACAGGGCATAGCACATTCATTGTTCACTCATACCGCCGCACCCTTCTTCTCTACTCCCACTCAGAATGTGTTGAGCACACAGTGTTGGCAGCGCTTCCTGATGACCGTATCATAACAAATTCTTACCAACATGGTAACTGACACCCAATACCCATAACCTGCACACAGTACACCCACCCCGATAATGGAAGCATTGCATCTTCTCCCACAAGTACAATCACTTCACCTTCACAGAGTACTGTTACACAAGTACAATCACTTCACCTTCACGGAGTACTATTACACAAGTACAATCACCTCACCTTCAAGGAGTACTATTACACAAATACAATCACTTCACCTTCACAGAGTACTATTACACAAGTACAATCACTTCACCTTCATGGAGTACTATTACACAAGTACAATCTCTTCACCTTCATGGAGTACTATTACACAAGTACAATCTCTTCACCTTCATGGAGTACTGTTACACAAGTACAATCTCTTCACCTTCATGGAGTACTGTTACACAAGTACAATCTCTTCACCTTCATGGAGTACTGTTACACAAGTACAATCACTTCACCTTCACGGAGTACTATTACACAAGTACAATCACTTCACCTTCATGGAGTACTATTACACAAGTACAATCACTTCACCTTCATGGAGTACTATTACACAAGTACAATCTCTTCACCTTCATGGAGTACTATTACACAAGTACAATCTCTTCACCTTCACGGAGTACTATTACACAAGTACTGCCAGGTAGGTGGCTGCCAGGCTCCATAATTTGTGGATTCTTCCATGCATTTGTATAAACACTGACTGTTCATCACAGTCCTGTTAGGTGCTGCCCATGCTGCATTGCTGAGCGTTGTATGACATACACAATATAAGGCATAGAAACCTACACTGACAAGTTATGCAGCCAAGGACAGCAGTTCTCTCACATGTCAACAGTTCTCGGCATGAACCTCAGGGCACGATTGTGTTCATTATGGTGCGCAATACTGATTCCTTACAAAATATCAAACTAACATCAATATAAGCTACTGATGAATGACTCTTTCATTTTGACTGTTTCTTGACTTCCATAGGTGCTGAACATGATTAACATAATGGGAAGGTGATTTCTTTGGAATAAGTACTTGCAGACCGTGTCCTGGGGTTTCACTACTGCGGGCATTCACATGCACAGTAGTGTGCATTCACTAAAAAAATACCACCAACAGTTTAATCTGGTTCAAGGTCACTTGCCATTCATCTGTATCCCCCTCCCCCGGGTCATGCCTGAAAATAGGTAGGATTTGTCTAGTGCATTTACCCGGTCAACAAAAGCTAAATAAAATAAATAAACTACATCTCAGTAATGCTGAATTGTCAGAAAGGTTAAATTTTCCTGGGTCGCACAGTGCAGAAAATGGTTGCATTCCCTGTTAGTCCTGCACCTGTGGAGCAAGATCAAAGTACTTAGTATAGAAGGGCAATGTCGCTGTACAACACAGTATTCTTACCACCTATTCAGAATAAACCAAAAACTTTGGAAGTCACTGGCACCGTGGCAGTACTGATGCCTTCTGCACTTTAGCATCAGAACTCCAAAATACATACTTGTCCATCATACGACAGTGTCTTGATGTGTGTGTGTCACATCTCCCATGAAGTGACATTCAACAAGCCACTGGAACCACCCCACACAGTGATGCCACCGCATACTGATGCACTTCCAATACCATAATTGCAGTGTTGATGTTCAGCTGCCCTTTTTCCCATGTACAACTTGACACAGTTATCATTGTACATTTATTGCCACATTTAGTAGTTTATCAACATGTGGGTTCTTCACCTTTAGTGTTATCCACATGACTAACCATGGATGTCCAAGTGTGTGTCTGTGATCAGTCACACAACAGCGACACCACTATGCTGTTCCAAGAAGCAGTAACAGTATTGGTCATGGATTATCTTCTGCATGTAGCCATGCACAAAGCATTACACACTGGTGACGGCCTTGTGACTTCCACTGCTGTTATGCAATACTCAGACATGTACGTAACAGTGTGTATCTAGCAAACAGTGTGCATGTAAGTGTTGGATGAGTACTCATTAATACTTTTTCAAATATTTTCTTTTTACAGGAGGTATCGCTACATTGCCTATTGGCAACTAGTCAGATGGCGATGGAGATGGCTGAGACACAGCATCAGGGTTGCGCTTCCTGCATGTACAGTTCACAGGATATGTACAGAGTTCACCTCTGAAACATACACTGGACTCCAATACCCACGATTGGAGTGATGTTTAAGTTGAATGCATGGGTTTGCCATAGGTGGTGTTACAGACCCAGCATACTGTTCTACTATTTGCTTCCAGTACCATATAACCTGTGACATGTCATCAGATATCCCACATGTCACCAGTTATGCATGCTAAATAATTGCAATACAGTGATGGAATTCACAGTTTAACTTCATAAACATTGGTGGGTGACTTTCGAGGACTCACCATGGCTTTCAACCATGTATGTGCATGTGAAGTGCTGCTGTGTAGCACATCATAGTCATCACACCATTGTATCTGTCATCCTACACTGTGAAGCTCCATGGATGCCCCTGGAAAGGCATCCACCAAGTAATTGTCTGACAGTCACAAAATAGTGTACCATAGAATCCTTGTAGTTCAGTGGTTGTGACCCATGTAATGCTGTGCCACACTAGTGAACGGTCCTCTGCCTGTGGTGAATCACACTGTGAAGGGTGATGTGCCACACTAGTGAACGGTCCTCTGCCTGTGGTGAATCACACTGTGAAGGGTGATGTGCCACACTAGTGAACGGTCCTCTGCCTGTGGTGAATCACACTGTGAAGGGTGATCCTGAGCCACTCCCCATGAATGTGTCAGACCCACAACAACTGGAACATATCTAATATCACTGCTGTGATATAATCTGAATGTGAAGGCTGCCTGATGTGTGCAGGTTGACTTCAGTAACACTGTTGTGCACACAGCAGTGATAGTGTATGCAGATCTGCTACTGGATTGCACAGATTCTATGTTACAAAAGTCACAGACCACATATACCAGTGTCGGTGATGAACACTGTCACTATGAATGGGCATTTTGCAATCACACTGTGAAACTGTTCTTCACAGTAGTGTTTGTTGTGTCTAAAGTGTAACTGTGATTTTGACATGGTGTACCTGTAAACACAACATGTTTCATAGAAGTACTTAATATTGGTCATCACACACCACTCAAGTTGCACTAAACCCACTTTGGCCGCACACACCTGGTAGTGGTTCAGACACATGTCATAGCTGCAGCACACACATCACCATTGTGCAAAGCATTCAAACTTGCATATCTCTGTAATACTTCATCATTGCTGCATGTTTTCAGTTCAGTTTGCTTCCTCCATACTTGTGTGCAGCACCGGGGCAGCAACTGTAGGGATAAAACCCTTGATGGAAAAGTGATTTTAATTTTATTAAGAATTGATTTTTAATTATTATTATGTGATTTTATATGGTATTAATTATGGGAATGTTTACTATAATTTTTGGTTAAGATTACTGTTGATTAATCTTAAAAACATTAAAATAGAGAAATGATACCATTTAAAATGGAGACACTTTTAGAGTTTAGAAATAAAATGGTATAAGGAAGACTATTTCAAAATTTGCTCTAAGGCTCTGTGCTCTAGCTGTAGAACAGAGATAAGATGGTGCCTAACTTACATTTCTCACATTTCAGGAATATTTTGGTCCTAGCCAGAGATGGGTATTTATGACTACAATTAGATAAAAGGCCATGTAACTAGTACAGCTTAGAGTAGTCTTAAAAAAAATGAGTTTAAGAGTTCCATTACTTTATATAGAAATAAAAAGTTTTATTTGTAGTTTAAAGATGCAGTGTACTGCAGCTATGAATATTAAACAGTTAGTATACACTACTATAATAAAGAAGCTTATTAAGTTTTATAAGTGCAGTACGAAGGTTTTAGGAGTTATAGTTAAAAGTTATTTGGATAACATTTTTTTATTAATAACTAAACAAATCTAGTCTCTCATGATAGCTTACATCATGAGGAGTTTAAAAGTATTTTGTGGTGATAAAGAAAAAAAATAAAA
The DNA here is from genome assembly GCA_016271365.2 of Neoceratodus forsteri. Lineage (NCBI taxonomy): Eukaryota > Metazoa > Chordata > Ceratodontiformes > Ceratodontidae > Neoceratodus > Neoceratodus forsteri. The sequence goes on along the minus strand of CM028137.1, from coordinate 29,360,370 downwards.
AATATATTTTTAACAGTTTAAAATGTATTACCTTTGAGCAAAATAAAAAACCTCATGTGCTTTTACAAAAACTGGCATTTAAAAGACTTTAATAATGGAGTTTTTTCAAATCTTATATTATTTTGTAGCTTAGAATATTTAGAGCAAGACTATCACTTTATTTTAAAACGTTTTATTAAAATTATTAAGTTATAACCCTCAATAGTGTGATTTGAAAAGTATCCATGCTAGAAATATGGAATTTATATTAAAATGTTTCCCATGAGAAGACATGTCGGAATATGTAAGTTTATTGTTTAAATTAGGTTAAATAAGAATGTTATTAAGGAAAATAATTTTGAATGAAAATCAAGTAACAAGGAAAAGGAGATGTCTTAGAAGGCATGTCTGTATGTCATTATTTATTATTTGAGAAGTCCTACCTTCTTAGTGACTCAAACCAATTAAGATCTGGTGGTGGTGAAGTCAATATTAGCAAATTTTACTGACCACACCTCAGTCTCAGCCAAAACATTGATGAAAGAGGATCTACTCTAGTCTAACTAAGAATCCTGACAGCTTTATAACTGTAGCTAGGCCAAACAACTTTGGGCCATGCCTGTATTTAAAATACTGGGACCAGCCTAAGCATAAACTTGAAAGATTATGCAGTGGTGCCACAAAGTCTAACAGCAACTTGTTTGGACAAGGACATTCTCACTGTGTATAAAGCAAGATCTGTGTTTTATTTGCTGAGCATTTCGCTGAAGTAATGTTATCTGCTGATGCCTAGACCAGACTTAACTTTAACACAAGTTATACAGCGTTGTGAGTAAAAAAAAAGTCTAGTGTCCTAAGCTTTTGAGAGCAGATGAAACATAAAAAACCATTAAAGTTCCAGTTATTAAAACAACTTTGCTATCCCAAAAAAAGTTATTTAAGTCCAGTATTGATATGGACTGGGCAGATTAAAACTGTGTTCTACAAAGCCAAGAACTGACTTTTGGTAAAGTGTCTTTTAGCAAGAAAAATTTAACCTGCAGTGTTTGTCCATGCCAAAAAGTTCCAGGGTCAAGAAGATTAGCTGACTAAAAAATACCTTTTCATTCAGAGCCAAACTCAACCAAGATTTCTAAGTTGGAAAAAAAAAAACACTTCAACCAGAAATTTAAGTATAATTTTGGTTACTTTTACTAATTAATTTTTAATTAATAGTTTTAGTAATTTAAATTGGCTTATCCAGGAAAGTAACAAGAAAACTTACTTTTAAAGAGACACTGTCAACCTTTCTGCATCATATTATTTCTAGGTAAAAACCCACATTTTATGATTGCTTATCTTTTCTAAAATGCATTGATGTTGCTGGTTGTTTAATCTGCCTCCTTGCTTATTAGAACTGAAATGCATGGGAATGTATAGTTATACACAGGCGTGTTGTGCACCAAATTGTTTACCAACGCTTACTGCATACTTCCTGAACATTAGAAACACTGCCAAACAGTGCAGCTACTCGTGATACAATAGCCTCATCTACTCCCACTGCATAATGAGTAGCTAGATAGTGTTGGGGATGTTCCTGAGTCCAGGAAAGATACAGTTGTAGTTGGTCAAAAAATATAAACAAACATGTTTTGATGTGGTAACACCAGTATGGTTGACACTCAGTTTTTTTTTTACTTTTTAAAAAGAAAAAGGAGTCTGACTCAAAAAATCAGCTACATCAGCAGTCTCTATAGAATGAGAACAATCATAAAATGTATTTTTTAAACTAGGGACACTTTGAGGCGAAATGGGGTTGACAGTGTCCCTTTAACTACAAAACTTGGTATATAGTTTAAAAGCTTTAAACTAAAAATATTTTGTATGATTTAAAAAGTTCAAACTGAGTTTTATAAAGGTATAGTACAAAACACTAATGTAATGAGTTGTTGCAAGTTCTCATAAAAAGAAAATACATTTTACATACTATAAAGTTTTAAAACAAGTTTTATACAAAAATATTCTGACATATTGATCTTATAAATGTGCATGTTCTTATGCATAAATGTTATGTTAAATACTAAGTATGCTAAAAGTCTAGTATAATTAATACCATTTATTGTGCTAAATATTGCTTATTCGTTTGCATTGTTTATTTGCTAGAATTTGTATTTGTTATTACAGTAGTTTAATTTTCTAAAATAATTTTATTGATATTTATGCTAAAGGGGAATATTTAAAATTATGATATACTGTAGGTGTAAATAAAATATATATTTTTCATATAATTAAAAGTGTGAAAAGCAGTGTTATTGCCATTATTCTGATTCTAAACAGCATAGGATAAAATCATATATGAATTTGTATTATTTTTGGTAATTTATGAAATAATTTTTGGGTAAGGCCCAAGGTAAATCCAAGTGCATCATTGTAAAAAGTGATATTATAGCCTTTGTTCCAACACAACGGTGATCGTGTCAGTGATTTCCTTCAAACAGTAATAGTACATTACACTATCACATGTATGAATATTCCCCCATCATGCAGGTCATCTGACAGGCATTGCAATTGCTGTGCAATTTCAGCATATCAGTCCTTCCTTGCTGCTGTCACATGAAACACTGTGCATGTCACTGAGCAGTACTTCACAATGGTAGCAGTAAATGACATATTTCCTCTGAAATGGTCATGTGTTCACAGTACACCACCAAACATTGTGGATCATTCCTCTAGCATTTATTATCTGCTTTCATGCCAGATTGGGCCCCCACCACTGGTGACTACTGATTGCGCATAACAAATGCAACAGTCCACAGTTGTCATCAATGTTGCCATCAACATTTACCACCTTCACATTTCCTGCTTCAGATTTGTGATGCACTGTGTTCAGATGGGGAGTGTTCAATGACCCATCTGCAGAGTGCAAGCAGTTGTGATGCATTTCAGCTCTGACTACTGTGATATCATCAGTGCATGAATGAGTATTGTATAGTTGCTGGCTGATAGCACCACTGCAACTGAAGGTTAGTATACTGATTTCCACACTGCACAATAACATTATAACATAGTGTGTGTCAGTGTGGTGTACATCCCACCTAATCTGTACCCATATGAGCACAACCAGTGTCACTCAATACTGGTCACAGGCAAGTCATTGTCTTTTTGACAGCTGTGTGAACACCACTGGTGGTGCTCTGCATATATCAACTTAGCCCATCTTGAACTGGCATGATACTTTCCCATCATCCAGCACACCAGAATGGTATGATGCCGGCTGCCGACATGCAGACACGCAGCTTGTCAAGTCACGCATTCATTCACAAGACATGTCAATCCATCAAAGTGATGTTTGACAGCATGAGGCAATGCACAGTATACACATGCGCAGCAGCACAGTGATGCACTTGTGACATCAGTAAACATGGTAGAGAACCGTCATCAAGAACCGGCCATTGCAATGTGTCCTTATGAGACGGTTGGTTGTAGCAACATAACAATGACAGTGATGCCTTACAGCCCAAGGCAGACACACTGCACTTACCTGGTGTCACACTGTCAAGAACTCATGTTCCTGAGCATGGCATGTAAAGCCAGCAATTGTGTCCAGGTACCTCACTATCGCAATGATGAAGCTGTTATGATATCTGCAGTATGTGTGCTGTGACCATGCATCACACATGTGAAGTCGCCCATGCTGGTGTTTGATGTAGTTATACATTGTTCTGTTTCATCTTTTCCATGCTTGTTGTTGTGTACTTAGTGGAGGGTACAGGTTCTATAAGTTTGTTACTTACATCATGTATGTTTATGCAATGTTTGGTATAACATTTTCCAAATGTGTTGGCCAGAGTCCATGTTCATGGATTGCTAACACCAAAGTGTGATTTTGTAGCCATTTTGTGCAATGCCAACCTCTTAATGTTTAATGTTATCTGAATAATGACAGCTAACCATGGAAAGAAACACATCAGGCAGAACTGAGAGTCTGTATGACCTTGACAGAATGCTTTATTGATGTAATTACTGTATGTGTCAATAAAAGCCACATAAGCACTGTCATGTTGTTGTTTCCCTTACCTTCTGTGATGGTAATGAGTGGGACAACCCTTGTGTGCTGTCTCTGAAGTGTCAGCAATGCTGATGTACTGCCCCCCTCCTTCACTGGCTTCTCAGATTCTGTACATAGTGGTGGTTGTACACTTTCCTTGGAGAGGTCTGCCAAATTCTTTAAACACAGAGCAGCCCCCCTTCCCACTTCATCCATCATACAAACATATGAAGAAGCCAGCAGAAGAAGGCCATTTGGTCTATCGAGTCTGCTCATACTGCATGGTCCACAGCTTGAACTAATGTCCCTGCCCTCCATCCCCACTCCTCTCATCCTCCCTACCCATGATTCTTACCTTCCCCAATGCCTATCCAGCCTCTCTTAAAGCTGCCCACTGTCTTCAACAAGATGACCTCTTCCAGCAGTGCATTTCAAGTGTCCACCACCCTCTCTGTGAAGAAGTGCTTCCTGATCTCCCTCCTGAACCTCCTGCCCTCCAGCTTAAGACTGTGCCCCCTAGTGTTATGGTTGCCACTCAGTTTAGAGAGACTCTCCTTATCAGCCTTATTTATCCCTTTCAAGTACTTGAAGGTCCCAATCATGTCACCTCTCCCTCTCCCTCTCCTGTCTTCCAGGGAGTACATGTTCAGTGCCCTCAACCTCTTCTCATATGCCTTACCCTGCTGACCCACTATCATCTTTGTAGCCCTCCTCTGGACCTTCTCCAGCAGGTTAATGTCCTTTTTGAGGTGTGGGCACAGTACTGAACTCCATACTCTAGATGCGACCTTACCAGTGACCTGTACAGGGGGTGCATCAGCTCCTGCATGTACCCTGTTAAAGGTTTCATACTGTTAATTAACTGTGCTTTGTAGTGAATGAGCACAGAACAGAATTCCATTGCCATGCCTGCCCTACTATAAGTGTTGTCAACATGCAGTCATCGGACAGTCCACCTGCCCTTTTTGTACTTGGGGAAGTTAACCTTGTATCGGTCGTGGCCATCTTTTAGTGCAGCAAATTGGCGGTTTCAGTTCTCGTTGAAATGCATGGCTGCTAATATCAACCTGAAAGAAACAGTGGTGACTGATAAGCCAGCTGTCCCTCCTTGTGGGTGGGTGATACAACAATGCATAGATGGGTGCAAAGTATTATGGACAACACAAGTCAGAGGATGGTAGGGAACTGAATTAATTCCGCACAGTTCTTGATAAGCAGCAGTGTGTATCTGGGGTCAATAGGGGCACCACTCCTCCTAAAGGCCTTTATTAGTCACATCATACATGGACTGCAGTGAAAGTGATGCATGGTCTTAGATGATCAAAACATGTGCAAAACACTCCACATACTGTTCTAGTTTGGGTGTCAAAACATGATGGTACATCACAAGCGGGTATTGGAGTGCTGAAGGGTCTCACAAGAGGGTTGCAATACAAAAGACAGCTAAATGGTGCACATGTTACACAGAACAACAGGTACAAGGATCAGGCTGTGTCACAGATGTTATCAACTGCAAACAATGAGAGGCACATTTTTGTCCCAATGACAAGAGTGCTTGAAAGATGTGTCCCACGGTAGTGGTAAGGGGAGATCTACTGCTGTGCTGACAAGGGAGGCATCTGCAGACAGAGGGAAGTAGTGAAACCCATGCCAAAATCAATGCGGAGGTACTGCCTGGTGTCATGTGTCCAGTTGTCAAGGATTAATGAAAGCAAGGACATGGGTTACGGTGATACAGCACAGAGATGGGTAAACTACTGAGGTGCATGGGCCACATCACAAGACCTGCAATGATTAAGAATGAAAGGATGCCCCTTAATTTACTTACTATTTGGCTACCTCTTTCTTGGTTCCGTAAAGTTCATGAAATGATTACTGAGTTTATATGGGTTAATAAGCAGCCTAGATTGGCATATTACAAGTTGGCCGCTTCTAAAGACAAAGGAGGTTTACGTCTTCCTCATTTTACTTTCTACTACTGGGCCGAACACATCTCCAAATATCTGCGCTGGCTTACACCTAGAGAAGAAATCTTCTGTCCTCATTTCTCTCTCTCTGGCTTAAAATTGAATTTTCCCTTATTGCTGCCCATGGGCTAACCCCAATGCACTCTCTTTATATTAAGACTAGTTCTCAATAGTTCAGTTAAAAGTTACACCAATAGTACTTCCGCCAAAGTCCACTCAAGAAAGTTGTGTAACTTTCTCAAATATAACCATACACGGGATTTAACCCAACCAATTGAGGGTAACCCCAACCTAAAGATAAACAATGACTTACTTTCCACCATGTGGCTCGCACCTATTAAGGATCTATCCCTTGCCTGATTAATTTCAAAGGAACATACGTGGCTATCTTCTGCCGAGATAATATCCAATTCGAAGCTGCCTGTTACATATATTTTTAAAATTTACCAATTAAGACATCTTATTGTAAAGGTTTTTGTAATGTCCCCCCCTCAACTAAATCCAATAGCTTTCAGAAACAAACTGGGTACCCTAATCGGTGCACAAAAAACGGTTTCTAAAGTCTATAAAATGTTATATAACTGGGCTTATCCCAAGTTTTTCGCTCCCTCAGATTTCTGGACCTCCTTTTTCCCAACTCAAGAATTACACTGGGAAACTTTATGGAAGAATTGTCACAAATATGTTTCACAGGATAGACTACATCTTACTCAATTTCGTATATTGCATAACCTATATTATACCACGCAAAAACTATTCAAATTTGGGCTCCTAGCTACCCCGTCCTGTACTCGATGTCGTAAAGAAGAGGGCTCTATATATCATATTTTCTGGACTTGCCCTAAAGCTACAGCTCTATGGGCCAATATTCAACGACATACGGACCCTTTATTAGGTCTGAATGATTTATTCACTCCCGAAATTTGTATAATAGGTGATTATAGTAAAATCACTATATCTGTTAGACAATATCACATGGCTCTTATTTCCATGATGGCCAAGATGACAATCTTAAGGCATTGGAAAGACAGTGATGACGTTGCCTATTCTGAATGGCTTAGTGAGCTACTTGCCAACTTGAAGACAGAGAAAACTATCGCCAGTCTTAATAACAAACCTGAGAGATACAAGAAGAAATGGGAATCATTACATATATTGTTTTCCCTTTACTATGTCCACGGTGTGTATTTGTGAATTGTCCTGTACAGACTAACTGGATTCACATAACTGTGTGGCCGAGCCGTGTTGCAGGAGGGGGAGGCGGAGGATATTTGTTCATTTTGTTTTGGGGTATGTGGAGGGGGAGAGGGAGGGTAGGAGAATGGCTCCTGTACATGATAACCTTATTTTTATCTTATGTACAATGATCTGTTGGATCCTTTCTCATTTTATTGTATGTTCGTGTTTGTTTTGTTGTGTTCTTAAAACTTAATAAAAATTGTTAATGGAAAAAAGAATGAAAGGATGACTTGTGCATTGACTGGAGGAAATATCGCAAAGTACTGACAGGAAACTAACATTTCAGTATCTAAAAAGTTATCAACAATGATTGTGAAGTCAGCATAGCCCACTGGAAAAATGCTGCTTGATACAAAGAGTAATGGGAGATGTGAGGAACTACTATGTTATGGAAACAGGGTTAGATGTGTGGAACATAGGCCCAGAAGATGTTTCTGGTACAGAAATAGTACTATGATTCCAACATGCACTGCTTAAACTGCGTTGTTTATTAATATCAGGGTGTGGGGGCATCACAGAGGTGCAGAGAGTTTCTTCGCTCACCTTACCTTGTGCAACACCCTCAAACCGGGTTCATGAATGACCTTGGGTCATCATATAGAGGGCAGTGGTGTGGTGCAGGGAGGGCAGTATCAGGATTCAGTGGTCAAAATGATGGTTGAGTGTCATGGTGTGGTGTTGGCCACCCCACCCCTACTGCCAATCCCACTGGGTGGAGGCCTGGTGAGTGGCGTACACCGGTGTGTGCAGCAGCGTGGCGGTAGTGCACACTGTGGAGTGGCATGCGCATGCCTCCATGTGCATGCGCCCACCACTGGCACAGGGACAGGGAGAATTAGGGTTGGAAACCAAAAAACAATATATATTTAACCCCCACGCCACCAAAGAAACAGAGGTTGTGGGTGGGTGATTACCGTATGAGACCTGCACAAGGTCTGCATTGCCTGACCAGGAAACGAACAAATGGCAGCTATGTATGCAGCTCTGTCTGTAGCAGTGAAATTCAATCTTTCAGTGTTGCCATTATAAGCTAACACCGTAGACAAAACAATGCAGGCAGACCACACAGACATAGGATAATTGTAGTATGGAGCGTCTTACCTAAATTGCATGCCATGATAACTGAAAGCAGTGTGCTTGGGGGAAAAATGTATAACTACACTGTGGCACCCCTCAATGGCACTGGTCTACTCAGTGGGGGACATTTTCTTGATGTCTTCCAGCAGCCACTTCTGAATAATGACCTCCTCCAGTTTTGTTGCAGGCTTAGTACCTAAGATGTAAACATACGATTGTCCGTAGACATATACAGTACTTCATGTAATTATTGTGACTTTGTATAGACAAAATCACATAGAAGTACATCTGGTCCTTATGGTGTTGTCTGCTGTTGTGCAGTGTGTCAGACACAGAGCCTAAATGAGTTCAACTACTTGCAGCCACCCTCTAACAACTGCACATAGATTGAGGGACACAAGGATCGCACACGCTGCAGCAGACATACATTATTGGTCAGAGTAAGAATGAGACCAAGTGGTGACTCACCAGAGTTCCTTTGGAATGCATGACTGTGCTCATGCTTTGGTTCTGAAGGAAGAACACAGTGTTCCAAGTGCCAAAATCAGGTATTCTTGCACCTTGAATGGAGCATTGCATGGCAGCGGCTACCAAACCCATCTGTGCCTGCACACAAAAAACAAAGTGAAGGCGATACTGTGGCTATGTTGCAACCTGACCCTGCGGAAACTGAAACCACAGCGGAAATTTGTCTGCTCTTCTTGCAGCTCCCCACTTTGAGTGACCTGCCCAATGGATGGAAACATGACCCACAGCATGCCATTCACACCCCCAAAAACAGTAAAAGCACAACACAGTTGACATACAAAACCGAAATTGTTGCCCAAGAATTTGGGCATTCTGATTTACCAGGTGTGAGCCATTTCTTTTTCCTTGTTGCTGTGCCATTTGGTCCATGTGCCATGTTGCCAGAACTAGACTCATAGTGGATTCCCTGCAGGGAGAGGGCCTCAAACAACTGGTACAGCAACCCACAAGAGACAGGGCTATCCTAGATCTAGTACTGACTAACAAAGAAGGGATCACAGATCTCCAGGTAGAAGGTCACCTGGGGGCCAGTGACCATCACATGGTATGGTTCAATTTGGCTACTACATCTAAATCATCCCATTCCAAGGCAAAAATATGGGACTTCAGAGGAGCTGACTTTGATAAGATGGCCAGCAGAGTTAAGCTAGCCCTGGCAAAAGAAACACAGGTGAGGAGGTACAGGCAAAGTGGGCAAGCATTAAGGATACAATACTTGAAGCAACATCCCATTGTGTTAGACAGAAAAGAATGCAAAAGAAGAAGAAAACCACTTTGGTTCTCAAATACAGTAGCAGAAAAGGTCAGAGCCAAAAGGCTGGCCTTCAGAAAATATAAGGGAACACAGCGGGATGAAGATAGGGAGGCATACCAAACTGCCCTAAGGGAAGCAGGTAAGGCAGTAAGGCAGGCAAAGTCCCAAACTGAGGAAACACTAGCACGAACAGTAAAAGAAGGTGACAAGACTTTCTATAGATACATTAGTGAAAGGAGAAAGTCCAGAGGGGTATTGCTAAGCTAATGGAGAAAAGGGAGCATGTGAGGAGGAGGACCCTGTAAGGCATCTATCCTAAATAGATACTTTTGCTCAGTATTTACTGAAAGAGAAGGTGAGGCAGGGGCCCACAGCTCAGCATCATGGACACAGGGGAGGAGGTATGCACTAGTCTCTTCACAAAAGAAAGGGTTCTACAAGAGCTTGATAAGCTCAGGTGGATAAGGCAATGGGACCTGATGGCATACATCCCAGGGTACTTAGGAGCTAAAGGAGGAACTAGCAGAGCCATTAGCAGAATTGTTTAGTGAGTCTCTGAGCACAGGAGAGGTCCCTGAAGACTGGAGAAGGGTTCATGTGATCCCACTCCACAAGAGTGGTAGCAGGAGGAGGCGGGAACTACAGACCGGTCAGTCTTACCTCAGTAGTGGGCAAGATTATGGAGGCACTCCTTAAGGAAAGGATAGTGCAACACCTGGAATCCATAGGGCACAGGATCCAAGACAGCATGGGTTTACAAAGGAAGGTCCTGTCAAACTAATCTCATAGATTTCTTTGACTGGGTAACCAGAGTGGTGGACCAAGGGGAGCAGTTGATGTCGCCTACCTTGACTTCAGCAAAGCTTTTGACACTGTTCCACATAGAAGATTGATAAATAAGCTAGGTAGGCTCGGGGTGGGTCAGAAGTTGGTCAACTGGGTGGCAAACTGGTTGACTGGCAGAAAACAGAGAGTGGTGGTAAATGGTATAGTCAGAAGAGATGCAAGTCACAAGTGGGGTACCTCAGGGATCAGTCCTGGGGCCAGTCCTATTCAACATCTTCATTAGTGACCTCGCAGATGGACTAGAGGGTAAGGCTTGTCTGTTTGCAGATGACACCAAGATCTGCAACAGAGTAGATGATCCAGATGGGGTGGGCAGAATGAGAAGAGATCTGGATAAACTAGCAGAATGGTCAGAAGAGTGGCAACTGGGATTTAATGCAAAGAAGTGAAAATCATGCACATGGGAAGAGAAACCTGAAGCCACCTATAGGCTGGGAGGAGTTGCTAGCAGTCACAAGGAAGAAAGAGACTTGGGCATCATCATCACTGATGACCTAAAATCATCAAGCAGACCTCTAAAGCAGTAGGTAAGGCTAGGGGGTGTTAGGGTGTATTAGTAAGGGTATCCCAAGTCGTAAGAGGGAGGTAATAATCCCTCTGTACAAGACATTGGTTAGGCCCCATCTGAGTACTGCGAAGTATTGAGGCCACACCTTCACAAGGAGATTAACCAAATTGAGGCAGTCCAGAGAAGGGCAACCAAAATGGTGCAGGGACTGCATCAGAAGACATATGAGGACAGATTAACGAGCTCAATATGTATACCCTTGAGCAAAGGAGGAGAGAGGTGATATGATCGAGACATTTAAACACCTTAAGGACAAACAAGGTGAAAGAGTCTAACATGTTTAAATATAAGAAAATAGCAGGACAAGAGGACACAGCATGAGATTAGAGGGAGGCCGATTAAGGGGAATGTAGGAAATTCTTTTTCACAGAAAGTGGTAGATGCATGGAATGGCTACCTCAGGAAGTGGTGGCTATGAATACAGTGCAGGGCTTCAAACAGACATGGGATAGGCATAAGGGAGCAATACAAATGACTATGAATAGATAGGTCACTGACAGAGCAAAGGCCGATGGCACATTTATAAGGTAGAAAAAGAAATGGGCAGACTGGATGGGCCTTGCGGTCCTTATCTGCCGTCAACTTCTATGTTTCTATGTTTCTATGTCTCTATGCACACCTTGGAAACAGATCTCCATGTCTCTCATGACCATTCAGTATGTGGTTACAAAGGGAGACCCATCTCACGGTTATAAGGGCTGGATTTCCATCATGAGTTGAACAGGCAGACCAGTACAAGTGATTTATGATGCTTTTTTGCCACTGCCTCAGAACATCACACTCTTTCTGCTTGAAACCATTGGCAGCCAGTTTCTTCAGTCCTGTAACAGTGAAAGCAATGAAGACCTGCTAATCATGAGACAGTATGCAATACTACTTCTTCCTATCCATTAGACAATTGGGACACCTGTGTGAAACCATGTTATGCCCGTGTACTCCCAGTTGGAGCTACACAGTGTGTTCAGTCACACAACAGAGGCATGCTATGGCACCATGTGTCTGTGTATGAAGATGGGAGAGGTTGTTTAGGTTGGGCCTGTGTCCCACACTACTGCTGCTGACAGGCATGCTGTGCCCTGAACAGCTCCTAATTCAATCAGCATATCAATGTCCAGCTGCATGGAACCCCCAGAAATGTCTTCTATTCACAGAAATTGGTAACTGTGTACCTAGCCAGCTACTGCCACCTCAGTTTTGTTGTGAATCTACACTGAGAATGCAATACCTAGTCTGGGGTGGTGGGGATGTCTTGGAGTACATTTTGACAGTTGTATTTTATTTCTGTTACCTGCTGCTGATTGTCTGTGATTGGACGTGTTGCCTTGGTCGACCCCCTACTTGCATGTGTGTGTCTGTGTGTGTGGTGCTGGGGGGATAGGGGGTGAACGCGCAGTTAGGGTTTTCAACCCTAACACCGACTTTCCTCACTTTTGCCGCTAACTGATGCATTAAATGGAGTTTTTTGCCTCTAATTTCCCTTCTTTTTGAGAATAAGGATGGGTCTTGTCACATAGTAACAGGAACACGAACGTAAACGCAAGCACCAACAGTCATGCACATGGTAAAAGAAATGTAAATGGTAACGCAAACTTTAATAGAAACACAAACGCAAAGTGACTCCAAAGTGAACAGTGACACAAACGGACATGCAAGCACGTATGAAAATGCAACTGGTAATTTGCACAGTGACAGCAGCAGTATTTTAAATGCAAATTTTAAGTGTCACAGCAAAAACGACGTGAAAGGGAACAGAAACGGAAACACAAACACAAGCGCACACACATAAGCGCAAACTGTAATGTGCACAGGCACGGTACTGCAATTGTAAATGGAAATGGTACAGTTAACATGAAGAATAATGCCAAAGGAAACAAAAACAGAAACGGGAACAGAATTGCGTATGGAAATGCAAACCGTAACGCGTATGGGCACAGTACCGCAATTGTAAATGCAAATGGTAATGGTAGCAGCAACAATAACAGCAAAGGAAACAGAAACGCAAAAGAAAATGCAAGCGCATAAGGAAACACAAACCGTAATGTGCATGGGCACAGTAACACAGTTGCAAACGCAAATGGCAACAGTAACAGCAAGAAAGAGGCAAAACGAAAGAGAAATGCAAACGCAAACGAAAGGGCTGCCAGAAATTCAAATGGCAATGCGCATGGTGACACAAACCAAAACGCAAACACAAACAGTAGTGGAAATTCAAATGGCAACAGTAATGCAAACACAAGCACAAATGAGAAAGCAAAGGGTAACACACACAGTGGTGTACACGGGAGCAGTAACGCAAACAGGGACATAAACCCAAGTGAAAACAGTAACTGTAACAGTAATGGAAGTGCACACCCTATTTTTGCTGAACAGGTGTATAAAGAAACACAGTGTGTACAAAGAATGTATGCATTGTAATGGGCATCGAAGCTTAAAACAAGCATTGGAAGTACTTAATTGCTAATATCTCAGCAACGGCATGACGTAGAAAAAAAATTTAAATTTCACAAAAATCATGATTTTCCTGGCTAGGGTTTTGTTATTACATAGCCCATAGGGCTATGTAGCTCACAACAAAAAATCTGTATCTCGCATTGTTTTCAAGATACAAGCCCCAAAAGGCATGGCGTACGCCACCATGTTAGTCTATGGGAAAAAATGCCAACTTCAGAGTACCATAACTTGGCAGCCATACAATATTTTTTCACCAAACCACCAAAAGGCACATCTGTGAGATCTCGGCTGCCTTCCCTCCAAATTTCAGCTCAAAAGACAAAACTGTTCTTTTGCAGCAGGGTGGCAAAGAACTCTTGTCATTTTGGCCATAGTCTGGAAAAGTAGTGTTGCAATTTGCGACACCTGTCGCAAATTTTGCGAAAGTGTCGTGAGTGCGTCACTACTTTGCGACACTACATTTTCCAGAAATTTGAAAAACATATTTCTGGCATGTTTAACCCAAAAATAAAGACATGGCTAGCATCCTCAGGGTCTGACTAGGTGAACACAAAAAGAATTGTGTCCCTAGAGGGTCCCAAATTTAAATGTCAAGCATTTCTGTGATCAGTAACTGAAAAAAAAATGGCTGACTCACGACACTACTGGGGTCATTTGCGACACTAAAAATTGCATTTGTGAAAGTGTTGCACTTTTTGTTAACTTTTCCCATTGACTTATAATGGGAAATTGTTTTTTGAATAACTGTTGGACAGTTTAATATTTTTTCACGAAATCTTTGAAAGGCACATCGGGAACCCCGGCCGCATATTCCCTGAAGTTTTTGGACCGGTCGCACAAACCGGGCGACCTGTAGGCAAGAGCAAAGAATTCACAGAGATGCATAAACGCACATTTCATTGGTGCTTAATAACTCCACAGCCGTATATCTGACTGGTACATGAAACTTAGCAGATCCCAAGATCTACCATGCCCAGTCGTGCATACCAAATTTCAGGCAAATCCGTTAAATGGTGGCAAAGTTATTAAGGTGCAAAGTTTGACCCTTTAACCTTAAAATGACTCCTCAACCCTAACTATGGTAGCAGGGATTCATTTCAAAAAACTCCATTTAATGCATCAGTTAGTGTTGTTCCACAGTGATAAAATTGAGGAAATTTGGTGTTAGGGTTGCCACCCCTTTCACCCCAAGCCCACCCTGTCCCCACCAACAGGCATTGGGGTGTGCGTTGCAGTTGTCGATCCTAACTCTCACCTCATCCCATGTGTAAACAAGCTGAGGTGATGCAGTATAGGAGAATGGGATGACAGGACCGATGATCCCAACGCACACCCCGTGCCTGTTGGTGGGGACAATGTGGGCTTGGGGTGCAAGGCGTGGTAACCCTAACACCGAATTTCCTCACTTTTGTCGCTGTGGAACAACCCTAACTGATGCATTAAACAGAGTTTTTTGCCATGAATTTCCCTTCTTTTTGAGAATGAGCACTATACATAGTGAATGGAATGTGGTGGTGGGAGCGCGGGGCCCATGTGATTTTTTGTCACATTGTAGCGCTAATGGTAATGCAAGCGCAAACGGTAACATACATGGTGATGCAAACGTAAATGATAACGTAAACGGTAAGAGAAACGCAAGCGCAAAGGTTAATGAAAACAGAAATGGTAACGCAAACGGTAATGCAAACGCTAACGGCAACAGAAACACAAATGGTAACAAAAACAGTAACATAAACACAAACGGTAAGAAAAATGCAAATGGTAACACAAACACAAACAGAAATGCAAATGGTAAAGGCAATGGCACCGCAGAAGGAAACAGTAATGCAATAGACAATGGAAATGCAACCAAAAACACTAAGGCCAACAGAAACGCAAACAGTGAAAAACATGCAAACAGTAATGGTAACACAATTTGAAATGCAAACAGTTATAGTAACAGCAAGAAGACGCCAAAGCAAACAGTAACGTAAACGCAAGCGCGTACGGAAACACAAATGGTAACGCGCACAGTCATGGTACTGCAGTTGGAAATGCAAATGCTAATGGTAACACCAACAATGATGCCAAAGGAAACACAAATGCAAATACAAACGGAAGTGCATACGCAAACGTAAATGGTAATGCACACAGTGACGCAAAATGAAACACAAACAGAAACAGTAATGGAAACGCAAATGATAAGAGTAAAGCAAACACAAGCACAAACATAAATGCATAGGGTAACACACACGGGGCATAGACGGGAATGCTAACACAAACAGTAACAGAAACACAAGTGGAAACTCTAACTGTAACAGTAGTGAAAGCGCACACCCTTTTTTTCCCCAAAAGCTGCATTGAGAAACACAATGAATACAAGGAATGTATGCATAATAATGGGCCTTGGAGCAGAAAATGAGCACTTGGAACACTAAATTGCTTATATCTCAGGAACTGTTCGACGTGGAAAAAAATTAAAATTTCATATAATTTATGACTTTCCTGGCTGCTTTTGCACTTAGCCCCCAGTGGGAGGCTAAGCATTTTTCTGACAAAAAGTCCATATCTCGAAGCGTTTCTGAGATACGGGCCCCGAAAGGCACGGCGGAAGCCGAAATGTTAGTCTATGGGAAAAATAGTCAACTTTGGAGTACCGTAACTTTGCAGCCCTCTAATATTTTGTTACCACACCACCAAAAGGCTCATCTGTGGGATCTTGACTTTTTTCCCTCTAAATTTCAGCCCAAAAGACCAAATCATTCTTTTGCAGCAGGGTGGCAAGATTTCCTATTCTTTTGGGCATAGTGTCGCAAAGTAGTGTCGCAAATCACGACACTTTTGCAAAAAAAAAATTCACGAAAATGTCGCAAGTGCAACACTACTTTGCGACACTACAGTTTACAAAAATTTGAAAATCATATTTCTGGGGTGTTTAACCCCCCAGAAAAGACATGGCTAGCATCATCAGGGCTCGACTAGGTGACTAGGTAAACACAAAAAGAATTGTGTGCCTAGAGGGTCCCAAATTTAAATGGCAAGCATTTCTGTGACCATTAACTGAAAAAAAATGGCTGACTCAGGACACTACAGGGGTCATTTGCGACACTAAAAACTGCATTTGCGACACCGTTGAATAGTTTTTTTTAACTTTTACCATTGACTGTAATGGGAAACTTGTTTTTTGAATAACTTTTGAACCATTTAATATGTTTTCATGAAATCTTCAAAAGGCACATTGGGGACCCTGGCTGCATGATCCCTGAAGGTTTTGGACTGGTCACTCAAACCGTGCAGCCTGTAGGTGCGATCAAAGAATGCACCAAAAAGCAGAAATGTGACTTTCTATTGTGCTTTACAGCTCCGCAACCGTACATCCTACCATTACAAAACTTGGCAGATCTAGAGAACATTGGGACTGCTCTGCGTTTGCCAAATTTCAGGCAAATCCATCATATGGTTGCAAAGTTATTAAACTGCACAATTTCACACTTTAACCTTAAATGGGTACTCAACCCTAACTATAGTGACACTACCATGCCACTATACTATATATATATATATATATATATATATATATACTGTAAATATATATATATATATTTAGAAAATGGATAAAAGTATTTGAGGCTTCTGATTGGCTGAGGCTTCTCTAGCTGGGCATCTATCAGACAACAGATGCCCAGCTATTAAAAGTACCAGCCCAGCCAGCTCCATCACCAGGATCCTGCTCCCTAATTGGCTAAACCCCCCTCATTTCATTTTCAAATGCCCACCATTTTTTCTCTCTCGCTTAGCAAGAGCTCACACCCAGCCCTGGTCATTCAACCATAGCTTGTGGGGAGGGGGGCAGCAACATACTGAAGCCAGAATCAGTATGTCTGCAATCCAGGAATAAAAAAGACATTTGTAATTTCTGCAAGTGCTGCTGCCGTTTGTTTCCACTCACTCACCTCTATCTCGCCATGTGCTCCTGGACTCTCCCGACTGAAAACTGACAACACGCAACGATTACCAAAAAACATCATTCAGTCACGACTTCTGAGTTTTTGCGGCAGCTGGACAACACTCTCAAAAGCCGCATTTATGCTTTGAATACCGTATTTTTAATTTAAAAGAGAAACACCAGTACTCTACGCTGCCCTGCCAGATTGAACTTCTCGCTTTGCACTTCATGCTTTTGTATGGCAGGGTAGCTCAAACTTGTAACTTCTGAGTGTGTGTGTGTGTGTGGGGGGGGGACCTTGCAAAACAAAGAGAAAACTATTTACTTTTCAAACGACCATAGAAAAAACTGCAAAACAAACTTCCTATTTTGTTCTCGATGTGGTAAGGGTTGGGGAGAGAAAACAGAATAGCTCTGTCAGGGGTCATTAAGACACAAAACAGCACAAAAAGGAGGGACTACTTTACAACATAAAAGTCTTTAACTTAATAGCTCTCTATTTTTATTAATTTCTTTATTAATTTTATTAAGTCTCACATAAAAATGCCACAGGTAGCCCATTTTCTAAGTGCAATGATACCCTCCAGGGTGGGTGGTATGGGCTATACCCACCCTTCCAGGGGTTATAAGACCCTCCGCCTGCAGCATCGGGCCTCATTACGCCACTGGGCGGGTGGGTATAGCCGAATACCACCCACCCTGTTGGGTATTATTGCTTGCATATATTATGGTAGCACGGTAGTGCTACTATAGTTAGGGTTGAGTAGCACTTTTAAGGTTAAAGGATCACATTTTACAACTTAATAACTTTGCCACAGTTCAACGGATTTGCCTGCAATTTGGCATGCACAATTGGGCTTGGTAGGTCTTGGGATCTACCAAGTTTCATACCAGTTGGATATACAGCTGCAAAGTTATTAAGTGACAACCAAGTGTGCAATTATGCTTTTTTGCGATTTCTTTGCTCTTGCCTACAGGTCGCACGGTTTGCACGACCGGTCCAAAATCTTCATCGAACTTGCAGCCGGGATCCCCGATATGCCTTTTGAAGATTTTGTAAAAAAATATTGAATGGTTCAAAAGTTATTCAAAAAACAAGTTCCCATTATAAGTCAAAATATTCAACACTTTCGCAAATGCACTTTTTAGTGTCGCAAATGGCCCTAGTAGTGTCACAAATCTGCCATTTTGTTTTCAGTTGGTGATCAGAAAAATGCTTGGCATTTAAATGTGGGGCCCTCTAGGGACACAATTCTTTTAGTGTTCACCTAGTCGGACCCTGAGGATGCTAGCCATGTCTTTATTCTGGGGTAAAACACCCCAGAAATATGTTTTTCAAATTTCTGGAACCAGTAGTGTCGCAAAGTAGTGTCGCAGGCACGACACTTTCGCAAAATTTTGTGAAAATTGCCTCAAATTGCGACACTACTTTTTCAGACTTGCGCAAAATAACAGGAATTATTTGCCACCCTGCTGCGAAAGAAAGGTTAGGTCTTTTGGGCTGAAATTTGAAGGGAAAGCAGCCAACATCTCACAGATGTGCCTTTTCATGGTTTGGTGAAAAAATATTGCACAGCTGCCAAGTTACTGTATTCCGAAGTTGACATTTTTCCCATAGACTAACATGGTGATGTCCGCCGCACCTTTTGGGGGTCGTATCTCGAAAACGATGCAAGATACGGAATTTTTGTTGCGAGTTACATAGCCCTAGCAAAAACCTAGCCAGGAAAATCAACTTTTTTGTGAAATTTACATTTTTTTTCTACATCATGCGGTTGCTTAGATATTAGCAATTAAGTACTTCCAATGCTCGTTTTAAGCTTCGAACCCCATTACAATGCATACATTCTTTGTACACACTGTGTTTCTGTATGCACCCGTTTGGCAAAAACAGGTGATGCGCTTCCATTACTGTTGCAGTTACTGTTTCCACTTGCGTTTCTGTCCCCGTTTGAGTTCCCGTTCCCATGTACGCCACCGTGTGCGTTACCCTTTGAGCTGTCATTCGCGCTTGCATTTTCGTTACTGTTACCATTTGCATTTCCACTGCTGTTCCTGTTTGCATTTTTGTTTGTGTCACCGTGCGCATTGCCATTTGTGTTTACGCCTACCCTTTCATTTGTGTTTCTGCTTCTCTTTCGTTTTGTGTTTTCCTTGCTGTTACTGTTACCATTTGCATTTGCAATTGCGTTACTGTGCTGTGTGCATTACGGTTTGCATTTCCATATGTGCTTCCATTTCCTTTTGCGCTTCTGTTTACTTTGCTGTTATTGTTGCTGTTACCATTACCATTTGCATTTACAATGGTGGTACTGCGCCCGTGTACGTTTCGGTTTGTGTTTCCGTACACGCTTCTGTTCCCATTTCCGTTTCTCTTTCCTTTGGCATTATTCTTCATGTTAACTTTACCATTTGCATTTACAATTGTGGTACAGTGCCTGTGCGCATTACGGTTTGCGTTTACGTGTGCCCTTGTGTTTGCGTGTCCGTTTCTGTTCCCTTTCGCATTCTTGTTGCTGTGACACTTAACATTACCATTTAAAATACCACTGCCATCACTGTTCGTGTTACCAGTTATGTTTTTGAATGCGCTTCAATGTCCGTTTGTGTTACTGTTCACTTCGGCGTCACTTTACGCTTGCGTTTCTATTAACATTTCCTTTACCATTTACATTTGCGTTACCATGTACGCCACTGTTCGTGCTTCTGTTTGTGTTGCTATTCCTGGTACTATGTCACAAGACATCACATGGCGGGAGCTCGGGCCCTTTACATTCACTATTTCTCATCATCATCATTCTCAAAAAGAAGGGAAATTAGAGGCAAAAAATCCATTTAATGCATCAGTTAGGTTGTTCCACAGTGACAAAAGTGAGAAAATTCCAGTGTTAGGGTTGAAACCCTCCTTGGACCCCAGCCCACCCCCAACCCGGCATCCGGAGTGCGTTAGGGTCATCGGTCCTAACTCTCACCCCATTCTGCTATACCTTTGCTTCTTTACACATGTAATCGGGTGAGAGTTAGGACCGACGACCCCAACGTGCAACTCAGTGACTGTTAAAATGGTGATGAGAAATTACGGCGACCACGGTAATGGCAACAATGGATTTCCTCTCTCCCTGAGGTGCTATGACCTTGGAGTTGATTGTATTAGTAAGGGGGTGTGGGTTGGGGGTGAAGCCACCCACAAGAATACAGTTGTCACAGTTTCTGCGGTAGTCATAATTTATCATGGCAATTTAACAGTCACTGACTTGCCTTCACCATTCTTGCAGCTGCCGTTCTTTAGTCACCTTATTCACATGGAGCCTTACAGTTAGTATGTGGTGGATGTACATTTGTGGGGAGTGGTGTGCTCGAGTTCTCGTTCTCTTTTTTTCGCTATAAGACCCTCCGTCTGTTGTGCTGGGCCTCATTATGTCCCTGGGTGGGTGGATATAGCCCAATACCAACCACCCTATCAGGTATTATTGCTTGCATAGAAATTGGGCTTAAACATTCCTGGGGTCTAATTTGCTGAGGCCCTTGGCAAGGTGGGCATCTATCAGACAACAGAGCATGGGTAAAGCTTGTTCCAGTGGCAACTGTCTTTTTACATGAAGTACAGTGCCACTCAGATTTTTTTTAAATGATCTAGCCACCATTTTTTCTCTGCTCGATACAGGAGAAAGTAAGTTGCCCCACCTCACTATGCAACTGAACTCAGCTTTATCTTATGTAGAATACCATAAAGAGTGTTTTTTATTTAAATACCTTTCCTAATTGAATTCTTCAGGCTGCTGGCTTGGTTCATTACATCCCCATCCTCCAGCAGGACGCCTGCCTTCCACTTTACATTGTGCTGTAAGCCAGCAGTGTGACTCATCTGCAGGCATGGCATTCAAGAACGTACCGCTAATCTCATGCTTGAGCTGAGACAATGGTATAGTAGCTGTAGCACAGGGCAGTACAACAGAGCAGGTGGTAAACATAAACGTTTGACACAAACAGAATTGGGGGGCTAACATAAACAGAGGTAAGGGCTTCCTCTTACAAAAGTCATACTGTATATTGCTTGGGGGGCAAGATTCAAGACCTAAATAATAAAAAAAGGCCTATGAAGCACTGTAATGCCTATTACTAGCACAGACTACTTTACAAAAAATTGATAAAAAGAAATGATTTCTGTAATTTGTATGCCATTATTTTTTTTTTTAATCTTTTAAAAGAAGACATATGTATCCTATTTTTTAAGCACTATAATACACTTCATGATGGTGGTGTGTACTATACCTGCACTTCCAGGGGCTATAAGGCCCTCCACCTGCAACATCAGGTCTCATTACATTCCTCGGTGGGCAGGTATAGTCCAGTACTGCCCGCCTGTTGGTATTTTTGCTTGCTCATCAAGTGTATGACTCTGTGCATTGACCGCTAAGGTGCAGTGCCTCAAAAAAAAAAACAAATAGCAGAGATGTTTAGAACCTCATTGTGAACAAACAGACTTCCTTTGGGTGGGGGACAAGCTGAGGCAAAAGAGATGAAAAACTTGCATTTATATATGGCCTTTCTTAAACTTTATCTCAAAGTGCTTTACAAACAATGAGAGAAACTGGTAGTGCAGAGACTATGAACATGCAGCACCAACCATTCTGCTCATTAACACCATCACACAGCTGTGGACAGTTGCCGGAACTGGTTTTATGGGAAAAGGAAATGATGACTGGGACACTAAGGAAGATTCCCTACTTTTGTGAAAAGTCCCATGGTTTTTTTGACTTCCAGGTATAAAATGCATATAATAAATGTATTAAATACATAGTGGATGTCAGACACATTTGTTTATTTACAAATTGGCACCAGTTACTGGGAGAGGCACACTGAGCTGGGGCAGGACACATAATACTGTATATACCTGCCGTATGACTGGTAGCAGACATGAGTAGTAATTATGAAACTGCACCTGAAAATGTATTTTTTGGGGACAGCCCAGTGGGGAAGAGGGCTGAGGAGCTGTGCACATCTTACCTTGTCCCACGCCAGTGACCCAGGTTCAGGAATGGACTCTGGTCACCAGGGGTTTGGACAGGGTGGGAGAGGACTGAGTGTTCAAGGGACAGCTCTCCTCTCCTGGGAAGAGTGGATGCTGACTCTGCCAAGTGACTGCCAGCAGGTGGTGGCCTGGTCTTTGGATGGCTAAGGGTGACACATTTTGGGTGCTGAGGAACATCTGCGCGGAGCATGTGTGTCTCCACACCCATGATCTCACATGCGCATCCAGCATCAGGGAAGGACAAAAATTTTAAATGGGAGGACAGGATTCACAAATGCCTACCCATCTCCCTGTAGACCGCTCTACCAAGCGGTGGACCACAGACATCTGGATATTCTGCCTGGGGGGGAAGGCAGGTCCTCCCCTTTCTATCCCTGCCATGGGGGGGGTAATCCATGAGAGACCATCACCAGGAACCCGGCAGTGGTGGAAGCTGGCTGCAAGTAACAGGGACAGGGCTGAACAGCCAGCTGCCTGTCCGACCAGATGGTAGACACACCTTTATGGCCAGAAAAAAATTTATTTGTTACCATAGTCCCCATGAATTAATTCAGAAATGCCTTACATATTAATAAATTAATTAGCAATGTTTTTGATGTCTGTAATAAGAATAGTGCTATACCGACAATTTGATAATTAAGAATTAAATATCTTCCATTGTTTGATGGGTGCACACATGCAATGAAATGAAAGTCTTTTAACACTTTTTTTTTTGTTTACTTTTTGTATAATCTGTAACTGCACTGTAGGGACCTGTGGTTATCTGTTTACTGTCACACTAGTTTCTAGCAGTTCAGCAATGAGTGTAACACATTGCATGTGTTTTGCACATTAGGCACTCTATAAGAATGGTCACTAGAGGGCAGTGCAGCCCTAGAAAACTCACAAGTACTGTATGTTGTGAAATGTTGATCTTTAGTACTGGCTGCCTGTTTGCATGCTGCAACTTTTACCTGCATTAAAAGGGAAACTCTCATGTACTGTAGCCTATATTTGTGTTTTCTACTTCAGTTTAAGTTTTATTTTCACACTTATGTATTCTGAATGTCTCTTGTGTGGTTTTTATTCAGAAATGTAAACCGCATGTTGCTGTATTTTCACCTGTCCAAGGTGCTCCATTTCAAAGAGCTTCCATTAGTGCTCCGTTTGTAGTGACATCTGCAATGGGCCAGGAGCATATGACTGTCACAAGTGGGAATCCTGCACTGCATGTTCTATTGCAGGCTACACGCGGTGCTGTCGACCTTAGTTTTGACATTATCCCCCGTCCCCATACCTCTTAACCACTCAGCCTTAAAAATCATAGCAAATGGCCTGAATGTGTAGTCCTTTCTTATTTTAAACAATAATATGTCTGCAAATAGTGAGCCCCATATAGTTACTGATAAGGAATGTTTCTATTTACTTAGTTCAATGATTTAATAGTTTGTGTGTCCAGAAATAGCTCTAACATTATTAAGACTATCAGTAAACCTATGCGGAGCAAGGGTAAATTTGAGTGTGAAAATCATAGCACTATGCAAAATTCATAGCAGTTGAGAGGTATGCCCGTCCCTGATATTATTTTATTATATATGTGCCATACCCAAGTATAGGAATGGTGTTCTGTGCTGCAGTCGGTTCTGTTAGTGCCTTGCATAAGTAGGAGTGCCGTTCGTTTTCATTCTTTAAATTCCCCAAATTATCTGAAGTTTGCGCTAAATGGGTTGTGGCTGTGAAACGGCAAAACCTTCCCAACGTGACAAGCAGGAACACTGTATTGTGTTCACCTCATTTTACACAAGATTCCTATAAGAGGAATTTTCAGGAATACAGGATAAATGTCTGTTTCATAAATGGAATTCTAATAAAACATATGTTGTTCTTCATTGTCAATCATTTTATTGTGGTTAGTCCGAGTTTTCATTTTTGTAAAGGTCTTTGGTCTTATGTTTATACTGCTATACACAACTACAGTGCTGAACTTACTTCTGAAAGAACATATTTATTTTATTTATTGATTCATTATGTTATCTGTCATTTTTGTGGTGTGTTTCTAAGTGTTGTGTTTTTTTTTTCCATTGACCACAGTAACATGGTGCGAAGGGTGCTATTCCTTGTCATCATTAGATGCTTTCTGCTCCTCTTACTCTTTCTCTGGGTCCGCTATTGCACCTTCCTCCATCTCACCCTCATACCTAACATTGAGGTTATACTGTGACTATGCCCACCCCCCCGAACTTCTGTTATTTCTAAGAATTTACCATTTGTGCTGCATTATCCTTGGCACTTTTACATGCTCCTAATCCTTGCTCAGTCAAAACACTTGGTTTGAGATTATGCTCCCACCCCTAAAACTCTTGCACTTCCTATGCCAGCATAAGTTGATAATACAAACATAGAAACATAGAATTTGATGGCAGATAAGGACCGTCTTGCCCACCTACTCTGCCCATTTCCCTACCTATTGGATAAGCTGCAGATCCTAGTTAACCAACAGCCTACTACTTCCTATGCCCCTCTTTATGTCTGTCCCATGCATTCTTTTTTTTACAGTTAAACTTTTTTTATTAATTTTTCATAAGATATACAGACAAACCTCTTACAGTACAGTACAATGTGAGGATTTTTTTTTTTTAAAGAAATTGAGGCAGCATATAATAAGAACATTGCTACAATAATACAATGAGCTTTTGGTTTAAAATATAGTAAACAATACAGGTCATGTAATTAGCATATACTTGACATTTGTAGAGAACTTAAAGTGGATAGTATGATTAGATACGGTTTATATTAAAATGTTACATAATTATATGATGCTGCAAAAGGGAAAAAAGTACATTCGTAAAAGGATTGTGGAGTAATAAAGAATGATTGAGAACAGAGTATAGAAAAGAAAAGATATATAAGAAAGTTAAGAAGAGAGAGAGGGAAACTATAAAAAAGGGGAAAAAAGGCGAGACTACAGTGATGTATCAGTAAAAGGGGAAATCCATATATATTTAGTCCATACATTGGTATTGGAAGATTTAGTTGATTCCAAAAAATTAAAAAAGCCCTGCCAACAATTGTTATATAACATGAATCAGTCAGACAAGATATATGTCATACGGTCCAGAGAGGCATATTGCAATAGTTGGTTAATGATACCGGGAAGGGTAGGGATTATGTTAGATCTCCAATGCATGAGGATTGTGCGTTTAACTTGAAGGAAGAGTATATTTAACCATCTGCTCTGCGAATATGAAATTTTATAAGAACGGTGATTAAAAATACCAAGAATGCAATGTTTAGGGTCCAGTGTAAAAGGTTGACCTACCACTTTCATTGCAAATCTGTGAGTACAGTGCCAAATCTTTTGTATGAGGGGACAGTGCCATAAGATAAGCAATAAATCCCCATTGGAGGAATTGCAGTGCCAGCAATTGTTATTGTTCAATAAACCCATTTTTTGTAATACAACAGGAGTTCTGTACCACAAATGAAGGATCTTGGTTTGAATGAGGGAACTGTGTTTGTCATTAAAAGATTTGTGACAGGAGAGCCAACATCTGGACCATTGTGCATTGGTGATATTATGTTGTAGCAAAGTACTCCATCTGTTTTTAGCATTGACAGAGTAGTCAGGAAGGATATCACAAATATCTTTGTAAACAGTGCTATTTAAATTGGATGTTGTTTTTATCCATTTAGAGATGTGCTTATCATACAGAGAATTGATACAGAAGGGTGTGAGGTAAGAGTTGCATGCGGTACGAAGCTGTAGATATTTCCAAAAATCCTGATGGGGAAGATTGCATATGCCTCGTAGGTCGGTGTAAGATTTTAACATTAATGACTTGGGTTCAAGTATATCCTGCAAAAAGAGAATACCCTTATTTTTCCAGGTATGACAAAAAATGGAGTGATTATCAAGAGATATATGGTGGTTACCCCAGATGGGGGTGTAAGCTAAGGGTTTGGGGTTAGATTTAATATGCTTGTGAATGATTTTCCAATAGAATATAGAAGCAGCTATGGTAGGTGAGACTTTAAAGAAGAGGTAAGGGTGTTATAGAGGAAAGAAGTCGCCACATTACCAGAACATAAGGATGTTTCCATATTGACCCATAAAGGAGACTGGATGTTGGGTTTGTTAAACCATTTAATTGTTTGAGATGTAATGAAAGCCTATAAGTAGGCTTGGAACCAAGGGAAGGCCAAAGCCACCTTTGACCAATGGGATCTAAGTTTATTATGACTAAATCTAGGTATTTTGCCTTCCCAAATGAAGCTGCCGATAATTTTGTCTATTTTGGTAAGAAAACTAGAGGGAAGTATCAAAGGGATATTGGAAAATAAGTATAATATTTTAGGAGTTATAGACATTTTAATGGCGGAAGTTTTACCATTAAAAGAAAGTTCAAGTAGCTTCCATCTATCAAGTGTTGTTTGGATACTGGTTAACAGAGGGGAAAGATTAGCATCCCATAATTTATTCAATGTCGGGGTGATCCGAATGCCAAGATAAGATATACCTTGGGGGGGGCCAATGAAAGCCTAATGAGTTGTTCATGAGGGGACTACAAAGCATATTCAATGGTAGCGTTTGGGATTTGTTAAGGTTTAGAGCTAGTCCGGAGTGGGAGCTGAAGTCATTCAGTAGTTTAACTAAAGGTTGCCCGGAACTTTCGAGGTTTTCAAGTAAAATAAGAGATCATCTACATATGAGAGTGAGTATAGTAGAGTTACCAATAGTAATGCTTTTAATTGTGCGGGTTGATGTAGGGACGCAGAAAGAGGTTCCATGGCAAGTATAAACAATGAAGGTGATAAGGGCATCCTTGTCTGGTGCCTCTTGCTAAGTAAAAGGAGGGACAAAATAGAGTTCGTGAGAACTCGAGCTGAAGGGAGGTATACAATAATTGAATCCAAGCACAAAATTATTTGTAAAGCCAAAATGAGATAGCACCTGATATAGATATTCCCAATGGAGAGAGTCAAATGCTTTCTAAAGTCAATGGCTATTGCAGCTGCAGGGTTTTAAGAGTTTTGCTTTGTGAATTAAATTGAGTAATGAGAGAAGATGATCAGAACTGTTTCTATTTTGATAAATCTTGATTGAGAAGTATGGATAAGTTTAGTCATTAAAGATTCTAAGTGGAGAGTTAATAATTTGGCAAAAGATTTTTCCATCAGTATTAAGTGAGATCAGTCTATAGTTTGAAAGAAGAAAGGGTCTTTGTCTTTTTTATTAAGACTGTTATAATAACCCGGTCATTGTGCATGGGAGTTTCTTTATTAAGGTTGCTTCTTGGAATACATTGACTAATACAGGACAAAGAGTGTCAGATAGGGTTTTATAAAAATCAATAGGGAGCCCATCACTGCCAGGTGCTTTACCGTTTTTTAATGATGATAAAGCAGTTTGGAATTCCTGTAAAGTGATTGGTTTATCAAGCATAGCTTTGTCCTGAGGGGATAGGTGGGGTAGATTAAATTTTTCCAGAAAATGTTGTATTAGGTTGGGATTTGTAGTATTAGGTTGCGAGTATAGTTGATGGTAAAAGGATTGCATAATATGATTGATTGAAAGGTTGTCTGTGTGTGTCTGACCTGATGGATCTTTTAGACCTGCTATATGTCTCTGCATCTGTTGAGTTTTTAGCTGGTAAGAGAGCAACTTTCCGCATTTATCCTCTTGTTCCCAATAACCATGTTTAATCCTAAAAAGGGCAAGTTCAGCTTTCCTGGATATCAACTCGTTAATTTTAATTCTTAATTGTAGAATTTCAGATGAAGCTGTGAATTATGATTGGGTTTATTTAATTTATAGTATTGGGTTTCTTTTCTTCAAGGGATTTTTCTAAATTAGCTAATTGTTGTTCTCTTAATTTCTTTCTATGCGCTGCATAACTAATAATTTTACCTCTAACAGTTGCTTTTAATGCTTCCCAGATAGTACCTTGAGACATATCTGGAGTATCGTTAATAGAAAGAAAATCTTGAATCTGGGTTTTAATCCAAGGAGTGAATTCAGGGTCTCTGAGTAAAAGTGAGTCTAAATGCCAAGATGGGGATTTAGAAGAAGGTGGACCCCAGAGTAAATGCAAACTGATAGGGGAATGATCAGATATAACAAAAGGAGAATCGATGTATCAATAATTTTTTCAGTAATGAGGGAGAGAAAACCAATAATCAATCCTACTATATGATTTATGTAAAGAGGAATAAAGGTTTAATCTCATTGTCTGGGATGTTGTAGTCTCCAAATGTCAGAGAGACCTAAATCCTTCATAAGAATTGATAGAGCATTAATACTACGAGTGGGCATCATGTGATGAGTTACTTCTGTCTAAATATGCTTGTAGTGCTAAGTTAAAGTCACCACCAATAAGAATAGGTGAATTATTTTTATTATTAATCATAATTTGTTGGGATAGATTATGGAAAAAATGGGTGAATCAAAGTTGGTGCATATACATTCACAAACATAAGCGGACCTGCTGTGGTGTTTAATAGGGTTATAATCCACTTACCACCCGGGTCTCTAATGATTTTTATGGGGGCCAATTAGGAGATTTATGTATTAAGATAGCAACCCCATGTTTTTTGGATGGAGAAGATGACGCATATACTTGACCGACCCAGTCCCTTTTAAGTCTGTTGACATCCTCTGATAAAAGTTTAGTTTCTTGTAAGAAAGCAATATGTGTTTTATGCTTTTTAAGATAGGTAAGTACTTGTTTACGTTTACAAGGTGAGTTGAGTCCCTTGACATTCCATGAATGTAAGATTAGATCACTCATGGTACTAAGATATAAGGTAATTAGTTACAAATAGGAATGAGGGACTCAATACCATTAATTTGGAGGATGTCACAGATTCAAAAGGTAAATATATGTAATAAACAAATGTATGCAGGGCCCTTAACTTGTATGGGTTGGAGATGATTGAGTATTTGTATTCATTTTGCCTCGCAGAGTATAGAGATAGGGAATATCAAGTAATTAAACATTAGAACCAACAAACGTTAGTATAAACTCAGTAACAAGAATATTAATTTGAAACTTTTATGAAATGCAGAGCAATAAGAGTCGGTAAATATACCAGGACTCTCACTCTACACTACTAGGCGTGTAGAGTAATTAGTGAATCTCAAGATACGGTTTACCCTATAATCTTAAGATACTAAACTTTATATAACAGTATGTTAAAGAAGTGTAATTGAGATTCGTGCTGAGGTAATTAAAGCATTACCCTGGAAAAAAACAAAACATCATTCTACCAAATAAAAAAGGATAATTATGTAATAGTGTTAAATTCCAAACATAATGAATTAGCTTGGACCTAGCAATAAGTCCAATATTAAATAAAGTACACCAACATGATGGCAGATAATGCTGGAACAGTGTGTGAGCCAGATAAAAGGATGCCCGATGTGTATTAATCCACATAAGCTAGGTTAGGGAATGCAGTATATACTATAGGTTCATAGTGCATCAGTGTATTGTGGAATCATTTTTATAAGTTCCAATGATTTGGAATAAAATGGGATGAAGAATAATGTGAAAAGGTGGAAAAACTTAATGTATAGAAATACAACTGGAAGCATACTTTGGTGCAAAATCTGTGAGATATAATGGAATGCACCTGATGCACTACATACCAGAAGTGATGCAAAATAAATATTAAATAAGTAAATGATTTTAGAGTATTTGTCTAATCATCCTCCACATTCCAAATGATAGGATTTATGTGGAAAAATGCTATAATAGTAGGGGTTAAGGGCACACTGATATGAAATACAGAACTCTATATATGTATGTATGTATGCGCCTGACCACATGGTGGTGCTAAAGCTTATGAAAAATTAGAATGTAAATAGCAATTATATATACTAATGTCTGGCACCACACAAGGATTAATTAGAAGAGATCTTACAAACATTGTAATATTTATTCTTACTCTTATTTTTTTTTCCATTGAATACATTGAGAGTAACTCCCACATGGATTAAATACCTCCAGTGTCAGTTGGCTCACCTTCCACAGACAGATATAGGCTTCTCAGCAGCGATAGTGATTTACTGAAGTTACTGTAAGTGCTTCAAACCTGTTGGGTGCGATAGAGACTGCTCTTTGCGGTAAATGTACAGAAGGAATCGAGTGAGGTGGTGTGAAGAGGAGGGATTCTGGTGAGAAACTGATATACCACATCTAATTATGGGCCATAGTATTTATTACAATTTTTTTTTTTTAGTGGGAAAAGCCTCAGGTAGCCTTGCTCTTCGATTTTCTTCTGCTTTTCTTTTTGGGTGGTTCAGATGATTTAAAGTGAGAGCTGGACACAAGATCAGCCCAGGAAGAATCGGGAGAGTCATTACCCGTTGAGAGCTTCTTCGGGTCTTGAGTAAACGTGTCAGATACAGTCTGTCTCAGATCCTCCGTAGACAAGTGCAGATCTTCTTGGAGCAGATCTTCTTGGAGTGGGGATAATTTGTTAGACAAGGTAAGAGGAGTAGAAAAACTGATGTGACGTTCCACATGGGAAGCTGGAGAGGTGGAAATATTATTTAAACAGCAGGTATTATTATTTAGAGAAGAACCAGATGCTTTTTTTTCTTGTATGCGTGCGGAGCTTCTGGCAGGAGCTACAGTGGCAGATATGATGGCTGCAGATTTCTCAGGGACCTGAAGGACACTTTCAGCAGGAAGGGCAAGACATTGTAATTGTGGGCGTTTGTGCTGGAGCAGGAACGAGCTGCATTAGCATCGCAAGGCAAATGTGCGCGCTGTGTCCAATTCAGAAATTCAGAGAGAGATTCTGGGGTACAGAAATCTCTGGTAGAATCATTCAAAAAAATATGCATTGTTGCAGGGTAACGCAGTGCAAACTTAATTCCACGCTGATGAAGGATTGTTTTAATGGGGTTGTAAGCTTTTCATTTGTTAGATAATTCTTTAGAATAGTCTCTGAAAATTAGGATTCTGTTTTCTTGCCAAGTAAGTGCACCTAATTGCCTCACTTTTTGAAGAATCAGTTCAATATGTGTGTGGTTTAGAAATCTGGCAATGATGGGTCTGGGTTTCTGGTCGGGTCCAGGCCTCGGATTTAAGGTGTGGTGAGATCTCTCGATGGTTAGGTCTTGGCCGGCTGGTAATTTAAGCAAAGAAGGAAGTACATGAGTTAGAAGAGCACTGGTATCTCCTAGTTCAACACCTTCAGGAAATCCGAAATCTAAGGTTATTACGTCTGTTTCTATTTTCAATATCATCTATTTTGTCCTGAAGGTTCCTAATAACTCTGTCCTGCTCCCTGATGGTAGCCTGTAATGTGTTAATGGAATCTTCATTTTGAGATGCTTTAACATCAGTAGCGCTGATTTTTGATCAAGTGCCTGCATATTATTGATATTTTGTTGAGATGCAATTTTAATACATTGATTTCACTTATTAGTTGCTGAAACATTGCCTCACTCTATTAAGAGAGCTGTTATGAGGAGATTGGTCTGCCATTATTGTAGGCCTTAATGGAGAAATTGAAAAGCTGTAGATAACCTTCCTCAGTAATTATGAGGCAATAAAAATACTGTACCAGAGCTGTTCTGTGATGTACATATAGTAAGATCTCAGATGTTGGTGAAGGTAGGAAGTCTGGAATCTGTAGGATGGATGATGTTATTTGGTGAATCCAGAGAGATGAAGAATCAAGCAGCCATCTTCAGCACAGCAGGCCACGCCCCCCTGTCCCATGCATTCTGTGAAAAACAACCATTGCTCCATCCATTCTGTTCATAACATTTCCTAAAACCTTGTACCTATTGGCTACACAGTGTTGTTATACTCCATATAAGCCTCCATTCTCCAAACCCTTACAGCTAGCAACAAGAGCAATCAACAAGGAATTGTCTTATGTCCAGCACTGTTTAATCTGCTACACTTTAAAAAAAAAAAAAGAAAAATGGTCATAGAGGAACAGAATAAAACAATTTTCATGGTGCCAGATTCACTTCACTATGAGGGCAGGCTACACAGATTTCCCACCCTGTATAGTCTTGGAGCAGTTGAAGCACTGTAGGAGTGGGGTGTACATAGCCTGGCTCTGCCTGCAGCATAGTATGTCAGTAGTAGTGTGCTTGCCAAGTAGACAGTATAGCATGGCCCGGATATTCAGACTGTGCCAGGCAGTGGTGCAAGCCTGGGTGCAGCACAACTGTGATGCGCTGGGGCCAGGTCCTGGTGATATTCAATGGGGATGCGCCATGGCGCAGCACCATTGAATATGGCAGAGTCAGCGCACATACTGCACATGGCGCAGTGGCACTGCGCTGGTGCAAGCCACAGATAGGGAGCACGAGGATGCGCCAGTGCAAGTGGAGTTGCGCTAGGCACGTCACCCGTGATATTTAGCAGGGGGCATGCAAATGAGGCCATAATATATGCAAGACTCAAATGGGGCGATTTGCATGTCATTATGGCCCAAGTTGCATGCCTTGTGCAGGGCAGCCCGGCAATGTCTGCCTGGTGCCCTGCACAGCATGACATGTACTGTGGGGATCCCAGTGCATCCCCCGCCCCATGGCCGTGGTCGCACGGTATATGTTGAACAAGAAATCCCTGGTGGTCTAGTGGCCCCCCCAGTCCCCAATTCCCTGATAAATATAATACAGGACCAGCAAGGGTGGTCTAGTGGTCCCCCCTCCCACCCAAGTCCCTTATTCCCTGATATATGTAAAGATGATCATCCCTGGTGGTCTAGTGGAACCCCCACACCTATTGCCACGATCATGGTAAATGTAAATGAAAGCATTCCCTGGTAGTCTAGTGGACCCCCTCCCGAGTCCCCGATCACAGTGGAAGTCTTAGAATCCATTCCCCCAGTAGTCTAGTGGTACCCCTTCCCTCCTATGTCCCCAATCAGTGGTAAATGTTGATTTAATGAAGCCTAGGTAGTCAGTGGTACCCCA
The DNA here is from genome assembly GCA_016271365.2 of Neoceratodus forsteri. Lineage (NCBI taxonomy): Eukaryota > Metazoa > Chordata > Ceratodontiformes > Ceratodontidae > Neoceratodus > Neoceratodus forsteri. The sequence continues at coordinate 29,327,050 of CM028137.1, read as the reverse complement.
CCCCGCCATTACGCGATCATAGTACGGCTCGTAAAACACATCCTGGTGATCCAGTGACATCCCATCCCTCCACCCACACAGAACCCTTGCCCACCCTGCCCCCCCATCACCGTGGTGGCTTCAACCAACCGCATACTGCCCAGTCGTCACGACCGAATGACAGGTACAGTATGGGCTGTAATCGATGGTCCCCTATATGGACCAGTGGCACGCAGGCATACTTGTACTAGACAGTTCAAATATGTGAATGATTCATTCACATATTTAGAGACTATTAAGTGCAGTGTGCCTGCAAGCCATTGGTCCACAGGGGACCAATGGGCTAAGAGCCCATACTGTACCTGTCATTAGGCAGGTGGCCGGGCAATATGCGGGTGGGTTTACAGCCGCCTGCCCATGATGGAGGGGGTAGTGGGTGGGCAAATGATCTATTATGGGTGGGACTGAGTGAGGAGTACCACTGGATCACCAGAGAATATTCTGAAAACCACTCTGTCGCAACAATGGGCGGGGTGAAGGAACCACTGGACCTGAAAGCTTCATTAAATCAACATTTACTGCTGATCGAGGGACATGGGAGGGAGAGTAGGAGGGAGGGAGGTACCACTAGACTACCAGGGCCTAAGGAATTCTACATTTGCCGCTGATTGGGGACACGGGTGGGGTACCACTAGACTACTAGGGCTTAAAGTATTCTACATTTACTGCCGATCGGGGTCATGGGAGGAAGGGGGTTGCCACTAGACTACCAGAGTTCTGTGGGTGCTTCATGACAGCATTCTGGGTGGGTGGGCGGCCACCCACGGCTGTCGGCTGCTGTGTTGCACCCTGCAATATAGCGGCCCACATGTGGGTGGCCAGAGGTTGTTCCACCATTTCACGGGCTCAACTTTGAGCCTCCCATGTGGCGCAATGCAGGGGTGCACTGGTATATGCACTGCACATCCCGGGCTGATATCGATGCTGTGCTATGGCTGGCATGCCCAGTGCACTGCACCACATACAATTACATTGCGCCCAGCACATCGGGTATTTGCACTACACCTGGCAGCCTTTCCAATATCACGCCATGGCATGATTGTGGATTGCGATGGCGTAATCCTGTTGTGCCAGGTGCAACCCGTTTGAATATCCCAGTCCATGTGCTTTGTCCAGTCTGTCGGTGTAAACATAACAAAACTTGGCGCTCAGTCTGGCTATGTCTATCACACATAACAGGAGTACTGTATGTAACCTGCCATCACTCATAGTTTGGTACTGTCTTCATACTTCTCAACTGTTATGAGTTTTGCATACTACTATGATATATATATATATTACGTTCGGGTTGTGTTATGTATATCTTTCTTGTACACGTGACTTGGAATGTAAATACTCTGCTCCTATCAGTATTGTAAACATGTTGTTCCTTTTGTATTATGTATATTTATATGTAACTGTACAATTTTCCCTGCCAACAGCAGGTCCACCTTGTAAATGAGCTTGCTCAATGGTGATCGCCTGGATAAATAAAGATTTGATTGATTGATTGATTATTTTCACACTCAAATGTACCCTTGTTCCACATAAGTTCACTGACGTTTCTCATAATGTTAGAGCTATTTCTGGACACACAAACTATTAAATCATTGGACTAAGTTGGTAGAAACATTCCTTATCACTAACTATGTGGGGCACACTATTTGTAGACATATTATTGTTTAATATAAGAAAGTGCTACACATTCTGGCCCTTTGCTATGATTTTTAAAGGCAAGTGGTAGGATTTTTAATGCTAAGAGGTTGAGAGGTTTGACTGTCTGTGCAGTCTGTCACTGGCCACAAGACAGTACTTGTGTTTGTGGGGGCAACCTGGAACTGACCATAGCAGAGAAATGGTGGTGCTCCTTGCCACAGCATACTGTACTGGAGATTGCAAACTCTGTTTGCAAATTATCAGCTTTCTAGTCAATAATTCTGGAAATGAGGCCTAAGTGTATTTCAGTGCATGTTTGGGTGCTGAAATGTTTGGAGATGGGGATACATGCAGTGGACGTGATGTTAGGGGTAGCATGGGACTTCTTCCATTCCTGAACAGTTGGTGCAGAACTGAAACTTCACTGAAATCTTGACATGGTGATACAGCCCAATAAAGTATGCCAGAAATTATGCCCAATGGAATTACAGGGCATGTTCTGGGTGTTCTCGACATGATGATACAGCCTGGCACTGGATGGGTAGCCTTCTGCATCCCACCAGTTCTGGACATCTCATGTAGCCTAGACCTTCACTAAGCCCTGGACATGGTGATACAGCCTGGCACTGCACACTCTAATCGTAGCAGAGGAGGCAGTGAGTCTAGCAGCCTGTTTCACCCATTAGCAGGCCGACACTGCCAGTTACCTGTTGCCCACTCAAGTAGGTCAGAAATGAGGCCTAAGGGAAGTACAGGGTATGTTTGGGGTGTCGTGCTAGTTTGAGATGGGTCTTACATCCATAGTACAAGATTAGATGGCTAGCCTGCTACTTCCCACCAGTTCTGAATATGTCATTTAGCCTAGCCCTTCACTCAGCTCTGGACATGGGGATACAGGCTGGCACTGCACAGTCTGATAGTAGCAGAGGAGGCAGTGTGTCTGGCAGCCTGTTTCACCCATTAGCAGGCAGTCTGTTTCACGCATTAGCAGGCCAACACTGCCAGTTACCTTTTGCCCACTCAAGCTGGCCAGAAATGTTTTACTTATTTGAGATGGGGCTGCATCTAGTGTACAGGACTTGAAGTGTAGCATGGGACTTCAACCACTTCTGAACTGGTGGTGCATCCTGGTCCTTTACTCAGCTAAGTAAGCAATAAGACATGGATGGGGAGTTGGTAGTATTGAGAAACCCACAAGGCCAGAGTCGTATCTAGGAACGATACTGCCAGTTGAGTGCTTTCTGCCTATGTGTGTGCAGGTATATCAGTGCTACCAACACACAGCAATGTCTTATTCATTACATAGTCCTTCCACATATGTTTTCACATGTCAGTCATATTTCTTTCCTCACACTCAATTCATTGGGTGATTGTTTACAATTGAATAAAAGAATCCAGCTCTCGTCATTATTCCAGTAGTAGATTGCTCCCACCACCCCACCCCCAACCACATACACAGAATGATAAAATGGAATACATGAATTCAACATTCTTCAGAGCTCCACTGGCATACAGACAAAGAAACACACAGGCCTGAAGTGGAGACAGAACCTCTATTTTATACATTGTTTTATTTTGCCATGTACAGTTAGATAGTTGGCAGTCAACTTTATCATCTCCCTCAGTGAATACACACATACCGTTGCATGAATGACTAATGTCAAGTGATTTACCATTCAGATGGTGAAAGATGTGATCACGTTATGTGGTGTTCACTGTTTGTCATTGTCAATGTACAAGTTTATGTACTGGTGAGACACTGCTACGATTACTCATATATTCTCACTTTTGCAATTTTCTTAACAAAATGACTAGTATAATACAAAGTACATATTCTTTTCTCTTGTCTGTAGGCAGAACTTATGAACCTGAAGTTGAAGTTGGATGCTGTTCCGACTATATTTGAACATTGCAAGGATAAACAGGTGAAAAAAGAGTGAGTAGTGAGAAACGCACAGAGCGCAAAAGGCATATTGAGGTAAGCAGATACAGCCCTGTCGATTGCCCTTCCAAAATGGGAATTTGTTAACCACTGTGCTGGTTATTCAGTCCACACATACAATGTTTATTTTTTTTTAATTCAATATACTTTATTTGTTTTTGAAGTATACATGTAGTTTGTAAGGCTCTTAAAGCTTGACATATTCATTGAAACATGACATTTTGGCCTTGGGGTTAGATCGGCCCAACAATAACTATTACTACTATAGCTACAAGTATATCTATCTATCCCTCTTAATATCCCTCCCCACCCCCCATTCTCCTACTCCTCTACATCTTTTATAAGCCTACTTTCCCACCCCTTCCCCTGTTCTAGATACGGTATCATCACACTTTACTGAACATTAGGTGTCACTGTTTATATGTATCATAGCAGCATTTCTATCCTTCATTTGGTACTCAGTGTCAATGTATGAACCTTCTTGCATTTCTTTTGAAATTGGTGGGACAATGTCTAAGACTTGCAATCATTTTCTCTAATCTCAGGTCGAATAGGAACTCATTAAGCCATTCCGAATAAGGAATAAGTTGGGAAACTTTCCAATGCTTCAGCACCAGTTTCTATACTAAGTAAGAGATTAGGGACATAGCGTATCTTCTTTTCTAATATTGGGATTTGGGAATAATCACCCAGAATACAAACTTCGGGTTTGAAAAGTTGGTCCAAGCCAAGGAGGGGGTCGAGCTTACTCTTGATCGTTTGCCATAGGGGTTTAATTGAGGGACATTCCCAGAGAACATGGAAAATAGTTCCTTCATTAATACCACATCTGTAGCACTTTGGGTCTTGCAGCTTACCCATAGCAGCTAGCTTTGCTGGAGTAAAGTATATGTTATGCAGTATATAAAACTGGATAAGACGTAGTTTATCATTCGAAGTATAAGAATATACTGCCTGCCATATTCTATCCCAGCAAAGCTGTTTTACTGGAAATTGGGTTGTCCAATATGTGGCTATTCCTTGGACTTCTTGAAAAATAGCTGGGTATGATACTTCTGTTACCTTAGAAACTGCATGTGGGCTCCATGCCAACAGACGTAGTGTGTTAAGAAGGTCTGTCTGGTCTGTGTTCCAGGTATCCATTCCCAATGTAATGGTTAATAGATATCTAATTTGGAAACCTCTAAATATTTGTTTGGGAGAAAGATGCAGGGAAACAAGCAATTCTGGTGTGGTTTTAAGCTTGCCTTGTTCTAACAGGTCAGAAATCTTGACTTCTACCTCAGGTGATTCTTCTCTGGACTTTAAGTATTGGCCTTCTAATTTAAAGTTTGGATTTAAGTAGAGGGGTTGGGATATATATTTGTTATTATTATACTTAAGGGCTTTGCACAGTTGGGTGTGTACTTTTAGTGACATATGGATCAATTCATTCTTCAGGACATTCATACCCATTTTAGGAGTAATGTATAATAAGCTGGTTGGGGAGATACCACTTTGCTTAATTACCTGGTGTTCAATTTGTAACCACAATGGCACATAGTCCTGACCTGTTGTGGTGGAAATAGGGGGATACCAGCGAAAATATTTAACTATGTGACTTGCCAGGTAGTAATGAAAGAAATTAGGCAATCTAAGACCTCCCTTCTGCTTGGCTGCACCTAGCTTGTTATAGGTTCTTCTCGGTGGTTTTGACTTCCAGAGAAAGTTATAGATACTGTAAGTTGCTGTAGTTTTCGAAACCAGGATTGTGGAAGATAAAAATTGAGCATATTCACCGGGTAAAAAATTCTGGGAAGTATATTCATTTTAATTACACTAATTCGTCCTTGTAGAGAGAGATATATAGGGGCCCATCTATCTAAGTCTTATTGTATAACACCTAATTGGGCATCCAGGCTTAGCTTTTTAATCTGAGATAAGTTAGGTGTTATTGTGAGCCCTAAATATTTGATTTGAGTTGACCAGTTTAGCTGGAGACCTGCCATATGTGACCAGTAGGTATGGGAATTTAATGGCATTATTGTTGATTTGTCTATATTCATTTTGTAATTAGACGGGGCCCCATATGACTCCACTATGGATATTATCACAGGGAGAGAGGTCCCTAGGTTTGTGATGTGTAACAACATATCATCAGCATATGCTGATAGACGTAGGTCCCACTCACCTATCTGAATACCTGTCACTAAGGGGGAATGTTGTAATTGACATAGGAGTGGTTCCAGGTACAAATTGAAAAGTAGTGGTGAAAGAGGGAATCCTTGGTGTGTCCCTGAAAATAAGGGAATTACCTCTGAAAAGATTCCATTACAGTAAACCTTTGCTGTAGGACAGGTATAAAGAATTTGTATCCATCAGATGAATATGTGGGGAAGACCAAATTTCTTTAAGACCTCAAATAAAAAAGTCCAATCTACCCTGTCAAATGCTTTCTCTGCGTCCAGAGACACCATAGCCATTGGGTTAGGTGCTAATCTGGATACAGAGAAAACATGGAACAGTTTCCTAAGATGGTCAGTAGAAGAGTGGCCTGCCACAAATCCCACTTGTTCCTGATTGAGTAATGTTGTCCAAACCCTTTGCCAGTCTATTAGTCAGAATCTTAGCAAAGAGCTTAATGTCATAGTTCATTAGGGAAATTGGGCAATAGTTGGTAACTAGATGTGGAGACTTATTTGGTTTAGGAAGTACTATTATGAGAGCTTCTAATAATGAGGGGTCAGAAAGTCAGGAGTTACATAGGTAGTTGAACATGTTAAGTAATAGGGGTGAGAGTTGTTCTTTAAATACTTTATAAAAGTGAGGTGGGAAGCCATCTGGTCCTGGGGCTTTGTCCACACGCACAATGTATCAGTAGCTCAGCATTTCACTACCTACATTGTCAAACCTCTTTTTTAATGTATGTGTAGCCCTTTTTTAGTAAATTATAGCAAACACATTATGATCTGCGGCCTTGTCACCCCCACCCCACCCCATCCAGGCGTGGAGTTATTTTAAACTAGAATCACATTTGTCCAAATAACATGATTATTTGAATCATGTTTGTTATACATACATATCATGTATGGGTAGCCTTTATTATGCACTGACAGTAAGCTGTTTACAACCTTGTAATCCCACTGTTGCAATGCCAGAACCTTATAACCTCTGTTGTCTATGTCATAGCAGTGGGTTTAGAAAACGGAATGGCAGTGTTATTCAGTATTATACCATGGACCCAGCACACTGACCAATCAGATAGGCAAGCTGGCACCTTACCTGCATTGATTATCTACCGATAATCACCGCAAAAGGTGCCAGCTAGCTGCATCTCAATAACCAAAAAAAAAAATCATTCCGAGCTGCCATGTTTATTTCCTCAATAAATTTTCCTATAGTAAGTAGCCCTCTACCTCTGCAACCACAACACCTAAAAAACAACTTGTTGAACCAAGAGATCATCCAGCAGCATTTTAATACCTCATTCACATAAACCAACCACTTTATCCAGCTGACTTGTTCTCTAGTGAACTGCCGTTTGCTCTCCATGTCACTCCTGCTTTCTCTCCGCTCTGTCCCCACTCTCTCTTCACTGCTGTGCCACTGTATCTTATCCCATAATTAGTTAAAAAAAAAAAAAAAATGGCCACAAAAAAGCTGCATAATAAATTCCCCTCAACACCATTGTGGCCACATACCCGGAAGTTGAACAAAAAAACATGATCTGTAACGCCCCACTCTGCCCAGTCACAGCATTAAACACATCTCACTGTCTGCCTATTTGAACCTCATACCAGAACAAATCAAGCCTTCAGTCTCTCGCTGTCTGACCTGCATGTAGCTGACCTTAGTAAAAAACAGCATCTATTGAACTGCTCTATCACTCAGCTCACTAAAACCCTCAAACTGCAATAACTGTATCACGGGGGCCGGGAGGGAAACATCTTCTCAAAATTCAATCTATTACAAGGAACTATTTTTTGCAACTCAGCAATAAATTAAAATACAATTTCAAATAATACAAAACACTATTTTTCTTTCATTTTTTTTTACATAAAAACTGAAATAAACATGGTATAATCACAATAAGCCACTCGGGGGATGTGGGTTATCGGGGAATTTACCACGGCTGGGGTGGATTTACCCAGTTGACTGCGCCTTGTGAGCAAACCACCCCAGCCATGGTAATTCCCCCGAAAACCCACACCACCTCGTGGCTTATTGCTTAATTCTACACACCCAGAGTGTGATTGTTAGTCTCAGTACAGTATTCACATAACATTCAAATTGTCGCAGTTTACTGTTACTGAGTCAATCAATCACTATGTCTGATAGAGAATTTAATTCTGTTGCTATTTCAAACCACTGTTGTTCAGTTGGTGTATCCTAATCAATTGTTTTCCAATACCATCATGTGTACATACTGAAGATTCATTAAAAAGGTAAGGCTAAATTACTAGTGTTCGGTGGAGTGGGGGGGGGGTTCTCACTTCAAGTCCTGTACACTATAAATGACTTTGCCTGATGTACATGTGATAACCACGGTAAAATCACCTATCATTGTTGCTAGGGAAATGGTAAACCTCTCTGCCTGTGCTCTCGAGGTTTACTGATGCTCTAGCAACCACTCAAGGTGATTACACCATGGTTAGCAACTGTACCTTAGGCGTTAGCATCTATATATTTGCAATGTTATTCATTATTATGTTAAACGACGCAGACATAGTTAGAAGGGCTTACTATTTTTACTTTTTTGTTTTATAGATCATTGAAAGTATTCTTTATCCGAACAAACGCTCCATTGAAACTAGCTGTGATAATGGTGGCTCCATGCATTTCACTAAAGAAACTATATCAGCCACAAACATCCCATGTTTGATGAATGCCCATTCCTCCCAGACAGTATATTGTTAGATACTGAAGGAAGTGTGACCATCGAAGTATGTGTTAGCAATGCTTTTTTTAACACTACGCATATCCTTTTTTTTTTTCTGGTGCAGATCTACTGAATTAATTCTATTTCTGTCTTTTTGGGGGGTATCTTTACAGCCAGTTCAGACATGTTGCAGTCACTGCCATTCGAGAAACTCATGCGCAACAGTGTCTACACAGACTGAAAATATGACTACAGACACAGGTATGCAGTGGCTGGAATTTGAATTCAATTTTCAAGGTGACATTTCTAAAGTGATGAATGATCACTCATGCCATGTCACTTTATGTGATGAGCCGAAACCAAGTACATCAGGTACACAACATTGTTGCATGTCTGACACTACCCCACTTACAGATGAAGAGGAAACATCAGGTGAAGACGAATGCTCAGATAGTGACTACATCCCAGCAGATGAAGATTCTGACAATGACCCATCAACAGACAGTGATGACAATGAATTAGGGGTTGATGAAGAAAAATGTACCGGTCTTGATACTGAATCAAAATTCCTAGTTTATTTTGGTCAGATAATGGGACTAGTCGAGTTCTGCTCATTGTGTGCGTCAGAACTAATTCAGTGTTCCATGCGGAAGAACGGTTCTGTTATTACCATTAGTATGTGCTGCAAGAATGGCCATGACACTAAGTGGGCATCACAGCCGTACTTGAACTGCATGGCCCATGGTAACTTGTAACTGTCATCAGCCATATTATTCAGTGGTAATTTGTATGCAAAGATAAAACAATTTGCAGAATTACTTTGACTAAATATTATAAGCATTCACATGTTCCATTGGATACAACAGAAGTATTTGTTCCCTGTTATCGATAAGGAGAGGAAGAAAATGCAGGGAGACATTGTTCAGGAATTAACGATGAAAGACTCTGTTACATTGGTTGGAAACGGGTATTGTGATTCCTCTGGGTTTTCAACCAAATATGGGTCATACACATTTATGGACATGGACTCAGAGAAAATTGTTGATTTCTGCATCATGCAAGTTACTGAAGTCGGTAACTCTACAAATATGGAAAAGGAAGGATTCATCCGCACTATTGAAAATCTGCTTGGAAACGGCGTGCCAATTACCACCATTGCAACTGACAGGCACATACAAATAAATGTACTCATGAATAAGAAATACACTCCAGAGAGGAAAATTAAACACCAATTTGATGTATGGCATCTCTGCAAGTGGATCAAGAAGCAGCTGTACGCTAAAGCCAAATGCAAGGGGAGTGAAGACTTACTACCATGGGTGTCATCCATATCAAATCACTTCTGGTGGTGCGGCAGTGAATGCAATGGTGACCCTACCATGCTACGTGAAATGGTAACTTCTATAGTGCATCATGTAGTGAACAAGCACAGTTGGACAGGCTCAAAAAAGTACCAGAAATGCTCTCATCCTCTTCTACTGCCTGAGGTTCGGGATAACAAGATTTGGCTGAAACCTAATAGTGTAGAGCATGAAAACCTTAAAAAGGTGATTTTCAATCCAAAATTTGTCAAAGACTTGGAGAAGGTTACGGACTTTTGTCACACGGGCAGTTTGGAAGTGTTTCATTCTTTGCTGCTCAAGTATGCACCCAAATGACTGCATTTTGGTTACAAAACAGTGATTGCGAGACATCAGCTAGCGGTGCTTGGTCATAATCAAAATACTTCAAGGCCTGCTGCAGTAACAAAGTCTGGAGAGAAACATTACAAGATTGTATACCCAAAGAACAAGAAACAGTGGGTCGCCAAACCAGTGCATCAAAACAAGTTATACACAATTCAACATAAGATGATGGCAAGTGTTGCCTGCAGAACAAGTGGTCATCCGTCGACACCTACAAAACACATACCCCAAGCAAAGAACATAGCTGGTGTGCATCCGCCTACACCTACAAAACACATACCCCAAGCAAAAAACATAGCTGGTGTGCATCTGCCTACACCTACAAAACACATACCCAAGCAAAGAGCATAGCTGGTGTGCATCCGCCTACACCTACAAAACACATACCCCAAGCAAAGAACATAGCTGGTGTGCATGTCCAGAGAAAGAAATTGTAATTTCTAAGCATGTGTCACGCTTTGGAAAAACATGAAACACTGAAACTTCAGTCTGATGCTGATTACTTTTATTTCTGGTTTTGCATAAACACACGAAAGTCAAAGTTTCTATTGTTAATTATACTGATGTACTTCATTTAGTACAAATGGTAATGCAACATTTTAAATGAACTGTTCAGTGTCTTCATCTGCCTCACGAAATCCTTCGTATATCCCTGACGCCTCTGGATATCTATTTCGAATTGCCCATACAGCACAAGATGGTATGACATGCCACACCTTTTGACCAAGCTTTTGATGGATCCAGTGAGTAAACTGGGCATATGCTGCCCATCTAAACGACCTGAAAATAAAGACATAAAACTTGAGGAATTGTATCATAATGTGTAATTTTTCAAATCTTCAAAACAACACCCAAAAAAAGTGTAAACATAGTAATCTTTTTCTTATCCGGTTGCATAACAGTGAAACTAACTCTATGTACATACAGTATGTGTAAACGATGCATGTGTTGGTATATGCCACATATTAACAGTACCTGTAGCTTTGTTGGTAATACTGTTGTCTTATATAATCCAATGATTGTGCCCACTGTGAAGATGACCTAACATATTTTAGTTATATGTTGAAATGTCAGTTCAAAAATTTCATATTGTTGAAGTTTGCTAAATATTTTGAAAAGATTTAATTATGCTAATTATTGCATATTTGCTTTACAGTTACATAGAAACAAAATAGTACTACATATAGGATAGTGCATGAGTAACAGTTAACAATAGGGCTATTCTTTCCCAAAGTCAGTACTATGACAACCGATTACCTCGAGAGCACAGCTCAAGAGGTCAACAGTCTTCATAGTACCGACAAGGAGAAAGAATGGCCATGGAGTTAACAGTTACTCATGCGTTTTTCTATATAGTGTATTGTGGAACGTTCCCCCCCAAAAAACATACATACCTTCATGAATTAGTGATGTCTGCAGCAGTACTGTCAAGGCCCTGGTGTTAACTGTTTCAAATTAGAACCCTGCTCCCCCTGATTTTCCTGCTCCAAAATAAATCTGTCCCGTTGGGACAGTGGCCTTAATAGTACTGCCGGAGACATCGCTAATTCGTGAAGGTATTTTGAATGTGCCCTGTCAGATTGCTGCTTGAGGATACAATGTAGTGAGACGTCCACACTGTGACAGAACTAAAAGTCATTCTGCTGCACTGTGGATGTCACTAGTGCAGCAGAACAACATTTTTAGAGCACTAGATTTTAGTGCTAAATGACGTTCCACTATGCACTACTGTTCTTTAATGTAAATTAATTTATACAAGACGCAGTGTAAATAACACTAAACTCAACACATCTTGAATTAATGCCTACATTCATATTCAGTGCCTGTGTTTATTGTGGGTCTAATGTGTCTCTATATGCATGGATGTGCATGTGTTTCTGATCAGGTAGATTTTTTGTAATACAGATCAAATGTTAACAATACAGTATCAAACATATAATTATACAAAGGTGTGTGAAAATTCTATAACCTCATTTGGCAAAACATGTCACACGACCGTGGGTAAATCCTGCATTACCCACGGCTGAGGAATTGCATTTATAAAAAACATAATTAAATGGGAACTGTCATCACTAAAAGCCCCAGACCCAAGTGGGGGGTCCTAACTTACACTTTGTGGTAAAAACATATCACTGTTTACTGCAGTATAGTAGTTCATATCACTAATTCTGTTGACTTGCAAATTGACATTTTCTGCAACAAAACATCCCCAGAATCCCCTGCTGCTAACATCAGAGGATGGCTGCAGCAGTGGGAGATGCAATAGCCTGCAGTACATTAGAGTTTTGTAAGCTGTGATCTTTTGTTTGCTTTTCCTGCTGTCCTCCCAGGCTAAGTATAGTCACAGAGGATTGTGCTTAGTTCTGGGAGAACAGCTGGACCAGCAAACATATGATTGGAGCTTATAAACGTTCTAAAATACGCTGCAGGCTAGTGAGTCTGTAACTGCTGCAGCCCTCCTCTGATGTCAGCTGCAGGGAATTCTGGGATTTGTAGTTACAGAAAATGTCAGCTTGCAGGCCAGCAGAATTAGTGTGATACAAGCTACTATACTGCAGCAAACAGTAAGTAAACAACATGTTTTTGCTCACAGAGTGCAAATTAGGATCAGCCCCATATAGGGTTGCCACCTTTGAATGAAGCAAAAACTGGATCCTTAAACTCCGCCTCTAGCCCCACCCCCTTTTCATGACTCATCATGTATTGTTCCTCCTAAAAAGCCATTTGTCATATCAATAAAAGACAAGGCTTAAAGCAACAGTTCAACACAAATGTTAAGATACTGTACTGTACCTGTTAAAGTTACTTTACAAGATTCTTCCTAATTATTTATTTACGTATGTATTTATTTATTGACATTGGTTTACCAGATAAACATACAGAGATAAAAGAAAACTCTTACAGATATGAAAATGTTTACCAGCAAATGAAAGTGGAAGACAACTGGCTCTGTTACTGTTACAAAATGTGGGGGAGGCTTTGCTGCTATGCCACTTTAAGATGCAGTGGAAATGATTAGGTTAAATAAGCGCTAATGGTGTTAATGGCCATACTTTACACCTCCCAGTTTGACTGCTTTCACAAACAACGGGCTATACTGATAACAGAACTTGTTTGTAACCTGGACATGCAGCTGAAATAATGCATGACGCAACAAAATCTGTTTCAAAGGTGTGTGAGCACTCAAAATGGCTCAAAAACCTGACCAGCACAGAGCAAAACCGGATTACCTGATAGGGACCCTGAAAACCTGTTCACCAGGTAAAAAACCTGACAGGTGGCAACCCTAGCCCCATACCTGGATATGGGGCTCTTAGTGCTGATTTGGGTCCATTGTATGATCGCAATAAGGCACTCCAGGGTGTGAGTTATTGGGGATTTACCCACTTCTTGTGTGGTTAAGTCACTTGGCTGCGCCTCGTGACACACCACACAAGGCGTGGGTAAAACCCCAATAACCAACACCCTGTTGTGCCTCATTGCTTAAATACTTCATATGCAAAACAATTTAACTGGTGACAGCATACCTATTTTCAATTGGATCATTAGTGGGATTATGGCGAACCACATGAAGAAGTATTAATGTACATCGCTGTGCTTCTTGACTGAGGCAAACATGCTCAAAGTCTGGTACAGCTGTTACGCACTGTGCTCCTGTGGGCATAGAAAACAATTTAATGATGCGTGATTGTGAATACATAATGCCTGTAATTGTGTACCCCCTCACCAGTATTTCTTCTTGCCAGGGCTACTATAACTCTGTTGGCCATCTTATCAAAGTCAGCTCCTCTGAAGTCCGATATCTTTGCATTGGAATAGGATGATTTAGTTCTACTGACCCAATTGAACAAAACCATGTGATGGTCACTGGCCTCCAGGTGACCTTCTACCTGGAGATCTGTGATCCTTTCCCTGTTAGTCAGTACTACATGGCGGATAGCCCTGTCTCTTGTAGGTTGTTCTACCCGTTGTTTGAGGCCTCCTCCTGCAGGGAATCCACCATGTGTCTAGTTCTGGCAGATGATCCTGCTGGTATTGAGCAATCTGCATCTGGCATAAGATGCGCATTTCACACAATCTGAGGATGGCACAAACTTGTTTTACGATCGCCTCAACCAAGTGAATGGAAAATTTGAAGTCCAACTATGCCTAGTGGTCATTATATGCCTTCAATTTATGTATGTGTTTCTTAGTGATATCGTTCTTTACTTTACTAATATATATGTGTGTGCATAAGAAAGATAACACATAAGAACACAGGTAATTTGAGAAATCAAGCAAGGGAGACAGCAAACCTTGTCTCTTGTCATTCACCCGGTCAATTTCGCAACAGCATAAACATTCACAATAGGTATCCATAGGAAGACATGATGTACAGGAACACCAATATGCATGTCCAGTTTGTCCATCATGAGGTGGCAAATTGTCATTATCAGATGAGTCTTCATCGCTTGTCACGTGTGACGGCACATGCCCTGGTGGGTACTCAGGTTCAAACATGTACGGCTGAATCACACCATGGTTTGGCATGTACCTGAATTCATCATCTTCACTGTAGTCAGACTCAGATGTCATTCTATATAGGAAACATTCAAAGGCAAAAAATTTAAAATGATGCTAGATGTGTATAAAGCAGCCAACCAATCATATTATTAGTAAGATCAAGGATATCCACTTTAATATGATCATGTATCATTCATGTTGCTATTTATTCATACATCGTATCTCACATTACTCGATTTCACAGCAAATAAGTACAGTCAATGTTAAAGTGAAATGTCCACGTCCCCTCTGGCCCCACCTCTGCATGCAGTAGGGCTCGATTAGTAGTTGTACAAATAAAATAAAAATTTGCCCTTACTTGTTGGTATGTTTTTTAAAAACATATCTGGTTGATCCTGCTCCCTCCACACTGGCATTTTAACTTCCAAAGCCCTCCCCGGCGCACCCACAAGCACCAGCATCTGTCCCCATCATGACGTGTCAGGTGGGAAGTAGCTGGGGCACCTCCAAATACTTAATGTTGCACTGTATTTTAAAACAGCATGTAGACTCTAAAATGGAGCTATTTGAATGTACAGTATTGCAGTCCATTCCAATAACTCCAGTTTGGAGTCTACATGTTTCCGTGCTACACTGAGACCAGGCACAGACTGTCAGGCACCCTGGCATTCTGTGTCTGATATCAGGGTTTCATGGGGGCATGTAGGCTCCAAACGGGAGCTGTTTTAAAATACAGTGCAATATTAAGTATATGGATGTGCCCCGGCTGCTCCTTGCCCGACACATCATCATGGGGACAGACGCGGGTGCTTGTGGGTGCACCGGGGCGGGCTTGGAAGTTAAAATGTCAGTGGGGAGGGTGCAGGATCAACCAGATATGTTTTTAAAAAACATATCAACAAGTAAGGGCAGGAAACCAAGGGTGAGAGAAAGAGAAAAGGAATACGGTTATTACAAGCAGTGGCATAAAATGTGAGGACGGAAAAGATGGGCTTCAGAAAATATGAGGATACAGCATTATGAGGACAGAGTAGTGTATCTGGATAAACAGTGAGTGGAAGGGAGGAAGGGAAAGCAGTCAGGTGTACAAAGACAGAAACAGATTAAAAGATAGCACAGTACAAAACAAAGGGAGACAAGACTTTCTATACGTACATAAGTGAAAGGAAAAACAAGACAATGTCAGCACAAGGGCACGAATCTTGAACAGCGGCAGGGTCTTTTTTCAGGACAGACCAAGCCGTGCTCCTCATGACCAGGATTTGTGACTATGTGGGATCATCTGAGCCAATCAAGAGGTGCCAGAAGGGCGCACAACTTCAATCAATCAATCAAATCTTTATTTATCCAGGCGATCACCATTGAGCAAGCTCATTTACAAGGTGGACCTGCTGTTGGCAGGGAAAATTGTACAGTTACATATCAATATACATAATACAAAAGGAACAACATGTTTACAATACTGATAGGAGCAGAGTATTTACATTCCAAGTCACATGTACAAGAAAGATACACATAACACAACCCAAACGTATATATATATATATATATATATATATATACAGTTCCCACAGGAGCAGGATGTGTATGGATGTCATATACAAACCATAGAAGACAAAAAAGAAAACTTATTTATATTCCTGTTCGGCAGAAACACGTTACAGGCCTGGATGGAAATTCCTAAGCTATGGAGGTGCGCATAACAGTGTGTAAGCCTTAGGGAATCGCGGCAGAAGGGGGTGGTGAATAAGAGGGCTGCAGAGGGTGCTAAGGGCAAGTGGGGCAGAGGAGGGGGGAGTAGCAGTGGCAAGGGCTGATGTGGATAAGCAGCTGGGACTAGTGTTGAAGAAGAGTGGAACAATAGTCAAGCTGCTAGGAGCGACAGAAGCAATTACAGATTTCAGCAAACGTTTTGTCATAGAGGGTCTTAAAGAAGGCAGGACTGACAGGTGAGCTAAGTCTCAACAATTTTTGTATCTTATTCCAGAGAGTAGGCAGGGCATAGCTTATGGCGGCCCTTCCAAGGCGAGTGTTGGCCCTTGGGACACTCAAAGAAATCAGCGATTGACTTCTTAAGGCATAGTTCCTAATAGGACTAAGAACTTAAAACAAGGATGGGGCTATTTAAATAAAGGCCCGTCCATGATCCTCACTGACTAGGATAGGATAGGGGAACTACCAGCAGAGGTCAACCGACTCAGGAAAGAACTGAGCAGGTGGACACAGGACATGCGTGCAGGGGGTAGAAGTTTTGTGAACACTGATAGGAGGGAGTGGCGGGCACAGGACATGTTATTAGGGGGAGTGGGAAGTTTGAGTCAATAATAGTTTTGCCATGATTTGAAATCAAACAGGATTAGGGAGGATCGGTTGGGCATAAGAGACAAAGTTAATAAACAGAGATTGGGATCAGCTAGTGGTTGGGATGGAAAAGATATAAGGATGCAGGGCATTAAATCTAATTCGCTGAAAGGGGAAGGTGGTAGGCTGTCTGCAGGAGTTTGGCAGGTCGCCAATAGGTATGATCAACTAGCAGGCATCATGCTAGAAGGAGGCTGGGGCAGGACAGAGCACTGGGGGGAGCAGGGGGCAAGCAGGTAGCCCGGGTAGCGGGGGTAAGGGAAAGGGTGGAGAAGTGGGCAGAGCAAAGGGACACAGAGAGCAGAAGTGGTCACATGGGGGCCTTGGTCAGGGTGATTGAGTACTACAGGAGATGATAGAAGCCACCATCTTGAGGTTGAATGCTATCATGATGGCCATCGATAACATATCTTTATAACAAACCCTTGGTGGGCTCGATTTGGAAGTGTTAGGGGCGGTTAGTACTGCAATGTTAGGGAAAGGCCCCTCCACGGATGACGCTGATGGACATAATCAAACACATATCCTCACATGGGAAGGAACAGAACAGGGAGACGCACATGATTTTCCATCTGAGTATCAACAACATGAATGGGAACAGTGTCACGGAGATTCAGGAAACATTTAAGACCTTGGCTAGGTTCTGCGGAAGTCTTATCTTCTAATCCCTGGCATTATCTGATGTGCTGCCAGTGCACAGATATACTTCAGAGAGGACACAAAGAATTCAGGACTTCAATAGCTGGATAGTGAGGTGGTGTATGGATATGGGAGAGAAGGGGATTGGGGTATGACATTGGATGCTGTCAGACTGTTCGCCTCTGATAGACACCACTGCAATAAGGAGGGTGTAGCCGTATTGAAATGCAGGTTGGTGAATTCTTTGAAAGTGAGCTCCTTTTAAACTAGATAAAGGGGGAGGCTGAACATTCCCCAGACTGATACAGAGACTAAGATGGGGGACCCATGGTCACCACACCGCATGGTGAAAGTGGGTGGGACGTCCCGCACACCCTTGGGAGAGGATTAAATGCGGAGGGGGATTGTGGAGGAGACTGGTGGTGAATGACAGCAGTCTGGCAAACAAAAATGGATGAGCTGATGGCTATCACTGTGCTGGATACCTTGATATAATTGTGGCCAATGAGACATGATGGACACATCAGCACACATGGGCTACATCATTACTTGGATTTATACATTTTAGGAAGGACAGGAGAGGCAGGATGGGTGGGGGTGTGGCACCATATGTCAGAGAGGACATAAGGGCAACGGAGGGACAGGAGGAGGATGGGGACTCTGAAGTACTCTGGGTTACAATAGGATGAATGACAGGAGAGTCCTTACGCATTGTGGTTATATACAGACCACCTGACCAGGGAATGAAAAGGACGGAGTGATGTTGGAGGACATTGTAAGGTGGCTGTCAAAGGGGAGACACTACTAGTAAGATACCTAAGCCTCAAGGACATTGATTGGGCCATACCTGGTACAGTGTCAGCCAGGAGCAGAGGAATCCTGGAGACACTGCATGGGATATTCCTCCAGCAGCTGGTCAAAGACCTGACCAGGGTGCACAACCTGCTAAACGTGATCCTGACTAATGGAGAAAGTGTGGAAGGGGTGGAGGTGGTGGACAAATTGGGGAACAGTGACCATAGGACCATCACTTACAGGGTGAGGGCAGGAAGGAAGGGATGTCAAACCAGCAGAGCTGTGCTGGATTACAGGCATGCTGACTTGGGGAAGATGAGGGAGATGGGAAGAGAGGCAATGGAAGCCATTGGAGAAATCAACAACGTGGAAGAACTACGGGGGGGCTATCACAGATGGGGTGAAGGAGTCCACCTTAATGTGCGTCAAGATGGCTATCAAAGGGATAAGGTGCAAGATGCCCATCTGGTTCACCAATGGGGTAGCTAAGATGGTTTGGAGCAGGAGGTGGGCGTTCAAGAAATGCAAAAGAACTCAGAACGATGAGGAAAAGAATGCTTCTAGAGAAAAGAATAGGCTAGATAGGAAAGTTATCTGGACAGCAAAAGAAACCACAAAGGAGAGGATAGCATCATGAGTTAAGGGATGTAAAAATAAATATTTTAGGTATGTCAAGGAATCTAAATGTTGATTGGGAATGGTGGGGTCTTTACAGAAGGGGATAGAGAGAAAGCAGAAGCACTAAATACATAATAGGATGGAAATCTTAGGGGTGGTTGACAAAATGACCAGACAGGTGGACAGGTGGATATCACACAGGGTGCAGAGTGTGGTGATGAAAGGGGTGCACTCAGGAGCAAGAGAAGTGATGAGTGGGTTCCCCCTGGGGTCAGTGCTCGGTACTCTCCATTTCAACAGCCATATCTCAGATATATTGGATAACCTCAGATGACATCTGGCCCTAATTGCGGATGACCTGAAAATGTGCCATAGGGTGGACACTCCAGGGGGTATAGATCATATTTGGAAGGAATTGGGGACTCTGGGACTGTGGGCGGATGCCTGGCATAAACTTATAGTTGTTGGAAAGGGTTCAGAGAAGAGCAACCACAATGGTGCTGTGGCTGGAGGAGAAGCCATATGAACAGAGATGCAGGGAACTGGGGCTATACACATTGGAGGCAGTAAGGCAAAGGGTGACAGGACTGAATGGGAACCATAGATTGGAGGTAGGTTGATTATTTCAGATAGCGGTAGGCTCCAGAAACTGTGGACACATCCTGATACTTCAGAAGTGAAATTGTTGGGGATGCTTCTTCACTGAGACAGTGGTGGAATCCTGGAACAGGCTCCAAAGAGGAGGTGGTAGGGCAGAGGCTGTGGCAGCTTTCAGACAAGCATTGGACAGGCACATGGGGTTAATAGGAGTAGCCCGAAGTAGGATGGGCTGAACTAAGAGGGAGAGGTATGGACAGACTTGATGGGCCAAAGGGTTCTTTTTCTGTCTTCTATGATTCTATAATAGTAAGCATAAAGGGATTTTGACTGCTTTGACTGGGTGAGTAATGATGTGGATACGGTTTGGAGTGTGGGATGTTGCAGACCTGGCATTCAGTAAGGCCTTCAATACCATTCCACGTCGAACACTTGTGAGCAAGATGTGCAGCCTAGGAGTGGGTAACAAGGTAGACAACTGGGTTAGGAAGTGATACAGTGAAATAAGTCAGAGGGTCATAGTCATTTGTGTTTCATATAAGTAATGGCGGGGGGACTACGGTGTGCCATAGAGTTCAGTCCTCACTCTAGTCCTGTATAATGCTATCAGTGGCATTGCGTAAGGGCTGGAGTGTGGAACTAGTTGCAGTAAAACTGAGATCCGCAACAAGGTGGACTCTATGGCAGGGGTAGAACAAATGAGTATGGACCTCATTACACTGAAGGAATAGTTCAGAGTGTGGCTGCTGTGATTCAGCACAAATAAACTGCAAAAGCATGAAATTAATCAGCATGAACACAGACAAGGATTCAATGGGGGGTGGAGGCAGGGATAGAAACTGACAGTTACGAAATAAGGGATTTGTGGTTGATCGTATGGGATGACATATAGGTTGACAAGCAATGTGACAAGGATTTGGTACGACAAAGTGGGATGCTGGGGTGCATAGAGAGCAGCATCACAAGCAGAAGGAAGGATCCTGTAATGCCACAGTTCAGAGCACTGGTGAGATGTCATAAGAAATATTGCATACAGATCTGTAAGCCACATCTCCTTAAGGACGTAGACAAGGTGGAGGTAGTTGAATGAATGGCAACAAAGGTGGTACAAGTCCTGCAACAAAAATGATGTGAGGAGAGAATGGGAGACCACAATATGTATACCCTTGAGGAGCGGAGATACAGGGGAGATATGATATAAACATACAACGTTATAAAATGCACACATTGGGTACAGAATGGTAGCATATCTCAGAAAATAATAGGTCCAACAACGAGGGGGCGTGACATGAGCTTGCAAGTTGATAGACTAGGGAGTGGGTGAGAAGGTATTTCTTCACTGAAAAGGTGGTGTATGCATTGGATAAACTCACAGAGGAGATTGTGGATGTAACCACAGTGGATGGATTCGAGCCACACACATGAATGTGATAGTAAAATTAACTGGTAAAGTCACTGGACCTTACTACAACAATCATCATCACAATATTACTACAGGGATGGCTGTACAGCCTGCATGTTACAGTAATAAGAAGTGAATGAGCTTCATCCATCAAGCAGACTGACCAGGTGTTGATTTTCCACAACATAAACTTTCATACCTTGTCACTGTGAACAAGTCATATAGCTTCACAAGTGATCATGAGTAACCCATAAATAGTTACCTGTGCCTAGTTACCCAGACACAGTTGCCAAAGAATAAAATAAAATGACAAAATAAATTATGGCAACATCATACACACACACACACACACACACACACCACACCACACACACACACACACACACACACACCACACACACACTCAATCCACCTCGGCTC
The DNA here is from genome assembly GCA_016271365.2 of Neoceratodus forsteri. Taxonomy (NCBI): domain Eukaryota; kingdom Metazoa; phylum Chordata; order Ceratodontiformes; family Ceratodontidae; genus Neoceratodus; species Neoceratodus forsteri. The sequence continues at coordinate 29,305,556 of CM028137.1, read as the reverse complement.
TGGATATCATTGCTCCAATCCATGTTCGTCCTCTCCCCCTTCGCCCTTTGTCCCCATGGTTTGATGGGACCTTGAGGGAGATGCGGCGACAAGGACAAAGATTAGAGCATTGCTGGTGGAGATCCGCCCTTGATGCCGACCATCTTAGATTGATGGAACATTACCAAGTCTATCATTCCGCAATCTCCCGTAAGAAGGCAGAGTTCCTGTCCAGGGAGACTGCGGCTGCTCAGAACCGACCAGCTCAGCTCTTTCGAACTGTAGATAGACTGTGCAACCCAGCCTGCCTGCAGATTCACAGAGCCTTTTCACAAGTAGAATGTGAAGAGGTTGCTTGCTTCTTTGTGGCTAAGGTGGCTGATATCAGGGCGGCACTCCAACCTGCATCCTCTATGGGAGAAGCAGTAAATCTGCACCCAGTCACTGCCCCAGGGCTCTCCCAGAGTTCCGTTGAATGGCCAGAGTTCATTGATGTCATGCAGATTGTCCATGGTATGCGCCCTTCATGCTGTAGTTTGGATCCGGGCCCAACCTCCCTGTTAAAGGGTTGTTGTGATGTTATCGGCCCGGTCCTAGCACGGATAGTCTGGTGCACCTTGGAGACAGGTGAGTTTCCTAGCTCCCTGAAGGAGGCAGTGGTAACGCCCCTCCTGAAGAAAGCTTCTTTGGACCCAGACTGCCATGCTAACTACAGGCCAATCTCTAACCTTCCCTTTGTGGGGAAGGTGATTGAGAAAGTAGCGGCCATACAACTGGAGAACCATTTGACCATCCATGACATTTATGTAAATATATAAATATATATAGGTTACCTCGGCTCAACTAGGCCCCAAACCCCCTCCCTCCTCTACCCCCACATGACCACCATTCAAGACTAACCTAACGTACAAGCTGCAACAAAACAAGGACAAGGAAAGGACTGCTCCGCCGGAAGATAATCTCCAGTATCCTGTTAAAAGAAACCAGTTCGGGGTCAGGAGTTAACGTATTATTATTATAATACTGGCTACTTAAAAGTCATCTATGCACCTAGGTAGCTGTGTCCTTGTTGGATAAGTACAGCACATAAAGCCTCCCCCATTTCTTATCAAAACCCCTAAGATTATGCCTTAAAGACGCAATCGTTTTTTCAACCCTAAGGTTGAAAAGTAGTTCGTTCAACCATTCATTGTAGGTGATTTCTAAGGAATCCTTCCAGTGCTTAAGCACCAATTTTTTAACCGTGTGGGATATAAGGGCTAAGTTGAACCATCTCTCTTTAACAAGCATGGTGGCATAGTCCCCCACTATACAAATCTCGGGTATAAAACGCTCTTTCAGACCTAGTAAGGGGTCTATTTTCTCTTGTATCTCTTTCCATAAGGCTTTCACCCTTGGGCAATCCCATAGTATATGGAGCAGAGTACCCTCTGCCTTACCACATCTTGTACATATATTGTCACTTAGTTTACCCATGACTACTAACTTGGAGGGAGTTAGGTACATATTATGCAATATATAGAATTGCATTATCCGAAGATTATCATTGGAAGTATAAGAGAACGCTGCCCGCCATATCTTTTCCCAGTTTAGATCCTTAGTGGGAAATTGCTCTGTCCAGTATGCTGACCTGCCAGACACCCCAGGGCAGATAAGGGGATATAGGGTTGAATTAATTTGAGAGACCGCGTGCGGTTGCCAAGCCAATCCTCGTAGTGCTTCTATGAGCCCTGATTGATCCTCATCCAATTTATCATTCCCCAGTTTGGTAATTAACAGGTGCCTGACCTGGTATCCATAAAAAACCTGCCTCTCAGGAATGTTTAACGTATACATAAGATCTTTAGTAGCTTTGAGTTTGCCTTCTTCCAAGAGGGCCGAGATTGTTACATTGGAATTTTGAGATGATGTATATGGCTTTAGGCACTGCCCACTAATTTTAAAGTTGGGATTTGAGTATAGAGGCTGGGAAATGTCTTTAAGGTTATTATATTTAATAGCCTTGCATAGCTGCTTGTGGACCTTAATGGACATTAAAATTAACTCATCCCTAAGGAAAGGGCGACACTCCTTAACCTTGGTATATAATAGGGCAGAGGGATCTATACCACTCTGCTTGATCCAGTGTCGCTCTAATTGGAACTACGCTGGGTCCTGGGTATTTCCCTGGATCTGGAAGGCAGGATGGATCCAACGTAAATATTTAGCCATGTAGCTTGCTAAATAATAATGATAAAAGTTGGGAAGTTTAAGGCCTCCACATAGCTTCGCTGCCCCTAACCTCATGTACGACCTTCTTGGCGGTTTTCCTTTCCACAAAAACTAGGAAATAACACTGTGTAGTTTCTGAAACCAAGAATATGGAAGGTGGAAATTAAGCACATTTAGAGTGTAAAATAACCTTGGGAGAATATTCATCTTTATCACACTAACTCTCCCCTGTATTGAAAGATGTAAAGGGGCCCATCTATCCAGGTCCAACTTAATAATTCCTAATAAAGAGTCTAGGTTAAGTTTCTTAATCTGCCTCATATCCCTGGAGATAATTAGTCCTAGATATTTAATTTGGGGAGCCCAGCTCAAATTTGTATTATTTATATGTGTACGATGTGTGTAACAATTCAGCGGCATCACCGTGGATTTCTCAATGTTTAATTTATAGTTTGCTAATTTCCCAAAAGCTTTTATAATACTCAAGGCTGCCGGGATCGAAGTCTCTGGGTTCGTCAAGTGTAACAGAATATCATCCACATAGGCTGACAAACATAGACTCAGATGACTGATCTGAATACCTTGCACCAAGGGGGAATGCTGCAGCAAATACAGTAAAGGCTCAATATATAAATTAAATAACATTTGCGACAGCGGGCATCCCTGACGGGTGCCCTTATGCAATGGAAACGAGTTGGAACAGACCCCATTACAAAGAATTTTTGCCGTAGGGTTTGTGTACAGGGTTTTAATCCATTGAATAAATTCCTCTGGGATACCGAATTTCTCTAAAACTGAAAACAAGAAGGGCCAACTGACCTGGTCAAAGGCCTTCTCTGCGTCCAGAAATACCAGAACCATTGGAAATGGGCTAAGCCTGGACGCAGAGAAGATATGAAAGAGCTTCCTTAGGTGGTCTGCTGACGACTTCCCTGCCACAAATCCCACCTGTTCCGAGCTGAGCAGGGGTTTCCAGACCTTTGCTAATCTTGTTGCCAGAATTTTAGAAAACAGCTTAATATGATAGTTCATTAAGGATATAGGCCGGTAATTGCTTACCTTGGTTTGGTCTCTACCCGGCTTTGGTATCACCATAATGAGCGCTTCCAGCAGGGTTGGGTCAGTTATCCCTGACTCACAAAAAAAATGAAACACCTGCAAGAGCAAAGAAGAAAGCTGCTCCTCAAATATTTTATAAAACCGAGGCGGGAAGCCATTTGGTCTGGGGGCTTTATAGTCAGGAAGGGCGTGTATGGCCTCTGACAGTTCTTGCTTTCCTATCCTCCTAACCAGGAACTCTCTTTCTGATGGGGAGAGCGAGGTGAGATGGACATGCTGTAGGTAGCTCTTAATTTCGAACAGTGTTGGAGGGCAGGTTAAGGGGGAATATAAATCTTTATAATATTTCTCAAACTCTTGAACAATCTCCCTAGGTTTCATAAGCAGTGTACCATCATTACAGGAATTCACCGCCACTAACATTCTAGACTCCTCCTGTTTTTTAAGTCGCAATGCCAGAAGACGGCCCGCTCTGTTACCCTGTTCTACATATTTTGTGTGAGACCTAAACAGCGCAAATTGTGCCTTTTCCCTTAAAATTTCTAAGTATTGATTCCTTAGCAAAGCTAATTGGGTCGGGGTCCCTTCATTTGGAGTTTGATTTGCCCTATTTTCCAGATTTTGAATTTGGCCTAACGAGGAAGAAGAAAGGGCCTCTCTTTTCTTTTTCCGAATTGTGGCCAACTGTACGCATTATCCCCTGATAACACATTTAAACGCGCTCCATATCATGTCTATACATTGTATGGAACCAGAATTCTCTGCTATGTAGCGTTCTATACTCTTTTTAAGGATGTCCACTGTTTTTGGCTCTTGAAGCATCTGTACGTTCAACCTCCAACTACTGTCTTTCACTGTGGACTTAGGCAAGGTTCCCTCCAACCAGATAGGTGCATGGTCCGAGATAGTTCTAGGGATAATCACGTTACCGGCTATCTCATTCAATATTGGATTATTAACAAGGAAAAAATCTATGTGTGACAGGGATCTGTGTACAACAGAATAACATGTAAACTGCTTGAGGTTAGGATTTGATAGGCGCCACGGATCAATAAGTTTGTGGTCTGCCATAAATTCTTTAAATGCTAGCTCTGCAGGAGTTGGAAATTTTTTATTCCGACTGCTTGACCTATCTAACTCTGGAGAGTGCACCGTGTTCCAGTCCCCTGCCAGCACTATTGGCACCTTCAGAAAGGATCCCAAAGTTTGTGAGAGGTCAGTAAAAAATTTGGGGGAGTCCTTATTAGGCCCATAAATTGAGCCCAATAACATCTCCACGTGATTCAGTATTCCCAGTAAAAGTATAACCCTACCTTTCGGATCTATATGCACTCGCTGCAACTGAAAGGCTGTGTCTCGAGTAAAAGCTATAGCTACCCCTCTCTGGGCCGTGGTATTACCTGCAGCATGGATTTGTCCAATTTGACATCTTCTAAACAGGAGTTTTTCTTTCTCCAGTAAGTGCGTTTCCTGGAGAAAGATTACCTTACTGCCTAACGACTCAAGATGCCTCAGAATTTGGTAACGTTTAACCCTATTCCTGGCTCCCCCTCACATTCCAGGATACAAACCTCATCATTCTGCCCTAACTATAGACCAGAGGAAATCAATCGGGAGTCTGCTCAAAACAGATAGATTGCATCTTATCTCCCTGCTATATCTTTTGAACCAGGCTTCATTATAGTGCAGCACTTTCCTTAAACTTGTAATCTTTTTTCCTCATTCGTTCCCTAGAATGGTGGATATTCCTCCTCCCCCCCTGCAAAAACCCGAAAATCTAACACTACTTATACCCTCCTTCCCCCCGTTATCCCAAAACTAATAAACTGCCAATCCCCAGTCCTACAGACTGTCCTCCTTCCCAAGTATCGGTTACGATCCAACTTTGCTACCAGATATCCCGCTCCCTTCTCTCACTCCTCTTCCCCCCCCCCACCGTAGCACTAATTCAAAGAAAAGGAAAACTATACTATCTCTTATCCCCCTTACAGAGTAATACTAGAATATCCTAGGAACAGAATTCACTTTCCTTTCCATCTAGCCAGCCCCGTCTTTAACAATATTAATTAAGAAACCCTCCTGAATCTCCTTAACTAACCCACAACATACAACTATAAAGAACCAGATTAACCGACCTAACTTGCATTGTATCATAATTGGAGGAAAACACTCTTACAGTTTAAACACAGTTTAAGCGACCCCCACTGTCATTAATAAAGTGTCCCCCCCGCAACATTAAAGTCCCATATTGAATTTGTTGAGACTCGCAGTCCCTGGTAGAGACAGCACACTTCTACAGGCCACATCACTTAAACAAGTCCGGGAGCCTCTTCTTTAGGTCTGCCATAGCTTCTGACAAAGATTCATATGGTATCCATTTGCCCTCATGTTGCACTTGGAAGTATAGCAGGATACCGCATACAGAATCTTATATCCGCTGCGATTAACTTCATGACCACCGGATGTAGCTCTGTGTGCCTCAGCCTCACCGACCTCAGTAGATCCTGTGTGATACGAATCTTTTTTATTTTCCCACTGGATGTCTTTCATTTCTCTGACCTTGTCTAGTATATACACTGCTTATCAAGATAATTCAGGAAATGAAAAATTAGTGGACCAGGAGGAGACCCCTGCGGTGGTGTGGGTCGAATAGATTGGTGGGCACGCTCTATTATATAGACAGGGCCATTCGGTGATGGTCCAGCTATTTTGCTGCACAGCTTCTGTATAAATACCACTGGATTCGCCCCTTCTTCTCCCTCCAGCAGCCCTAGGATTACTAGGTTATTTCTACGTGATCGGCCCTCCAAGTCTTCTAACTTTTCCTCTGCTTTCTTCAGCCGCTGCCTTAAGGTAGCCATCTCAGGTTCAGTTCGTGCCCTGCAATCATCCAAGGACGAAATCCTGATTTCATTATCCCCTGTCTTGATGCTTAATTGGCTCAGGGAATTTTTCACTTCTTGCAGGTCCCCCACAACTGCTTGCATCGCTTCCTTTAGTGGGGCCAGGCCCTCAAAAAAGGTGGCCTCCTTTAGCAGGGCCCGAGAAGCCGGCGGATCCATTTCAAGCCCTTCCCCCATTTTATTCCTCTTGGCCGGCTTTGTTTTATCTGGGGACGTGGGCGGCGTGTGTTTAGAACGTTGGGGCTTCATGTCCACTTCCATATACCCAGGGATTGCACTCGTGTAAATAGTGTAGCTCCTTCTTTATGCAGCAGCCTTTTCCCTCTAATAATGCAAGAATTCAGCTTTTAATATTGTTTTCAAACAGGGGGATTCGTGATCAGACCTCCAACTGCAGTTCTCCTTGTATTCAGCCACCAGTCCCGGATTCTAATGTGCAAGTTAGGCTTCGAGCGCTACCTCTGAGCGGTGGGATTCGCAATCGGAACAGATATTGCTATTCTCTCCTTAATTGGCAAGCTTTTTCAATGTTAGCACGCAAATTTTAAATTTTAATTAGTGAATTCAAGTGGGGGGGATTCGAGGAGCTGGAAGACTCATGCCTCAATCGGCAGCCATCGCAACCGGAAGTCCCCATCCATGACATTTATGAACCACTCCGGTCTGGTTTTCGAAAGAGGTATAGTGCCGAGACTGCGCTGGTTTGGGTGCTCAATGATCTCTTGATGACAAGAGATCGAAAGAGCCATTCTAACTTGGTTCTTCTTGATCTCTCTTCAGCGTTTGACACTGTGGACTATGGGGTACTCCTCGAACGCCTGAGGTTCATCTGCGGACCATCTAGGACGCTCTTCAGGTGGTTTAGATCATTCCTCACTGGCAGAACTCAGAGGGTGATGTCAGGGATGAATTTCTCTGGCCCAGTCTCTCTGTCATGTGGGGTTCCTCAGGGTTTGGTGTTGTCCCCCTTGTTATTCGCAGTGCACATGCTGCCCCTCAGAGACATTGTAAGAAGGTATGGGCTGAGGTTTCACTGCTGTGTTGATGATACTCAGCTCTACCTATCTTTTGGGCCTGACCAGGATAGAGCTCTCTCGGTATTTAACAACTGCCTCATTGAAATCCAGAACTGAATGAATTCGAGCTGGTTGAGGTTGAACTCTGAGAAGACGGAAGTGATGTTCGTGGACCCAGGCTGCTGGATAGAGGGGATGGGAGCCAGTTTGCCTTCAGGATTATTTCTGGGTGGCTCCCAGCTCCCAACCTCTGAACAGGTGCAGAACCTGGGGGTGATTTTTGATGATGAACTGACACTGCGATCACAGGTGTCAGCAGTCATCAAATCATCCTTTTACCATGTGATGAACATCTCCAGGATTTAGCACCTAGTTACGTCTGGTGATCTGCCTACATTGGTCCACGCCTTTGTGACCTTGCGCCTTGACTATTGCAACTCCCTTTATCTAGGGCTACCTGGGGTTGTTATCTGCCACTTGCAGCTCATGCAGAATGCTGCAGCCTGGCTATTGACAGGTACTCCTCATGCCTGTCATATTTCCCTGGTGCTGCGCGAACTGCACTGGCTGCCAATACAGTGGCGGATTACTTTTAAAGTCAGTCTTCTGACTTACAAAGCACTACACGGACTGGGCCCAGACTACTTGAAAGAGCTCCTGGTACCCTACTGCTCTTAGCGATCACTCCACCCGGCAGATGAGGGGTTGCTAGAGGTTCTGAGGGTTGCTTTGAAATCTTTGGGGGCCCGTGCTTTTATGTACGTGGCCCCAGCCCTCTGCAATTCTCTACTCCGTCCGTTGCGGGAGTGCACGTCTGTGGAGGAATTTAAACGTGCCTTAAAGACCCATCTGTGGTTGTCAGCTTTCCCCTGATGATGTTTTAACACATTTTATGAATTCATTATTATTGGATTGTGTTTTATTTATTGTTTTATGAAGCTTATTGTTAAGGCACCTTGGTTTTAGAAAAGCGTGAATTAAATAAAGAATATTATTATATTATTATTCCCCCTCCCACAACAAACACTGCTAGAAACAGAGGTACATACTACATTTTTAATATCCATAACATAATGTTTTAAAGCAAGTTTGAAATATGTCACATAAATAAAAATATATAGCATAGACTGCATGTAAGGTAATTGTATTGGGGGCCCAACACAAGCAGAAACATGCCAATTCTAAAACGCTGACATGCACAGTTGATATTCACTGTGGGGAAATGGCATTGGTAATTCATTGCTGATGAGTGTTCAGTCTGTTAATTCAGACTACTTATTCAAATATTTAATACTACTACGGACACAGACTGACTGTATCGCTCATCAGCACAGGAGAAACGCAGCAGATAAAGGGGTTTCGACTCCCCGACTAGCCACGACAAGCAGATTGACATCGGATCATCTCAATCAGGGGTGTACATAAAATACTACAATTTGAATCGCTGCTTGTGAATTGAGATGAAAGCCACAGAATCATTATGCACTTGGGAGACATTGTGCTATGCTTTACAACGATTGCAGAATCGCGACTAAAGCAAATAGTGAGTGTATAGTTTTAATCTCTGTTCATAAGCAGTTATTCCAATAGTAGCATTTTTACAGCGAGTTTAACGGTGATGTTTTCACCATCATTGTGTGAATATGACTGGTAACCTGCTTGCTTGGGTTTTCCGAACTGACAGCAATGCTGTACATGGCGGAATGTTGATTGTATGCTTCATAACGTTAACAACATATGTACTCTTCAAAGCTCATGCTGGTAGTACTGGTTATAACACTTCAAAAACAAATAGACAGTAAACGTACTTTGCACTGGTTTATCAGGCAATTCTTTTTAATGTGTACCCTCGCGATGTGTCGGAAAGCAGTAATGATGCCATACAAACACACACATTTCCTTGATGTGGTTATGTGGCACAGCCCGTCGCAAATGTCACTTCCAGTACACGGGTACTCAAGGTACATACAGAATGGAGGGTGAAGTACATGGAGTCAAATAAGGTCAGAAAACCTTAATTTTGAACTTTTATTTTCAGGTAATAGTGCAATCTGATCAGCCATAGCCTAAATAAAAGGTCACTTGCACAGTAGCTCCTGAGAGTTTCCTTTTAAACAGTTTTCCAAATGCAATCATCCACAAAGTGGCTCTTTTCTCTGGTATGCTTTGAAGCCTTATGGTTTGGACTGTACTGTTCTGTCACTTCCACCTGGACACTATAGGTGTGCAAAACGAGGAAGGTTCTGGTTTTGGTGTTGCCAAGTCACCCCTGGTTTTGGATTTGGTTCTGCTTTTGGTTTTGGATTTAAGTCAGTCCTTTTCTCCCTTATTCCATGTTAACTAATTATATGCCTCTGTTCCTTCCACCTTTTGGAGATACACCTACCCTGATCTCTTAACACCAACCCTACCCCCAGAATACACACCCCTACACCCACCAATGACATGCAAACTGTCCCAGCATAAGATATAGAACCCTGCACTCTCCCCCAGACTCTGCGGACAGACCACTAACTTTCAAAATGTGTGGCAAGCTATAATCAGATACTGCAACACAAGTTTAGAACACTGAAAATGTGTCGTTATTTGGGCACTGTTCAGTTATCTGGTCATCCTCTATACCTCCTTTCCCGGAAAGAAAACACTGACATGTATTGGAGGGAATGTCCTCAACCATGCGTTTATCGAATAATATTCAGATTGACAGCATCTGGGAGGATCGACTACTCCGTGGTCGCGCTGGCCAAGGCTGTAAGCAACCCCCCATCAGGAGCCGTTTGCCTTGCAGTATAGATATACCTGCTACAGGTGGGCAGTGACCCCTTCCCTGGGTCCAGGTACTCGGGTCCACCTTCATGACAATCAGAGGATGTCATGAGCCATTCAGAAGAACTCAACTTGTCACCACCCCCTTTACCACTATTCCATTTCTTAGTGACCCTCCTGAGGTGCCACTATGACTGCGACAAATTGGCATTCACAATACTCTATTATTACCGTTTATTGTTTATGGATACAAAGGAGCTTATGCTACATAAGTGACCTAATTGATCAAAGCACATCAACTCTGATGCTCTTTGCCAATATACCCAGCAAATACAAGTTTCCCAGGGTCGAATTTTTTAAGTACCTGCAACTCAGACAAATTCTGAGCATAAGCATTAATGCCATAGTCTCACTTCCCCCCACTCACCCCTTAGATAAAATATTCTCTACCTACAAGGGTTACAAAGTAATATACAATATGGTAATCAACTCTAAATAAAGAAAATCTGGTTGAGTCCTTAATACAAAAATAGGAAGCTGAGTTAGGTACTACTATTCTATTGACTGAATTGGGTGAGAGCTGGGTGGATAGTCTCAAAGCCTGTAACGAGGCTAAAGGTAGATTAGTACATTATACAATTGTACACAGGTGGCATCGTACACCAGAAAAAATGATTAAACTGGGTATCTCGGATACCAACATTTGTTGAAGATGTTTCAAAGATGTGGGCTCTATTACACACATTATTTGGTCCTGCCCAATTATTCAGAAATTCTGGGCTGAAATTTTTGGGGCCTGTGAAAATATTCTGAATAAAAAGATTGTACCAACTGATAAACTAGTAACACTGGGTTTCACAACAGACTTAGAATACTGGTCTAAACTTGATACTTTATGGTTACTGGCTGCTTTGATCTCTGCAACAGATATAATTCTTAGACGACGGAAACAAACTTCTCCAACGACCTTGACTGACTCGCTAGAAGATATTACAACTAGGTCTAGATACAAAAGACTAGGCTTCGTAGTGCTCGATCCGAGAAATTTCTTGATATCTGGAACCCTGTTTTGAATTCTATTGTTTTGTAGAAAAGTTAGAAAGTTAACAGCTACATAAGTTAGGAGTTTATTTAATTTGCATATGTTTATGCTATTTCAAAGTTTAACCTAATGCCGATACTTAATAACTCAATTTACCTTGTATATGAATGACTCTTGCAGAAGTTTTGATGTACTGTATATATTGTTCTTAGTGATATTAGCCTTGTGTTTACATTTTCAATAAAAGTTTTAATTATAAAAAAAAAACAATATCAATTTATTCTTTACTATTTAGGTTCTCCCGCTTCTACCTCAGTTTTAATACTCTTTTGGAGGAGGTGAAAAACCCTGGAAAGCCCCATATACAAGGAAAACCAGGAAAAACCACTCCCCGACCCCTAGTGTGATCACCCCTACTGGGCCAAAAGAGGGCTCAAGCTATCAGGCTCCCACTGCTTTTATGAGGGCGGGCGGGTAGGTGATCTTTGTCAGGCAAGAGGAGAAAGAGGAAGGACAGCTGGCTCTGTCCCAAAAAATTCCTCTTTCTTCTCACCCCCACAGGATGTGACCTCCCTCTTCCAAGTGGGAGACCCTGGTGGTCCCACATCCAATCCTTGGACCTAATCCTAGTCCCCCAGGACCACTTCTACCTTCCCCCCCTTCCCCACTCCTTCCCAGGTCCAGGAAGGATGACACCAGATAAAATATGGCTGCTGCTATTTGTTGCAGCCTCTGTATTATCTGGTAGCCCTCCATACCCCCTTTCCTGGAAAGAGAACACTGACACATGTCTTGAAGGGAATGGCCATAGCCATACATTTATTGAATAATATTCAGATTGACAGCAGCATGCACATCAAGAAAAATCGACTACCCCGTGGTTGCACTGGCCAAGGCTATATGGCTGCCCCCCCATCAGGTGCTGTTTGCCTTGCAGTATAGATATATCTGCTGCAGGTGAACCGTGATCCCTCCCCCAGGTCTGGGTACACGGGTCCACCTCCATGCCGACCAGAGGGTATCGCAAGCCCTTCAGAAGAACTTGGCTTGTCACCACCACCTTTATCACTATTCCATCTCTTAGTGATCCTCCCAAGACACCAAAGGACAGACAAGACTCTCTCCAGTGCCTCTAGCCACCACTGTAATCCTTGCTCAGTCAAGTGCCCCGTTTCGGCAACCATCATTTGACCAGAGGCCTGAATCTGACAATGTTTCACCACGGTCACCGCTACTGCTTACGTTAGTGCCCTCATCTCTTGGTTGATCGGAATGCAAGACGCAAGACCTGTTGAGGGAGACCACCCCCTCACCATTCAGTCAACGGGTCCTCTGGATCAGCTGGGACCAGATGAGTATGGTCTGAGGCCACCAGTCCCTAATGATTTGGAAATCCCTCGTCATGGCCAGCAGCAAGTCCACCTTCGTCCGACTTCCCAGATCTTCCCCTCTGAGATGTACCACCAAAATCTCCGGGATAAGCTTGGTCTGCTCCTCCTCTCACAGCAGAGGGATCAATTCATCCCAGTGCATGTGCTCAGACCCCAGCCATCGGATCTTCACTCTTGGATAACCCTTATTCTGGAGCAGCCTCCCTGCCCCGGCCGCCACGCTAGATGCCACTTGCTGTATGAAGGCCTGGCCACAATTCCAAATTGAACCATTGGTTCCGGGGGACCATTGAAGAAACAGGGAGCCATTATTGCAAATGTGGGCACACATATCTCAAGAATGCCTGGGACCTCCAGCGGCCCATCGCCTGGATCTGCCCATCTGCCCATCTGCCCACCCCCAGCTCCTGGCATTCGTGGCTGCCCCAATCCTAAAAGAGAGAATACCAAACTCCTTGGGGTTCAGTCCTACCTCCCACATCATCCTAGTCAGAACCACTCTGAACTTATAGGCTGTGTTGAGCCTGCCATCTGCATGCTGGAAGAACACCCCCCCCCCTTCTTAGGGTTCGCCACCGTGTAATCCTTTACCCTTTCCTGAATCCTTCTGGACACTCCCAGCAGTGCATCTGCCAGGCAACAATGGCTCTTCCACCCTTGGCTGGTTTTATTCCTGCTAAGCCTTACCCATGTGCCCCCATCGGTTGTTATGATAGCACTCAACTCCAGCCTGATGACCCTTGAAAAATGGTTGGGCTGCGTTAGCTCCAACACCCTGAAGGCACCTCAGAAAGCGAACAGAAACATAGTGTCGAACAACAGTGTCTCGAAGGGGGTCAAGCATACTTTCAGGAGAGCCCTCCATATGCTATCCAGAATAGCCGGGGCGAAGGGGCGCCTCGTGTCTTGGCGAGAAGCCACTGACTTCACCCACCCTTCCAGCACCTTTTGCACATTGAAATCTTTTGTGCTGTCGGTAATCTCCAGAGCCCTGGAGAACCAAGACAAGCCAGCAAGGTGCCTGCCCACCACCCCTGGCATGTCCCCGTTCTGCCTGGACAGCATAATGTAGGTGCACAACTGTTTCACCGGAATGGGCCAATCCTCCGGTCAACCCTGCTAAGCATGCATCTCCAGGTAGTGTTCCACCCCCTTACAATATACTTTCCCTGTCTTGGGCGCAATGGAATTATCTATTCATTTCCAAGTCAAGATGTCACTACCCTCCATAAGAAGGGGGTACAGTCCATGACTTTTGCTCCGCTGCTGGAGCCAGTTTCTGAAACTGTTGCCACTGTGAAAGAGACAAAGCATCAGCAATTCAATCGTCAACCCCTGGTATGTGTATAGTCTTAAACGTGATGTTCAGCAGCAAACATTTTACCATGAAGATGCACATCAAGTCCTCTAGTGGGCTCATCGGCCCTACCTGCCTGTTGACAATGTGTACCACCACCATATTATCCAACCGGAATAGGACCTTTTGGTCCCTCAGTTGAATGCCCCATAGACGCAGAGCAACCACTATAGGGAAGAATTCTAGAAGTGTAATGTTAGTGTGCAAACCTGATGCCAACCATTCAGAAGGCCAGCTCCCTGTGCACCATTGTCCCTGGAAGTATGCCCCAAAACCCAGGCCTCCATCAGCGTCTGTGAATTATTGTACAGTTTGCCCCCTTGGGGGGGCCTGCCACAGTGCCACCTCTTTGAAGTGACCCAAAAAGATCCTCCACACCTGCAGATCTTCGTGGAACCCTTCCATGACCCGTAGCCTGTGGTGTGGTTTGGAGCACCCTCTGCTGTGCTTGGCTATGCGGCGTAGAAAGGTGCGACCCATGGGGATGACCCGACATGCAAAACTGAGGTGTGCCACCAGCTGTTTCAAAGCCGTCTTCTGGGCTGCCACCATGGAATCCACCATGTGTCTCAGTGCAGTAACCTTATCATGTGGCAAGTGGCAAAGCCTATTGCCGGTGTCAATTTCAGTTTCCAAAAAGGTCAACACCCCAGTCTGGATTCCATTTTCCCCAGTGCCAAAGGCACCACAAAATCCTGGCAAACTGCCACAAATGTGGCCAATGTGTGATTGCACACTGTCATCCCCTCCGGCCCGCTGAAAAGGAAATCATTGAGATAGTGGACCACTGCCTGATTCCCTGATCGCTGCTGTGCAACTCAGTGCAGAAAGCTACTGAACTTCTTGAATACTGCACATGAAACCATGCACCCCATGAGCATGCAATTGTCTATGTAGTACTGCACCTCAAACTTCATGTCCAGCAGCTCCCTGTCCTTTGGGTGAACAGGTATCAATCTGCCTTAGCCACGAGCGCTTGGGGCCGAACCCCGTTCACTACCTCAACTGCCCTGTTGAACGATTCATATTGGACCGCCGTTTACCATGGATCAATGAGATCGCTCACAGAGTCACCTTCTGGGTATGATAGATGATTAATCATTCTGAATTCCCCCAGTGCTTTCTTAGATACCAACCCGATGGGTGATACCCTGAGGGACGGGCATGGTGGGGTGCTGAATGACCTGCTAACCTTCCCCAGCTGCCTTTCCTTTTCCAGTTTCTCCTGGACCACCTGTAGGTGATCCCACATGGATTTCAGGTTCCTAGGTTCCTGGCTTCCTGGCTTCCCCTTGGGCCATTGTATTGGATCCTGAAACCCACCCATAACCCCTCCTCCAGCAGGTTGGTGGCCTCTCTGTCCAGGTACTGACTCAGCCATGGGCTAATCCTGTCCACCCTTACTGGGGTGGGCAGGGCTGTTCCCATGTGGCTTCCCTGGCTTCTTGCTTGTTCCCCTAAAAACTCCTCTTGGGGAGCGTGGGGAGGTGCACTGAATAAAGGGGTGTTGTAGTCTGCAGACCATGCAGATGTGCCGAAAACGGCATGACACTTTATTACACTTCGATTGATTATAAGCATAGCATGCCTACATCAGGGCCACTCCCTTCACTTTCTGTGGAGGGGTTGGATGTAGTAGCAAGCCACTGTCCATGTGCACAACCCCGCCCCATGCATAACATCCACCAGTAGGGTCATATCCACCGTACACCACCCCAGAGTGCTGTCCTCCTGGCGCCTCCTCCCAAACTCCTCATCATACTCCAGCCATGCCACCCTTCCTTCAGTGCATGAGAATGATCCTGTTCTGGCAGGTGAACAGTACCAGCCCTTAGTCTTTTTCTGTCTGCAAGATGGTACCCGCAAAGATGGGGAAGGCCATGATCCAGTTTTCAAAGGTGCGAGACACCTTTGGGGGTTTCTTATCAGAGTCCTCACCCTTTTTCTTTTTCTTCTCCTCCCTCTCCACAGGTCTGCTCAACAAGGAGAACATATCTACTTACTCCCTGTTCCTAATTTGCTGTCTAACCTTATCAGTGAGGTGGGAACACAACTGCTTATCTATCCCCACATAAGAGCTTGGCTGAGGAGGAGGGGACTCAGTGGAGGCCAGAGCAGGAATGTCTACTGACCCTGCAGCCAAATCATGCCCTCCAGCCTTCACCACCACTGCTGCCATCAGGTCCAGCAGCTTATCTAATTTTGCTCCCAACTCCACCTGTTCCAGAACAATCTTTGGGGTGTCCCCCCATATACAATCACTCCTGATGTGGCTTGCTACCCAAGGAGTACAGCTTTGGCCTGAAAGTCTACTGCCCCCTGCCCCCTTACTAGAGCTTCCTTAGGTTGTGCTCCCCACCCCCCAGGGCCATGTCAAGCACCCGAAGTGCATCACAGTTGTTCAGTCATCTTACCTCCTCTCTTTGCTTACCTCCCCAGGTGTTCTGGGTACCTTGGCCAGAGGTGCCACCCGACCCCTTGCTGGCCACTTCTTCAATGGCATCCCTCCAGTTACTGATGTAGATGGGCCTTCAAGCACCTCCAGGCAGGCTTCCAGCCGTGCTGCCCCCTTCTTCTGGTACATCTCTTGCAGCTGTGTCTCCAGGCCTTCCATGGCCTTCACAGACAACTTTCTCTAATGGATTGACATGTTATCTGCAACACACTAACCCCCCCATCCCCAGGGATTGATTAGAAAAGCCACACAAAGCACCACCGAGGACAGGTGGATGTTGGGTTGAAGCCTGTCCAACATCCCTGTCCCATCCCGTGTTGCAGGTGGGGCTGCCTTGTTCCGCTCAAATTTGCAGAAAGATTTATTTCTTTTTTTGGTCCATGGTCATGACTTTTTTTTTTTTTTTTTTTATGGAATTCCCCATTTCTGTGGGGCTGTGAGCTAGGGGGCATCTATCCCTGGGTCCTTGCCTGACTGAAGAATCCCAGGCCCCCCCAGAGATGAACAAGACGGTATCATCAGCATACATATGGATATAAGAGGAGGGGGAGCAGACTGAGGGAAGGTCATTTAGGAAGATGGAGAAAAGGATGGGGCCGAGCACAGAGCCCTGTGGGACTCCTGTGGAGATTGGGAGGGGTTGGAGAGATTGCATTCTGAATCCTGACTGATTGCATTCTGCCGGTGAGATAAGTTCTAAACCAGGTAAAAACAGGCGTAGACAAACCAGCAGCTGTAAGGGAGTCAAGAAGGAGGGTATGGGAGACTGTGTCAAAAGCCTTGGCGAGGTTGACAAAGATGGCAGAGGTGATGAGGCCATTGTTCATCCCAGTAAGGATGGATTCAGTGAGCCTAAGGAGGGAGGTGGTAGTGGAGTGCTTCTTCCAAACACCAGATTGGAACGGGGTGAAGAAGGAGGAGTTAGCAAGAAAAGAGGTCAGTTAAGAGAGGACCAGGTGTTCTTGGAGCTTAGCAAGGGTGGGGACGAGGAAGATTGGGGGATAGTTGGCAGGGGAGGAAAGATCACCACTGTTAGGGAGAAGGAGAATCACTGCATGTTTCCAGGGCATGGGGATGGAGGAGAACATAAAGGAGAGATTTAGAATTAGAGAGAGAGGGTAAGCAATAGCTGGGGCTGAGATGTAGAGCAGTTTAGGGTCAAGGTCATCTGGAAAGGAGCCTTTGGAGGGACTGAGAGAGAGATGAGGGCTGTTAGTGTCTCCTCAGGGGAGATAGGACAGAATGAGACAGGGGGTGGGTATGGAGGGGGTTGAGTAGTAGGAGAGGGAAAGGGAGAATGAGTGAAGGAGAGGCTTGAGGGAAGGGATTTTAGAAGGGTTGAGGCACAGGAGGTGTAGTAGGAGTTGAACTTCTGAACTACTATGCAAGGTCCACACTGTAGTGTGTTGTTTATATTAAGCACAGGGGTTGGGGATGGGGGAGAGAATAGTGAGTGGACAACTTTCCAAAATTTGGAGGAGAGTTTATATTATTGAGGAAAGAGGATTTAAAATATTCAGACTTGGCAAGTCTGATTGCTTTAGTACAAGCGCTTTATGTTGGCTCGCGTGTTTGCGGCCAACTAACATCTTATGTAGTAGCAGACTTGAGGTGCGGTCACTTTCACAGCGCAGAGCACGATCAGTAGGTGCTGCCTCTCATTCCCCAATAAGCCAGCAGCAAGCACTGACATCATGCATCCCTAATGTGGCCACCAGATCTAAGAGAAGGTCCGCTGCAAAGAGAGCAAAGCTGTCATGCAGCGGGACCACAACACACCTCCCGACGTACAAGCAATATGGCAGCAGTGACTGCCATCGCCGCCAGTCACAATACTGATGGGGAGCCCACTCCCTGTCAGCATAATGTCCCCCCCCCCATTTCCGCTGTGTGCCGAGGGGTTGCCCAATCCCCCTCGGCATCATGCACCCCCAAAAAAAAGTCTTTCTTTGCTGATGGGAGGCCCAATCCCCATCAGCTTCAGTCCCCCCTTCCTCCCATTCAATCTACTGATGGGGGAGCCCACTCCCCATCAGCATAATGTCCCTCCTCCATTTGTTGTGTGCCAAGGGGGGTGCCCAATCCCCCTCGGCTTTCCGGCCCCCACTGGTATTTGCCAATGGGGAGTGCCCAATCACACATCGGCTACAGCCACCCCCCAAAAAAAACAACTCAGGTGGCACTCTGGGAGCCCACCCTAGCGTGCCACCGTACCCTGTAAAAAAAAAATCCCGCAATGTTTTTTGTTTTTTTTTACCTGTAAAAAAGAAAATGGTCCCTTGTGGTCTCCCTGTCCCCTCCTCCTCCTATCCGTGCCCACCCTCTGCACACCCCACCTCCCCACACACACCCTCACCCCATACTTACCTCCGGAGCACGGTGCGACGATCTTCGGTGGACTGGGAACATGTCTGCACTCTTCAAAGCTGACCGTGAACTGAAGAAATGCCAGTAAGCTGTATAATGGCATAAATAGGGTTTTTTTCAACTTTTGGGTTATTGGGAGCCCACCTCATTAATTCAGGCACTGTCATGACGTTATTCGGTCCCGAAAGGTGATTTTGCAGTCACTGTGTGGAATCACCTTTTGGTACCGATTAGCAAAATGGCAGTGCCACTGTTCATGAGGGGGGCTCTCAAAAAGCCTATGTTACAAATTTGGTGGGAAAAATAAAAAAAATGGCTTGGAGGGATTGAGAGAGAGGATGGTTGTTAGTGTCTCCTTGGGGAGATAGGACAGAATGAGAAAGGGGGGTGGGTATGGGGGTTTTACGAACATGCATTGAGTAGTTTTCACGCACGCACGTAACTTCGTGAATTTGCAATATTTTCACTCCAGATTTTCAAAATTGGCATTTTTCCACACTTCCTTATGAACAGTACAGCTGTCATTTTACATATCCTGGCCAAAATGTGGTTTCGCATGTCCGGCGCAGAATAGCGCGGTCGCTGTGCAAAATCAGTTTTCAGGACAGTTTGAGGAAATGACGGTGACACTGTTCATGAGCAGAGGTCCTAAAATGCCTATGTTGAAAATTTGGTGATGAAATTCCATAAAATGACTGTGTTACAAGTGAGCATTGCGCAGTTTCTACATACCCTTGTAACTTCGCAAATTTGCAATATTTTCATGCCAGATTTTCAACACTGGCATTTTGTCACACCTCCTTACAAACAGTACAGCTGTCATTTTTCACATCCTGCCCTAAATGTGTTTTCACATCTGTGGCACACAATGGCATGGTCACTGTGGAAAATCAACGTTTGGGACAAATTAACAAAATTACGGTGCACTGTACATGAGGGGAGGTCCCAAAATGCCTATGTTAAAAATGTGGTTAAAAAAATCCCAAAAATAATCGGGTTATGGACGTGTGTTGCACAATTTCTATGCATGCTCATGACTTCACCAATTTTCCATATTTTCACTCCAGATTTTCAACGTTGCCATTTTTTTACATCTCTTCATGAACAATACAGTTGTCATTTTCCACATACTGCCCAAAATGTGTTTTCATCCCTGTGTCGCCAAATGGCACAGCTGCTGTGCAAAACCACCTTTCAGCTAGCAAACTGATAGTGCCGCTTTTCATGAGGTGGGCTCACAAAAAGCCCATGTTGAAAATTTGGAGTGAAAGTACCAACACACGCCTACGGTGTTAGGGTTTCCAACTGTAGCACCCCACCCTGTAGAGACTGACAGGTGTCAGGGGTGTGACTTGGGATCATCAGTTGTAATGCTCATGCCATTCCACCCCAACCCCCACCCTGCAGCCAGTGACAGGCATCGTGGTGTGCCTTGCAGTGTTCAGCCACAAAGTTCACCCCATTCTCCTATACTGCACCCACCTCAGCATATTTCCTTAAGGAATGGGGTAAGTATAATGCCCAAAGACCCCAAAGCACACTGTGACACTTGTCAGTGTCTACAGGGTAGGGTGAGGTAAAATGGCATAAGCATTATAGCTGATGACCCAAAGGCACACCCCAATGCCTGTCGGTCTCTGCAGGGTGGGGATGGGGTTGGCATCACTTCAGTACTTCACTGCCATTCCTATTATGCATCTCTAACTCCTGCACTACCAGTGCCAATGCCAGCGAGACAACATTCGGCACTGACAAATGCTTGTTTAGCCTGCAATAGTTAGTAAGGGCTGATGGGAGCTGAGAGGCCTTGTGTTTCCGCCATGCTTTATCATGCTCCCTGAGGCAGGTAATTAATTCAGGGGTGATCCAGGGATGATGGATACCTCAGACTCTAGTGTGTTTGAATGGGGCATGGAAGTCCCAGCTAGCTATAAATCTGCATTTGAAGTAAATGAGGGCTTGGTCGATGGAAGTGGCAGATGCAATTGGGGACCAATCAGAATTGGATATATCATTGAGGAGAGGGTTTAAGTCAAGGGAACTGAAAGAGCAGAGTTGCAGGATTTTATGTGGTAGTTTAGGTCTGTGGATCTTCCTGATCACGAAGATAGGGTGGTGATCACTGAGGGCATCCAGGAGGATGCCAAACTTGATGATTTGGTGAGGGTGGGAGGTAAGAGCCCAGTCTAACAGCGAGTGGTTTGGGGTTTTGTGATTTAGTCGGGTAGGCTCTTGGATGAGTTGGGAGAGACTTAGAGCAGAGATATCACTTTGTGTCTTAGAAGTGGTTGATGTCAGCCAGTTTAAATTGACATCACCTAATACATAAAGCTCACCTTTATGTGAGACAGAAGCTATATAGGTGATGAGGTCAATAGATTCATAGGGCTTGATACCTGAGCGACAGTAGATACCAACAATTAAGATAGGGGAGGAAAAAGGCAAGGCAATATTTACCACCAGGGCTTTGTTAAGTGGAGGGTAAGGCAGATGACTGTAGTGCAGGATGAGGGGGTGCTGCACTCTTGAGGTGCAGTCTTTCAGATGAGACGTTAAACTGAGGTCCCATCTGCCTGTTCTGGTGGTAGTTCAGGTGGATGTTAAAGATCCCATGGCACTTCTTGAAAAGAGATGGGGAAAGTTTATTGAAAACAAAAATCAGTGTACACCATTAAATAGTTTTCAGTTATACATAAGCCACAAAGACGTTCAGCAGTCAATAAAAATAAAAATAAAAAAAACTAGAAAATTGTATGGAAAAGAAGAAAAAAAAGAAAATACAACACATAAGCAAAATAATCCCTGGGTAAAGAAAAAAGAATGAACACACTTAGAATTGTATGTACCTTAAGTAATTGCATAATCAGTATCAGTAATCCAAGGCAACAGTTTCCATAATTCCAGCATTTCCTGATTCAATTTCTGTGTCCGTTCTTAGGAATACATTTTTTGTACATCCTTCACAATCTTATTATAAAGTTCTAAGTAACTACTGTTTTTTTTTGCTGAAGAGTGAAGAGACATCTGGCCATCCAGATGTTCAATTTAATCACCGTGAAAAGAAGGCACAAAGTATTCTCGTTCCATTTGGACCAGTGGTGAGAAAATTTACCATATATGATATTGTCATATGTTGTAGATTGAAACAGTGGTTCTTGCCACAGCTGTGCTAGATAGGACCAGAAGTCTTTTATAAAGGAACATTCAAAAAAAGACGGGCTATTGTTTTTATTATATTAATACACAGGGGCTGACTGCAAATTCTCTCCTGCAATTATTTGTGTTTCTGTTAGATTTTACATTCAGGCGTTTATGACAAGATAGCCAATGAATATCCCATATATGTGCAGGAATTCTTTTATTCTGAAGAAGGGTCTGTAAAGGTCGAGGGCAGGGCATTTCTCAGAGGGGACTGGAAGTGCACATATATCAGCCAACAAAGTGTGGTACAATGCTTTATGTGACAACATCATTACCATTTGTGAGGTGACTTTCCATTGTTTTAACCTACAAAAAGTATCTTTAATATACCTCGGTGTTCCAACAAGATTACTTATTACATCAGGGGTCTGTGATTCCCAAAAATGGAATCAAGTCTGACAGATACTATAAAGCCATGGCTCCCACCTGATTTGTTTATTGACCAATAAGGGCTTAAGGTTTGATGTAAAAAAGATACTATTAAAGAACAGAATCGGGTTACCATTTGTACCCTTCCTTCTTTCATGGGGAGGTACGTAATATTCCTTTTTAAAGGATTCAAACGACTGCCCCATAAAGCCTGGAATAATATGCTTAGGATGGAAGTTTCTGATGTCTTAGGAATGGGAAAGACATAACTAATATAAAAAAAAATAGGGATCAGGACTGTTTTAATCAGGAAGACCCTTTTTCCCCCCAAATTTCCACCAATTCCATAATGTCACTTGTTGGCGTCCAAGTGCCAATTTGTTTTCCCAGTTCATGACATCCATATCAGGGGATCCATATTTAATCCCTAGGACAGTAATATGATCAGTCTGTATCCTTTCCTGCCCAATATGAGAATGAGTCTGTGTGGGACCCCCAGTTGATATCCAACACATTTGATATAATTAAGAGCTGCTCCCGACAAGAGTCCAAATTCTGTGCATAATTCAAGAGAAAGCCGTACAGAGGCATCATCTGCCACTTGAATGCACATATCCGCATACGCAGTTGCTGCATGTTGTACCCTGTTTTGTCTGTCCATAATGGGTTGAATGGACTATAACCCATTAATTTTACAAAGCAGGGGATTAATAAAAACAGGCTGATAGGGCATCCTTGCCATACACCTCGTTTAATGGGAATCATTGATCCTTTCCAGCCATTCATGACAGGGACTACTGTAGCTGTTTTATACAGGGATTTTATCCATTGGATCAGTGGGTGTGGGACTTTATAATGTTGTAATACTGCCCAGAGGAAGTCATGATTAATAGAATCAAAGGCCTTCCTCTGGTCAAGTGAAATGACATAACCAGAGGCAGAGCCCGCTGTTCCTTGTTCCATAATTTCCCTTAATAAAATCAGATGATCTGAAATGTTTCAATTTGGGATGGAACTGGATTGTGCTCTGGAGATTATTAGCTCTGCCACAGATACAAGGCATTTATTGAGAAGTTTGTACGTATCTTGAAGTCTATATTTAGCATATAGATAGGTATCCAGTTCTGTAGAGTCTTTTTGTCACCTTTTTTATACAGACAGATAAGAGTTCCCATATTAAAAGTAAGGGGTATGTCTCCCATCTCTAGGAGGGAATTATATATCATAGCTAATTCTTCAAACAATTGGTCCCCAAGAATTTTATACAATTCACTAGGAAGGCCATCAGGGCCAGGTGTGGTACTTGTTTTTAAGGTCCCAATAGTATCTAGTACCTCCTGAAGGGAGATTGATGCCCTGATTTTATTACCTACTGTAGATCTGGAGGAACTTCAGGAAGACAGATGTCTTCCAAATAATTAGTGAAGTTGGTAACATCTGTCTGCAAAGCAGCACATAGGGTGAGAGAATGGTTAAGAACTACCCTGGAGATATTATCTTGAGAATTGCATTGTTCACCCACTGGTCCAATTAAATTCATCATTTCATTCTGTCCCACCCTGTGAAAATTTTGTTCAAAGGGGCAGACTAAGTCTGCTGATCCCTGTGTCCCAAATTTATGTTGGCTGTATAACTGTCTGAATTTTTGCCCATTACACACCTGCATCTCTTTTTGTAGGAGCTGAATTTGTGTTGTGATGTTCTGTCCAGTAGTGCAAGCAATAGCCAGTAGGTTTTATAAGTGCAGTCATTGCTGTAAATATACTAAGTACGCAGAACAACTTCTCTGTTTACTGTATTGTTTCAGAAGATGCTGTAAATCCTATTTCGTGTCTTCCCACCATAAGACCATATTCGTATAACAGCAACTACTGATTTTCTAGCCAACACAAACTGGTTTAAAGTAGCCAGAAAGTGTTCGTCCTGAAGCAAGGCTGTATTAAATTTCCAGCCCCGGGCCTTTGGAAGGAGGAGGGGCTGTTCCTATTGTGATAGAGACCATATTGTGATCTGGAAATTCCAAGGGGCTGATGCTCTCCCCCACAATGGGAAGATTCTGGAAATAAAAATAAAGTATATTCTAGTTACCAATGCTCCATTGTGAAACATGGCAGAGTGCTGATAGGTTTTTTCCAAATATGCGTCTTTCAAGCTTGCTATGCGTATCATCTGTAATAATATCTGGGAGTCACAAAATCATTTTTGGGTTCTGGAATGAGTGCTTCTGTCAAGAAGACTGATGCCATGGTTAAAGTCCCCTGAGAAAATCACTTGTCTAGAGGAATGTAAGTATGGCTGTATGAGTTTGAGAAGCTCTATTCGGGTTGCTTTGGTTTGAGGGGCGAATAGGTTTATTAACCAATATAGCCTATGTTGAACTGAGACATCTAGCAACAAGGCTCTCCCAGGAGCTATATCGTATAGCTTGAGTAACTGAAATTCAGGTAGTCGAACTAGAATACCCACCATCAAACAAGTCTCCTGTCCAACTGCCCAAAAGGATGGGCCCAGGAGCCAGTCTCTGTGAGCCTGTCTAATTTCATGAGTAATGTGGAAATAGACATCCTGTAAAAAAATCAGGCCTAACTTTAAATAACTAAGGAATGAGAATACTAAATGCCTTTTTTCAGCTCTCTTAATACTATTTACATTTATAGTATAACAAGTAAAAACCTCACACATCAAGAAGAGCAGGAGAAGACCCCACATCTTAGTTTTTCTGTTTTCCACCTTTTTCCCTACCTATAACAGTCTTCCCTTTCATTTTAACTCAGGCCTTGCGTTTCTGTGGACCCAAGCTCCCTTTTTTTTGTTCAGTATCTGAAGTACCCTCTGGATGGGAAGAGGCTATGGAGGAAGTTTCAGTATCCTTCTCCGAATCTTCCAACTGAACAACCAGAATGTCAGATCTATTTGTGGTTAGAATCTCAGCCGTTTTTGTTGCCTTCGAAGGCGGGGGGGGGGGTCCGACGATTGCCTGGTTCTGACTGATCATCTCAAAGAGCTTCGTGTTGGTCCTAGCAATGGAGGCATATCCATAGGCTGAGCACCCCTAGCTTCCACAGAGGCAGTAGCAATGGAGGGACTCGTCGAGGTAGAGGGTAGGGCCTGAGGAGAATCCGGTTGGTGTTCCTCTTGTTCAATGGGGCTAGTTGGGGGTTGGGAAGGAAGATTGAATTCCTCTTGTGTGATCATCCACGGTTCCTGTGGGGGAGCCGGCTGCTCTGGGGTGGGGTCTATTTCTAATTTTTGCTTTCTGTGCTTACGTAATAAGAAAGATTTGTTCTGCACCCTCATCATGGTTAGTTTGGTTATGTGCAGCCCATGCACAATTTTGAAAAGTGTGACCCAACTCATCACAGAGGTTACAGCAACATTTATTTAAACAAGCAGACCCGGTGTGACCCATGTCTCCACAGATAGTACATTTGATTTTATCGCAAACACTGCTAAGATGTGTTGTATCACCACATCTATAGCAGGCTTTAGGCTGGCCTTGGTAGAAATGGATTACTCTGTCCTGGCCTAAAAAGAAAGAATTAGGAAGGTGCACAACACCAGTATCAGTGGTTTTCAACATCACTTTCCCCCTCCATCCCCTAGTCCAAATATTCTCGGAGTCCAAAATGGCTTTAAGTTCACCCAGCACAGTACACCATTGTTTCAACCAGTATTCAACATCAGTTTTATGGACTCCTTCACTCTGAAATAACATGGTTATGGTTTTGTAGGTTGGTTTGGTTAATGGGATGGCTAAAAAAGGAGTCCACAATGCAGTTTTCTTTTGTGAATTATATTTAGTCCAGAATCTCTCAAGCCCCCTTATAGTTTTGAAACTAATATCGAAAGTTGTCTCCGCCAATACGTGTACCAGGGCATAAATTTAATGAGAGAATAATTTCATAGAGTCTTTCAAGAGAGTACAGGCTACAAAAAGCCGATCCTGAGGGTCAGACATGCCACTCACATAAGAAAGACTAACTGCATTATGGCACTTTGCAGGCAATATAGGCATTTTAAAGATGGAAGAAAATGGTCGTTTTTGGATAGTAGTCCTGGTGTTGAGAGGGGCTTCAACTGGATTTGGGGTTGCAGGCTGGTCTTGCAGGGAAACATCATGGCGATTAAGTACTGGATTCTGGGTCAAAAGTAAAGCATCAGGTATTTGTAATGGGTCCTCTAAGTTGGGGTTGCTAGCCATCGGTTGACCCTCAGTATCCGGGTGAGAGACAAATAAAAGGGCTAAGTCTGTTACAGCAGGAATTCATATTGGGGAGGAACCCAACATCCACTGTCCAGTCGTGGAGTTTTGCTCCCAGCCAGCACCTTGTAAGGCCTGTTCTACTGACCAGTCCTTTACAGTGTGAGCAGACTTTTGTGGCACGGTTTCTGGGGACCCAACAGGTAAAACATTGTCAGTAGGATTTACAGCAGGGGAGATAATGTTGCTCACAGTGAGAGTTGTGCCAGCAGATTGTCTAACAGGCGAGTAATGAGCATTCACCGATTCCGCAGGAGGGCCTCAGATGGCGGCTTTGATGCTCTGACATCAGTGCTCAGCTGAGGGATGATGACAATCTCAGCCACACTATCAGAGCAGAGCCACCTAATCTGTTGTTGCAATGTCATTTTGTGGTATAGAAATATCCGCTCCTCCGCTTCCAAAATCTGCTGCAATTTTTCCGTTTCTGCTGTACTTTGCTCCAAACAAGGCTGTGGAGGTTCTGTCTCATCAGGAGCTTCAGATTCACTCAATCCTGAATTATCACTCGCCAAGTCCTCTGGTACTGCTGTTCCCTTTTCTGTCACCTCAGTATTATAATTCCCAGCTATAGCATTCCTCTGACCCGTCACAGGAACGGTCTCTACCTGAAGAGAGATAGGAGAGGAGACCATGTCTCCCACCCCCATAGCTTCCAGATGCTCTCCAGCTCCTCCATCTGCCATCTTGGCAGTCAGCCAAGACAGCAGCGAGGCCCCCTACAGACGAGTAGTGGAATTTTTTATTGGACAAAACTACATCAAGGACACACAAATATACAGCCACAAATCATGAATACATATATCTCAAAACATCACATTTGACTACCATGTGAAACAAACATTACCCTAACTTATTACCCCGTCAAATACAATCATGAAAACCACACTCTATCTTATCTCCTCTTATCCCAATTGTGCTTATAACCATACTAATACACTAATTATTTTGCCTAACAGTGTTTATGACTTAACTTATACTATATTTACTTCCATCTATACATTACTTTCCATACCTTAATTCCACCAATAAGAGTCATACTAACCAATCATACCATCTACTCTACTTAACATTTCATCTCCAGATATTCTCCAAATCCCCTACCCCCTATTTCCTCCTCCCCACAGTCACCAATGTGATACAAACCTCCCCTTAGCTTTCTACAAAACCTATCCCGTGTCCCGGGGGAAAGGGAGCTGCATGCCAACCCCTCCACCATAATCTAATCATAGGGTGTGGTAAGGTGCCACATTCTTTATTGCAAATCATACGAATTTCTTGTTCAAATTTTAATCTTCATTCCCAATAAAGATAACTGCTTCTGTTGCAACACATATTGACACCTGGTTTGCCATATCACCCATTTTAAGATTGCCAGCACTACTCTAGATGTATCTTTGTGAAATCCCTTCCATTCTTCCCTCCCATACTATCCATATATGAGTGTAACATATGTCATGTCCTGTAAATGTGGGATACCCCATGTACTTGCCAATAGTGGCCAAAATCCTGTTATATAAACACAGTCAAAAAACAAGTGTTCCATCATTTCCACTACTGCCCCACAGCCCTCCCTTAGACATGATCTACCCAGTATACTTTTATGAAAATGATTACCATGAACATTCAATCTGGAATGACAACACGGCCATAGGGAATCCCGTACCTTAGGCAGGACTCTCAGCTCTGTTGAGTGTGCAGTAACCTCCGATAAACTAATTGAATCTGGTACCACAATACAAGGAGCAGTAAAGCATACCGATTTCAAAATTCTCTGGTAAACCATTTTCCTAGTATTATGCATCAGTTCCGTAGTGGCTATTTGCCACTCTTTTAACTTCCTGCATGTTTCCATTAAGTATATAGACATACCTTTTGGTATTGCTCGAAATATCCCCCATTGTTGGTTTCCCATCTTTGCCACAAATACAGACATCTTTCCTGTAACAAAGGAATCTAGTCTAATTGTTGTTTGGTCAATAAGGGTAGTAAATTGCCATATATGAACATTGAAAAAGAGAATAACACTGGGTTCAACATATTGAGCCCTCCCTGTTTAATCGACCAATATGTACTATTCCTTTTTATGGGATTCAGGTGACTTCCCCAAATTAGCTGAAATGCTATACTGTGCATTCTAACTTTCAGTTTAACTGGTAGAGGATAAACTTGACTAACTGTTAATAAAAGGGGTACAATAAAGGTCTTGTACATATACCCGCTTCTTTTTGGTCATAGGGTAACTCTTCCAGCTTTCTACCTTCTTTTCTGCCTGAGTTAAGGCTGCCTCTCAGTTTACACTTGCCGCATCCCGAGACCCAAACCGAATTCCTAAAATCTTAATGGGAGCCTCAACTACAAGTATTCCCCCAAGTTCCTGGTGTCCCCAACCCCCGATTATGTATCCCCAAAACTTTACTTTTTTGTTTATTTATTTTAGATCCTGAGATGTCCGAAAATGAGTCTACCACTTCCATAGCCCTCCTTCCCGATACTAAATCTGCCCCCAGAATACTGGTGTCATCAGCATAGGCCAGGGCCACCAGAAAAGACAAGTCCCGTGGGCCCTGGATTGGAAAAATCCTATTATCCCCATTCAATTTCATTAATAAAGGATCCAAAGAGAAGATATACAGAAGGGGACTCAAGGGACACCCCTGTCGTACCCCTCTACGAATCATTACATGCTCCCCAAGCCTGCCATTCACCAGGGACTTGATGAAGCTTCTTTATAAAGAATCCTGATCCACTTAACGAAAGTCTTAGGGATTCCATAATGAGCTAATACCGTGAATAAATACTCATGTGGAACTTCATCAAATGCCCTGGATTGGTCCAGTGAAATCAGGTATCCAGATATTTCTGGTCCATCAGATGCTTACCTGATAGTCCTCACCAGGTCCCCCATACTGCTTTGGGGAATACTACATGCCTGGCTGGAGGAAATCACCTCCTGGGCTATGTTAGCAAGTCTTTTGCATAATATTTTACACAAGATCTTCCAATCCACATTAATTAAACTTATAGGCCTCCAATTCCGAAGCTCAGCCCTGTCACCCTTTTTGTATAAAAAAATCAAAAGGCTATCCACCAATGCAATAGAGAAAGGAACTACTCCTGCTAATACATCATTAAAGATGCCCACCATAAACTTGCTTAATCTATCCATAGTCTTTTTATAAAATTCTCCCAGTAACCCATCCGGACCCGGAGAAGTCCCATTTTATAATTTAGCTACAACCTCTTCCACCTCTTTCCTAGTTATAGGGGATATTAATTGTTTCTTATCAGCTTCCAGTAGCCCTGGGATCTCCAACTGATCTAAAAATTGGCTATCCCCACCGGGTTCTGTGGCTGACTACTAAAGGAGGATTCCACATACTCCTGCACTGTGTTGCCAATTTCCACCCCTTTATGCACTAGTAAACCTGCATTTGTTCGAAGATTATTCATATATTTGGAGTCCACACTTTATGCACAGCTATCATATGGGTTAACGCTTTGTGCCTTACCCTACGTTCCAGATTTCTGCTCAATTAATAATGATTGTGCCCTATCATATTGATATCTACACATCTCCAACTTGATTTCCTGGATTTCTTCAATGAGATCTTCTCCTAGTTCAGCTGCTCGAGATAACATCATCTGAAGTCAGTCCCTTAGTTTTAAATAAATTAAGTATCTGTTATTCGTTGCCTTTTTTGCAAGAGAGCTACATAACACTTTTATGTCTCTTTTAGTGTCTTGCCACCAAAACAAGGAATTGTCATATAGGTCAAAGACCGAAATCCTGGCCTCCAACTCAGATTGGATCGCCGGCCAAATCTCGGCATCTTCCAAGACAGCTACATTAAGCCTCCAAACTGGGCTGGATCCAGGTTTGTTTGAGGGTGTCCCTACTGTTATCTTTATTAATCTATGGTCTGAGTTTTTGACCGGGTATTCTGAAAAGGCTAACACAGGGACCCACTGAGAAGCAAACCAAAAATCAATCTGAGTCGACAGTCTTCCCTTAAAAAATGTGTGATCTGGTACCTGTCTGATTGTTGCCACACAGTCTTTAAGCTGTGCCTGTTTGTACATCCTATTCAAAAAATTTGAATCATTATACATTTTTTGTGTCATGCCTGTCTTGTCTGATAATGATAAAATGCAGTTAAAATCCCCCGGCAAAAAACACTGATCAAGAGGTACAGAGATATGGCTGCACTTTCTTCATTAATTCAACCCTTTGATACTTCGTTTGATAATTGTAAATATTAATTAAACAAAGATCCTGGGCCCCTATCTTTGCATCTAGAATACAAACCCTCCCAGGTATCAGATCAATTAAATGTGACACTCTGAGTTCAGGATTCAATAGTAGAAACCCTACCCCAGAGCACACCTCCTCCTCCTCCCCTAGAAACCAAAATGAAGGACCTCTAAACCACTCTTTTGAGGCACCCTGGGCCTCTCTTATTGTATGTAAGTGAGCGTCTTGTAAAAAACAAATGTCCAGCCAGTGATCTTTGATAACAGAGAAAGTAATTTGTCTCCTCCTCTGGTTCTTAATACTGTTCATGTTAATGAATCCAAGTGTGAGATTTAATTCCACATTTATGTGATAGAGCCAAGACCACTCTCAAATTCCTCAGACCCTGAAACTTTCATGACAGTTTTTTTTTTATTTCTCTTTTTTTCTTCATCCCTCCTCTCGACTCCTGAATAGATACATCTGAATCTGTCAGATTCTCAGGTTGTGAAGAAAGTATTGAAGAGGTATCTGAGTCCTCCTCATCTTCCTCCCATTGTTTCCTCTTGGCCAATAAAGTGAATCTGTTTTTAGTGCTGAGACCTTCGTCTTTCTGTACACTAGACCATCTACCCAGTTTATGAGTGGAAGTACGAGTCACTCTCCTGGTTTTCTGCTGCTCCCACTCTTCTGTACGTGGTGGTGGCATAGTATGCTTCCTGGGCCTTAGATGTGCCTGATTGGGGCTCCAGTCCTTCTCCTGCAAAACCCTCCATGGATTCCTGAGGCAGCTGTGTTCCCTTATGACTACTAAAGTATCTCCTTCCAAGGAGGCCACGTCAACGGAGGTACATCTCTCTGTAGCAGGCCTTGAGGTATAGTCCGAAACCTTGGGTGAAACTACTGGGAAACAAGAACCCAGGGGAAGAATACACAATGGGTGGGGAGGTAGTGACAACAACAAAAAAAGGAAAGGGACCTGGGGGTAATCATATCAGATGACCTTAAGGTTAGCAAGCAATGTGAGAAGGCAGTAGGGAGGGCTGGGGGTATACTGGGATGTATAGGGAGAGGCATCAGCAGCAGAAAACAGGAAGTTGTTATCCCGCTGTACAGACAGTTGGTGAGACCCCATCTGGAGTACTGTGTCCAGTTCTGGAGACCCCATCTCCGCAAGGACATAGACAGGATAGAGGTAGTCCAGAGGAGGGCAACTAAAATGGTGCAGGGTCTGCAAGAGAAGCCGTATGAGGAGAGACTAAAGGAGCTTAATATGTATACCCTTGAGGAAAGAAGGGAGAGGGGGACATGATAGAAACTTTTAAGTACCTCAGTGGAATCAACAAAGTCCAAGAGGGTAGCATCTTTCAGAAAAAGAGACTTGCAAGAACAAGGGGACACAATTTAAACATAGAAGGAGGGCGGTTCAGGGGCAATGTGAGAAAGTATTATTTCACGGAGAGGGTAGTGGATGCATGGAACAGCCTTCCTGAGGAGGTTGTGGGGTCTAAAACTGTGGGAGAATTCAAGAATGCATGGGACAAACATAAGGTAATTCTTGTGGGGGGTAGGAAGAAATAGGCTGTTGGTTAACTAGGATCTACGGCCTATCCTGTAGGTAGGGAAATGGGCAGACTAGATGGGCCAAGCGGTCCTTATCTGCCATCAAAGTCTATGTTTCTATGTTTCTATGTTTCTATGTGTGATGGAATGGTGGTGAAGGATGCCATGTGGAAGGCTGTTGTTGAGGTTCTGAGTTCATGTTAGAGCCAGTCTGAAAACTGTTATTGTCCACGTCGACGTCAAATCCATCTTCTTCAGCATTATGTGATGCCCATGGGCAGTCCTTGAAAGTGTGGCTCATGTCATCACACAGATTGCATACTACAGGAGTGTGACATGAAAAGACCACATGTGCAATCCCTCCACACAGGGAACTTATCACATGCAGTGCTTAAATGCATATGTGCACCACAACAGAAACATGACCTAGGCAGCCCTGAGTAAAAAATAAAACCCCGGTCTCTTCCCATGTAGAAACAGCCAGGTAGATGCTGAATCAATCCTTTCTCTTGAGGCAGGTGCACCCAGATCTGCCACCCCCCAGTCCATATGTCCTCAGAATCAATAATGGGGTCTGGTAACCCAAGCATTGTACACTTTGCCCACAGCCAAAAGAATGTCAGAAATTGCCACCCCCTCATTTTTAAACAGCACTGTAATTGTACGGTAGGCAGGCTTTGTGAGAGGGATAACAGTGAATACCTTCCACCCTGGAGTTCTCCATACTGCCTGATACCTTTCCCAGAAAAGTTCAAGATTGGCTGCTGTCTTAAAGCTAGTGTCAAAATTAGGGTCTCCAGAGGTGTAGATCGGTGCATAGATGTCTTGTTCTGAAAAGCCTAAACTTTCTTTGAGAAGTGTATGGCCAACATAGATCCGGTCAGGGTATGTTTCTAAGCCACCTTTGTACTTGATGCAAACTGCATTCCATCTTCTAGCAGTTTCTGGGGGTGCATGAAAGAGGCCTGGATATGTCCTGTTATGAGAAGCATGCCCCCTGGTGTCAGTTGACCTAGTTTTCTCATGATTTGTGTTCTGTGCCCCTGATGCAGGGTCTGAAGGCAAGTCTCCTGCTTCATGGGCTGAAGTTCTAGGTGCACCCCTTGTGTCAGCGGAAGATGTATCCTGCTCAGTTCTAAGGTTGCCTTTAGGGGAAACCAAGAGCTTTGTATGAGCTGCAGGGAACAGTACAAGGGAATTCACTAATTCTAGGGAGGGGGAGGTCTAAAGGATCCCTCTGATCTGTGTCGTTTCTTGCACGAGACACACCCAATGTTGCTCTTCAGTTTGTTTCACCCATCCTGCAGATTTAAGAGCCTCAGCCGCAGTTCTTCCCATTATCAAAATGTCACTGTCATAATTTGGGTGTTCCGACATTGTATCGGCAGCATTCTGACTTTCTCCTGCACCTGTTTTACCAGATGTTGCACTAGGTATGTCCCTAGAGCTCGAACCACTAGAGCTCAATTCCAGTCCATCTCCCCCTTCCACCACTTCAGTTTCCATCACTGATTGAAATACAGTTGTATTATTTATGGGTGAAAATAAATTAGTACTTCCCTGTTTCTTTTTTTTTTTTTTTTTTTTTGCAATTCACTGTACTTTTGCGAGCTGCCTGCGCCTCAATCAGCTCCGGTCCGCGGCTCGCGGCTTCTGCTTCCCAAATCAGCCACCCCGATACCCCGTGGCTTGCCTCCCACGGTAGGGGCCGCGACACAGGGCCAGATGCGTGGGTGAAGCAGTCTGGAGTCGGGGTCTTCGCTGGAGCACATGGAAGCTGTGGCGGCTTCATCCATGGCGGCCGGCAGCTCCAGCTTCCCGGTTTTTTCCTCACCCCTGAGGAGGACGTGCAATGACACAAGCGTCCGTCCCACCCCTCTTCCTGCCCCCCTTAAGTAAGCACGGCAGCAGCATGGGTGTCCACCAGCCTCCGCTAGGGGCCCCCATCGCTCCGGTTGATAGCCCAACCCTCTCCCCGGAGAAGGAGAGCAGTCCGTCGGACACTCAATCCTTCTCCCCCCGGCCAGCCCTCCGACGACCCGGGTCCGTTCCCGAACCCGGGTCACCGGCGTCTCAAGCGGAAATCCCACTGCTGCGCCAACGGGCCGACCGTACTTCCCTGTTTCTGAGGTGCAAGCTCCTTCTGACTACATCCTGTGGTCTGACGTCTCCTGGCTTGTGCTCCACCGCATTCTTGTTCGCTCATACAAACACCTCTGGACCACAACATCTCAACCTCAGAAGAGCTGTCCCCACGGGACTCCAGCTCTGTTTCTGCTGTTTTGTGAGATAAGCCGCTCATTCTCATTCTGTGCTCATGTCACTCCTCTTCCAGTAGAAGCGCTCTCAAATACTCACTCCGTGAGTGAAACTGCTGTTTGCCTGGCCAGTCCTCGCTCAGCACCTCCTGCAATGACATCACAGGTAGAATCTTGATACCATCGAAAACTCCATGACCAGGTACACTTCCCTGGCTTTGTAAAGTGCAATCCATTTTCTCATTTTGCTCAGGCTCTGTTCTCAGTTCTGCAGTACCAAAACTCATTGTTGTTTCCTTCATAATCGCCTCTAGTTGCAATGGGGCAGAGGAGGAGGAGGCCATCTCCTCTGCTCCTGTAGTCATCTCATGTCCACCTCCTCCTGGATCCAAGAGCTCCGCCATTTTGCCAAGGACCAGGATGTCAGAGGTTCCCCTGCCTGTGAGTAGGGGTATTTCCCCTGTGCCCTGATCAAATTTCCCCCCATTCACTAAAAAAATACCACCAACAGATTAATCTAGTTCAAGGTCAGTTGGCATTCATCTGTATCCCCCTTCCCCAAGTCGTGGCTGAAAATAGGCAGAATTTGTCTAGTGCACTTACCCGGTCAACAAAAACTAAATAAATAAATATAGTAAATAAAGCAGCAGCTGGGGAGGGACAAAAATGTGAACTAGGAGGATGGGCTTCATTAGGCCCTGTCCATCTCCCCGTAGCCCACTCCACCAAGCCATGGACCTGGCAATACCCCTTCCTGTACACTACAGCATACGGTTTGCCTTACTGTAGGCCTTGGTACACTGGCTTGATCATTTTAGGAAGTCACTGATGATGACCTTAGGCCTCTTTCCTCAGAGTTAACATCCAGTTTTACCCCCGCCACCAACCACCATCTAGTACTTGGTCCTGCAGTTCTTCCCATTGTGTATCACATTGCAGTTTTTGGATTATCAGCTGTCAAACCTTTGACCACCTATCTAGCCTTTTCAAGTCTCTTTGCATCTCCCTAACCCCTTCCTCTCCATCTACCCTTCCCTCCCAGAGCTTAAGAGTCATCGGAAAGACACACTTCTTGCCCTGGATTCCTTCTCCCATGTCATTAATGAACATATGGAAAAGGACTGTACCCAGGTCTGATCCTTGTAGCACGCCACTGGTGTGCTCTCTCTCTTCTGATTTGACTCCGTTAACCACAACCCTCCACTGTCTCCCTTCCAACCTGTTTCTCATCCATCTACTGCAACTGTGTTTTTCACTGCACCCTGATCTTCTAGCTTCTACAGCAACCTTCTGTGAGGGACCAAGTCAAAAATCTTGCTGAAATCGGAGTGGATCCACAGCATGGCACGTATTAACTACTCTCATTACCCAGTCAAAGAATACTGTCAGGCTGATTTGACAAGACCTCCCTGCCATGAACCTGTGATGTTTTATATTCTAGAGTCCATTCCTAGCACCACCTCCCCCTTTTCTACTCCTCTTTCTAGTTCTGCCCCTAGCTCCTCATCTCTTTCCTTGTCCTGGAAGTCTATAAATCACCCCTGTCTATAATTCCTTCTGAGGATGCTGTGAGCTGAACCCACAGTGATTCTGTTTCCCCATTACCACCCCCGATGGTTCCATCCTCCTTTGCCTTTATGCCTTCCCTCACCTATAGGGCTATACCTCCTCCTCTGCCTTTATGCCTTCCCTCACCTATAGGGCTACACCTCCTCCTCTACCTTTATGCCTTCCCTCACCGATAGGGCTACACCTCCTCCTCTACCTTTATGCCTTCCCTCACCAATAGGGCTACACCTCCTCCTCTACCTTCATGCCTTCCCTCATCTATAGGGCTACACCTCCTCCTCTACCTTTATGCCTGCCTCACCTATAGGGCTACACCTCCTCCTCTGCCTTTATGCCTTCCCTCACCTATAAGGCTACACCTCCTCCTCTACCTTTATGCCTTCCCTCACCCATAGGGCTACACCTCCTCCTCTACCTTTATGCCTTCCCTCACCAATAGGGCTACACCTCCTCCTCTACCTTCATGCCTTCCCTCATCTATAGGGCTACACCTCCTCCTCTACCTTTATGCCTGCCTCACCTATAGGGCTACACCTCCTCCTCCTCCTCTACCTCTATGCCTTTCCTCACCTATAGGGCTATACCTCCTCCTCTACCTATATGTCTTCCCTCACCAATAGGGCTACACCTCCTCCTCTACCTTTATGCCTTCCCTCACCTATAGAGCCACACCTCCTCCTCTGCCTTTATGCCTTCCCTCACCTATAGGGCTACACCTCCTCCTCTACCTTTATGCCTTCCCTCACCTATAGGGCTACACCTCCTCCTCTACCTTTATGTCTTCCCTCACCTATAGGGCTATACCACCTCCTCCTCTACCTTTATGCCTTCCCTCACCTATAGGGCTACACTTCCTCCTCTACCTTTATGCCTTCCCTCACCTATTGGGCTATATCTCCTCCTCTACCTTTACGCCTTCCCTCACCTATTGGGCTACACCTCCTCCTCTACCTTTATGCCTTCCCTCACCTATTGGGCCACGCCTCCTCCTCTACTTTTTCCTCTATCACATCTAACCATGGTATTTGGCAGGTATGCTAATATTTGTATTAATTGTAGCTAAAACTAGCTTTTTGGAAGAACAGTTTCCATTTCACTGCTGCTTTAAAGTATCATCTGAAGAACAGCATACCCCGACAGTAGAACACCCCTCTTGTACTGCACTGCAGGGCCAGCATTTTGGGGTTTATGCTGCAGTCCTGATGTGGGACCAGAACCCACAATCTTTTGGCCCTGATGGAATGTGCTAGTGAGACTCAGCCATGTTGGCACCTAAGGGACAGAGAAGGTTACTTCAATATTCATTAAGGCATTCAGTGAAGACCCACTAAACTAAAGACCCAAAGATGTGACTTCCATTGGTAGGAAGCGCTTTGAGACACTGAATCAAGCAAGAGAGAATTGAGGACATATTTATTTCTTTCTTTGTTTGTTTGTTTAGCTATTTATTTTTTGTTTGTGCAACCACCCAGTCCCCTGGGGTTACTAGAATCCCATTAGTACTAGTCTTAGGCAGGTAGAAAAGGCA
Source organism: Neoceratodus forsteri (assembly GCA_016271365.2). Taxonomy (NCBI): domain Eukaryota; kingdom Metazoa; phylum Chordata; order Ceratodontiformes; family Ceratodontidae; genus Neoceratodus; species Neoceratodus forsteri. Next base: position 29,268,027 of record CM028137.1, on the reverse strand, counting down.
GCTGGTAGGGAGCTCATTAGGGGCTTTCTACAGAATGACACGATTGTTTACTCAGCTAGCCTGAGAGAGGGATGATTCATTTAGAACTCTTGCAGCAGCATAGCCATTTTTGAGTCAGCTGTTCAGGGGACGTTTAGAATGTTCAGTTAGTCTGAGTTAGAGTGTTAAAGTGGCAGGAGATCTCCCAGTAGGGCTCAGAAAAGCGAGTCTTGGTCTTTTCTCACCGTAGTTTTGGAAACATCCTCGGTTTACCTTTGAAGTGGTGGAAAATGTTTCCCAGTAGGACTCTTAATTTCACTCCGGGGGAGTGAGAGGAACCTCAATGTCTTGTGGATCCAAGGGGCAATCCCCTGAAGGTCCTGAAGTTTTCAGCTGCATTGAAGAAGAACTGTAATGGAATCTGACAAGCTACATGACAGGGAAAGGTGCCTTTCTGTTATTCCTTTCCAGGACTGGGAGGAAGGAGCAACTAACTGTTTTGTGAGTACAAAATTAGAGACAAGTTCTCATTTGTGAGGTTGTCTGGGATGTGTGGTTCCCAAGATAAGGCTAGATCACACCGGCCAGGAATCCTGTTCACCTTAGAGTGTTAACTTGAAGTAAAGTTTGGAGTTTTTAGCAATTCAGTGGGGACCGGAGACTTCTTTTGGTGTAACTCTGAAGGAATGGTAGAGACTATTTGGAGCAAAGAGTGGGAGGATTGCCATCTGGAGTTTCAATACAGGGCTAACTGGTTCATTGATGGGTGCCAAGGTCCCCTGGGTAAAGGCCAATGCCCAGGATGAATTTTAAATGCGTGGCTCAGGTCACTGGTTATGTTTGGAAATGGAAATGTGTTTTGGAAATGGCTCAAGAATGTGGTTCAGGCCATGAGCGTCCACTTTGGAAAATGGAAATGTGTTAGGAAAGTAGCTCAAGTATGTGGTTTGTCCATGAGCACTTTTGAAAAAATGGATAGAGATGTTTCTGTGGAAACTGGTATTACCTTGTAAATGTGTTTCTAGAAAAAGAGTGCTCCTGTTTGCAATGACTAACCACTGGGGGGGGCCACTACTGCTTTAGTAACATTTGTGAATAAAGCCATACTGCACAATCTCAGTTACTGCTTTGGACATTCAGCTTATTGCTTCTGTATGAACGTTATTCGGGCCCCTCAGCAGTTAGGTCTAGCATACACCTAGCATCCTTTCCCCTAAACCTGGTTGTAAATGCAAAGGTTCATTTTTTTTGTATTGTACCCCCACCCACCATCCGTTAGATAATGAGTCTGGTATGCACTCTAAAGTTAGGGATGGACAATTTGAGTAATTCTGCCAAGAGCAAATTCCATGCCATGTGTAGGGCATTGGTTGTTTTTGTGGGGTGCCAGCTAAGAAAAGTGTTGTGGGGCGGTTGCATTTGTTTATTTATTTGTATGCTTATTAATGTATTTGTTTTTTTTATATTTGGTTATTTCTGTGCATGTGTCTTTATTGTTTGTTTGATTATTTATTTGTGTGTTTGTGTTTTTATTTATTTGTTTATATATCAGTTAACTAAACAGTATAAAATATGTTGTATGATGTCCAAGTGTACAAGGTTTATATGCAGTATATTTATAAAATGGCAAGAAAAAAATCTATTAATTTCATTGGCCCAGAGACATCACCTGACCGTGCATTAAATCTCTTGAAATGCACACTCAGCTGTTGAATCTCATTTTCCTCTCCCAAAAAAAACTCCTTACTGAACAATATTGCTAAGCCTCAATACAGAAACAGCCCACCATCTTGAGAATCTTACCCTTAACTGCACTGAAATTTAAATATTAATTATCATGAACTAGTAAAAGTCTTCACAAAAACAAACTGCAGTGCCACACTAACAAAACACAGAAAAACAAATACCATGACTAAAATAAACCAGTTTACCCCCCAGTTCCTCAAAATTAATTATTTGGCTTGTACACAAAAAATCAGTGACTTCATCTGTTCCATTGCTAACTGATCAGTAACAGCTCACTTCAGCCTGTACAGAAAACAGCTTATCTCTTCTCCATATGACCGTGTCTTGAATCACAGTAACATTTTCGTTAAAAACATCCTTAGCCTTACAATTCTGCTGCTTTTCATGGGTGAGGTTAGGTGAGAGACAGACAGAGAGAATGAGAGAGAGAGAGAGAGAGAGACACAGGGGGAGCACGTCAGACTGACTAATGATTCGGCTGCTGCCTCAAGTAAACCAGTGGTCTGGACCTCCAGCCCTCAGCTGCAGCCTGACATGAAACCAGTGCTCTGAACCTCCTTGGCCCTCTTCTACACTATGTGTGCAGACAGCAACTCATTGATGCTCTTCTTGGATAGAGAGATGCAGTCAACTGACTCCTTCTTAAAATGGAATGTTTTTCCTCAATCCCTCACTGGCCAGTGCTACTCCATTTAGTGATATGTAATAATTTTGTTCACGAATATAATGCTTTCAATACAGTCTCATCTTAATTTAAAAACAAATGTTAGTTTTTTTCTACTTCCATAAACTGGTGACAAATGGAGGAACATAGTCTTCATGGAAGTCTTCATCTACGGGGGCAGGCACAGCACGGGAGACAGTTAACAAAGGAATTCAGATGTTGCTGTTTACTGGCAGACCGACCAACGAGAGACATGCAGCAGAACAGAGAATAAAAAAAGCAGGATGGCAGAAGAAGCACCTAAATAAACAGCCAACAGGAGCTACCATTTAAGCAAGAATTAAAAATATCCTTCGCTCCTGCTGGCACAATCCTGTTGGGGGGATCAGTGCCGTATTCTGCTCTTGCTATTTCCTGGCAGACAAGCTAACTGGTGAAAGACTAACAGCAGCATGGGGATGCAAAGTAACAAAAGCAAACAAACAAATAGAAAACAACCCAGTAGTCAGCAAATTCATCAGATCGATCACTAATAGGGCTCCTGCTTTTGTGGCGGGATTTTTCTCAATGAAGGTACCACACAGAGTCCAAAGCAGGCTCACAGCACACAACTCCATCTGCTGCCTTAATGAAATAAGGACGTAACAGAGAGAATTCAAAACAGGGACTGTTTGTTTAACTTCAGTTCTTTAATTGGCAAACATATGTAAAACACATTTTGTTTACTTTAAAAACTGATTGTAATTGTTTATAAAAATGTCTTTCTTGATGGAAATGGGCCATTTTATAAGTGTAATAAGCCACTCCAGGATGTGTATTAAAGGATTTTAATGTACTTTCCAGGGGAATAAGGACACTAGGCTTTCAGCCGCAAACTTTAGCATGCCCCTGGGGCATGCATTAAAAGTCCTTATATTGCACACCGTATCATGGCTTATTGCTTACATATATATTATAGGGGTGCAGTCGCGCCCCTATAGTTAGGGTTGAGTAGGCACTTCAATGTTAACCATTTTGTACCTTAATAACTTTGCAACCTTTCAATGGATTTGCATGCAAAGATCCATGCACCATCACTCAGGGTAGATCTCTGGATGTAGCAAGTTATGTTCCAGTCATATGTGTGGTTTCCGAGTTCTGGAGAGGTGAAAAAAGCATTTTTTCACTCATTAACTTTGCTGAGATTTTTCTTTGAACTTGCCTACATCACAGATGGTTAGAATCTTGGTTTGAAATTTTCAGGGCAGAAAGGGACTAGGTCCACAGATGTGCCTTTTGCTTGTCTGGTGAAAGATAATAAGCCATTTTAAAGTTGCTTCTGAACATGTTCAGTAAGCACTGAAAGATAGCTATATGAAATGAAAAAGGAATCCTGTTTCGTATGGAAAAATTCCCTTTTCATTTGCCACTGCCTTGTGTCATTTTTTTTTTATTTCAAAAACTGTACAACTGGCATCATTTAGAGACACCAACACATCCATCTTGGTGATCGAGACCCCCTTAGGTGCAACCTGCCCTTCCCAGTTGCAGACATGCCATAGAAATGTGTTTTTGCACTGTTATGAATCCTTTTTAATGACCACATGATACAAAAAAGAAGTCTTTTTCATATCACAAGTAGAGATGTTGTGAGATTTTACTTTGTGCATGAAGTTTCAGTGGATTCACAAAATCTGCCTCCCCAAAGTATTTTGTGAAATTGCCTTGCTGGTGGAAACTTCGCCGAATGATTCGTATTTGCTTTGGGATTTTTTTTTTTTTTGTGATTAAAGATTTGTATTGTTTTCCAACAAGATTATACATTGTACATCATACAAACGTATAGGAGGAGCATGAGCTACAACTTACATGAGGAGGCAGTCCTTCTGGCTAGTATTATTGTAGGAATCAATCTTGACTTTGTAAATCAGACATTATAACTGGACTCTCAGGATTCCATATAAAGAAAACTGCGGGTGGATTGACTTCTGAAAACCTCCCAGTCTGTCTGGGATATTGCCCCATCCTGATGGTATGCAGGTCTATTAGTGGAGCTTCCTAGGGTGTCTAAACATCAAAACAGCATGTATGGCCTACCTGGTAGATCCAAAATCGTACTGTCTCCTGGGGGGCAGTCCTTTGTGGCTTCAAATAAAACTGGGAGGTATTTCCTTCTGGGCCTTCATCTGCAGAAAAAATAAAACCTATGCACACACAAAGCATCTACTACTTAAATTCTGACGGGTTCAAACACAATTCCTATGACTACGTGAAGGCTTTAACTACTAAACTCTGCCCATCTGCTAACCATTAAAAGGACCGGTGTGTTTGCCAGCCTTCATGGGTCGGTGGCTGTCATGGGGCATGGATACCACTCCTCTCACCCTATGCCTTCCCTGGGCTTTAGAAAAGTTATGACAGGTTGCCAGAGTGTGTTGTATATTGAGAGGGTATTCAATGCTACGTGTGTCATTCTGGACAGATTGGTTATCTGGATAAGAGTGTTGAGCACTCATGCATTAGTGTGTCTTGAGTTCTCCATCTGTGTAACAGCTGTCTGTTTACTTACATATTTAGTATGGCTAACCTGTTTTTGGTCTAGCAGTGTTAACTGCAAATGTGAAGTGTGGATACCCAGAATCATTACCTCTGGTGTCATTGGCACAGTCTTCTCCAAGATATTAGAGCCCAAAGCACACGTCTTCTGCCAGATTGGGCTTATCTTGGGGTAGTGCCACAGGATATGAATCAGAGCCCCCCTGTCTTTCTGACAATGCCAGCAGAGGTCATCTGGCATTACGTTCGCTTGTGTCCTGTACCAGGAGTGGAGAATCTTGTTCTGTATCAGGGTGCTTCTAGTGTCTGGATAGGCCTTGTGGGTCAGCTTCAGACAAGATTTCCACTCTAGGTCTGAAAATTGTGTCTGTAATGCAGTCTCCCATTTTCTGTTTAAAGGATAGAGATTGGGATGGGAGCTAGGACCTAAGCTTGGAATATATCTGGCTGGTCTGGCCCCTTTTTAGGGAGAGCCATTTCCCCAGTTGTGATGAGGGAGCCCTTGGAATACATTCTTTTGTGAATGACATAACAGCACTCCTTAACTGGAGGTAGCACCAGAAATCTTGGGGGAGGGAGGTTATAGTCTTCGGCTAATTCTTTAAAAGACTTTAAAATGGAGGTGTTAGGGATATATAGGTCCCGAATGGTTTCCAGACCTGTGGTCTGCCAGGATGTCCAGTTTATGGGTTTCTTATCCACCAAGATGTTCCCATTATCCCACATGGGGGCATGGGGGGAGGCTGGGTTCGAATGGAGCATCTTATGAGTTTCACCCCAATAACATAGGGATGGGCCAATCGTTGGGTGCGTATGGAGTGCTTGGGGGCAGAGTTATACATCAACAATCTCAAATTAATGACTTTATTCATTTCTCTCTCCATACCCAGCCAGTGTGGGAAATTAAGAGTCGGTGTCGAGAACCATTTGAGTATCTGTGTGGACTGGCCATTGTGGGAAATTAAAAGTGGGTGTCGAGAACCATTTGATTATCTGTGTGGACTGAAATGCCCATTTGTATCCCTCAAACCAGAAGAGGCTCCAACCACCCTCAGACCAATGGGCTGTCAGCTTGTTCCTGCTGTATCTGGGTCTTGTTCCTTCCCATATGAAGGCTCCCAGCATGAAGTCCATTTTCTTGTACTATATGGCTGGGAGTTTCAGAGGGATATGGGAAAGTATGTATAAGATTTTGGGTGCATTGACCATCTTAATGGCCGAGATCTTCCCTCCGAGAGTTACCTGCAGGGGCTTCCACCTATCCAATACCTTGCATACTGTGTCCATGAGGGGTTTCAGATTCCTGTCTCACAGCTCGGCTAGGTCAGGAGTGATGTTAATCCCTAAGTATGTGATTTCATCCGGCACCCAGTGCAGGCTGTGGGCCATGGCCATTTGGGAGGTACATCTGCCATTAAGGAGTAATACTTCTGTTTTGGATTGATTCAATTTGAGGCCAGAAAAGGTGGCGTAGGTTGACAGAGTCCCTATAAGTTGAGGGATAGCCTGATCAACATTGGACAGAGGAATGAGCAGGTCATCTGCGTACATTAAAGTTGTGTATTCTATCCTCCCTAGTCTCACCCCTTGGATTAAGGGGTTCTGTCTTAAAGCCTCTGCAAGGGGTTCGACTGCTAAGACAAACAGCAAAGGGGACAGCGGGTATCCCTGTCGAGTGCCTCTGCCCAGCGGGAAGGGGGGGGAAGTAGAGGGTTAGTGAGAACTCTGGCTGAGAGGGCTGTGTAGATCATTCGGATCCACACCTTAAACCCTTCAACAAATCCCACTGAGGACAAGACGTGCTGGACAAAATTCCATTACAGGGAATCAAAAGCCTTTTCAAAGTCGACTGCTATTGCCACAGCTAGGGAATTGAGGGATTTTGCGTAGTGTATTAAATTGATCAGTGATCTGATGTGGTCACTGCTAAAACGGCCCTTTACAAAGCCCACTTGGGAGGGGTGGATTAGATCAGGAGGAAGGGGATTGAGTCTGTTAGCCAGGATTTTCACTAGAATTTTGGCATCTGCATTTAGCAGTGAGATGGGCCTGTAGCTGGCTGCCTTTTGAAGGTCTTTCCCTTTTTAAGGGAGGACAGTAATGATGGCCTCTCTAAGTATGGGGGGGAACTCCGACCACTAGGGTCTCATTGAACACCTGGTGGAGAATCAGAGAGACTGTGGGCTGTAGGAGCTGCCAGATTTCCATGGGAAGCCCCTCTCCACCTGGTGCTTTGCCTTTTTTGAATGATATTATCATGGAGGCTATCTCAGCCGTCATTAGGGGGCATCCAGGGTGCTGGCCTGCGAGGCCTGCAGGGACGGGAGGTGAAGATCAGTGAGGAACTGGACCACTCCTTGAGGGTTGGGCTCTCTGCAGGGTGAATAAAGTGTGGCATAGATGTCAGCCATCGCTGTGTTTATGCCCTTGGTCTTAGTGTGGAGTACTCCTTGTGCATCAGCTAAAGCCGGAATGTATCTTCTGGCTTGCTGTTTCCTCAGCCTGTATGCAAGGACCTTGCATCCCTTTTCACCACCATCCCAATATTTGTGCCATAGTTGAAGTATTGATACTTCTGCCTTCCTAGAGAGCAGTTCATTGACCTCCAGCCTCAGAGCTGCTACTTTATGGCCTTCCTGAGAGTGGACTGTGGGGTTAGGAAAGGCTTTGAAATTGGCCTCAGCAGTTTTTAATTGCTTCTCCAAGGTGGCGAGCTGCAGTTCCCTCTTTTTCCTTCTTCTATGCATGTAGCCCATGATGGATCCATGCAGGGTGGCTTTGAAATTCTCCCGTGTATTACCAGCAGATGTATTGGCTATTGGGTTGGTTTCAAAAAAACATGGAGGCTTCCCGCAGCAGCCAGTGGGGGAACTCAGGGTCTCTAAGAAGTAGGGATCCAGCCTCCAAGAGGGAGAGGATGGGGAGTCGATACTCCATGTGAGGGTTAATCGGACCTGCAACAGGATGGAGACCTCCAATGCATTTTGAGTAGCCTGAGGGGAGGGCAACCACATGTTGATCCTGCTATGAGAGCAGTGGACCAGGGAGTAGAACGAGTAGTCCCGTGCATCTGGATGAAATATCTGCCAAATATCTGTGAGGACCATATCTTATTGCATCTGCTGCAAGGCCTTGATGCCCCTAACATGGGGCTCTGTGTTAGAGGGACTCCTGTCTAGGAACAGTGAGGTTGAAATCGCCCCCTATCAGCATGGGGACATCAGTGGTGGATGTCACAAATGCACTCCGCAGGTCAGGCCCTCTGCTCCCACAGTGCCAACCTCAGAGCGCAATAGTGTGAACAGATAACAGACAGGGTGACCCTCCTGTCTGCTTTTGGGTCCAAATCACCTTTAGTCTCAAGTTCTGGGGGGATTCAAACTGTGAACCGTATACTAGCGTACCCAATTTACAGGCTCAGATACATACCCTCTTCAAGGATTGCGGTACAATCTTACACCAGGGGCACCCAGCCATGCTTTCAAAAATGAACCCTTAAAACTCTGTAAGAGACCTTAGGTATATTCTTACCTGGTCCCAGTTTAGTAACACCATGAAGCTGTTGAACAATTGTCAGACTTAACTCTCTATACGTCACATGCAAAAAAAGAACTGGCAGACACCCAGGCAGTCTTTACTAAAAGATGATAAAAATATGAAAAATGTAAACACAGAACAATATATCAAAGAGCTCACCATCACATAAAAGAACAAGGGAAGATTACAAAACAAAAACTCCTACCACAATACAGTTACACTTTTCCTATCTAATGTATTACCTCTATAAGTGCCTTAGTTAGTTTCTCTCAGAGTCCCAAAATAATATGTCAAATTCCCCAGTTACAAGGATACATTTCAACTCCATCTCCCCACCCTCTTGGTGAGTCATCTAGCTCCTCCTTTTAGAATCAAAAAAATACAAACATGATGTACTATAAGGAGATATTTTAAATAATGTGACATCAGCAAAAACTAATTTTCCAAATTATGGCAGTCTTTAATCAAGCCTTTCCTTTGAACTGGTGGCTGATTCCTGTTTTCCCAAGGAACACCAAAGGTTTTTACAACTCTGCAGTTTGTCACTTAGATGCAAGATAGCTGACAGGAATCAGCTAAGTGATGTCCTGTCCTGTAATAAAATATATATTTAGCTTCCCAACTTCAAAGCAGCAACAGGTCATCAAAAAGGCCATAAAATGCAATTTCTCAGGGAACTTAATTTCATTACAGAGATCTCCTGGTCATTGTAATATATATCCTGTAGTTTCACTGAAACCTGGGGGGGAGGGCACCCATGGAAGCACAGCTGTCTTATGTAACACAATCACATACTATATTGTTATATTACAAATATCATACAATAATCATAACCAGCTGGCGAAGCGTCACAGTGGATATTACACTCAGGTCTTGGGTCAGCTTGTGAAAAAAAGGTTGAGGAGTCCTCATTAGGGCTGTATACATTCCCCAACCACAAAGGGCCCTTTGGTGTGTCCATGAGCACAGCCACCCACCTCCCTTCTGAGTCTGTAACTTTGTTACTCACCACCCATTGTAGGGACTTACGAATTAAAATAGCCACCCCCATTTCCTAGTGGGGGCAGCAGAATATATAACTTGTCCTACCCAGTCTCTCCTTAGTCTGGTTTGGTCCTTGGTTATTAGTTTGGTTTCCTGCAGGAATGCCACACCCATCCTCAGCCTTTTACGGTGTGCTAGCACCGGCCTCCTCTTGTTCGGGGTATTAGTCCCCTTACATTTCATGTTATGGCTATTAAATGACCCATTTAAATGTAGGGAGTGTGTGTGTGACAAGGGTGCAGAAACTGAGGGTGCCAAGGTCGAGAGTGGGGGTGGGGGTACCTGCAGGGAAACCAGTCCTTGGGCAGCCTTCTGTGAATGTGTGATACATAAAATGGCCTTCTGACCACAATTGTCTCAATGATGCAGCAGAGCTGTTTAGCTACAGCTGTGCAGAAAAAATCAGTTTGAAAAATTCCAACACAAAGAAAACTATGTACACTTTTTACATTATTCTGTTGTCTTTGGGGTTGTAGAGGTGTTTTGTTGGACGCAGCAAGCTGCATGTTGCCAGCCTCTATTCCCAGGGTGTTATTGGGTGGTACTGGGGTCTGAAGCCCATACGGGTCCCTTGCATTTACCATGACTGTGCAGGCCATGGTCCACATCTTATTGACCTCAGTAGGTCCAGGTTACAGGGTCCCTTGTAACCATTCAGGGGGTAGACAGCATCTAACCAAAGGCAGAGATAACTAATGCAGGTAGCTAGGGGTAATTCAAAAAAGGTGGATGAGAGAAGGTATAAGGATAGGAAGGGGGGAGGGGTACACTAACGTATGTCAGCACCCAGGTCAAGGAATTGGCTAAAAGAGAAGTCCTTGGATAATAAGAAAACAAAGGGGGAAGGGATTCCCATTCAAAGTGAAGTAAAGGAGAGCACGGTCTCCTGGGCGGGGGGTGGTATTCAGGGCATCCTGGAAAGGGTGAGTGAGTTGTATCCTTAGGGATCAAGGATGAATGTCCTGACTGTACAAAGGTGGGGGGGTCCATGCAGTAAGAAGGAAGTTGGGGAGACAAGGGGAAAAAAGGGGCATCCGACTGCCAACTGGGCAGCTGGAGAATGCCAGCAGCTGTAAGTGCTGAAGGGAGGGTACACAGTACAGGGGTGGGGATTACCTTTGTAGCATCTGTAGCTATGCCTGGCAAAGTGAAGCAGGTAGGTCTTGCTATAGGCTTAAACTTGACTGTATCTGTTGCCTACAAGGGTAAGATTCCCTCGTCAGCTGGACAACCTGTTCTAAATGCCAAGTAGTGTGAATACCTTGCCCCATGGTGGCATTTCCATACCTCATTTGATACATATTTACAGATCTGTTTCCATAATTTCACCTTTTGTTATCAGCTACATCAGTGCAGTGACCCCCTTTGCTCCCCAATGCCCAAACTTAATGATTCCCACAACAAATGTCACATTTAAAAGAGACTTTTTTTGAAGGGAGAGTCGGGGGGGGGGTTGCTGTGCTCTGGGAGATGTACATTGCACATTCAACCTCGGATCCCCCACTGTTCACCTTCAATGCAACCGTTGAAAGGAAGACAAGAAGAAGTAGCAGTAAGTTCACCCCTGTTCTGATCCCTCCCAGTATGGTAGTGGGGCCAATTGTCAGCTATCTCTCCCAAAACCAAAACCCTGGTCGAAGGGGGCAAGTGCGACAGTCCCACACACTGAGATCAGCCCTAGGCCAGCCTGCCGCAGTTATTTAAGCCACCCGTGCTTCAAGGTGTGCCACTGCCCCTAGAGAGTACATCCCCCCTGATCCCTGAGTGCTAGGCCTCGAAAGAAATAGAGAAACTAGGCAGTCGAAAGAAATGAATTGAAAACATTTACTTATCTGAGCCTGAAGTACCAGTCTTCTTATTGGGGGAGCTTTGGATGGAAGGGGCCTCGGGCCTCAACGCTCCCCGCGGTCTGGTGAGATGTGCTTCAGTAACTGGCAACCTGGTCGTAGTATGCTCTGGAGATGGTGATCCAGCATTACCAGAGGCTACGGGCCATTCTGCCTCGGCCAGGTATTGGGGATGCAGCAAGGAATTTCTCGGGGATTTGTGCTGTTCGATCCAGGGTTCATGATGGGTGTCTGGAGATATAGGCTGCAAAGCCTCATAGTGGTTCACTGATTGAAAGGCCTGCCGAGGGTCAGAGGTGGCTGTGTCCATGGCGTTGTTTCCCTCACTGTTCTGGCGTGCCCTCTCGGATGGGTGATCCCTTCTTGTGTGCTTCTTGCTGGGGTGTCTCTTCTGGTTTGCCTTGGGGGGAACTACCCAGGTCTCCTCTGGTGGCCCAAACCATTCCTTGGTTCTTTTTTCTTTGAGGGGGAGCACCTGTTCAAATCCACAGCTTCCACTCGCAGGGTGGAGGGCTTGCTCTGATAGACTGTTGGGGATGCCTCAGAAGGCCATTCCACCCTCAGAAAATCTGATAAGGCCTCTGGTGCTTCGAAATTCACTGGCACACCATTGTGGATAACTCTCATGGTGGCAAAGTATCACTGAGAATTGGAGCCCCACCTTATGCATTACTTGCCTAGAATCAGTGAAAGCTCTCTTTCTGTCAGATAAGTCTTTAGAATAATCTTGATAAATGCTTATCCGGTTATCAGACAGAGCAGGCAGGAAGGGAGGAGGAGTGGCACTGTATGTGAAAAATGACATAAGGGCCACACAGATCCAGGAGGAACAAATTGGGGGAGAGATACTGTGGGTTAAGCTGGAAAGGAAAATGGGGCCAGCCATCCGCACAGGTGTGGTCTATAGACCACCAGCCCAGGAGGAAGAAACAGATAGGGAGCTGATGCTAGCCATCTAAAGGATGGCAGACAAGGGTGAGGTAGTACTGGTTGGAGACTTCAATATACCAGACATGGACTGAAGCATCCCAGCAGCAGCATCAACTAGGAGCAGATTTATCCTGGACTCCCTTCAGGGTGCCTTCCTCAAGCAACTGGTCATGGAACCAACTCGGCAGAAGGCAATACTGGACCTTGTGCTCACAAACAGGGACAGTGTGATGGGGTAACAGTGGGGAGCACCTGGGTAACAGTGACCACCAGTCATTGTGGTTTGAAATCACAGAAAGAGCAGAACCAAACCACACAAAACACGAACCTGGATTTTAGGGGCAGACTTTGGGAAAATGGGGAGATACTTGAAAGAGGCATTAAGGGAATGGGACAGGAATCAGGGGTTGAGGAACAGTGGGCAGTATTTAAAATGGGATTATAAGAACAACAGAATTATGCATTAAGCAGGTTAGCAAGAGGAAAAGGAAGAGGAGACCATTATGGTTTTCCAAAGAGGTAGCAAAGAAAGTGAAAGCCAAAAGATTGCATTCAGGCAATACAAAAGACATAGGCAGAAGGGATAGGGAGAAGTACCAGGAGAAACAAAGGGAGGCAGGAAGTCAGTAAGGGAAGCCAAAGCTCAGACAGAAGAACACATTGCAAAATCAGTGGGTAAAGGGACAAACCTTTACAGGTACATAAGTGAAAAAAGAAAGACAAAGGGAGGGATAGTGAGACTGAAGGGGAGGATGGGGCAGCTGAGGATGACAACAGTAAAGCTGACATATTGAACAGGTATTTCTGCTCAGTCTTTACTAAGGAAGAGGGGTAATGGGTCTGAAGGGAGTACAAGGGTGAGAATGGTGCAGAAATGGACACAAGTCCTTTACCAGAAAGGGTCCTGAAGGAACTGGAAGTAATAAGAGCTGATAAAGCAATGGGGCCAGATGGGTGCAACTCAGGGTCCTTAAAGAACTAAGAGAGGTGGTGGCTGAACCTCTGGCTATCCTGTTCAGCCAATCACTGGAAACAGGGAGGTACCCAAAGACTGGAGGACAGCAGATGTAGTCCTCTTATACAAAAGTGGGAACAAAGAGGAAGCAGGGAACTACAGACTAGTCAGCCTCACCTCAGTAGTGGGAAAGATCATGGAAGCACTACTGAAGGAGAGATTGGTGGAACATCTGGTTGTCAATGGACTACAGGACCCAAGGCAGCATGGTTTCACCAGGGAGGTCATCTCAGACCAACCTCATTGAATTTTTGACTGGGTGACTAGGGAGGTGGATCAGGAGGGCAGTGGACATGGCCTATCTGAACTCAGCAAGGCCTTTGACACTGTGCCACATAGAAGACTATTACACAAACTGGGGAATATGGGTATGGGCAGGACAGTAGTGTGGTGGGTAGGTAACTGGCTGGGTGGCAGGACACAGAGGGTGGTGAGTAAATGGCTGTCACTCCACAGAGGGAAGAGTGACCATGGGGTACCACAGGGATCAGTGCTGGGACCGGTCCTATTCAACATCTTCATCAGTGACATTGCACAGGATCTAGAAGGCAGAATTTCACTGTTCGCTGATGACACAAAGCTCTGTAATAGTAGACACACCAGAGGGTGTAGACAGAATGAGAAGGGACCTGCAGAAACTTGAAGAATGGTCAAGGGTTTTGCAGTTGAAATTCAATGCAAAGACGTGCAAGATAATGCATATGGGGCACAAAAACCCTGGCACAATATATCAGTTGGGGGGTGAGGATATAGCATGCACCAAGCAGGAAAGGGATCTTGGGGTTGTCATCTCTGATGACCTCAAGGTAGGGAAACAGTGTGACAAGGCATCAGGTAAAGCAAATAGGATGCTGGGATGTATAGGCAGGGGCATCACCAGCAGGAAAAGGGAGGTCATAATTCTGCTATACAAGACACTAGTGAGGCCCCACCTGGAGTACAGTGTACAGTTCTGGAGACCATACCTACGTAAGGACATAGACAGGGTAGAGAAGGTTCAGAGGAGGGCAACAAAGATGGTGCATGGGTTGCATCACAAGTCCTATGAAGACAGGTTGAAGGAACTGAACATGTACTCCCTGGAGGAGAGGAGGGAGAGAGGGGATATGATAGAGACATACAAGTATCTTACAGGAGGAACAGGGTGCAGGAAAACACTATTTTTAAGCGAAAAAAGATGTTTCAGGACTAGAGGCATGGGATGAAGTTGAGGAGGAGATTCAGAGGAAACATGAGAAAGAATTTCTTCACAGAACGGTGGTGGACAAGTGGAACACCCTGCCAGAGGAAGTGGTGGGGGCTGAAACAATCACGGGATTTAAGAATGCATGGGATAGACATAAAGGAATTCTAGAGGTCAGGGGTAAGGGGAAATAGACTTCTAGGAAAACAAACTGAACTTACAAGCTCAAATGGGCAGACTAGGTGGGCCATATGCCCTTATCTGCCGACACTGTCTATGTATCTATGTATCTATGTATCTCTCCACTGAAGCATCTTGATTTCTCTTGCTCTGGCCATTAACATTTCTTTCTGTCTGTAGTCCAGAAATCTAGTTATGATGGGTCTGGGGTGTTCATTTGGTTTGGGCAAGGGGCTAGGGATCGATGAGCCCTCTCAACCTGTAGCGGGTTGCCCGGGTGTAGCTGTAGCATGTCAGCCAGGGCGTTTTGTATGAAGCCTTCAGTGTCCTTACCCTCCACCCTCTCAGGACAGCCTACCAGTCTTAAAGGAAGTTTCTGATGTAAGGTAACTACTCACATATTGTGGTCACTGCCCACATCGAAAGTCATTCCAGCCTCGTGCGAAAAATTAATTCTATCCCATACCGTAGTTATTTCCCTCGTAATTTTCATTTTAGAGCAGCCAGCCTGATCCTTTTTGATAACCCTGATGACACTGACAAGCCCCTGCGCTCAAGCATGTAATGACGTGTGACCAGGGAGAGTGCGGGGGTGCGCCCCATTGAAATTAATGGGGATAGTTTTCTCTTCAATTTTTAAGCTTAAGAATGACCAGCTAGAGATTAATGAAGGTCTCCACTTGACTAACAAGGTCCTTCTTAGTCAAGCGGTGACCTTCGTTAATCTCTAGCTGGTCATTCTTAAGCTTAAAAATATAGGAGAAAACTAGCCCCATTTATTTCAAAGGGGCATGCCCTCGTGCTCTCCCTGGTCACACGTCATTACGTGCTTGAGCATAGGGGCATGTCAGTATCATCAGGGCTATCGAAAAGGATCAGGTTGGCTGCTCTAAAATGAAAATTACGAGGGAAATAACTATGGTATGGAATAAAATTAATTTTTAGCACCAGGTGGGAATGAGTGTCGCTGAGGGCAGCTACCACAGTATGTGAGTGGTAGCTGCTCTCAGCTAAGTAGGAAAGCCACTTTAAGTTGTTGCGACGGTCTCAGTTCTCGAGGTCATCCAATTTAGATTGCATAGCCACGATAGTGTGCTGTTGATCCCAAAGTGTTCCTGCCACATCCTGTATTTTTTACTCCGTAACGTTAATCCTGTGCTCAGATTTAAAAATTCGGGCTTTAAAGTTTTGCAGGACCTGCGTGTTTCTGTTTGTAGCAAAGGTAACTTGGGCCATCTGTTCGAGTATGTGAGCAAACATCCCCTCCACCGAAGCGTGTTGCCAGGGAGCTGCCGGTTGGTTTTGAGCCATGTTGACAGGAGTAGTCCCAATGGTCATAGTGTCTGCTGGTGTAGAAATCCTTTGAAAATAGAGCTGCTACAGAAATAAAGCGATCAGTAGGGCCCTCGCAGTGTAACATCTCTGAATCAATGCTTAGAATCACGTTCTGCCATCTCTAATGCCTGGATGCTGAAGGATTTGCTTTGGGATTTTTTAAAGTGCAAATTACTCTGTAAAAAAACCCAAAGCAAGCTACCATCCAACAGTCTGACTTCCCTCCCTGGTGTCTAGCGCCCCCCCACAATCCCCTCACCCTACTGCCCATTGCATTCACATTACACACACAAAGTAATACACATATAAAAAACATTTATATCTTCCTTGGTGTCTAGTGCCCCCACACTGCCAATTGCAGGCCCGCCCCCACCCCAATTGATGTGACTGTTCAAGTCTGGTACCCATCCCACCCTGACCAGGCCAGCCACATCCTCCATAATAATAAAAATAAATAATTTAATTCCTGGTGTCTAGCAGTTCCCACTCCCCACCTGAGCAGGCCACCAGCACAGCCCTCCATGCACCTCCATGGTCGGCAGCCTAACTGAGCTCAATAAGTGAGCATGCGCTTTTACAAGCACACGGGCATTCATTGACATCTCCCTCTCATCAGCGGCAGTTTTCAGGGGGGAGGGGTAGAGAAGAGCAGGGGGCTTCTCCGGTCAACAGTGGGGGCGGTAGGATTGGGGGAATGGTGTTGTGGACCCTGGAGGGTCCACAACACCATTCTCCCATTCTGCTGTACCTGGTGGTGACCGGAGAAGCCCACTGCCCCCCCCTACAGCCCAGAAAACCATTACAGATGACCGGGAACTGTCAGTGAATGAGCATGTACTTGTACAAGCATGCACTCATTCATTGAGCTTGGTTGGGATGCCAGCCATGGAGGTGAGTGGAGGGCTGTGCCAGTAGATCACTCAGGGTCAGGTTTGGGGGGTGTGGGGTGGGGACAACTACCTGACAGCGTGGGGGTCCACAATACACCAGGGATTAAATTATTTATTTTTTATTGTTATGGAGAATATGGCCAGCTGGGTCAGGGTGGGACAGGTACCAGACTTGAACAGTCATGGCAATTGGGGGTAGAGGTCAAGCCTGCAAATGGCAGCGGCGGGGGGGGGACTGGACACCAGGGAAGATATATGTATATTTTTTTGTGTGTGTATTGCTTTGTATGTGGAATGTGGATGCAATGGGTGGCAGGGTGGGGGGCACTAATTTAACAGTGTGGGGATCGTGGGGGGCCACTAGACACCAGGGATTTATATTGTCGGGGGGGGGCAAGGGCAAAGTCTGTGACTGTGCTGAGTGTGGAATTTTGCAGGCAAAATTCCACACTTCACCTTTGATCCGGTGCTTCTCGATCTGTGGATTTCATGGATTGCACTTCACGGACTGAACACAATCGGTGAAATGTTCTGCGGATCGAAGTTTGTGCACTTCATTCATCTCTAATCACGGGTCACAAAAAAGGGTCCTTTTTCATGATTTGAGAATCCTTGCCTTGTGTTCTGCTGGAGTCCGCAGCACTGTCATGTATTTTCCGTGTGTCTGGCGGCACCCCTCCCCACCCCCCAATCCCCATCCTCTGGGCTGGAGTTTCAAGGGGCCCTTAGATCCGTGCAAGCCGTGTCAAACAAGCAGCTTGAGTCCAGTTTAGGTGCTCCAAATACTGTGCACCATATTTTGCAAGAAAAGCATTCTCTGTGACAAAACCTCCCAAACTGACACAAGAGGTCCACTGTGTCAACAAAATGGTGTAAGGGATGAGAATGACCCAAGCTGCACCAAAATAAATGGTGCAAGCTGAGTAACAAACTACTCAAGGAATGAAAATGACGCAAACTGAGTAAAAAATGGTGCAAGTTGAGTAACAAAAATGGTGCAAGTTGAGTAAACAATGATGCAAAAGATGAGAATGATGCAAGCTAAGTAAAATAAAATGGAAGATGAACTGGCCAAGACAAAGTCCCCACAATGTTCTAAACTAGTCCTGCAGGAGAATACTGGCCCTTAATAGTAGCATAGTCAGGCCTGACCACCTGCAGTGGGTCTCTTTATATGCTCCAATGTCCCTTACACCAGCTCTGGCTGGTCTAACAGTGACTTGCATCTTAGTCACAAAGACAGGACTTTAATTCTTTGAAAATCCCAACTAAAAGGATGGTGCATCATTTCAGTGATGCAGGCATCCCTTCCAACATGGCACAGGCATTGTTGTGGTGCAAGCATAGGGTAAGCCTCTCTGGTGTATACAGACCTGTTTTTGACACAAGCACCATTTGAAAATCAGAATTGGTGCAAGGTTTGATGCATCCTGCTCCTTGCATCAGTTGTTTTTGACGCAAGCACCCTGTATCATTCTCGGGCCTTTGAAAATCAGGCCCTCTGTCTTCTTTTGTTTCTCTATTGTCTAGTGGCACCCCTCCACCTGCAGATTTTCTTCCCCGACATTCTTTTTCCTTGGTGTCTAGTGCCACCCCCCCCACTCGCCGATCCCTCTCCCCCTTCTGCATAATATTCCCTGGTGTCTAGTGGTACCCTCTGAGCTTCATCCCCAGTCTTATTTTGTTTCCCTGGTGACAAGTGGCACTCCCCACCCATCAGTTTTCATCCCTGAAAATAATTCCCTTTTCCCTGGTGTCTAGTGGTACCCCCACCCGCCAGTGCTGCCCCAGTACATGAAAAAAAGAAAACCATCCTTGATGTTTTTTTTCACATGAAATAGTCCCTCGCCAATGTGACACCCCTACCACCCACTGAGCACGCACCACCCCACACACCCCAGTACACCTTCACACACCTTCACTCACCTGAACAGGTCCCAGGTTCAAGATCCACTTTCCATCTTGTTGCTGGAGCCGGCGACTGCAATATGAGATACTATGGTAAATGCAATTCAATAGAAACATGGACTTTGACAGCAGACAAGGACCGCTTGGCCCACCCAGTCTGCCCATTTCCTTACCTATTGGATAAGCTGTATATTCTAGTTAACCAACAGCCTACTTCCTCCTACCCCCCACTATAATTGCCTTATGTCTGTCCCATGCATGTTTGAATTCCCCCACTGTTTTAGACCTCACAACCTCCCCAGGAAGGCAATTCCATGTGTCCACCACTCTCTCTGGGAATGTATTTCAAAGGGGGGTCAACAGTTATTCATAACTCAGTCATTTTTTGACATTTTGACCCTAAATTTTCAACATAGCCTTTTTGAAACCCCACCTCATGAACAATATGACTATCATTAGGCAACTCCTGCCCAAAAGGGGATTTTGCAGTTATTTGGTGAATTCACTTTTCACTTGGGATTTGCATAATGACAGTCATATTGTTCATGAGGTGAGGTCATAGGAAGCCAATACTGAAAATTTGAAAACTATGTAAAAATGGCAAAGTTATGACCATTCGGCGCAATTTCACTATACACTCTCATAACTTTGGAAACTTTAATCACTTTGACCCCAAATGTGCAGCATAGACTTCCTATTACCCCACCTCATGTATGTCACAGCTGTCATTTTTCAAATCCTGACCAAAATGTGTTTTGGCACCTGTGGTACCGAATGGCATTGCAGTTGCATGGAATTATGTTTTGGCAGGGATTTAAACATTTTCTATACCAGGTACATGAGGTGGGGTAATAAGACGGCTATGCTGACAGTTTGGTCACTGTTGTTATATAATTGGAAGTGCAGGGCCCTTTCACAGTGACACACATAAATGCATCTATGGAGGGATGGGACCACAGGGCCTAAATGACATTTTGCTCCCACAGGCAAATAACACTATGATTACACGATCTCAAAAAGTAATGAATTTCTTTGCAAAAAAATTACATTAATGCATCGGTTAGGGTTGCTATCAAACCATAAAAAGGAGGGAAATACAATGTTAGGGTTTCCAATCCTAATACCCCATCCCCTCCCTGCACATACACCAACAGGCGTCAGGGGTGTGCCTTGGGGTCATCAGCCCTAATGCTCAACCCATTCTCCTATACTGTACCCATCTCAGTTTATTTACTTATGGAATGGGGTGAGCGTCAAGGCCGATGATGCCAAGGCACATTGTCGATGCCTGTTGGTGTGTGAAGGGACGGGTTGGGGTGTTAGGGTTGGAAACCCTACCATTGTATTTTCCTCCTTTTTATGGTTTAATATCAACCCTAACTGATGCATTAATGTTGTTTTTTGCAAAGAATATATACAAAAGGTAACTATGTCACCTGCAGGCAGGTATAGTACACCAGTAGTGTGACAATGCTAAAAAGCAAAGCTACTGTACTGTAGCAGCAATAGCTATGCAGACCTGAGGAAGGGAAATTTGCAGTAGGGCACTAGAAACAGGAACAGTAGTGTAGAAACAGAGTGAAAACATTTAGTGCAAAGTGACAGGAAGAGGAGGAGCTAATAGAAAATGAGGCAGATGGTTACAAAAACAAGGGATTCTGTAGAAAAAAGGAGGCATGCCCTGCATTAGATTTGAAGGCAGGAATTGAGAAAGAGTGCCAATCGAAGGGGGGGGGAGAAGAAGTGATCAGAGGTAGTGAGGGAGGGCAGAGAAGCAGTATTTAGATTTGTAACATTGCAATTTTTCTGATACATGAATAGAGCATTCTAATATGCCGAAACACAACCCGTGATGCAAAATGAAACAGGCATTAATTCCCTAGTAATGCCCACTTCATTTTGTAGTACTGTGAATCTCCACACTGGAAGAGCCAGCCGAGTACCATATCAACTAGTTACTTCCCACCTACCCACCCACCCAGCCAGCGGTCACAATTGCATCATTGCACATTCTAAATTGCAGTATTATGATAGCGGTAATAGAAAATAGAAAAAAATGTATTCTAAACTGAGCAATAACACAGTCCAAATATACCAAAACAAGAAAGTTATGTACCCCGTCAACCCAGTGGCCCTCTCGATGTTCAAAATGCTGTAAACTAGAGCCCCTTCAACCTCAGTCATTTTACTATGACCAGGCCAGTGCATTTCAATTATTCTGCTTCTGGCAGCAGCATGGCAAGTGATGGTGTTCCCGATAGTGAAAAAACCTAAAAAGTACCAGAGAAGAGAAACTCCTGATTTCCGGGAGATAACAGAATAATAAAAAGTTACAGACGGTATGATATGAGTGCAGAAGTTGTTTCTGCTCGAAATCGCTGAGCTCTGTTTGCAATCAGCAGTGTTAAAGCACATTATGTTAATCATCACTTCCACAATGCATTGCACCTCAAATAACCACAAAATGAGCAAAGTTCTTGACTTTTCTGAATTGACAAGTAGATTGTATAAAAATTTAAAAATATGCCATTTATTACGATGTGTTAATCTTCCAGATTGTGTATGTTTTACTGGCACACATAGCACTATGTAGCAGCCACAATATTGAATGATGTTGCATGTATGAAATGAATTACATGCATTAAAAAAAAATTCCAATCGGGGCAAATGAACATCTCTGTTTCTTTTAAAAATGCAATTCTGCAAGCTCAATTTATCTAGCACTTGCCATGTTACAAGTGCATTAATGCACCCCAGAGTCGGGCTGTGCTAGGGTATTAATGCCCGGTTGCTGGTTGGAGGCACTTGGCCTTCAGTCTCGTGCTCCACCCCCCCCCCAACAGGCATTAATTCCTTAGTTGAGTCCTACTCTGTTGTGCATTAATGCTTACATGAGGCATATAAGGGAAGCAGACTGGAGGACCTTTCCTGAAAGGGAAAAGAGAGAGTTCTGAGTAGAGGGAGCAGTGGTGGATGTGGGATGGACCTTTACAGGTAATAGGAAACAGTTTTTTTCACCTTTAGATGCCCTCCTGTTTTCCTTTAATTGTCTATCCAATATTCTGGTATGTTTTAAAGATTTTCTTAAATTAATAATCTATTTTTATGTGTGCCATGTGCACACATTTTGCTTCGAGAGTGGGCTGTGAGAGGTGTGACACTGTCAGTTCAATGCAGAGAGGTCTGCAAGGGGCTCAGCAGTATTACACCAATCATCAGCCAGGCTGGTCATGGCAGTTTTCTGGCTTGCTGGGTAGAAACTTCATGTAGTTCAAAGGAGAGAGCCCACCCAATCATCGCGTGGTTCTTTCCTTTGATCTGCATAATGCCACTCAGCAAGCACAGCTGATTTCTCATGGTCAGCCTGCTCAAAACCATCCCTTGTATTTTTTTAAAATTATACCTGTAAGAGAGAAAACCGCTCATCAATGACTGTTGCTGCTACCGCTGTACCTGCTCCTCCCCAGCCCAAACCATGTTAATATTCCAGCACGGGGTGCCCAATCCCCTATACTGGCTGCAACCCACACCCTGCCCATTTTACTTATGCAACACTGGGGAGCTCACCCCCAGTGCTGCCAAACATAACATCAACGCTGGGGTGTTCCATCCTCCAGTGTCACTACCTGACGTAAAGAAAACCATTCCTCCCAATTTTTTTTAATAAACCCTGTAAAAAAGAAAAACATCCATTAATGTCTGTTTCTGCTGCTGCGGTTACTATCCCCCCATCTGACCCTCCCTCTCAGTACCCACCCACCCACCTATACCCTCAACCCCTTACTTACCTACCAGGGGGTCTGGTGCCATAATCCTCTCTGGAACACGGACACGTCTTTGCTATTCAAGGCCAGACCATGAACTGAGGAAATCAGCAGTGCAGTTTAATGTATTTCAATGGGGTTTTGAACTAGTAGTCATAATTTGGTCATTTTTGAATATTTTTGCCCCAAATTTTAAACGTACCTTTTTTGGAGGCCCCATCTCATGAACAATGGCAATAAAAGTAGGCAAATCTGTCCCAAAAGGTGATTTTGAGGTCACTGTAAAATCACCTTATAGGCAGGAGCAGAACATGTTCTCCACTCTTGCTCATGAGGTGGGGCCATAAGAAGGCTATTTTGAAAATGTGGCTTAGAAATATTAAAAACCAACAAAGTTATAAGCCTACATTGAAATTTACAAATACAGGCTCATAACATTGGTAATTTTCAATATTTGTCCCCTACTTTTCAGCATTGCCATTTCTTCACAGCACCTCATGAATGTGACAGCTGTCATTTTTCAAAATCTAGCCAAAATGTGTTTTTTTTTTGTTTTTTTTTTTGTATTTGTAGTGCAAAATTACCTTTTGGGCAGGATTTGAACATTTTCTCTGCCCATGTTAATGAGGTGGGCTCATAAGATGGCTATGTGGTGTCATAAGAAAGCTATGTTGAAAATGTGGGGTAAAAATATGAGAAAACAACAAAAGTTATGGGTCTACGCTGCAAGTTATCAATGCATGCTTTTAACTGGTAATTTTCAGTATTTTGACCCCAACTTTTCAACATAGCCATCTTTTCACACCACCTCATGAATGTGACAGCTGTCATTTCTCAAACCCTACCCAAAATATGTTTGAGCACTTGTGGTGCAAAATGATGTTTCAGACATTGTTTTATAAATGACACCTGTCATGTTCAGGAGTGGTCAAAAAAAGATTATGTTGAAAATCTGGGGTAAAAATGTGAAAAAACAATTAAGTTATGAGGAAACTAATTGTTCCAACATTTACTCATAACTTCATTTTTTGCTAGTTTTGACCCCTAATGTTCAACATATCCCTTCTGTTACCCCACCTTCTGAACATGCCAGGTGTCATTTTTATATTTACTTGTGCGCATGCGCAAGAAACATGTTGTGGCAACTTAACAGAGAAGCAGGTTGTTGAGGTGCGGCAGTGTTGCGTCCAGTATCACCACTGCTTTTTGGGGCTCAGCTGTCTGTCACCAATGAAAGCACATGCTGGCGGTGACACTAGTTTGTCAGTGTGTCACCAACTTGAACTGATTTGGCCGCTGCAATTAGGGAGTGCCCCATCATTGCAGCGTCAGCTTCTCGTTTGGTCCTGAACAGTCTGCATTCAGATAAATGTGGAGATGTTCATTTATGCAGTTTGTTGAGAGAAGCTGATGCTGCAATGCTGGGGCAGCCCATGATTGTTGTGGCAAATTGTACCTTTTGTGGCAGTATGTTTGTCTTCTCTGTTTTAGCCTAAAACTTTCTATTTTCTTCAGCCCTGAGTTAAATGAATGAAACTCATGTTAATTTAGCTTAGATAATGGTGAAAACAAAACTAGCATCCTGATTGGCTGAAACAGCCTGGCACCCGGACTGTTATTTCTCAACAACGCCTGGTGATAAAAAAGTGCCAGTTCAATCATTCGGCACCCCAAACTTGCCAGCCACCATTTTATTCTCCACAGTTACTGAGATGGCAGCCCCAACCCAAGCCTCACCACGCTGCTGAAGTAAAATTCCACTGACAGCCTAATATTGCCTCCTGAACTGCCTCTGTTCCTCCTCGCCACCGGAAAACAATAATCCATTTTTAAAAGCTTACGTTGCCTGCTCGCTCGACCTCCAGTAAGGTAAACTTCCCAATTTTCCATGTTCCATTTCCATTCACTATCACGCTCCCTGTGAAGCCTAAGCTCACTTTTAAACCCAGCTACAGACTCATGCCACACTTCTAAGCCATACCATATTAAAACAGACATACCTGTCTCTAAAATTCACCAGGCTACATTTCTCCCATTCTCACACAGCGTTTTTCAATCAGGGTGTCTGTGTGTGTGTGTGTGTGTGTGTGTGTGTGTGTGTGTCAGAAAGACAAAGCAGGAGGGCAAGCTAAACAGAAACAGCATAAAAAAAATACACAGCAGTGACATCCAGGGGTGATTGCAGCACTTCAGACTATATGGACTACTTTACAACAAACATTACTTCTACTTAGTTTTTACTTATTTTTTTAAATGTAAATTTGTTTCTTATATATTATTCCCAAAAATGGCATCTCTAACCCATTATGTAACTATAATAATACCCTCCAGGGTGGACATTATGGAATATAACGGACCTTCCAGGGGTTATAAGGCGCTCTGTGGCATCAGGCCTCTTTATGCCCCTGGGCGGTCCATTATATCCCAATAATGCCCACCCTGTCAGGTATCATTACTTATTAATAGTTCCCAATATCCAGCATTTTTCAGCTACTCAGTTTCAAGTGTCCCTAGATGTATTTGTTGCAGCCCCCCCCCGGCCGGTGGTGCCTGTTGGAGTACAGCGTGGTGAGGGACAGAGAGGAAGAGCAGCACACTGCAGGCTTATGGCTGTCAGGTTAACCAACTGTGGCCTGGAGAGAGAGAAACAAGTGCCGCATTGGGTTGACAGCAACAAGGACAGAACTTCCTTGTATCCCGGTGATAGTAGCAATGCAGTTCAGGGACAGATAGAGAGACACACAGTGGGAAGCTTGCATTGTACGGTAAGGGTGTTGCAATGTGTTGTGTGTCTCTCTCAATTTGTCCAGAATGGTGCCCTTCGACAGTGTGTCCTCACTCCCCCTTATGTCCTGCCCGTGGTCTGGAGAGTTTGTCCTGTAGTCTCACAATCCGCCCTGCCGCTTATAATGTGTGCTATTCCAAGAGAGAGGGAGAGAACTTGTCTGATATTAGCGTAGAAGAAACCACTGTCAGAACAGCCCTATTCAGCTCTATGCTCATGCTTTCTAAAAAGGTGATCGGGTAATAGCTCACTAAATAGAACTCCTCACTCCTCCCGAGCCCTCACAGGGGGCCACAACTGAAAACGCAAGGTTCAGTGGAGTTTCCATGTTTAAACTGAGATCTGTAAATGTGGCACAAATCATCACCTTACAGGCATTGTTGCTGTACCACTCTGCTGGGGAACATTCCTATGCAATCATTCTCATAGCCAACCCCATCCCCCACCCTTACGGATAACTCAGTGTCTCTCAGAATTCAATGCAGAGGACCTATTGTGACCAGCGCCAAATGTTTGGCATGATTTATGAGGAGGCTTTACTTTGCATTCTTTATGCTTTAGACCTGCCTGCCCTGTCATTGTCCCATCACCCAATCTGCCAATTTCCCCCCTCCCATTTTATCCTCAATCCACGTCCCTAAAGTTAAAACTTGGCTCAAAGCACAGCAAACATATGGCAAGCAATCATTTCTATAGCCAAGAGCTCCACCTTGTAGGACTGCTATTAAACTGTCAGTAATAACTGAGCCCTGAACCCCGACATATAAACCAATATCATAGTCCCACTATCCCTAGCATCAGCCCCCACCAGCGCTACCTGGCCTGGTGGCAGATTGTGGAATCCACTGAAGAGGAACCTTGAGTTAAAGATTAATGGCAAACATGGTGTGTTTTTTTCCTTTTTTATAGGTGGTTTTGAAGGCAGAGCAAGAAATCTGATGTGCTGACATGAAATAACATGCCTCCTGTTGTTTTTTCCTACCTGCTGACAGTTCTAACCTTCCTAACTAACCTTCCCTCACTCTATCTGCTTGGAGATTTTTTTATGAGCCACTGCAGCTGAAGTCAATTTTTGACATCACTGTAGGGGTGATGTTCGACAGCTGAGAGCATGTAAAGGCAGTTGTATGTGTGTGTGTCAGCAAACTACCCCCCTTCCCCCCTACCTGCTGTTGTTTTATTGATGTACTGCGATCGTGTCCACAAGGTTATTTTTTCTTATTAACATCTTAATACATCTACTGCTGTTCTCATAGAATAGCTGTCTTTTGACAGGGGCGCCATCATCTGATCATTTACTTAAAGAAAACATCTTCATACAAAAGCCTTGTGATATAATTTTTTTTCCTGCATGATTGACATCTGTTGGCTTATTTTTTTTTTTTTTATTTTTTTAGGGAGTATTTGGACACATCATGTCCATAATGCCATTAAGGACTGACATACGTGAAGTGTTTTTACCTCACACAGTGCAGAACTAACAGTCATAAATAGATTCTGAAGAAGTCTTTTATTCTCAGTAAGACAAAATGTAAGGTTTTCCAATTGGGGACTTGTATGACTTTGACACCCTCACTATATCGGAATAAGTTGACCTGATCTGATTCAGATGAGCAAGATGTCAGCAAGAATTGTTTTTTTTTTCAGTTTAATTTGCATAGCAAATAGTGTGACAGATGAGAGGGAAGGATTTTTGTCAGGCATGCAAGTAATACAACACGATGTGTAGATGATTGGTAGCTTGTGTCTGTATAATCATTCTGTTTTTGAAAACCACTTACTACTGTGCTATACTCATTTTGATTTTTGTTTTCTTATTATTATTATTACTACTGAATTCCCCCATACAAACATAAATATAATTAATAAATCATGGATTAATGTCCATAGCAAGCTGTAATTACAACTCTGTGCACACTAGAGTTTAAAACACAAAGAGAGAAAGCACAAGAATTTAAAAATCAAGTTTTGGTCCCGACTCAACATGTGTTCTGTGTAATTTTGTTTTTCTCTTTAAAAAAATCACTGAATAGCTAAAATGTCATTCATGTATAATGGATGCACAGTTTTTATGTCCTTGTTTCGATTGGGAGGGGTTGGGAAAGCACTGCTATGTTATTGGTTAGAGAAAAAAAAAGATTCGGAACAGGAGGGATAACCAAGTGTTCATGTCGACGGGTAGATGTATAACACCAGCAAAAACATCAAAGAAGTAGATTATTTGAGCCCCACTGATATTGGGAAAGTCACAGTGTGACTATGGTACATAAAAACCAAAAAGAGACATTTCAGATATCAGTGTGGTTAAGGTAATCTACTTTTTGATAAGTTTGCTAGTGTTCTACATCTGTATGTGGGCATGAACCCTCTGTGATTTATCTAGTTCTGAAACAATTTTTCCTCACTTAAAACTGCCTAAGGCAGGATACTGAGACATGATTTTTGCCTCTGAGTGGGGTGCTGGACTGGCTAGACTGAGCAGTGTTTGAAGCAGAACAGATCCACATAAAGACGAGCCAAATTAGGGTAGGACACAGTTCAATAAATACTGTACAGCAATATTACTGAATAACTATGACAGTCAATACAGATATTTCACAAGGGCTTTTTGAAAGACACCCCCCACCCCAACTACTGAAAAACAGAAAATCAAAACTCTGCATCCATTATTCAGTAGTAAAAAATTCACTAGACTGTAATTGAATTAAACCCATAAACCGGGATCATAACTTTATTTTGAAATTATTGAGCTTGGTCTCTTTGCTGCTCGATGACCAGGATTCGCCAAGTGGTAATGCCAGCTTGATTTGGACATTATCCCTTTATTTATTAATTAGACTTGTACTCATATGGTGAAATAAAAAAAAAGGGGACACAGAGTATTAGGAGACTTTTGAAAAACAAAATGATTGTACAGCCACAAGCCACGCATGGTTTGCACATCGTGACATAATTTTATTACTCATATGCCTGACAAAAAAATCATTCCCTCACGTCGCTCACACTTTACCAAGCAAAGCAAACATGCAAAAAAGTATGGTCCTGCCAGAACGCACTAAATGGTAATCAGAAGGGTTAAACTGATTGGGGGGCTGAGGCAGAATTCAGCAGCCGTTATCGTTAACATCTTCCACATCTGAATCATTTGAAAACTGCACATCTTCAGATGTAGCGAGGGACTCAAACACAAATGACTCCACTGATGGAAAAGCATTAAGTTTGTCTAACGGAAAGTAATAGACTTCTTTTTGAGCAAGTAGTTTCTGACTGCTAGTGCTACTCTCTGAGGGAAAATGTGCTCAACATGGTTCAGGTAAAAATGGAAAAAAAAATACTCACAAAAAAAAAGTAGTATAAGTTCATATATCTCATCAAATGTTAAATTTCAGCCAATCAGCATGTGCCATGTCATTTGACAGGTGGGCGTGGCCTAAAATGAAACAATCAGAATCATCCCTTGTTTAACCAGAAGTCCCTCCCTAAATGCATTGGCCCTAACCCGCTTTCACCGGAAATGACATTCGCTAGAACCCATCTCCCTCCCCCTTGCACAGGAAATTACATGCACTCGAACCTGTGTCCCACCCCTTGTGCAGGAAATGACATGTGCTCGAACCCGTGTCCCCACCCCTTACATTGGAAATGACCTGTGCTGAACTCCGGAAGTGACATAACACCACCATTTTGTAAGCATCCTACGCCCCTCATTCTCATGCACTCCTCGAACCCCTGCTGCGCCATCCTGGCTGGAATCCGAGTTCCCCCATCCTAGCTCAAACTCCTGTCCCCCTCCTTTCTCCTGTGCCTCATCCATCCTGGCTCGAACCCCTGTCCCTCTTCACCATGCCCCACCCCATGGGCCCCATGGGCCAGTCTTGGTACTTATCTCCCTGTATACAATTAGTGCTACTTGAAATGCTGTACACTTTATCTTAATCAGGTGTTTGCAGCAAAAATTTGTAACTGTCTACTATGTATTAAATCTGTTACTCTACTGCTGTATGTGCCTTGTTGTAAAATATTTTTACTATGTAACTCCATCTCCCCTCTCCCCCAGGTCGCACCGGGAAATGAGCAACTTGTTCAGTGTGCCTTACCTGGTGAAACATTTCAATAAATAAATAAATTGCTCGACCAGACCATTAGTCTGGGGGTCATATGGCAAGGCCCTGAGCTGTCTTACTCCACACTTCTTCCAGAAAATAACTATTAGATCTGATATAAAGTTGGTGCCTTGTCCGACAGAATCTCCTGGTGAAAACTCACTTGGCTAAATATCCCGAGCAGTTCATTAGCCACCTTCCCAGCCTTGATGGAAGCCAAGGGCACTGCTTCTGGGTATCTTGTACCATAATCTACGACCACCAAAATGTACCACTTGCGAGCTGCTAAAGGACCCACAATGTCCACTGCAACTCACCAAAATGGCTTTACGATAACAGGTAGGGGAATTAAAGCCATTTTAGCCTTGTCCCAAAGTTTTCCCACACTCCAGCACTTTTGACAAGTCTGGCAGTAGTTTGCCATGTCTTTAAAAATACTGGGCCAGTAAAAGGTATTAGCCACCTTTTTTGTAAGGCTGACCCCCTAGTTGTCCTCAAAAGGGTATGTCATGGGCTAAGGTGAAGCTGCATCCTATACTCCCTAGGAACCACTATCTGGTGGCGTACCTCTTCCTCCCTTTGGAATACACTCAAGGTACAGGAGCCCATTCTCCCAGTAACCTCCCTTTTCCCTGAACTTGGAGGGTCACCTTTCATATTGATGGCTAACTCCCTTAGCATTTGTAGGGAAGGGTCAGCTTGCTGAAGTCTCCATAGCACCGCATACCAGAGTTTCCCCAGAACACACTCTGCTGTGACAGAGCCACCCACGGCTGCACTCTCCTCAGTATGTAGCTGTGGCTCAGAACTGCTGCTTCTAGATCATTCTTCCACTAGAAAATCTCCTGCTACTGAAGTAGGGATTGTTTCCTCATACACTGCCCTCTGTGTATCCACAAAAGCCAGTTCCCTCACCTTGCTACTGGTAATAACACACACAACACTGGCCCTGTCAAAGTCATTACCCATGATTATAGCCACAGGCAGGTCTGGTACAACACCCACCTCCCGTATGCCCTGGCCACCTTCCCAGCTTAGAATGATCTGCACCAGTGGCACTGAGACCACAAGACCTGTCACTCCTCAAATCCTAGAAAACCGGCCAGGCACTATCTGTTCCTCATCCTGATTCAACCTCACTGGTGAAGCTAGATGCCTCACAGGGGCAAGCTCAGTACTGTCATGAGTAGGGTCAGATGCTGCTGATACAGGTAGGGAAATGGGTAGACTGGATGGGCCTAGCAGTCCTTATCTGCCAGCAAATTCTATGTTTCTATGTAGTTGACTAAGGCCTTCCTGTCTATGTAACTGCCTGTGACTCATGTTTTGGCAGAATAAATTTGTTCTATAATAAAGCTTGTTGCGTTGTACTTTGGGCTGATAAGCACACCCACAGCTGCACCCTCAGCACCCAAATAAATTGGTTACCCCCAGGAATTAAGTTCCAGACTTGTCTGCTATCCAAGGGTGCAACTGGGCCTAACCTCCCCAATCCTAACTCAAAGCTTCTGCCCTGTTGCCAATCTCTACAACACCAGAAGCATGGCCCAGAATGCCCTTGAACTGCCTTTCCACTGTATTCAACTCGCAAGCATTCATTTGCAGTGAGGCAGCTGGCAGTTAAATGAGCTGCCTGATACCTTGCTCAATCTACCTAAGTTTAACCAGTTGGATAGAGCAGTACAGGTAACTCTACCAGTTCAATGCAACTGTAACCGCTAATCATCCTAACTAAAGTCCCTACTGGTATACATAGAAACAAACAAGTATTCGGCAGGTAAGGACCTCTTGGCCCCCCCAGTCTGCCCTATATTCCCCACATACTGTGCCACCACAGACCCTACTCAATCTCCGCCTCTCCCCCTTGCCTAACTTCTAAGGTCCCCTTGTGCCTTTCCCACATGCATGCTTGAATCCTGTTACCATTTTAGCATTCACTACCTCTGATGGAAGAGTGTTCCAGGTATCCACCACCCTTTCCATGAATAAATATTTCCTCACATCTCCATGACCCCTTGCCCTGGAGCATCTTTTTCTATGGAGAATGCTACCTTCCTGTACCTTATTAATACCTGTGAGGTAGTTGAACGTTTCTATCATATCCCCCCTTTCCCTCCTTTCCTCTAAAGAGTACATATTTAGGTCCCTGAGTCTTTCCTCATAGGGCTTTTGATACAGGCCCTCCACTATTTTAGTAGCCCTCCTTTGTACTGCCTCCACCCTATGTCCTTCTGGAGGTGTGGTCTTCAGAACTGGACACAGTACTTGATGTGGGGTCTTACCAGTGATCTATACAGGGGTAATACTACCTCCCTCTTTCTGCTGGTGATGCCACTCCCTATGCACCTGAGCACTCTGGTAGCCTTCCCCACTGCCTTATCACACTGCCTGGCTATTTTCAGGTCATCAGAAATTATTACCCATAGGTGCCTTTTCTGTTCTGTGGTTGCTAATACCTCCCCACTCAATTGCTGCATTGCCCCTGGGGTTTTTGCCCCAAGTGCATGATTTCACACTTTTTTTGCATTGAAACCCAGCTGTCATTCCCTTGACCATTCTTCCAGCTTTTTCAGATCATCCCTCATTTTTTCCACCCCCTCCTGGTGTGTTCACTCTGTTGCAGATTTTCGTGTCATCCACGAACAGGCCTACTTTCCCTTCTAGCCCCTCCACAATGTCACCAATAACGACATTGAAGAGGACCGAGCCTATTACTGACCCCTGTGGCACTCAACAGGTCACCTTGCCTTCTCCAGACTGAGCCACATTTACCACCATCCTCTGGCTCCTATTGCGTAGCCAACTTCTTACCCATTTTACTACTTACTTTTGGACCCACTCCTAGGTTGCCCAGCTTGCTCAGTCTTCTATGTGGAATGGTGTTGAAGGCCTTACTGAAATCCAGGTAGGCCACATCTACCTCTCCTCCCTGATCCAGTTCCCTGGACCTCTCCCCTGTGAAACCAGGTTGCCTCGGATCCTGTAATCCACTCATATTCCAGAATCCTTTCCTTCAGTAGTGATTCAATTACTTTACCCACTACTGAAGTCAGGATGACAGGTCTGTAATTTCCTGCCTCCTGTCTGTTCCCACGTTTGCGTAGTGGGATCACATCTGCCCTTCTCCAATCCCCCAGTACCTCTCTTGTTTCTAGTGACAGGCTAAACAGGGCTGTCAGAGGTGCAACAAGGACCTCCTAGAGCTCCCTCAGTATACTAGAGTGCACCTTAACATGTCCCATTGCCTTGTCTACTTTTAATTGTGCCAGTTCCAGGAGGACTCCCTCCTCTATAAAAGAATTAGTGTCCATCACCCTTCCTTTAATGCCTTTGTCCCTTATCTTTGGCCCATCACCTACCCCTTCCTCCATAAATACTGAACAAAAGTAATTGTTCAATATGTCTGCTTTTTTTAGGTCCTCTTACTCACAAACCCCTCCTTCCCCTTTTAGCCTTACTATCCCCCCTTTGGCCTTTCTCCTCTCACTTACATATCTAAAGAATGTTTTATCCTTTTTATTTTTTACTGACTGGGCAATATTCTTCTCCGTTTATATCTTTGTGCTCCTAACTGCTCTCCTTGCCTCTTTTTTTCTGTTGATAACTCTCCCTATCCTCCTTCTTCTGTGTCCTCTTGTACCTTCTAAATGCTGTTTTTTTTTGTGCCCTTACTTTCTCCGCTACTTCACTAGAGAACCATAGTAGTCTGCTTTTTCTCTTGCCTTTGTTAACCTGCCTGACACAGAGATTTGTTGCCTTTTCAATGCCCCCCCTTTATCTTTGCTTATTGTTCCTCGACTGCCCTAGTTTCTCTATCTCTGCTAGGGAGTCCCTGAAGCACCATCCCATTTTTTCAAAATCACTGTCCTGAAGTCCAGGACCCTCATCTTAGTTAGTGCAGCTTGATTCTGGCCCAGTTCTTATATTGCGCCACACTGTATGGTGATCACTGGTCCCCGGGTGGCCACGCACTGTAACATCAGCAACACTGTCCCCGTTTGTCAGTACCAGGTCCAGTATTGCCCCCTAATGAGTGGGTTCCTTAACTAGCTGGCTGAGGAACACCCACTGCAAGGAGGGCAAGATATCCCTACTTCTGACTGATCTTGCAGCTGGTAGGCTCCAGTCCACATCTAATAGATTGAAGTCCCCTACCAGCAACACCTCCCCTTTGTGGCCATCCTTTGCATTGCTTTCATCATATCTTTATCCACCTCTCGCCCTTGTGTTGGAGGTCTGTAGATCACTCCTGTGTGAATGGCGGCCCTCTCCATGTCTCCAAGACAACCCACAGTACCTCAGCTCCTCCCAGATTTCCCTTTATTTCTGTAGCTTTTATGTTGTCCCTGACATAAAGAGCCACTCCTCCCCCTTTTATCTACCCTGTCTTTTCTGAACAGAGTATATCCTGGTATGGCTGCATCTTAGTCCTGGTTTACATTACATCAGGACTCAGTAATTGCTACTTTGTCTAGGTCTGCAACTGCCATGGTGGCCTCAGAGTCTGCAATCATATTGCCCAGACTTCAAGCATTTGCACACATGGCTCCCCAGATTGCCCCCCCACCTTATTTCCCATTTTCCCTCCCTTATTTCCTCCACTGTCTTTACTATCTTGCTTTCATTTAACCTCTTGTATTCCTTTGTTATTTGGTTCCTATTGGGATTTCACCTCTTCAGGATTCCCATTGCTGACCTCACGAGCCTGTGGGGAAGGGGGCAGTTTATGTCTGCCTACCTTATTCTGCCTCCCTCAGCTAATTTAAATGCTCACCAGTGTAGTATTTAAACCATTCACTGAGAACAACGGTTTTCCCCCAGATGGATGTAGGGCGTCATCCCTGTACAAGCCCTTATCCCTCCAGGTAAGGGCCGCATTCCCCAATGAAGCCAAAACCCTTCTCTCTGCACCATTCAACATCCTGCTGCTCAGAATCCTGTCCTCCCTCCTATCGTAGACAGATAGCACCTCTTAGAAGGTTATAGATCATGCTACTTGCCTAAGACCCCTCCCCAGTTCTCTAAACTCCTCCTGAACTTTTGCTGGCTCACCCCTAGCCAAGTCATTGGTTCCCAGATGGACGACATCTAGCTCTCTCTCCCTTCCTGCTGCCCCAGCGATCCTTTGGATCCTCTTTCCATCTCTGCAAGCCGTGGTGCCAGGAAGGCACCTAACCTCCCCATCCTCATCCTTACCTACACCCAACTGTATTCCCCTCACTATCAAGTCTCCCACCATACTCTTTTAATGGTGTCAAACTCTGGCTCCGAGGCCATGTATCATCACTGTGCTTGTTCTACACTGATTCTCTCTACCTGCCTTACTGTAAAATTGTATGCAATTGATTCCAGTCTATTTATTTGTACTTGTTTTAATTCATTCCTCACTGATTGCATTTGTTATGCTGCTTTGTAATCTCCATTATTGATGCAGAACCTTTGTAAAAGAGCACTTGTGCTCAAAGATATTCTCCAAAATGTTTTAATAAATAAATAATTTAATTGAATCAGATCTCGCTTTACCAAAGAAATGGAAGCCCCAGTGTCACTCAATCCCTGGATCACCATCCCATAAAACACACACCTTCAACCCAGCATCCTAATAAGTTACTTAGCTGCACACACATTTCAGCATAGCTGGTGCTTTCTTAACCCTCTAGATTTTTGCTGATAGGGCTCAGGGATTAACTCAAAACACTTTAGCAAGGCATTTTTCACTTTATCACAGTCCATGCAGTCATTATCATTCATTCCAGCAAAAACTTCCAATGCCTTGCCTTTAAGCAGTGGTAGTAGGTGAGTTGTCCAAGAGCCCTGCCCAATTCAAATTGCCCACAGATTCTCTCAAGAGATCTTAAAAACAAATCAAGATCATCTCCCTCTTGATATCTGGGAAACATTTTGGAATTAATTTTGGCTTCCTGGGTTGAATCCCTCATGCCATTACTCACAGTTACATAGAAAACTAAAAACATAGAAGTTGTCAGCAGATAAAGACCTCCTGGCCCACCTAGTCTGCCCTACTTTCCTTACCTACAGTGCCATCACAGACCCTATTTGGTCTACGAGTTTTACCACCTCCTGCCTGTCATCTAATATCCCCTTGTCTCTATCCCATGCATTCTTGAATCCTGTAACCATTTTATCCCCTACCATCTCCACGGGGAGTCTGTTTCATGTATTCACCACCCTCTTCATGAAGTAGTACTTCCTCACATGTTCTCTGAGCTCCCCCCCCACTAACTTCATATTGTCACCTCTTGTCCTCGAGCATCATTTCCTTTGGAAAATGTTACCTTCCTGTACCTTGTTTATATCTGTGAGGTATTTCAATGTCTCTGTCATATCCCCATTTCCCTCCTTTCCTCTAGGGAGTACATATTTAATTCCCTAAACATTTCTTCATAGGGCTTTTGATGCAGGCCCTGCAGCATTTTGGTTGCCCTTCTTTGTACCGCCTTCACCCTTTCTATATCCTTTTGGAGATGGGGCCTCCAGAACTGGATACAGTACTCAAGGTGGGGTCTCACCGGTGATCTATACAGGGGAATAACTGCCTCCCTCTTTCTTTTAGTGATACCCCTGCCTAAGCATCCTAGCATCCTGTTTGTCTTCCCCACTGCCTTGTCACTTTGTTTAGCTATCTTCAGGTCATCAGAAATGATTATCCCCAGGTCCCTTTCCTGTTTTGTGACTGCTAATGCCTTTCCTCCCAGTTGGCACATTGCCCCCTGGTTTCTGTGCCCCAAGTGCATGATTTTGTACTTTTTTGCATTGAAACTCAGTTGTCACACCTGTGACCACTCTTCTAACATTTTCAGATTATCCCTCATTCTTTCTATCCATCCCGGTGCATCTACTCTGTTGCAGATTTTTGTGTCATCCACTAACAGGCATACTTTCCTTTCCAGCCCTTCTGCAATGTTGCTAATAAAGGCATTGAAAAGGACTGGGCCTAGTACTGACCCAAGTGGCACTCCATTGGTCATTTTGCCTTCTCCAGAGTGGATGCCATTAACCACCACCTTCTGACTCCTATTGTCTAGCCAACTCTCTACCCATTTACTACCTTAGGACCTACTCTTATGCTACCCAGCTTGCTCACCAGTCTTCTATGCGGAATGGTGTCGAAGGCTTTACTGAAATCCATGTAGGCCACATCTACCACTCCTCCCTGATCCACTTCTTTGGTCACCCAGTCAAAGAATTCAGTCAGGTTTGTTCCCCCTGTGAAACCGTGTTGCCTTGGATCCTGAAGCCTACTGTTATCAAGGTATTCCACAATCCTTTCCTTCAGTAGTGATTCCAATTCTTTTCCCACTACCAACATCAGGCCAACGGGCCTGTAATTTCATGCCTCCTTCCTATTACCACTTTACTGGAGTGGGACCACATCTGCTCTCCTCCAGTCCTGCGGTACCACCCCTGTTTCCAGTGGCAGGTTGAACAGGGCTGTTAGATGTGCAGCCAGCTCCTCCTTGAGTTCCCTCAGTAACCTGAGACACACTCCATCTGTGCCCTTTGCCTTGTCTACCCTTAACTATGTTAGTTCCTTAAGGACTCATTCCTCTGTAAAGGGACTAGTGTCCACCTTCCACCCCTTAAGGCCCTTGTCCTTTATTATTGGTCCATGACCTACCCCTTCCTCTGTAAATACTGAACAGAAGTAGTTGCTCATTATGCCCACGTTTTGGTGGTCTCTTCCACACAAACCCCTCCTTCTCTTTTTTAATGTTTTATTTTTTTTTTTTAACCAGGAGAGACACACTAAGCTGAAAGCTTGTTTACAGGTGCAGCCTATGAGCACAAGGAAGTTAAGTGACTTGCTCAGGGTCACAAAGTATACAAGTGGGGACTGTGGGATTCAAACCCAGGTCTCCAGTATTAAGGCTAAGAGCCTTAAACCACTGCACTATACTGACTGCTACCCTCCTTAGCCTCACTATCCCTCCCTTGATCTTTCTCTTTTCGCTTATGTATCTAAAGAATGTTCTATCCCTTTTTTTACTGATTTGACAATGTTCTCCTCTGTTTGCACTTTTGATCTCCTAACTGCCTTCCCTGCATCCCTTTGCTTCTCTTGGTAACCCCCACTCTGTGGTGATGTCCTCTGGCACAGAATCTCCCTCTGACTCTTATGCTCAAAAGCCTTCATCTAGATCTCATGTTAGTGCTGCTTTTCTTGCTGCTCAGCCCTTCATTTCTCTTCCATCTCTCACTCCTAAGCTTCCAGCTTTATCTTCTGCAGCTCAAATTTTGCCTTTGCTTTAACCAGGGCAAGTCATTTCTCCAGCGTTTGTACCCAGTTTGCTTGCACAGCTGCCCCGGTCAAAGGCTCTGGAGCATCCGCTTTCTGTCTGGGACAATTAGGGATTTGGGTCTCTGGAATATTGGCAAATCAGTGATGGGGTCTTCCTTGGGGTTGTCAACCCTAATGCCCCCCCCAGCAAACAGTTTACCATTAATAGGGAGTAGTGAAGAGGGCTCTGGAATGTGTGCAATGGGATTAGGGCAAAAATGATGTGGGTGATCAGGATTTCTGGCTGTCCCATACACTGAGTGTGGGGGGGATGGGGCCGGATCTGTGCTCCTGTTCTTCCTGTCAGTGTGTGCTGGGTTGGGGGTATTTATATATAGTTGTGAGCAGGTGTGGACAGTGAAGCCCCCACAATGGGGGGTGTGGGGGTGGAGCCCCCTGCAGAAAATTATGGTGACACCGGGAGGGTGTCATCACAATATGTGGTATGTGTTATGTGCTCTTGGGGTGGTGGCATGACTCAATGACCTGTCGCGCATCTTGGTCTCAGTCTTTTCCTACGTTCCTGTTTTCTGCGTGCCACTTGTGTTCACCCTAAAGTGGGTGACCCAAACAAACATGATCGGATGTGATCTCTTTTCTCCACAGGGCCCTGCATAAAGTACCCTGCGACACATTCTGTTGCAACATGTAGCAAGCCATACTTGTCTGCCTTTGAAGAGTGTATCACTTTGAGGCACTGGCTTGTAGCTGTACCTTGGGCTTTGGACAGGAGGCTACGGGCTTGGGGAAGGTGGTGGGCATTAGGGCTGACAGTCCCAAGGAAGACACCACCACTGATTCTCCAATACTCTGGAGACCCAAATCCCTAATGTTTTTTCATTTCCCTACTTTGTGTACTTTGCATTTTTCAACCCTAATGCCTGCATTAATGTAGTTTTTTCCAATGAATTTCCCTTCTTTTTATGTTGATTTCGCGCATGCGCAAGAAACATTTTGCGACAGCTTGCTGCAGAAGCAGGTTGTGGAGGTGCGGCACTGTTGTGGCCAATGCCCCCACTGCCTTTTAAGGCTTAGCCCACTTTCCCCAATGGGGTGGCATGCTGCTGCTGACACTAGTTCAGCCAGCGTGCCACAACTTTGAAAGTTTTAGTCGCTAAATCAGGGCTCCCTCATCATTGTAGTGCCATCCGCCGTAATGAGGGGAGTGACCATCATTGCAGGGCCCCTTGCATCTCCCGACTCAGTTTGCTGACAGGGAGCCCAGTCCCCATCGGTTTGTGTTGTCTGCCGAGGGGGTGCCCAATCCCCCTCAGCATCATGTCCCCTCCCCGTTTCTTTGCCAACAGGGGTGCCCAATCCCCATCGGCATGTCCCCCCATTTCTTGTGTGCCGAGGGGGTGCCCAACCCCCCCTCGGCTCATGAGACCCCCCACCAGTATGTGCCGATGGGGTGCCCAATCCCCATTGGCTACAGTCCCCCTCACCCCAAAACACACAGGTGGCATGCTGGGAGCCCACCCCAGTGTACCAAAAGTACCTGCAAACATGAAAAACTGTCCCACGATGTCTATTTTTTTTAAAAAACCTGTAATGAAGAAAACGGTCCCTCGCTGTCTGCGCCCCTTCCCCCAACCCACACCCACCCATTGCACCCACCTCCCACCTTCCCTCAACTAATACTTACCTCCGAGCTCAGTGCTATGATCTTTGGTGGACCGGGAACACGTCTGCGCTCTTCAAAGCTGACCGTGAACTGAGGAAATGCCGGCAAGCTGTATAATGGCATAAATAGGGTTTTTTCTACTTTGATGCATATCACAGGCATTTTTTGGAATTTTGGCACCAAAATTTCAACATGGGGTTTTTGGGACCCCTCTCATGAATTTAGCCACTGTCAATGGCGTTATTCGGCACGAAAGGTGATTTCGTGGTCACTGTGTGGAATCACCTTTCGGGACTGATTAACGGAACAACAGTGACAGTGTTCATGAGGTGGGCTCACAAAAAGCCTATGTTGCAAATTTGGTGGAAAAAATCCAATGACTGTTTTATGAGCGTGAGTTGCGCAGTTGCTACGCACACTCGTAACTTCACGATTTTTGCAATATTTTCTCACCAGATTTTCAGCATTGGCATTTTTTCACACCTCCTTATGAACAGTACAGCTGTCATTTTTCTCATCCTGACTGAAATGTGTTTTCGCACTTCCGGTGCAGAATAGCGCGGTCACTATGGGAAATCAGTGTTCAGGACAGATTAAGAAAATGACAGTGACACTGTTCATGAGCAGAGGTCCTAAAATCCATATGTTGAAAATTTGGTGATGAAAGTCCATAAAATGACTGTGTTACAAGCGTGCGTTGAACTGTTTCCACGCACTCTTGTAACTTCGCAAATTTGTAATATTTTCAGGCCACATTTTCAAAACTGGCATTTTTTCACAACTTCTTATGAACAGTACAGCTGTCATTTTTCACATCCTGGCCAAAATATGTTTTTGCACTCCTGCTGCAGAATAGCAGGGTCACTGTGGGAAATCAGTGTTTGGGACAGATTAAGATCGAGCGAGTGAGAAGGGGGAGTGACTGAGCTCAACTGAGCTCTGTCAGGACTGCTGCAGATTTCTTTGTGGGCAGAAAAAGGCCCCAATGCAGGCAGGAGCCAAGTAGAAAAGGGCAGCCTGCAGCACCAGGAGAAACAGAATGAGAGAGCGAGTGAGGGAGAGCGAGTGAGCGAACTCAACGGAGCTCTGTCAGGACTGCTGTGGATTTCTTTGTGGGCAGAAAAAGGCATCAATGCAAGCAGAGGCCCAGTACAAAAGGGCAGCCTGCAGCGGTGGGAGAAACAATACGAGCAAGTGAGAGAGGGGGACTGAGCGAGCTCAACGGAGCTCTATCAGGACTGCTGCGGATTTCTTTGTGGGCAGAAAAAGGCATCAATGCAGGCAGGAGACCAGTACAAAAGGGCAGCCTGCAGCGCCAGGAGAAACAGAACAAGAGAGTGAGAGAGGGGGAGTGAGTGAGCTCAACAGAGCTCTTTTGGGACTGCTGCGGATTTCTTTGTGGGGAGAAAAAGGAGCCAACGGAGGCAGGAGCCCAGTACAAAAGGGCAGCCTGCAGCACCAGGAGAAACAGAATGAGCAGAATGAGTGAGTGAGAGGGGGAGTGAGCAACCTCAGCGGAGCTCTGTTGGAACAGCTTGAACTTCTTTGTGGGCAGAAAAAGGCACCAACACAGGCAGGAGCCCAGTACAAAAGGGCAGCCTGCAGCGTGGGGAGAAACAGAACATGCGAGTGAGAGAGGGAGAGTGAGTGAGCTCAACGGAGCTGTGTCGGGACTGCTGCAGGTTTCTTTGTGGGCAGAAAAAGGCATCAATACATGCAGGGGCCCAGTACAAAAGGACAGCCTGCAGCGGCGGGAGAAACAGAATGAGCAAGTGAGAGACGGGGAGTGAGCAAGCTCAGTGGAGCTGTGCCAGAACTTTAGGATTTCCTACCCTCCTGCCCATGGTACTCTGCGGTCCTATATTACAGCAGGGTCTCTGGAGTGGAGACAAAGCAGTGATTGGATAATTTTAGGATTGCTTTAATAATACAGAATAAGTTACTCTGTTTATTTGTCTAACTAAGCTAAGTACTGAGCTATACTGTTATGATTGCTGCAATAATACATATTTATTTGTTCTGCTTATTTTTCTAACTGAGCTGTGTAATAGATTTGGTAGAAAAACTCCAACAAATGACTGTTTTACAAGCATGTGTTACACAGTTGTTACGCACACTCGTAACTTTGCGAATTTTCAACATTTTCACTCCAGATTTTCAACATTGGCATTTTCCACACCTCATATGAACAGTACAGCTGGCATTTTCACATCCTGATCAAAATGCGTTTTCACACTTCCGGCTCAGAAAAGCGCAGTCGCTGTGGGAAATCAGTGTTCGGGACACATTAAGAAAACCACAGTGACACTGTTCATGAGCACAGGTCCTAAAATGCCTATGTTGAAAACTTTGTGATGAAAGTCCATAAAATGACTGTGTTATGAGCGTGCCTGGTAACTTTGCAAATCAGTAATATTTTCATGCTAGATTTCCAACACTGCCATTTTTTCACACCTCCTTATGAACAGTACAGCTGTCATTTTTCACATCCTGGCCAAAACGTGATTT
This sequence comes from Neoceratodus forsteri, assembly GCA_016271365.2. Classification (NCBI taxonomy): domain Eukaryota; kingdom Metazoa; phylum Chordata; order Ceratodontiformes; family Ceratodontidae; genus Neoceratodus; species Neoceratodus forsteri. The sequence continues at coordinate 29,226,151 of CM028137.1, read as the reverse complement.
CGCACTTCCAGTGCTGAATAACACAGTCGCTTTGGGGAATCAATGTTTGGGACAGATTAGGATCGAGCGAGTGAGAGAGGGGGAGTGACCGAACTCAACTGAGCTCTGTCGAGACTGGTACAGATTTCTTTGTGGGCAGAAAAAAGCACCAACACAGGCAGGAGCCCAGTACAAAAGGGCAGCCTGCAGTGCCAGGAGAAACAGAACGAGCGAGTGAGAGAAGGGGAGTGAGTGAGCTCAACGGAGCTCTGTTGGGACTGCTGCAGATTTCTTTGTGGGCAGAAAAAGGCATCAATGCATGCAGGGGCCCAGTACAAAAGGGCAGCCTGCAGCGGTGGGAGAAACAGAACAAGCAGGTGAGAGAGGGGTAGAGCAAGCTCAAAAGAGCTCTACTCGGGACTGCTGCAGATTTCTTTGTGGGCAGAAAAAAGCGCCAATGCATTCAGGGGCCCAGCTCTGAAGGGCAGCTTGCAGCTGGGAGAAACGGAACGAACTAGTGAGAGAGGGGGCGTAATCGAGCTCAACAGAGCTCTGTCAGGACTGCTGCGGATTTCTTTGAGGGCGGAAACAGGCACCAACAGAGGCAGGAGCCGAGTATAAAATGGCAGCCTGCAGCGCCAGGAGAAACAGAATGAGCGAGTGAGAGAGGGGGAGTGAGTGGCCTCAACAGAGCTCTGTCAGGACAGCTGTGAACTTCTTTATCAGCAGAAAAAGGTGTCAATGCAGGCAGGAGTCCAGTACAAAAGAGCAGCCTGCAGCACCGGGAGAAACAGAATGAGAGAATGAGAGAGGAGGAGGAGTGAAAGAGCGGAGCTCTGTGGGACAGCCGTGAACATCTTTGTGGGCAGAAAAAGGCTCCAACACAGGCAGAAGCCCAGTACAAAAGCGCAGCCTACAGCGTGGGGACAAACAGAACATGCGAGTGAGAGAGGGTGCGTGAGCGAGCTCAATGGAGCTGTGCCGGAACTTTAGAGTTGCCCCTCCCTGCCTAAGTCCTCTGTGGTCCTATATTACAGCAGGGTCTCTGGAGTGGAGACAAAGCAATGATTGGATACTTTTAGGATTGCTGTAATAATACAGATTAAGTTATTCTGTTTATTTCTCTAACTGAGCTGAGTACTGAGCTGCACTGTTATGATTGCTGTAATAATACATATTTATTTGTTCTGTTTATTCCTCTAACAGAACTGAGTAATACTTGGAGTACAATAGGATTTCTAACTGGGCTAAGTGAAACTATAAGAGAGCCAAGAACAAAAAGTATGGTAGCTGAGGGGTGAAAAACTGACAAGGAGGCTTTAGGATTGCTACAGTAATACAGTATCTAATAGATGAGATTTGAGCCTGAATTACCCATGTCGGCAAGGGGTCAGTAGAGGGACTAGTGTGGAGGGGAGACAGGAATTGGAGTAAATTGGGGCCTGACAGTTGTAGTAGGGTACAGAACCTGGGAGTAAGAGCCCCTAACATAAGATGGGGTCCAAAATGGGGCAGGTGCCACATGTCAATAGGGCAGGCATCTTTGGAAGGGTGGTGGGGTGTACAGGGTGTGGGTCTGCCATGATCCTGGGCTGGGCTTGGACGATGGGGGGTGTATGGTCTGTAGATGACTGGCTACTTTGAGGGAGTAACTGTAGAGGTTAGGAAGGAGTGTAAGTGGCAGGACAGATGAGTATGACAGGCATCCTGAGGGGGGGAATAGGGCATGGAAAAGAGGGACAGAGAAAGAATAACTAGGGACTGACACCGACCCCAGTATCAGAGGTACTAGCAGGAAAGAGAGGAGAAGGGAGGGGGCGCCCGAGGCGAGGGCGGAGCTGCCTCCTGATAGGGAGGAAGATACCACGAGGAGTACCAGGGGAGAGAGCAGATGGCCGCGGGTAGGGAGGCACAAGGAGTGGCACGGAGGGGAACTAGTAGGAGGGGAGAACTGATGGGGGAAGAGATGCAGGACAGGTATCGATTATGAATAGATTCAAATCTCTGCTCTGGGACAGAGAGGGGGAGCAGGAACATATTGAAGGGGGAAGGACAAGCGGGGCATGAGAGGGATGGCAACAGGTAGGGGAAGAGATAGCAAGAACAAAAGGGTAGAAGGGGCAAGTAAGGAAGGAGGGGGTGGAAGGGAATGGGGCTCTAAATTGACAACAGCGGGGACAAGAGAGGGGTTGGAAATCAGCAGGGGAGGAGGGGAGGTCAACATGGGAAGCCCAGTAGGAAGTAGTCAGGCTGGGAAAGGGTTCAAGGGGGATGGGAGGAATAAGGCAGAGAAAAGGGGTGAGGTGGAAGTAGGGGGTACAGATACAGAAGTCACAGAGGGTGCAGTTGGTGGGGGTAAGAGACAGGGAAGAATGAATACTGGGGTGGTGGAAGGGGCATGAGAAGGGAAAGGGGGTAAGAGGCGGGAGGGTTCTCGTCCTGGGGGATTCTATACTGAAATGGGTGAGATGGGGTGGAAAGAGGAAAGGCACAGCCATATTTGGGTTGAAGCTGTCCCCAGGTTGACTGCAGGAGGGGCAGGGTAGGCACTGCTCAAGAGTGCAGCGAGGGGCATGAAGAAACCTCATTTACTGTTGCATGTGGGTACAAACGACTTGGGGGACACTGTGGAAGTAGTGAGGGGGAGGTTTGAGTACTTGGACAGGCAGTGTGAGGGGGTGGGAAAGTCGGTGGCATTCTTGGAGGTACTGTCGGTACCAGAGCCCCCCCCCCCACACACACACATACACACTCCCTGAAAAGCTGCTTAAAGGCCTGCAGTTCATTCAAATCAATTCCATTTTCTTTCTTACTTGGGGTTCAATGCCAACAAGTGTAAAATCATGTACCTAGGGCACAGAAACCCCAATGCTGGGTATAGGATAGGGGGAGGTACTGATACTCACTAGACATGAAAGGGTCCTTGAGGTTATTATATCAGAGGACCTCAAGATGGCAGTACAGTGTCACAAGGCTATGGGCAGGGCAAATTGGATTCTGGGTTGCATAAGGACTGGCATCTCCAGTAGGAGGACGAGGGATGTTGTGCTGCCATTGTATCTCTCCCTGTTATATCCCCAGCTGGAGTACTGTGTACAGTTTTATAGTCCACACTTCAGAAAGGACATAAGGTGGAGGTTTTCCAGAGGAGGGCAACTAAAATGGTTCAGAATTTTCTCAGGAATCTCTACAAGGAAAGGCTGAATAATCTCAACATGTGCACTCTGGAAGAGAGGAGGGCAAGAAGTGACATGATCAAGACCTACAAAGTACCTCACAGGGTTAAAAAGGGCACAGTTGGGGAATTTCCTTCAAATGAGGATGAGCACCCAAACCAAGGGACATACAATGAAGCTGGGGGGGCATTCAGGATAGATGTAAAGAAATATTTCTTTACTGAAAGGGTGGTAGATGCCTTGAACAGACTGCCAGGAGAAGTGGTGGAAGCTAAAACGGTAGGGGGCATTAAGCATGCATAGGATAAACATAGGGGTATATTACAGAAAGGGGAAGGAGGAGGTCAACGGAGATCAACAGGGCCATGGAAGTGGAGTAAATTCAAGTTTATTGCAGGAAAAATCCATTAAGCAAGCTCATTCATAAGGAGGTCCTGATGGATGCAGGCAGAATAAGACATGCAGTAACATATACAGGCAGGAGTTACAAGTAGGTAGAGAACACTTGGGCACACTGGGTGGGCTGAGTGGTCCTTTTCTGCTGACAAATTCTATGTTTCTATGGCATCATGTGTTAATTCAGGTGCAGTGTTTATTTAAAGTTGGCCCTACCATACATCCAGATGTAAGGTACAGTACATTACTGAATTAGATGCAGCCCACTTACAGTGCAATAAACAGAACCCCAGTGCTTCGAGAAGCCTTTACTCTTCATAAGGCTGCTTAAAGAGCTGGGGTTCTATTTTCAGTGTCCACACCAAAATGCTGATCTTAAAATCGACACCACATCTGAATGAGTACTTGATTCTTGCTCACTCCATTTCTTCCCCACTTTGAAACCTGCTTTTCCTGAGTTACTTTTGCACTGGCAGCACCTCGCCTGTGTTGGAAGATGACCAATAAGCGGCACTGAAAGTCGTCAGACTTCACAGACTGTGAAGGCAGCTGCTCATGGACAGACATAAGGCAATTCTACTGGGGGGCTAGGAGGAAGTAAGCTTTTAATTAACTAGAATCTGCAGCTTATCCATCAGGTAGGGAAATGGGTAGACTAGGTGGACTAAGCGGTCCTTATGTGCCATCAAATTCAGTGTTTCTATGTTTCTCACCCACCATCTTGGCAAGAAGAAGGCTGAAGCTGTGGCCATTGATGACTGTTGGGGTGTGGGGATGGAGAGACCAAAGGGGACAGATATAAGGAGATAAAATCATAATAAAAATTGTGAGACCTTCACCAGCTTTCCAAAACGCTTACCAGTAAAAAACACTCTATGAAGTTTTTCAAATGGCAACACAATCTGGTGAGCCCTCTGTCTGCCGTCTGACACCAGGCATCAACCAGCATAAAATTGCCTAAAGAAGGCAGTGTGGTCATGTGGTTACTGAAATACTGGAGATTACAGATTTATAAGAACAAAAGAATATCACACAGAAGCTGGCACATGTGCCTATAGCAGCTGTTTCCTGCTTCTCAGTAGTTATATTTATACCCTTGAGGTACTCGAATGTTTCTATCATATCCCTTCTTTCCCTCCTATCTTCCAGTGAGTACATATTGAGGTCCCTTAATTTCTCCTCATAAGTCTTGTGTTGAAAGCTCTGTACCATCTCATTCACCCTTCTCTGGACCATCTCCAGCCTGTTAATATCTTTACGAAGGTGCGTCCTCCAGAACGGCACACAGTACTCCATGTGAAGCCTGACCATGGTTTTATATAATGGCATCACTACCTCCCTCCTTATGCTGGTGATACCCCTGCCTATGTACCCCAGCATGTCACTGGCCCTCCCAGCTGCCTTACCACTTTAACATTTTCAGGTCATCTGAAATAAGAACCCCCAGGTCCCTCTCCTTCTTTGTAACTGTCACCAACCCCCATTCTGTACCTTTCCCCAGGGTTTCTGTGTCCCAGGTCCATAATTTTGCACTTTTGAATTAAAGTTCAGTTGCCAGTCCTCAGACCATTTCTCAAGCTTCCCCAGGTCCCTTCTCATTTTCTTCACCCCCCCCCCGGGGTTTTCACTGTGTTACAGATCTTGGTGATCAAAAAGATTTTTCTGACGTGACCGCCCCACTGTGAATCCATGTCGCCTATGGTTCTGGGCTCCGATGGCTTCTAGATGCCCCACTATCCTTTCTTTAATCAATGTCTCCATGATCTTCCATACTACTGAAGTGAGGCTGACCAGCCAATAGTTCTCCGCCTCCTCCCTACTGCTGGATTTGTATAGTGGGACCACATGTGCCCTCCTCCAATTCTCTGGTACCACCCCTCTGTTGAATGACTCAGTGAACATGGCTGCCACAGGTACTGCTATTTCCCTTCACAGTTCTTCTAATATCCTTGGGTGTATGCCATCTGGTCCCATTGCTTTGTCCACCTTCAATTTACTCACCTTCTGTAGGATTCTTCTGCCTCTGAATGGACTACTGTCCACCTCTTCATGCCTTTGCAACTGCTGCACTGCTCTGGTCCTTGCCTCTCCCACTCTTTCTTTGAATACTGAACAGAAAGACTCAGTGGATGTCATCTGCAAACAGGCAGACCTTTCTCTTCCCCCCTTCTGCAATGTCACTAATGAAGACATTGAACAGGATTGGCCCCAGGTCCAATTCCTGCGGCACCCCACTGGTCACCCCCTCTCCCCAGACTGTGCCCCATTTACCACCACTCTCTGCCTCCTGTCTCTTACCCAGTTTCTAACCCACTTTACTACCCTTTCCCCCATGCCCGCCCTACTCAGCTAGTTTATCAGCCTCCTATGTGGGACGGTGTCAATCGTAAACATCAAGGTAAGTGTTGTCCACTGCCCCACCCTGAATTACTTCTTTTGTCACCCAGTTAAAGAGATCAACCAGATTTTTCTGACATGACCTCCCCGCTGTGAATCCATGTCACCTACGGTTCTGGGCTCCGATGGCTTCTAGATTCCCCACTATTCTTTCTTTATCCAATGTCTCCATGATCTTCCACACTACTGAAGTGAGGCTGACCAGCCTATAGTTCCCCGCCTCCTCCCTACTGCTGGATTTGTATAGCGGGACCACATGTGCCCTCCTCCAATTCTCTGGTACCACCCCTCTGTTGAATGACTCAGTGAACATGGCTGCCACAGGTACTGCTATTTCCCTTCACAGTTCTTTTAATATCCTTGGGTGTATGCCATCTGGTCCCATCGCTTTGTCCACCTTCAATTTACTCACCTTCTGTAGGATTCTTCTGCCTCTGAATGGACTATTGTCCACCTCTTCACGCCTTTGCAACTGCTGTACTGCTCTGCTCCAGTCCTTGCCCCTACCCCTTTTCTGTGAATACTGAACAGAAAGACTCAGTGGATGTTTCGGGGAGCACATGACAGTTCTTAGGCATGGTACTTTCACTTCCAAATACCTAAGCAGCACATATAAGCTATTAACATTTGACATTGAAAAATGCTTCTTCTGATAGTGTAATTGTATCCTCAATAGTGCAGGTCCCATAAATACAATATTGGAGACAATTCTAACCAAGTGCATACACCCAGCAGGCCTCAGCATGCATGCCAGTACCTTCTGGGTAAGGCTTCCTGACCCACCACAGGTTGTGGTGTCTGCATCAAAATCAGCCTTGCCCCACTAAACTGACTCACGGAGCTCACACCTAAACTGAGCTCACTGGCATGGTAAGTCAACAAGGTCTCCAATGGTGTAATGAACATCCCTGTAAACAACGCTACTTCATAAACCTTTGTTTTTTTAATATTTTGACCCCAAACATTCAAAAAAATCTTTTTATGACCCCACCTCATGAACCCATCAATGAAAATGTTCAAATTCCCACCGAAATGCCATTCCAAGCCACAGGAGCAAAAACACATTTCAGCCAAGATGTGAAAAATGACAGCTGCAATGTTGTTGACGTGGCATGAAAAAAGGGCTATGTTGAAAATTTGAGGTCAAAATATTGAAAATTACCAGTTATATGCATGTGTAGAAACATTTCAATGTATGCTCGTAACTTGGTCATTTTTAGGAATTTTTCACCAAATTTTCAATATGGCCTTTTTGAGACTCCATCTCATGGTATCTGGTACAAAATCTCAACTCTCACAAACCTGACACACAAAAGCCTGACCCCGGAAGACTGACAGGTTTGAATCCCCGACAAATATAATACCGACTCTGAATCCCGACTGTATAAATCCCGATGAAACCTGTCATGAATCAGTTCACTCTCATCTCAGTGTTTCCCACAAGAGGTCAGAATTCAGCACGTACCTCACAAAACATCCACAATCTCAGGTCACTTCCACTGGATCTATCAAATGCCACTGTGTGAATATGCAGGACCAGAGAGATGAAGCCGATCAAATTAACCAGAGTTTTAAAGAAACTTGCTATTATTTTGTTTAAGACAGCACAGGCAACAGGTAATAACTACTGTCACAAGATCTTAAAACATAAGTTATTATCCAGCTTCAGACAATGAATATTACTTCCGTGCACAGCAATTATAGAATAAAAACTGTCACGTGGTTAAAGCATATTATGTACACAGAAATATAGAGAAAACTGGATGGGCAACTATACACAACCAGTGTGTTCTGCCACAGAGGGGTTTGATTCCCTCTGACCTCGAGAGCGGAGCTCAAGAGGTCCATGGGAATCAGAACCCTGAGGTGACAGAAAACACAGGTTGTGTATCAAGTTGCTCATCCTGTATTTCTTATAGTGTATAGTAGTATAGTGTATGTTAGAACGTTGTTAACCTTAGGAAATCATCATTTCCTAAGGTTGTTATACCATCGTTGTGATGTAGAACTGTTGTTAACCCATCGATGTTACGTCACATCGATGGGTTAACAACATGGAATCCAGTCACGCGGCCGTATCTAAGAACGCATGGAGAGCCATCTGTTTCAAACCCCGCCTGCCAGCCCGACCGTCAGCCCTTTCAGAATTAGCGTCTCAGCTTCTGAGCATCTGGGTGAGGTAGGGGCAAGTACTTGTTTTATTAATTGAAGTAGGTCTGCTTTTTTTTTATGTGCCACAATGATGTCCGTACAATGCCCATACACTATAAAAGACAATGTATGGGCATCGGTGGTCAACCACACTGTGCTCGTATCTCATGGTTCCCATGGCAACTGGTAAACCTCTCGAGCTGCGCTCTTGAGGTTTACCTAAGTTGCCAAGGGAACCACTCGATACTAGCATAGTGTGGTTAACCTCTGATGCCCATACATTATCCTCTATATAGTGTATGGTAGAATGTTATTATTGCCAAAATTCAGTAGAAACACAGTCTTGTTATGATATCATTCCAACACTCTCTTGCTGTCAACCACTGTAGAAGGATACTGTAACAAGAAAGAATGCCACTGTCTGTCTCATTCTACAGCAGCAGCGCTCAGCAGTCATCACTACCACACAGCACTATTTAGACGGCAACGGCGGTTGGATGCGCACTGTGCTGAATAAAAAAAGAAAAAAAACATTTCACTCTCTCCAGGTACCTGTATTGCGATTTCACTGCATGGACCCGAACCATCTCCTCTGGGAGTGAACTGTTTACTTAGCAACACTTCCTGAAGACGTACAGAGCATGACCCGGCCCGGTTTGACCCCTTTGTTCACCAACCACCTCTGAGTGTATTTTTGACTGCTGTTGGAGTTTTTTTTTCCCTCTGTTTAAATAAAGCCTGTCTATCCAGTCACAAAAGAATCGCATACAAATCTTCATTTCAAGAAAAAGTACTGTGCAGTTTAAAGAAGTGTTCTTTTGTATCACAATACAATGGGGCATTTTCTCTGCTCTTAAACTTGTGCCCATGCACTATGAAAGACAATGTGCGGTGAGCAGTTACCAACCACGTTGAATTTGCATCTTGAGGTTACCCTGGTTACTGTAAACCTCTCGAGCTGCACTCTCAAGGTTTACAGACCATGGTAACCTCTCGATGCGAATACATTGTGGTTGTTAACTGCTCACCATACATTATCCTCTATATTATGTAAAATGTGTGCATTGTGTCTTTTTTTCTCTTTTTCATAATGAAACTCACTTGTGAAGTCTCTAGAGGTTCTAGAATACTGTTCTACCACAGAATTAAATACAGGAAAGCAACAATGTGCCAGTATTTCAAGTGGTTCTGCTGCAGTGGTGACATCACTACTGCAGCAGAACAACATAATGACATCACTACTGCAGCAGAACAAGCATATTCCAGGCATGAAATTCCAAGCATAACAGCATTCCACTATATACACTATAAAACAGTTAACCACTGAGCAAAAAATAAAAAAGCAGAAGAGGGGACAAGTTAAAATCAGGCTACCTTTCTGTCGACTTAATGTGAGCATGTTGTAAAACACAATTACTGGCACCATGACCCCGACTCCATTCTGCAGTTCACATCTACTTCTGAATCCCCAAAACGGCTGTTGTTAGTCAGTAGCCAAAGAGTTAGACAGACTGGCTGATTGTATTCTTCTACAAACGGGGGACTCAATGAAGTTCACAGAGTTATCAACATCCTCTGCCCTCGACCATTCCTTAGCTGAGTGCAGACCACTCGACGAACTCCACTCCCCTCCGCTCAACCAGTCTTGAACTTTGGTATATGATCTGGTGTTCAGTCTGACAATACAGCATTCTGCAAAAGGATGGCTACACCACTTCTGAAATCTATTCTCATGCTGTGTATATATATATATATATATATATATATATATATATATATAGAACAAATAACAGGTAAGAATAAACCTGACATTTCTCAACTCAGATCTTAGATTGCGATACCTTTTTGGCCATTTGAAATTAAGAGCTGCTTGCAGTGGTGGTGGGGTAAAAGTTCAACATCGGAAGAATGATAGTCACTATTCACAGAGTTGGGATGCAAAAAGTTGGATTTATACATGTCAGGAATTTAAACCTGTCAGTCCTTTGGTGTCGGGCTTCTGAGAGTCGGGATTTCGTACAGATCCCATCTCATGAACACTGGTGATTAAATTATGTCAGTAGAGCCTGAAAGGTGAGACCATGAAATCGCCTTCCAGGCCTGATCAATGAAACTTTACCATCAGTGTTCATGAGGTGGGGTCCCAAAAAGGCCATGTTGAAAATTTGGTGAAATAATTCCTAAAAATGGCGACGTTATGTTGAGAAGTTTAAAATGCCATTGAAATACATTATATGGCACTTACCCCTATTCCTCAGTTCACGGTTCAGCATTAAAAAGGAAGTTGGTCTCTGGTCCACAGTGTATTAAGGCGTTGGACCTCGGCTGGTAAGTATAGGATACAGAGGGGTGTGGAGTGATAGGTGCTCAATGGGGGGGTCAGGATGGGGGTGGGGGATGGTGGTGACAACGAGGGAACATTTTCTTTCTTTCATGTAAAAAAAAGACATCATGGGACAGTTTTCTTCTTTCCAGCAACAGTTATATTATAATTTATATTATACATATACTTACGGCCATCGGATGCCACTAGATACCAGGGAAACATAAAAACAACAGAGACAGTGATTGGACAGTGGGGACACCTGGGAAACTGATTGGACAGTGGGGACACCTGGGAAACATAAAAAAAAATGAGGACAGCGATCGGATGGTGATGGATGCCCCTAGTCACCAGGGAAACATAAAAAGCAATGGGGATAGCGATTGGACAGTGGGGTGCCATCAGACACCAGGGAAACAGGAAACAACAATGGGGAGGTGAGCAGGTGGTAGGGGTGCCACTAGACACCAGGGAAATAAGAAAAACGGGGACAGTGATCAGATGGTGGGGATGCCACTAGACACCAGGGAAACATAAAAAAAATGGGGACAGCAATCGGACAGTGGGGGGTGCCACTAGACACCAAGAAAACAGAAAACAACAATGGGGAAGTGATCAGATGATAGGGGTGCCATTAGACACCAGGGAAACAAAAAAATGGGGACAGTGATCATACAGTGGGGGTGCCACTGGACACCAGGGAAAGACAATTTAATTATGGGGATGGTGACAAGATGGTGGAGGTGCCACTAGACACTGGGGGAAACACAATTTAATTAATAGAAACCAAGAGGGAAACAACTTTCTGCATTTTCCTTATGTGTGTCATATCATATACTGTGGTGGTCTGCAATATGAAACACCACAGCATATGATATAACACATAACAATACATAAGAACAGGACATCATGGTTTGTTTGGTTTTTAATTAAAGGGAGATTTATGCTGGGGGGAGTCTGCTAGGCCACCAGGGATGTGTATTTTTTTTTTAATAAAAAGGAGATTGGGGCAACTCTTTCAAAGAGGGAAACAACTTTCAGCATTTTCTTTATGTGTGTTGTATCATATACTGTGGTGTTTTGCTATACGAAACGCCACAGTATATGATACGACACACATGATGAAATACGACAACAGGACATCACGCTTTCACAAAAAAAAAAACAGCTATCCGTGGACTGCTTATTTTTACCACTGTGCATGCCCAACCATGAGAAATCTTTTATAAGTTATTCAAAAACTACTTGACCCTGATACACAAAAAAAACAGAAAAGCATGTACCTTCAGCCAAACTCTATCAAACCTGACATTTTCAGGTTTCAAATCCTCATATTTTTTTAATTATTATGAAGCAAATAAAAAGTCTTAAAAATGGGTGATTTTTAAGTTTTTTGGCCCCTCTATAACTTTGCCTCCACTGAACCAATGTGCATGCAATTTTCAGGGTCATGAGATCCTGGTAGAAACACTTAGCTTTCTAAATTTCATGTAAATCAGTTGAAGGGGGACAAAATCATTAAGGTGCAGAAACTGGGGTTTAACATTAAAGTGCTTATTCAACCCCAATGTACAGGCTCAAGCGTGCTTGTACAATTTCTATACAGATATGCAGAAGGGGGATGATGAACCAAAAGGGGGACTGCAGTATCAGACATATACAATGCATAGACGTGCAGATGGACTGTCATAGAAGGCATACTGTATACAATGTATAGGCAGGCAGATGGACTGCAGTATCAGACATATACAATGTATAGACATGTAGAAGGACTGCAGTATCAGAAATATACAATGTATAGACATGTAGATGGACTGCAGTATCAGACATATACAATGTATAGACGTGCAGATGGACTGCCATAGCAGGCATACTGTATACAATGTATAGGCAGGCAGATGGACTGCAGTATCAGGCATATACAATGTATATACATGTAGATACTGCAGTATCAGACAAATACAATGTATAGACATGTAGATACTGCAGTATCAGGCATATACAATATATAGACACGTAGATACTGCAGTATTAGGCATATACAATGTATAGACATGTAGATACTGCAGTATCAGACATATACAATGTATAGACATGTAGATACTGCAGTATCAGGCATATACAATGTATAGACATGTAGATACTGCAGTATCAGGCATATACAATGTATAGACATGTAGATACTGCAGTATCATATACAATGTATAGACATGTAGATACTGCAGTATCAGACATATACAATGCATAGACATGTAGATGGACTGCAGTGTCAGACGTATACAATGTATAGACATGCAGATGGACTGCTGTTGCAGGCATATGTAATGTATAGACATGTAGGTACTGCAGTATCAGACATATTCAATGTATAGACATGCAGATAGACTGCCGTAGCAGGCGTGTAAATGTATAGGCAGACAGATGGGCTGTAGTAGCAGACTTATATGATGTTATGGACTGCAGTAGCAGGCTTACACAATGTATTCAGTTGGTTGGCAGATGGTCTGTAGTAGCAGATGTATACATTATATAGGCAGGCAGATGGACTGCAGTGGCAGACATAAACAATAATCAAACAATCAGACTGTGCATGACAATATGACAGAGATTAATCTAACACTGACGGAATGCTAACAGTGAATCAGAGTGCAGCATTTCTGAAAGCCTTTTGATAAGAAAGCAATATGACACAAGGGGGTATGGATATTTGCCTGATAAGAGCACACCCCAGGTGCAGAGTGAGGCACAAGTGGCTTGTGTTGGGTGCCTTCAGCACCTGGGAAGTGCTCTTATTAAACAACAGCACATACCCTAGGAGTGTCTTATTGCTATTATAAAATAGGTTTCACAAACAAAAATGAAATAAAAAACAAACTTTAAATTAAACATATTTATGATTTTAAGAATGTTTGCTGTGTTTTTGTTGTAAAGTAGTCAGTTTTCTGACATGTTGATGCCAGTTGAGGCCTCATATGCTTGTAGTGTGGCTTGCTGTTATATAAATTCACTCCTCCACCCCACAGTCCGGAAAATGCACTTCAGTTCACAGTGCTGGAGAATAAACAGCACCAAAATCAGGCTGAAAGAGCTCTACAGTGCACGTGGAACTTGTGGGGGGAGCGGTTGATTTTTAAAAAGATAGCAGCAAGGCTTTTGGTGGTTGAGAAACCAGAACTTCTGGTTTCATGGCCAGGAGATTGAGTAGCACTCAGAATAGTCCTTTCACAAAAAAAAAAAAAAAAAAAAAAACTCCATTTGACAAATCTGTTGCTTAATGCGGGAATAAGTTTTAAAATGATGGTGTTTGTTTTTATTCTTTTAACCAACTACAGTGCTGGAGCGGGTCAATGAAAGTCACCGGTTTCACGCGCTACAGTAACAGTTGGTATCAGCGCTCCTACTGTGCTGTTATAATTAGAAAAAAAACCTACACTGTCTCTGTTGAGAGACATTTGACTGTCTGATTTTTTAATTTTTTTTTATGCCTGAATATGGGACATGCAGTCGCGAGGGTGGCTGAACAGACGGTCAGTAGAAAGATGAGCTGTGTGACAATCACCACCAAGGCAAAGGGACTCAGTGTATTGATATGGTTGGCACTTTGCCCCTAGTGGGCATTACAAGTTCCAGTCACAGAGTTGTTGTCCTGTACGAACATGGGTCCTGACCAATCAGGATGCGGGTTTCTCCCTACCCATTTTAGAATGAGGGACAGTGGACCCCTTGCAGATGGCTAATGTCCTGAAATGAGGTGAGTTACTAGTGCTCTCACATACAGAGACAAGAAGGCTTTGGACAGAGACACCTGGCATCCTGGTGTCTCCCTCTGGTGACTACCTCAATGACTCCCACTCTTGCTGGGCCACTCAGGCTGGGTTGGCTACACATTGGTGTGAGTGGTGGGGGCTGGCTTAAGTACTCATGAAGGCCTGCTTCTTAAGTGTTCAGCCACCAGCCATGACTAGCATGAGTGGCAACTTTGGCTGTCTCGGGGAGCTGGAAAATTCCTGGGTCTCTTGGGCTCATGTCTGGCATCCTGTGGGATTCTGGAGAAGATGCACATTTGGATTGTCTGGAGAAGATGTAGATCTGGATTATTGGGACCTAACATGATGTCACGTATGATTAATCTAACTATTTTTTTGAAGACAAGGCACAAATAAGTTAAGGTGAAGCTGTGGATGTTACTTGGATATCAGTCAAACATTTGGCTCAGAGCCACACATGACTAATCCACAAGATTAGCAAGTATGAAAATTGTAAACTGGATAAAGGGTAGACTTATTGACTAGAGGCAACAGGTCATTTTTATTTTTACATTTGTATCTTAGTTTCTGTTGACTGGGAAAGGGGGAGTAAGCAATTGTGCCTATTTTCAGCCTCATCTGTGGGGGGACACAGATGCAAACTGACATATTGAATCAGGTTGAGCTGCTGGTGGTACTTTGGGTGAATGGAGGAAATCCGGGCAGGATTGGGTTTTTACCACAAGTTCCTGTTGTGGGGCTAGAACCCACTACCTTCCAGCCTTCTGATCTCAGTGGAGAGTGCGCAACCTGCTGATCCACTGACTGGGCAGTTCGGATAGATATATATAGATACACAAATATATGATTAGATATATCCATACATGGATACATATGAACATACATAATGTACATACAGATACATATATACATAGATACATACTGCACATACACAGATACATAGAAACATAGACCATGATTGTAGAAAAACACCAGACAGCCAGTCTGCCCATAATTCCTGGAACCTTGTCTGGAACCTATTGGTCCTCCAGGGTACTAACCTTCCCCGTCCTATTCCCATTTTCCTCCCTGGTCTTGTTGCCCCAGGCAACCACTATTCCCTTCATTCTGTCTCATGCCCACTTGAATCCCCTGACTGTGTTTGCACTCACCACCTCAGCCGATAGACTGTTCCAAGGTTCCACCACTCTTTCCGTAAAGAAGTGTTTTGTCACATTCCTCCTGAACCTCCCTCCTGTTCATTCCACTCAAGACCACATGACCTTGAGTTGGTATTCAGGGTAAATAATTCCCCACAGTTTACCTTGTTAATTCCTTTAAGGAACTTGAAGGTCTGTACCATATCTCCCTTCTCCCCTCTACTTTCCAGTGAGTACATATTTAGTGCCTTGAGGAGCTTCGTATAGGATCTGCCCTGCTGGCCCTGAATCATTTTTGTTATTCTGCGCTGCACTGTTTCCATCCTAACCCTGTCCTTTCTGAGGTGAAGACTGTAGAACTGGATTCAGTACTCCAGGTGAGGCCTCACCAGGGATCTGTATAGCAGAAGTATTATCTCTTTCCTTTTGTTACGAATACCCCTCACAATATATCTTAGCATCCTGTTAGCCTTGCCATAGGCCTTATTGCACTGCTTCATTTGCTTAAGGGAGTTACTGATGATAATTTCTAGACCCTGTTCCTCTTCTGTAGTGGTAAGTCTCACCCACCCATCCAGAACTCCGTCTTGGGGTTCCTTTTGCCTAGGTGCATTACCTTGCATTTTTGGCATTGAATTTTAACTGCCAGACCTTTGATCACCCCTCTCATTTTTTGTAGGTCCCTCTGCACATCACTGCATATGTCTTGCCTCCTCTGGTGCTTATGAGTGTTTCCAGTTTGTGTTTAGATTCAGGCATAGCACGGAGACCACCCCAGTGAAGGTGCTAAATGATCTCCTAATGGTGAGTGATAGAGGAGAGCGTACCATCTTAGTCCTCCTTGATCTCTCAGTGGTGTTTAATACCATGGACCACAAGGTGCTGCTGGAACAATTGCGGAACTGGTGTGGACTAACTGGAACTGTCATCATCTGGTTTAGGTCCTTCCTGACAGATACAGTGCAAAGGGTGATGATGGGACTTGCCTCATCTAGCCCAGTGCCTCTATGCTGTGGAGTTCTGCAGGGGTCGGTCCTGTTACCCTTGTTGTTAATGGTGTACATGCTGCCATAGGGAGACACTATCAAGTGGTATGGGCTGGGTTTTCATTGCTACACTGATGATACCCAGCTATACCTGTCATGTGCACCTGGAAACCAGATGGCAGCTCCAGTGTTGAACACCTGCCTGGAGGAGATCCAGACCTGGATGACCCACAACTGGTTATGACTCAGCCAAGACAAGACAAGACGGAGGTACTAGTGGTGGGTCCAGGTCATTGGCATGATGGGGAGGGGTGGAGATTCCTGTGGGCTGGTTCTGGGGGTGTTCCCCTAGCCCCCTCCATTTGAGTTAAGAATCTGGGCATGATCCTTGACGACAGCCTGACACTTGATGCACAGGTGTCAGCCATCATCAAAAGTGACTTTTACCATCTGAGGAACATTGCCTGAATCCGAAACCTGATAACAACTGAGAACTTGACCACCCTGGTACATGCCTTTGTCACATCCAGGCTGGACTACTGCAATGCCCTATACCTGGGGCTTTATGGAGGTATTCTCCACCATCTGCAGATGGTGCAGAATGTGATGGTTGGGTTGTAAACTAGTGGTTCAAGATTTGACCATGTCACACCTGTCCTTCGCAAACTGCTCTGGCTGCCTGTAAGGTGGAGGATTGCTTTCAAGGTCGGATTACTGACCTATAAAACCCTGCATGGGAGCCAGACCAATGGCCCTGAGGGCTGAGGCACTGGATGCCTTGCCTCTCATCATGCTGGTGTCCCGGGTTCAAGAATGAGCCCAGGTCATTGGAGAGCGGGCATGGGGGGAGGAAGGAAGCAGGACTGAGCAATCAAAATGCAGCTCTCCTCTCCCAGGGAGGACTCTGTCACCCATTGCAGTTCCACTGCCCCTGGATGGAGGTCCATGGGCAGCGCAGGTGAGTGGGTGGCAAGTGGTGAGAGAGCATCCCAGTACCACAGCATGCATGTGCCTCCACACGCATGCACAGCCGGGACATGGTCGGGAGAAATTGGGGGGAAAATACTGGGCATAAGCACAATAATAAAAAAGCCCTGCACCCGGGGGGGGGGGACCAACTTACCTGTAAGACCTCCTGGTTCTTCATTGCCCATCTGTGGCTCTCCGTTCCACTGAGGATTGCCTCTTTGTGGTTCCCAGGGCCAGGTAGCAGCATTCGGGGGACCATGGGTTCTCAGTTGCTGCATCGACCCTGTGGAATGCTTGACCAAGACACCTAAGGGAGGCACCTTCGGTGGATACCTTTAAAAAAGGAGTAAAAATGCTCTTATTTAATCAGGCGTTTGCCCTAAGCTGAAGACTGACAATTGAATTAACAGTTGTTTTATGATTGAGCGTTTTACATAATGATAGAATTTAGCTGGATCTCTGCATTATGTTCTGAAGCTTGTTATGAGTCATGTATGGATTGTTTTTAAATATTAAGTGCCCTGAACCTCAGGGAAGGGGGGCCATATAAATAAAGTTTCTGTCTGTATGTCTGTCTACCTATCTATCTATCTATCTTATTCCCTCACTACTCCCACATAGTTTTGTATCCGCAAAGAGACACAGCCTGCCCTGGGTTCCCTCACCAATATCACTAATGAATATGTTGAAGAGGACTGGACACATAACCTCCTTTTCCTCTGATTTAACCCCATTGACCACCATCCTCTGCTGCCTCCCTTCTAGCCAACTACCCATCCAGTTCACTACAGTTTTAGCTGCACCCAGGTCTTCTATTTTTTTGAGCAGCCTTTTGTGCTTTTCCAAAGCAAAAGCCTTGCTGGAGTCAAAATACAGCAAATACACAGTGTGGCCCTTGTCTACTTCCTTGGTCACCCAGTCAAAGAAAAAAATCAGGTTAGTCTGACAAGCCCTTCCTGCCACAAAACCGTGTTGTTTACTATCTTGGAGCCCACTGATCTCTAGGTAGTCCATGAGGTCCTCTCTGATTAGTGGTTCCATCAGCTTCTCCATGATGGAGGTCAGACTGACAGGCCTGTAGTTCCATGGGTGCTCTCCCTACCCCGCCCCCCCCATGAAGGGGTACAGCATCTGCCATTCTGCAATCCCTTGGAATTTCCCCAGATCTAAGTGAGCTGTTGAACAGACATACCAGAGGTTCAGCCGGTTCTGCTGCTAATTCCATGAGTATCCTTGGATGCCTCCCTTCTGGTCTTGGGGCCTTATCTATCTTAAGGACTGCCTGCCCTTTTAGGACCCTCTCGCTACTAAGTGTTGGCTCATTTCTGGGACTCCCTTCCTTTGCAGCCACTTTGATACTGGCTTTCTGGCATGGACACGCAGTCCTCCTTAGTAAATACTGAGCAAAAGTAGTCATTCAAGATGACAACCTTGTGCTCATCCTCCTCTATCACTCTACCCCCTCAAATAGCTGTGCAATGCCCCTCCTTTAATTCCTATTTCCCCTGATATGTCTAAAAATCTGTTTTTCTCCATTCTTAACCCCCTCTGCGATATGCAGCTCCATGTCTGCTTTCACCTCCTTGATGAACCTCTTTGCCTCCCTATTTTTCTGTAGATAATCCTCCCATTCTGCATACCGCTGCTTTTTCTTGTATTCATAGAAGGCATTCTTTTTTGCCCTAACCACTTCCCTGACCCTAGCTGAGAACCATAGTTGTCTCCTAAACCTGTTTGTTTTTTAGATATTGTTCCAAAGCTTTCCTTTGATACCTTGAGGATGGCTCCCTTTATTGGTCCCCATCTCTGCTCCATCCCCCTTATGTCCTCAACCCCTATCCCTGACCAGTTCCCTCAACCTATCAAAGTCTTCCTTTCTAAAATCAAGGACATTGGTTCTTGATTGTGGGTTGCCAGCCCAGAGGGCTATTTCAAACCGCACAGAGTTGTGGTCGCTGCTCCCTAGTTGCTTCCCTACTCCCACAGCACCCACCATCTCTGAGTTAGTGAGCACCACATCAAGGATTGTGTTCTGCCTGGTAGGTTCCTTAACAAGCTGCACCTGTAGACAGTCTTGGAAGGCGTCCAGTAATGCCTGACTCCTGGCACTCTTGGCCACTGGAACCTCACAATTGATGTCAAGCAGGTTCAGGTCACCTAACACCACTACTTCCCCCTTTGCTGCCCTTCTTTTAAGTTCCTCCTCAAGTTCTCTGTCCCTTTCCTCCCCTTGCTCTGAAGGCCTATAAATCACCCAAAAGTGCACTTTCCTGACTGAGGCTTCTGTGAGTTGCACCCATGCTGACTCAGCCTTGCCACTGCTACCCCTAATACTTCCATCTTCTGCCACTTCAATGCTCTACTTGACAAAAAGGGCAACTCCTCCCCTCCTACCAGTTCTTCTATCCCTCCTGAACAGTGAATACCCAGGGACCATCATCTTCCACTCATTTATATCTGTGGCCCATGTTTCCATGATGGCCATCAGATTCACTTCAGCGTCTGCTATCAGGGCTTGGAGCTCACTGAGTTTGTTGCCTAGGCTCCTGGCATTAAGGTATAATCCCTCCATTTGACCACTGCTCTAACTCTGCTACTGTCCTTCTGCTTTTTGAGTTTTCTTCCCCCCTTGTTTGTGCTTATACCTTCTACCCTAGTGCACTAGCCCCTATCCTCTTGTCAGGTGAAGTCCATCACCCTTGAAGAATCTCCTATCCCAGAAATCTTCCCAGTCACCAACAAAGTGGTAACCCATGCCCCAATACCACCCTTAAGCCAACTGCTAAACTCATCTATTTCATTACTCCTAATTCTGTCCTGCCACCCCTCCCTGTCCCACACATGGAGGACCTTGGAAAAGGCCAGGGAGGCTGAGTGTGCTGCCAATCTGTTCCCCAGTCTCTGGACATTCTGCTTCACTGTCTCTACCACTTGTATGGCCAGATCATTGGTACCCAGGTGTACCACCACCCCCAGCTCACCCCCACCACCTTCCTCCCTATTCTGTCTAAATTCCAGTTGGCTGATCTTCCAGGTAGGCATCAGACCAACCCCCTCCCATTCAACCCTTCTCCTATAACCCTATCTATCCCCCTGATCATTAAGCCCCAACCACTAGGGCCTTCCTGTTAGCCTTGCTCCCCTTGGGTACCAATGTGATGTCTTGCCCTTTCCCTTAAACTGACCCAGAGTCCCTCCTTGTGAAGTCAGGAGCCTGAACCTTCTCCAGGGGTGTGAAGAGATTCACCATCTGGATGGTACTGGGCTGGACCACCTCCTTATGGCTGCCCCTCCTTTCGTGTACCCTGCCACTCTCCACCTCTCTGGACCACTGGGTCTCTGGTGGAGTGGGTGTGGGGGTGAGCTCCTGCTTAGCTGAGTGTGCAGCTGAGATATCTCTATCTTTGCTGCTACTAGCTGAGCATGGAGCTCTGCTATGGTCCTACAGAAGGGGCAGTGCCCCCTCCTCCAGAGCACATCCCTGAAGAAACTTGCTCCACAGTTCCTAGAACTGAGACCCTCACCCCTGAACCACATCCTATCAGGAACTGTATTGATGAGAGATAGCCTTAGTTAATATCACTTAGTTTAGAAAGTACAGGCTTACTGTATGAGATACAGCAACAGTGTATGATTTAAGTATCACAAATATGACCCTGATGTTGTCAGGTAATCAGGCTGTACCACAGATACAAATGTGATAAAAAACAACTTTGAGAACTTAGAGGCTAACAGCTGGTGGAATCAGTTCCTCACCACTAAAATCAAAATTTATGGAGTACTTCCTACACATCCCTTAGTCCCTTAACCTTACATATGTGTCTGTTTTACTTGTATCATATCTTATCCAAATCAACATTTACTTTTTTAGTCTTACAAAACTCTGCTGTTCTAAAATTGTATTCCTGATATTCTAGAAATCAGTATCAGAGATAGATACATCGAAGCTAGATACATGGATGCATACATAGATACATACTTACATAGACAGATACATACATACAAAGGTACATGGATATGTACATAGATACATGCTGTACATACAGATATATACGTACATAGATACATGGATACATACATAGATACATACTTACATAGACAGATACATACATACACAGGTACATGGATACGTACATAGATACATGCTATACATACAGATATATACGTACATAGATACATGGATACATACATAGATACATACATTTGTAGATACATACATGGATACATGGATGCCTATGTATATAATATACACAAATGCATACATCCATAGATACATAATGTACATACAGACATATAGATACATACAGTGAAGGCCGCCAGGATAAAGCACAGTTTTACAGGTTTACTGCATGACAAAAGGGATTATCTCCCATTAAAATTGTATCGTTTGTTGCAGTAACTCTACTGCAGAATTCTGCAGCCCTGCACTTCATCCTGGTGGGCTTCACTGCAGATAGATACATACATACATAAATAGATACAGTACATAGATACATACAGTAGATACATTGATGCATACATAAAGTAGATCATACTGTACCTACATAGATACATACATAGATACATTGATGCATACATGCAGTAGATGCATACTGTACCTACATAGATACATTGATGCATACATTTTATTTATTTATTTATTTTTTGTTGACCGGGTAAGTGCGCTAGACAAATCCTGCCTATTTTCAGGCATGACCCGGGGAAGGGGGATGTAGTACATGTAGTAGTTACATACTGTACATATGTATTCAAGACCCCTACCTTATGTCAGAATTAGGACTTGAGTTTAAAACTTATGTGCATGATATAAGAAGTCATCCCTGGCAACTTGTACGGAGACCATTTAAACACACTAGCAGAAAATACTTCTTCACCATCCATACCATTGGCCCCTGGAACAACTTTCCTCTGGATGTCATTATCGGTGAAACTAAGAGCATTTTCACATATCATCTTGATAGACTAATTAACTCTGGGTACAGTTTATCTTATTATTCTCTGGCTTAGTATAAGAGCAATATGAGCGTCATCCTCCTTGCTCTTTTCCACACTGTAGTATGAAGTGGATACATACTGTACGTACATAGATTCATGGATACATACATGCAGTAGATATATACTGTACATACATAGATATATACTGTACATACATAGATACATGGATGCAGACATGCAGTAGATACATAATGCACATACATAGATACATACTGTACATACATAGATACTTGCTGTACATACATAGATACATACTGTGCATACATAGATACATGGATACATACATGCAGTAGATACATACTGTACATACATAGATACATGGATACATGTATGCAGTAGATACATACTGTACATACATAGATACATACATGCAGTAGCTACATACTGTACATACATAGATACATGGATACATACATGCAGTAGATACATACTGTACATACATAGATACATGGATACATACATGAGGTAGATACATACTGTACATACATAGATACATGGATACATACATGAGGTAGATACATACTGTACATACATAGATACATGGATACATATGTGCAGTAGATACATACTGTACATACATAGATACATACTGTACATACATAGATACATACATGCAGTAGCTACATACTGTACATACACAGATACATGGACACATACATGCAGTAGATACATACTGTACATACATAGATACATGGATACATACATGAGGTAGATACAGACTGTACATACATAGATACATGGATACATATGTGCAGTAGATACATACTGTACATACATAGATACATGGATACATACATGAGGTAGATAAATACTGTACATACATAAGTACATGGATACATACATGTAGTAGACACATACTGTACATACATAGCTACATGGATACATACATGAGGTAGATACATACTGTAAATACATAGATACATGGATACATATGTGAAGTAGATACATACTGTACATACATAGATACATATGTGCAGTAGAGACATACTGTACATACATAGATACATATGTGCAGCAGATACATACTGTACATACATAGAAACACACACATAGATACATACTGTACATGCATAGATACATGGATACATACAGTAGATACATACTGTATGTACATACATAGATATATTCTGTACATACATAGATAATTGGATACATATGTGCAGAAGATACATACTGTACATACATAGATACATGGATACATATGTGCAGTAGAGACATACTTTACATACATAGATACATGGATACATATGTGCAGTAGATACATAATGTACATACATAGAGACACACACATATATATGTACTGTACATGCATAGATACATGGATACATACATGCAGTAGATACATACTGCATGTACATACATAGATACATACTGTACGTACATAGACACATGGATACATACATGCAGTAGATACATACTGTACATACTTAGAAACACACACATAGATACATACTGTACATACATAGAAACACACACATAGATACATAGTGTACATACATAGATACATGGATGCAGACATGCAGTAGATACATAATGTACATACATAGATACATACTGTACATACATAGATACTTACTGTACATACATAGATACATACTGTGCATACATTGATACATGGATACATAAATGCAGTAGATACATACTGTATATACATAGATATATACTGTACATACATAGATACATGGATGCAGACATGCAGTAGATACATACTGTACATACATAGATACATACTGTACATACATAGATACTTGCTGTACATACATAGATACATACTGTACATACATAGATACATGGATACATACATGCAGTAGGTACATAATGTACATACATAGATACATACTGTACATACATAGATACATGGATACATACATGCAGTAGGTACATACTGTACATACATAGATACAAGCAAGCCCTTGGGGAAGATGGCTGGTGGTAAGTCCCAGTGGATGTCAGGGGGACAGGACTGGGGCACCCTCCTGAACAAAGGCTGATCGGGTGGGGGAGAAATAGAGAAACAAAAAAAAGAAAAGCTAAAGAATCAAAGTGCTTCATAGGCATACTGGCCACAGGAAACAAACAAACAAACAAGGATAGAGTAAATGCACACAGAAAATAGAAAATAATGTTAGGATTTGCATTACGACCATAGAACACCTTCAGGAATTATCTATAAAGAAAATTTTAAGCACAGTTTTTTTTCATATGTCAATCAATCAAATTGTTTTATTGTATATAGCTAAAAATAAGCCTTTACAATGTATTTATTTATTAGAATCTAGGAGTTACAACCTATGAGCTAGAGCTCATTTACATAGGTTCCACGTCATTAGGAAGGCAAACATACTGACAACAAGTACACTACACAAGTTAAGTTCAAATAACAAAGACACTACACAACTTAAGTTTAGATGACATTTCCAGTGAGGATTTAACAGTACATTTCATATGTATTACAAAAGGTTACAATAGTGAGATAGTGCAGGAAGCATATAAGGGTTGCTTTTGTCAATAGAGAGGGTGAGGGAGGGGAGAATAGGTTACAAAGCAGGGGTAGCAGGAGATAGGTGTGGTATCCATGGATAGAAGTGAAAAAAGGGTGGGGAGAGGTAACTGGGATGAGGTTGGATGGTGGAGGGAGGGGAGGGAGGAAGTGTGGGGGTAGACTTGGGGGAGAAGAGGAGAAGAGAAGGAGTTGGTTTAGAAGGGAAGGTGGCAGGAATTGAAGGGTGTGTGTGCTGTAATCGGGGATGTGTAGAAGTGCTATTATCAGGGGGATGGGCAGGGGGTAACGAGAGAACAGGTTATGGAAAACAGTAGCAGGTCATAAGATAAGTGAGGTGGGTCCATAATTTTGCTCTGAAGTGCCCAGTCTTGGGTTCAGAAGTGAGCTCAGTTGGCAGGGAGTTTAACCAGAGTGGCGTACTATAACCAAAGGATCTCCGGCCTTGCGTGGTACACCAGAATGGAACCATGAATAGATTGCTGTTTGAAGCTCTGGTTGGCTTGACAATCTCTGAAGGGTTAAGCATAGCACTAGTTCCTGATGGCAACAGGCCAATAGCCACTTTTTGGCCAGTAGACAGATCTGGTATTGAGTTATTTTTTCCAGGTCTAGCCAACCTGTGTGAGAATAGAGATGGCAGGTGTGGGTTAGGAAATGAGCTCCTAGTGCTAACCTGAAGGTTGTTCAGGGTGGTGGCTATCTGCTTGGGGGAAGTGTCGAGGGCCGAGCTGTAAATGGCAAGGCCATAGT
Organism: Neoceratodus forsteri; assembly: GCA_016271365.2. Taxonomy (NCBI): domain Eukaryota; kingdom Metazoa; phylum Chordata; order Ceratodontiformes; family Ceratodontidae; genus Neoceratodus; species Neoceratodus forsteri. The sequence goes on along the minus strand of CM028137.1, from coordinate 29,200,620 downwards.
CTATACCAGAGAAGACTGAGCTAGTTATAACAAGTTGGAGGGCATCCTCCTTAAGGCAGTGTCAGTGCCGATACAGGTGCCCAAGTTTGCGACTTGCAGACCTGGTGACCAAGCCAATGTGGGTGGAGTAGAAGAGGGAACTATCCAGAGTGACGCCAAGACACTTAAAGTTGTTGACCATTTCCAGTGGTTCATTAAATTTGTTCAGAATGGCTAACTTGGATGATTTGAGTCAACTATGGGTTGTTGCAAAGAGCATTGCCTTTGTTTTTTATGGTTTAGGAGTAGCTTAGCATCACAGAACCAGTCTTTGTTGTTTTTGAAGTCACTCTGAAGCTGTTGATTTAGGGTGCCAGGGTCTGGGTGGCTTGTATATATGACAGCATTATCCACGTAAAGGAGGATTTGGTAGTAGCATGCTTGGGGGAGCTGGTTTATAAAGAGGCTGAACAATAGTGGTCCCAGGCTGGATCCCTGGGAGATTCCAGTACTAACAGGTAGGGTATCAGAGAGGGTATCACAATTACATTTCATCATACAACATTCAATAATAAATGTATAATATCACATAGGAAGAGAGGGGACTAAATAATGCTCCAGTACAAATACATATGTATATAAAGGCTAATAAATCACTTAAGATGAGCTTATAGGAACACAATTGTTGCCCTATAAAAGGCTAAAATAAGGCTCTCTGGCAGCAGCCAGCTTTGTTCAGATTAAAGTAATTCTGTTCCTTATCCTGTTGATTACAGCCAAATATTCAGCTAGTCTTTCAATAGTCCATGAGTCCTTAGTGTGAAGCAATATATTCATAAGGGTTACTTTGTCGAGCTGATATATGCTGTTCATGAAGGGAGTCCTCCAATAAATTCATTGGTTATCATACCATGAGCACTCCCATAATATATGGATATGGATTAAATCCTCTTCCCCTCTTCTACTGCAGTCACACTATCCTGATTGGAGGCCTTTTTTTTAATAATGATGGGATACCATATTACTTGGACATCGCTCAAATTTGTAGTTGGATACTGTAGTTCTTAAATTTGGATTTGTTAATATTTCTAAATAAGGGTTAAACCCAAAATAATAATTGTTTCAGGAAAACCATCTTGAAAAATTAGAGTTTTTAATCATTTTCAGATGTAACAATTCCAGCTATTTGCTATCCTTTTAGAGACATACTTTTTTTACTTTACACTAAGTGTGATACCCTTATAAATTGCATACTTCAAATTCATCATTTTATGTTTTTTTAATATATTCAAGAATCAAGGGCATACCAAAATCAGTTTTTATAACCCAAATTATACCATGCTTCTTTCTTTTAGTGCAATATTTGCTAATGTAGAACTGGTTTGCCTGGATAGTCTCATCCAATAGTTAATTTTCCTTGTCTCAATCAAGGCCCTTTTGTCCACAATTCCCAATTCGGATGTTATATATTCCTAATGGGAAGAAGTACCCGAATTTTAGAATTGTGCGTAGGAACTTGCATAGTGGGGACATTAGTCTCTTTAGATTCTGATAATCCCATATATCAGAGCCATATAAAAGTCTAGTGTTAAATTTTGTCCTAATCACCTGGCTTAATGGCTTGATAGTCATACCACCATATTTTACATTAAATCGGGTAAGTCCCGCTACGTTTTTTTTAGTTTTTCTAGGAGCATTTCAATATGTAATGTCCAGTTGCAATTTTCCTAAAAGAGGATGCCTAAATAGACATAACTTGTTACTACCTCTAATTTCTCTTTGCCCACTTGCCAGTAGGTTGAGTCTTTCTTTTTTCCTAAACCAAATATAACAACTTTAGTTTTATTCAGGTTTATTTTTAATTTTAGATCTATGGATCTATTGTAAATAAAATCTAACTTCTTCTGCAATCCTGATTTTGTAAGTGAAAACAAAACAATGTGGTCCACGTAGACCAAAAGGGGGCATGGTAAAGATAACATTTTTGGGGAGTCTGAGTTGGTGGATTCACAATTGGCTAACATTGTATCTACAGAGAAAGAGAATAATAAAGGGGCCATCACACAGCCCCGTCTAACTCCACTATTGATTTTAAATGATACCAAAAATCTACCCTGTTTTCCCAATCTTATTTTAGCCCAGTTGAAATTAAAGCAAAAAGATTAATATCTATCCGTGTTTGTACCAGTATAGACCACAGTATATGTCTAGATATATAATTGAATGCAGGTGAATAATCTATAAAGACCACATAGAGTTTCTGATGTGTGAGTCTTACATATTTCTCAATTAAATGTCTCAAAATGAATATACTGTCCAATGTCAAACAATTTGTTCTGAAGCCTGCCTGGTAGTCCAATAACCCCCGGTTTTGTCACCTCATTTTTTAATCTTTCCAATAAGATTCTAGATAATAATTTTAAATCCACATCTAATAGACTACTAGGCTTATACACCCCGGGGTCGGAGAGGCTTCTCTTTGTATGTATTGTTATAATGTTCACTCCTCTCCAAGAATCAGGAAAGGTGTTTCGCTTTATACACTCATTAAAAAATATAACTAAAAATTTAACCCAGATTGATGGGGAACAAAGGAATATCTCTGCTGGGATTCCGTTTGGGCCTGTCGCGTTATGTTTTTTTAATGTAGCAATTGCCAAATATATTTTATCAGGAGTTATTATAATGGAGCCTTCCTGTACCAATAACATTTCCTTATTGGAATCCCATTCAGATCATAAAAAATGGAAGAGAAGTGTGCTATCCATTTATCTTCTGTAATAAAAGTATCAATTTCTGTTTTAAAGTTGCTGCAACCTCTGGCCACCAAATTCCAGAATGCCTTAATGTTATTATGTTCAACTGCAGTCAACATTTGCTGCCATAATTTATTATGATGTAATAACTTTTTTGTTTTTTCAAATTGTTATAGTTCTTTTTCTCTTGATTTAGTTTGCCCATTACCAGGTTTGGCCCTAGTATCTTTGTAATTCCTATTCAATTTCCTAATAGACACTTTTTTCTTTTACATTCAGCGTCAAACCAGTTAGTGGCTGCAGTTGAAGAGACACTAAAATTGCATTCCAGACAGTTTCAAATCTCAGCAAAGAGTTGGCTCAACATCTGTATTAGAGATTGTATATCCTTCTTCCATAAATCTGCATATTTTTCTGCAAGAAAAGATTCTGTCAAGAAAAATAATATATTGGCATCTGAGTTATGTTGACAAATCATTCTTTTTGCTGCTCTTAACTCAGTAAATAATAATGGGACCATATATGTGACATTTTGGATTTGTCCTGGAGTGTTAAACTCCAGGAAGATAGGAAAATTGTCACTTTCTGCCCTCACAGGGATAGATAGAGATTTCCACATGTTGAGAAGGCCAGACCATATTGCATAATCTACTAAGGAATCACCCCTTGCACATAAATATGTAATTTCACCTTCCATATTACCCCAAAGTCTACCATTTAGTTGATAAAATGATTATTCCACCATAAAATCTGTTAATTTTTTACCATTATTATTAATTATATTATCCTTTGTGTTTTCTTTTCTTAAACTGGTACCCGGATGCATATATATGTACATTCTATTTTTTACCAATCCATCAAATGTGTCAATTTGAGCGTTAAAATTGCCCAATAGCAAAATATAAGCAGCTAGATTATCTTGGTAAATATTAATGACCTCATTTGCTATATCATTCCACAATGTTTCAGAATAAAAAGTAGATTTTTCTGGGAGTACATAACAATTCATGACACATATATCTAAGTTCCCAGCCTTGATATATATTACAATTATATTGGTATGTGTTGTTTTTTCATCACTTTGTTAAACTTACCAACTTTCACAAAGACAATCAAACCTCCCGAATGTCTGCCATATTTAGCTATTTTTACCCCTGGAACTTGATAACACTCATAGCCATTCAAAATAATTTCATCATTGTTTGAATGCCAGGTTTCCAGCAAATATATAAAATCATATTGCACTAGGAAAGTGTTACATTCAGTATCAGTTATATGTGAGGACCATCCTGCAATAACATAAAAGTTAGCTCCTGAGTTTTGATGTCCAATATATTAACTGGGGGTGTGTGATCTAAGGGTAGCCAGTTGTCCCCATATCCTGCCATCATCATAAAGCTTTTACTCAGGGGCAAACTATCAACATTGCTACTGTTATCTCTTGCAACATTAGTTGTCTCTGATGTGTTAAAAATATTTGATTCCACAAGATTAAGCCCCATATTATCAATGACATTAGCCTTCCCCATGATACATTCAGTTAATTTAGAGTTTGAAACTGTTATGTTTACTTGGCTGTCTACACAGGCTCTGGTGGCTGAGATATAACCCAGTTTGTACTTTGGAATTCTCAGAAAATTGACTAGCAAGTCCTTTATGGATTTGGATAGCTTGGCATCATCTTCCTGTCATAGTGGGGACAGGCCGAACACACTGAGGATGGCTTCTTTCTCCAAACCCACTATCCCTTTATTAAATACAGTAATATTTTGTTGGGGAAGGTAATAATCAGATCTGGTTCTTGTATCAGCCAACTGTTCACCCAAATGTAATTTACCAATCTGGGGGATAAGAATAGAATATCTACAGTATCAAGGAAACTTCTGCTATTGGAATATTTTTTATTTTCAGGATGTCATTCTCTGTAAGATTAATGTCCAGACTTTTACTTAGATACACAATTACCTTATTTTCCAATTGAAATGGGTTAAAGTTACTCTAGTTTACTGGCTCATATAGTCTAATAAGAGGATAGGGTTCAGCCCAGTTAGTTTGTTTGGAGCCAATCCTATCATTAGATGGTGGTGCATAGTTAAAATTGCCCTGTTTCGATGCCTTAACTGTACACTCAGCTTCTTGTGCCTCATGCTTACTACTTTCCCAAACAGATATAGGAACAGATGTGCCCTTCTCTGGAAAGGTAACTGGGTATCCACATTGTCGGTGTAATTTTGTAATTTCTTGTTCTAAAATATCTAATTTTATCAACAGATTGGATTGGACAGCTAGTTCTACTGGTACAGGACAATTCTCATTAAGAGAATTACCACCCTGTGTTAAAAATAGGAAGAGGTCTTGCCTCATCTGTGGTACCACTTGTATCTATAGTGGCATGATTCTAATTAAAGATGGTTTCCCTTTAATTTTTGTCTCAGATGTTTGCTTTCTTATCCTCTTTTGTCTCTTGGGTTTTGATTTGGTAGGTGGGGTATCAGGAATTTCAATTATACTAAGGTCAGGTCTCTGGTTAGTAGTAGCCTTCTCTTCCTTCTCGGTTTGTATAGTGCTGTCTTCTACATTTAAAGTCTTATTTGCTTCCACTGTTTTTCTATCTGACAAAGAGATCTTGTCTATTTTGGCCCTACTGACAGCCAGATCAGCTCTTACATTTTCCAGAATGTTCCTATTAATGACAAGTTGTTCAATTAGTATTAAATGATCATTATGGGTATTGTTAAATAATTGTATTAGAGTCTCACTTAGACATGCAGGTTTAAAAAGTTCACTATTACTTCATACAGTATGTTGGGGATACTGTTAATTCTTTCCGCTGTTTTAATCCATTGATGGTTTATTGTAATTCATAAATTACTTCTCCAGTTTTCGAGTTTATGCCCTCCTTCTCCAGCCCCTCATTAGATTAACAGCTACTTGGGTACCAAAGTTTAGATGATTTCTCAATGCTGGATTGATCTGTTATTGGTCCCCCCTGTTGAGAATAGTCATTTGTTATATTGGAGGAGTCGGCTAAAATGTTGGGAGTACTGGCTACAGTTTTAAACCTTCCTCCTGGGGCATTATCTTCTACTTCATAATTGAAAGGAAAAGATGCTGTTAAGGTTTTTACTGCCTCTCAATTAGAATTATGAAATTCCTTAGTCTCAACGACATTTGGCAGAGGTATAGTAATCAGCTCTATACAGCCTTAAGGCCCCTTGATGTTATCATGGTGTCTAGCAGCCAAAGTAGCCATAATGGTGTCAGCTCTAGGGGTTGAGGCTTTGTACGGCTCTGTAATAACACCATGTGTTCAGTTATTTTAGATTGTCTGCTAACAGATTTCTTTTGCTTTACAGAAAGTTCCTGTAATGGCGATAGGTCACTGTTTTGTAACCTTTGTAGCCTAGTATAAATCATCATTGCTTGCTAGTTACAACAAAGAAAACACGTTGAGCAAGATAAAGAATAACTATACAAGTTGTTTTACCCACAATTCATAACTGTAGATGGTGCTCAAAAAAACAGGTCAGAATAGTCAAGTTCATTAAAGGTCTTGCCAGGAAGGAAAATGGGCTACCTATTTTTACTCTTGGAAGTAAAAGTACCTCCGTATGCATTTGTTGAATAGTGTTTTAAGGGAAGGATCAAATAAGATAAATCATATGAGCTGTAATCTATTATCACTGGTTCCATGTAATATAAAAGAAGACCGTAGGAATCTTCATGATGTCATCCTAGTTCTTTGTCAAAATGAAGTATAGTTCAAATAAAAACATGTTTCTAATGAGTTTTTCATTAAATTCTTCATATGCAATGATCAAGTGACTTTTAATGAATAGGGTTCTCCACCATTTCTTCAAGAATAGCACTAAAAGCAATTAAAATAATGATTTTAGTAAAAACAAGCTGCTTACAGTAAATGATATAGATAATATGTAATTGATCTGCAAACCTACTCCTATTCTTAGCTAAAGAACTCACTTTAAAGGATTAATATAAAAAAAATAGAACTTACTGTTATTACAGTTTGTATGAAATGCTTAGAGGAAAAGGAAAGGATCGCTTGACAGAGCTAAATATGTTCCTTCTTATAATCCTCAGTAACCCACTAAGCCTCCTCAAAATATCTGACCAGTTTCCCAAAGCAACACTCAGTAGGTGCTTGCTTTGAGGGAATACCAAAGTACTACAATGGCCCACTCGGTTCTCTTATTTTATAAAAGATTTAAACAAAAATAGCTAGCAGCTATTAGCCTTAAACTTATGTCTGGAAACACACACACTACTTTGAAGATGGTGCTGTGGAAATTAAAAACACCAGTTCAATGCCTGCACAGTTATAGTAAGGTGGTCATGTGACCAAACTATGTGGAAACGTTGTGAAAATCAGCTAGACCTGTAAAATACCTATAAATATAAAAAAATGAGAGCATAGGTAAAGGATGGTAAAGGGAGATAAGTCTGCCAATAGAGTTATAATAGACATGCCGGTACCAATAACATCAGCAAGTGTTGAGTAAATAAATAAATAAATATAACAAAAGGGGATACAGCCCTTTATCTTGTGTTGCAGAATGGATCAGTAATAATGTTTGAGTGACTGCCAAAATAAATTTCTTTTTCTGGGTCAGTTTTTTCTCACCTTAGCAAGTTAGCCCTTCTGCAGTCATCTGACTGGTCCTCTTTGTTTCAACATTTCAGCGTCAGTTTTTCACTTCTCCATAGTGGCACTCATAGATCGTGACAAAATTAGTGGTGCACCATTGGCACCAGCTGTGGGGCTGCAGCCACCTACGGGGAAACAGAGAGAGGAAGGGCAAGCAATCTGACCAGGATGGGAGTGCGGCAGGCTTTTCTGGTAAGGTTGCGCACTAAACTAAAGGCAATAATGGCATACCTTTTATAAAAATAAAACGCGCAGTATAACCCTGCTTCCTATGTCTCAACTCCTCAAACACAGGAGCGCCTAGCAACTGTTGTCCTCCTCAATCAGCGTTACTCCCCCCATCCATATGTTGCAAGGCAGATCATACAGGGGAAAGAATCAAGTATTCCTTCAGTGAATAGACAGTGGGCTTGATACATGAGCATCAATAAATCCATAAAGTTTATTTGTTTGACATTTGTCATTACATATACAATAATGGATGGCGAAGTATGCCTAATGAGAAATTAATGGTTGCCCGAGGTGTGGGTTGCTACATAAACCCCGAGGGCAAAGCCCGAGAGGTTTATTAAAGCATCCCACACTGAGGGCAACCATTAATTTCGAATTTTAAACACACTTCCCCATCTTTTATTATTTATAATTGCTGGTCAGCAATTTTTTCCCCCAGTGATGCTGTTTGTCTGTGATTCACACACACACACACACACAGTATCTTTATTAGAAAAATTGATTTTTGTTTGTTAGGCATCTTTTTTTTAACAACCATTTCTTTGTGCTTTGTTTGTTTTGACTTTCACTTGTTGCAATGGCACTTACCTCTGTTAAGTGCTTCAGAGCCGTTGGATCCAGCACGGTGCTCTCTTTTGAAGGTATTTCTTGGGAGATGTTGTGCTGTGTGGGTTATGGATGGCAGGATCAACCAGATAAGAGGTTTTAAACAAAACAAGAGTTTTTAAAAGAAAACAGGACGTCTGGTGTGATGGCTGGTCTGTGGCTGCTCCTCGGTAAGCGGAATGAGGAGTTGCCATGTTTGTTAATGTGTTTAGCCCGCCCATGGGAAGTGGAGAGCCAATCAGGATGTGGCTCTTTTTGGATTGAAGTGGCGTGTGTTTGCTGTTATAACCCATGGGTTATAATGGCAAATTATAACTGGTTCAGCCTATGGAAAAAATTGCTGACCAGTTATTGTAAAAGTATTAAAATCAGTATATATGGCAAGAACATACAGATACACTCAATACAAAATATTTAAGATATCATATAAAATTATAACATTATTCTTAAAATTAAAGTGCATATGAAGTAATGAATAAATAGTATAGTAGATCCTGAGCTAATTCTGGTTGAATTAAGAATATAAACAGAACACTTAGGAGTTCGGACCTAGTTACCTACACCCCCCCCCCTTAGTAGAAGCAAAGGCCATAATCACTTGGGGGGGATTTCAAAGGGATCCACCCAAGATGTGTCTGATCCTATTTTCAAAGCAGAAACATGTCCAAACCTGTTTAGACATCTATTAGATGGCCTGGTTGTATCCAAACTTTGCATTAAAAAACAGATGCAATTGCACTTGCATCCAGTTTGGACACAATTGCATCAATTTTTGCCACAAATCATGACTTTTTGTCATGAATGGATGCAACTTCTGAAAGCAGCACCAGGCCTGCCTTGATGCAAGTGGATGGACACAGACATAGCCTGCATTTACATCTGTGTCCAAGACTTTTGAAAATCTCCTCCTCCATGTTTCCAAAAATTGAGAATGACGGCTTATATAAAGCTACAGAAGGGTTTTTCTTGGATGATCAGTGTTTACTTTTCTGTAATTTATATTCTTGGTTGATCAGTGTTCACTGTTCTGTAATGTATATTCTTGGTTGATCAGTGTTCACTTTTCTGTAATTTATATTGTTGGTTAGTCATTATTCACTTTTCTGCAATTTATATTATTATATTATTTAAAAAGTTGGTCATAAGGCAGATTTACAAACATGAAATTTGAAAGACAAAAACAGAATATAAAATTCCATACAAAATTAACTATCTTATGGTAAAAATGCTATACATTCCACTTCCAATCTAGAGATGCATATGTATTTGGAAAAGGATTATGGAAGAAGAAGGCTAAAAGAATTCTACAACAGTGGTAAACAACCAAAATATAAGAATGTAAGCAGATGTCAAATGGGGACTACAAGATCCATCTAGTCAGCCCAAACATTTCTATCCCCCTCCTTGTTTTATTACCCCTTCAGATGCTCGCATTGCCTGTCCCATGCTAGTCTGAATTTCTGTACTCTCTTTGATGCTACCACCTCAGAGAGCAGGCTGTTCCATGGTTTCCAATTGTTTTAACCAGGTTATAACCTGGTTCTATCACCCTTTCTGTGAAAAACTATTTCCTTATATTGGTTCCAAATCCGTCTCCCACTAGGTGCAGATTGTGCCTCCTTGTATGCATTGTTTTGTTTTATTGGAATAGATTTCCTGTCTTGGCTCTGTTGATTTCCTAATGAATGTTTCTATTATGTTTCTATCATGTCCCCCCATTTCTTCTTTGCTTTAGAGAGTATAAGTTTAATTCACTGAGTCTTGTTTCATACTGTTCTTGATGCAGACCCTGCACCATCTTAGTGACCCTTCTCTGAACCCTTTCTAAGCAGTCAGTGTCCTTTTTTAGGTGGGGCCTCCAGAACTGCATGCAGTATTCCAGGCATGGCCTGACTAAGGACCTGTACAGCAGGATGATTACCTCACGCTTCCTGCTCATGATCCCTCTACCTATGCAGCTGAGGATGCCACTGGCATTCTGTGCTGCTTTTTCACATTGTTGCCCCACTTTTAGATCATCGGTAATAACTACTCCAAGGTCCCATTTCATCTTGGATCCTTCTAATTTATGCCCATTCAGTGAGTACGTCTTTCTTGGGTTATGTTTACCCATGTGCCTCACCTTACACTTCTTGGCATTAAATTTTAATTGCGATATTCTTGACCACTCTTCTAACTTCTTGAGATCGGCATCCATCCCAGAGGCACCTTCATCTGTGTCTACCCTGTTACAGAGTTTTGTATCATCCGTGGACAGGCAGACCTTCCCCTCAAGTCCATCAGCAATGTCGCTGATAAATATGTTGAAGAGGATTGGGCCAAGTACTGACCTCTGTGGAATACCGCTGGTTACTTTGCCCTCCTCTGATAATGCCCCATTGACCAGGATTCTATGTGACCTATCCTGAAGCCAGTTCTTAATCCAGCTGACTATTGTATGGTTTATGCCTGTGTGCTCTGGTTTGTTGGCTATTCTATTGTGTAGAACAGTGTCAAAAGCTTTGCTGTAATCTAAGTTAATCATGTCCACCGTGCCACCTTGGTCCACTGTTCTGCATACCCTATCACAGAAGTCCTCCATGTTTGTTAGACATGAGCACCCAGCCATAAACCCCTGCTGCTTTGGGTTGAATCTTCTGTTTTCCCATAGGTAGTCTACTATCCTGTCCTTAAGCAATGCTTCCATAATTTTATCCATCAATGAGGATGGGCTGGCAGGGTGGTAGTTCCCTGGTTTTTCCTTGCTTCCACTCTTGTGCAAGGGCACCACTGTTGCCCTTTTCCAGTCATCTGGCACTATAGCATTTTCTAGCGACTTATTGAACAGTTCAGCCAGTGGTGCAGCAAACTTTTCCCTTAGTTCTTTCAGGACCCTCACGTGGATCCCATCTGGACCCATTGACTTATCCACTTTTAATTTACCCAGCTCCTCTGGGACTCTTTCTTTTGTGATGGGGCTTGCGTTGGACACATTATCATTTTGCCGAGTACCACGTATCATAGGTCATTTTCCATAGTCTTCTATAGTGAAGACTGAGCAAAAGAAGTCATTCGTACCTCTGTCTTACCTTTATCCCTCACCACCAGCTGACCCTCCTTTGCTACTAGACAGACTATTCCTCCCTTATTCTTCCTCTTCTCACTTATGTATCGATAGAAAGTCATATCACTCCACTTTACCTCCAGTGATATTCTTTGTCTGTGCTTTGGCAATCCTAATTGCCTTCTCTGTTTCTTTGAGTTTACTTCGGTATTCCTCCCTGTCACTGTCCATCTTTGTTTCCTTGTATTGCTTGAATGCTCTTTTCTTTTCCTTAATCGTAGCTGCTACCTCCCTAGTAAACCAGAGTGGGTTCCTCCTCTTCTTGGATTTGCTGATCTGTTTTCTACAATCCTCCATTACTGTAGTTAGACCTTGTTTTAAGGTTTTCCAGCACTCTTCTATATCTTCCTTGGTTCTGGTCAGTAGTAACGATTTGATCTGGGATTTCATTTCAGGTAAGTTTGCATCCTGAAGTCTATTACCTTGATTTTCATGTGGCATCTGGCTTCTGCTCTGCTAACTGTGTGTATACAGTGGGGGCTTCAAAAGGGGTGGGACAGGCGGGGGATCAGGGGAATGGGGGCAAGGGAGGGAGGGGTAGCTGCATAATAAGGGCTGCTAGATGCACAACCGAGCAGACTTGGTAGACTGTAAGGCTTTTTTCTGCTGGCAATTTTCATATGTTCGTATGTTCATAACTGTTAGCCATCCTGATCTGTGATCGCTGGATCCTAAGTGGCTTCCTACGTGAACACCTGAGATCCTGGAACTGTTGTAGACTACCAGGTCTAGGATTGATGTCTCCCTGGTGTGTGAGTCCACTAGCTGAATGAATCCCACCTCTCACAGTGCAAGGAGGAATTCCTTGCTTCTCTTTGAGGATGCTCTGTATGAGGACTAGTCCACATCAGGCAAACTGAAGTCCCCAACTAAAAGTAACTCACCTTTGTCGGCCATCATCAGGATGACTTCCAGGAGCTCCTTGTCAGTGTCAGTGTCTTGGAATGTGGTCAGTAGACAACCCCTAACCAGGCAGGAGATTTTTCTCCAGCTCCTAAGCTAATCCATAGGGCCTCAACCTTACAGTATTTATCTTGGAGTTTTGTTGCACTGATACCCTCCCTTATGTATATAGCCACCCCCCTCCTTTTATCCCTTCCCGATCCCTCCTAAGCAGCGTGTAGCCAGGTATCATTACATCCCCATGTGCGGTTCTCAATGAACCACATTTCTGTAATTGCTACTCAATCCAATTGTGATTCCACTATCATGGCTGTGAGTTCAGGGATCTTGCTTGGGAGGCTTCGAGCATTGACACTCATGGCCTTCCATGTCTGATTGTTCTGGCCTGCTGTACGGTTACCTTGTGTGTGTTTTGTACTTTCCATGCACTTGTGGTGCCTTTTGCATTTGTTGACATTTTCCAGTGGACTGGTCCTGGTCTGTGTTTCTGTCAGATTTAGTAGAAAGTGCATATGCTGGACTTGAACTGCTTGATGGGAAGAGAGAACTGATGACCCCTGCAATAATGGTGGCACTCTTGCCTCCTCCCCATCCATTAGTTTAACTGACTGATGTGGACATCAGACTTTTGGCCTAGTCATCTTGTCTATTCCTTTGTGAGGTGCAGGCCATCGAATCAGAAGAACTTCATCTCCTAGAAGTTCTGCCAATTACCCACAAAGTGGTGCCCCTTTTCTTGGCACCAGCACTTTAGCCAAGTGTTTTGCTCTGAGATATCCCTCTCCCTGATTCTCTGCCTGCTGCTGTCTTTCCTCCACATAGGCAGGATCTCTGAGAAAGAGAATAAGGACAAAATAGAAGATACCTTATCACCGAGCCTTATTAGATTTTGCTCTGTTTCATTTATGGAGTGACTGGACGGGTCAACAGTGCCTACAGTATGTGGAGGATGACCTTTGTGTTTGGTTTTGCCTTACGCACAGTGTTTGTTATCCTGTCAGTGTCCCTCCATGCGGATATTCCCGGTAGACATCTGACCAAGATCTTAGCATTGTTGAGCTGCTGGAGGTGGGACTCTCTACCCCTTATCATATGATTATTAATACTGGTGCTTTATTGTCCTTTTTTGCCCTGATCCGCCAGAAACAATCAGCTACCCCCAAGAGGAACAGCAACTGCTTTTGTGTGCTCCAGAGGTTTTCAGCTACCTGAACAGCTTAGATCCCAGCTGGAGGGAGAAATCCAGTGTCTTGACAACAGGCAGAGCAACTGTGTACTGACTGCTGGATCCAGGTATGTGTGCACCATGCATTTTGCCCCCTCACAACTGCTATGAACTAGCTGCTATGTGAATCATCCCGGATTCTGAAGCAACTGGCTTAAGTTCACAAAAAATACACTGCAATTTAAGGGTCACTCACCAGAAAATAACCACTAAGTGAGGTTTCAGCCACTCCTCCCACTTAGCAATACTTAGCAGCTCCCAGAACAATAGAAACAGCTGCTATGTGAACCAGCCCAAATTCTGAAGCATCTGGCTTCAGACCAAAGATGTTTAAGGCTAATCACATGAACATTACTTACAATGGGTTTGAAGATCAGAGTTTGCAGAAATATTGGAGTGAAAGCACCTAGCTTTACCTTAAGGTACATTAATATTAATTTATACTTAGCTTCCTTTTGAAAGTAGCAGTGTAAGTGGAGAGAAAAGATCTGTAAGCAGTGGTTAGGGCACTTTGAAACTTGGGAGGCAGTGACTGGGTTACCTTGAAACTTGGGTTTTAAATTGTTACCGGTGGTGTTCAAGTTCAAGTTTATTGCAGGAAAACTCTGTTGAGCGAGTTCATTCTCAAGGAGGCCCTGTGACATGTGTACAGGCAATTACATAAACATATTAATAAAACATCGCAGTAAATGAGAACATAAAAACAGACATTGCAATACAGTTTCAAGTTGCTATGAAACATAATGCTCAAGTTAGGGAATGGAAAGGTGGGTGCAGGGAGCATAGGGCGGTAAGAGGCATTGGGGATGGGGATTACCACCCGCCAAAATACGATACATAAGAAAATGGGGGGATAAAAAAAGGCTAGGAGGGCAGAGGGATAGAAGGAATGATAGGGGTATATAGTGTAGGAAAGTGATTGTGGTAGAGGAAGAGGGAAGGTAAAGAGCAAAGGTGGTAAAGTATAGGAAAAAAGGTGGTAGAGAAAAAGCTGAGATAAAGGATTTAGATACCATACGGGCCAGTCTAAGCTGCTTTTTTTTTTTTTTTCAGCAGAATGGGCTGTGCCAAATGCTGAGCAAATTTCATATGGGCTAGAGCTAGTGACAGCTAGCAGAGAAGGCCTGGAGTGAAGGAAAAGGAGGGAAGTGGCTTAGATACAGCTGCAATTATCTTTTAATTTAGATGTAGCCAGTCTTTGGAAAAAGTTGACAGAAACATTGCTGGATAGTTTCAGTGTGCACTGGAGCTGATTCCAAAGGGTTGGAAGGGCTGATGATAAGGTCCTAGCTATGTCAAGGCGGATGAAGTCAGATTTCCTGAGGGAGCACATACTATGGGAAATATGGATAAGAGATTTTAGATAACTTGGGTGCTTGTTCAGGAGTATCTTAAGAGTCCAGATACCAGCATGGAGCGTACGTCTAGTGGAGACTGACGTCTAGCCAATGGCTCTGTACAGTTCGCTTTGGTGGGATCAGTAGGGTAAGTTTGTGATAAACCACAAAGCACGATGATAGAGGGAGTCCAAATTGCTTAGGCTTGTGGTTTCTGAGGAAGTGTAGATTACATCGCCATAGTTGAGTAATGGAAGGAGTGTGGCTTGAACAAGCCTCATTCTAGTCCCAAGCGGAAAAGTGACCTATTTCGAAAAAGAAGCCTAGCCCAACTTTTAATCTCCTGGACAGGTCACTGAGATGGTCATTAAAGGAGAGCTTATTATCTAGCCACATACCAAGATATTTAAATTTGGATACGACTTCAAGGGGTTCTTCTAGAGAGGTGACAACAAAGTTTTTAGGCAGGTCGGCGGAGGGAGAAGATCATGGCCTTGTTTTTTTTAGCATTGAGGAGGAGTTTGGCATTAACCAGATTGAGTTCTAACTGGTCAAAGTCGGCTTGTAAGATGTCCCTCACTTTGGGCAGAGATGAACCAGATGTGTACAGCACTGTATCATCAACAAAGAAGTGCAGCTTGGAATTGTCTATATGAGCATCAAGATTGTTGATGTACAGGGAGAAAAGGATGGGACCTAGGATGGAGCCTTGCAGGACTTCCCTAACAATGGGCAGAGAGGCAGAAAATAGGTCACCGGCTTTAACTTTCTGAGTACTACCAGAAAAGTAACTGGTAAACCAGTGAGCGGTGGCAGGAGAGGCACCTATTTTGATAAGGCTTCTAATTAGTAGGTTGTGGTCAACAGTATCGAATGCTTTATTAAGGTCTAGGAATACCGCATCAGTAATTTTCTTAGAATCCATAGCAGAAACTCATTCATGGGTGACTTTAGCCAAAGTCATAACTGTACTACGTTTAGGCCGAAAGCCGGATTGTGCTATGTTAAATGAGAAGGTTTCAATGTGGTGCTTTAATTGGGTGTAGATCAATTTTTCAAAGACTTTAGATAGGATGGGAAATATGGAGATGGGTCTGTAGTTATTTAGGTTGCATGGGTCTCCTGATTTGAATAAGGGAAGGGTGTGGGCGGACTTCCAGCAAGAAGGAACTGAAGCAGTGGAGATAGAAAGATTGATGTGAAGAATGGGGGCAGTGAGGTGGAGGTAGCCTATTTTTAGGAAAAAAGGTTCCAGACCATCTGTGCCAGCACTTTTTTTAGTATGCAGATTGAGGAGCGAATCTTCGACTTCTTTATAATTGAGAGGGGACAACTGAAAGGGACATGACGAGGTTCGGGGAGCAGCGTTATTGCTGTCTAAGTTGTTAGTTCGTCCTTCATATGGTGAGAAATTGAAGGCTAGGCCAGCAGTGGCAAAATGCGAGTTAAATTCTTCGAGGATTTGGCAACTCTTTTTCACCACCCTAGCACTGCTGTTTATTTTAGTTGGGATAGAGGAGGTAACAGGCTGGTCTTCGATGGTCTTAAGAGACTTCCAGACTTTAAGAGAGTCCCCTTTTGCCTGTTCAAGAGTGGAGACATGGAAGTTGGCTTTAGCAGAGTGAATACATTTAACGCATGCATTCCTTGCTGCTCTAAAGGCCCGCCAGTCCACTGGATACTTAGTGCACCTAGCCTGTGCCCAGAGTTTGTCCTGTTCTAGAAGTGTGGCCTTAAGATCTGGTGTGAACCAAGGGTTAGAAGTTTTACGCATCCTAATCTTAATCAAAGGGGCATGCTTATTCGCTAGGCTAATAAGGTTGTCATTGAGGGCAGTGACAGCCTCATCGGCTGTTTTAGCTAAGTAGAGGTCTTGCCATCTAACCTTCCCTAGGTCGGACAGATAGTTTGGTGCACTGAACTTGCAATAGGACTGCTTGATTATGAACTCAGGTTGATGGTGGGCTTTTGTTTGTGCTCTTGTACAAACTACAATCCCATAATCGCTCAGGTCGTTGTGGAAGACTGCAATATGTAAAATGTTGTGGGGATGCATAGTTAAAATAACATCAAGGAGTGAGCTATTATTGATATGTGACGTGTTGATTCTAGTAAGTTCACTCACTAGCTGAGCCAGGCCAACATCATCGCAGAGGGATTTCAATTTGAGTGATTTAGGGGTAAGCCAGTCCATGTTGAGGTCTCCTAGGATTAATGTTTTAGAATTAGCAGTGGTGGTTAAGGATTTAAGAATGTTAAGTACATCAGTACCACCAGCTGGTGGCCTGTAGCCACCAATAATAGTAATGCATTCGATCAAGGGAAGGTGCATCTTTAGGGAAACTATCTCAAATTCCTTAGGTTTAGATTGGCAGGAGATATCGGTGACTGAATATTTGGTTTTAGCATAGACAGCCACTCCACCCCCCTTGGATCCCTGTCAGCCCTGTACAGTTTGTAGTCCAGAATAGCAACTTGTTGGTCAGAATTGGTCTTTTTGAGCCATGACTCGGAGACTATAATAACATCTGGCTCAGCGTCAGCAGCCCATGCTTGTAACTGGTCAATTTATTTAGTTAGGCTTAGGATGTTGACCAGCATAATTTTAAGTCTAGGTGCGGCCCCGAAATCTGCGGTTGAAGTAAATGGGAGTGGGGGGCCCTGGGTTTAGTTCTACATTACCCGAGCAGAGAAGGAGCAAAAGAAGCAATTTCTTTAAGTAGCTGAAAAGGGATAAAAAAAGCTTTCTTTTTTTGAGACCATCCACAAGGTATTGACAGAGTGGTCGGTTTGGTGCAAAGGAGGGAGGTACTGATGCTATAGCTTATTGAAACCAGAGAAAGTGCTCGAATTGACATGGGTGACTGGAGTGTGAGGAGGCAGGGTGATGTGTAAGGGGCAAAGAAAATGGAAGGTGGGTGTATTAGAAAAGTGGCGGTGCAGTGCAGGGGGGCAGCAGATGTGTGAGTAAGTGTGTCCAGAATTGGATCCGAACCTGATACTGCATTCAGGTAAGTTACATAGGAAACACTAGATAATAATAATAATAGGATGCCAAAATAGTGCGCTATGCCTCAGGTGTAATGGCTGGGAGAGAGATATATGAGACTCCCCTAGATAACTATCATAGCAGAGGACAGTATAACATCAGGGGCTAACCAAAAAACACATGAGACAGTGCAGGTGTATGAAGCAGTGGTTCAAAGTGCAGACTTCCTCGACAGGGATTGGAGGAGATCGTGTGTGAAAAGTAACAATGGGGTGTCAGAGAATCACAAAAGGCGGAGCTAATGTGTATTTAAAGGAGGCCTGGGAGGGGTGGGGGGCGGGAAGAAAACCGAGTAAAGGAGAACTCGGGCACAGCAGCTTACAATGCCAAGTGGCAGAAAGGAAAGTCTTAGTCTAGTCTGGAGACAGCAAATATTTAAGGACTGAGGACACAAAAGAGACAGACAGAGCAGCGGGGGTTGGTGATTAGGAAGACAAAAGAGGGGATTTAGAGTTAGGCACCAAGCGCAGCAGGGAACAGTTAAGCACAATTTTAGCTTGACTAACAAAAGAGCCATAATCATTAAAATACCATTTGTATGGCTTAGTTGCTTAGGTTAATTTAAACAACAGAGGGTATTTAGAGTTAGGCGCCAAAAGCAGCAGGGGATAGTTAAGCACAATTGAAATTTACTAAAGAGAGCTGCAATCACTTAGATAGCATTTGTAGGGTTTAGTTGTTTTGAATTAATTACATGCAGGCACTTCAAGTTACAATCTGAGTTATTTTCCTAATTTTGCTTAATTTATCAAAACCGAGTACAGGACATCTCGGTCGCAGCAGCTTACAGTGTCAAGCGGCAGAAAGGAAAGTCTTAGTCAAGTCTGGATCCAAGGACCAACTGGGGCTCATTCCAGGAAAGACCTCATGATCCAGTTGGTTGGTCTGAATCCGTACTTTGATGCAGCAGGAGTCCGGGCTTCTCGGAGGTGGCCATTGGCTGCAGGAATGCTGTCTGGCCATGGGGCAAGGCTCCTGGAGTGCAGCGTGGGCTGGCCCTGTTCAGGGGCAGCTGCTTGATGCACTGGGAGTCCAGGCTTCTCGGAGGCAGCCGATGGCCCAGAAATGCTGTCCGCCCATGGGGCAAGGCTCTTGGAGTGGAGCATGGGCTGGCCCTGTTCAGGGGCAGCTGCTTGATGCAGTTGGGGTTTGGGCTTCTTGGAGGTGGCCGATGGCTGCAGGAATGCCATCCGGCCATGGGGCAAGGCTCCTGGGGTGGAGCGTTGGCTGGCCTTGTTTAGGGGCAGCTGCTTGATGCACTGGGAGTCCGGGCATCTCGGAGGCAGCCGATGGCCCAGGAATGCTATCTGGCCATGGGACAAGGCTTCTGGAGTGGAGCGTGAGCTGGCCCTGTTTAGGGGCAGCTGCTTGATGCAGTGAGAGTCCGGGCTTCTCAGAGGTGGCCAACGGCTGCAGGAATGCCGTCTGGCCATGGGGCAAGGCTCCTGGAGTGGACCGTGGACCGGTCCTGTTCAGGGGTAGCTGCTTGATGCAGCAGGAGTCCGGGCTTCTCAGAGGCAGCTGATAGCTTCAGGAATGCTGTCCGGTCATGGGGCAAGGCTCTTGGAGTGGAGCATGGGCTGACCCTGTTCAGGGGCAGCTGCTTGATGCACTGGGAGTCCAAGTTTCTCGGAGGCAGCCGATGGCCCAGGAATGCTGTCCGCCCATGGGGCAAGGCTCCTGGAGTGGAGCATGGGCTGGCCCTGTTCAGAGCCAGCTGCTTGATGCAGTGGGAGTCTGGGCTCCTCAGAGGTGGCCGATGGCTGCAGGAATGCCATCTGGTCATGGGGTAAGGCTCCTGGAGTGGAGTGTGGGCTGGCCCTGTTCAGGGTCAGCTGCTTGATGCAGCGGGAGTCCAGGCTTCTTGGAAGTGACTGACAGCTGCAGGAATGCTGTCTGGCCATGGGGCAAGGCTCCTGGAGTGGAGCATGGGCTATCCCTGTTCAGAGCCAGCTGCTTCATGCAGTGGGAGTCTGGGCTTCTCGGAGGTGGCCGACAGCTGCAGGAATGCCATCTGGCCACGGGGTAAGGCTCCTGGAGTGGAGTGTGGGATGGCCCTGTTCAGGGCCAGCTGCTTGATGCAGCGGGAGTCAGGGCTTCTTGGAGGTGACTGACAGCTGCAGGAATGCCGTCTGGCCATGGGGCAAGGATCCTGGAGTGGAGCATGGGCTAGCCCTGTTCAGGGGCAGCTGCTTGATGCAGCGGGAGTCCTGGCTTCTCGCAGGCAGCCGACTGCTGCAGGAATGCTGTCCGGCCATGGAGCAAGGCTTCTGAAGTGGAGCATGAGTTGGCCCTGTTCAGGGTGTGCAGGAAACTAGATCAGGAACTTAATCTTAGGGTGAGTAGATTCAGGAAGCCATGTGAATCAGGTGCTTAATTGGGGGGTGGAGCTTAGTGCCTTCTAAAAATTAATTACTACAGGGTGTTTGGCTAGCAGCAGCAAAGGGATATAAGGGCAAGAAGGACAACAAACACACACACACACACACACACACACACACACACAGATGATACTGCCCTCTCACCCCCCACCTACCCACCTGGGGCTAGTTTATTTATTTTATTTTATTTATTAGTTTTTGTTGACCGGTTAGTGCATTAGGCAAGAACCTGCCTGTTTTCAAGCATGACCCAGGAGGGTACAAGATACATTACAGTCAACAGACAAGACATATGAGAAATACAATCAGCAGTTGATGTTTCACAGCAGGTATCATTGCAGATTATACACTGGAAATACAGAATACAGAATACATGTTTACGACAAATAAGATACAGACAGTTTTGAGTGCTGAACAACACAGCTATCCTCGCAGGGATAGAGAGGGTATAGACCAACAGGTGGCAAACATCTATGCAGGGATGAACAATTCCACTTTTATAGGCCCTAGGGGTGATTAACAGCAGATAGATACATCCTGTGGAGGCAGGAAGGGAGGATTCACCAGAATACATAGAAACAACTACAGGGCACAAAGGCAACTAAGCAAGGGTGTTTCTCTGCTGAAGGAAAGTATAGAATGGAGGCAAGAAAGAGGAAGAGAGAGAGAGAGAGAGAGAGAATACCCTAAGGCAGGAAGGATACTTGTAGACATGATGGGAGTTGTGCAGTGCAGTGTCTGTGGGGAAGCAGTCTTCAGGGAGCCTTTCTGGAGGCTATGGTGCTGTCCCATCTGCTATCACCCCTCTGGACTGAGGGCAGAGGTTGCTTATCTCCAGGCTGAGTTGGGCAGGATTTTGGAGACTTCGTCCCCTGGCCAGGGACCACCAAGTCTGCCCCTACTGCCTCAAAGGTTTGCAAGGAAGTGGAGTGACTGGATGTCAGTGGACTCAGGAATGATAAGGGTGATGGGGAAAAGACACATCCAACCTACAGCTCCACTCCATAACTCCTATGCTGCTCTGGCAGGGTGAGACTCTCCCAGAGAGGCACCTGCAGTGGTAACCAAGGAGGATGTGGGGGTCCGCCATGGTGGAGACACCTGGGGAAAGGAAGAGGACCGCAGAGAATGAGGAGAAGGAAGCAACTCCTGGTGGATGACTCTATCATTAGTGGGAGTAGACTTGGGGCCAAGAGGGGAGAGAGTGAGGGAGGACAAGTGCCTACCCGGCACCATAGCTTAAAGGGATGGACAGCACATCCTAAGGATTGCTGGGGTAGCAGGATGAGTGGGTAAGCTAGACTTCATTGTCCACCTAGAAATTAATGACCTGTCAAGTGGTGAGGCTAGTGTAGTGCAGAAGCAGTTCAGGGAGTTGAGGATGGGGTCTTAGACAGGTGACATGCTCTGTTACCTTTTCATAGGTGTTACCTATCAAGGGCAAAGGGGAGAATAGGGTACTCTGCACCAAGAGATTCAGCACATGGCTGAAGGACTGGTGCAAAGCAGATGGATTTGGCTTCATTGGGGACTTGGGTTGCACCTGGATGGATGCAGGCCTGTACAGGGGTGATGGCCAACATCTATCCAAGGGGAGGAACCTGGATCCTCCATGAGAGATTAATATGTTTCATCAGCAAGAGTATGCTGCCACCACAGCAAAAACATTACAGCGATGTTGTTGACAACGACAATGACAGATTGCTGTAAAGTCCACTTGGGATCCCAGCACAGCTTCCCTGGGAGTTGCACCCTCTCCCCGAGTTGGCTTCAACCTGGAGGTGATAATAATAAAGTGTGGGGGGGGCAGAGCCACCCACATGGGAGGCATGGGCGGTGCAGCCTCCCACAAAACACACATTACTTTTCCAATGGCACAGTGCCGACCACAATTGCGGTCGACATAGTGCCATCACTGTAATAGCAGTCAACAGATTTTCTGTTGAGCCTGCATCATAGAACTATCAGCAAGCATTTAAACTAGCCAAGGGGGAGGTGGAAATAAGCTGGGTGAAGAAAGCAGCCCCCCACAACAAAATGATACAGACAGCAGAGTGAACCCTAAGTTGAGAAATTGCCAAAGGTAACTAAAACCAAAATAGGTAAAAATGCAGAGAAAAGGCAGAATGGGAGTAAGGACAAGAGAGGTATGGAGGAAAGACATGGGGATAGGAGGGGCATTATTAGGAGAGGAGGCAGTAAAAATTGTAAGGCCATGTGCACAAATGGCTGCAGTCTGGGAAACAAAATCCCAGACCTAGTGGCCCTGATGACTGAGGTGGACCTGGACATTGTCGCTGTTACTGAGACATGGTTCATGGGGAACCATGACTGGGATATGACAATACCAGGTTACACTCTATTCAGGAGGGACAAGGTAGGTAAAAAGGGAGGAGGAGGAGTGGCCATCTGTGTCAGGGAAGGAATTAAGGCAACTGAGGTACAAGGAATGCAGGGAGAGGCAGAGGCACTGTGGATCACCCTGGAGATGGGAAATGGCACTGCCATTCACACTGGTGTGATCTACAGACCTTCCACACAAGGAGAAGAGATGAACAGGATACTTGTAGAAGCCATCCACAGAATGACAGCTAAAGGGGAGGTGCTGCTGGCAGGAGACTTCAATGTGCCTGATGTAGGTTGACGCAATCAGGCTGCTGCCATGGCCAAGGAACGGAGACATCTTGGAAGCCCTGCAGGGGGCGTGCCTAAGACAGCTAGTGATGGAGCCCACCTGAGAGGGAGCGACTTTGGACCTGGTACTCACCGATGGAGACAGAGTTACAGATGTAAAAGTGGGGAGTCATCTGGGATCAAGTGATCACAGTATGGTGTGGTTCAATGTGAGAACAGCAGAACAGTCAAACCACACGAAAGCAAAGGGTCCTGGATTTCAAGTGGGCCGACTTTGCAAAGATGGGGAAATGTCTTAGAAAATCACTGGCAGAGAAGGAGAAAAGAGGGGGCGTTGAGGAACAGTAGGAGAATCTTAAGAGAGCCATAAGAGAGGCAACAAGTCATTGCATTAGGCGAGTAAGCAAAACAAAGAGAAGGAAAAAAAACACTTTGGTTCTCAAAGGAAGTGGCTGAGAAGGTATGGGTGAAAAGGGTGGCATTCAAAAGGTACAAGGAAACTCAGAGGGAGGCAGGGAAAGCAGTCAGGAGTGCAAAGGCACAAGCAGAAGAAAATATAGTCCAGACAATAACAAAAGGGGACAAGAACCTTTTCAGGTACATTACTAAATAAAAAAAGACTAAGGGTGGGATTGTGAGACTAAAATGGGAAGGAGGAAAGTTTGCAGATGGGGACCAAGAAAATGCAGAAATCGTGAACAAGTATTTTATGTCAGTATCCACAGAAGAAGGGAAGGAGGGACCAAAGTTGGTGACGGAAGCACCGCTGGGAGGAGGAGGGAGGGAGGGAGGGAGGTGAACACCAGTCCATTTACAGAAGAGAGAGAGTCTTAAAAAAACTTGCTAATCTGAAAGTGGATAAGGCGATAGGGCCGGACGGGATACATCCCAGAGTATTAAAAGAACTCAGGGAGGTGCTGGCAGCACCACTGACATCCCTGTTCAACAGGTCGCTGGAAACAGGTGTGATACCAAAGGACTGGAGAAGGGTGAATGTAGTCCCTCTCCACAAAAGTGAGAGCAGGGAGGAGGCTGGTAATTACAGGCCAGTCAAACTAACCTTGGTAGTGGGGAAACCTATGGAATCACTAATAAAAGAAAGGTTTGTGATATATCTCAAATCCAACAGAGCACAGGATCCGAGGTAGCATGGATTCACAGCAGGAAAATCTTGTCAAACAAATCTGATAGATTTCTTTGACTGGATGACTAGGGAGGTGGATCAGGGAGGGATGGTGGATGTGGCCTACGTGGTTTTCAGCAAGGCCTTCAACACTGTCCCACATAGGAGGCTAGTAAACAAGCTGGGCAGCCTGAGAGTGGATCCCAGGGTGGTAAACTGAGTGAAAAATTGGCTTATCAATAAGACACAGAAGTTGGTAGTGAATGAAATTCAATCCGAAGAGAGGGGGTGACCAACAGGGTTGTACAGGGATCATTGCTTGGATCAGTCCTCTTTAATGTCTTCATAAGTGACATTGCAGAGGGGCTGGAAGAGAAGATGTGTCTCTTTGCAGGTGACACGAAGATCTGCAACAGAGCTGGCACTCTAGGAGGGGTAGAGAAAATGAGAAGGGAAATAAGCAAGCTGGAGGAGTGGTCAAGGGTTTGGCAGCTAAGATTCAATGCAAAGAAGTGCAAGGGCACAGAAATGTGGGGCAGGAGTACATGATGGGGGTAGGTACTGACAGCCACCAAACAGGAAAGGGACCTGGGAGTTATATCTGATGATTTAAAGGTTACCAAACAATGTGACAAGGCTGTGAGGAGAGCCAGTGGAATGCTGGGGTGCACAGGGAGAGGCATCTCTAGCAGAAGGAAGAAGGTGGTGATGCCACTGTATAGAACATTGGTGAGACCTTATCTAGAGCACAGTGTCCAGTTCTGGAGGCCACATTTCCAGAAGGACATAGACAGAGTAGAAGTGGTTCAGAGAAGGGTGACAAAAATGGTGCAGTGGCTGCACCAAAAGCTATATGATGGGAGACTGGAGGATCTCAATATGTATTCCCTGGAGGGGGTGTATGATACAGACTTTCAAATACCTAAGGGTGCAAATAAGGTATAAGAGGTAGCATCTTAAAAAAAAAGTGTTCAAGAACTAGGGGCCATGATATGAAAATAGAGGGGAGGTAGATTTAAGGGTAACGTGAGAAAGTATTTTTCTTGGAAAGGGTGGTGGATCCATGGACTAGTCTCCAGGCATAGGTTACAGGGGCAAAAACAGTAGGGAAATTCAAAAACACATGGGACAGACATAAATGAATTCTAGCGATTGGAAAGAGAGAGTAAGGTGCAGATAATTTAGGATCTGCAGTGTATGAAACAGGTAGGGAAAATGGGCAGACTAGGTGGGCCAAGTGATCCTTATCTGCCGTCAAATTCTATGTTTCTATGTTTCTATATATGAATGGGTGGGGAAGTGGGTAACAGCCTCCCTGTACAGTAGGTCAGTGCCATGAGGTAATATAGTAAAGGCGGACTCGATGGACTTTCAGCCTCCTTCTGTGTCAGATTCTATGTGTCTATTACTCCAGTGTTAATGCCATTTTATGTTGGTTTACTAATGTGGTTCAGCAACGGGCCTTTCAATAACATGGGAGACTGCTGAATCACATTAGTAAACCCACGTAAAACAGTTGGAGTTAACGGTCATCCATCAAACCCATCGTGTTGCAGGAAATGGGCTAGGAATTGATACACGCAGCTGAAAATAGGGATCAATGTAAAACACTGATGACTGAGCGCTGATATCAGCTGGCAATGCCTGATGATGATAATCAAAGAGGAACCTGTGTTGGTTCAAAACAACAGCTAATGGCCAGGTGCAGTGGCAGTGCATTACATTGCCAAGTGGTACAACTGTTTTAGCTTAGAAGCTGACATCTAGGAGGGGTCATTAGAACATTGCAGAGATAGCATTCTCATACTTTTGTAGATGGGTGCTTCTCACCTCCCACTGTATGCACGCCTCCTTTGACAGGTGATGGGAGTGTTCAAACATTGTGAGCAAACACCTGACATCAGACCTTCACCCTGCAAGCGCAGCCGTACTGAAGGGAGATGCCAGAGCTGGCTGTACAATAACAGCTTTAAGCACTCTTCGGGCCTGTGCTTCCAGGTCACATGGTTATTCTGTTAGTCTGGCAACAGGTGTGGAAGGTCAGGAGGAGGCAGTTGCATAGTGATGGCCAATTAGAGAGTGCTGAAGAAAACTGTAGATGACACACAGCTAGGGACACCTACTCACATCTACACTGAGATGGACAGGATTTGGAGGGAGTTAGTAGGATTAGGAGCATGGGCAGAAAACTGCTGTCTATAATTTCAAGTGTATAAATGTAAGTTACTGAGTACAGAAACAAAAAGTAGGATTAAGAAGTACAACTTAAATCTGTAGGTATTATATGACATGGAGCAAGAAGGGAATATGAGTTTTCTGTGGGTATGAACATACGAAGGTGCCAGCAGATAAAAGCTTTACAGTTTATCTATAAATGCAGACTAGGGATGCTAGCTGCACACTCGAGCAGACTTAGATAGACCGGGTGGTCTGTTTCTGCTGGCACATTCGTATGTTAATATGTTCATATGTTTGTATCTTGTCTGCTCAGTTGTGCAGTTCCCCTTCCCCTAATCCCCCAGACTCCACTCAGTTCCCTCCTCCACCAAATCATTCTGTCCCATCCTCTCTTGAACCTATCCACTCTTTCCAGCTCTGGCCGCTTGTTGCACTTAACTCCCCACTCTGTCAGTGAAAAAGTACCTGCTCATCTAACTCTTGAAACTTCCCCCTACCAACTGGAGGGGTAAGATGCTTAATACTTCTACACAACAGCTTGATGAAGTTGGAAAGCAAATAGTATCCAGAGATATATAAACAGAGGCATAGACTGTGTGAAGAGAATATTCTGTGCCTATATAGAGGCCTGAAGATATCAAACTTGATGGTGTTTCCAATTCTGGATGATTCAGATTTCAAGCAGAGTTACTGCAAGTAATGTGTTAAGTGTTTGTGTCCCTGCACATACATGAATGTATCTATTTTTGCGAATAAAAAGGTTTCAGTACCATTTGTTAACCTAATCAATAGGTGCTGATTTGTTTTGCATTTTACCTTGACTTGTTCAATACCCTGTAGTCATAATGAGGAGAAATTCTAGTGAGAATCCCAGAGGAGATATGGGCTGTCCTTTGAAAAACTACATTTTAAATCATATACTGTATGATCTCTTCTTTTTGCCTCAGAACTGGCTTTGTCACTGACTACTATCATTTGTAAACCCTGACATTATGAAAAAGATAGTTATTCAAGGTGTTGTGGAAAGGAGAAAAGATAGCAAGATGATATGAATTATACCATAAAAATGACAGTCTTTGGTATTACCCTAAAGCAATGTTCTTTAGTTGTTTATGAAAAACAAGCTATAAATTATTCTCTGACTTGCCAAAGAGTTGTGCACAACATAGCAATCATACTGCTTAAGGCTGCAATATTTTTGAAAGTGTGATGGGTGCAGAGTTTGACTTCAGAAATATAGAGGAGGAATACAGCAACTCACTTATCCCCAAAAATCAAATTGTGAAACCCTTTCAAGGACCTTTCTTCCCATCTATTCAGATGGAGTCAAAGGGCTCAGCTCATTGCTACATCAAGGTGGCTCCAACAGCTGACTTCAGACGTTTAATCCTTACAAGATATTAATTCAAACTGAAAGCCAGTACTGTGTTTTATATTGAATCCATCACCAGAAGACAAAATCTTTGCCTAAAAAGCATTTTACTTTATTTTCTACTTGTATAATTAATTTGGCTTGTAAGTGAAGCTTAGTGAAACCGACATAACTGAAGTTTTAAAGGCTGATATAAAGTTCTCCTTAAAGTTATCTTGTACTTAAAAGAAATAGATCAGATGTTTATCTCTGGGCTCCAGTTTATTCCTACATGAATGAGAATGTTGTTACTCTGATTCAACATTGACTGCTTTTGGCAGACAGAGAGAGACGCTCTTCCGCAAAAAAGGTACATTATCAAGGTTGAAAGGATTTTCAATAAAAATGTGTTTTTGCACCTTAGTGATTGCAGTGATCCTTTATGCAGCCATAATGGACTCCGCACAGACTGGATGTAAACTGAAGACCCAGCGAATGGAGGCATTTTACAGAGATGGGGATATTAATATTGGTGGTATAATCATGGTTCACTCAAAAGTCATCTTTTCTGAGTCCACCTTCAATGAGCTGCCACAGCCAATATCCTGCACTGGGTAAACAATGTTTATATCTGCTATACATTTTGTATTTACAACGTTTGTTTTCTCACAGTATTATAAGCCATGCAAAAAAATAGCTAAGCAGGTTGGTATTATTAATAAATGAGTGGGAAGGTAACTAATTCATGCAGTACAATATATTATGAAATGGAAAGAAAACGTATTGAAAACTGATCTGTCTACAGGTAGTTCCAGCCCAACAGAGATTAAATATAGATATGAAACTAAAGGGGACATCATGTGACTTTGGTGTTTCCTGTCTTTTGCTCCTCTAATGTTAAAGGTGCAGAATACCTTGAATAATGTGACTGAATACCCCATGAATACCATTTCATGTGTGCTCTAGTTTTATATACATGGGATCTCTGTGTTACAGCCATGATGTTATCTCAGTACTACATCCCAGACCTAAAGTAATTAAAAGAAAAATTACATAAAAAAGCTTTTTTTTTAGTTCCACAAGATCCATTTTAAATTCACAATAAGAAACTCCAGTTTGTGTGTTAGTTATGCTGGTTAATGTCAGTTCTCAGGTGATTGGAGACACTCAGCTTTGCCTCTTGCTTATCAACTAAACTGATCTATGCTTTTAGCTCATCACATGACAAGTGCAGTCATTTTTTTTTTTGCTCAATTAGTAATGCATAGTCATAATAGAGAGATTATTACTGGTTAGAGACAACTACAGCCTCACACTAGTACCTACAATTCTCTGTTAGTCATGAGTGTGTGTAATGGATAATTGTCTCAGTCTGACACACAGCATGGGATGAGAGACACAAGTGCTGCAGCCACATGTACTTTGTTTCTGATCAGCTCCACTGCTTCCTTTCAGCCGCAGTTCTGTTACCAGTAATTATAAAAAAAAAAAAAAAGAACGAGCAACAGTGAAAAGTTATTTTTTTTAAATATCCTCAGTGTTTGATGTAATTACAAACCGCTCACACTGCAGTCTCGTGGTTTATGTGATATCACACATCTTGGGCGTATAAAAAAACTAGTTACACAGTTTCCCACTCATTGTTCTCTATAAATACAATGCAGTTCACAAAAAGCTAAGCATACTAAAACTCTAAGGACCCATGCACTGCAGATCAAATTTTTTTAATTTTCTTTTATATTCATTTTGTGATTTTTTTTTAAAAGGTTTACAGTTCCCTTAAAAACTACATTACTTAGTTAGACTTGGGACAGTTTGAAGAATATTTGCAGAGAATATTGTCAAGCTGCAAACAGCTTTTTCATTCTAAATCTAAATTAAATCCAGCCCCAGTTTCCAGTAGAGTGTTTGCATTGTGACTTTTACAGGAAAGTGTTGCCAAATACTTCAATCCAAAACAACACTGAAACAAGCATTTATACACTTACAGCATACAATGTTTCTCTTATTCTTCTGTGTCTGTATGTCTCTTGCAAACAGGATTTTTAAGCTAAATCCTAAATTAAAAGAATTAGTGTTGACATGGATACTGTAGCCTCTAATGTCAAGCATATCTCTTCCAAGGTACACAATGACTGGGTATGTTGTGCTATCGGAACATTCCTCAGGTGAATCTTTTTTTTAATGTAAATCTTCTTACTTCTGATTTGAGAGGGCAGTTTCCTTCATTTTTCTGAATTCAAATGATTTTGTTCAAACCCAGTCCTGTGTATAAGTGAAAGATAAGTTAAAGGGGAAGGACAGTGAACAGTACCCTCATAGTTTGAGTACTTCGGCATGGCTTCACCCTGCATGACATCATAACATCCCAGAAAATGGTGGCAGCAAAGTATCGGTACATGTTTTTTAATTTTATCTTTATTAATTTGCAAAAAAACATGCAGCAGCATTACATAGTTCAAATGGCATCAGAATATGAATGTGTGTGTGTATATACATATATATATATATAAAATATTATACTGTCACGGTAGCATCAGTATAGTTAGGGTTGACTGGGCAGTTTAATGTTAAACCTCATATTTTGCACTGTAATAACTTTTGCACCGTTCAACAGATTCACATGCACTTTAGCATGCTTTACCACCAGTGGCAGATGTCTTGATGTGCCAAATTGTGTATGAATCTATTGTGTGGTTTTTGAGACACAGAATGGTGAAAAACATTGGCATTTATTTTGACAGCTGTTTCTTGGAAATGGCTTTGGGTAGAGGTCATACATTTTCTGGGGTGAATGCCTTTGCCTCACAGATGTGCCATTTAAAGGTTTGGTAAAAATAAATATTAATCTATTATAAAGTTATAAAGTTTTTAATTCCCTATTATTTCCTATGGGAAAAAATAAATGTGCTGTGTGAAAACAAGCTTGTTTTCATAGGGAGGTAGAGTAGCTTGGTTTCCTAGGGAGGTAGCTTGTTTTCATAGGCAGGGTTTATAGTGTCACAGGAAGCCTGGCTGTCTACTGGCATCCTCTACCCACTGATTATTTACCCATATCCCTGGTGTCTAGTGGCACCCCCACCTTATGTTGCTCCGTGTCCAGTGGCACCCCCTCACCCTCCTATTACCTTGGTTTTCTATTTATTATTTGCCGACATTAGGGTGCCATATCCCACTGTTGGTGCTGTAAGCCCCAACCCCCACCAGTGTTTGACACTGGGGAGCCCATTCCCAGTGTCACCAAAAATGTTTTTTATTCATTTGCCAACAGTGGGGTGCCCAATCCCCCTGTCAGAAATGTAAGCTCCCCTCCCTTGACTGGGTCTGACCCTAGGGAGCCCACTCCCAGTGTCCATGCACAAAAACTACTGCCCCCCTCAGTAGTTCGGGACAGTGGGGAACCCACTCCCAGTGTCCCTAAACAGTGTAATATTTATATGCCTAAAAAAAAGAAAACAGTCCCCCAATGTCTTTTTTTCTCCTAGAAAAAAGGAAACATTCCCATGTCATCTCCCCCTACCCCCTCCCCATCCCGACTCTCCACTGAGCACCCAGCACCCCCCCACACACACACACCTAGCCCTGTAGAAGCACAGAAACATAGAATTTGACAGTAGATAAGGACTGCTAGGCCCACCCAGTCTGCCCATTTCCCTACCTGATGGATAAGCTGCAGATTCTAGTTAACCAACAACCTACTTCCTCCTACCCTCCACTATAATTGCCAATCTGTGATACTCCATTCCATGTACAGTTGTCTTTCTGTGTAGCCCATTTTGCTGTATTGTATTCATTGAAATATTTTATTATGCTTACTATTACGTAATTCTGTATTGAATGCCTTGTACTATATACTAGGATTCCCATGCTCCCTGCCCCCCAGGTCACACCTGGAGATGAGTCTTTGCTCAGTGTGCCTTTCCCAGTCACCAAATGTTTAAATAAATAAAAAAATCTATTTTTCTGAAAGATGCTCCCCTCTTGAACTTTGTTGATTGCCATGAGGTACTTGAAAGTTTCTATCACCTCCCTCCTTTCCTCAAGGGTATACATACTAAGCTCTTTCAGTTTCTCTTCGTATGGCTTCTGGTGCAGATCCTGCACCATTTTAGTTGCCCTTCTCTGGACTGTCTCCATCCTGTCTATGTCCTTGTGGAGATGGGGTCTCCAGAACTACATGTAGTACTCCAGATGGGGTCTCACCAACTGTCTGTACAGAGGGATAACAACTTCCTGTTTTCTACTGCTGATGCCTCTCCCTATGCATCCCAGTATCCTCCCAGCCCTCCTTACTGCCTTCTCACATTGCTTGCCTACCTTAAGGTCATCTGATATGACTACCCCAGGTCCCTTTCCATTTTTGTTATTGTTAGTACCTCCCATTTTGTGTACTCTTCCCCTTGGTTTTTGTTTCCCAGGTGCATTACTTTGCACTTCTTTGCATTGAATCTAAGCTGCCATACTTTTGACCATTCCTCCAACCTTGTCCAGTTCCTTCTCATCCTTTCCACTCCCCCCTTTGCATATCAACCCTGTTGCAGATCTTTGTGTCATCTACAAAGAGGAATACTTTTCCTTACAGCCCCTCCGCAATGTCTCCTATAAAGACATTAAAGAGGACCGGTCCCAGTACTGAACCCTGCAGTACCCCACTAGTAACTACTCTTTCTTTAAAGTGTACTCTGTTTACTATTACCCTTTGTGTCCTGTTGTTCAGCCAATTCGTTACCCAGGCTGCCACCCTGGGATCCACTCCAGGCTGGCTAACTTGTTTATTAATCTTTTGTGTGGGACTGTGTCAAATGCATTGCCAAAGTCTAGGTAGGCCATATCCACAGCCCCTCCCTGGTCTACTATTTTGGGCTCCCAGTCAAAGAAATCTATTAGACTCATCTGACATGACCTTCCTGTTGTGAATCCATGCTGCCTTGGGTCCTGTGCCCTGCTGGCCTCTAGGTACTCAAAAATTCTTTCTTTCAGAAGTGATTCCATTATTTTCCCTACGACTGAAGTCAAACTAACAGGTCTGTAGTTTCCTGCCTCTCCCCTGCTCCCACTTTTGTGAAGGGGAATCACATCTGTGCTTCTTCAGTCCTCCGGTACCCCACCATCCTCCTATGATTTGTTAAAAAGGGTAGTCAGTGGTATCACTAGGTCTCTAAGGGCTATACTAAGGGTTTTAGGACAGCAGAAGACTATGTGTCCATAATTGCCATCCTCACTTCACAGTGGATTATGTATAACAACACTTTTGTTAAAGTGGGCATCGAGTTTAATTTTAAATCCTCTGAAAATCGATTGATTGATTATGTCTTGTGGGAGTGTGTTCCATAACCTAATGGTTCTAGGAGGGGAGGACTTGTTCCTTAGGTTGGTCCTGGATATATCCCTGAGAATCTGTTTGTTATGCCCCCCTAAGTAATGGAGATTTCCTCTATAGCTTATTTCTAAATCTTCTGAGAGTGCAGTGTCTCTCAGGATTTTATACAGAGTCAATAAATCTCCTCTTTCCCTCCTAATTTATAAGGGCCAGTGCTTAAGGGTGTCTAATCTTTTTTTATAATCACAATGCTTTAGAGTGGGTATAAGTTTTGTATATCGCCTTTGTACTTTTTCCAATAAGAAGGTGTCTTGTTTAAGCCAGGGGCTCCTAACTTGGGAGCAGTAGACAAGGTGGGGATGTAGGTATGTTTTATAAAGGAGTAACATTATGGATTTTGGTTTATTCGCAAAAGACCTATTAATGCAAGTGGTTAGATGGTTAACTTTTTTTGCTACTTGCCTGCACTGAGTACCATTTTTCAGGTTGCTTGTAACTATAATTCCTAAGTCTCTGACCCTATTAACTTTCGGTCAATTGTTGTTATATATCATATAATTATATAAAGGGTTATTTTTGCCACAGTGCAAGACTACACATTTTTTCAAGCTAAATCTCATTCCATTATCATCTGCCCATCTCACTATTGTTGTCAGATAATTTTTCATGTTTAGTATCAATCAATCAATCAAAATCTTTATTTTGCCAGGCGAACATCATTGAGCAAACTCATTTACAAGATGGACCTGGAAAGGACAGGTAAACAATACATAAAAAGGAATACACACTTACATAGTAATTACATAGAGTAGAAATATACACAAGAGGCTTATAACACCCCCAAAGTAAAATATTAGAATGAGCCAATAAACTGATACTGATAATAATCCCTCTTTACAAGACACTGGTTAGGCCCCATCTGGAGTATTGCGTGCAGTGCTGGAAGACACACCTTCACAAGGACAATAACCAAATTGAGGCAGTCCAGAGAAGGGCAACCAAAATGGTGCAGAGACTACATCAGAAAACATATGAGGATGGATTAATGGAGCTCAATATGTATACCCTAGAGCAAAGGAGGGAGAGAGGTGATATGATTGAAACAAGAGTACACAGCATGAGATTAGAGGAAGGCCACTTAAGGGGTAATGTGAGGAAGTTCTTTTTCACAGAAAGGGTGGTGGATGCATGTAACGGCCTACCTCAGGAAGTGGTGGATATGAATACAGTGCAGGGCTTCAAACAAGCATGGGATTGGCATAAGGAAGCAATACAGATGAGTATGAATAGATAGGCTATTGACAGAGCAAAGGCCGATGGCACATTCATAAGGTAGAATAAGAAATGGGCAGACTGGATGGACCTTGCGGTCCTTATCTGCCATCAGCTTCTATGTTTCTATGTTTCCATGCATGAGAGATATGCAGCTAGAAGTACAGATACTGATTAAGTGGTACTTGGTGGGGCAGAGGAGGTGAAGGGTACGTAAGAGGGTGAGCACGGAGAAGTGCAGGGGGTGCCCGTAAGAACAGACGATTTCAAGGGAAGGGTGGTGACAGAGAGTAAGGTGCAAAGCACCCAAAAATGGTGTCAGAGTGGGACAGCAAGGAGTGTAGATGGGAGCCAGGAGGACACGGAAAGGGAGCAAACAATAAGGGGAATCTCAGTGACAGGATAGAAGGAACAGTTGGGTAAGGTACTTGTAGACACGGACATTGCCCAATGGGTGGGTGGGACAGGAGTACCAGTAGGAGTATGCAACTGGAGAATAAAGGAGTATGCCTTCTGCGGTACCGAATAGCCCTCCTTGTTCATGATCCTCAGCATATTGTTGCTAAAAGTTTGCAGGTCCTGTATAAGCATTAAAAAGATGTGGTCCCAATACCAATACCTGGGGAACCCCACTGGTCACCCCTCCTTCGGTTGAAAGATGGCCATTAACTCGTACCCTCTGTGTCCTATCTTTGAGCCATGATAAGACCCATTGGATTATGAAAGGATCTAGCTTTAGTTTTTTACATTTCTCAATTAGTCCCACATGTGGCAATATGTCGAAGGCTTTTTCAAAATCAAAATAGACAATGTCTACTGGTTCACTCTGGTCAAGATATTTACAAATTTTATTATGAAATCTTATTAAATTGGTATTACAGCTTCTCTTTTCTGTAAAAACATGCTGTGTGGTGTCCAGTAAGCCATTGTTTTTGAGGTGGTTTATGAGATGGTCTTTTATTGTACCCTCGATGATTTTACTGATAATTGAAGTTAGACTTATAGTTAGAGGTGAAGTTTTTACTACCCTTTTTATAAATTGGGCTACAATGGCTTTTTTCCAGTTGGAAGGTACTATGCCTTCTTTTATTAATTTATTACCTATAACGGATATAGGAACTCCTATTAGGTTGGCTACAGTAGTTCTTTAAGTATACACGGATATAGGCCGTCAGGTCCAGGTGATTTATTAATGTTCAAGGGCCCGGTTCCAGAAGGGCATATGCCGGCATAAGGTGAGATATGCAAAACCCCATGACATATCTCACTACTTACACCAGACGATATGCCAGCCTCTATTCCAAGAGGTGAGTTACGCCTTGGCATCTGCGAGCTGCGACAAATGCAGGTTGTCCCAACACTTTCGACGCAGCCCACAATGCCTGGTTCAACTGCGGGTTACGACAGCAACCTAGCCCAATTCCAGTAGAGCGGCTGTCGAAACACGCAAGTGCAGTTATGGAAGCCACAGTGGTATGGCTATGTTAGAACAGCTCTGAGCTGCTCTAAGTGGCAACCAAAGGTGCCATCCATTGGCTGCCCACCTCCTGGTGCTGCAGCAATGGCACAGATGTGTCCCCCATGTCCCCTAATGAATACCCCTGCCCCCACACCCCCAAATAGCAGGGACCCTCGGGGGTCCGTTCTCCACACGCCCCGGGACCTGTGTCTCTGTCCTTCCCCTCCATGCCCCTGGTGCATCTGGTGGTGTTTCAGTTTGGGGAGTGCTTTTAGAGGCCACCTGTCACCTGTCGCAAGTTGCGACTTCCAGACTGGAATACGCCAAGCAGGGCTACCGCCACACGCATGGCGTAGATTGCATGTCGTAATTGCTGTGACCCTGCCACTTCTGGAATGCAGCATAGGGTTCCTGGCGTAGAGGCAACCAGTATAACTCGCAACTGCTTGAAAGTTACATTGACCATCTTGGAATAGGCCCCCAAGTTTATGTTTTTTTTTTATAGTTTCAAATGACAGACATCTAGGTTAATATCTAGCTTTTGTTCCAGATTAATTGGAAGTGCATTTTGTGTAGTTGTGCTACTGGTATAGACCAAGCAAAAATAATTATTAAATATGGAGGCCATATCTTCGGGTTTGCTGTAAGTGCGGTCCTGTACACATAATGGTCCAATCAGGTATGAGGTTCCCCCCTTACAGTTAATATAAGAGTAAAAGCTTTTCATACTATCCATAGTTTGTGTTAGCATGAATTCAATGTTCATGCATGAGTTTTTAATTGATGTTTTTAGTTGTTTTAGGACAGTTTTATATTTACTGATGTTGTCGTTGGTCTTTTTTTTTATTGAGGCAAAAGGTTTTTTCTTTATAGAAATTAGTCTCTCCATTTTGGTGTTAAACCAAATGGGTTTCTTTCCCCTGTTGTTGTAAATTGTTTTAAGTGGGACATATTTGTCTTCTAATGGTCTAATGGTTTCTGAATAAGGGGACCATGCTTCATTTACAAGACGTTCTGAGAGCTTCTTGGGGAGATCAATATCGCATAGGTGACGCCTGATGGAATTCCAGCCTTATTAGCCTTATTTTAGTTTTTAAAAACTGAATTTCCTTTAGTATAGATTTTTTTCTTGCTTATTTCAAAGTTGATAATATTGTGGTCACTATTTGATAGTGGCGCATATACTACAATATATATATTTTTTGCATCATTTCTTTATCCCCTCCTATGTGCTCCGGATCTGCCATTTCCTTTGGGCAGCCATGATCCCACGACATCCCCCTACTGTCCTCCCTTGGACCCCCCCACCTCAGATTACAGCCGACCCTGGGGTAGCTCAGCGTAACCCTTCACCGAGTGGGTCCCCCTCCTCCAAGGGGGAAGGCACTGGTGGGGCAGCCAGCACACTCTTTCCCTCATCCCCAGGGCACTGCTGAGGCAGTCAGGCTCCTCGGAGGTTCTTTGGTGGTGTCAGCAGATTGGCTGCCATCATCCTGGCCAATCTGGGATGATTTTCAGTTTTTCTGGTATGTCCCCCTGCGTCAATACTCATGCAATGCTCGGTCTCCACGGGTACCACCTGCAAATGATGCAACCGCGCTACCACGCAGGAGGAGAGAAGCAGTCCTACGGATGCTCAATCCTCTGCTCCCCTGCTGACCCCCGTGACCCAAGTACATTCCAGAACCTGGGTCGCCGGCATGGTATAAGGTAAGGTGCCAGCGCCCTAGCCCTCAGCGCCACCAGGCTGGCCTACTACAATATTTTTAATCTCATCTCTAATATTGGTAATTAGAACATCTAATATATTGTTCCATCTTGTTGGTTTGGTTACCATCTGTTGAAGTTCTATATTATCCAAAAAATACACTATGCCTTGGTCTTGAGCAGTAGTTGCTTGTGACATTACCCAGTCAATGTGAGATAAGTTAAGATCACCCACAAGGACAACATCCCCTCTGGTCACCATAGTTGATATCTGGGTCAATATTTTATAAGTATCTTCAATAGTAGTATTAGGTGGCCTGTAGAGCATACCTACCTGTATATTCCTCCCAACTGTCCCTATGATGTTTAACCAAATGGATTCAACGTCATTGTTTTCTGAATCTTGAAGTAGTATTTCATGGATCTCCATGTCACCTTTTATGTAGATTGCTACACCTCCACCCCATGTATTTTTCTAGATTTACTAAAGAGCTGGTAGCCTGGTATGTATTGATTCCAGTTACTATCTCTTCATCCCACCAGGTTTCTGTAATACAAATTACATCAGTTTTGCTAGATGTTAACATAGCTATTAGTTCTGCTATTTTACTCCCATTTAAACTATGAGCATTAAGTGACATAACAGTAATAATATTTGTTTTGGTTTTAGCTTTGTTAGTTTGAAAGGGCCTCTCTTGATTTGGTGGTTGAGGCGGGCCCTTCACCTCTTTTCTCAGTTTAAAGTGGCCATGGCTGCCCTAACAAGGCTCGGGCCAAGGGTTTTACTTCCTTTATGGCTGGGATGCAGCCCATCCTTGCATTACATGTCTGGTTTATAATGAAACCTGTCCCAATGTCTTATAAATGTGTACTTTTTTTTTTCATTTTTTCCCAGTTACGCAGCCATTGGTTAATGTTTTTAATTTCTTCTTGTTTTTTAACGTGTGCCCTAGGGACCAGCAGTATTTTAGAGAATAAAATCTCACATCCTTTGCTTTCAAGTTTCTCAGCAAGTTGCTCAAAATCCCTTTTTACAGCCTCTGTACTTTTCCTGCTTATGTCATTCACTCCCGCATGTATGATAGTAAGTGGCCTTTCACCCGCTCCTTTAAAAATGTTATCTGCCATTTTGGTAATGTCATTTATACTTGCCCCCAAGTAGCTGCAAACCATTATATTTTCCTTGCCATGTTGACATATATGGGTGTCAGTGTATTTGATTATAGAATCTCCCAATACAATGAGTTAATGTGGGGTTTCCCCAGGCACAGTATGCTGGTCCATTTGTTCCTGGTTATCGATTGTGGACTAGTAAAACCTGGCAGCCGTGAGGTTTCTCCCCCCTTCACTTAAACTTTGCTGAGGTCCCACTGTCTGGTTATCCACATGAAACCTCTCACCTGCCCTTTTTTCCTTTTAACCGATTGCACCTCGTACCAATCATTATCAGGATCTATTTGAACATTTGTAGCCTTTCTTCCATTGTTAGATGGGCTATCAATTGCCTATGGGATGTTAATATTGTGATTCAGTGTAGGATATGCCTTTAATTTATTAATCAAGAATCTGTTTTTTTTTTTTCCAGTGCCTCTAGTTGTTTAACAAAAGCCACAAGCTGAATATTAAGTTAATTATTTTCTGTAGACTTTACACAAGTACAGGTGTCACAGTTCTGCTCCATTTTATACAGTGCGTACATGGAGCAAATATTGCACTGATACCCTATGTCCCCATCCAAGGTCAGTATCCTTTTTGCTATTCTTATAGTTATATATGCTAGACGCAACTTAGGGCCCACCTTATAGTTGAACTCCCTGCGTGAATCCTCTTTCCCTTCTCCCCCACTAGACATACTTGACACGTGCTGTGACACACGTGTCTCTGCTCGCATCTCCACATGCAATGTGCATGCCCCGCCTGTAGCTCATCCCTTAGTTCTTTTAGAATTCTAGGGTAAATCCCATCAGGCCCCATTGCTTTGTCCACCTTGAGTCTTAGGAGTTCTTTCAGGATCCATTCTTCTGTGAATGGATTGGTATCGACCCCCCCCCATCCAGAGTGCTTCTATTGTTTGGTTTAGGTACCACCCCCCTTCTTCTTTTGTGAATGGTGAGGAAAAGTAATCGTTCGGTATCTCTGCCTTTTCACTGTCACCCTCTGCCCTCCTCACCTCCACTTTATTAAGCCTCACTATCACTATTACTTCTTTGGTCTTCCTTCGCTCCCTGATGTAACTGTAAAAGGTTTTATTTCCCCTTTTTTAACTGAGTTGGCTATCTTTTTCTCAGTTTGGGCCTTGGCTATCCTGACTGCCTTCTTCACTTCCTTCTGTTTTAACTGATACAGTTCTCTGTCCTGCTTCTTCTGTGATTCTATATACTTCCTGAACGCTATCTTTTTCTCCTTAACCTTCCCCACCACCGCTTTCCCAGAACCATAGTGGCTTTTTACTTCATTTTGTTTTGTTGATTTGATTCATACAAAGGTTTGTTACCTCTGTGATAGCAGTTTTTATTTTTCCCCATTGTTCTTCCACCCCTCTTTCCTGCCCATTTGCTAGTGCATTCCTTAGGTACTCATCTATTTTGCCAAACTCAGCCCTCCTAAAGTCCAGTACCTTCGCTTTTGTATGGCTTGACTCTACGGCTATGTTTATTATGAACCACACTGTTTGGTGGTCACTTGTTCCCAGATAGCTACCCACTTCTAAATCTGTGATCCTCTCTCCATCCCCATTTGAGAGTACCAGGTCTATGATTGCTCCTTTCCAAGCTGGTTCCAACACTGGCTATCTGAGGCATGCCCCCCTACAGGGCATCGAGAATAACCCTGCTGTTGGATGTGGCTACAGCAAATGTGCTCCAGTGAACATCTGGCATATTCCGGTCCCCCATCATCAATATCTCCCTTTTTTCTGCCATTCTAAGGATGCCTTCTATCATTTACTTGTCCATTTCCTCCCCCTAAGATGGGGGTCAGTATACAACCCCTGTGCAGATTTTGGTGCCATTTCCTGTCTCCAAGGTGACCCACAGTGCCTTCTCTCCTTTCCCTTTACCCTTTAGTTCCATTACTTTGATCCCATCCTTTACATAGAGAGCTACTCCTCCTCCTCCTCTTTTACCCTTCCTGTCCTTCCTGAAGATTGTGTACCAGGATATGTTGAATAACAGTCATGGTTCTCCATGTACCATTTTTCTGTGACTGCCATGATATCCAGGTGTCCCTCTTCCATCAAGGCCACTAGTTCAGGAAGCTTGTTACCCAGACTATGGGCATTGGTACTCACTGCCCTCCATGTTTTGATGGCCTTACCCTTTTAGCCCCATCCCTGCCCTTTCTGCCTTTACCTTTTTTCTCCATTTACCCCTGTCCTGCTCCAGATTGACCTCTCTACCTTGATGTTTACCTCACAAACTATCCTGTTTTGTGGGGGGAGGTGGGAATTCCCTGCTTCCTATCACTGCCTCCCCCCTTTGCTGGTTTAAAAGCTACCAATGAAGCATGTAAACTTATCACCTAGAAGCCTGGTTCCCTTTCTGGACAGATGCAGACCATCATGCCAGTATAGGACTGCATCCCTCCAGGTGGAACCCCAGTCCCCAATGAAGCCAAAACCCTGTGCTCCACACCAGTTTTTAAACCATTCATTGAACTGCATGGTGCAGAGTATCATAGTCTCACCCATGCTGTAGAGAGGCAGCACCTCCAAGAAGGTTACCATGCATGCTACTTGTCAAAGGCCCCTCTCCAACTCCACAAACTCCTCTTGCACTGCTCTGATCCTATGCCCAGCTAAGTCATTTGTCCCTAGGTGGACAATGATGTCCAGCTCCCTCTCCCGTGCAGCTGCTCTCACAATCCTGAGGATTCGCTTCCTGTCCCTCCAAGCCATGGCACTGGGCAGGCACATTGCCTCCCTCTCCGCTCCCTCCCAACTCTACCCCCTAATAATTGAGTCCACTGCCAGGAGCTGCTTCCTTCCCTTGTGGTGTCCCATGCCATCCTCCAGTGGGTCTCCCTTGTGGTGGTTCCCAGCATCCTCCTTGGTCTTCACTGTAGGTGTCTGCATAGAGGAACCATATTCCACCACAACGGCACATGAGTTGTGGAGAGGTACAACTGGAGGGATGCATCTCTGATCCACCACCCTTAACCTCCCTGAGCCCACTGTGGTCCAACCACTCCTCTTTTTTGGCAACCTCTGAGACAGTAGCAGTAGCCCTGGTGGTTGGGGTGGAGGAGGGAGTTTCCCAAATTCTTGTCAGGTCGGCCTGGAGACGGGCAACCTCCTCCCTCAGACCACAGAGGTGCCTGCAAATAGGGCAGCACTGCAGCCTCCAGAACATCTCCCAAAAGACTGCCACCCCACTTCCTGTGCATTGCACCAATCCCCACATGCCTCTCTTCCCTCCTGTTTAATTTTTTTTTGTTAGTGTGTGTGAGTGTGTGCGTGTGCCTACTCCCTATGCAGCATGCTGGGCTGTTAAGGTTATGACAGGTGTATTTACTGTGTCCTTTTGGGGAAATCATGTCAGAACCTCTGGTATAAAGGAAATGATGCGTTTGGGGTGGGTGGGGTGAGGCGGAGTGTGAGTGGGACAAAGTCTGTGCCCTCCAGAAACAATCAGCTACAGCTCTGACCCACCACCACAGTGAGTGTTTTCCTTCCTTTCTGCAAGATAATCTGCACAACAATTTAAACAAAAATAAACCCAACATTAAGCAGTAAACTGACAACCTGTAGGCACAAAAACAGAAATAAAACCTGTAAACACAACCTATAAGCACAAAGCAACATAGTAACACAACAGTAACTCTGCTTAGCCAAAAGAAGCCTTAATGTTTCTCTTTGCTCTGTTAATGCTACTTTTTGTTCTGTCCTTTCATGTAAACCCTGGAAGAAAAGACCTCACATGAAGCTAGGTGCTTTATGCCAGTAAATCTAGTCTTCACCATAACACACCAACTGACCAGACCTTTTAAATCTTCCTTCTGTTGGAAGGTACTAAGCCTTTATCAGCTTCACACCCCAGTTATACTACTAATCCCCTGGATGAGCTGTGGAAGAAAAACAATTAGCTCCTTCAATATGAGACTGCAATACATATAAGCTAAAAACAAAAACCTGTAAGCACAAAACAAAATAGTAAGAAAACTGTAACTTTGCTTAGCCTAAAAATAGATCAAGATGCAAAACCTGTAAGCACAACCTATAACAATTTATCAGAAAATATACCTTGCAAAAAATGTGAATCATAGAAAGATAAAGCAGAAACCTGTAAGCACAAAACAGTCACAAACCTGTAAGCACACCCTGTAACAATTTAGCAGAAAATTTACCCTGCAAAAAAAATATCAGAGAAAAATAAAGCAATAAACTGTGAAAGCTGTAAGCACAAAACAGCAACAAAACCTGTTAGAATGTTTGAAGTTGGATGGCTGGAGGACATTCACACTGAGTGTCTACACTGAGCACAGCCATGTGTTACTGGTAACCAGGGTTTGGGAACAAGCTCATAATACTGGACAGTACGTTGGTTAAGGAGATGAAGACTGAGAAGATCCCTAAGAATACTGTCTACTACATGTTCAGAGCACACACTAAAAAAGAAAGTAAGTCCGCTTGGGGTAGTACCTGAAATAAGAAACAGCAAGGTAACAGAAGGCATTCTATCCTGCATTCAGCCTGCTAAAATGAGTTAATATGTAAGAGAATGGAAGAAATAGAAAAAAACAGAGCTGTGAACCATGCACTTGTTATCGATGCTGGGTTACATTATATGGGCACCAGGTGAACTCCCGTCCTGATAGCAGAAAGTGTTCTCTCATTTGTATAATCCCATTGACTTAACCTAGTTCAGTCTCTATTTGTTAAATGGGTAAAAAGAGTGGGCTAAATAGCATGTTTACAGGACTGATTTTTTGTAAATCTATACTGTATGAAATGTCTAGTAATCAGTATCCCAGAAAATAGCTAACAGTGTATGATGGCACTGGATCTAAAGAGTGACTGCATGAACAGTGCTGATCAAAAAAGTGACAGAAACAAATGCTGCTAACAAACACAACGCAACTAGTAGCGATCATAAGTCCGGTTTGCGATCGCTACCACTACTAAACTGTATTTTTTGTGGGGGGGGCACTGTAATTAAAATAATCAACTCCGAGTTGGAGTTGGAGTTGGATTATGAGGGAAAAAATTT
This sequence comes from Neoceratodus forsteri, assembly GCA_016271365.2. Lineage (NCBI taxonomy): Eukaryota > Metazoa > Chordata > Ceratodontiformes > Ceratodontidae > Neoceratodus > Neoceratodus forsteri. The sequence goes on along the minus strand of CM028137.1, from coordinate 29,157,134 downwards.
AATTCTGGAGACTAGGATTAGAACCCTGATCTCCATCACTATTCCAGCCCAGCTGCTCATGCTTTAACACTCCATGCCACGGAGCAGCTAGGCCAGCCTCCTGATTTCCTCTCCCCTTATGATCTCCTCTAACACCACAGACAGTGACCTGGGGAACACCTACTACATAACACTGTTATTTCCCTATCGCTGTCCATGGAAGCGCTGTATAGACAGCGTTGTTCGGTATGGCACTATTATTGTAGCGCTGTTCTAACTGGGTATGTGTATGATTTGAGTTGTTAGCATTTTATTTTTATTTTAACTTCAGTAATAGTAGAGCTACTCGATATGATGTGTTTAGTGGTTTTGCAATGGCACTTTCTGGTTACCTTTGCTGCAGAGCACTCACCTGTGGCCACAGGAAGAACCCCTATCATGTCTTACAGCAATTTTCCAGAATCCAGAAACACTTCTTAAATATATGATTTAGACATAATTCATATTTGTTTCATAAATTATCATTACCTCCTCTTTTTCTTACTAAGAGCACTTCTGTGAACACAGGATAGTTCTGTGTCAGACTTCATTAATTTCATTCTCCTTCTACTCCTCTGTGATGTCACAGTTTGTTGTGAAAATTGCTAAGATCTCAGAAATGAAGAATTATAACTTCTTCAGATGAAAACAGAGAGGGATGAGATGAAGTTTAAAACACAAAGAGTTTGTTTACATGCAAACGGCTCTCGGAAGAAATATAGCATGAGGGGAGATGAATACAGAAAGTGTTCCTGGATATTGGAAAATAGGTTCATACTATTGTATAAATGTGAAATATTTCTCAGTATATCAATTTTACTGACAGTCAGACAAAATGGTATCCAGTGAACAAGTCGACAGAAATTGGGTGCCTACAAAGTTGGCGACTCAGTTATGGCACCTGTGTTCACAGCTACCTAGCAGGGTGGTGAACGGATACTGGGGTGGGCTAATAGAGTGACAAGAAGTACGTGTGCGTACGTGCGGGGGGAGAGGCAGGGGAGGGATGGCATGTGGGAGGGGATATGGCAGGCAGCTGCCAAACTGGTCCACTATCATGATGGGGAGGGTGGGAGGTGCAGGGTTCGGGTCCAGTGCGGTCCTTTTTTTTTCTTGCTTTCCATTTTTGTAAGTTTTTCACCCCCCGACATGCACCCCCTTGGAGTTGAGAATCCATAAGTAGGGGGTAAAGGGGGTGAAGCCATAGGTCTCAGGCATCCTTTTTGTCCTCATCACGAGTGTGTATCATCGAAATTCTTTTTCGGTGACGTACACTCACCCTAACAGCGATCGCTATTTTATGATCACCCTTATGACATGGAACTGACAAAACAGTTGCAGAACACTTGTCAGTGCTATGTTGAATTTCCAGGATTTTTTTTCAGTTAATCTTATTATTTTTCAATTTTTTTGTTCTAACATTAACATAATATTTCATGGAGATGGCAGGTGTCTGGGATTACAAAATAACTACAACATAAACTCATTTGTACTAAGCAGTAGAACCAATTCTGCAAATAAGCATTGTAGCCTACAGAAAGATACTGTGGATAAAAAACAATGTTTGCCAATTAAACCACACCTACAAATTACAAGACAAAAAAACAGTTGCCCAAGTTCCTTTATCCTTTCCAGTAAGAATCTTATTAAAAACACTGTAATTTCAAGGGTTGGCTCCCATAAAGACTGAGTCAAAATACTTAATTCTGCCGGCTGTAGTTAGTGCAGAATGCAGCTGCCAGGTTGTTAACAGGGCAGTCTAAATACTGCCACATCACCCCAGTGCTGAGTGAACTACACTGGCTGCCGGTCAGGTGAAGGATCATCGTGAAAGTGGGCTTGCTCACCTTTAAGGCCATACATGGACTGGGCACTGGTTACCTGTTAGATCTTCTCACACCTGCTACCTTTGTCCGTTCCCTCCATTCCTCCTCTTGGGGCCTCCTCGCGATTCCCAGGATAAGGCCATCCTGTGGAATTTTGTTCCTCCAGCTGTAAGGGGGGCCCCTTCAGTCGAAGCATTCAAGGCCCACCTCAAGACCTTTCTGTTTAGTCAGGCATTCCCAGACACTGTCTTCTAAATCCTATTCCTGGGATTACCTCCTTTTTTCTGCAACCGTTTTTAAGCTCAGGCCTTTTTCCATTCCCTGTGGCCAGTTTATTTATTATTGCTGTAATCTATTTACTTTTGTGTTTATTTTGTTTATTATTTGCATGTGTGTTACTTGTACGGCACCCGGAATCTCTGGAATTGGGCACCTAAAAATAAAATTTGCCTTGCCTTAATTGTGAAAGGGGCAGCTTAATTAGATGCTGATTGGCCCATCTTGTTCCTGGCTGCTGGAACTTCAAAGGGCAGTTCCTTTCCATATCTGTGGCTTTCAGTAGTGGGGGGGGTGGGACTGGAGAAAGGGAAAGCAGCAGAATGTTGCTGCTGTAGTGGTGGAGTTGAATCAGTACATAGTGGTTGAGAGATTGGTACAAAACACTCCTGGGGTGGGTAGGCATGCCAGTGCCGTTTATGCTTACTAAAGGAGATGATACATAACAAAAAATGTATTTTATTTAATAAAGCATCAAATTGCTACAATGATGTAAAATTAAGTCGGCACAGTGCCAATGCTGACTTGATTTTACATCATTGTAGGAATCTGGTGCTTTTTTAAATAAAATAAAACTATTGCTATACTGTATATCATCTCCTTCAGTAAGCATAAAGGAGGTAACTACAACTGTAAAGTGAAGCTGAAAGAGATGCATCATGTACTACTGCTTTATTTGTTGGGGGGGGGGACAGGGAGAACCCCTAATGAGTCATTCACCAGCCCATGAGCACAGTCAGAATCAGGGTGCTCTGCTTATGTGGGAGTACACAGAAATGGTGGTGGTTGTGTTCACAAAATGTGACTTGTGAAGTGTTTCCATTAATAATTATATAATTCATTTTGAGTTTTGCTGCTCTTTTTCCTGACTGGACAACACATTGTAACAGAGACGATGGTGCTTATTGGATTTTTGGGGGGGAATTTAAATAAATTAGAAAATAATTGAGTGTGGAGTGTTTTGTGCTGTCTGCCTGAATCTGCAATAAGTTGCATTAGAGAGTGTATTTAGAGTGATACAAGCCCTTTTTCATTTTTATTTTATTTTTTTGTTTGTTTTACAGTGTGTGATGGGTCGGAGTTTAGCCGCTTGTGGACCTTTGTACACTGGGACTGCTGTTTCTGTTAGTGATACTACGAACCAGTGTGTTTGGATGCTACGCAAACCAATACAATATATTTATTTTTATGTATTTAATACATTCTATGTGCTTGTCACCACACACCAGAACTACCACTAATTGCAAAGGCAATTCCACAATCTTTAGGGTAGCAGTCACAATGTTCTTTTCTTTTTAAATCTCGAGGTGCATTTCTTTTTTATTGGTATACCCGTCTTACAAACTGCTGTTTTGTTAAGAATTATGATTTATGCACGATGTTGGCATAGCATTACATAAAAACATAGAAACATAGACTTTGACGCCAGATAAGGACTGCTTGGCCCACCTAGTTTACCCATTTCCTAAAGGATAAGCTGCAGATCCTATTTAACCAACAGCCTATTTCTTCCTACCCCCCCATACAAATTGCCTTAAGTCTGTCCCATGCATTCTTGAATTCTCCCACAGTTTTAGACCCCACAACCTCCACAGGAAGGCTGTTCCATGTGTCCACCACCCTCTCCATGAAAAAATACTTCCTCACATTGCCCCTGAGCCATCCCCCCTCTATCTTCAAATTGTGTCCCCTTGTTCTTGAACATCTCTTTTTCTGAAAGATGCTACCCTCTTGAACTTTGTTGATTCCTCTGAGGTACTTAAACATTTCTATCATGTCCCCCCCCTTTCCTCAAGGATATACATATTAAGCTCCTTTAGTCTCTCCTCATATGGCTTCTCTTGCAGACCCTGCACCATTTTAGTTGCCCTCCTCTGAACTGCCTCCATCCTGTCTATGAACTTGTGGAGATGGGGTCTCCAGAACTGGATGAAGTACTCCAGATGGGGTCTCACCAACTGTCTGTACAGGGGGATAACAACTTCCTGTTTGCTGCTGGTGATGCCTCTCGATATACATCCCAGCATCCCCCCAGCCCTCCCTACCGCCTTCTCACATTGCTTGCCAACCTTACAGTCATCTGATATGATTACCCCCAGGTCCCTTTCCATTTTTGTTGTTGTTACTACCTCCCCCCCCCATTGTGTAATCTTCCCCTTGGTTTTTGTTTCCCAAGTGCATTATTTTGCACTTCTTTGCATTGAATCCTAGCTGCCATACTTCTGACCATTCCTCCAACCTTGCTAACCCCATCACCATCACCCTATTATCCCATCACCAACTCATAAACTATTGATCATGTGGTAGAATAAGCCTGTAAATGGAAGTCAGTTCTATAAATTTAATAGTGCCTTTATGAAGACTTTTTGTATTTTTTTGTTTGTTTTTGGTTTTTTGATATTACAAATCCAAATGAAAAGAGCTCAGATACAGTCTATAAACACACAATGGAAAACCAACATCTGGCAAGTTTACTCTCCAATAAAGACAGAACAAATGCACACAGGTCAGAAAAAACAGAAATCCATACATAAACAATCAATGACGACAAGACCTTGTCTCAGAAGTAAAAGAAAATTTAAAATCCACTTATGTCAGCTACAAGGCAATTCTGGTGGGGGTTAGGAAGAAGTAGGCTGTTGGTTAACTAGGATCTGCAGGTTATCCAATAGGTAGGGAAATGGACAGACTGGGTGGGCCAAGTGGTCCTTATCTTTCATCAAAGTCTATGTTTCTATGTCAGATCATACTTTTTTACCATACTAATTTATGTTAGTGCCTGTCAAATGCTTGTCATCTTATGACAATCTTCAAATGATAAAACAATCTGTAACACAACTATTCTGTGAAGGTGAAAAAAAAGAAATCAGACAGACACACTCCGATTCATAAATATGTTTGCCATTTTTAACAAAACTGTAGTACACAGAGGTCACGCACGCAGAGGGAAAAAAAAAGTGTAAATGAATACACAAAAAATCCCACAAGACTGAATGACTCGAAATAAGTAACGTCCTCGGATAACAGTCTAGTTGGAGAAATTAATCATTTTCATGCAGTTCTGCTCAACACTGTTTGGTACAGTGTCACATGTTGAGATTTGACAGGGTAAGATTATTTATTTATATTTCACTACAGGCTTCACACAACCGCAAATCTCCACTGATTCAGGGAGGACAATCGGAGGGGGGGGGGCACCACTAGACACCAGGGAAAAATCCTGTCATAACGGGGACAGCAATCTGAATGTGGGAGGTTCCACTAGCCACCAGGAAAAACATGCCAGCAACTAAGAAAGGATTTTTCACTCATGGAAGGGATCTTTCTTTGTGATTCATGATATGAAAAAAGAATCTTTTTTCGTATCATGAGTCATGAAAAAAGATTTATAATCTTACAAAAAAACATTTCAAGGGCATTTCTCCAACAGTTAAGTGCAGAATCCAGCTAAGGATTCCCAGTAAGCAAGCTACATGAGTTGGTCACTCTCCAGGATGTCATTTTTGTGCCTTTCGAAATTCTTTTTTGGAAAAAAAAACAAAAACAAGATGGTGGCAAATGAAAAAGAATGATTTTCATATGAAAAATAATTCCTTTTTTGTTTCATATAGCTATCTTGATGTGCTTACTGAGCATGCTCAGAAAATACATTTTAAAATTAAATATATTTTAATAACTTTGAAATGGATTAATATTTTGTTTTACCAGACCAGCAAAAGGCATATCTGTGGCCACCCCCTGTATACCCTGAAAATTTCAGGCCAAAATTCCAAACCGTATGGGATGTAGGCTAGTTCAAAGAAAAACAATTGGAAAGTGAAAAAAAAAAACACTCCCAAAAAATCACTTTTTTCAGTCTCCGGTACTTGGAATCCTCACATCTGACTGTAACAAACTTAGCACATCCAGAGATCTACCCTATGTGATTATGTATGCAAATTGTCATGCAAATCCATTGAACAGTTGCAAAGCTATTAAAGTGCAAAATTTAGGGGTTAACTTTAAAGTGCCTACTCAACCCTAACTCATGCCCCTATAATATAAATATAGATATATAGATGTATTATATATAATTACTGCACCAATTATGGCTTCAGTTAATACCACAAAAGTAGAGAAAAGTGACATTAGGGTTTCCAAACCTGACTCTCTACTATCAACCCTCCCCCCCAAGCAACAAAAGGAAAAAAACATTAGGATTTTGGGTCTCTGGAGTCTTGACGAATCAATGGTAGGGTCTGCAGTTGCAGTTGTCAGCCCAAATCCCCACCCCTCCTTTGAGTAAACAAAAAGAAAGTTACAACAGAATCCATTGGCACCATGTGGTGATGATACTTCTCTACCTTTGAAGAGTGTATCACTATGAGGTACCAACTTGGAGCTCTACTACATGCTTCAAACAGGAGGCTACAGGCTTGTGGGGAGGGGTGAGCACTAGGATTGACAGCTACAGGGAAAACCCCACCAGTGATTGACCAAGAGTCTGGAGACACAAAACCCTAATGTTTTTTGCTTTTGCTGCTTGGTGGGTGGGGGTGGGGAGTTAGGGATGGAAACCCTAACACCACATTTCCCTACTTTAGTTGCATTAGTTTGAGACCTAACTGGTGCATTAACGCAGTTTTTGGCAAAGAATTTCATTTCTTTTTGAGACAGTGAAATCATAAGCTTGTTTAGAAAGGTCCCAAAGGGAACTGTATGAACAGATGCAGATACATAGGGCCCTGTGGGCCTGCAGCAAGGGAAGACTCCATTTTCCTATGGAAGTGCTGGGGCACTTGCCATTCCTGCACTTCCATGTGGTGACAGATACCAAGAATTCATGTGGCTGTCTGGTGGGCTGTGGAAGCACAGGGCCCTCTGGTCCTTACACTTCACTGTGGTGCGGATACAGACACACAGGGCAAAAAGTCCATCTGTCAGCCAATGAACAGGGTCCTCTTACATCCATGGGTGAAGAGGTGCAGTGGCCCTATGCCAGGAGGACAGCTGTCTTCACTGTATGGTACCCGGGCCCATGCAAAAACCCTGCAGCTTTCATTCCCTGGATGGGGATGTCATGTAACAGTGCCATCCTCTCACTCTTAGCTCATTCAGCTGGCTCACTCAGCTCACCCACAAACTCAGCTCACTGGCATGGGATCACAAAGCATACCTGTTGGTGTCAAGACTGACACTACACACATTAGTCACCCCCCCCCCATTTTTCAGGATAATCATTTTGTGACTTCCCTTATACACGTGACATGTGCCATTTATAGTATATTGGATAAAATGTAATTTCACACCAGGAGTCTGATATTCAAATATGCACAAAGTGGAGTGCCAAAGTTTGCACCTTGCACTGTCCTGGGTGGCCGAAGATGCTATATTCAGTCGAATAGCACACCAGTGCTATTCGACTATAGGGCCATGTTGGCCCAGTGTGAAGCAACTTAGTGCAGCCCAACAGGGCTCCTGAAGAACACTGCCAGAATGGATAGCACCGGAGCGCTATTTGCACTATTCAAAAGGATCCATGCAAATCAGCTCTTTGGGCATGCAAGGCACTAAGGGTCCATTTGTATGCCCATTATGGGCTCATTTGCATGATATCATGGCAGGTTAGCGTGGCACCGCCCCCCCAATTGCCTGGTCCCAGATGTGTATATCCATGGCACTGGTGGTGTCCCCCACCTTCATTTGCTAGCTCCATCATACCTAGATGTATCCCTGGTGGTAGGGGTGTTCTCCCCTCCAATAGCTAGCCCATCATACATTGATGTATCTCTGGTGGTAGTGGTATCCCCTCTCCCTCCAATTGCTAGCCCTCCCACAAATAGTGATATCCCTGGTGGTAGTGGAGTTCCCCCTCCCTCTGATTGCTACCCCGGCCATACATAGATGTTCTCCTTGGTGTTAGTGGTACCCCCCCTTCCAATCGCCAGCCTGGCAGTACAAAAAATTCCTCCCTGGGTTCCAGCAATCCCCCCCACACACTCACAGTAGCATTATCACCATGGGTGCATACGGTGACTGGCACAGACCTCCTCACACCACCTCGGCTGGCTGCTGCATGTACAGGCAGAGAGCACACCTCTTATTTATAGGACAGGGTGCACTCCCTGCCTGTACATACAGCAGCTAGCTGAGGAGGTGTGAGGAGGGCTGTGCCAGTTGCCATATGCTCCCACGGCAACAAAAATAATACTATGGTGAGTGTGTGGAGAGTGTGCTCAGTGCCATGGGGGAACCACTGGATGCCAGGGAGGCTCTTTTTGTGCTGCCATGCTGATGATCAGAGGGGGTGCAGCACTACCACCAGGGATGACATCTGTGTATGGCAGTGTTAGCAACCGGAGGGGGGACACCACTACCACCAGGGACCTTATTTTCTACATAACCAATTGGTGATCATCAGAGGGTGCCAGAAACCACAGGGGTCGGTTGTGCTTCCCCAGTGGCCAACTGACTTGGTGGCTGCAATACCTCTGGCAGCCACTAGGGTGGCCCATAGTTAAGTCAGAGTTTTGTTTGGCAGTATTTGTGGTGTGCAACAGGACCACGCTAAGCCTTTTTGTACAGCACAAAACCACTGGATAAGGGGTAGTACACATATTCATGACCACACCCCTCCACTTGCCCACATGCATACATTATGTTTTGCACAGATGCTAACCCTGTTTACCTTAACAACAGCCCCTTTTGAATATGAGGATCCAGCGCAAAGACTCATTAGCTCCAGCACGCAAACTTTTGAATATCAGACCCCAGAAGTGTGAAAATATGTCTGATACAGGATTTTTAAAAAATAACACCTGTCACGCTTATGAGGTAGTGTGGAAAAATGGTTATGTTAAAAGTCTGGAGTCAAAATATTGAAAATTAGCAAAGTTATGAGTGAACGTTGAACTATTGCAATGTTTACTCATAACCTGGGCATTTTACAATATTTGTGCACCAAATTTACAGCCTAGCCTGCTTATTAACCCACCTCATGAATCCAGTAGGTGAAAGTGTTCAAATCCCTGCTGAAATATCATTCTGTGCCACACATCTATGAAAACACATTTTGGCCACGATTTAAAAAATGACAGCTGTCATGTTCATGAAGTGATGTGAAAAAAAGGCTACATTGAAAATTTTGGGTCAAAATATTTAAAATTAATGAAGTTATGAGCGAGGGAAGAACATTTTCAATGCACACTCATAACATTGTCATTTTTTACATATTTTAACTCTCAATTTTCAACATAGCCTTCTTATGACCCCATCTCATGAACAAGGATAGTGCAAATGTTCAAATGTCACCCGAAAGGTGATTTTGCAAAGTGACCATGAAATCCCCTTTTGGGCCAGATCTGCATAATTCCATTGCCATTGATCATGCGAAGGGGTCACAAAAAGGCCCGGTTGAGAATCTGTGGTCAGAATATCTAACCATGTCAAAGTTATGAATCAAAGTTCAGACTCCACTGAAATGCATTAAACCAGACTTAGCTTTTTTCCTCATATCACAGTTGCCAGTTCCAGCAGCAAGACGTATCTTTGATTGGAGAGTGGATCTATGTCACGGGGACATGTTCAGGTGAGGGAGGATATGGGTGTATGTGGTCTGATGGGTGCTGAGTGGAAGGTCAGAGTGGGGTGGGTGGGGGTGAGCAGAGAGGTCATAGCAGCGAGGGACCATTTTCTTTTTTACAGGTTAACAAAAAAATCAAAACAACAAGGGAGAATTCTCTTTATTGTAGTAGACATTCAGACACTAGGCAGTGGGCACCCCAGTGTCAGTCTAGTGTTGGGCAGCACCAAGGTGTTGTCATACACTTAATGGCAAAGGTGGGCAGGTGACCTGCAGGGGAAGGGGATGAATAGAAGAAGCACTGGAGGTTGGACATGGCAAAGGGGGGCGGCCAACCTGAAGGGGAGGGTGGGGAAAGGAAGCACTACCAGAGGTGGGCAAGAACAATGCAAGTTACAAAACATAAGCTTTCTTCTATCATACTGCTGCCTAAGACAGAGAGAATGGTTATTCCATCTGTGGCGTATCTGAATAGCTGGAACACAAAGTGAGTTCGTCACACAACTCAAATTATTTTTAAACAGGGAATCTCACATTTCTAGATCTGTGTTTTTCATTACTTTCCCTGACAGTTTGCAGCTTATAAGAGATAATGCACTTGACACCACTGTCCATTTGTCAGTGATACCATCCACAGTGTCTGTATTTTTGTTGTCTCACTATCTTCTTGTTTGTATATTGCCACTGAAACTATATGCAAAGTACCATAGGTACAAAATCTGTTTGTGGTCCCTGCGCAAAATCACCTTTCGGGCAGGAGTTAATCATTTTTTCTGCCATTGTTCATGAGGTGTGGTCATAAGAAGGCTATGTTCTAAATCTGGTGTAAAAATACAAAAAAAAAACAAGTTATAAGCCTACGTTGACTTTTGTGAACGCAGGCCCATAACTTTGGTAATTTTCAATATTTTTACCACAAATTTACAACATAGCCATATCTTTATAGCACCTCATGAATGTGACAGCTGTCATTTTTCAAATCCTGGTCAAAAATTATTTTTACATCCGAAAGGTGATTTCACGGTCCCTGCACGAAATCACCTTTTGGACTGCGGTTGAAAATTTTCTCTGACCTTATTCATAAGGCGGGGTCATAAGAAAGCTATGTTTTAAATTTGGTATAAAAATATAAAAAAAAAGTTATGAGGTTATGTTGAGTTTTGCAAACACAGCCTCATAACTTTGGTAATATTCAGTATTTTTACCCCAAATGTTCAACATAGCAATTTCTTTTCAACACCTCATTAATGTAACAGCTGTCATTTTTCAACTCCTGCCCAAAATGTGTTTCCATGTCCAGAAAGGTGACTTGTCAGTCCCTATGCAAAATCACCTTTAGGCCAGGAGTTCAACATTTTCTCTGCCCTTCCTCATGAGGCAGGGTCATAACAAGACTATGTTGAAAATTTGGTGTAGAAATATTAAAATATCAATTTTCAATATTTTTACCCCCAAATTCCTCAGCTGCAGCCCTATTGGCTCTGGCCAGAGTTTGTATGTATACTTCCACAGAAACTATATGCAATGTGCATAGGTACAAAATTTGGAACATCCATTTGTGATGGAATCAAGGTTGTGAAGAATTTTAGCCTGTCTTAGTGATCAAGATTCAATCTGTTGTCAGCTTGTAAGCTTTCAGTTTTTGAGAGAAAAATTTATGAAAGAGCATATATCTCTTGTTGCAGCTTATCAGAAGTGCCACAGTTGCCCTTGGTTCCTGTATAAGATAAGTTACTAGTCTTGGGTAACATGACCGGATGGGCTTGTCTAACATCCTCACCAAACAATCCCAGACAACAATTGGAGCAGACCGCTTGTGCCCACAGTTTTAAAGATTTAATAACATACATTGCCCACATTGGTCATAAATATGACCCAGCTCCCCACCACCACCGCAGACAGGGATCACGATCTCCGTCTTGCACCATTCTCCACTAGATCCTCCCCAAGCAATCTTTCGCTATTGTCATGGCGAGTGTTGAAACACATAACCCATTTAAAAAAGAAATAATAATCATAGTACTCTGTTGATATTGCTGATACCAGTGTCATGCCTGTCCCTTAGGTACAGTGCAGCTTTTTATGTGAAATCCAAACATTTCCTAAATGTGTGACTCTGACGTGCTGATGCATGAAAGTGAATGCAATTCACTCATACTGACAGCTAGTAGTCGTTATCACTAATAAGTTCTTTTACTAAATCCCAAGCAGAGGTGTTCCCATCTACTTCTACGAAAGGCTTCTTTGATGCATAGTTTTTTTTTTCTAGTACTGTTCTCTAGGGATTCTTTCTTGCCTGGAACAGATGATCCTGGAGAAGAGAAGAGGCCAGGGCATTTTGTGTTTCCAGTTGTTGTACTCTTTGCAGACTTTCGATTTTATGTCTCTAACAGCTGGTTGTAGCAGTTCCACTCAATGTTCAATTGGAACTGATTTTGATATCCTAATATCCAGCCTTCTTTCCAGGGACAAGATGATTTTAGCAAGTGCCAGAAGGGATTTTCCAACCTCCTTTAAAGATGTCACTTTAAGATTTAGCACATCTTGTTCAGATTGCAGTTCCCTTTCATGTGATTTCACAGAAGTAAGATCCCTCTAGCAGGACCTGAAAATCTCAATACTGTTTGAGCCTAAACTTCTGGAGCTGCAGCAGCTACAGTACTGCCAGAGGTCTGGAAGTCAAAACATTTTCAATTGATCCCAGAAAGGGTTTTTTTTTGGGGGGGGATTCTCCAGTTTGGATGGAGAGAAACCTGTTTCTTTGTGTTTCCTTTTGGCTTGCCATTCCTTTTCTAAAATACGTTTGTGCTCTTTTCTTAAAGTGCAGCTGCCACTGTTTTTTCTGGCTTGGCAATATTCAAGGCTTGTATCACAAAGCAGTTTATAATGCAGGGATAAAACAGCCAAAACAGCTGAGAAATAAGTGAAATTACTGCAGTCAGACTCCTTGGGCTGGCAGTATAGCCTAGAGGTTAGAGTAACAAGCTGTGAAAGAGCATGGTATATCCAGCCAAACCTGGGTTTGATTCTCACAAACTCCACTTGCATGCTGTGTGATGCTGAGCAAATCACTTAACTGCTAGTGCTCTCAGGTTGCCCCTGAAAACAGGCACTTGTACCTTACCTAGTTACCAAAGACTAAAAAAAAAAAGACTCCACTCCCAGAGTTAGAACCTCAAGTCCTTGTGCACTTCAGTCACCAAGCAATATCACAGGTGGGTCTCAGCATTTTCATTTTTGCTAGCATTTTGTTAGTATACCAATCCTGAAGAAGTTCTTAAATTGCTTTGAGTTTAATGAGCTGGCAGAAAATAAGGACAGGTTAGCAGATCTCTCTACAACCTTCACAAGACTGGAAAGAAAGACAGAGAAAAAGAGAGAGAGAGAGAGAGAGAGAGAGAGAGAGAGAGGAAAGATAGATAATAGATAGATAGACAGACAGACAGATAGGTAGGTAGATAGATGCCCATAAATGTTATTTCCAGAGCAATTTTCCAAAATCCAAAAACAAACACCACAATCTACTTAAATGGCTCCTGTTTACCTAGGTGCAGGTGTTTGTGTTTTGAAAATACAGCATTTTTATGTATTTTCAATGTTTGTGAGTTAAAAAATTGTGGCCATCACGATCGGTATTTCTTTCAACAAGACTGGTAATTTTTTTCCCATGTGATAAGTAAATCATGAAAATAAGCTGTCATGATAGGGTTTTTTTTTTTACCATTAGCTTATGTTGGTTATCCAAAAAATCCTTAGAACTCTGAAACCCTATATTATTCTTTCAAGGAATCTTCAAAAGGCATACCCTTGGCACAGACCCCTTCAACCCCAAAAATTTCACGAAAAAATTCCACACTGTCTAGGTTGTAGGTGAGATAAAAAAATGTACCTCAGGATTGGAGGAGGCTCATGTGGCGCCTCTCCACAAGAGCGGACCCAAGGCTGAACCAGGGAACTAAAAACATACGTACATATGAAAATATGAAAATTGCCAGCAGCAAAGGCCATCATAGTCTATCTAGGCTGCTCGAGATTGCAGCTAGCTCCCTATTCAGCTGCTGCTTCACCCCCTCTCCTTCCCTCCCTTTACCCTCCCCTCTGCCCTGTCTCACCCCTTCTTGAAGCATTCCACTAAGTTACATGCCACCACCTCAGCTGGTAGTGTGCTCCACTTTTTATTTTATTTATTGAGATCTTGGATAATACCTTTCAGCACAAGCTCATTAAATAGGTTCCGCGTCTAGACAAGCAAGAACGTAAAACATAAGTAACTACTACACAATTATGCTTCAGTGTCAGAGACGAGCAAGCACAGCATATACAAGGTCAGAGGCTGATCACAATAGCTTGAGTCTGTTAAGTTGCAGTAGGTAGGCATTTGTACAGAGGTTATGTAGGTAACTGGAGTCAAGAACAGAAGTTAGGAATTGAACAGGGTTATAGAGAGAGAGAGAGAGAGAGGAGGGGGGAGTGGAGAGAAGGGAGTGAGAGGAGAGGAGGAGAGAGGCAGGAACAGGGAGAAGACATGACAGCTGAGTGTAAAGGGGAAGGAGTGAGGGAGAGAGGAAGCTAACATAGGGGAGAAAGGGTTAAGAAAGCAGGAGGGGAGGGTGAGGGTGGGCAGGAAGTGGATGAGGATAGGGAGGAGTGGTGGGGGGTAGGAGGGTGGTGGGGGATGGAGTGAGCAGGGAAATTTGCCACCACCCTCCCCATAAAGAAATGCCTCCTTACCTCCCTCCTGAATCAACCCCCCTCTAATCTCATGTCATGGCCCCTAGTGCCTCTCCTCACCCTCCTCCTAAGTAGACCCTCTGTGTCCATTTTGATTATTCCTTTAATGTATTTAAAGGTCACAATCATTTCCCTCCTCTCCTCCAGTGTGTACATGTTTAACTTTTTTAGTTGACCTCATATGGCAATTCCCCCAGGCCCTGAATCATCTTCATTGCCTTACGCTGCACCTCCTCCAGCAGCCTAATGTCCTTTTGTAGTTACAGGCGCCAATACTGCAGGCAGTATTCCAGGTGTGGTCTAACCAATGATCTGTATAACGGTAGAATAACCTCCCTTCTTCTCAAGGTAATGCCCCTTGCAATGCACCCCAGAACTTTGTTAGCCATTACTGCTACCTTTCTGCATTGCGCGGAATTGTTCATTGCTCCCATGATGAGCACCCCCAGATCCTTCTCCTCTTCTGTTACCTCCAGCTGCACCCCCCCCATGGTAGCTTCTCAGATTTTTTGTTCCGAAGTGCAGCACCTTGCATTTTTTTGCATTGAACCCCAGCTGCCATCTGTCAGACCATGCCTCCAGCATTACCAAATCCTCCTGTAGCCCCTGCCACCACCCCGGTTGTTCATCACCACTCCCATCTTGGTGTTATCTGCAAATAGGCTGATTTTGCTGCTGATGCCATCTGAGATGTCTGCAATAAATATGCCAAACAGCACTGGGCCCCAACACCGACCCCTGTAGAACACCACTTGTCACAGGTTTAGGGGCTGAGTATTCCCCACCTACCACCACCCTCTGCTGCCTATCTTTCAGCCAGTTCTCCACCCACCCCACCAGTTTTACACCCACACCTGTACCCTGTAGTTTGCTTCCAAGTCTCCCATGCAGTACTGAATCAAAGTCCTTACCGAAGTCTAGTTACAGGACATCCACCGTATGTCCCCCATTAATTTGTCTAGTCATCCAGTCATAGTATTTCACCAGGTTGGTCTGGCATGACCTGCCCTTGACAAAGCTGTGCTGCCTCCCATCCTGCACCCCCTTCAACTCCAGTAGTGCCACTAGCCTCTCCTTTAGGATTGTCTTCATCAGCTTCCCCACTATGGACATTAGACTTACTGGCCTATAGTTCCCCGGTTTATCCTTGGGTCCACTCTTGTGGAGGGGAACCACATGAGCCAGTCTCCAGTCCTGCGGTATGCATCCCGTGTCTAGAGATGAATTAAATCATTCTGCCAAGGGTCCTGCCAGGACCTCCGCCAGCTCCTTCAGCACTCGTGAATGTACCCCATCCGGTCCCGGAGCCTTGTCTACTGTCAATGTTCTTAACCCCCCTCTGTGGCACCCTCCCCACTGTGATTTTTCCGTCCGTCGCCTCTCCCCCATCTATTTCTATCCTCCCTCCTACTATGGGTGGTGCCCCCTCCTTTTCTTTCATAAAGACTGAACAGAAGTAGTCGTTCAGCACTTCAGCATTTTCACCCACTCTTCCAACCATCCCCCTCCTTCTTTTTTTTTTTTTTTTTTTTTATCTTTTCTTTCTCACCCCACTCTTCCTGAACTCTTTCAGGACTGGTATCACGGGGTCTTAGTCCTTGTCCCGCCCGCCTGAAATCTCTCTTGCCACCTTCCATCCACTGCTGCTACTGCCCAGCCCTCTGGCTCTGAGTCCCCTGAGGTAGGACTGCGAGATACAGCTCCTGGTGCTCTATCTAGGAATCTAGTCTGGCAGAGTGTGGCAGATGGGAGCATGCAGGTGGTGAGAGAATGACCTGACACTGGGCGTGGTGGACCGACCCCCCCGTACCGCCGTCACCTATCCTGAGGTGGGTTTTTTTTCTGCTTTTTCCTTCATTCCACCCTTACCCCCGCCCTCCCCATGTGGAGCTGTGATGTGCTAGGATGCCAGGGAACATCTTGTAGTGGCTCCGCCACCCTCTAGCCAAGACCTGTAGCATTGAGGTACCTCCGGTCTCCACCAGAGGTCACTGCGGTGCCAGGCATAGTCCCTGGATCCCCTGAGGAAGGAGAGCTATCCTCTGGACGCATGATCCTTCCTCTTCCCTGCTGACCTCCAGCGGCCCAGGCTCATTCCAGAACCTGGGTCACTGGTGTGGCATAAGGTGTGGCGTCCAGCGCCTCAACCCTCAGTGCCACCGGGCCGGCTAATCCCCCTCCTTCTTAATTCTTACAATTTGGTCCTTACAGCTTCTTTTCTCCCTGATGTACATAAAGGAGTCTTTCTCCCCTTTTTTATGCCCTGCACCAGCCTGAGTTCTCTTGTTGCCTTGGCTGCCCTAACCCCCCTGGTCACTTCCTTTGCTTCCTCCCTGTCCTCCTCCCTCCTCGATTTTCTGTATCTCCTATAAGCTGCCCCTTTCTTCTTCACTGTGTCTAGCACCCCTATACTTATCCAGCTGGGTTTCTTTCCTCTAGCCTTCTTAGTCTGGGCCCTACAGCAAGTTTCTGTTGCCTCCACTATCCCATCTTATCAGTTCCCACCTTTGTTGTGTGTCCATACCCGGCTGAACTTTGCACAGAAACCCCTGTACCACTTCCCTCATCATCTTAAAGTTGGTGTTCTTGAAATCCAGCACCCTTGTTTCAGATGCCATCTGTAACTGGAACCATACTGTCTGGTGGTCACTCCCCGCAGTGGTTCCTTCACTCTCATATCCCTCACCCACTCCCCGTTCATCAGTATGAGGTCAAGGGTGATCCTTTCCCTAGCTGGTTCCTTGTCCAACTGTACTGGAAAGTTTTCCTGGAAGGTACCCGGCATTACCTGCTCCCTTCTGCTCTTGTGATAGGTGTGTCCCACTCCACTCCCAGCAGGTTGAATTCCCCTACTATCACCATTCCCCTTTCCTGCAGTTCCTCCTGATAAGATCTGCCAGTACCCTGTCTATCGCTTCAGACTGAGAGGGTGGCATGTATACCATCTCTGGTCTTAGTGATCTATTTTTGGGATCCTGTAGTTGCACCCACAGTGCTTCTGTATCTCTCTTGTCTCAGTCCTCCTTTACACATTTTAATCCCTTCTTTACATTCAGCACCACCTCCTTCCCCCTTCACCTTTTCCCTATCCTTCTGGTGTACTCTGTACCTCTCAACCATCATGTCCCAGTCGTGGATTTGGGTGGCCCATGTCTCGGTTATAGCCAACAAGTCCAGGCCCCCCTCATCCACTACAGCCTGCAGTTCCACACTCTTATTCCCTAGACACCTAGCATTTAGTGTTACCACCCTCCAACCCTTGTCTCTACCTTCCCCCCACCTCTCTCCCCTTATTTCTGCTCCCTTAGTAGTTGCCTTCCTCCTTACCCTGCTGTCATGGGGGGTAAGTCCATTTGGTTTCACAGCACTAGGCCTCTGAACACCTCTATCCATCCTGCTACCCCTCCTAGTTTAAATGCTCCTCAATGTGTTTTCCTATCCTTGCCTTCAATACATTTTTCCCTTCCTCGTTTAGGTGCAGTCTATCTTTTGCGTACAGACTGCTGTTCTCCCAGGTCCCCCACCCCACCCCACCAGCCTGTACTCCTTTTTCTGACACCAGACCCCCAGCCATTCGTTAAATTCTTGAATTTTCCCTTTTCTTGCCATACTTGCCCTTGGAATGGAAAGCACCTCTGAGAAGGTGACAGATCTGCCCGCTCCCTCACACAGAGGTCCCAGTTCCTCAGACCTCCTCTTGACCTCCCCTACTGTCCCATCAGCCAGGTCATACATCCCCAGGTGTATTATTTGGTGGGGCCTTTCCCTTCCCTGCTTGCACACCCGCCTTGCAGTTGCCCCCCACCCTTTCCACCTTCATTCCTGCATGGCTACCACCCAAATTCTACTGTGCCTCTCCCCTTTTGCTGCCCCACCTGACCCCTCTTAGTATCGAGTTCCACAACACCAAGACACCTCCCTTCTCCCCCTCCCCATCTTCCCCTTGCCTTCTTCCTTCTGCACAATCTTCCCTCCTATTGTCGTTGTTTCCCCCCATGTTTTCTGCCATACTCAACCCTTCTTGCCCCAATTCACCTATTTCTACATCATCCTCCCCATCTGCTTTGCTCTTTGTACCCATGGACTGTACTTCCCCTTCCTCCTTCCCCTCCATTGACTCCTCTGTTAGTGGTCTGCCCCCATCTGAGCTTACTACATTACCGGGGGGTTCAGAGTCAGGTGAGAGCTGTTCTGCACATGTCAGACCATTCATTCTAGCTCGAACTGTGTGGAGGAGGACGTCGATCCCTCTCGCCCGCGTTGGTGGGAAGAAAAAAAAAGCAATGTCCCATTGAATCATACTTTAACTGCACACCCAAAACCTCTCCCCAATAGGCTGCATTTTTCCCTCTTTTTTACCTGTTTTTAGTGTTTGCTTGCCTTACGGTTTCTCTTTCTTCCTGCTAAATGGCGTCTCTTCTATATTTTCTACTCTTTGAGGCCCCTTGCAGCTCTTTCTGGGGCAAGTCAAAACATTATCGATGGGTAGTCAAAATCATTCAAATGAGAAAAGAACCAGAGGAAGAGTCAACTCAGAGGAAAGCAGGGTCAGAGGGCACAAAACCAGAGCTTTCAGAAGCTTCAGACTCCACATCAGAAATAAAGGGAGGTAACAATTTCATTTTGGATAAACAGATGGATGGGGTCTTTATTCTGGACAGCAAAGTCTCCAAAAAAAAAAAAAATACTCTCCGCAGCTATACCTGGATTTCAAACAGTTTATCCATAAGGGTTACAAGCCTCTAATGGTTCACCTCAGCTAACGTTTAAAAGAACCAAGTCCCTAAATTACAACTCTCCAACTTGAAAAGGATTAAATAAAAAGAAAAAAATCACTCCCTTGAAAGAACTTGAATTCTCTACGTTAGAACAACACTCTCTTTTTTCTTTCAGACTGGATTCTCCAGCATGTGTTTATGACATAAAAAAAACAGTAAGAAAGTTACTCTACCTACTCTTTTAACAAGTGCTAAGGCCCTCCCCCCCCCCACACACACACATTACAACCCAAAATGGCCTCAATGGGGAAAACCAGAGCTACTAAAAACCAAGAAAAACTAAAAGAAAATACTGGCAATGAAGCAAAGAATAAGCCAGAAGCAACTGAGGGAGAATTAAAACAAGGCCACGCAGGCAATGTGGAGAATGAAACAGTTTCTCAGCAAAACATTCTGAAAAAGGTGAAGTAGGGGTTTGAAACCTTAAATACAGCAGTGAATTCATTAACCCTTAAGTTCACAGAAGCTATGCAGAAATTTGAGACTCTTTCATTAAGAACGCTGGAATGTGAAACAAGAATTAATAATTTGGAAGACAAAATTCCTAGCCTCTCAAAACATTTGGAAACCAGTAATAATGAACTAGAGATTTTAAAGCTGAAAGTGGAGGATCTTTAGTCAAGATCTAGAAGGGCTAACCTAAAGATTGCTAATTTGCCTGAGGGAATAGAAGGCTTAGACCCTATCAAATACTGTGAAGAGATTTTATCTAACATCATGGGACTGTCATACCCAGAACAAAGAACAGAGCTCGATGGGGCTCACCAAGCCTTTGGTGTAAAGGACCCCCTTGGCAGGCTTAGATTCATGTATATCAAACCCACTAAGTTTCAGAATAAAGAAAAAATACTGACCAAAGCCCAAATTGAGAAAGGGATATTGTATAGGGGCATGAGATCACAGATTAACCCAGATATTCCTCCAGCAGTGCTGGCCAGAAGAAAACATTTTGATCTGATAAGGGACAGGCTTCGAAAAGAGGGAATTCCTTACTCTCTCCTATATCTGGCAAAACTAAGTATTAAATGAGACAGGAAAATAAAGTTATTTTACTCTCCTGGGAAGGTAGAAGAAGCCTTAAAGAATGGGGATAAATATTAATCATCTCCCTCAAACAACACTGAACCATCTACTTCAAAAGATGGACATACTTAGCTTATCAGTTGGCAACTATCTCCTTCTTAAGAAGCTGACAATGATCTTAAAATGGAAGGAGGTGTGGAAACAAAGGGAAAGATAAAGAACTATAAAGGAAAGGGAAAGGGGGTATGGGAGGAGGAGGAAAAAAGGAAGAAAAAGGGAAGAAAATATGAAGAAATGGGTAAGGGAAAATGTATCTGTGTAGGTACATATATACGTGTATATACATATGTGTATGTATATATAAATATTTGCACTAAAAGAGTGATTATTGCCTTTTCATATAGAGGGAAGGGGGTTATATGCACATACATCAAAAGGGTGAACATGTTTTTTTCACACAGATGATGGGTCGCTTTACTCTATTTTTTTTTCAGGGACGTTGCCCCGATGATTAGAGAATTGGGGAGAGGATTGGTAGTTCTTACCTCACACAAAATCTTTCCACACAGTAGAAGCATAGACACCATTAAAGGGAAGGGTTGGCATCCATTCGCTTTTAGGATGCCCAATGCTAAACCAATAATAAACTGTGGATTACCTAAACAGGTTGGGGGGGTTAGTCAGGAGCGGGGGGGATGGGAGTACTTAATAGCATGTCAAACCAAAAGATTCATACCAAAAATAAGGCATGGGTGCTATATTAAGAACCAAGGAAAGAATTACCTTTCATTTAAGTTGAAGAGCAAAATTAAAGTGGTCTATAAAAAGTTGCAACATCACCCTTCACAACATTTAGGGAGAAATATTAAAAAATGAAATTGAGCAATAATAATAAAAGGCATATCTGTACCTCTGGCACAGCTAATGGCAGAATTAGAGAAGGAGGCTACCAGTTTGTTCTCATTATAACTTAAATGGCTAACCTCAAAATTATGTCCTGGAACCTTAATGGATGTAAAGACAGAACCAAGATAAAAAAAATTATTAAAATAGCTAACAACAGAAAAATAGACTGTCTTCTCTTACAGGAGACACATTTCAATAAAAACGATACAACATACTTTGGCAACTTGTTTAGGGCAGTTGGCCATTATACATCATTTCTGAATTCAGCAAGAGGAACCACAATTTATATAAAAAAAATTTGGTCCATCATTTAAATAAAACAATAATGGACTGAAATGGGCGTTATGTCCTAGTAGATATTTTATATCAGAATAAAAATATAACTCTTGGATCTCTTTATGGTACAAACACTAAAGGTCTGTCTTTCTTCATGAATCTTTTCTGGAATTATCACAGTTTAGTCAGACTATTATTCTCAGAGGAGACATCAATTTTACATTTAATTTGATCGATAGGGCTCCCCCATCCTTAGAAAGGAAAAAAGACACAGTTAAGTTGGTAAAAGATTTAATTTTGAATTTATACCTGGTGGATCCTTTTAGGTAAAAATGTCCTAATCTCAAGAAATATTCTTATTATTCTAAACCCATAATACTTTTTCCAGAATAGACTTTTTTTAAGTCTCCCAGACAGTCTATAGAGATATAACACAAATAACTTATATAACATTTGGGAACGATTGGGGGTTTACTTGGGGGAGGTGGGAGGTCTGGATAGTCGGCAGCATGGGTTTGTGCCAGGTAGATCATGTCAAACCAACCTTGTGGAGTTCTATGAATGGGTAACATCAGAACTGGACAGGGGTAAGCCTGTGGATGTATTATTCTTGGACTTCAGCAAGGCGTTTGACTCTGTCCCCCACAATGGTCTGGTGGAGAAACTGATGGGGTTAGGAGTAGGCCCTTTGATGGTCAGATGGATTGAAAACTGGATAGCTGGACGCACTCAGAGAGTAGTGGTCTGTGGGGAGCTCTCGAACACTACAGAGGTTGGTAGTGGGGTACCACAGGGCTCGGTCCTGGGTCCAATCCTGTTTAATGCATACATATCAGACATCAGGGATGGTATAGGGTGTGAAATGAGTCTCTTCGGGATGACTCCAAGATGGGAGCAGTAGCTGAGGGAAAGGGAGTTGGCCTGCAAGGACCTGGACACCCTGGAAGCTGGGCTCACACATGGAAATTAATTTCAATATCACCAAGTGCAAGGTGTTGCATCTTGGTCGAGAAACCCTAAACACAGGTACACCCTGGGAGGAGGTGCTGGAAGCCTCAACAGGGGAAAAAGACCTAGGGGTCATGGTGGATACATGTATGAATAACTCTGAGCAGTGCAGGAGGCAGCTAGCAAGGCAAACAGGATGTTGGGATGCATCACCAGAGGATCACCTCAAGGAGCAGGAAGTGATTCTGCCGCTGTACAATGGACTAGTTAGACACACCTTGAGTACTGTGTACAGTACTGGAGACCCACTTGAAGAGGGACATACAGCTCCTGGAGAGGGTACAGAGGAGGGCAACAAAGATTATACGAGGGCTAGGGGATTTGACTTATGAGGACAGACTTGAGGAGCTCTGCCTGTTTCATTGGAGGAGAGGAGAGCAGGGGACATGATTGAGGTCTTCAAGTACCTCAAGGGAATAAATAGGGTAAACATGGAGGATCTTTAGACTAAAGCAGGAGGCATCACCAGAGGCATGGTTTGAAGTTGGAAGGTGGAAGGGTGAGGGGAAAGAGGAGGAGGTTTTTCACTGAGAGGGTGGTGGACCCTTGGAATGCTCTGCCTGGTGAGCTGGTTCAGAGATCCACAGTGGAGGGCTTTAAGAGAGGTGGGACAGACACAGAAAGTGGATGTATCAGATGATGGCCTGTCCCGGGGGTGGGGATGGATGATAGGGGTTTCTGGAGCACAAGGGATGGGAGGGTCTCTGCACCCAACTAAGGATCTAGGTTCGAGCAGACTTGATAGACCATAAGGCCTAATCTGCTGGCAAATAGTATGTTAGTATGTTAGTAACATAAGAGTCTCAGACCATGCCCTCATAGTATTGGAAGTGATTATTAAACAACAACCCTGCTTGTTACAGACTAGCTGGAAAATGTATAATTCATTATGGTCTGATACTACTTTTAAAGTAAATATAATGGAATAAATAAATTGGTATATGAAATTAAATACACTAGAAAACTTTGATATTCAAATTATATGGGAATCCTTGAAAGCTTATCTAAGAGGCTGGGTTATGGCACAAGTAGGGATTAGGAAAAAAAAACCTTACAGACTGTGTCAGAGTTAAAGAGGGAATTGGCCTCAGCAGAGGAATATCATGTCAGTTCAGGCACTGAACAGTCCAAAATAAAATTACTAGCAACTAGGGATAAATTAGAAAAAATCTTACAAAGTCAAGCCAATAGAGATATGTATAAGGCCAAAGCAAAATATTGTTACCAAGGTGACACACCGGGTAAACTTCTATCTTATCAACTTTGCTGTGAGCACAATCATAATAAAATACCCCCAATCAGAGGATAGAGTGGGCAGCTGTTAACTGAAGAGACACAGCTCAATACAACTTTTCAAGGTTTTTTTGAAATGTTGTATAAACCAGAGCATAGCCCTTTGGCAGAATCCATTAGGGATTATATATCTTCTCTTAAACTAGCAACAATTCCTACCAATAAATTAGAATTTTTAAACTCCAAAATTACATTGGAGGAGGTCACAAAGATAATCACAGACCTTCCTACTTCAAAAAGCCCTGGTCCTGATGGTCTTACTTTTGAATTTTATAGGAATTTATGTCTCATCATTGCACCTTTACTAAAGGACCTCTTTCAGAGTTTTCTATCCCAGGGTAAGCTCCCAAGCTCTTTTAACAATGCAGACATAACCTTGATTCTGAAAAAAGACAAGCCCCCAGATCTTTGCGATTAATACAGGCCAATATTTTATTAAATTGTGGTTATAAAATCTTCACCAAACTTTTGGCTAAAAGACTCTCAGGTATTGGGTGCAGTGGTGGATGGGGAGGAGGGGAGGGTGGCCTTGCAGGAGGACCTGGAGGCTCTTGAAAGGTGGTCAGGAAAATGGAAACTAAAATTCAATGTGGGGAAGTGCAAGGTTCTGCACCTGGGAGTCAGAAATCCAGGCCAGGGGTATACCCTGGGAGGAGACATGATTCAAGTGGGTGAGAGGGACCTGGGGGTAGTGGTAGATGTCAAAATGAACAACTTAGATACATTGTAGGAGGGCAGCGGCAAGGGTAACTAGGATGCTGGGATGCATCACCAGGGGGATTACCTTCAGAAAGGCGGAAGTGATCCTTCCACCGTACAACTGCTTGGTTAGGTCACACCTCGAGTATTGTGTACAATTTTGGATACCACAGTTAAAGAGTGACATTACACTCCTAGAGAGGGTCCAAAGGAGGGCAATAAAAATGATCTGGAGCCTGGGGAAGAGAACCTATGAGGAGAGGCTCAAGGAGCTTGGCATGTACACCCTGGAGGAGAGGAGAGACGGGAGGACATGATAGAGGTCTTTAACTACATGAAAGAGATCAATAAAGGAGGCCCAGTTAGGGTGCTCCAAAGGAAGGAGGGTGGGGCAACAAGAGTTCATGGGTGTAAGCTGGAAGGGTGCAGACTCAGAGGGGAGAGGAGGAGGAGATGCTATTTCACTGAAAGGGTGGTGGAGCCATGTAATGCACTGCCCAGGGAGTTGGTGGAGGTGGAGACTGTGGACGAGTTTAAGAAGAGATGGGACAGGTACAGGGGGAGGGTAAATCTGACCAGGCCCAATAAAGGTGGAACATCTGGGACTGGGGACAGTATAACCCAAGGGGGAAGAGGGGACACCAAAATCGGCCCTCAGTGTGGGTGCTGAAAATCGAGCAGACTCGAGAGACCATTAGGCCTATTCTGCTGGCATTTTAGTATGTAGTATGTTAGTATACTCCCAGAGATGATTCATATCAATCAGGTAGACTTTATTGAATCTAGGAGACTACAACACAACATTAGAAAAGCCTTTAATATAATTCAGACATTCACTGGTTCAGATACAGCCCTCCTCTCATTGGACACAGAAAAAGCCTTTGATAGAGTACAGTGGTCTTTCCTCCTAGAGGCTCTGAAAGGCTTTGGGCTTGAATGGAATTTCCTAACTTGGGTTCAACTAATATACTCAGCCCTGAGGGCGAGAGTTAAAGCAAACCAGCTCTTTTCCCCCTTTTTCTCACTCTACTGGGGGACCAGACAGGGCTGCCCACTTTCCCCACTGTTATTTGCTCTCTTTTTAGAACCTTTAGCAATTAAAATCAGGTAATTTAGCAAGAATCTGGGTATTAACGTGGGGGATGAATATTTAATTATCATGTTATACGCGAACGATATGCTCATAACACTTGCCAACCCAAATCAAACATACTTAACTTTAACTTGATAGAGGAATACAGTGCCATTTCTGGCTATAAGATCAATTGGGAGAAAAGCAAATTGCTTTATTTGGGTAACCCAAAAAATCTCCTGACCTTAGACCTAAAAAACATTAGTAAAACTCACATGAAATATTTAGGTATTATGTTAACCCCAGACCTTCACACAGTGTTACAATTGAACTGTGACCCTCTTTTTGCAAAAATTAAGAACGATCTAGAAAAATGGCAACACCTCCCATTGACTCTAATTGGCAGAATTAACATTCTTAAGATGAATGTTCTTCCAAATTTTCTCTTCTTATTTGAATAAATTCCTCTAATCCAAAAAAATATATTTTTATAGAACTTGATAAACTTATTAGAAGTTTCATCTGGAAGGGCAAATGTCCCAGGACTGGTCTGCACACATTACAACAGAACAAATATAAAGGTGGCCTGGGATGTCCACATTTTTGGCTCTATTACTTGGCCGCACAATTAGAGATAATTTTCTTCTGGTTCCATCTTAAAGAGGATAACTATACTGCTGGTTTCTGTTTGCAACAAAATAAACTAGGGGGCTTAGCCCTTATCAATGCTCTTGCATTAGACCCTTTGCACCTAAACAAAGGTTCGGCTCTTAATACAACTAAATTAACTACTAATGCCTGGGTGCAGGTTTTAAAAATACTGGGCTGCAAAAATAAGTTCTCAAAATTATCCCCCATCTATAGTAACCCACTACTCCCCCAACCCCCGATGACAGATACTACCTTTAAAAAATGGTTCTTTGATAAGGCTATTTGTTTAGTGGGAGACCTATATATAAAGGACGAACTAATGTCTTTTTTTGCAATTTCAGCAAGCTTTTGGAATTCCAAGGAATCGGAACTGGCAATACGTCCAACTTAAAAACATTATTTTTAAAACAAATAAAAATATACTTACTTTATCAGACTCCCCATTGGAATCAGTCTTTTATAACCTAGATACTGATAGAAAACTGATTTCAAATCTTTACAAAACACTTATAGAGAATAGCACCCCCCTCCCAGCTAAAAATTACAAAAGAAGACTGGGGATAAGACCTGGAGAAAACTATTATGGAAACAGACTGGGAAAACCATATTAACTTATGCAATTTATCAGTAAAAAAATAACAAACTCCTATAAATTCACTATTAACACTATCCACAGAATTTATTTCACTCAGGTTAGATTGCATAAACTTGATAATACTCTGTCTGAGCTGTGCCAGAGATACATGATCTCTAAGGGGTCCTTACTTCACTTCACATGCTGGTTACTAGTCAGGAATTAAAGAATTTTTGGGGAAAATTTTGACTAACCTCTCAAAGGTAATTGGGTATGATTGTCCCTTTGATCCTGTGATTATTATATTTGGAATACAGTTAGGATTACAAGATGTATCTATTGGTCAGGAAACGTTTATTAATCAGGGCTTACTAGTAGCAAAAAAGATCATTCTCTAGCATTGGAAGGATCCCAACCCTCCAGATTATCTAGAGTGGAGAGATAAGATGTTAGACTGCAGTAAGATAGACAAAGCTTTATATTTGATGGAAGACCAAGATCACAAATATCAGGAAATTTGGCTCCCCTTTTTAATAATTTAATCTAAGTAGAGAGGATGGTATAACTTTGGACTCAATAAAGGAACAGTGTTAAAACACAGTAAATAAAATATCCTATAGAAGCAATATCATTTTTAATTTGGCCTGGCTATGGTGAGAATCTATAAGACTTCATGAGACGACTCGATGATTGAAGCACCCACACTTTGAGCCCCAAAAAATTATTTTTTATAGTAAAAGAAAGAGAGAGCTTACTATGTTACCAACTCCCTGTACTCCTTCTCCTATTCTCCCTGCACATTTGTCTCCCATACCTGTGTCACTCCCACTCCCCCCTTGTCCTGACCACCCCGTCCCTCTTGTCTCACCCATCTTTTTTCTTTTCCCAGATGTCTTTTGTGCTTTCCACATTCCCTTCTCCATCCAACCTAATATGCCCCTTCATCATTTTTGACACTTCCCCCATTAGCCTTAATATTTCCTTTTCTAGTTTCCCCAGCCTTATACAGACTGGGAACCCCCATCCTCCACAGGGTGTCCATGAATACTACCCCTTCACAGTTATTACACCCTATGATCCTTCCTCCTCTGTGACTTCTGTTCCCCATCCCTGATTTCTTTGCCCCTCTCCACTGACCCTCATTCCTGTCTGCCTCACTACCTTGCCCCCTTCCCAGACTGCCCCAAGCCATCATCTTGGCCCCATTACCCTTTCCTATTCTTTGTTCCCTCTGCTCCATTCTCCCTCTTGTGGTTCCTTTTCTTTCTATCTTGACCCTGTCTGCTGGCATCACTATTTCCCAGCTCCCCAAGTTCCTCCCTCACAGCCTTCAAGTCCAACCCCCAGTGGTTTTTCAGTATTTAAGAAAGGCTGCTGAAGGGGTGGGTGGGGCAGTGGCTTTTTCCAAACCAGCCACAGTGCTCAGCCAGCAACTGTTAACTACAGATTTAAGCTACAAATTCAAAAACACCAGCAAAACTTACAACATATCTCAGAGATAAAAAGGTTGTCAGAGACAAACTCACCTCCTAGTCCAAACTCCGCTCCTACAGATCGGTGAGCCTTACATCCATCACAGGTAAGCTGATGGAGACTATCCCGAAGGAGAAGCTGGTGTCTCTCCTGGAGGCCAAAGGGCTACAGGACATCAGGCAAAATGGCTTCATACATGGCAGATCCTGCCAAACCAACCTGGTGGAGTTCTATGACTGGGTAACTAGGCAATTGGATGGTGGCCATGCAGTGGATGTCCTGTACCTGGACTTCAGTAAGGCATTCAATTTGGTGCCACATGGGAGGCTGGGAAGTTAGTTAGAAGGCACAGGTGCGGGTGCAAAGCTGGTGAAATGGGTAGGGAACTGGCTTCAGGAAAGGCAAAAGAGGATGGTGGCAGGTGGGGAGCTCTCATCCCCAAGGGTAGTAATGATCTGTGTTCCACAAGGCTCGTGTTGGGACCAGTGTTGTTTGGGATATTCATTGAAGACATATCGTTGGGCATCAAGAGCAAGACCAGTCTGTTTGCTGATCACACCAAGATGGGAGTGGTGGTGGACAACCTAGGGGGATGGCAGGGGTTGCAGGATGATCTGGCAAAGCTGGAAACTTGGTCAGACACCTGGCAACTGTGGTTCAATGCCAAAAAGTGCAAGGTGCTGCATTCTGGGGCAAAAAACTCAAGGAGGAGTTACCAGCTGGGAGGAGTATATCTAGCCGAGATAGAGGAGGAGAAGGATCTGGGGGTGCTCCTTACAGGGTCAATGAAGAACTCGGCACAATGTAGGAAGGCAGCTGCAAAGGCCAACAAAATGTTGGGTTGCATTGCAAGAGGTATATCTTCGAGGAGGGGGAGGTTATTCTGCCACTGCATAGATCATTAGTTAGACCGCACCTGGAGTATTGCGTCCAGTACTGGCACCCTTATCTGAAGAGGGACATTAAGTTACCAGAGGGGGTGCAGCGCAGGGTGACAAAGATGATCCAGGGGCTGGGAGACTTACCATAGGAGAGGAGGCTGAGGGAGCTGAACATGTACTCACTGGAGGAGAGGAAGGACGGGGGATATGATTGAAACCTTCAAATACATGAAAGGAATAAACAAGACAGGTACAGAGGGGCTGTTCAAAGTAAGGAAGGGGAGGGACACCTGGGACCAAGATATGAGACTGGAGGGAGGAAGGTTCAGGAGGGAGATTATGAGACACTTTTTTATGGAGAGAGTGGTAAATGGGTGGAATGTGTTACCGGTGGAAGTAGTATCCAGTAGAACAGTGGGCTGCTTCAAAAGGGGCTGGGACAGGGCAAGGGAAGTGGATTGTGGGAAGGAGGGGATGCTGCAGAATTAAGGGTGCTAGCTGCACATTCAAGCTGACTTGATAGACCACTAGGCCTTTATTTGCTGGCAAATTTCAGTTCGTATGCCTCTGCTGCTGCAAGCAGCCCGGCAGTTCCCCTCTGTCCACCGGCTGCCTTCCTCGCTGTACTGTCTGACGATCACCAGACCGAAGCATCACCCTTGACACGGGTGCCTCTGCTGCTGCAAGCAGCCCAGCAGGTCCCCTCTGTCCGCCAGCTGCCTTCCTTGCTGTACTACCCGCCGATCACCAGATCGAAGCTTCACTCTTGACATGGGTGCCTCTGCTGCTGCAAGAAGCCCAGCAGGTCCCCTCTGTCAGCCGGCTGCCTACCTCACTGTACTGCTCGCTGATCACCAGACCAAAGGTATGCTGCTGAAACTTGACTGGCCGGAACCATTGGCTCTGCCTGCTGATTGGCTGCTCCACTTCTTTAATTCTTTTTTACTCCTGTTCCTTTTGAACTTTAAGCTAATGTTACTTACTGATTTTGATACTGGTTAAGTTTCTTCAAATTGTGCTGTGAATCCTAATTTAAATGTGAACCTAAGCTAGTTTACAGCAATTTTGCACTCCAAGGGTAGTTTGACTTGCAGGTTCTTTTAGAGTGCAGGTTTGTAGGTTTTAAAGTATTACAGCTCTCTTTGTTTTAAGGTC
The DNA here is from genome assembly GCA_016271365.2 of Neoceratodus forsteri. Taxonomy (NCBI): domain Eukaryota; kingdom Metazoa; phylum Chordata; order Ceratodontiformes; family Ceratodontidae; genus Neoceratodus; species Neoceratodus forsteri. The sequence goes on along the minus strand of CM028137.1, from coordinate 29,126,933 downwards.
CTGTGGTGATTTACCCTGGATCAAAAACTAAATTTAAAGTGATACAGTTTTTTGTGAACACTTCTCTGTCTAGACCAGGTTTCATTTGGGTCACAATTGTAAGCTATGCCCTGAAAATAATCCAATTTCTGTTTCACTTTGTCTGCTTCCTGCTTGAATTGTTCGCCCACCTCTAGCCTTTAATAAATACTCTCCCACCCCCCTTGGCACTGTCCCTAGGCAATCTTACATAGAAACATAGAAGTTGATGGCAGATAAGGACTGCAAGGCCCATCCAGTCTGCCCATTTCTTTTTCTACCTTATAAAAGTGCCATCAGCCTTTGCTCTGTCAGTGGCCTATCTATTCATACTCATCTGTATTGCTCCCTTATGCCTATCCCATGCCTGTTTGAAGCCCTGCACTGTATTCATAGCCACCACTTCCTGAGGTAGACCGTTCCATGCATCCACCACCCTTTCTGTGAAAAAGAATTTCCTCACATTCCCCTTAATTGGCCTCTCTCTAATCTCATGCTGTGTCCTCTTGTCCTGCTATTTTGCTTATATTTAAACATGTTAGACTCTTTCACCTTGTTAATGTCCTTAAGGTGTTTGAATGTTTCGATCATATCACCTCTCTCCCTCCTTTGCTCAAGGGTATACACATTGAGCTCCGTTAATCTGTCCTCATATGTCTTCTGATGCAGTCCCTGCACCATTTGGTTGCCCTTCTCTGGACTGCCTCAATTTGGTTAATGTCCTTGTGAAGGTGTGGCCTCCAGTACTGCATGCAGTACTCCAGATGGGGCCTAACCAGTGTCTTGTAAAGAGGGATTATTACCTCCCTCTTACGACTTGTGATACCCCTACTAATACACCCTAACATCCCCCTAGCCTTACCTACTGCTTTAGAGGTCTGCTTGGATGATTTCAGGTCATCGGTGATGATGATGCCCAAGTCTCTTTCTTCCTTTGTGACTGCCAGCAACTTCCTTCCAAGCCTATAGGTGGCGTCAGGGTTTCTCTTCCCTATGTGCATGATCTTGCACTTCTTTGCATTAAATCCCAATTGCCACTCTTCAGACCATTTTGCTAGTTTATCCAGATCTCTTCTCATTCTGCCCACCCCATCTGGATCATCTACTCTGTTGCAGATCTTGGTGTCATCTGCAAACAGACAAGCCTTACCCTCTAGTCCATCTGCAATGTCACTAATGAAGATATTGAACAGAAATGGCCCCAGGACTGATCCCTGAGGTACCCCACTTGTGACTTGCATCTCTTCTGACTGTATACCATTTACTACCACTCTCTGTTTTCTGCCCGTCAACCAGTTTGTCACCCAGTTGACCAACTTCTGACCCACCCCGAGCCTACCCAGCTTATTTATCAATCTTCTATGTGTAACAGTGTCGAAAGCTTTGCTGAAGTCAAGGTAGGTGACATCAACTGCTCCCCCTTGGTCCACCACTCTGGTTACCAAGTCAAAGAAATCTATGAGATTAGTTTGACAGGACCTTCCTTTTGTAAACCCATGCTGTCTTGGATCCTATGCCCCTATGGATTCCAGATGTTGCACTATCCTTTCCTTAAGGAGTGCCTCCATAATCTTGCCCACTACTGAGGTAAGACTGACTGGTCTGTAGTTCCCTGTCTCCTTCCTGCTACTACTCTTGTGGAGCGGGATCACATGAGCCCTTCTCCAGTCTTCTGGGACCTCTCCTGTGCTCAGAGACTCACTAAACAGTTCCACTAATGGCTCTGCTAATTCGACCCATAGCATCTTAAGTACCCTGGGATGCATGCCATCAGGTCCCATTGCCTTGTCCACCCTGAGTTTAACGAGCTCTTGTAGGACCCTTTCTTTTGTGAAGGGTGTAGTGCTCAACTCCCTCCCCCCTGTGTCCATGGTGCTGAGCTGTGGGCCCTGCCCTACCTTCTCTTCAGTAAATACTGAGCAAAAGTATCTATTTAGGATAGATGCTTTTACAGGGTCCTCCTCCTCACATGCCCCCTTTTCTCCTTTGAGCTTAGCGATAACCCCTCTGGACTTTCTCTTTTCACTAATGTATATATAGAAAGTCTTGTCACCTTCTTTTACTGTTCGTGCTAGTGTTTCCTCAGTTTGGGACTTTGCCTGCCTTACTGCCTTCCCTGCTTCCCTTAGGGCAGTTTGGTATGCCTCCCTATCTTTATCCCGCTGTGTTCCCTTATATTTCCTGAAGGCCAGCCTTTTGGCTCTGACCTTTTCTGCTACTGTATTTGAGAACCAAAGTGGTTTCCTTCTTCTTTTGCACTTCCTTTTCTGTCTAACACAATGGGATGTTGCTTCAAGTATTGCATCCTTAATGCTTGCCCACTTTGCCTGTACCCCCTCACCTGTAATTTTTTGTCAGGGCTAGCTTAACTCTGTTGGCCATCTTATCAAAGTCAGCTCCTCTGAAGTCCCATATTTTTGCCTTGGAATGAGATGATTTAGATGTAGTGGCCAAATTGAACCGTACCATATGATGGTCACTGGCCCTCAGGTGACCTTCTACCTGGAGATCTGTGATCCCTTCCCTGTTAGTGAGTACTAGATCTAGGATAGCCCTGTCTCTTGTGGGTTGTTGTACCAGTTGTCTGAGGCCCTCCCCCTGCAGGGAATCCACCATGTGTCTAGTTCTGGCAGATGTTCCTGCTGGTATTGACCAATCTGTATCCAGCATGTTGAAGTCTCATCCTCCGCTCTCACTAATATTGAAACTCCCCTTAAAGATACAGAATGCGGTTATTAGGCCTATCACGTGTCCTGCCTTCCCTTTAAAGACCTCTTTCTATTTTTATCATCTGCTTATCTATCAGCTGTGTTTAGTGCCTGCTCTGCTATCTGCTCTACAGTTCCATACCTGGGCTTCCTCCCTTGCTACCCTCTACACAGTGTCAATAATCACCAAGTTGCCTTGGTACCACCTGCCCTAGCTAAAACGCCTTATCTTGACCTACATTTTATATCTTTAACTGGTGCTCTGTTTTTCATTTTTTACTTCTTCATCAATTTCTTTCTTCTTTTCTTTCCTATACTGCACTATGTTTACTGGTTTATAACCTTCACTGGCTTTTTTTTTTGCCTGTTCAGCTGCTCTATTAACCCATCTCACCAAATCATTCTCTTAACACTCAGCCCTATAGCTCTTGTAAGTATGATCGTTATTGTAGTTTCTTTTAACTAATTATCTTAGTTGGTGTTTCTTTTATTTATTTTTAATATGAAGTAGATCAATAACAATAAACTTGGTCAAATCCAAAATGTGTAATATTTTGTTTTTAACACTTAATTTGATTTTGAAAAACAATTCACCTCAAATACAAGCACTTTTTGGCCCCTTGCTGTTTAACATTTATATGAATAATCTCTCATTGGAAAATGTCACTACAAAAATTAATTTTCATGCAGAGGATATGAATATATATGCTGCAGGGAAGAATATGGAACATATTGAAACAAACCTATATTTGACATTCAATCAAGTTCAAAACTTTTTTCTAGAAAGTAGACTTGTTCTTAATAAAAAAATAAATAAATAAAATCACACACTGATGTTTAGTGGGGACTCTGAAATGAGCAATGCCGTTGATTCTCTAGAACCCTGACTGCTAAAGGTATATTTTTGGAACAGGTCAGTTCATATTGATGTCTGAGTTTCTGGCTTGATGCTAGATGCAAATGGGATACACATACAGAAAAATTGGTAGTGAATCAGAACACAAAAATTTAGCATACTGTATGGACTAAAATAATGCCTAGTGCTTGAGGCCAGGACGCATGATGTGAACACAATGATGGGACTGGTTTTAGTTAATGTAGATATAGTACTCTCAGAGATGTCAGGGGGAGAGCTGGTAAAGCTGTATGTGATTTACAACAGCTTTGCGTGCTTCATCCTCCGCACATAGACACACACACACACACACACACTGTACACACCACTGCCATATGTGTGCCTAATAAGGTTGGCTCAGACTGCATGATGGAAGGGAGCTTCACACCATCAAATATATGCACAAATGTTTTCTGAACAGAACCCCAGATTATATTGTGAATAGTTTGGAGAGGGTCTAAGAACAACATCAGATGTGGAATACATTCTGCCCAAGAAAGGGGCGAATATTGAAAGATAGTTCTTTTCTTTTTCTTCTGGTCCAAAAATTTGGAATTCTATTCCTCACTTGTTAAGGCCATTAAAAGGCCAGACAGTATTCTCAAGAATTAAAGTCTGTCCTATGGATATTTCTAAGATTCCATTGCCAAATTGTCCCAGTTATGGGGCCAAGCTAACCAGACTCTGCCCTAAATAATCTGCCCATTGATAACATATTTCCAAAGGGTAGACTACTGTAAATATCAAGAACTACAAACTGGTCTATGCGTAATTCCAAAATCCCATTGCAATGCTGTCTCAGTTAGGAAGATTAACGCTCTGCTTTACATAATCTATCTATTAATAAAACATTGCCAATGGGCAGACTTTTATAAATATTGATTTGCACACGGTTAGATATTATTGTATATAAAATGGGCAAGGAAAGCCCTGGGTCCTGATTGACTGAGACTTGGTTCTAGCCATTGCCTTAAGAGAACATTACCAATGGCTAAAAATAAGTCCCTGCCAACTGGGGCAACTCGCAGAATTCATAAGCCACTTGCTTCCTAATCTCCATCACAAACACTAGGCCCTAAAAATAAAAGTCCATTGAATTAGCTAAAGTAAGTATATAATTTAATGTTATTTTCACTCAAGAGCCCCTCCTTGCACTCATATTGTACACAAATTTAAGAAAATCAAGTACCACTCAGAGTTTCCTTGGCTGGTGTATCTCTGACGACCATGAGAAATCCCCCTCCTATCCCACGTGTTTGCCAGAGAACTCCCTCCTCCTTACTTGACAGCAGATAAAACTGAGGTTGTGGCTGCACTTGAGGCCTGTGTTTATGTCTGTGTGTGTATGCCAGTGGAACTCTCAAGAATTCTGAATTCTTGTATTCCATATTACCATTCCGTTTATGTGTGTGTGTGGGGGGGGGGCATTCTACCACTGGAATAATACAGTGCTTTGAATTCTTCTATTACATAGTAAACAATCATACAGTGCACTGAATATTAATAAAGACAGATGACTGACAAGTGAAAAATGTCTGTAGACATTATTTAGCAACATTTTATTATAATTATTGTGGGTTTGAAAACTTTTAGAGTGTTTGTTTTTGCCTCTGGACGCATTTTATATAAGCAATAAGGCACTTCAGGGATGTTGGTTGTGCTAGGTTTACCCCACGGTCAGGGTCTGAAGGCACTCAGCTTCACCTCATGCCTTACAACACCCCTGACCATGGGGTAAACCTAGTACAACCAGTGTCCTGTTGTGCCTCATTGTTTAAGTCTATGAATGCTATATAAATTGTTTTGTACATGTGTAACAATCATTCTCTGTATTTGTCATTAGTATTATCGCTCCTGTGGCAAATATTCTTTACACCATATCTGTTTTGGACTCCACTGAAAGAGAGCTTAGGCTCAAATGGGCAATCCATATTCATTATGCAAAATGTTATAAATTAAATATTTCCTACTATCACTACCAAGGTGCCCTAGAATACAAGCTGCAGGTAAAAACACTAAATTTTAATAAAAGCTCTGCAAGGTAGCATTTAGATATCTTTATTTCCACAAAGGTGTTTATTCTCCTCAGCTGGGGGAGGCTGGATTACTTTGGCTCTGTCCCCACCATCCCCCAAATGGCAACCATCTCTCCAGAACTCACCTGTCAGCCATGCTGCCCATGGATTCCCCCCCCCACTGTGGCAGGGGTCAGAAGGTGGAGGGCCATCCTCCCCCCGGAGGGTCTCATCCAGTTGCTGCCCACAGAGATCCTGTCAGTGGCATGGGTGAGGGACGTGCATGCAGAGCATCATGCACATCTGCCCCACAGTCCACTTTCATCTGCCATTTTTCTCCCTTCCGCATAGCTAGGGCATGTGTGTGAGTTATGTGTCTGTGTGTGTGTGTGCGTAGGCATGCACACACCTAATGTTCCACAGCTCCCTCCCTTCATGCAATTCCAGACCCATACTATCTTCATGTCTCCACCAGGTGGCAGTCTTGTGGCTGAGCTGACAAGTTCTTCTTATCTACGAGAGGAGCACAGCCTGTCTGATGCATGATCCTCTTCCCCTGCCAGCCTACCCCCAGCAATGTGAGACTACTCCCAAACTTGGGTCACCACCATGGCGGGTGGTAGCTTTACTTCTGCACCACTGGGACATCCTGTATTTAGATATCTTTAATTAAAAACAAATTGTTTGCACAAGAATCCCTCACAGTTTTTTTTCAAATGTTAAATGTCAAGGGTGACATTTTTGTATTTGTGAGGGAGAGCGGGACAATAAAACACACAATGGCCTCCATATTATGACAGTTCTGACAGCATTAACAAGCAAACCACCAAGCTAATCAGACTCAGTGCATCTGGCAGGGTGGGGACCACATCCGAAGGATTACCTGGCACTGTGCACAGTGGAGTTAACAAGCATACCGCCAAGTTAACCAGACTCAGTGCATCTGGGTGGGGTGGGGACCACATCCAGTGGGTTACTGGCACTGTGCACAGTGGAGTTAAAAAGCATACCAGCAAGCTAACCAGACTCAGTGCATCTGGGTGGGGTGGGGACCACATTCAAAGCATTACCTGGCACTGTGCACAGTGGAGTTAACAAGCATACTGCCAAGCTAACCAAACATATTGCATCTGGGTGGGGTAGGGACACATCCAAGGTTACCTGGCACTGTGCACAGTGGAGTTAAACCAGATTCAGTGCATCTGGGTGGGGTGGGGTGGGGACCATATCCAAAGGGTTACCTGGCACTGTGCACAATGGAGTTAATAAGCAAACCACCATGCTAACCAGACTCAGTGCATCTCGGCAGGGTGGGGACCACATCCGAAGGGTTACCTAACACTATGCACAGTGGATAGCACAACCTTGCAAATGAGGGTACCATCTTGCATACAAGATGCACTGGTATATTTAAAAGCTTTTGTAAGCAGTAGCAGGCAGCTGAGGCAGCCCTAATTAACGTCATTGTGCACAGTGGTGTGTGACCCCTGTCCCCTCAGCAGCACTGGTGCAAGTGACCATCATTTCTACCCAGCATATCTCTGTTAGTACAGAGCTTTACTGATGATTCCAATTCTGGCATCCTAGTGGTTCCCACGCCCCAACTGCTGTCAGTACTGTGCAAAATTTAAGATCCAAACCCTGGCAGTCTAATGGATTCCCCTCCTCCACCCAGTCCCTAATGGTATTGTAAAACTGTACTAAAGCCCATGCCTGGCAGTCTAGTGGACCCTACCTTAACTGAACCTTGCCAGTACTGTGGAACTTTACTAAATCCCTTCTCTTGCAGACTAGTGACCCTACCCTTTCTTCAACTGATCCCTGTCAGTATTTTGGAACTGTGCAAAGGACTTCCCTTGGCAGTCTAGTGGACCTCCCTCACCCAATCTGGTATTGTGGAATTGCTCATCCCTGGCAGTCTGCTGTTATCCCCTGAGAGATTTCTGACAGAACCCCCCTCCCTGGCTCACCCATTGAACACCCACCACCCACATCCCCTGGCAGCTCCCTACTCGCTCATCTACCCAGAGGTGAGCTGCCATCTGGTCCTCAGGCTACAACTGGCACAGACCCTCCTCTCACTGCCTCAGTAGGCTGCTGTCTGACTGACAAGGAGCGAGTACATGCATACTGTTGAAATAACTGTTTGTACAGTATGCGCACGTTCACTACTTATGACACAGTTGGCAGGTGGCCAAGGTGGTGAGTGAGGGGCTGTGTTGGCCAGTGTCTGAGGACCTGGTGACAGCTCACCTCTGTACAGGGGAGTAGGGTGGGTAAGTTAGGGACTGACAGGAGGTGGAGGTGGTGGTTGCTCAGTGGGTGAGCTGAGGAGGGGAACAATGACAGTGATTGGTTTGGGGTAACGTTAGACTCCCTTGGATAGGCATCAGTACATTTCCATAGCACCAGATCAAGTCAGCGATGGGTTCCAATAGACTGACAGGGAAGGGATTTCATACACTTCCACAATACAAACAGGGATTGGGTGGTTCACTAGATGGGCAGAAAGGGCTTTAGTACAGTTCCACATTGCCAACAGAAATCGGCTGAGAGAGGGGGTTCTGCTAGACTGCCAGGGATGGCATAGGTGGGGAAGGCTCCTGTGTGGGAGCAGCCGAGGCTATGTATAGTGCCTCCCTAATTTGTGCATGCACACATTGTGGCAAGCTGATAATGGCCACATAATGGCATTTAAGTGGCCCCTTAATACTGTGCATGTCCAAAGTACATGGCCTTTAGCATGCGAGCCACAGAATATGGCCCCCAGAAGTGAAGGCACTATTCCTTTTCAGACGGGGTGCCTCCGTTTGCTCCTGTGTGCCTGTTGCCAGCAGGGGATGTGGTAATAATGCACACATGCACCATGCATGGCCCTTGTAGTGGTTAAGTCCCGGGCACCTCACATTAACCAGGTCTTTACTCTCACCAGACAGTGTGCAGGGCACCAGTGTCTACCTCAGCCTCCACTAAGGCAGTGGCTGGTAATCTCTCCAAGTCCTCTGACAGAGGTAACATCTCCAGCATCCATACCAGCTTGGGATTCCCCATACAAATAGGCCCTTCTCCTACATGTTGCAGCAGCTCAGCCTTTGCCTACAGATATCTCATCATCTTCAGCATGGCTGACAGAAATCTGTCTGACACAGACAAGACCAAATTCCCCCCACCCCAAATGAAAGCACCTGCCTTGGTGAAATCTATTGTGATCACAAGGCCACCAGTGAGTTCCCTTGAGGTTAGCCCTTAGGATCATTCCTCCCTCTCAGTGATCTCTTACACTCCCACCAGAATTAATGGTGTGCTACTCTAAATGGCCTTCAGACTCCAATCTCTCAGCATCATTACTGCTGTCCTGGTGTCTATCCATGGAGGCTACCAGTTGGCTAGATAATGAGTTTTGCTGTTCTCACCAACTGCCAGGTCTGGCACAAGAATGCTAGGACTCATGCACAGGAACCAAAATGCCCTGTGTGCTATGTCCTGCGCAAAGAAAGTTCAGAGGTGTGAAGAAAGAGAAGAGTCACCTCCTTCTTTGCACAGGACCTCAAGAGCCCTGCACAAAGGAAGTTACCAGTCTGCTGTCTCAAAAACTAAGGACATTTATTGCACAAAGCTGTGCTAATGCAGAGCAGGGTTCCTACCACACAACCCAATGCCCATAAAGTTTCAAAATGTTCTATTGGAGTTGTCAAGTCTGACTCCCACCCCTACTTCTCTCTTCCTTTTTTAACCCAAGACCAAGCTACAGATATTGGGCCATGCATCAATGGTGTGATACCTCATACTGGGCCAACATATTCAAAATTTGTAATTAGGGCACGGGGTCATAATGTCTCAAGACATTATGCCGCATGTATATACCATGCTGCCAAAACAGTGCAATATATGCCAAGTTGCATGTCTTTTGTTTTGAGGGGGGTCTGCCCCCACACACCCCGTTAAGGGGGGCTTTGCCCCGGAACCTCCCTCAACTAATATAACTAACTCCGGAGGGGGGGGGTAACACAAATATCACATAAAGTACAAAAAAAAAATGTCCATGCATCTGGAACCGGGAATCAAACCCAGTCCCAAATGCATTGCTTTGTTTCCTTGCTGCCAGTAGCTCAATGCATCGAGCCACAGCAACTGCTTGGTAGAACCCTGTCCCAGCAGAGGTCTTATCCTCTGCATGGGACAGCGAGAGGGTGCAGTACCACTTACAGGCCCATTCAAGGTATTGCAGCCTTTTGCTCAGTTGTACTGCACTGTTGCAGTTATGGGTTTTTGTTGTACAGCATTAAGCGTATGACATTTTGACCCGGTAGGTGTAATTAGCAATTCTAGTCTCCACCCCATCTCCTACACTCATAACCGAAGACCAATCTACAGGTCTGGAGTTATGCCATACAGGTCTAGTGTTTAGTACACATCTGACACATTTAAGGTCTGTGATTAGAATGTTTGTGGAGCACAGTTAAAGAGTTTTACATCCATTTATGAGGTGGTTTGCTTTGTACACAGAACCACTCATAACATGTTACATGTCTGGGACAAGTATACTATTTTATGCAGTGTCTTGTTTAAGTTGTATGAAACAAAGTACAAGTGGATGGTGTTGCATGATAGGCCTATATCCATGTATGTGGGTTCGTATTGTATATTTTGTAATGTACTTTAGAATTAAGACACTGTCTCTTTAAAAGGCTTTTAGGAATGAAACTACAAAAATAGCCTTAATTGTTCTAATGGCTATTTTTTAATCTAGTACCTCTCCACATAAGGGAGACAGTTTTATTGAGCCAGGAAAATATAACTCTTAGAGAAAACTGGGTATCTAGCTTTCCATGACATGAAGAGGTCAGGGGGATGACCTAGGGGTCAGAGTTTAAGCCAAATGCATGGACCAGATATCACTGGGGTTGACATGGAACCACAGTGACACCTACAGGGAAAGATACACTGTTGCACCCCATCACACTGTGGGTGTGGCTTGAAGATGACCAGCCTGTATGTATAAGACACACATTTTGAACTCAAGGTAGTTGATAAACAGTTTAGCTGGGGGTCAGATAGCCTGTCCAGCTGGCATATACTTGTAGACCAGAAGTACATGTGTGGGCCTATAAAAATCTCTAAAACCAGACCTGAGTGCGTGGAAGTTTGACTTCTCACATACTGTACAGAAAATTCTGATTTTTAAGTCAGAATTTTGGAAACCAAGACTGTTCACCATGGGAACACCTGAAGTATTTTTAAAAGGACATTCAGAGGAACTGACTTGGGATGCAAACTTGCTTCAAACTGTTGCTTAAGGACTCATCTCTACAAGGACATTAAAAATGTTGTCTGGACTCTAACACCAAAACAAGGTATAGTTTAGAATAACAGTATCTAGTGTTTTCTATAAACCATACAGTGTTACTTTAGATATTGTCTGCATTTCAAAGCGCTTCCAAACTATAGACTTTTCTGAATTGCTTTTATTTTAAGTAAACATTTATGATTTTCTTATCAACTCTGCCTGGGGGTCTGGATTGTGTGATCTAAAATTTTAACAGAAGGGCTTTGAAAAGACTGTGTGCCTTGAAAGATAGTACCACTCAGCTATCATACCCATCTACTTAGGCAAGATGTAGTCAGTGGCCATGGTGGAATTCAAATACTGAAAGTAACACAGAGTCAAGGGAACTCAAAACTAAAGTTTCCACCCTCCCACTGATTAAAGGAAGGTTAGTAAGTCTTCTGGAACCCTTACATCTGCTCATGAGTTCTTAAAAAGGGGATCCTCTCTGAAAACAGGAGGTCCTACCTGGCTGCCTGGGGGTTGGGAGCCAGGGACTCATGACAGATGGTACATATCCCACTAGACAATATGTGAAACCAAATGCTGTTGTTACTTGTATATTATACCATACACTGAGTTCACATGGCCATACACAGTTAACATACAATTGTGTGGTAACTGTGTAACTTAGCATTGGACCAAAAGAGGCTCACATGAGCCAGTAAAACTAGTGACACCGCTGACTACCCTCTTTAAAAAATCATGGGAGGATGGGGTGATACCTGAAGACTGGAGGAGGGCAGATGTTATTCCATTTCACAAAAGTGAGAGCAGGGCAGAAGCAGGAAACTATAGACCTGTTAGTTTAACCTCAGTGATTGGGAAAATGATGGAATCACTTCTGAAGGAAAGAATTGTTGATTACCTAGAGACCAGAGGGGGCACAGGAATCAAGGCAGCATGGATTCACAGTGGGAAGATCATGTCAGATGAATCTAATAGATTTCTTTGACTGGGTGACCAAAGTAATAGATTAACGAGGGGCTGTGGACATGGCCTACCTAGACTTTAGTAAGGCATTTGACACAGTCCCACACAAAAGATTAATATACAAGCTGGCCAGCCTGGGAGTGGGTCCCAAGATGGTAACCTGGGTAAAGAATTGGCTGGAGAATAGGACACAGAGGGTAATAGTAAATGAAGTCCACTCTGAAGAAAGGGGGGTTACTAGTGGGGTACAGCATGGTTCAGTACTAGGACCGGTCCTCTTTAATGTCTTTATAAGCAAAATTGCAGAGGGATTGGAAGGAAAAGTATGTCTCTTTGCAGATGACACAAAGATCTGCAACAGAGTTGATACACAAGGTGGGGTGGAAAGGATAAGAATGGACTTGGCAAGGCTGGAGGAATGGTCAAATGTATGGCAGCTTAGATTCAATGCTAAGAAGTGCAAAGTAATGCACCTGGGAACTAAAAACCCAGGGGAAGAGTACACAATGGGGAGTGAGATATTAACAACAACAAAAATGGAAAGGAACCTGGGGGTAATCATATCAGATGATCTAAAGGTGGGCAAGCAATGTGAGAGGTCAGTAAGGAGGGCTGGGGGGATACTGGGATGCATAGGGAGAGGAATCACCAGTAGAAAACAAGAGAAGTTGTTATCCCTCTGTACAGACAGCTGGTGAGACCCCATCTGGAATATTGTGTGCAGTTATGGAGACCCAATCTCTGCAAAGACATAGACAGTATGGAGGCAGTCAAGAGGAGGGCAACTAAAATGGTGCAGGGTCTGCACCAGAAGACATATGAAGAGAGACTTAAGGAGCTTAATATGTATAGCCTCAAGGAAAGGAGGGAGAGGAGAGACATGATAGAAACTTTCAAGTACCTCAAGGGAATCAACAAAGTCCAAGAGGGTAGCATCTTTCAGAAAAAGAGGTGTGCAAGAACAAGGGAACACAATTTGAAGATTGAGGGGGGACGGCTCAGAGGTAATGTGAGGAAGTATTTTTTCACAGAGTGGGTTGTGGATGCATGGAACAGCCTTCCTGAGGCAGTTGTGGAGTCAAAAACAGTGGTGGATTTCAAGAATGCATGTGACAGTCATAAGGCAATTCTAGGGGGTGGGAGTAGGAAGAAGTAGGCTGCTGGTTAACTAGGATCTGCAGCTTATCCATTAGGTAGGAAAATGGGCAGACTGGGTGGGCCAAGCGGTCCTTATCTGCCGTCAAATTATATGTTTCTATGTTTCTAAGTAGTTCCTTGAGGTATGGAACCTGATGGGGAGCTTGGTCGTGGGTCACGCGTGTAAGGAATGGAATAGAGATTAGGGTTCCTATTTACAGTTTGTTCAATTTGTTTGTATGTTCTGTACTCTCCCGGGTCGTTCCTGAAAATAGGCATACTACTTGTCTAGTGTACCTACCCGGTAAACAAAAGCTAAATAAATAAATGGAGGCTTTAAGAGATGGGAGGAAAGGGGTTAACACTTGATTTGGCATTTCCTGGATTGAAATACGATCCTGCTTTTTGATTCACTGGTTGACTTCCTGTAATAAGCTGTATCTCCTAAGTTGCTTTGTATGTATCTTGTATGTTCTGTACTCTCCTGGGTCGTTCCTGAAAATAGGCATACTACTTGTCTAGTGTACCTACCCGATAAACAAAAGCTAAATAAATAAATACAAATTTTGAATATCTTGGCCCTATATGAGGTACCACATCCCTGATGCATGGTTCCATACCTGTAGCTTGGTCTTGGGTTAAAAGAGGAAGGGAGGTGGAGAGGTGGTAGTTAAGATTGACAACACCAATAGCACATTTCTAGACTTTGTGAGCATAGGGCTGAAAACCATAATAGCACATATTCAGACTCTGATGATTCAAGTTTTGTCTGGTGGCAACCCTAATCTGCATTAATGCAGCTTTTTGCAGTTATTTGGACATGCTAGTATACAACTCTTGTTAGCCATAGGAAACATTTGATACAACAGCGAGAGGTATTCCGTTAGGTAAAATATATGTAGCATTATGCCTAGCCTGGAAAGGCTGTGGATATTCCTTTAATACATGTATGCCAGGATGCATACTACAACTACAGGTTGCTTATGTTGCAATATTTAATTTTAGCCTCATTAAAGATGATCCACTTAAAATACTTCACAATTAGTACCATTTATAATTGTAACCCCATCCCAGCCTTTTTGCAAATGACAGGTGGTATGCTGTTTGAATCTGACAGCAGTACCAGGTGGGGACTAGGTTCGGGGAGGAATAGGTTACTCGACACAAGGGCTAGGTTTGGTTACTCTGCACAGGGGCACCCAAGTAAATCCAAACACAGGAAGCAATAATTGTAATGTCCAATACCAGGAATGGGATTCTAAAGTGTGACTTTATTCACATCCAAGCAGAAGAAACAAAGCATAGACGGACCCCCATGGGGCTACACTTCTGGTACTGCAGATAAAGAGAGTCAGGAACACTTCTTCAACACTTCAGCCCTCAGGCTGTGAACCCACCTGGCACACAGCCCGAACTTGCACGCTGCTTTGGGTACACAGCCCAAACTTGTACACAATCTGGGATTCCCAGGCTCGGCTCCCTTGCTGGCCACTCGGACACCTTCCATATGTCATGGAAACCTTTTCTGGTGGCTCCCTAAACCACCTAAGAGAACCTCAACTCTATCAGGGAAACTTCCTTTTAATCCCACATCTGGATACTTTCCTCAGGCACTAGCCAAGCACCTGAGAGAAAGTAAAGGTGCCACAGAGCAAATCCGTAGAGGTGAATTTGGTTACTACTGATGGGGGTGTCTCCCACCTCTCGCTTCCACAATTCATACCCGGCCATTTCTCTGGGCATTAAACATCTCATTCTGTAAAGCTTGGCAATGTAGATTAAGGCTAAATGTATGTCACATTTCCTCTACTTGTCTTGCTTTCCCATTGTGCTGGACTTAAACATGCTTTTACTTGGCTTAGCCCATTGCTCTAGGCCTCCCACTGATTTAGCAGTCCAATCCTCACTTTACTTCACTCTTTGTGCTGGACTTGAAACTACTTGAATTAACCAGCAATGTCTATTACACTAGACCTCCTACAAATTAAGTAGTCTAATCCCCACGTTCCAACAGTTCAGGTGAAAATATAGGCCCTACGTCAGAGCGAACTCACCCTTTGGTTGCAGGTGCCCCACAGGCTATTCCTCACAGGAATTTCTCTCCCACAGCTTCTGGTGCCACAGCACAACTTGAAATAAGGCAGCTTCTTCCTTAGCCGGAACCAGGAGGGTTGCCCCTGGAAAACAGGCAAACCTTTCTACCCCCATCCTCTCAGGGATGGGGCACATGGACCAGTAACAGCGGTCTCCACCACTTCACAATCAGCTTACTGTGTTCCTCTTTCAGTGGAAACACACACCTCCCTTCAGTAGCTCTATGACAGAGCTTAAGGCTCAGAGACAGTGTCCACAGATTGCTGTGCTGCTTCTCTCTTCAAGACTGCACACACATTTCCTTCCACCGTTCAAACTCCCCAACATTCTATCCTAACCTCCAACTGCAGATTCCAATGTGGCTCATGCAGCTGCGAGAGTTCTATGGTGATGTCATCCCTCAGTCTCAGCTGAGACTGAGAACAGAGTGAGACAGTGTGAAATCCATTTAACTGGAGTTTCATAAGCTGCCTTCCCTGCCTACCACTAGGTCTTACTGGGATTCTAGTAACCCCGGGTAGCGGGGGGGTTACATAATGATAATATAATATCAAAGTATCAACACAGTGCAGGCTTATTGTTATTATGGATGTTGTAATAACTGGGGAGTATTTTCTCCCATTGAGAAACCGGGTTATAATTTGCTGTTATAACCCACGAGTTATAACGGCGAACACGCGCCCGGGTTCTCACATACTGCGCATGCCTATGCTCTTTTTCCTTGCTCGCCGATCCCGGAACTGCCGCTTCATGAACTACGATTGTGGCACACAACACAGCAAAATCAACATGGATTAAACAGTTCAATTTGTAGCAAATTCCCAGTCATACACTAACGTTTGCCATCAGGAGTGAATTTCAAAGATAGCTGCCTTCCCCAGTCATCTTCAGAAAATGATGATCATCATGAGAGCACAGACATGGCCCTCTTATTCCCGATCCCTCACATCAGGTAGCAAACTGTGAAAGCTGTTTATTTGTTTATTTTTTTGTATTGGTGAAAGTAAAAAGATAAATAAAATGCATCTAACCCCTGGGGCTCAAAACAGCAAACTGATTTTTTTTAAACAGCAGCTGCACACAAGTCACACTTCTACTACTTTTAACAAAGTGATGCTGGGAAAACACTCCCCATAATTACATAAAACAATGCATGGGGGTGAGTGAATAAATGAGAAATTATGTGCAGCCTCAGTGTGGGATGCTCATATAAACCCCTCAGGCTTCGCCCTCTGGGTTTATGTAGCATCCCACACCTCGGGTGCACATAATTTCTCATTATACACTCACCCCCATACATTATTGTATATATAATATAAGGAATAATGTATGGGCACCCATACACAGTAAGCTTGTGTTTACACTGAGAGGATGAGATAGCAGCATATCAGCCTTGAGAGTGAAGCTTGAGAGGTCCGTGCTGTTATCGCAACCCCGAGATGGAAACACATAATGAGTTGTGTATGGGTGCCCATATTTAATTTGTTATAGTATATGGTTTCAAAAATTAAAGACACAAACATTATAAACCTATTGCCATTACAATTTCTTTGAAGCACAATAACGTACAGTGAGCAAAAGAAGTGAAACGGGAATCCTCAGGTCCCCTGGCTTAATACTGCAAGACCTAGAGGTGTTGAATAAGCAAATAATCAAAAGGATCTTTTTTTTTTTAAGTAGCTGATCAGTTAAATAGCTGACTTTATATCTGACTGATCCTGCGTCCTTCATCCCACTCCCCCTTGTGGCCAGTCCTGTGATGACATGAGTGATGGGCTATACCATGGGGGACCTCTATGTGCTGGCACTTACTAATGTATTCTAATACTCTGTAGCAGCGCATTTTCACAATTAATGTACCAGTACTGATCAAGCAGACTCAGACCGATCTGTGCCGGTACACCGGTATCCAGTGATAATAGCGACTGAATATGGGTGACAGTCAAAATGGTGACTCCATATTCAGTGCTATTAGAATGGGCTACTTGCTAGGGTAGCAACTTCCAAAATGAGGTTGGAGAAGGCGACTGGAAAAAGGGATTGACGAGGGGAAGGGGAGTGATAGGGAAGAGGGCTATCGGGAGGGACTGTGCCTGTTGCCGCCGAGCCAGTTGGGTGGTGTGGTGGTGAGGGAGGCTGGCTCCAGCACAGCAGGTACTGGGTTCAGGGCTAGGAAAGAGGTTTAAATTTTGCCACCGCCTGCGGCTCCTGGACGTAATTTTCTTTTTCAACTGAATTTGTGCCCCCTTCCTGACATGCACCCCCCTGGAGTTAGGAATCCCAATTAAGGGGGGTGCAGGGGTACAAACCCCACCAGGGGGATGAGAGCATAGCCTCCCATAAAGACCACTAGATTGCCAGGTGTTTGTTTGCGGTACATGTATATCGCCGATTTGCTTTTTGGCGATATACACTCGCCATAATAGTGATCACCATTCAGCGTTCACTATTGTGACATAGAACCCAGTACACTAAGTGTAAAAATGCAGTGTTACAGAGTATTAGAATACATTAGTACATAGCAGTACATAGAGGTCCCCCATGGGTTAGTCTTCCCTGACATAATCACAGGACTGTCTGTGGGGGAGAGTGGGACTATTCATTCAGTAGACTGTAGGGTGGAGGGATGCAGGATCAACCAGATATAAAGTAAACTAATGAGTCAGGTACTTAAAAATTAATTATTTCAATTATTTTCTTAATAGGGACCTGTAGGTCCTACAGTAGGCAGGGGAGCTGAGGATTTTTTTATTAATTCATTTACATATCTGGACTGCCTTGTACGGTATGGGCTGCAGAACCAATGGGCGTGCAGCCTACCGAGCAGTCAATCGTATGGCGGGCGGCAGGGGGTGGGTGCTGCCACCCACCGCTGACTGTGGGGGCAGGGTGGTGGGGCTTTGTGGGTGGGTGGGGTGGGGGCCCCTAGATCACCAGGAAATTGGACCTGGGGGTTGACTCTAATGCTCGTGATCGGGCTTCAAGGTCCACTGGACCACCAGGGATACTGGTCTTTGGGAGGGTTGAACTCTGTTCTGCCCTTGATCGACTAGGGGTGGGGTCATTTCTGTTATGCCTGCAATCAGGCCAGTTGGAGTTAATACTGTTATGCCCGTGATCGAGACCAGTGGGGGAGATTTACTTCATGCCCATGATCGGGCTGCAGGGGGCATCGGTCCCCGACGGCTGCTGCCTGGCAGGGCGCCGGGCGCAAGTTGTCGGGGATCGGCGCACCTGCATGCTAATGGCATGCAAATGGGGCCGTAAGTAGATGCAAATGGCCCCCCCTGCACCTTGCATAACTTATGGCACCATTTGCATGTCACCTTTTGAATATCGGAAATTTGCACAAGGTGCAATGGAACTTGCGCCACCGCATCTTGAATGCTCCACTCTGACCACTTGCAGTGGCGCAAGTTCCACTGCACCATGCACAGTGGCTATGGCTGGGGGGCGATATTCAAAGGAGTTGCTCAATAGTGAAACTCCATTGAATTTTGCCCAGGCCACACCCCTGCGCAACTTTTTTGAGCAGCGCAAGGGCTTGCATCACAGAATGGCACAGTTTGAATATCCTGCCCCATATCTCTAACCAAATTCAGTTGAATCTGGCTATTCTTAATTATCTTGCTGTTTAAATTGTTAACTTCTGGTATGTGAATGGCATAAATGTCCCTGCACATGGTATAGAAACATAGACTGTGATGGCAGATAAGGACCACTTGGCTCACCCAGTCTGCCCATTTCCCTACCTACTGGATAAGCTACAGATTCTAGTTAACCAACAGCCTACTTCCTGCCATCCCCCACTACAATTGCCTTATGTCTGTCCCATGCATGTTTGAAATCCCCCACTGTTTTAGACCCAACAACCTCCCCAGGAAGGCGGTTCCATGCATCCGCCACTCTCTCCATGAAAAAAATAATAATTTCCTCACATTACCCCAATCCATCCCCCCCTCTATCTTTAAATTGTGCCCCCTTGTTCTTACACATCTCTTTTTCTGAAAGATGCTACCCTCCTGGACTTTGTTGATTCCCTTGAGGTACTTGAACATTTCTATCATGTCCCCTGTCCCTCCGTTCATCAAGGGTATACATATTAAGCTCTCTCATTCTCTCTTCATATGATTTCTGATGCAGATCCTGCACCATTTTAGTTGCCCTCCTCTGGACTGCTTCCATCCTGTCTATATCCTTGCGTAGATGAGGTCTCCCAAACTGCACACAGTACTCCAGATGGGGTCTCACCAACTGTCTGTACAGAGGGATAACCACTACCCTTTTTCTACTTGTTAATCTGCCTCCAGCCTCCCCTGGCTACCTGCAAACTGCCTGTAATCCTGAATCCTTTGGTTATTGCCTACTTGGGTACTGTAGTTATTTACCTTTGGCTTAACTGTATATTGTGACTCACTGTACTGTTCTATGTGTACTAGTGTATTATGGTTTGTTCTTGGAATGCTTTATTCCTTGGGTCATCACTGAAAAAGGGACTTTGTCTCAGTTGACCTACCCAGTCATCAAAATTCATATAAATAAATAAGTAAATAATAAATAAGGCCACTAGTTCAGGGAGCATGTTACCCAGACTACGGGCATTGGTACTCAGCACCCTTCCATTTTTTGATGGCCTTAACCCTTTTAGGCCCATCCCTGTCCTTTCTGCTTTTGCCTTTTTTTGGATTTACCCCTGTTCTGCTCCCTATTCACTTCTCTGCCTCTATGTCTACTTCGCTAATTACCCTGTTTTGTGTGGGTGGGGGTGGGATTTCCCTGCTTCTCTTCAGTGCCTCCCCCCTTGGTTAGTTTAAATGCTTGCCAATGAAGCATTTAAACCTATAACTAGATGTCAAAACATGCACAACAACATTTAGAACATGCACAACAACTTTTAGAACCTGCACAACTTTAGAACCTGAACAATAACTTTTAGAACATGCACAACAAATTTGAGAACATGCACAATATTTTTTAGGACATGCACAACGACTTTTAGAACATGCACAACAACTTTGAGAACATGCACAATATTTTTAAGGACATGCACAACAACTTTTTTAGAAACACTGATTTCCATACAGGATAAGCCATATCCATATACTGTAACAATATAATAGCACAGGCTCAATATAGGGGAGGCTCATTGATATTATAGATGTTATAATGACAGTATAATTGCAATGTATCAATATAGGGCAGGCTTATTATTAAAAATGTTATTTTAATTTTTTATTTTATTCTTTTGGTAATAACATAATAGCAAAGTATCAATACAAGGCAGGCATATTGTTATAAATGCCATAATAGCAATATAATAACAAAGTATCAATTTGGGGCAAGCTTATTGTTATAAATGTCATAATAGCAATATAATAGCAAAGTATCAATATGAGGCAAGCTTATTGTTATTATATTTATTTATTTTACTTTTGTTGACCGGGTAAGTGCACTAGACAAATCTGCTTATTTTCAGGCACGACCTGGGGAAGGGGGATACAGATGAATGCCAACTGACCTTGAACCAGATTAAGCTGTTGGTGGTATTTTAGTGAATGAGGGAAATTTGGCCAGGACACCGGGGAAATTCCCACTCTTTGATAAGTGCCATAGGATCTTTAACATCCACCTGAACTACCACCAATCCAGGCAGATGGGACCTCGGTTTAACGTCTCATCCAAAAGACGGCACCTCAGAAATGCAGCGCCCCTCTCATGCTGCATTACAGTGTCAGTACTGGGATATTAACCCAAGTGCCAGATGTGGGAACTGAACCCACAGCCCTCTGATCTCCCGGCCTCAGAGGCGAGTGTGCTACCTACTGAGCCACTGACACTGCAATTATAAATGTCATAATAACAATATAATAGCAAAGTATTAATATAGGGCAGGCTTATTGTTATTATAAATGTTATAATAACAACATAACAGCAAAATATCAATACAGATCAAGCTTAGGGACATCTCTGGACTGCTGACAGCTAAATGTTTCATTTAAAAGAGCTTTTCTGGGCTTTTAACCTGTGGATACTATTATCCATATATACAGTACTGTATTTCCCTATAATTAATGACTATTGTTTCAGGCATTATTTGGGGCAAAAATGTTTTTTCACTTGAAATGGTGCATTCCTGTTAGATTTATAATCCCAGTTTTTATAGGATGGATCTGATATAAGCTGTTATTGGATGATACCTAGGGTGTAGACAGCACAGCTGAGAGGCCAAGGTCATTGCAGGGTTTCACAATGTCAGTTTTGCTCGCCTATGCAATGGTAAAGGGTTATAACTCTGTGACAACATGACAGGGTGAATAATTAGGCTTAAATAACCACATGCCTTGAGTGGGATGTGAGGCACTAAGCTTAAATAACTGCATGCCTTGAGTGGGATGTGAGGCACAAGGCACAGCTGACTGCCTTCCACCGCCTATAAAGTGTGGTCAGAACAGTATAAACTCGCATGCTGGTATGTGTCAATGCACTTTTAAAATGGTAAAAAGAACAGTAAAGCCTAAAAAGTCATTTTTACTGGCTGCACCTTTAGACTGTCATGTATATACTGTACATACATAGATACATAGAATTTGTTGGTAGATAAGGACCGCCTGGCCCTTCTAGTCTGTCCATTTGTCCTACCTTAACTTACACTATTGATTTGGCTGACCTGTGGCTTACTCCCCTCCCTGTCTCAACTACTCTCATGTGTCTGTCCCACATATTTTTGAATTCCTTCACTGTTTTTGCCCCTAGCACCTTTGTGGGGAGATTCTTTCATTCATCCACTACTCTGTCTGTAAATAAATATTTCCTCACATTGCCCCTGACTCTACCTCCTTCCAGTTTCAGGTCATGTCCCCTAGTTCTAGTGCATCTCCTTTTCCAGAAGATGTTCTCCCCTTGTATTCCACCAGTCCCAGTACAGGATTTATTGTAGCCATTTTAGAAGTAAGCAATAAGACATGAAAGGGTGTGTAAACCATATTTTACTGCACAGCCAGGGGCATAGTAAGGCACAAGACCAAAGGCCGAGTGATTTCAGCTGCTGACCATGCTGTAAAATATGGTTTACACACACCCCTGAGTGCCTTATTGTGCTTATAAAATTGGCTCCTTTTTTTTTACTTTTGACTATTGGGAAAAGTATGTTTATATGTGGAAAAAAATAGATTTACTTGCGTGCATTTGTGATAAAATAGTCCTTCTGCCCACTGCAAGTGATGTCATTGATGATGTCATTGTATTATTGCCTACTTTCTTCTTCCTGTTTTTTTTTCTCTGTTGTTCTCCACATTTAAGATATGGAATGTTTATTATGGAATGTTTACCACAGAATACATGAATTCAAAATTCTGCTCAGTTCCACTGGCAGAATGTTTCTGTCCCAACAGACTGTACACACAGACAACAAAGGCCTTTGTTACAGCCAGAAACTCAGTTATCTCACTGTCAGGGCAAGAAGAAGAGAGTTTCCTGATAAGCAGGTAAAGACAGAAGGAGGATTTTTCTCTGTCAGCAAAGAAACAGTTGTGAAAATTCTAAACAATAGTTATTATTTGTAATTTGTTTATGCATGTAAGTAGAGTGTGATAAACAGGGAAACGACATTTAATTCATTTGTTTTCTTTTTTATTTAAGGTAGTTTTATTTTTAGGGCCAAGTTGAAGTTTTTTTTTACCGTGTAAAGGTAGCAGCCATGTTTGTGGTGGCAGATCAGTTCTGGCAGTAGAGGGCTAACTGAAATGCCTGCGTTCCAAATGCCCATTGATCTGAGTTTCAGACTGTTCACTGCTGAGCAGTCCTTTTTTTAACCACGTATAAACCATTTTTTTCACATACTGTAAATAACAGCCAATCAGATTACATGATTTTACCCTGCCATTTTAAAAATATACATAATTTGGGTGTGTTCCAGTAGTCCCTGGCGGCTGGATGCACTTTCACAGTTGTAGACACTTTTATAATTGCTGTATTAAAGTAGAAATCCATTTGTCTCTAATGTATTTTGCCGTATATCCTTTCCCATTAAGAAGCCCAAGATCCCACTTGGAAAGCCTTGAGAATATGTAATATTTAAGCACAAAACAGCTTATAGTTTATATTTCTTTAGTTTATTCTCACTCTTAGTGTATTTCTTTATTACTAAGGAGACTTCCATAGAAACCATATTGCCGTTCTGCTGACTCCCTTGACTCCAGCTGCTTGTCTATGCCTGACATCACAGCCTGTTGCTGAGGAAGGGATTCGGATGTTATAAACAAAGAATTATAATGTAGGCAAGCAGCCAGAGCAGATAAAGTCTAGGAGACAGTGATCCTAATACGTATATATCTCATGGCTGTGACCTCTACATCTCCTCCAACTGGCTCCTGTTGCAGCTCCAATCTACCTACAACTCATATCTCTTTTATAAAAGAGCTCTTCTTAGCCAGTTGCCCCCTGGTGCTCTCAACCACTTCACACTGATTGACAACAATATGTACACTCTGGATGATAATAAATTACAAATGCCATTCATGAAAACAATCCTTGTCCAGGGCTCATTTGTATCTAGATCTGTCAAAGCATGGGATTCATTGCCCCCTGCTGGTGACTGCTCTCTCCTTCTGCATCTCATTCAAGGCACAAGCTTTCTTTTTCCCGAAATTTGCATGTACAGTAACTCCACATAGTTTGAAGCTTGATTTGTTTATACCTTACAGCTGCACTTGTTTGCGATTTGTCTATGTATTTTGATTCAATGTAGATGTTGTTATTGTTGCTGTTGTTTGTAACCCTATCTTACTTGGATACCTTTGAAAAAGGACTCTTAAGCTCAAAGGTTTTCCTAACACAATAAATGATAGATATTGTAGATAAATAGACAGATAGAAAGATAGATGGATAGACAGATAGACAGATAGATAAATATGTAACCCCTAGGTGGCACTATCTGTAAGGTTACTACCCCTGCCTGTAGTTCTGACCACAGGTTGAGGGGCCTGGATTTGGTATTAAGGTGCTTCCACCCATAGTAACAGTAGGGTGGATATCTGTCTAACCTGTTACAGCCCTCTGGATAGCTATAACCACCCACCAACCCTCCTAGTGGCTTTGTACCTTTAACAGCAGTTAACACACAGTCAGTAAGTGACATTAATAATATGCACGCACCCTTCACACTCACCTCCAGGGTCTGGCCTTCAGCAACGTCCCTGGAAACCTCCTGTAAAACAAGGTTAGCAAAGCAATTACACACTTTCAGTACTTTAACCCAACTAATAATATGCACATAAACCAGGTTAAATGTGTACTAACACTCAGATTTATTCAGGGGTCATGAACAAGGAAGGGGCATGAATTTAGTTAAATGATTACTATACTGATTGAATTCAGGTTCTTGGTATGCACCTTTTAGTCCCAATTGGTTAGTTCTGCAAAGTGGGTTCCCAGGATGGAATATTGGCTAGCCAGAGGCATTGCCCTGGGGGTGGCCAGCATTGCAGATGTTGTTGGGGCCCTTGATAGAAAGAAAAGGCAGTAAGCATGCACAACAAAGATCTAATTATTTGTAATGCTGACCAGGTGGCCCAGTCTCTTGTAAACCAGTTCATTATTAAAACAATCAGGTGGTACCACAGATAATTAAGTGGCATGTTGCAGGGAGCTACCCTGGGTTTACTCACACTACCATTTGGCTGTGATAATGCTGGCAATATGGAGACCTAGTGTTTTTTTTTTTTATTTAATATAATTTAATTAGTATTTCAGAAAGACCTTTGAGCATGAGCTCTTTTACAAAGGTTCCACGTCATGGTGGACAATAAGACAATAAACATATTCAGTGGTTACAGAGGCCTGATCATTAGGCATTAAAGAGCGATTACACAAGAATTAGACAAATAGGAGAAAAAACAGAACAGTTGTAATAGAATACTAAGCTATTTCTAATTGGTTGCCCTAGGTAGCACACCCCTGGAAACCTCCAAATCCATTGATAGACTATGGCAGAGTAACTGCACAGGGTTTAATGCTATCCCAGATGGCGAGAGGCTGGATGATGTGAAACAAGGGGATTGGGTTTGAACCTACCACAGAGAGCGAGAGGTGGGGATAGTGAAAGCAGGGAGCTGTGATGGGGAACTGATCCAGAGGGCTTTGTCGAGTATGGTTGGTATGTGTGTGTGGGGGGGTTGGGATTGGCAGTATCAAGTGTGTTTAAAGAGGACTGATAGCTTACTTAAGCCCTTGGCTAGGCTGGAACGGAGGCAGGGTTCTCTAGGTAGCCCTACTGGGTGCTATCTTGGGGGTAGGCCGTCTATCAAGTGGGGCCTGAGAAGCAGGTTCATTTTGAGCAAGACATTAGGTGCTGTTTGTGGCCTGATTTGAACTGAGACAGGTTGTTGTTTGTTTGTAATTCCATCGGGAGTTCATTTATCCAGAGGGGGGCCCGATTGGAGAAAGCGCGCTGCCCTAGTGAGGTTCGACGGAATGGTATGGACAGTTCCCCATTCTTCTTCCATCTGGTGATGTTTGTTGAGAGAGAAGTCTCGAGCAGGTTTCCTATACAGGGTGGGTTTTTTCCAAGGAGTGCTTCCTTTCCTAGGAGGCAAGTTTGGTATTTGATCCTGTCTTTTAGGTTAAGCCAGTTTGTACGCTCATACAGGGTGCAAGAATGAGTGTAGTGATCTGCACACAGGGTGAGGTGGCATGCCTTATTGAATGCAATTTGGACTCTTTTGAGCACTGTATCAGTAGCAGCTCCATAGACCACCGGCCCATAGTCTATTGTGGAGAGTAGCTCACCGATGAGCATGGGGAAGTGGGGCCATCATCACGCACCTTCTCTTCATGGCCTTTCCCTCCAGGTGGCCATAACCTGCAGGTTGTCTCTACTCAGGGGCTGGATCCCCAAAGCTGGTCTCTCACCAAAGACAGTTCCTGGTACTATACTGTTGGTCTGGGATGGGTTGGCAAACGACCAGGCATGATGAGCACTTTGGCAAAGTTCAGTTTGTTTTGCTGGTGAAGCCTCCAGCTGGCGTAACGATCAGGTCATGAGAAGGCAGGCTTCGACCCACGATGGACATTCAGCACATTTAACAAGCACAGCGTTAACTTCTTCTAACAATATACAGTCCAGTTGCTATTGCAGTCGATTTACTGGGCAAACCTCTCAATTCAATATCAGTCTCTTCACCACCTCCGGGCCAATCGCTTTACAGGAGCCTAACTTTGGTACAAATCTCAAGCAGTACTTTTAAACATCTGCAGGCCTTCTGCCACAGTTTCAGTCACAATTCTGGTTAGTCCGGTCACTGCAATCAGGCAGTCCTATGCAGGAGAACTGTGGCAGGGAGGCAAGTCAGGTCTCTTCCCCCGATTCCCCTAAGCTCCATATGGGAGCAGCTTCTTGAGAGCTTGAGCTGCTCACTCTTCAAGCTCTAACTCCAACTGAACTACTGTCTCTAACAGCTCTAGGGATTTCCCTTGGTTTTCAGAGTTCTGGTTGGCTGAGGGGAGCTGTCAGTGACAGTTCGGATGTCCCCTTCAGTTCAGTTTAGGTGCAAATCTAAAAACTACAAAAACTACAGTTTTTCCGTCCCACGAGGCACCTGGCCCAAGGACCCTTTGAGGTTCCCTGAGTCCTATTGTTTCACTTACTGAAAGTCCTGTATCTAACATGGTGGCCCCATTCATAAAGGCAAAGTTGCAAGGAAAGCAGGTCAAACAAACTCTAATTTAGATATAATAGCCAGTTAGAAATAAATACGTACAGTACTAGTTCGAGTTCCCTCTGCTCTATTATCAACTGCAGGGTGGTGCAAATCAAAGCAGTGTCTGGCCGGTTGCAAGCCTTAAAGCACTCAGACCCAGTCCAGACCATTCACAATACGCATACTGGCTGAATTCTTAAAGGAACAAGCATGGACGCACAACATGGCACTCTCACGTAAATCAACAGAAGCAAACAGATAACCTTGGATCTATTACCACTACAGTCATCAGCCTGGCAGTGGGCATTGAAGGAGCCCAGGAAGACATTCAGGTAAACCTCAAATCTGTAGACAGGTTACAGATAGCTAGATAGATAGGCAGACAGACAGAGATAGAGATAGAAATAAAGCTATAGATATAATACTGGTGTGGCAGCACCAGTATAAGTAGTGTTGAGTAGGGTGTTTAATATTAAAATCCTAACTTTACACCCTAATAACTTTGTCCCTGTTTAATGGAATTGCATGACATTTTACATGCATGCTCTGGAGGGGGGGTTCTCTGGATTCGGCAAGCTTTGTGTCAGTCAGATGTCAGTATTCTGAGACCTAGATGGCACAAAAAGAGGAAAAATTGGGGTGTGGGGCCATTTTTTACTCTCACCTACAGCCCAGATAGTTTAGAATTTTGTACTGAAATTTTTTGGGTAGAAGGTGCTTGCCCAAGAAAGAGGCCATTTTTTTTAGTTTGGTCCCATCTGATTTTCTGCTAATTCCCCTCCCACTCCTCCTCAGCCCCCTTCCCCCCAGCTCTGAGGTGCCGCTTAAATTCTCAAGTTTTCATATCACCTCTTTAGCCTCTCTTTGCCCCATTATAGCACTTTGCCCCCCTATGCACTTCCCCCCATACCCAATCCCCACTTTCTTCTCCTCACTCCTCTCCATCTCTCTGTTTGACAAATGCCACTGGCTGCATCCTCAACCTACCTCCTCTTTTCATACTTGTCTCTTTGCCACCACCGGGCACCAGACCTGACCCTATCCCTGTAGGCTCATGTTCTCTAGCCATGTTCCTCTTTTTGACTTTAGCTGCCTCTCTTAACCACCCACTCTTCTCCTCCGCCTCTACACCTTACTCTTCCAACACTTGACCTTTCAATAGCTCTATTGTAACATGCATTGTTCACTGTTTTTCACTGTTGTTCTCACGTTGTTTGTAAGTAACTGATGTGGAAACTTTGTAAAAGAGCCTTGGCTCAAAGGTATTTGTATTTCTAGACAAAATAAATAAATAAAATAATATTGTTCCCAGGTAATAAAGATTTGAAATTTTAGTTCTAAGCATGCTCAGTGTGGTCTTTTATTTACATGTCCAATGCAAAGGAAGAATTTCCGGCTAATGAAAGATTCTTCTTCTGTGAGCCAAAATTCTTCTGTGAGAAAAAGAATCTTCTTTCACATGGCTCTATCGTGTTTTTGATATGATGTATGACTGATCAGTGTATTACAGTATGTAATGTATTTTGACTCCTTTCTTCGATAAAGACAAATCTTTAAGAAAAAAGAAAACTTTTAAAATGATATCCTGGAGAATAAAAAACACATGAATCTAGCTAAATGGGCCCAGTTTAACTCAATTCTGGAGTCTGTTTTTTGAAAAACAACCCTGAATTATGGTTTTGGGACACCCCTCAAAACCTTGGTAGAAGGCTTAATGAGAGCTCATACAGGTACTAAAGAACTATGGTTCTGTTGTGAGCCCAACAGCATGAGATCAACAGTGGGACTTTCTTGGGTTTTTTTGTAGCCACAGCTAGAGTATTGCTTCTGGCTTGAGTGAGGGAAGTGAGCCAGATATCCCTGGATGTTATTTTTTCTTCTCTATCTATCTATCTATCTATCTATCTATCTATCTATCTGTTACATATATAAGTAATAAGCAAATTGAAGTATCCACGCCAAGTACTGCTTCTCTTGCTCCGCACCCACCTACCCACCATCCCCAGTGTACTGTAGGCATAACTGGGGTGCCCACTCCAATGCCACCAAAGATCTTCCCAACACTAGAGTCCCTCTGAAATAAAGAAAACTGTCCCTCATTGATCTTTTTTTTTGCTTAACCTGACTAAAAAAAAGAAAATGGTCCATCAGTGATCTGACCCCCCAAGGAACCCCCACCCCACCCCAAGCCCCCACGGGTGGGAAACTGGCTGGGGAAGAGGAGGCAGAGGGTCATAATAAATGGGGTGGCATCCAGGGAGGGAAAGGTCATGAGCGGGGTCCCTCAGGGATCAGTACTGGGGCCCCTACTATTCAATATATTCATAGGAGACATCATGGAGGGCCTTGAGGGGGGTGTGAGTATGTTTGCAGATGATATCAAAATCTAAAATAGGGTGGACACGGAGGAAGGGGTGGAACAAATGCAGAGAGACTTGGGGAGACTTGAGGTATGGTCAAAGAGGTGGCAGCTTGCATTCAATACAGAAAAATGTAAAATCATGCATCTGGGCTACAGAAATCAGAAGGCAGGGTACCATATTGGGGGCAGAGATCTGGAAGAGATGGAACAAGAAAGGGACCTAGGCATCATTATATCCGGGGACCTGAAGGTGGAAGGGCAGTGCGGGAGGGCAGTGGCCAGGGGGAGTGGAATGCTGGGATGCATCAGAAGGGGGATCACCAGTAGGAATAGAGAAGTCATAGTACCCTTGTACACCCATCTAGTTAGACCTCACTTGGAGTACGGAGTCCAGTTCTGGAGACCATACCTAAGGAAGGATGTGGGGAGGATAGAGAGGGTTCAGAGGAGAGTGACAAAAATGATAAAAGGGTTAAGCCACCTATCCTATGAAGATAGGTTGAGAGACCTAAAAATGTACTCCCAGGAGCAGAGGAGGGAGAGGGGGACATCTGCCTGGATTGGTGGTAGTTCAGGTGGATGTTAAAGATCCCATGGCACTTATCAAAAAGAGTAGGGGAATGTTTTATTTGAGAAATCAAAAAACAAAATACAAAATAATCCATAATCATAAGAAGACAGAAGAAACACATCATTAAACAGAAATCATAAACAACAGAATGAACTTTTTCCATTTTGAAAAGGGAATAGAAAAGGAAGAGGGAGAGAGAAAAAAAAACTTTCCATAAAACTGATAATTAATACAAAAAAGAACCTGAAAAGAAAGAAACCTTACCCTACCTAAGTAATATTTTCCCATAATTTCCTAAAGATATCTTTCTGTAAAGTACGTTTTTCATATTCATAAATATTATCCAATTCTTGTTGAATGTGAAAAAAAACCTCTTGCATCAAAACAGTTTTACCTTGTAAAATCCTAAGGCATCTTGCTTGCCAAATAGACCATTTGATACATACCAACAGGATATGAACAGTACTGTGGGCCCATTTTCCCCAGGAAGATGGAATCTGCCCTAAAACCAAAATATCATAACAAATTAATGAAAATACTGGTTCTCCCCATAAGTCAGCTAAAAGAGAAAAGAAGTTTTTAACATGTACACAATCAAAAAAAAAAAAGATGCTGCATTGTCTCCACAACCCCAGCACAAGACAGGTCTGTACATCCTCTTTCTTCCAAACATTTATGTTTGTGGTTGCCTTTCACTTGTAATTTTTGATGTCCACAAAGCCAAGCAAAGTCTTTCATTTTCAAAGGAATCCTTTGATTTAACATACTTTCTAACAATAAATTAATATTTATGAGGGGTGAAACTTGAAACACTGGATCTTCATGATACCATGTATTTACTATTGACTTGTGAAAGGCCTTTCTCCCTTTCCCTTTACACCATATTAAATCTATTTTCCAAAGTCTAACATAAAAAAGTGTAGATTGGGCAAAACTAGGGAGACTACGTTCTACTGGATGCTACTTCCCTCTACCCCATGCCTGAAAAAAGGAGGTACCCCAAAACTGCATACTCATTTCCCCAATCCCCGCTATCTGGGAAATTACGGGAAAAATAGAACTGAAAAAAAAATTTGCAAATAAGTAAACCAAGGGCTGTAACATGTTTAGACCCCCTTCTCTCTCTACTCTATATGTGTGACATCTTCTCACAGGATTTAGCCTGCTTCCCCATAAAAGGAGAAAAAATAAACTCATAATTTTGGTATGCATACTTCTAGGTAAAGGAAGTATATGAGAAATGTATAAAAAGATAGGTGCTATGTATGCTCTTAATAAGTACACCCTCTTTTTCCTTGACATCTTCCAAGAAAGCTGTGTTTGTACCTTTGTGTGTGCCTTGTCATATACCTCAGTCCAATTGTTGAGTTCTGAATCTGTGGTACCAAAGTACATGCCTAATATTTTCACCTGACCTTTAGTCATAGAAATAGGAAAATCATTTAGCTCCCTGCTAATTCTTAATATCAATCCAATACTTTTTGTCATGTTAAGTTTTATGCCAGTAGTATCATAACCATCCTGTAACATTGATAAAATCCTTTCCCCTGATTCCCTATCAGCTACTACAAAAACACAGTCATCCGCATATGCCGAAACTTTTGGGAAAACATAACCATCCTTGTTAACAATAGCTGATATATTCCTAGCATTCCTAATCCTTCATAAAAAGGTGTCCAAACCAAAAACATACAGGAGAAGGCTTAAAGGACACCCCTGCTTTACCCCATTTTTTAAATATAGTGGGACGCCAAAAAAAAACATTAACCAAAGGTATCACCTGTGCTTCATCATATAAAGTTTGTATTAATTCAATACAAACTAAAGGGATCCCATAATGAGCCAACACTTCCCAAAGATATGCATGCTGAATAGAGTCAAAAGCAGTTTCTTGGTCTATAGATAATAAATAACCATTTAACAATTTCTGTAAGCTTTGATCCATAATTTCCCTTAGAAACATTACATTTTGGACTATATTGGAATTGCACAAGACTGATCCTGAATTATCAGCGTTTGAGCTACTTTTGCTAATCTTTTAGTGATAATTCTTGCCAGTATTTTATAATCTGAATTTAGTAAAGTCAAAGGTCTCCACTTTTTTAATTCACAAGGGTCACCTTTTTTAAAGAGAAAAAAACATAATACCTAACTGCATCGAAGGGGCTAAATGTTATTCCTCCCAAATAGCATTATAAAGTACTTCTAAACAAGGAACCACCAAATCCTGATAGACTTTATAAAAGTCATTAGGGATTCCATCTCGACCAGGAGCGGTTTTAGTAGAAAGATGCCCAATTGCCTCTGGAATTTCAGCTCTGGAGATGGGAGTAGACAGCTCTTCCCTTTCTAAACTAGATGAACCTGGCACTACAACATCAGAAATATAATCCATCTGACCCTTTTGACCTCTCTGAAAAGTATCTAACATATGCTGTTGTACCAAAAGCATTATGTCATGATTATGTGTTTTTAAAACCCCTTGTTTATCTTTAAGACCCACCATAGGAACACTTAGTGTCTTTTCCTCATATGGGTTAACCTCCTGTTTTGTACCTTGTGTTCTGTATTTCTGTTGAGTAGCTAATTTCACCACTGAGTCGTGTAAATACTGCACCATTAAATCTTTAACTTCAGGTATTTTCCCTCATTTGCTCCTGAATTGAGAAGTTTTAAATATTTAGCCCTATGTCCTAAATAAACAATATATTTATTTTTTGCCAGGCGTGAGGTGTATGATCCGTACCATCCCTGCAAGTCCCTTTTCAAGTCCTCCCACCATTCGATAGGGCTATCATATAAAAAAACTCATATCCATTTTCACCCAAAAAAGTTGCTTTATATATTGCTCAACCGCAACATCCTGGAATCTAGAAGTATTCATTTTCCAGCATCCCCTTCCTACCTTCAACCTCTGATTGTCCCCTAAAGTCAAGTCTACTCTTAAATGATCCGAGGTCTCTAAAGGTGTCACCTGTACACGATGACATGTGAGTCTTGTGGATACCAACCAGAAATCTATCATAGTGGATAGCTTCCCTTTAAAAAAAGTATGCGTAGGTACCTGTTTCAGGATGTCATAAACATCTGAAATGTCATTCTTCTTCATAATGGTTAATAACATGTTAGTGTCGCAAAACATTTTCTGTGTCACCCGTCCCCAATCTCTAGAAGAGAGACCACAATTAAAATCCCCTCCCCATAGAATCAATGTAGATGTGTGGAGGTAAGGTTCTATCTGTTGAAACAAAACCGATTTCCCTGCTTTTGACTGGAGTGCATAAATGTTAATAAGACGAAAGACTTCATTCTGAAGAATCACATCCAAGACCATAGCTCTCCCAGGCTGTATCTCATAAACATGCAAGACTCGAACATTACCTTTAAAAAGTATACCTAGCCCCGAGCACAACTCTTCCTCTATGGACTAAAATGAGACACCCCACCTCCAATCTTTTTGAGCACACTGAATATCTTGTAAAGAGTGCAATCTAGTGTCTTGTACAAAAAAAAACTGCTCTTTCTTCATACTAAGACTTAAAAAAGTGTTTTGTCTCCTTTCAATGTTGAGAATGCTGTTGACGTTGATTGTACAGAGAGAAAGAGAAGAAACCATAGCCATCTTAAATAGAAAGAAAAGAAAAAAAAAACAAAAGAAAAAGGAAAAAAACTCATCTTTTTTTCTTCCTTTTTTTTGTCTTACGTCTGTCCAAAGGACCAGAGTCTAAAACTGCATCAACCTGAGAAGATGCCACAGAGGAGAGATCAGATTCTCCGCCATCCTCTTCAGCACCCTCCTCAAACAATAAGGCATAGGAGTTCTGAATAAGTGTTTCCTCCGCTATATCTTTCTGTATAGAAACCACCTTTTCTTGTTTACCTGCTTTAGACCTTGTTACCCTTTGGAACTCTGTCTTCCCCTGCACTAAAGGGAGGCATAACTCCACCTTCAGCCTCTATCAGGGTTAAATCTTCTGCACCTACTATCCCTTCTTCTACATTGATAGGTTCAGTAACATTTGACTCATTCTGTAAAACTTGTTCAACCAAATTACTACCATTTTCTGCAGTCTGCAGCACCTCTGACTCAACCATCCTAGAAACTTTGTGAGCTAATGGGGTTTTGTTAGGGAGTGTTGTCAGTAGTTCTATAAGTTTCATTTTTTCTTTCTGTGCTGTTGCGACATATAAATCTTGCTCAGCCCGAACCGTATATCGACATGAAGAAAGCCCATGGCATGCGAAAATTTGACTCTGGAACAAAAGGAGGTCAACAGTACACATCAGATGGTGGGATCCAGTACTGTCGATCCAGGTAATAAGGTCTGCATCTGTCTATAGTCCTTATAGTCCAGGTGGGATTTTTGCCAAGCCTGAGTGACTCTAACCATTTTCTAGAGTGTTATTTAATAGCAAACAGTGAAGTTAACTGTGATTTTGTGTTGTTGTTTTTGTTTTCTTTTATTTTGTCGTATCCAGTCCACTTATTTTGCTGTATGTAAATAAATATTCATTTTGATTTGCCAATCCTGACTTCTCAGTGTCCTTCTATTCCCACCAACCTCACATACTTACACCTGACCACCTGTGGCGGATCCGGAGCCACTCGGGTGCTAGACCACTCTATGCGGACTCCTCGGAGTTCGAGAATTCCTCACTGCACTCCCGTCTGATCGTCATGGGGTTGTGGAGGACTTCTCAATGAAGGTAGGTCCCACGTCCTTCATGGGCATGCTCTGTCTCATCTCCTTGTCCACAGGGATGAAATTGGAGCCCATCCAAAAGCGGGCTCACTGTCCCCTCACAGAGATTCTGGATAAA
Organism: Neoceratodus forsteri; assembly: GCA_016271365.2. Classification (NCBI taxonomy): domain Eukaryota; kingdom Metazoa; phylum Chordata; order Ceratodontiformes; family Ceratodontidae; genus Neoceratodus; species Neoceratodus forsteri. Next base: position 29,092,357 of record CM028137.1, on the reverse strand, counting down.
GAGGACTCTCTGATGGAGGCTTTTCCAGTGGCCAAGGCCATTGTCAGTTCCTCCCTGGAGCTTTGGCAGTGCCCCGACTCCTACCCTGCACTCTCGACCCAGATGGCATGCAAATATGCGGTGCCCACCGGTTCCTTCTCGGGGTTCATGGAGCACCCTTTGGCCAATGGGTTGGTGGCTAACTCCGTGTTTCAGCCCTAGGGCAATTCAGAGGACATCAACAGACCACCGGATGAGGAATCCAAGAAATTGGACCACTCTGCTAAAAAGGTCTATGCTGCCTTCTTGCTCGGCCTCCGCAAGGTGAGCTCGGCCATCATGATGGCACACTTCTTCCATTCCTTTTGGGCTCTCTGGAGGTGATTCCTCATCTTCCGGACCTCCAGAATCTCGGTCAGGCAGGTCTGGGACCAGGGTTGAGCTGTGGCCAAGAGCAGCTTCAGATGGCTCTGAATATCGGAGGTTCCTGTGCTCGCTCAGTGGCAGCCACAGTTGCCATGCGCCATATAGAGCTGCTGGATCTCGACCTTCATGGCAGACACTTAGCACAAGCTGGCAGATGTTCTGTTCTTAGGCACTGACTTGTTTGGGCCCGGTGTGGAGGGTCACCTCAGCATATCAATCTTACTTCAAAGGGCTCTTGCAGTAGGTAATAACCAATTGGACTAAGTTGGCAGGCGTCAGGACCCCACGGAAAATCTTATAGCTAGCAGTCAAGCGTGAGATGACTGGCGTCAGCGTGTGTCAGATAAAAGGGGCGGTCCCATGCCCACCGTCCAGTTCCTTCCTGCTGTCGGCTCCAACTCGGTCGCCTTGTGGAAGATAAGCGCTAGATTGTACCAATCCCCAGAGGGCAAGGACTTTTTAAGTCTTCAACCAAAAGCTGATTCATTGGTGATCAGTGCCGCACATGACAAGACCACCAGTCCTAAGCATCTTAGCTCCACTCCTCCGGATAAAGAGTCTAAGACCATGGACCAGTACAGTCAAAATATTTTTTCTTCCTCCACCCTGGGGATGTGAGTCCTTAATTATGTGGGCCACATGGGGTATTACCAGAAATCTATTTTAGGACAGATCTCCTCCAAAATAGATGGCCTTCCTGACTCCTCTGTTAAACAGGAACTGGATGAACTGGTTCGTTCTGCCAGATCCGCATGTGCATATTCATGCTGCGCCACTTATGACACAGTGGTTTGGCGGCGTACCTCTGCCTTTGCTACTGGCCTCGTGAGCACTCTTGGCTGCGGCTCTCAGGTCTTCAGCCATCATAGATGCCCCTTTTAGAGGGTCTGTCCTGTTCGTTGGGGATACTAAAGATATTATCACCGACTTACAGGATAAGGGGCAGACTCTGAGTTCTGTACAATCTTTGTACCACAAACCTGAAGGCCAGAAACTATCCTATCGGAGGCAGTCTAAACAGCAACCCAAGGCGCAGCCCCATTGTCAGCATAAACGAGGGGCTGCCTCAGCAGCGAAGGCTCCTCCAGTCAAGGTTCGTAGAGCTGCAGGTGCTTCCACTGCCTCCCCACCCCATCCACTACCTCCTGACTCATTGCCTCTCCCTCTCCGTCTGGACGTCTCTTCAGTGGAGCTGGTAGGCGGTCGATTCTCTCCTCACCTTCAGGAATGGGAGAGGATAACGACGGACTCTTGGGTGCGCCAACTGATTGCTCAAGGGCACTCCATAGAGTTTTCTCAGCCACCCCTCACAGACCCCTCCCAGCTCTTCATATCCCTCAAACCATCTTCTTTGGTTCGGAGAGATAAATGCTCTCCTGCTGAAGGAAGCCTGAACCTGTTCCACATCAGTTCTGTGGGACAGGCTATTATTCCCACTTTTTCTTCGTCCCCAAGAAGACGGGCAACCTGAGACCCATTTTGGACCTCAGCTCCCTCGATCTTCTGGTGACTTGCAAGAAGTTCAGAATGCTCTCCCTCCCGAGCCTTCTACCTCTTCTAAGATCGGGTCAGTGGCTCTGCGCCCTGGACATGCAGGATGCTTACTTGCATATTCTGATTCACCCTGCCCATCACAGGTTCCTCCAGTTCTGCTTCCAGGGGAAGCACTTTCAGTTTTTGGCCCTTCCATTCGGCCTTTCCTCGGCACCCCAGGTGTTCACCAAGTGTTTAGCAGTAGTGGCAGCCTACCTGCGCACACAGGGGTCCAGGTTTTCCCTTATTTGGATAACTGGCTGATTGCGGCTCCTTCCCTGGAGGATCTGCGCCATTCCCTCACCCTTACCCTGGAGACTTACTCCAGGCTGGGTATTACAGTCAGTCTGGCCAAATCTCATTTGGTTCCCACCCAACACTTACAGTTCATTGGGGCAGTGTTGGATACCCAGCTGGGCAAAGCATTCCTTCCTCCAGACCAGATCGAGACCTTACTTCGGCAAACTTGATTTCTGATCTCCCAGAGACATGTCCCTGTCAGGAAGGTCCTCTGCCTCCTCGGTCTTATGGCGACGGCCATTCCTACAATCTCCCTGGTCAGGCTGCACATGAAGATTTCCCAGTGGACCCTCAAAGCCCAGTGGGACCAGGCAGTGGACGATCTGGATTGAGGTCCTTATCTCCAACCACATGATCAGGGATCTGCAATGGTGGTTGCTCCGGAGAACCTCTCCTGGGGAATGCTGTTTTGCACTGAGCTCCCCTCCCAGAACTTGATGATGGATGCCTCAGAAACCTGGTGGGGGCCCATCTTGGTCCCATCAGACTCAGGGAAACGCCACCAGAGGAATCTCGGCTGCACATTAGTGTGCTCGAGATGAGGGTGGTCCTGTACACCATTCAGGCCTTTCAGTCCCTCATCCTTCCAGCCCCACTGATGGTACACTCAGATAACATGTGTGTTGTCTGGTACCTCAACAAACGGCATGGGGGGGGGGACTCGATCCTACCTGTTATGTCAGGAGCCAATGAGAGTCTGGGACAGAGCTGTTTAGCCCGGCCTTCGCTTGACAGCGCATCATGTGCTGGGGGGTCAAAACTCCTTGGTGGACACCCTCAGTCATTCCACAGTGAGAGCTCACGAGTGGGAGTTAAAACAGGATGTCATAAACGCTCTGTTCTCCCATTGGAGAACGCCTCAGATAGATCTGTTCGCATCCCCATCTAACGCCAAACTTTCCGCCTTTTGCTTGCTCGCTCCAGGGTGATGTTTTTTGGCAGGATGTGCTGTCTCTGTCTTGGAGGGGCAGGTTCGTTTGTGCCTTCCCTCCAATTCCGTTGACAACTGAGAGTGCTACACAAGCTCCAGGTGGAGGGTGCACAAATGATTCTCATCACCCCCTTTCGGCCGAGACTAGTCTAGGTCTCTCTTCTGCAGCAACTTTCAGAAGAACCAGCTATTCCACTCCCATTTTCCCAGGACCTGTTAACTCAGGATCAAGGGACCCTGGTGCATCCAGGTCTCAAGTCCCTTCTTCTGCATTCTTGGCTCCTGCAGACTTAGCGACTTCCTGCTTTGGGGTTTCTCCAGAGGTAGCCCATATCCTGGTAGAGGCCAGGAAGCCTTCTATCAGGTCCACTTATGATATGAAGTGGAAGCGCTTTTCTTTCTGGGCTGAATCCCAGTCTCTGGAACCCTTTTCCTACACTGTGGTCAGGACACTGGATTATTTCAAGTATCTGTCCGACCTGGGTCTTAGTTACTCCTCCTTGGAGGTTCACCTCTCAGCCATTTCTGCCTATCATCTCCATCTGGGAGACAAATTGGTGGCTCAGCTTCAGGTCTCCAAGACTTTTCTCATGGGAGTCCTTCATTTGAAGCCTCCCATACGTAATCCGGCACCCCCCCCTCGCCGTGGAACCTTAACTTTATTCTGGACATACTCTTGCTGCCCCCTTTCAGCCTGCAGCAGAGGCGGATCTGTGTTTTTTGTCTTGGAAGATCTTGTTTCTTGTGGCTACCTCCTCCTCTCGGAGAAATTTCCGAGCTTCAGGCGTTGATGTGCTGTGTTCCTTATCTGATTTTGATAGGGACAGGGTGGCCATGAGGACTAACCCAAAGTTCCTTCCCAAAGTTGTGGCAGAATCCACTCTCAACCAATCAATTGAGCTTCCAGTGTTCTTTCCGGAGTATTCCAACAGGGGAGCGCGCCTTCTTCATTCCTTGGACATGCATAGAGTCTTGAGGCATTGCACCAACCAAACCAAGGACCATAGGAAAACGGACCAGTTGTTTGTTTCCTTTGCTCCAAAGAAAGGAGGGTTACATTATGCTATCTCCAAACAGTGTCTCTCCAAATGGTTGGCCAACTGTATTACCTTCTGTTACAACAAATACAACAGTGCTTAGGCCAGGTGAAGGGTCATTCTACCAGGGGCATGCTGGCTTCGCCACATGCTTCAGAGGCATCTCAGGTGCAGAGATCTGCACTGCTGCTATTTGGACTTCTGTCCATAGTTTTACCAAGCATTGTAGCTTGGATGTTGCCTCACGCTGCAGAGCGGGGTTTGGCCTGGCGGTTCTGCAGGGCATCTTGTCGTAAGACATTTCTTGCCAGGCCTTTAGTGGACAGTTTTTTTTTTTTTTTATTGTCCTTCTCCCTGATTTCTTTGTCCAGAACTGTTTGGGACTCAGTCCTGTTGGTTAGTACCTACTGCAAGAGCCCTCTCAAAGTAAGTTAGTATAGTTACGTAAGAACTTACCGTAACAGTAGATCTTTGAGAGAGGCTCTTTCAGGAGGTACTGCTTTCCCTCCCTCCGTCCCCCTGAGTTTCTTCTCTCATGTCTTTAGGGGCCTTTCTTTACTCCTGTCATGCCCTTTGGGCCTCCGGCGGGAGAACTGGAGTGTGGGCGCGGGTCTGACCCTTTTATCTAACACACACTGATGCCGGGGGTGGTCCCTGCCAGGGACTGATAGCTAGAAGATTTTCCATGGGGTCCTGACACCTGCTGGCTTAGTCCTATTGATTAGTACCTACTGCAAGAGCCTCTCTCAAAGATCTACTTTTACAGTTAGTTCTTACATAACTGTACTGTTCAGTGCCAGCTTGGACTCTGTTACATTCGCCCAGAGGGATCCCAAGGGCTCCAAGCAGCAGGAACGTAAGCCCTTTCAGCCCTCCACTCCTGTGGCAAAACCTGACCAGCATCAATCTGGCTTGCAGGCTCAGTCCTTATGACCCAGAGCCCAAGTCCATGGCCGGTGGTCCAAAGCCCAGAAAGGGACCCAGTGGCTTCTCAGCCAGATCCTCCTCCAAGCCTGCTCAGAGACGCGATAGGGGGTGCCACCCTCATGTCTGTCACGCCTTCCCTTGGTCCTCCTGTGAGGGGCTGGCTCCGCCACATTCTTTCCACCTGTGCTGCTGTCACCGTGGACAGATGGATTCTGGAAATGGTCGGTCAGGGTCTGCCTCTAGAATTTGAGCAGTACCCTCCCAGCCAAGCCCGTGCCCCACGGGAAGACTTGGTATCTGCAGACACTCGGCTGGCTCTTTGAGACGATATTGCCCAGCTCCTCCACAAGGAGGTCATGGTCAGAGTAGCAGATCCTGTGGAACACCCAGGGTTTGTCTCCAGGTACTTCCTGATGCCAAAGCAGATGGGGGTTGGGGGGGGGCATTAGCGCCCCATTCTACATCTGCACGACTTCATAGAATCATAGAAGGTCGTCGGCAGATAAGGACCTCTAGGTCCATCTAGTCTGCCCGTAACCCCTCCCCCCCAGGAAGATTTCTTCCATCCCTTTGCGGCCTGCACTCTGCCCACCAGTCCCATGTGCATGTCTCAGGCCCTTTTGAAGTTCTCCACTGTATCCACCCCCACCACCCTCTCCAGCAGCCTGTTCCATGGCTGTACCACCCTCTCAGTGAAGAACCTGCCCCTTATGTCCCCCCGAACCTGCCCCCCTCCAGTTTGTGGATATGTACCCTCATGGAATTTGATTTGAATAAGCTGTTGACCCTCACCCTGTTTATTCCTTTCCAAGTATTTGAATGTATCCACCATATCCCCCCTCTCCCTCCTCTCCTCCAGCGAGTATAGGCCCAGCTCTCCCAGCCTCTCCTCATATGGCCTCCCCCGCACCATTTTGGTCGCTCTTCTCTGGACCCTTTCCAGCCGGTCCATGTCCCCTTTCCTGTATGGCCTCCAGAACTGGACCCCATATTCCATGTGTGATCTGACCATGGTTTTGTACAGCAGCAGGATCACCTCCCTTCTCCTGCTTGTGAAACCCCTCTCTATGCATGCCAGCATTCTCAGTGCCTTTCCTGCTGCCCTGTCACACTGACCCCGGACTTTCAGGTTGTCTGAGATGGTAATCCCCAGGTCCCTTTCCAGCTCTGTCTCCTCCATCTCCTCCCCCTCCAGTTGGTATTTTGCTTTTGGGTTGTTATGCCCTATGTGCATTATCCTGCACTTTTTTGTGTTGAACCATAATTACCACCTTTCTGACCACTCCTCTAACCTGGCCAAGTCCTCCCTCATATCCTCCACCCCCCTTCCTTTGTATCCACCCTGCTACTACAGATTTTCATGTTGTCCATGAACAGACATACCTTCCGTGCAGACCCTCTGTGATGTCCCTTGTGTATGTGTTGAAGAGTATGAGTCCCAGCACAGACCCTGTGAAACCCCATTTGTCATTCTTTCCTCCTTTGAGTACACCCCATTAACTTTGACCCTCTGAGTCCTCGCCACCTACCAATGTTCCACCTATCTAGTGAGCTTTCTTCCCACCCCCAAGCTTTTCACCTTGCTCTACGAGTCTCCCATGGGGGATGGTGTCAACCTTTCCTAAAGTCCAGGTAGGCCACGCCCACTGCCCGTCCCATATCTCTGTCGCCTGTCAAGAATTTGATCCGTTGGTCTGGCATGACCTGCCACCTGTGAATCCATGCTGATTGTCATTCAGTAGGCCCTCCCTCAAAATGCTTAACCAGTCTTCCTTAATCAGTGTCTCCATCAACTTGTTGACCACCGAGGTCAGGCTTATCGTTTAGTTACCTGGCTCTTCCCTTCCACCCCGCTTATGCAGTGGTACCATCTCTGCCTTTTTCCAGTCTTCTGGAACCCTACCCTGTTGCAGTGACAGGCTGAATAGCTTCGTGATTGGTGCCACCAGTTCCTGTTTCAGTTCTTTAATTACCCTCATGAGAACCCCGTGTGGCCCCATTGCCTTGTCAGTCTGCAGTCTGCTCAATTCCTCCAGCACTCTAGCTTCAGTGAAAGGACTGGAGTCCATCTCCCTAACCGTCCTCCCCCTATTTTCTAATTTAGGCCCCCTTCCCTCCTTCACTGTAAAGACCGATGCAAAATATCTATTTAAGACATCTTTTTTTTTTTTTTTGAAATTTATGTTTATTATTTTACTGCATTAAACATACAGCTTAACATCCCTATAGGTAGGCTTACATATGGTTTTCTTCTCATTACAAAAATGTGACACAGCAGTTTTACAGTAACTCAGTTCTAAGGCCCCTAAGACATGGGACAGCACTAGGGGTTAGGTAAATTCTATTTATAAACTCGATTCTAAAGATTGGCTTAACGCTGCCATGAGCAGGGATTAATCAACATCTTTTTAAGCAACCAAACATCAGTTCCCTATCATGTTAGATAGTAATATCGCCCCTCTACACTGATAATACAACAGCATTAAATCAGCTCTCTACCAGTTCACTAATGCATTCAGGCTTATTCTAATTCAAGAAAGTTACATTTCAGTATATAAATCTGAAATTAAGATCAGGTATTATTAAGTATACATAGTTTCCAATTACATTCAAGCTGTAATCTTCCCATTAATTTACCAACGTCCTTATCCATTAGAAAAGTATTAATTAGTGTATTTATCTCTTTAAGGCCCATCACGTCCCTAAAAGAAGCAAATAATGAGTCCTGTTAGACCCTTTTACCAGTCTCTCGATCAATCCCCATCCACTTCCTCACTACTAAATTCGCATCCTTTGCTTTGAATTCTTTCTCCGCATGATTGGTGAATTTACCCACTTCCACAGGTTCTGCAAATTAAAAGTTTTCTCCTGTAGAAAATCCGCTGGCTGGCTGGCATCACCAAAATGTGCTGAATCCCTAGTTGTTAGAGCCAGGCCGTACAGCATCAAAACCTCGCCTCCTCTGCCTCACAAGTCGCATAGCTCAAATCTGAAACACATGAATTTTACTGCCTTCCCATTCCATTGTACCACATCTCTTTGCCTGTGCTATTATTAAGTCCCGTTCGACCACAGACCCGAGTAGCGAGGATGGTGTGAGGAGGAAACTGACTCATGGCCTTCGCTGCCTAGACCCACGAGGAGTATTTCAGTAGGCCTTAATCAGTGAGAACTGTTCTTCAATAAGAAAAATGTCCTTAGCACAGACATTATGAACCCTGAGAGATTACTGGCTTCATCTCTTTCTGGAAGACCCAGAATCCGTTGTATTAGTTGCTCTGGACAAGTTTTCTAGATTTTCTAACCGCTGTCACATTACCCCATTCTCTTTCACCAGTCCGGAGGTAGTTGTTATCGCCATGTTAGCAGACTTAACTGCCGCCCTGGTGTCTTCTTCTACTTTATTAATTTTGAGATCCATAGTCTTGAATTGAAGGGTAAGCTCTTCCATCTTTCCATCAACCTTTTGTATAGCTTTAATGAGTGCGGTATTGGAAGGCTGAACGATCTCTTCAGCCACCCCCACATTCAGTTCCTTGCTTGGCCTGGGTTTAGATTCTTTCGCCCGGCCCCCATCTCCACCTGGCGCTGCCTCATTTGTCCTGCCCATAACATTGAGAATTCAAGCTCTCTTCTGTAGAAAATGGTAGTGACCTGTTCAGGACTGTGAGCTCTCTTGAGATATATTAGTATTTCTTTTCTTTATGAAGTTTTGTTTTTCTAATTCTTTAAAACAATTTTCTTTTCATCAGAGCCCGTGTAAAGAGCTGTTTCTAGCTCGGCTGCTGGCCATGCCCCCCCCCCCCCACCAACATTGGCTTTTTCTAAGTCTCCCTCCACCAGTGCTCCCCTTCTCCTTTCATCCTCACTATTCCTCTCTTCCCCTTTTTCCTGTCACTCACATATCTAAAGAACCTCTTGTCCCCTCTTAACCCCCTTGCATAATGTTCTTCCGTTTTAGCCTTGGCCCTCTTGATCACCCTCCTTGCATCCCTCAGTTTATCCCTATACACCCCTATCTTCTTCTCTTTGTATCGCCTTATATAGCCCGAAAGCTCTCCTCTCCTCTTCTCCCTGACTTCTCACTTCAGTAGTGAACCAAAGTGGTTTCCTACCCCTTCTTCTCTTGCTCACTATCCTAATGCAAAGCTCAGTCACTTTCTGTAGTCCCCTTTTAATTTCCTCCCATAGCTCCTCCACGCCTTCCAAGATTTCCACCCTCCAGCTCCTCCTGTACCATTGCTCTATCCTCCCAAAGTCTGCCTGCTAAAGTCAGGCACCCTAGTGTTCAAGTTGTCCTTGGCCTGACCCTTGTTGATCCTAAATTTCACTACCCCTATGGTCACTGTCACCCAAATTTTTCCTACTCCCACCCCTCCATACTGTTCCCAGTTGTCAGAATCAGGTTCAGACTGGCTCTCCTCTAGTAGGTTCGGTCACCATTTGGCTGATGAATACTTCCTGCAAACCCTCCAACACCTCACTGCTCTAAACTGTGGCTGCTGCCGGGTGCCCAGTCCATGTCAGGTAAATTTAGGTCTCCCAGTACCACGATTTTCCCTCTGTTGGCCATGTTCTGTAGCTCATTAACCATCTGCTTGTCAACCTCCTCCTCTTGATTTGGTGGTCTGTTGACCACCCCGACCTTCACTGCCTTCTCCCCTGTTCTTCTTAACGACAGCCATAGGGTCTCCGCAGATCCATCCATCCATCCCCCACACAACAATGCCTTTATACCCTCTTTTACATACTCTCTTTTGAATAAATTCCTCAGGTCCCACACCTTCAGGATGGTAACTCTGTCTCAGATCATACCATCTCTCGAGCAAAACCTGTGGTTTTGCTGTCTGGATCTCCAGGACGCTTTCTTTCACGTCCTGATCTGTGCATCACACCAAAGGTTCCTCCACTTCTGAGCTGAAGGAACCCTCTACGAGTTTCAGACCATGCCATTCAGTCTCTCCTCCCCCAGGGTCTTCACCAAATGCATAGCAGTGGTGCAGCTTACCTGAGGCGTAGAGGGGTCCAGGTGTAGACCTATCTGGACGATTAGCTGACTGCATTGACCTTGGCCTTTTGGTCAGTTAGGCCAAGTTGGAACTCGTGCCCTCGCAGGTGATCAGCTTCATGGGGCAGAGCTCGACTCTTGCCGAGTCAGAGCCTGGTTCCCAGCAGACAGGGTGGAGATTCTCTCCTCCTTTGCCTGATCATTTCTGGTTGGGCACTTGTGCCCTGCTTGGGACTTCCTGCGCCTTCTGGGTTACATGGCGGCCTGCACCAGCGTGGTCCAATGGGCCAGTTGGCACATGTACTCCCTCCAGTGGGAGCTGGCCAGCCAGTGGTCTCAGTGTAAAGGTCACTTTGACCAGCTGGTCACTGTGACCCAGAGGATGTGGGACACCCTCCAGTGGTGGCTAGTCCCAGGGTATCTGCAGGACGGGATCCTGTTTCTCCACCCCGAGCCAATGGTCATCCTGATGACCAACACCTCTCTCATGAGCTGGGGTGCCCATCTGAGGGAACATAGAGTCCATGGGCTCTGGACCCCCGAGGAGTCCCGATGCCACTTCAACTTGCTGGAGCTCTGAGCAGTTCGGCTGGCGCTGACTGCCTTTGCTCCGTTTGTTTGGGGTCAAGTGGTTCAAGTTCAGATGGACAACACCATGACCATGTACTGCCTCCGCAAGCAAGGTTGGATGCACTTCTTGCCCCTGTGCAAGGAAGCTCTCCACATCAGGACTCTCGTGTGCAGCCTGGAGGCAGATCTCCTAGCCATGCATGTGGCAGGAGCCTCCAAACAGCTGGCGGAAGCCCTCAGCCGGGTGGACGAGGCATCTCATGAGTGGTCTCTCCATTCGGAGGTAGTTCACAGTCTGTTCTCCCAGTGGGGCACCCCTCAAGTGGACCTCTTCCCTTCCAGGGAGATTGCAAAGCTGAGGTTGTTTTGTGCCCGCCCCCCTCAGCAGGGCTCGCTGCAGGGGATGCCTTCTCGAGGCTGTGGACCCCAGGCCTCTTCTATGCCTTCCCTCCACTTCCCCTGATCCACAAAGTGCTGCTCAAGGTCAGGAGGGACAAAGCACGGGTGATCCTGGTGTCTCTGGACTGGCCATGCCAATTTTGGTGCCCCGATCTCCTCAACCTCAACAACAGGCTCCCGGTATCTTCCTATATGCCCAGACCTGCTCTCCATCAATCAGGGAAGGTACTCCACCATCCGCACACATCTTCATTTCCCATTACCACATTGACTTAGAGTCACTTCAGGATGCTGGTTTTGGTGGTTCTATCCCTGCACCTGCCAGCCTGGTTCCTGAGCAGCTAGAGTTTCGGGCTTTGGGTCTCTCGAAGAGGTCCTCACTGTAGGTGAGGCATCTAGAAGGAATCAACCAGAAAATGCTATGCCTTCAAATAGAAGAAATTCTCCATTTGGTGTCAGGGCAAGGGGTTGTTCCTTCTTCCTGTCCAGTGGCTAGCATTTTGGTCTACCTGTGATCTCTCCCCAAGGGGGACTTTGGTCGACGACCCTTAAGGTGCACCTGGCAGCCATCTCTGTTTACCGGGTACGGGCCGGTCAAAAGTTGGTGGCGCAGGAGAAGGTGGTCTGGCACTTTTGCGAGGGCCTTGACCACATTTTCCTTCTGGTGTATGAACCACCACCACCGTGGGACTTGTTACTGGTTTTGGGAAATCTCATGGACAAGCCATTTGAACCAATACACAGGTGTGACATGTCTCACCTGTTGTGGAAGACCAGTCAGCCAGAAGGGATCAGTGAGCTCCAGACACTCTTAGTAGAGTCTCCTTATCTGGTCTTCCACAGGGACAAGGTTGTCCTTTACCCCAACCTGAAGTTCCTCCTGAAGGTTATGTCAGAGTTTCACCTGCTCCAGGTGATGACTCTTCCTGTGTGCTTCCTGAATCACACCTCTGAGGCCGAACACAGGCTCCGTACCTTGGACCTGAGGCGAGCGCTTGCTTATTACAAAGAGCACACAGCTGGAGTTTGGGGAGAGGTTCACCAGCTGTTGGTCACCTATGCTGAAGCTGCACCTGGCAGACCTGCAGCCAATCAAATGATTGGCATCTGGATCACTTCCTACGTTGATCTCTGCTATAGGTTAGTGAGGGATCCGTACTAAATCCCGACATCCGAATGCCCGTCAAAAATGTTCCGACACTGAAATCCCGACTACATCATATGCCTGAATAAAAAAATCCTGCATGCTGAAAAGTCGATAGATCATTTCCCGAAGTACAGTGATATAATACCATCAACCGACCTCGACTGCAGGGTTTTAAATAATTGATTAGCAGTTTTTTTCTTGCGACAATACTAACTGTACAGAAAATATTTATATAGGTTTTCTAGAAGTGATATGTTTGTTAAACACAGTGAGGCAAGTGCTGTGCATTTCCATAATGTTTTAGCACTTTTATGAGCAAAAACGCTAATCAAATTTTAGAGTTAATTAAAACCCTGGACTGGGCCCCCCCCCCCCCCGCAAGCTCCCTGAATTTAATACAACTGCAGCCAGTAAGGAAGAGAAATTACACAGCTGAGCAGTTTTGTTTTAGTTATTCCTTCAAGCTGTCCATTCATCTCTCTGCTCATAGCTGTTGGCACTGACTCCAACCGACTCACGTAATCTTATATGGAACACTGTACTGTTACTGTTTAAAAAATTAAAAAATATTTAAAAAAAAGCCCGCGGTTTCAAACATTGATCAACTTCCACAGTCTACCTTTCAAAGATATGCTGAACACGATCAGAGCTCTGTAGTTATTAGCCAAGAGACCCCCACAAATCCAGCCCTTATGAACAAACAGATAACATCTTAAACTACATGAACAAGAAGTTATCAAAGCAAGTTATCTGATCTTGTTGCTGTTTTGCAGGCTAAAGAATTAGGAGCACACAGAGAACAAAGAAATAGAATCACAGCTGCTAAAGCGCAGTCAAACTTAACTCCTTACTCTCGGTGTTGGAGTTCATTAACTTATATGCCTTGAAATCCATGGTTTAAAATGTGTTATAGGAGGTACAGAATAGCAGAAAAAATCAGGGAAAAATCCATAAGCATTCTAAGATTCTTAGATACTTCCTACTCTGAAAGGAGCACACCGCTGCCACCCTCAAATGTCGGATTCTGTTGTTCGTATTCTCTGTTAGTCGGTATTTTGAATAACGGGAAAAATAAAACAGGCATTTGACAGTTGGGATTTTGACCCTAACCCATTAGTGAGTAGGGAGCCTCCCGGAGGGTAAGCACTCATTCCACCCGCCATACCGCTTCGACGGTGGCTGCTTCTAGGGATGTCTCTATCCAGGAAATCTGCAGGGCTACTTCCTGGAAGTCAGCACACACCTTCATTTCCCATTTCCACATTGACTTAGAGTCACTCCGGGATCCTGGTTTTGGTGCCTCAGTTCTCCAATCCTTATTTCCTAAGAAGGGAGTGTGTACCTTGCCTCCCTCCTCCCGGAGAACTGCTAGGGTCTACCAGATTGTGTGGATAGAACAACATATCACGTCCTAGAAACACAGAGTTTACTCACTTGTAATAGTAGTTCTAAGAGTGATATATGTTGTTCATCCACGAACCCACCCGATCTCCCCAGGCTCAGGCGCACAACCTCTGCTTCCAGCGGCAAGATCTGGCATCATGGGTCAGAGCTGAGGGATATACCACTTGGGTGGGTGGGAGGAGCCAGCTTGAAGACTTTCTGGCAAGATTTAAAGGGAAAGAACAATGCCAGATAGTGTGGATGAACAATATATACCACTCCTAGAACTGCAGTTACTGGTGAGTAACCTGTGTTTCTTGCCTCCTTTCTTTGTAATGGTTAACCACTGTATAGGAACCTCTGAAGGACAAAATGCTACAATACAGTTTTGAAAGTAGTATTGTACCCTTGTTAAGAGATTATTTTTATAAATACATTTTCACAGCAAATGTTCTTTTTGTTTTTGAACATCCCCCATGACTTACACCACCTCAGAAGTCCTAGAAAAAGGATGCCAGTATTCACTGATTCTAATATCGAGATTTGCACAGTAGATATAGTGCTTGCTGTTGATATTGTCTCCATAACCCCTTCTATTCTTGGTGGCAGTGTTGATTTGGAGGGTGATATTCAGCTGCCTAACTGTCTTTGCTAGTCACTGTTAATGTTTGTGACAGCCAAAACGTTCATTTGTGCTGCCACTGCTGTGGTGCTGAAGATAGTAAATTGACCCACTAAGAGCATGAATTGGTAAGAACATATCCCCTCAATGGGGACATTTGCACTGGGAAGCACCGTGGTGAGTAGTGGAAGTGCTAGTCATTAGGGAAGAAGTTCACATTGTCTAAGGTTGCAGACAGAAGACTGGTTTGTGAGTGTGAATACATGCACTGACCTAGAAACTAAGAATTGAAACTGCTGTGCCACATTCACTCCATTTGAAGCAAACTGTCTTATTCTGTTGGAAATGTGCTTTCCACTTGTATAGAAAAGTTTGGAAGGGCTGCACAGCCCTGTACTGTAAACAAGACTTTGCAAAAGCATCGCAGCAGTAGTGTGCACGTGGTATGTCATTGTGTTGAATATTTGTTTGCCTGTAGCCACCACAGACCTCATTATGGGGGAGTAAAAGAGAGACAGGAAGAACAGGCAAAGGAAAATCATAAAACAGAAGACAACTGGGGAGAAAGAGAATGAGAAACAGAAATAGAGAAAAGATGGCAGAAGGGATCAAGGTCCATCTAGTCTGCCCATGTGTTCCTTGAACCTTCTCAAACCAGGACCCAACCCCACCCCTTTCTGCTTAATGCCTCCTACTGCTCCTGTTGCTTTTATCATGATTTAGCCTTGTCCCACCCCAGCCTGAATGATGTCAACGACTTTCTTCCACTACCTCAGCTGGCAGTTTATTCCATGGCTCCACAACTCTTTCTTTAAATGGTGCTTCCTTAGCTCCCTCTTGAATCCCCTTCAACTTCCACTCTGCCCTGTAGTGTTAGAGTCAGAGACTGTTGAACAAGTCCGAGGATGGCACATCATTTATTCCTCTCAGGAGCTTGTATGTTTCAGTCATATCTCCCCTCTCCCTCCTTGTCTACAGTGAGAACATAATTAATGCTTCCAGACGCTCTTCGTATGAGTGCCCTTGAAGGCCCTGGATCATTTTGATTGCTCTTCTCTGAACAGCCTCGAATCTGTTTATATCCTTTTTCAGATGTGGACTCCAAAACTGGACACAGTACTCCAGATGGGGCCTTACCAGGGACCTGTAGAGTGGCAGGATTACCTCCTTCCACCTACTGTCGATTCCCCTCCCTGTGCTCCCCAGCATTTTGTTGGCCTTGCTATAAGCTTTGTTGCATTGGCTTGTCTACTTAAGGGTGTTGCTTATGATGACACCTAGGTCCTGTTCTTCCTGTGTGGTGCTGAGCTGGACTTTGTTGAGGTGGTACCCTGTCCTTGGGTTCCCTTTACCCAACTGCATCACCTTACATTTCTTTGCATTGAACTTCAGCTGCCAGACATTGGACCGTCTTTCCAGCCTCTGTAGGTAGGTCTTTTTGTAGGTCCTTAACCGCTTGCTCACTGCCAACCCTTCCGCCTAGCTTGCTATCATCCATGAATAGGGCAATTTTGCCCTGAATACTTATGCTAGTGTCGCTGATAAAGGCATTAAACATGACTGGCCACAACATTGAGCCTTGGGGCACACCACTAGTGACCGCGCCTTCATCAGACCTCACCCCATTGACCACTACTCTCTGTTTTCTGTCCCTAAGCCAGTTATCTGCCTTACTGACTATGCACTTGGCTGCACCCAGGTCCCCCAACTTTTTCAGCAGGCAGTTGTGCAGCACAGAATCAAAGGTCTTATTGAAATCAAAGTAAATGAGGTCCACTGGGTGGCTTCTGTCTAGTTCCCTAGTGACCCAGTTGCCTGTCATCCTGCAAACCCGTTCTTATCTTAGGTACTCTTCCAAGTCTTGTTTTATTAAGAACAGCTGATGCCTTTGGACAAACTTTGGAAAACATAATATTTAGACACAAGTAAGCTTATAGTTCATAGATCTTCTATAGATTTTTTCTTTCTGTTATTTATTACTAGTGAAATTCCCACTCAAACAAGATTTTTATCCTTTAGAGTTCATCTCTGCAGTTTATTCCCTACTTTAAATAATAATGTATTGTTGTGACATCACATTCTGTTGCCATGGAAATAAATGTGATGTCACAAGCAGAGCATTATATCTCATCAGGTTGGGAAGAAGCAATAGGAGCTGATGAACCCTCAAGGAACAGCTATCCTGTTTTCAAATATATGACCCCAGTAATAAATTATGGGGATAAGAAACACAGAATATCTGAAAAACAAGCTTTGTCAGTGCTGAATGTTGGCTTGCTGTCATTGCATTGGTAGTGCAGGAGTTAAAGAGATGCATAATAGGAATCACAGTGAAGTATTGAACTAATGCCAACCCTCCCCCCCTTGCAGAGACTGAAAGGCATTGAGGATATGCCTTTGGGTCGTCGGTCATAATGCTGAAGCCATTCCACCTCACCCCACCCTTCAGACAGCAACAGGTGTCATGGTGTGCCTTGGGGTCTTCGTCCCTTATGCTCACCCCATTCCATAAGGAAATAAGCTGAGATGGGGCAGTATAAGAGAATGGGGTGAACATTAGGGCCGAAGACCCAAGGCACACTTTGATGCCTGTCAATGGCTGTAGGGTGGGGGTAGAATGCCATGAGCATTACAGCCGACGAATCCAAGACACACACCCCACACCTGTCGGTCTCTACAGGGTGGGGGTTATGGTTGGAAACCTTAACACCCCGGCTGTTTGTTGGTATTTTCACTCCAGATTTTCATAATGGGCTTTTTGGGACCCCACCGCATGAACAGTGGCACTATCATTTCGTTACTCTATCCTAAAAGGTAATTTTGCACAGCAACTACGCCATTCGGTGCCACAGGTGTAGAAGCACATTTCTGGCAGGATATGGAAAATGAAAGCTGTACTATTCATAAGGAGGTGTGAAAAAATTGCAGTGTTGAAAATCTGAAGTGAAAATGTAAAAAATTGGAGACGTTATGAGCATGTGTACAAAAGGCACAATGCACGCCCGTAACGTGGTCATTTTTGGAAGTTTTTCATCAAATTTTCAACATGGGCTTTTTGGGACCCCACCTCATGAGCAGTGGTACTGTCATTTTTGTTGTTGTTGTGTTTTGTTTTTTTTTTATCTTCTATTTCTGCCCCCTCCCGACCGGCCTCCTTCCACCGGCCCCCCCAGCGTACACTGGACTCACCTTCTACTGTTAATGAATTGCCAGCTAACTGGGTGCAGCACCTGCGAGGGGCCAACATCATCCCGTTGGGATGTTTCTCTGCTTTCTTCCGTCCCGAGGTATTGGCAGGCGTGCAGTGGCACCAGTGGCGGCGGCGCGCACGCTTCCGCATGCGGCATGCCGAGCATCTGCCCCACATCCACACCCTTCATCTCTGGGTCCATTGTGCCATCAACAGCCACCGCTAGGGGACAGGCAAGCAGCGGACTCCATCCCCACTCCTTCTCGGGAGAGCAGAGCTGTCCTCCAGATGCTCAGTCCTCTTCTTCCCTGGTCGACCCCCGATGGTCTGCTCGCACTGTGAACATGGGTTGCCGGCATGCAGGAGGTAAGGCATGGATGCTTCAGCCCTCCATACAACTGGGCCAGCTACTGTCGTTTTGTTAATCAGTCTCGAAAGGTCATTCCATGCAGTGACCGCAAAATCACCTTATGGGACCAATAAGCAAAACAACAGTGACTTGTTCACAAGGTGGGATCCCAAGAACCCCATGTTGAAAATTTAGGGCCAAAATTCCTAAAAATGGCTGAGATATCAACCTAAGTTGAAACCCCCCATTGAGTCCCATTATACAGCGCTTACCCGATTCCCCAGTTCGTAGTTCGGCTTTGAAGACTGCAGATGCATCCCGGTCCACAGAAAATTACTGCTCCCGACCTTCTGAGGGTAAGTATGGGTGAGAGGGCTGTGGGGAGGTGGGCAAGAAGGAGTCTTGGGGGGGGGGACTGGGGCAATGACATTGGACGTTTTCTTTTAACAGTTTAACAAACAAACAAAAAGACTCAGGGACTGTTTTCATTATTTATAAGTTAAAAAAAATTTAACTTTCTGGCACACTGGGGTGGGCTCCAGTGTGCCACATGGGTTTGGCTGGGGAAGGGACATGATGCTGCGAGGTTGGGCACCCCATCCAGCAAGCTTTGGGGGAGGATGGGATGCTGACAGGGTTGGTACCCCTTCAGCAAAGAAATTGAGCTTGGGGTGGGGGCATCCGACACCGGGAGTGGTCATCCTGGTATCAGGAAAATAAAAAATGTCTGGGCACACTGGGGTGGGCTCCCAGTGTGCCACAGTGTGGCTGGGGGGGATATATGCCGACACAGGGATTGGGCACCCCCGATGTCAGCTTCGAGGGAGTGTGTGACTGGTGGCAGGAGTCAGCATTGTGGAAAGCCATGCCGGCTGCTGTTTTATTTATTTATTGAAATGTTTCACCAGGGACGGCACACCGAGCAACTGCTCGTAAATCTGGCAATACGCATTACTGTGCACTGTAATGCACATGGACTGTGTCTTGTCATCTGCTGTTGCAGTGAGGAAACTGCACCTCATTGGAGCGGCACATTTCTTTCAAGGTTTTGGCTGTTTTGGAAGTTTACTGTCATCACCAGCATGCTCACTGATTGGCGGCTGCGGGATGCACTCACTAAAGTGTCCCCTGCATTAGCCACAACACTGACACACCTCTGAAATGTGCTACTACCACAAAATGTTGCTTACGCATGCGCAAGCCAACATAATAAGCAGCTTTTTGTACAAATGTTGTTTTTTAAAGTTCTTCTTGAAGCATCAGTGGCTCTTTAAGGTTTCTATCAGTTTCCCTGCTACCGATGTATGGCTGACCAGTCGGTAGTTGCCTGCTTCCTCCCAGCTCTCTCCCTTGTGGAGAGGTACCACATCAACTCTTCTCCAGTGTCCTGGCACTACCCCTGTATGAAGTGATCTGCTGAATAAATGTGCTAAGGGACCTGCCAATTCACTCATTAGCTCCTTTAGCACCCTCGGGAGTATTCCATCAGGCCCTGGTGACTTGTCTTTCCTGAGTTGATCAGGGCCTCTTTAACTGTACTGTCAGTGATTGATGATGCTTCCATTTGTGGAACACCTTTGTCATCAACTTTGATGCCACTGTATGGTACTGGGCCTTTGTGTTCCCCTGTGAACACTGAGCAAAACAAGTTGTTCAGAACAGTGGCCTTCTGCCTGTCCTTTTCCACTACTCTGTCACCGTCTTTCAGTCTAACTATTCCTCTCCCTTTCTCTCTTTTTTCTTGTATATACTGAAAAAGTGTTTGTTCCTTCTTTAACCCTTCCCAAGCTTAAGTTCGATTATGCCATAGCTGATTTCACCATACTTTTGCTTCTTTGTCTTCTGAAATATACGCTTCCCATGCTCTGTCTTCCTGAGTTCTTTATAGTTTAGGACTATTCAGACAGTCACGAACTCACCCCAGTAATAAATAACCACACAGAAGGTTTAAGATACAGCGGTTTACTTTTGCAGCATCAGGTAGATACAAATAAGTGAAGTACCTCTGTCAAAGTTGACCACACTGACTAGCATTCTTTTATAGTTCCAGTAGGCCTCCCTTTTAGTTCTGATTGTGATCTTTACCTGATTACTGAACTATATTTTTTTTTGTGTTTATTCTTTTGGTCACTGTTCTTATGCACATCCTGATAGCCTCTAAAATGGCTAACTAAACCAGCCCCGTATTTCTTCCACGTCTAAATGGTCCTGGATCCTTAACAGCTTGCTTCTGACTACCCCTCATTTTGTCAAAACTGGCTCCTCTAAAATTTAAAACCTCAGTCTTGGATTGCGATTTTCTACTCCTAGGCTACCTCAAACCACACAGAGTTGTGGTCACTGTTACCAGTGGCTCCCAACTCCTGTAGCCCTTACTACCTCTGAGTTAGTGAGGAACACATCCAGGATGATGTCCAGCCTAGTCGGGGCAGTAACTAGTTGTGTAAATAGGCAGTCTTGTGGGGCATCAGCCACCTTTTGGCTCCTAGTAGAACCTGCCATTGGGATGCTCCAGTTAACATCAGGCATATTCAGGTCTCTTACAAAAGCACTGTATCCCTTTCTGCGCTACACCTCTGATCTTTTCTAGGACTCTTTGTCCCTGCCCTCTGCCTGCCCTGGAGGCCCATATACCACACCTGTGTGGATCCTCTCTCCGTTGCCAAGCTGAATAGCATCCACAGGGATTCCAACCCCTCCTTTTGATGCGGTCTACTGAGATGGTATTTATCCGTCCCTTACATATAATGCTACCTTTCCCCGCCCACCCTTCTATCCTGCCTGAACAGGGCATAGCCTGGGTCTGAAAGATCCCAGTCGTTTTTCTCCTCAAGTCTTCATGATGGCCACCAGGTCCACTGGAATCCATCATTGCCTGCAGGTCACTTATTTTGTTTCCCAGACTTCTGGCATTGATACATACCACTTTCCATAGTCTATTATCCCTGCTGCCATTTGCTACTATTGGTTCTGTTCTTGGGCCTGCTGATATTTAGGTTGTAGGAGAGAAATTCCTGCTTGTGGGGGAGTGAAGACCAGGTACCCATAAGAAGTGTATTTTTTTGACAGGTTCCCTAGCATTAAACTCCCCCTCATTTGGTTTAAAAAGGTCGAGATGGATGTTGAATTTCTGCCCAAGTGCACTCACTCCTTCCTTTGTTAGGTGAAGTCTGTCAAACCTGAATAACTTCCTCTCCCAGAAGCTCCCCCGTGAGCCTATGATGAGATATCCTTTTTCACAACACCATCCATGTAGCCAAGCATTGAATTCCTCAATGTCCTTATTCCTTGTTTTGTCTTTGCAATCCCGTTTGCCCCACACTGGAAGGATCTCCGAGAATGTCAAGGCATTCGTTCTAGCCTCCAGCCATTTCCCCAGTTTAATTAAATTTTGCTTGTTTTCTTCCACTGTGCAAGCAGACAGGTCATTCATACCGAAATGAATCAGAACTGAATATGCCCAATGGAACATTGGAATGAGCAAAGGGGAAAACAAGAACCGGGGCAGCTGTTCTTTTAAATACTGAGTTTTTCAATATGAGAAATAGCAGCACATGCACTTTATCACAGCGGAATACTGCTGAAGGAAGAATTATCCAACTGTTTAGAGAGTATTGTGCTTTATCTTGAGTGTTTGTGCTTGCATATAGTAGGAAACATGCAACATCAGGAGGTGTGTTATCTCATTATGACAGTGCAGTACCTCTTTCTGCCTTCAGAATGCCAGTCTTCATGCTGTTATCAAAACCAGCATGCTGTTTCCTTCCCAGTACCTTGTATTGTGAATATGTGGGATTTATTAGAGGAGTTTAATAAATACAGCACCCCAGCCACATACCTACTCTTTAGCCCTTCATATACCTAAAATCCATGGCAAAGATTGCACTTGAGTGTGAAATAAATGTACACTACCCCCCCAACTCAGAATAGCTTAAGTACTTTACTCCTTATTTCCACACAAAATTCTTTTCTGAATCCATTTAAAGCTTATTTATTGATAGGAGAGTCAAATCTTGTTGATTTTATTACTTCTCTGCTTGCACCAGCTGTGCTTTGCTTTGGAAGCAGGATCTGTTTTCAACGTACATCACTGGTGTTCAGCTTGCTTGGACCAAGTATTGAAAGGGTTCTTCCGAAATGAACCTGATCAAGATCATCCTTTTAAACTGTATTACTGATTATAAAATGTACATTTCCTTATGTTTAGTAGGAAGGTTTTTCCCATTTGATATTGTTTTATCAAGGTCTGTTGTACCAGTTACAGAATATAATTATTAGTGTAGTCTGTATAAAGTAATAAGACTGTAATGATCACATATAAAATGCATTATTGCTGAAACAGTTAAATACTACATTTTATAGTGCATTACTTGTTAGAAGACACTGCATTAAATACATTCTTTTCCATCTTTTTCTTTTCACTTTCTGTTATGCCCCTCCCACTTCTTATGTCACCATTGCCCTTTCCTAGAGTCCCCAAGGCTCACTCTGACCCCTGCTTCCTTCACCTGACCACGGTCACCTACGTCCATCGAGCCTTGGCTTTTCCCTAGGCTAGGAGGGTGTGGATGTGATTTACACTTAAACTTCTATGTCTTGTCAGTAGATGCCGTTTTTGGTGAGGCAGAGCCTGGATGTACTGAGGTCTGCTCTAGGGTCATTTTCTCAGTTTTTTTCCAGCCCCTAAGGGATGTCATATGTAAGGATGTCCAGATGGCTGTATGCTATGTGTCTGAACACTCTGACATCAGGGATGTCCCACCCTCCGACTGGTTCTCCAGCCACCCTACCATCTGTGGTTACCCAAGTGGCAGAATTGCAGCGGAGCAGGATCCTCCCTCTCCAGAGTAGGAGGAGCGCACCCTTTGGGATGTTCGAGCCCCCCCCCCATGGGCCCCCAGTGACCAGGGCTCGCTACTGAACCCTAGTCACTGGAGTCCTATTTATTTATTTATTAAAACTTTTGTTTTCCGGGTAAACAAACATGAACCAAGGCCCTCTTTCAAATGCGACCCGGGACCATAACCTATGTTACAGTCAAGATGTACTACAAATATACAATACAATACAATTATACAAAACAAAAGAAAACATAATCATAACAACATACTAACAATACATTAACAACATACTAACAACAATACATAACATACTAACAACAATACATTAACAACATACTAACAACAATACATAACAACATACTAACAACAGTACATTAACAACATACTAACAATACATTAACAACATTTAATATTTGGATCTTCAATTTAATAGTGTGTTAAAGCAAACAAAAAAATCCGGTAATACCTCAAAGGTTCAGTGATAATAGTATTGTCAATCACTGGTAATAGTATTGTCAATCACTGGTAATACAGTACTTTTGTGCTGATAACAGTATCGTTGCAAGCTTCCTAAAAGAACCCTCCTGTCCCCATGTAGCGTGCCTCCTCATTAGCTGTTTTCCTGTGTGGGCGGGCAGAAAAGTTTCAACAACATGGCGTCGCTTCTCTCGCTTAGTGAGAGCGAACTCAGTCGTCGCGGTTCTCGATTGTATCTCATGTTTTCCCCTCAGCAAAGAGAAATATCTGGTTGATCCTGCCGTTCCGGTCCTGAAAAGCAGATAGGATTCCAATAATGGAAAAACACGGGCAAGGGGCGGGAACCGTCACGAACGAGCACACAGCTCAATGAACAGCAGGACAATGCGGTGGTCGACCAGTACAAACTTAGTTCACTGAAACGGTCGACTGCCTATTAGGAAAAACGTCGCATCCATATATTAAAAAAAATAACCGATAGGTTTTTGTGTCCATTACCAGGGAGTACTGGCATCTCGAGGTTCTGGACACATTGGAACCTCTCGAGCTTCGCTCTCGAGGTTCATGTGTCCAGAACCTCTCGATGCTATTACTCCCTGGTAATAGACACAAACCTATCGGTTATTCTCTATATTAATAACAATACATTAACAACATACTAACAACAATACATAACAACATACTAACAACAATACATTAATAACAAGCACACACCATCATACTTAAAAAATATTGTCTCACTGATGCTTTAAAAGCAATTTTTCCATCAGTATATTGTAAAATGCATGGGATCTTGTTCCAGTATACTGGAGCATAGTAGGAAAATGCTTGCTGACCTAATCTTGATTTTATTTTTGGAATGGTTAGCATAACAGAGGCATTGGAATGTAGCTCCCTATTAGGTGTTCTGATATTTGCCAATGAAAACAGAGGAGAGAGACTGTACCCAAGGCCAGAGTATTATAAACCAAACAGCTTAGACTATATTGAGAATATAAACACGGGGGAAGCCAGGATGTTGCTGAGTACAAGTTGCAGTGATGTGTTCTGAATGGAAGCTTTAGTGCAAATCTGCATATAGCATGAAATGTAGTTGTTAACAATGTGGCATCAGACTTAGCCAAATTTACAAATAAAAATGAATTATAATTCAAAATTGTCAACAAGGCATTTTGACTTATTGCAAATCTGGCTTCTCTTGTTGATAAATCTCGCAACTTAAAGCCACCAACCTTTGATTAATATTTCTACTAACAGTTTTGATATTTAATGTATAAGATAGACAAGGATCTAAAATAAGTCCTAAGTATCTAAATTGGAAAACCTACTCCAACATAACACCCTCATCGTTTACAATCTCCAGAGGATTACTCTTGTTTAACCTATACTTAAAGCCAAAAATCATATGCTTTGTTTTTCTTGTATTTAAAAGAAAACAGTGGGTATGATCAGATTTCACTTGGTCTGGAGTGGTGGTGATACAGCTGCATTGAGTACATTCTAATCTTCAGTTCTAAACAGAATACACAAACTGTTGATGATGTTTTTGTTTTCTAAACATACGGTAATTGCAGCCCATTAAGTGGTAAAAACAGATGACTTGTTCATCCATGTTAGCCTTAGAAATGATCCATCACATTTTAGAAAACGGGCTTTTTATTTACTGGGCTGTGATTGACTAGTACCCCTGCCAGGGGAGTACATTAACTTTCAATAGATGCCTGGTAAATAAAAAGTGCCAGCCCAAAGTGCCATTTGACCCATTCAGTTATCCTTGTGCTAACCCTGATACCTCATTGGCCCAAAGCACCTCAGGGAATTTGAAATTGCCACCACTTTTATTCCATCGCTTGGCAAGAGATTCTGGTCACCTAAGAGCAGTCAGTAGTTTAGTGCCAGATGGCAACGAAATACTCATTACCCTCTGATTGGCTAATTCCTCACCACACTTTTGTATTTTTTTCCAGTGTTATTTATAGTACTCTAATAACCCATACTTGGTGCTGTCACGATAGCAGCACTTTCCAACAACAGGGCAAGCTCTTGCTCTCTCTACCTAGCCCAGTCCCTCTACCCAGCTGGCTGGTTGCTCCCCAAAGTAAGGTACTGGCCACCAAATGCTCAGTACTGTAGTTCAGTGCCAGACGCTGATGAAATGCACGTCACCCTCTGGTGCGCTCATTTCTTGACACACTTTTTTTTCCAAAAATTTACAGATCTCTAATGCACATAGTTGGTGCTACTGTCTACTGTGATAACCCAACTCTTCGAGAGCAGACCGCAAGCTCTCACTTCTCCCTACTTTAGTCTGCCCCAGTTACTCCCGATAATGAAGCTGCTTTTAACTTCTAGCACTTGTCAGTCCAGTCAGCACATCTACTGTGTTGTTTTCAATCTGTTCCAGTTACGATTTCCGAGGACTGAACAGCAGTTTAAACTTGTGCATATGCACTGCGCAACAAGACACGGAGTGAGAGAGAGAGGGAGAGACAGGCGGGTTAGCAGATGAGCCAATGGTCCGGGCTGTTGGCAAGTCAGATAAACTTTTTTTTTCCAACATAAAAGACTACTAAATTGGAATACTGTGTGCTATGTGTGTATTTGGGGGAGCATTCAAGAATGAGCCACTGCATCAATGGTAATCTCTGCTTTATTTTGTTTATTGAATGCTGCCTGCTTTCTCTATTGGCAGTCACTAAACTGAAAAAGAAAACAGAATAACTTTGCTGCATAGTTAGACAAAAAAAAATAATAATTAAAAGCGATGCTCTCTCCTCGCAGTAAGTCACTGTCATGGATCTTCACTTCCTGGGTCAAGGTCATGGTCACATGCCTGGCAGCTTGCAAATCCATTCTGCTGTCCAGGAACCAAAAAAATAAAGCAGCTTCTCTAGGGTCTAAAAATTGCACTACCCCAAAAAAAACACAAAAGACTTCTTTTTTAAAGAATTACAGTGACAGGGAGACACAGTACTGGAGATGGTGGAGTGGAGGGGGAGCAAAAGAAAAGAATGACTGGGGGGAGGGGGCAACAGGAGAAGGAACATCACAAAAACAGAGGGACTACTTTACAGTAAAAAGACTTCAACTACATTTTTTACTGTATCTTTTAACTTCTTTTTAATTTTATTATTTGCCATATAAAAATGTCACAGGACGCCCAATTTCTAAGCGCAATAATACCATCCAAGGTGGGCAGTATGGGCAATACCGGACCTTCCAGGGGCTGTAAGGCCCTCCTCCTGCGGCGTCAGGCCTCATTACGCCCCTGGGCAGTCCGGTACTGCCCAATACCGCCCACCCTGTCGGCTATTATTGCTTGCTTAGATTATTGGAGCTTTCAAAGGAAGTGCAACATTCTGTTCTTGACATTAGTGCTGTCCAAACGAGATCATATACCTGGATGCACAGTCAGCTGCTGAGAAGAATGATAATTGTATACCCATTACTTACTACTTACTGTATGTATGTTGCAGAGGTTTGAACTTCAGGATTCTGGCAGCTTCCCCACACCCAGAGGTGTTTTGAAGGTGCAGGAGGTAAAAGAGGGCCAGACCCGGCAGGCTACAGTCACTGTCCAGACTGGTGACAGAGAGGCAACCTTTCAGGTGAGAGACTGCGATATGGTTTTCAAGGAATCAGACACTGTGCATATATACTATACCTATGTGCCATGGTAGTGAGAATAAATGTCATCAAATAAATGCTGTTATGCAGGCTGATTAAAAGTAATTTTCACTTTACATGCATCTTTGACTGCTTCCACCACAGTGTGTAATCAGAATGTCATTTCCACTCCAGTGATCAGATTTCAGTTGGTCAGAGCACCTAATTTTAATAATTTTATAGAGTGTATCCAGCCAATGGCTCACAGTAGCTAGCAGCAAAGAAAGGAGTGGACAACACAGATTCCGTTTAATTTACTTGAATTGGCCACACAAGACATGTCCCTTGAAAACAATCTTTTAAGCAGTATAATATAATATAATAAGGCAGATTTTGAAGAAACGGGTGGAAATGAAAAGACGGGCAGCTCTCCTTAACCACGGCTAGAAGTAGAGCATCCCGCCCTCAGGAGCAGCTACTCCACCACTGAGAGGACCCACCCATAAGCCACGGCTAAAGGAGAACATCCCCTGCCATCAGAGGAGCACTCCACCCGCCATGAGGACCCACCCACAAGCCATGGCTAGAAGGAGGGCATCCCCCTGCCCTCAGGAGCAGCTACTCCACATGCCGAGAGGATCCACCCGCAAGCCACAGCTAGAAGGAGGGCATCCCCATGCCCTCAGGAGCAGCTACTCCACCCACCGAGAGGACCCACCCACAAGCCATGGCTAGAAGGAGGGCATCCCCCTGCCCTCAGGAGCAGCCACTCCACCCGCTGAGAGGGCCCACGCGCAAGCCACGGCTAAAAGGAGGGCATCCCCCTGCCCTCAGGAGCTGCTACTCCACCCGCTGAGAGGACCCACGCACAAGCCACGGCTAAAAGGAGGGCATCCCCCTGCCCTCAGGAGCTGCTACTCCACCCTCCGAGAGGACCCACCCGCAAGGTATTAATTCTTGAGACGTCCTCTTGAACTATGCCACAGACTCTGTCCGATTTTTCAAATTTGGCGCCTTTTTCTTCCATGTTTGGAACTAGGTGTCTTCGTGAGCCTGTATACCCATTCAGTCGGAGATCTCTGGTCTCACGCTGTGCTTTAATCCGCCCTGAGCCAAATGCACTACAACTGCCCAGTGAACAATTTCTTTTAATTTCATTTAATTTTGATCTAGCCAGCAGTCCGGAGCTCCAGGGCTTTTGTGTGTCCACCTGAAGTTAATCAACCAATTCCTGAGACCTGAAGCCGGAGGGCATTTCCAAGCTTCACCGGAGCTTACTTTTATTTTAAATAGACCATCTGGGCTCGGACCCTGTGCTCAGTGTAATTTTTTTTTTTTATTTCTTTTTCTCTCCTCCTACGTCCCTGCCAGAGCCGCCCCTTAAAGAGTCGCCAATGAAACCTATCCCTGCCACTGACTTACCTGCTGCTTAGGGTCCCTCATCCTGCATAGATTACCCCCGGGTGGGATTTTGGGGTGGGTGAAACCTATGCCTTAATTTCTTCTCCGGTCCCGGAGACAGCGGCAGTCGGTGGCACATCAGGACTGGGTTCGGCGCTCCGTCTGCCTGGCTCTTGAGGGTGATTTTCCCTGTTCTGTGAGGACGTTGCTAGCCCATGATGTCAAGGCATGAGTGCCGACGTCTGCAACGTCCTCCCCCTTGATGAAGCAGCCCCTAAAGGTGATTGGTCCACAGGCCTCCGCCTCGTGACTAATCAAACCCTCGAGGTGCTGATGAGCTGTCATGCCTCCAGCCTCTGCCAGAGGTCACCGCTCACCAGGATGGATCCCCACCCTCCCCCTGGAGAAGGCGAGCTGTCGTCGGACGCTCAGTCTTTCTCCCCCCGGTGACCCGGCTGCAGTGTATTTTTTAAATAGGCAATCTGGGCTTACCAAAGAGCAGCCTCCTAAATGGACCCTGTGCTGCTGTGTAATTCCAGTCAGCTCTCCACAGTGTACAGTGTAATTGCTAAGGGCAAATCTCTCTGAAATTGTTTTTAGGACTTGGGTGCATTGCTGAAATGTTTTTTGCAACTAGCTTTTACTTCGGTTTTAGTCCTGCGCTGCAGTGGAATTAAGTCATCTCTGCAGTGTAGATTGTTAAATTGTAAACTGTTTAAGGGCAGCTTATAAGGATGTGGTGCATTTCTGTAATGCTTTGCAGCTAGTTTTGTTTTGTCTTTAGTATGTTAATTGCTGTGTGATGTTCCAGTTTAAAACTGTGCCTAAGCTCTCTTTCCTGCCTTGATCCTAGCTCTTTCAAATGTTCTCTTTTCTTCTCTTCTGCTTCTCTTCCCTACCACTACCTCTCCACTCTCCTCCAGTTTATCCTCCTATTGCAGTAGCTCCTTTAGTTCCAAAACACTATTTAATCTACTTGCAAACCCTCTTCCCTCTCCTTAGTCACAGCTAGAAGGAGGCATCCCCTGCCCTCAGGAGCAGCTACTCCACCCACCGAGAGGACCCACCTGCAAGGTATTAATTCTTGAGGCCCTCTTGAACTGCGCCACAGACTGTCCAATTTTCAAATTTGGTTCCTTTTTCCTCTGCATTTGGAGCTAGTGTTTGTGAGCCTGTATACCCACTCAGTTGGGGATCTCGGGTCTCATGCTGTACTTTAATCCACCTTGAGCCAAATGCACTACAACTGAACAGTTTCTTTTAATTTCATTTAATTTTGATCTGCCCAACAGTCTGGAGCTCTGGGGCTTTGTGTCTCCACCTGAAGTTAATCAATCAGTTCCAGAGACTTGAAGCTGGAGGGTATTTCCAAGCTTCACGGAGCCTACTTTTATTTTAAATAGACCATCTGGGCTTGAGCCCTGTGCTGCAGTGTAATTTTAAATAGACAATCTGGGCTTGCCAAGAGCAGCCTCCTAAATGGACTTTGTGCTTGAGGTGCAATTCCAGACAGCTCTCCGCTCTTCCATACGCTGTCAAAGTCTGCTCCCCACCACTCCCACCCTTGGCTGTCCTGTCTTATATAGCGGTACTCGGCTGATGTGATTAACTCCCCACTTTACCATTAGCAGCCTATACGAAAATGCTGACAGAGGGTGCCTGTTATTATTTCAAACTCTCTCCAATTAGTCGCAGTTTTGGAAACATATTTTACTGCATACGTACACGCCAATATAGGGCACCTGATATTTACTTCAAACTCTCTCCAATTAGTTGCGGTTTTGTAAACACATTTTACTGCAGCTAAGCCCTAACTCTGCTTCTTTCTACCAGCCATCTGTTGCAACTTTATTAAAGAAGCACCTTATCCCCTGTCCTTGCCTGCTTATCCTTTCACTCTTCACTAACACACTAGTTTTCATATGGCTCCCAAACTACACACATTATTGTTGCCATGCCTCATACTAGGTGTGTTCTTATGGCTCCCTCAGGTCTGTTGTCCCCAACCCCCATTTGAGGTTTTCACTTCAGATCACAATAACTTTACATTCTCCAATATGCTCATACGCCTGAATAAACCCAGGGATTTCTCGCCCTTACATATCTCTCACAGCTATCTCTATCATGTAGCTTATACTTTTAAGAGGTGCCTTCTCTGCCACATTACCCTGTCTCCACCGCTCATCCATTTGCAAACTATGGTATCTCCTCCTCCTTGCCCTAATACTTGTGGGAGATATTGACCTACCTCAACCCCGGCCCACCTGATCCCCTCTCCCACTTGGATTCAGCATGGAATGACACCAAGGGACTTCGCTTTGCACACCTGAATATAAGGAGCCTCCTCCGTAACCTAACTGAACTGGAAGCTTGGGTCATACAGTATCACTCAGACATCATTTGTTTGTCCGAAACTTGGCTCAGACTCTCTACCCCTAATTCTGCCTGCTCACTACCAAACTATCAACTCATTGGGCAGGACGGGCCCACCTCAGAACGGGGTGGTGGAGTTGCTATCTTCTATAAATCACATCTAAACCTCTCAAACATAACCACACCTGACCACTCCCACTACAAATCCATCCATGCCACCCTACAGCTCGGCCCCAAGAAACTCCACTTTGTTTGTGCTTACAACCCCCCTCTGGGTAGCACTGCTGGCCTTGAGGAGCTCCTCCTGCATGTCGACTCAGCTGTTGGCCGCAATGAAGTCCTGATCCTCGGAGACCTAAACCTCAACTGGATTTGGAAAACTAAAAACCCCTCCACATGATGGTACAAGGCCACAACCTCCACCAGCTTATCACTGACCCCACCAGGGTCATGCCTTCCCAAGATCCAGTACTCTTATTGACTGAGCTCTGACGAATTGCATTGACTGCATAGTCTTATCAGGCACCCTCGCCGATGCCATAAGCGACCACTCACCAATATATTGCATCTGGCACTCCATCAAACAACCCACTTCCCCCACCAAAACTTTTCAGCTTTCGTAACCTAGCCAACCTCGATCTAGCCCAATTTCAGAGCGATCTCACCATGTTTGACTGGAGCTGCATCTAGTCTGCCACCGATGCCCAGGTAGCCTTTGACCACTTCATTACCCTGTTTTGGTCTCTCCAAGACCTCCATGTGCCTCGTACCACACGGCGTGTAAGTGGAACCCACACCAAATGGCTCAATAGGGACCTACTCACCAAAATAATGGCCAGGGACAAGAGTTGGCAGCGGTACAAGACCTCAGGCCTATTGTCTGACTATAATGACTACAGAACACGGAGAAACTCCTGTAAAAGGGACATTCACCTCGCAAAGAGCTCGTATTGCAAAGGTTTATTAATGAATGCCACAGGTGACTCAAGAAAATTCTAGGCTCATATTAAACTATCCTCGGAGCCAAGCACTCCAAAATTTCCAATGATATGATCATAGATGGTGTGCACTGCAACAGTCCGGCCACCATTGCAATCTCCTTTACTCTCCATTTTTCAGATTTATCTAAATACGTGTCTTCCTCCCCCCAAACACCATGAAGTCCTCTCCCTCCCCCCATGGTCAGTGGATTGCTGCTTAAGCACCCTCCTTTCCACTTTCGTACCATCACCAGGCAGGAAGTCCTAATGATGCTAGTAGGTATCCCTGATAGTACTGCTGCTGGCTCTGATGGTCTCGTGCCCAAGCTCCTGGAACTCACCACCCCTACTACTGACTCACCCTTAGCCAAAATCTTTAACCTGTCACTATGACACAGCTCAGTCTCCAGCATCTGGAAAGTAGCAAAAGTCACTCCCATACTTAAAAAAGGGGACCCCACAAATATTGCCAACTACCAGACCATAGCCATTCTCTCCATCCTTAGCAAGGTACTTGAAAAACTCGTAGCCAATCAAACCATCTCCTTTCTACAAAAACACAACCTGCTATCTGATTCCCAGCACGGCTTCCGCAAGGGCCATAGCACTTCCACAGCTCTCCTAAAATTCACAAATGATATCTGTACTGCAGTGGACAAAGGCCTCCCTACCGGAGCGGTCTTTATTGACCTGATTAAGGTGTTCAACCTCGTTAACCACTCCTTTCTCCGTGACAAAGTCTGCTTCCTTGGCTTCTCCTCAGAAGCAGTGGCCTGGTTCAGTAGTCACCTTTCAGGCAGGAAGCAAGCCGTAAATTATAACTCCATCCTGTCAAATCTCTCTACTTTAAATATTGGTATTCATCAGGATCTCTTGTAGGCCCTCTACTTTTTTCTGTCTTTGTAAACGATCTCCCCCGACTGCTCATCTCTGCTATATGCAGATGACCTTGTTCTGTATTCCAGTGCCAGAAACATCTCGGACATAAATCGTTCTCTCTCTCTCTCGCTCCCCTCATATTTCATCAACCTGCAGTCCTGGTTCACTGAATACGGCCTTATTCTAATCGTGGGTAAGATGCACTCAGTGCTCTTCAGCTCCTCTGCCAGACTCAGAACAAACCAAAACCGTAAAAATAGTTTGCTCCGATAGCTCACTATTGGTCAGTACTAGCACTTTTAGATACCTGGACATCCTACTCGATGAATCTCTAGTCTTTGATCAACACATCACTGCCACTTGCAAGTCCATAAATGCTAAACTCGGGAGCGCCTACTGGACTAGATATGCCCTTACTCCCTCAACCAGGCTCGCTGTCGCACAAGGCATTCTGCTTCCAGCACTATCCTATGGCTCGGTCACCTACCTAGGTGCTTCTAAAACTTCTCTCCACAAGTGGGATATCACCTATAATAATATCTGCAGATATGCCTCTGCATCCCCTCACTACAAGCACCACTGTCAGCTCTATGCCGACCTAAAATGGTCCTCCCCCACGGCCCGTCGGCTCCAGTCCCTCGGATCTCTTATGGACAGCATTGCCAGATCAGATCTTCCTCGCTCCCTAGATTCTATGCTGGACACCCAATCCATCTCCTATGGGCTTAGATCCACTGACCAAGCATCTCTCCACATTCCTAGATGCAAAACTACAATGGGCACGTGGGCCTTCTCGTATACAGCACCAAAGTATTGGAACTCTCTTCCCCACACAATTTGTCTTGCTCCGACCCATGCCTGCTTCAAGAAAATGCACCGCGACCATCTGCTTGGCTCAACCCTATGTGCCTGTTTTCACCCTCCTTAGACTATCCCATCCCCCCACCCCACTAGCTGCCTCATCTTCATCTTCTACTGTCTTTTTCCTCTATTGCCTTTGCACCCCACCTGTCTTTTCTACCTGACCCCTATCTTCCATCACCCTCTCCATGTCACCACCCTCCCCCCTTTGTCTCTCACAAGTCCCCCCCGCTTGGTTCCCAAGCTGATCGCCTATCTCTGACTCACCTCCTACTTGAACTGCACTTTGTACCCTGTCAGCTATCGCTCCCATTTTGTATCCCAAAATGGGTGAAGCCGCCACTTGCTATTTGTTATTTACTTTATTATTTCCTATTATCTGCTGTTTGATTAGTATACATTGTACCTTGCTTAAAATTGTACTGGACCTGTACCTGCTGTTTTTCTGCCCACTGTTGTACTGTACAAACTGATCTTACTTCGAGATACAGCTCTTGCAGCAGGTTACACCATTAGGACTGAAGCCGTCAGGCGTCAGGACCCCAGGGAAATTTTCTAGCTAGCAGTCTTCAGCGGGGACTGCCTCTGATGTCAGTCCCGCCCCCGATGTCAGGCATAGTACATAAGGAGGCAGTCCCCCCATAATCCTCAGTTCTTTTCCACCGTCGACACATAGAAGTATTGGCCTCTGGTCCTTTTTTCTAGCGTGCAGGCACACATCTTTAGAGCTCTACTTGCTGTCCCTTCTCCATTCCAGGCTGGCTTACTCCTCAATCAGGGTGCACCTTTGTGCAATTTCTGCTTATCATGCCCCAGTAGGCCATCGGATGGTGCCTTTTTAAGGGGAGTCCTTCACCTTAGGCCTCCCTTTAAGGACCCAATTCCTCCTTGGGACTTACCCTTCGTCCTGGAGCAGCTTACGCTGCCACCCTTTGAACCAGCCGCGGATTGCGAGCTACATTTTCTCTCTTGGAAAACGTTATTTTTAGTTGCTGTTACTTCGCCGAGAAGAATCTCGGAATGACATGCTCTTATGTGCAAAGAGCCTTATTTGGTTTTCCATCAGGACAGGGTATCCCTAAGGACAAACCCAAAGTTTTTGCCTAAGGTGGTCTCAACCCTCACCCAGGATATTGATTTACCAGTGTATTTCCCAAGGTACACTAATCGAGGAAAAGCCCTTCTGCACACCCTCGACGTGCATCGGTGCCTCAGATACTATCTGACCAGAACCAAACAGTTTCGTAAGGCGGACCAACTTTTTGTCTCTTTTGCTTACAGGATGAAAGGAGCTCCTGTCTCCAAACAGTCACTCTCGTGGTGCTCATCCAGTGCATCACTTTCTGTTGTGACAAGCGTAATAAACCCTTACCGGGCGCGGTCAAGGGTCATTCCACAAGAGGGGTGGCTACTTCTTTTGCGGCGTTAAAGAACGTCTCCACCTAAGCTATTTGCGCTGCAGCTACTTGGAGCTCTGTGCATACCTTTATCAGGCATTACAGGCTGAACATTGCATCGAGGCGAAGAGCGGGGTTCGATCTAGCCGTCCTTCAGGGACTTCTGTCCTAGGCTCGAGTAATATCGAGATCGCTACCTTTCCTCCTCCCAGTGGCGCATGATTGCCACTGTTGCTTGGAAATCAGTCCTAATGGTGTAACCTGTTGCAAGAGCTGTATCTCGAAGTAAGATAGTACAGTTACTTAAGAACTTACTGTAACAGTAGATCTTCGAGAACAGCTCTTGCAGCAGGTACCTTCCCACCCACCATCCCCCTTCTTTTGGAGGTAGGTCGTAGCCAAACACCCATCTTACGGGATGGGAAGTTCCGATTTATAGTCTTGGCCATCTGGTGGCGGATCCTCGGTCTCCTCTTCTGATGTCATCCAGCGGCCGGGAGTCTCCGGCGGGAGAACTGAGGATTATGGTGGGACCGCCTCATGTGTACTACGCCCGACATCGGGGCCGGACCGGACGCTGGAGGCGTCCCACCAAGACTGCTAGCTGTAGGCTTCGTGGTGTCCTGACGCCGGGTCATAACCTAATGGTGTAACCTGCTGCAAGAGCTGTTCTCAAGATCTTCTGTTACAGTAAGTTCTTACGTAATTGTACTTTCTGTTGTCATCTGCCTTGTACCCTCCTGGGTCGTGCCTGAAAATAGGCATTGCTATGCCTAGTGCACTTACCCAGTTACAAAAAGCAAATAAATAAATTATAATCTCAGAAATACTCCTGGTACCAAGAGCATGCGTGGGGAAAATTTCAGCAATAAGGAAAACAAATGTGTGGTTAAGGCACTGGGCTGAAAGGGCACATTTCTTATTCCTTAAAAACTGAGACAGGTTTAGATTTATTTTAGATTTGTATAAAAGAGATGGGTTGCACTTAAATGATAATGGGGCACAAGTACTAGCAGAAAGGATAAACACAAAAAAATCAAAAGAATTTTAAACTGGGTAACTAGTGAAGGGGCCAGGGTAAATGGTACTGAAAGATCAATCAGGGAACCTGTTGAAGAGAAAATCTGTTTGGCACCTGTTCTATTTCAAGACAAAATAAACGCTGTATTAAAAATGGGGAAATGTCCAGCCCGGTGTCGCTGAGGGTTAATAATAATAAAACTTTATTTGTATGGCGCCTTTGAAAAAACCAAGGCGCCTTAACAATATTAAAATCACAAAGTAAACAAAACAAACATCGCAACAGCAGGAGTGTATCAAACTGATATCATCCAATAGATAGTCACCAAAAGCTTGGTCACATAAAAGAGTTTTTAATGCCTGCCTAAATCCTTCCACGGTCGTGCACTCTCGTAACCGACGGGGTAGAGAATTCCAACGGGTAGGCACGGCATGCCCAAATACTGTAACCCCAGAAGATTTCAAACACACCCTTGGAATCTCTAGCAACCCCTTGTCGGCTGAGCGGAGCAATCTCCCAGGGCAGTAAGGGACCAGAAGCTCTTTCAGGAAGTCCGTGCCAAGTCCATATAGGGCTTTAAAATACAGAAGACTGACTTTAAAGATGATCCGCCACTGAACTGGAAGCCAGTGCAGTCCACGCAGCACCGGCGAAATATGACAGGACCGAGATGATCCCATCAAAAGCTGGGCTGCCGTGTTCTGCAATAGCTGCAAGCAATGGATTTCCACCCCTGGTAGCCCTAGGTACAGGTTGTTGCAGTAATCTAAACGCGAGGTCACAAAGGCGTGGATCAGAGTGGGAAGGTCGCCGGACAGAACAAGGTGCTTAATCCTGGAGATATTCCTGAGATGGGAGAATGAAGATTTGGTGACAGCCGACATCTGCGAATGCAGGATCAGCCCTTCGTCAAAAATTACCCCAGGTTTTGCACCCTTTCAGAGGTTGGGAGTGGTACGCCCCCAAGAGAAAGTCCAGAGAGCTAACCCACACCTGACCCCCCCAATCTGGTGACCCAGATCCACAACCAATACCTCAGTCTTATCAGAGTTCAGCTTCAACCAACTGGCATCCATTCACTCCTGTATTTCAGTGAGGCAGCTGTTAAAGACCGAGACAGCTCCGTCTTGGTCGGATGCATAAGAAAAGTAGAGCTGGGTATCCTCAGCATAGCAGTGAAACCTCAGCCCATATCTTCTTACAATGTCTCCGAGGGGCAGCATACACACTGTGAACAATGTGGGGGACAACACTGAGCCCTAAGGAACCCCACATGATAGAGAAACTGGATCCGAGGAATAAACCCCGGACACCACTCTCTGAGATCTTCCCATGAGGAACAATGTAAACCACCCGAGGGCTGTACCTGACAGTCCACAGATGAACCTCAGATGATCAAGTAGAACCCCATGGTCCACAGTGTCGAACGCTGATGAGAGATCTAGGAGAACCAGAATAGAATGGCTCCTCTGGTCTCTAGCTATCAGGAGATCACTGAGTACTCAAATCAGCGCTGTCGCGGTACTATGCCTCTTTCGAAATCCGGACTGGAGAGGTTCATAGATGTCATGGATGGTCAAATGGTCCTCCAGCTGAGTAGCCACTACTTTCTCAATCACTTTCCCTAAAAAGGGGAGATTAGAGATTGATCTGTAGTTTGCAAGGCAGTCTGGGTCCAAAGAAGCTTTCTTCAAGAGTGGTGTCACCACTGCCTCTTTAAATGAATTTGGAAACTCACCTGTCTCCAAGGAGCACCAGACTATCCGAGCTAGGACCAGGCCGATAGGATCAATACAACCAAAAATCAGGGAAGTAGGTCCAGGATCCGAACTACAGCATGTAGGGCGCACACGCTGGACAATGCGCATGACATCCATGAAAGCCAGCCGGTCAAAGGTACTGCAACAAAACTGAGGAACAGTGGCCCCACGATGATCCACCACAACACCCATAGAGTGTGCTGGATGGAGCGCCGTCCTGATGCCAGCCACCTTAGTCGCAAAGAATCGAGCAAGCTCATTGCACTCTCTTTGCGAAAAAGCTTTCTGGACTTGTAGACAGGCTGGGTTGCACAGTCTGTCCACAGTTCGGAACAGCTGAGCTGGTCAATTTTGAGCAGTCGCAGTCTCCTCGGGCAGGAGCTCTGCCTTCTTACGGGTGATTGCAGATTGATAGACTTGGTAATAATCCATCATTGTAATGTGGTCGGCATCAAGGGCGGATTTCCACCAGCAATGCTCTAACCTTCGTCCTAGTTGCCTCATCTCCCTCAAAGTCCCATCAAACCATGGGGATCAAGGGCAAAGGGAGAGAGGACGGACACGGACAGGAGCAGTGATGTGCAGGGCCGCCGTAATGGCTGAATTATAAGCCATCACGAGGGCCTCTGGGTCACTGTTTGCCTCTGAGAGGGATGAGAGATATAGCACCGCCACTAGGCCTTGAGAGCTTAAATCTCGCAAAGGACGGTACCTAGTCTTCTCCACAGGGGTAGGCCTACATAGGGGGGTGCTAAAACTAAACCCCACAGTGCAGTCCCCAGCAGGAAGACTAAGTCAAGAGAGTGACTGTGATTATGAGTAGCAGTGATAACTATCTGTGTAAGGCCCAGAGATGTCATCAACTGGAATAAGTGCTGACCAAATTGTGAGAGTTCGTCGTCGATCCAGGCGTTGAAGTTTCCCAGGACCATCAGCCTAGGTGACTCAAACACCATGTCCACGACAAAATCCGCGACTTCCTGTAAGAATGGCTTCTCCTGTCCTGGTGGACAGTAGATGACAGCGATCCGACACCCTACACCTGCTACACTCAAATGACTCCGTCTCCCCAACTGGTACATTCGTGAGGTTAAGTTCGGTCTTGAAACAGACCACTATCCCCCCACCGCGATCTAATCTCATCTCAGGTGGTGCATCACGAGTACTCAGCTGGAATTGCAGTCTCCAAAATGGGGCCAGAGTTCTCATCCAGCCAGGTCTCGGTGATGCAAGCCAGGCCCACCGATTTAACAAGATCTGCAATAATTGCAGTCTTGTTTTTAATGGATCTAGTATTGCATAACACCGCCCGAGTTGGATGAACCTCTCGGGCCGCCCGGACTATCTGCCTGCCACAATTGATAGGGCCACCTTCCAGATTCCATTTCGCCCCAGGGCGTCTTCTGGATCTCACTACCCAGTGCGGTGGCCCCCCTCATTCATCATCCGCTGTTCACAACCTCATGCCCTCCTCCCACGTCTACGCACAGTACACAGCGCCCTACAGCACTAGTATGTTGTAAACTGAAGTGGGGGGTGGAGAAAGGGCAGAGAGCGTGAAGAGCACAGGATAAATAGCGCATGACCATGGGGGCAGGTCTCCAGCACATTTTGGTGACTTAAGCGACACTGCGTCACTCAATACAAACAACTAAAAACAAATTACAAAGTAATAATAACACACCCTACCAATCTCTCTCACATATTGGGAGGTAACTTAAACAAAATAACCCTAATATAACAAAAGATACCACCCAAAACACCAACCCCCAGATCAACAGCCCCACAAATTACTATTTAATAACACTTAATAAAACAATAAAACATTAAAATCAATCATAATACAATTAGTCAGTCCAGTGTGAGTACTTCATTTTCAAAGTCCAGGACATAACATAAATAATAACATTATTTAAACTGTAACTCAAGTCTAAAAAGTTCGAAGATAAATGTCATCAGCCCCCTAAGGCTCACTCACAGCTGAAGGCAGCCAACTCTCACTACCCGAAGAACCAAAATAATATTTCTGTTGCAGATGAAATTCAGTCCCCAGGTTCTCTCACTACGTGGGGAGTCTGACCAAAGAAATAGGCACTCTCACTGCCTTCCAAATTTTGACAGCAAAATAAAAATTAAAATTAAAAGGTCTGACCGTAGTAAATAAGAAGCATGGATCCTCCTCTCGCACTCCAGATGATACCAATGCGTGAACCAGATCCCATGCAAAGGGGACCGCAACCAAAATTACCTGCAGCTGCCACTACAGACCCCCTCTGGCGCCGACCCACCAGTCGGCGCCCTGGGAAAACTGAGGGGACCGTCGGCTCAGTCAGGCGACTACCTGGCTAAAACCAAACCAGGCCCCCGTGCAACCACGAGCCTCGGCTGCTGGACACCCCACAGTGCTAAGATCACCCAGTAATTTTCATAGAATTAATCCAGCTTCAAGGACCAGAGCACCATCACAGGACTTCCTAATAATCCAGAAAATCTTCCCTCACAGAACCAGTTGCTGCAGTCAGTAGCCGCAACAATCACCTCCTCTGCCCAAGTTCCCTTGTAACCACTTAGGTCAGTTTCTAGTCAATCCAACAAAGTCAGGCTTTTAACAAAACAGCAGGTCCCTTCCAGGAAGTCTTAGTAAGCCAGATAATCCAGGACAGTATAGTGCCACACCTCGCGCCACACTAACGACGCCTCTTTGGGAATGAGCACGGGATGCCGGGGGTCGGCAGGGGAGGAGAAGGATCGAGCGTCCCAGTGACTGCTCTCCTTCTCCATGGATGGGGGGGCCACCAGTAGTCGGCAAATGCCTGGCCCCTATCGGAGGCTGGAGAGCAGCACGCTGACACTGACAAGGTGGGCAGGGATGGGGCAGGTGCCTGGAAGAGCGCAAGATGGAAGTGCATGTTGCCTCTGCTGGCATCTTGCACATCCCATTCCCGAGGGAACAGAAAAGAGGGAAAAAGCAGCAGCTGTCTTGCGGCATGGCCGTCCCAGGACATGCTGCTCTGAGGGAATGTTGCCAGAAAGACTGGATCCAGGCTTGGCGGTGAGTAAGGTGAGCTTCTGCCACTCCACTACGGGAGGCGAGTTGTGGGGGTACGACTAGGGGTGAGGGCCTTAATGGGAGCCACGCTGTGCCAGGGCAACGGCCGGATATGTGGTGACTGTGGGGGAAGTATAAACAAAACAAAGGGGGGGGGGTGGACTGGGCTATTGTGTATTATGTAACGCTAGAATTATGTAGTAAAA
Source organism: Neoceratodus forsteri (assembly GCA_016271365.2). NCBI lineage: Eukaryota > Metazoa > Chordata > Ceratodontiformes > Ceratodontidae > Neoceratodus > Neoceratodus forsteri. The sequence continues at coordinate 29,051,705 of CM028137.1, read as the reverse complement.
AATTGAGTGGAACTGTGTATTGTGTAACACTAGAAGTGGACTTGTGAACAATGTAGAGCTAGAACTATGAGTAACAAAATGGGGGAACTTGTGTGCTATCTAACACAAGAAGCATGGTAATTGCAAAGTGGGTGAACTTGTACTATGTAACATAAGTATGTGTAACAAAATGGGTGGACTTGTGTACTATGTAACACAAGAAGTATATAATTACAAAATGGGTGAACTTGTACCATGTAACACAAGAAGTTTGTAATTACAGAATGAACTGGACTACTGTGTACTATATAACACAAGAATTATGTAATTAGAAAAAGGGTAGACTTGTGTCTGTGTAACACTAGAAGTATATAATTACAAAATGGACTGGATTTGTGCGCTCGCTATGTAACATAGGAAGTATAAATAACAAAATGGACTAGACCATTGTGTAGTACCTAACACCAGAAATATGTAACTACAAAATAGGTGGATTTGTGTACACTATAACACTAAATAATATTTTATTTGTATATGTCGCCCAATCCTGGAGGCTCTGGGTGCCATTGCAGATATTAAAAACAGGGTTCACAAGCAACATACAATATATAAATTAAGATAATGCAATAATATTTAATATCAACTAAAACTTTCTGAGAATGCTTTCTTAAAAAGGTCTTCTGGTCCCTTTTAAATGCCTTCACCATTGAGGCCTCCCTCAAAGATTTTGGTAGAGAGTTCTAGATGGCCAGGCCACCTCAAAGGAGCGATCTTCCGAGGTTTTCAGCCTGACCCTCGGTGGAGGAATGGAGGAAACGTGCTGGGATGGCTGGAGTAATGAGGTCAGACAGGTAACCAAGGCCCGAGCCATATAGGGCCTTATAGGTGAGCAGACCCACCTTGAAGACGATTCTCCACCTGACAGGCAGCCAGTGCAGATCCCACAGGACCGAGGTTACATGACAGGACCTGGGCAGGCCCATCAGCAACCTGGCCACAGCATTCTGCACCAGCTGCAGTCGGCAGAGGATCCCTCCACTGACCCTGAAGTATAGAGTGTTACAGTAGTCCAGCCTGGAAGTCATAAAGTCGTGTACCAGTGAGGGCAGATCTTCTGGTGGAATTAAGGGTTTAATTCAGGTGACATTTCTCAAGTAGTAGAAACCACTTCAGACCACAGACAACACCTGAGCTTCACGTGTCAGCCTGTCATCAAGGATGATGCCCAGATTTTTCACCTTGGGGGATGCCATCAGTGGAGTAGATCCCAGGATCAAATCTGTCACCACTCCGGAGGCACCCCCATCACGCCAGTGACCAGGCTCAATCACCAGCACTTCCATCTTGTCAGGGTTCAGTCTCAGCCAATTAGAGGACATCCAGTCCTAAATTTTGGTCATGCATTTATTTAACACTTAAGCAGCACCATCTGTTCCAGAGGCAAATGACATATACAGCTGGGTGTCGTCTGCATAGCAGTGGAAACCCAGACTGTACTGTCTTAATGAGCTCACCTGGGGCAGCATGTACACCGCAAACAACATAGGTGAAAGGATCGAACCTTGAGGAACTTCACATGACAGGGGCTTTGAGGAGGAGGAAAAATTCCCCATCACCACTCGTTGCCTCCTGTCAGAGAGATAGGACTCAAACCATTGAGTGACAGTTCCGGTGAGTCCACCATACACTCTAAGGCGATCCAAAAGCACGATGTGGTCCACGGTGTCAAATGCTCATGAGAGATCGAGGAGGACGAGAATTGACCATTCTTCTTTGTCCCTCTCCCTGAGGAAGTCATTTTACACCCGAACTGGTGCCATCACCTCGAGCTGCAGGGACACAACTTTCTCAACAATGTTCCCTAAGAATGGGAGGTTGAAGATTGGTCTATAGTTCGCCAGGACGTCAGGATTGAATGATGGTTTCTTCAGAAGAGGCCTCACCAATGCCTCCATCAAGGTGCCGGGAAAACACACCTCTGAGAGCGAGCACCGGACTATCCTGGCGAACACTGGACAGATGGTCTCAGCACATCGCACTAGGAGACGAGTCGGGCCAGGGTCCAGTTCACAACATGTGTGCCACAGCTTCAAAATCACCTCAACCACCTTGGCCACCTCTACTGGCCAAAACTCCCCCCAGACAATAGGAATGCCTCTACTCCAGCCAGGCCAACCACTGCAGGGGAGATCCCGGTCCGAAGAGAGGAGACACTGAGAAGAACAGAGCAAACTCTTTGCACAGTGCGATTGAAAATGCCCTTTTCTGCTGCAGACAGACTGGGCATAACAGTCTGTCGACAGCCCGAAATAGTTGAGCTGTTCTGTTCTTCCCAGCAGCAATCTCCCTGGACAGGAACTCTGCCTTCTTACAGTTGATTGCCCCTTGATAGTCATTATAATGATTTCTCAAGGACAGTCTGTCCTCCACAGACCGGGTCCTCCACCAACAATGCTCCAACTTCTGATCCCTTGTCTTCATCTCACTGAGAGCCCCATCAAACCATGGGGGTCTCAAGCAAGAAGACTTGGGTTGTATGCGGACTGGTGCTGTGGCATCGAGCGCCCTGGAAATGGCACCATTATATGCCACCACTCCTCACCCATGCTGATCGCATGTGCAGTACTCCTGCCAGAAAAGTCTACTACCGCCCTCTGGAGACAGTCCCCTTAAAGGGCAGTAGCTGACCATCTCAACAGGGGAGGGACTGTCGGTGGGGGGGGGTAAACAGGAACTCCAGAGTTCAGTGATCGGACCAAGCGACCCGATCAGTCCTGAGGTCTTTGACCTCAAGCCCCAGCGAGGATACCAAGTCCAAGGTGTGGCCATGCTGATGGGTCGCAGAGGCAACAGCCTGTGCCAGGCCTAGAGATGTTATTGTCTGGAGGAGGTCATAACTAAAATGTGAGAATTCGTCCTCGATCCAGACATTGAAGCCCCCCAGAATCAACTATCTAGGTGATTCCAACACCCTGTCTCTGGTGAAGTCCATACCTCCTGCAGGAATCCCTTCGGCCCCGAGGATGATAAACGAGGAGAATCCTGCAACCTGTACCAGAACCCCACACATTGCCACACATTCAAACGACAAGGTAGAACCTACTGGTGCATGGAGAAGTTCAGGCTGGATCTAAAACAGATGACCACGCCCCTGCATTCCCTCCTCAAGCAGTGCACCACTGAGTACCCGGCAGGGACCGATGCCTCCAATATTGGATCAGCATCATCCTCCAACCAGGTCTCCATAATGCAAGCCAGGTCGATCGAAGAAATTAGGTCCACCATAATAGAGGTCTTGTTCCTCATCTACCTGGCATTGCACAGCACAGCCCGAAGGGGACTAGTGGAGACTGCAGGCCCTCTAGCTACCTGCCCACGCGGTCCAATGGGAGCCCTGGGGACAGGAACCAACCATGTCAGGCCGCTCTCAAAGCTCCATTTAACCCCAGGGTGCCTCCTATTCCTGACCACCCTAATACTGTTCACCTCTGCTATACACATAGTGCCCTGCTGCATGCCCACACTTTCCCTATGTATGCCCACCTCCCGGCAATGCCTCACCGCTACAGCTGGGAGAGGGAGATCTACAAAGGGGCAGGTGTCACGCAGCTGGGCCGCCGTGTAGATTGTGCAGAGGGGCCTGAGACCTAAACAAATTTTACCATCCCTACTCAGAAACATTCTATAAATTACAACTATTTTCTAAACAATTTATTTACAAGAAAAACCTAGCCTAAACACACATTTGCCATCCACACAACAAATACAGAACAATCAACCAAATGCAAACATACCACACTCATGCACTAACTAACCCACACTACCCCTACCAGCCACCCCCACCAAAGAGGTGAAAGTCTAGAGTTACAGCAGAATATGTAGATAGAGCTCTAAAATTTAGAGCAGTGTCCAGTTCACAAGCCAAACGCTGCAGTGCTCACACCGCTGCTTGGTGAAATACACAGCAACCAGTATGTGATAGGAGAGCTTTATGGAACTGGAAATATAATAACTACAAAAAGGGTACAAGTGTACTATGTAACAGTAAAAATAATCTGCAGTGATACTCTAGGTAGGGAAGAATGGGCAGACTAGGTGGGCCAAGCGGTCCTTATCTGTTGGCAGATTCTGTGTTTCTGTGTTCAGCTGAAAAGTGCAACAAAGGAAACAAATCTGAATGTCAAGAACTGAGGACACAGTAAGATTGATAATAGATTTTAAGAATTGCAGGTATTTAGAGCAGCAAAAATGGAGGTAGCACCAAATTCTTTTTTATTTACACTAAAGACTCCACAATTCGTGGTATGAATTTTAAATGATAAAGTGCTTCCTCACTATACCAAACCTTGGTATAATGATCCCCAGCTCTTACGAATGGCAGGTGTGGCTCCCGACAACAATTAGAGGTTCCTGCTGCCGCATCATCGCTCACCTGTACTCCTCTGAGAGTGCTTTCAAGTACAGTCTCAAAATAGTATGAGAGTTTTATTTTTTGTTATTTAGCTTTTTACATTTTTTTATGTTATAGTACTGTATACAGTGATTGCACAATACAGATACAGTACTGAGGTTCAGCTTGCAAAGCCTTTTCCGTTCACCCAGCCTCCTACCCAGGCTGCGGCTGGTCCATGTCTGTGACTGAGATATTACCTCCCCACTCCACTGCACATCCCCTTCACTGGCAGATGTTTATTTGCTTTAAGTTAGTTAAATGTTTTTTTTCATTCTGTGTCTTGGTTGTTCTCTTTCCTTTACTCTCTGCACTAGCATGCCATCATGAAATTGTGGTAAACGCGGAAGCCAGTTTATCAGTCAGCAAGACAAGCAGAAACACTGAACATGCTGAGTGCAAAGAAGGCAAAGAAATAACAAAAGGAAGACTTTTTAACTAAAATACTGCAAATAAACTGCCACCAGGTGTGGAGATGTGCAGTAAATATCTCGGTCACAGTTAAGCTGCAGTCAGAGGAGTTGGGCAGGTGCATGGAAAAGGCAAGGCATTTGAGAGCTGAACTTCAGTAATGTATCTAACCAATCTTTTTATTTTTAATATAGCTCTTTGATCCCTGTTGCCTCCTCCCATTAACTGGCGACGGGGACACTTGCATTTTTTTTTTATTTTGTCCCCTGACTCCCCAGAGGCCCCGGCACATGGCCATGCATGTGTGTGGAGGCATTCTTCGCACTTCACGGTGCCAGCTCAGCCCCTTCCACCTCCCGCTATATTTGCCACCCCCTCTCCACCTGTGCCACCCACTGGACCTCCACCTGGTGGGAGCGGAACTATGGGGAGACAAACCACCCTCACCACCCTCAGTAGAGGAGAGCTGCCTGCCGGCATGCTCAGTCCTGCTCCACCCTTCCCCCCCCACGCCACGCAGGCACCCTGACAACCCGAGGTCGTCCCAACCTGCGGTTGCCTGGCAGCGTAGGCAGGCGCCCAGTGCCTCAACCCTCTGTGCCACCTGGCCATCATCTAACCAATCTTTTAATATAAAAATAAAAAAGTAGAATCAGTGCCTTGAGACCTGTGACCAGGGTGGCTGTCCATACAGCAAACAGACATCAAACACCTGACTACTTGTCTGCATCCCTTGATATAACGAGCAGGGAACTATAATAAACACATGGCTCTCCTTCTGTTCGTTATAGTGACGAGCACTGTATCACCCTGCTAAAGTTATGGTACCCCTCAGGCTCCTTGTAATTTGTTTTAAAAGAGCCTGAAGGAGATTCTGAGAGTCCCGGACTTGAAGACTACTGCTAGTTTTGACTTCTCTATTGGTTAGTGCTGAAGGGCTCCTTGAGAGTGATTTTAACCAAGAAATAGAATCACCTTGAATAAAAGACAGCAATCACTGCACTGCCACTCAAGTGAGTTTCTGAGCCATAAATTCTAAGAAAGTCTTAAAAACACTAGAGGTGTTTTTAAGCCATGTAACAGTCTGTTTAAATAATGGTGAGTTGAAAGGTAATAATATTAGGGAAACATGAAGCACAGATCTCACTTTTAGGGGGATCTTTTGTAGCAGGTTACACAATAAGGACTGAAGCGGGCAGATGCCAGGACCCCATGGAAAATTTCTAGCTAGCAGTCTATGGCGGGGGACTGCCCTCTGATGTTGGCCTGCCCCGACGTCAGCCAGGGGTATGAAAGGGGTGGTACCCCCCAGCCCCACCTCAGTTCTTTTTCCGCCATTGAACTGTGCACATGGACTTCATGGATGCCTTCTACTGTAGTCGAATGCCTTTTTCTTCAGTTTTTTTTTTTTCTAAAAAATATTTTAGTTTATTCCTTTACTCTGCATGTCATCTTCTCTGTCATCATCCATTGAACGGCACCAATCTAAGTGTGCCTGCGGCAAGAAAATTCTGTCAAAAGACGGACATTTGTCCTGCCTCTTTTGCCTTGGCCCAGACCACAACACCGAGGCCTGCCAGCATTGCCAGAAGTTCAACAACAGGACCAGGATTCGCCTCCAGAAAGCCCTCAAATCCTTTGCTAGAAAAACAATTTGCAGTCATGCAGAAGGAGACCACAGGGAAAGGTTCCTCTTCTTCACCCTCGGGGGCTTCAACTTCCTCAGACCACTACAAGAAGTCCTCAGGAAAGCATCACGATAAGGAGAAGCACAAGGACAAGGACTCCCACTCCCGGTCCCCTATTGCCAGCCCAACTTCTGGTCCTCTTCTCATGGGAGGACGGACTAGACTCCCAGTCTGCCCTCACGTCCTCCAGGCTTCCTGTGGTCAAGCCTCCCGCCCTCGTCCTGACATCAGGTGGAGATTCTTCTGGGTCTGGGACTAAATCCTTGGCCCTTCAGCCCCTGAAGCTATGGCCCTCCTTGCAGACTTCGGGCCAGCAGCCAGGTTGTTCAGCCAGCTGCTGATCGGGCGTCCGGTCTTTACCGGCTGTCTGTCCAGCTAAGGCATCCTCCAAGTCAGCCACATTCTCCAGTGCTGACTCCCTGGACTGATGCTAGAGGCATGAGCTCGCTTCCCTCGGGAAGACGACTCCTCTGCCCCCTCGGGCTTAGTTCCCTTCGACGGGCCTCATCTAAGCCGACACCAGCCACGACCCTGGACTGGTACCAGTGCATGCTCTGCTCTTTGATGCCAGCATTCCCAGTATCAGTTCCAGCGACCTCTCAGCCTGTGTCGCCAGACCCCAGTACGTTGCCAGTCAGCAGCCGTTCAGAGCTTCAACTGATGCTGAAGGGACCATCGTCCGCCCAACCAACACCACCGGATGACTAGTCTTTGGTGCAACCGACACCATCCACTCTTATTCCTCTGGAACTGGTGCCACCTCAGGGACCGACTTCGGCCTGTCAAACCCACCAATGCCAGGTGCTCCCCCTGAACCTAGGATCCCACTATCGGACGTCAAAGAGCTGTTTACGTCCTGATGGAACACCGTTAAGGCCGATCTTCTTCAAGACCAGCCTTCCTCATCACCCATTCAGGAGCCTACTCCAGAGACCCCTCCAAATCGGCCCTCTCCTAAACCCAGGGAGCGTACTCCCCAGTCTAGGGGACTGACCCCACAGCCAGATGGCTCGGACAAGGGTCATTCAGTCCGTAGAGGTAGGAGACATCGTTCTTCCTCCAGATCCTCAGACAGGCACAGACACCTGTCTAGAGGATGCTGGCACCGGCATTCCTCCTGTAGCTCTGATTCATCTGAGGATTCCAGCCACAGATTTTCCTCCTTCTCCAGGTCTTCACTTTTGGGAGGTGCCCCTTTGCCGCCGGATAATAAGGACATCCCCAGATCCCCACCTGATGACCCATCTTTTATGGATGTTATGCGGCATATCCAGGCGAATATGGGATGGGATACAGAAGACCTGGATCCTGAAAGACAGCGTGTAGCAAAATACCTCCATCAGAAGGACCCTAAGCCCATAGTGGTACCACCCTTGGTTGATACCTGCACCCTAAGCCCATAGTGGTACCACCCTTAGTTGATACCTTCCAGGACGCCACCAGGATTGCCTAGAAACACCCTTCTTCTTCATCGGCGGTCCCCAAGAAATCAGACTGTTTCTTTAGAGCCCCCAGGGATGAACCCTTTTTTGGGAGCACATCCCCTGGCAGATTCTATGGTGATCACTGCTGCCCACGATAGGTCCATATGGCCCAGGCATCTGTGCACCCAACCTCCAGATCGGGAATCCAAAGAGTTGAACCAACTAAGCAAGAAGGTATACTCCTCTGCCGTTTGCACCATCCGCTCACTAAATTTCCTAACGCATATGGTCCAGTATCAGAATGCCTAGTGGGAGCAGGGCATGGAACTAGCTCAAGCCTTACCAGATGCTCCCTAGAAGGCAGAGCTGCTCAGCCTTTTAAAGTCAGGTTTGGAAGTGGGCACTCGCATTCTGCATTCCTCTTATGATTCAGCAGACACAGCAGCTTGGGCTGCAGCCACAGGTGTATGCATTAGGAGGCATTCCTGGCTCTGGGTCTTGGGTTTCTCCCCAGATGTCCAGGCTGGCATCATGCATGCACCTATTAAGGGCCGGGTCCTATTCATTGAGGAGTCTGAGAAAATAATTACTTGACTCCAGGACTCGGGCAAGGTTATCCGATCCGTGCATATAATGTACCTGTCTAACCAAAAGCCTTTTAAACATCAGTCCTTTCGTCGCTTCTCAGGCTAGCAGCCACGAGGACAGCAACAACAGCGAGGCACTTTTAAGTGAAAGGCCATCTCCCAGAACCCAGGAGGCAACACTCCCAGGGCCACCAAGTCCTCCCAGGCTGCCCTACCTACCCCAAGCGCCTCTGCCTGACTCCCTGCCCAACCCCCAAACCCAGCCGAGTCTCTGGGGGAGGCAGTGGGGGGTTGTTTCTCTCTCTATCTACAGGGTTGGAGCAGGATCACATCAGACTGGGTCCTGCAACTGATGGGAAAGGACATACGATAGAATTTCTGGAGGTTCCACCGGACTCTCCTCCACCCTTTTGCTATTCCCCATCCCATGCAGCCCTCATCCAGGAGAAAATCCAGGCGCTGCTTTGCAGATGGGCCATAGAGCCAGTCCCAGCTGCCCAAATAGGGAAGTGCTACTATTCCCACTTTTTCTTGGTCCCAAGAAAACCAGGAATTTACGCCTCATACTGGATCTCAGCAATCTGAACAAATACGTGGAATACAAGAGGTTCAGAATGGTTACTCTTCCAGGACTGATCCCTCTTCTTCACCAGGGAGACTGGCTCTGCTCACTGGACATGCAGGATGCATACCTTCACATCTTGATGACCAAGTCCCAATGAAGGTTCTTGCGGTTCTTTTTCCAGGGTCACCACTACCAATTTCAAGCCCTGCCCTTCAGCCTATCCTTGGCTCCTTGGGTCTTTACAAAGTGCCTTGCGGTAGTGGCAGTGGCTTTAAAGGGGAAAGCCCATTACATATTCCAGTACCTGGATGGCTAGCTTCTCACAGCTCCCTACAGGGAACAACTGTTCTAGGATCGTGGATATGTTGTTCTATGCACACTTGTTGGCAGGTACCTTGCCGCTTTAAGATGTGAGTCTTCAAGCTGGCTCCTCCAACCCACCAAGGTGGTAAAACCCTCGGCTCCGCCCCATGACGCCGGATCTTCCTTTCTGCTGGAAGGTTCAGGTTCCCTTCTTAGCATTCTTGCGTGTAGTAGGCTCTGGTTTCTGAGTCTTGAGATTTGCTTCCAAAACTAATTCTTAAACTCTCTTGAGTTCATTCTTCTTTTGCCTCTGCGATGGAAGATAAATCGGACCCCAGGTTTCGCCAGTGCCCATGCGGACAGAAAATGTCTCACATGGATCCTTACACCATGTGCGTGTATTGCCTGGGACTGGACCATGATCCACAGGCCTGCGATCACTGTCGGTCTTTTTCCCCGAACGTACTTGAAGATCGCGCTCTCCGACTCCAACTGGGGTGACCAGAGAAACATTACCCGTCGGTCAAATCGAAGGATGCCCATTGGGTGGTGTCCATGGCTGCGGGGTCCGCTGAGCAACTGGAACAGCTTAAGGCCTTTGAGGAGGAGGTGGCTCAGGCCATGGCGGGCTGTTCTTTGGCTTCGGCCTTCATTCCGCTTCAACTAGGATCCTCCTATTTGGCTTGTTTCAAGGAGTTGTGCCAGTCTATCTCTACTAAGGGAGAAGGCCCTTTGGGGTCATATGTGTCACGCTCCAGGAAGGAGTTGAAGAAGGAAAAAGAAAAACTAACACATCGACATTCCTGGGACCGGGAGTGGTCCCACTTGCAGGTAACCCCTGCTTCGACTTCAGTTGAAGTCACGGCCGAGGCCGCTGGTTTCACAGTAACCCCGTTAGACCATTCGGCTGAGACGCCTGTCTATACGGCTGAGATTTTTCTTGAGCCGATCGGCGGGTTGTTGCCCGATCTGGTTGACAACTCTTTATTTCAGACGCCAGTGCTCCTGGTGTCCTCAGATGGATCAGCTCAGCCTGCTGGGCAGGACCCGCCCACCAAGGAAGCTGAATAGGAGGAGCCACGGGTTTCCTCATCTCCTTCTGAGGTCCCCCGTTGGGCCTCGCCGATGGTTGAAGTCTCAGTCTCGGTCCTCGACTTTGACGTTGGACAGGACTCGCCCTCACTGGCGATTCCATTCCTGACGCCATGGGAAATGGCGGCACTGTTCTTCATCTTCATCCTCCTCGGGTTAGGAGAGGCTCCGGTGCAAGTTGCATTGGTACTACGAGGAGCTCATGTGGCAGCAGTTGGTCCTATCCTGGTCAAAGCTGATTCCGGTTTCCACCCTGGCCATTAAGTGACTTTTGCCTGAGCGACCAACCTTGGCTATGGGCACCATCACCGAGGTGCAGGTTAAGGCCCTGCCGGTTCAACCAAAGCCGGCTATTCCACCAATCCGGGTGAAGCTGCGGCCGGAGCAACCGAAGTCTGGGGCTCCGACCAAGGATTCTCAGTTGGCCCAAGGCCTGCCCCATCGGTAGTCAGTCACTCTCACTCCCAGTCTCCCAAGGCGGGTGGAGGCGACATGGGTGGGCGCCCGCTTTACAAAGACACTTTGGAGTCCGAGGACTCCTCCATAGTTTCCTGTCCAGTGGACATTGAGTCCTGGGGGGGGGGGTGTCTCTCCGTCAATGAGGGCCCTACCTCGCTGATGGGAATTTGTCAGCTCATCTCCAAATCCACGGGTATGGAGCTGAAGCCTGTGCAGAAACAGGCTAAGTACCACCTTACAGAGATTCTGGATAAGGGGGATGCTCCTGTGGAGGCCTTCCTGGTGCTGAGGCCATTGTGGGCATTGTAGTCTTGGAGCTGTGGCAGCATCCAGCATCTTGTCCTGTGCCTTCTGCCTACATGGCCTACAAATATGCGGTGCCCAGTGGGTGCCTGTTGGACTTTTCAGAGCACCCCTCAGCTGTGGGGTTGGTGGCTGACTCCGTTTTTCGGTGTTCGGGCAACAAGGGCAATGCAGACAGTCCCCTTGATCGGGAATCCAAACAATTGGACCATTCTGGGAAGAAAGTGTATGCAGCCTCCTCACTTGGTCTCCATCAGGCCAGCTCGGCTGTTATCATGGCACATTCTTCCCACACCCTCTTGGGCTCCCTGGATGAGGTTATTCCTCATCTCCAGGCTGACCTCCAGACTACAGTCAAGCAGGTCTGGGACCAGGGTAGAGCAGTGGCTAAGCAGCAACTCCAGACAGCTCTGGACATTGACAGTTCCTATGCCCATTCAGTAGCAGCCATGGTGGCCATGTGCTGCAGGGCTTGGCTGCGCATCTCGACCTTTATGGTGGATACACAGCATAAGTTGGCAGATGTCCCCTTCTTGGGCACCGACCTGTTCAGTCCTGGTGTGGAGGGCCACCTCCAGTGCATAGAGAAGTCCAATGCGACCTTGGACTCTCATCACATCTGCACAAAAGGACAAGGCTCCAAGCATCACAACGGCAAGCCCTTTCATTCGTCCACTCCTGCGGCCAGACCAGCCCAGCACTAACAGCAGGGCCAGCAGGCTCAAACTTGGCATCCTCGGGCCAAGTCTGTGGTGTCCTCCTTTAGGAAGTCCGGGGGAAAGGTCCCAGCGGCCCCTCTCTCGGCCCCTCCTCCAAGCCTGCCAAGTGATGGGTTGGGGGGGTGTTTCCCTCAATCCCGTCACGCCTCCCCTGGGACCTCCTGTGGGGGGCCAGCTCAGCCACTTCATTTCCGCCTGGTCCGCTATCAGCATGGACCGTTGGTTTCTAGAAGTGGTAGGTCAAGACCTGCCTCTGGAATTCGAGCAGGCCCCTCCCTTTCGAGCCCATACCCCACAGGGGGCTCTGGTGTCCACAGGCTCTCAGTCGGCTCTCTGAGATGACTTAGCTCAGCTCCTCCTCAAGAAGGTGATGTGCAGAGTAGCCGATCTGCCTTCAGACCCAGGGTTTGTCTCCAGATAATTCCTGGTGCCAAAGCAGATGGGAGGCTGGGGCCTCATTCTAGATCTGCACGACCTGAACAAGTTTCTCGGGTCACGCACCTTTCGGATGGTAACTCTGGCACAGATCTTACCACTCCTGGAGCAAGGAATGTGGTTCTGCTCCCTAGACCTTCAGGATTTGTTCTTTCACATCCCTATCCGTCCGTCCCATCATTGGTTCCTCTGCTTCAGAGCCGAGGGAACCCTTTACGAGTTCCGAGCCATGCCCTTTGGCCTATCTTCAGCCCCCAGGATCTTCACCAAATGCATGGCAGTGGTGGCGGCATACCTAATGCGCCGAGGGGAATGGGTGTACCCTTACCTGGACGACTGACTGATAGCAGGTCCCTCCAGGCTGGAGGTGGAGTGGTCCAGGGATCTGGCCCTCCAGACATGCCTAGAACTTGGCCTCCTGATCATCGAGACCAAGTTGGAACTCGTACCTGCGCATGTGATCCAGTTCATCGGGTCAGAGCTCGACTCCTGCCGAGCCAGAGCTCTGCTCTTGGTGGACAGGGCGGAGGTTCTCTCCTCCTTTGCTCAGTCATTTCTGGTTGGGCAGTTGCACCCTGCCTGGGACTTCTTGCGTTTTCTGGGCTACATGGCAGCCTGCACCAGTGTGGTCTGATGGGCCTGCTGGCATATGCGTTCTCTTCAGTGGGAACTAGCCAGCTAGTGGTCTCAGGTCATCTCAACCAGCTGGTCTCTGTGACCCAAAGGATGTGGGATGGCCTCCAGTGGTAGCTCGTCCCATCCCACCTGCAGGAAGGGATCCCGTTTGTCTGCCCAGAGCCGACGGTCATCCTGACAACCGATGCCTCTGATGGGTTGGGGTGCCTATCTGGGGGAGTACAGAGCCCATGGGCTCTGGTTCCCCCCAGGAGTCCCGATATCACATCAACCTGCTGGAGCTTCGAGCGGTTTGGCCAGGCCTGACCGCTTTCACTCCATTTGTTCGGGGTCAAATGGTCCAGGTCCAGACGGACAATACGACGACCATGTACTATCTCAACAGGCAGGGCAGTATGCTCTCCTTGCCCCTCTGCAAGGAAGCTCTCGGCATTTGATCCCTCGTACTCAGCTTGGAGGCAGATCTTCTTGCCATTCACATGGCAGAAGCCTCGAATCAGCTGGCCGATGCCCTCAGCTTGATAGGCGGGGCGTCTCAGGAATGGTCTCTCCTCCAGGAGGTAGTGCAAGATCTGTTCTCCCACTGGGAACCCCAGGTGGACCTGTGCCAGCCTCAGGAGAACCACGAGGCTGAGAGCTGTTTATGCCGCCCCCATAGCAGGGTTCGCTGCAGGGGCTGCTTTCTCGAGGCCGTGGACCCCAGGCTTCTTCTACGCCTTCCCTCCACTTCTCTTGATTCACAAGGTGCTCATCAAGGTCAGGAGGGACAAGGCATAGGTGATCCTGCTAGCCCCAGACTGGCCACGCCAGTTCTGGTATCCAGATCTCCTCAGCCTCAGCTCTAGGCTCCCGAGGCAGCTTCCAGCATGCCCTGACCTGCTCTCAGTCAACCAGGGGAAGATACTGCACCCAGACCTTCAATCCCTGCACCAGATGGCCTGGTTCCTGAGCGGCTAGAGTTCCAGGCCTTGGGTCTCTCCGATGAGGTCCTAAGTGTTGTTGAGGCAACACGTAAGGAATCGACCAGAAAATGCTGTGCCTTTAAATGGAAGAGATTCTCCATCTGGTGTAGGGGCAAAGGACTGGACCCCTCGTCCTGCCCAGTGGCTAACATTTTAGACTATCTTTGGTCCCTCATCCAGCAGGGGCTACGGTCGATGACCCTAAAGGTGCACCTGGCAGCCATCTCTGTTTACCGGGCGCGGGCCGGTCAGCAGTCGTTGGCACAGGAGAAGGTGGTCTGGCACTTCTTCAAAGGCCTAGATCACTTATCCCCTCCAGTGCATGAACCTCCACCTCTGTGGGATCTGCTGCTGGTTTTGGCAAAGCTCATGGGCAAGCCATTCGAACCTGTGCACAAGTGTGACATGTCACACTTGTCATGGAAGACCACCTTCTTGGTGGCTATCACATCAGCCAGGAGGACTGGGGAGTTACAGGCGCTCTCCATTGAGTCTCCTTACCTGGTCTTCCACAGGGACAAGGTTGTCCTGCACCCCGACCTGAAATTCCTTCCGAAGGTGGTGTTGGAGTTTCACCTTAACCAGGTGATTACTCTGCCAGTGTTCTACCCCAATCACACCTCAGAGGCTGAGTACAGGCTCCATACTTTGGACCAGAGATGAACGCTCACCTATTACAAAGAACGAACGGCAGACATTCGGGGAGAGGTTTGCCAGCTGTTTGTCACCTACGCTGAAGCCACACCTGGCAGACCTGCAGCCAAGCGGACAGTAGCTAGATGTATTATATCTTGCATTGACTTATGCTATAGGTTGGCGGGTAGGGAGCATCCTATTGGGCTAAGGGCTCATTCCACTCACCATACCGCTCCATCGGTGGCTGCTTCTGGGGACGTCCCAATCCAGGAAATCTGCAAGGCTGCTACCTGGAAGTCAGCACACACCTTCATTTCCCATTACCACATCAACCTTGAGTCATGCCGGGATGCTGGTTTTGGAACCTCAGTTCTCCAGTCCCTCTTCTCTAAGTAGGGGGTGTGCATCTCGCCTCCCTCCTTCCCTCCTCCTGGGAGAACTGCTGGGAGACTGCCAACAAGTGTGAATAGAACAACATATCCACGATCCTAGAAAAACAGGTTACTCACCTGTAACAGTAGTTCTAGGAGTGGTATATGTTGTTCATCCACACTGACCCACCCAACCTCCCCAGCTTCAACGCACACTCCTGGCTTCCAGTGGGCCAAGATCTGGCATCATGGGGTGGAGCTGAGGGTTTAACCACCTGGGTGGGTGGGAGGAGCCAGCTAGAAGACTTTTCGTCATCGTGTGTCTGCTGTGTCCGCTGTGGACACTGGGACTGGGGAGACGGAAGTAAATAGCTTGGTATTGTATTTGGAGGGACCTAAATCAAGGTAATTGACCACTGACAAATTTATTCATATTTAGTATTAGTAGACCTAGTAACTGGTCCAAGTATGTCACAAAACAAGGTCAAACAGAGCAAAGGTAAAAAAAAAAAAATCTGTGTGCAATGCAATATGTTCACAGAGGTGCCTCCTTATCCTGACTTTATATGTGACAAATTTCTACAAATTGAAACTCTACAGGGTAAAATAGCTCAGCTATTACGTTTGGAAACACATAGAAAAATTAACCTTGTAGAGGATGTTATAGATGAAGCTATGTCAAAATCAAATAACTTATTGTCTGATTTAACTGCTACTGATGTAAACAATGATACCGAGATAAATATACCACCTATTGGCACAGAACCCATACAATTTGCATCACCATTGCCCCTGCACAACAAATTGATGTTCTGGAGGATGAAGTTGGGGGCCAAGGGTATCCTGTTGAGATAATAATACCGACTACCAGAGTAAAAGCCCAGTCTACAGCCCCTGTGTGTAACCTGTCAAACAATGAATCTTCCACTGACCAACCCACCAAAATTAGGGACATAGTGGTAATTGGGAGCTCCATTCTTAGGAGGGTAGACTCTGTAGTCTGTCAAGGGAGAAAGGCTAATCCAACAGTCACCACACTTCCAGGGGCCCGTGTGAAGGATGTTTCCAGACTTTTGGATAGCCTTTTGGAAAACACTACTGAACCAGTCGTACTTTTGCACATAGGCACTAATAATTTACCTACTAACGGTTGGACATACAAACTGATTTTATTAGTATTGTTGATTGGATAAAACAAAAAAAAGGGGAGGTAATCATCTCTGGGGTTTTACCTACAAGTGGAATGAACTCATATAGAAACAGGTCCATCTTGACTTTAAACACCTGGCTAAGACAAATGTGTTACCAAAAAAACATTGGTTTCATGGATAATTCAACTACCTTTTCTAATAAAGTATGTATTAAAAAAAATGATGGTTTGCATTTAAACCATTTTGGCACTCGAGTATTAGGAAAGAAAATCAATGAAGTATTAAAATTTCATTTAAACTGGGAAATGGGGTGGGAGGGGACACACGAACCTATAGCAACACATACCATAAACATTCAAACACATGAAATAGTTTAACTAATGTCAGAAGTTTGACCAATAAGTTCGAAGAATCCATTGATTGCTCCCCTCATGTACGCCTTCCTTGCCTCCCAGTACATTACTTTAGAGGGGGCCAATATCTCATTGGTCTCCTTATAGAATCTCCACTGTTGTTTCAAAAATTCTCTAAATCTTTCAGAAGACATTAAATACGTGGGGAATCGCCATCCTGGGTAAAGTGTCACTCTTTCCCCTGGAAGCCTCGTCAGTACCACCATAGCATGATCAGATGTGCATATAGGTCCATGTGTCACATCCCATACCCCGCCATATCCCTCCCTCATTATATATATATGTAGTCCAGCCTGGACCAGGTTCCATGTGGGCTGGAGAAAAGTGTATATTCTTTGGCCCCCGGCTTTGCAGCCCTCCAGACATCCACAAAGTCTAGACCCACTACCCCCTGATCTTAGTTCGAGAAATAGCTCTTGCAGCAGGTTACACCATTAGGACTGAAGCCAGCAGGCACCAGGACCCCACGGAAATTTTCTAGCTAGCAGTATTCAGCGGGGACCACCCCTGACATTGGTCCCACCCCCGACGTCAAGCATAGTACATAAGGGGGCGGTCCCCCAGAATCCCCAGTTCTTTTCCCGCCGTCGACTCACTAGCATCACGGTCCTACTCTAGTGCACGATGACTAAGAACTTCTCTCAATAGTTGTACCAAACTAATGTCGGCATCTCCAACTCCTTCTTCAGAGGGTCACCCTTCCAAGTGTGCCTGTAAACAGATCCCTTCAAGGATCCTCATTCATCCTGCCTGCGGTGCTTAGGCCCGACCACGACATCAAGGCCTGCTCCTTCTGTCAGAGGTTCAACAGCTGCACCAGGATCCGCCGTCAGAAGGCACTTCAGGGATACCTTTTGGGAAAAAAACTGAGCAGAATGGATAAGGAGCCTTCCTCCAGATGTGAATCTTCCTCAAAAGCCCACAAACACCGGGACAAGCACCAGGAGAAGGCAAGGTCCAAATCCCCTAGCCGGGCCTCGGACTCGTGTAGTTCAGACTCCACTCGCTCTGACCGCTCTCCTTCCAGGGCTCGTTCTCAGCCCCCTCCGGTCAAGGTTAAGGCTACAGGCGGTTCTTCGGCTTCGCTTCAACCCATAAAGACTTCCAGGCCTTTGGCTTCTTCCACTCCATCCCGGGCCTCATCAAAGTCTTCTGACTGTCACCAGACTAAGTCTTCCTCTTCTGCCCGATGCCGGGACCCTGACTCCAGATCGGTCTCCCAGCTTCCCAGGGGTCCGGATTCCCCACCCAGCAAGACAAAAGACCTGACATCCCTGAAGTGGATGACGGACCCGTCGTCGGCCAAGCACCCAAAGTCGGCCAGGCGTTCGCCGGAGGAGCTGAGGACATCGGCTAAGCACCAGACGTCGGCCAGGCATTCACCGGACCTGAAGACGTCGGCCAGGCAATAGACTGCCCCCCTGTCACCGGTGGATACCGGTCACTGGGACTTCATGGAGGAGGACATGACATTGCCTGAGGACCAGGCAGGCGACACAGAGGATGCCGGGCTTCCAAGGGAACCTTCGCCACCTCGGAGACACCTGCAGACACGACGCCCGACCCTGGTGACAGGCCACCGGCACCAGGCCCATTGTCGGGCAAGAACATTCAAGAGGTCAAGGATCTCTTCACTTTCTGGTGTGACACAATCCGGAAAGATGCGATCCCCATAAAACCTCCTCCTCCTACTCCCCCACCTCCTACTCCCCCTCCTCCACCACAGGGGCCAGCAGGATGACCACCAACCCCTAAGGAGCATACTCCACCTCCTAGGGGAAGATCTAAGGAATGGAGAAGGCCTCCCTCAAGATCTCCTTCAGGGTCTCCCAGCCCCAAGCGACCCAGACGTCGTTGATACACTCCATCGGGAGGATTCTATATCGGATACCTCTGAAATCTCCAGATCTCCTTCTCCACTCAGTATCCCATTGCCTGACCCACAAGACCTACCCAGGTCACCTCTGGATGATCCCTCCTTCTCGGAGATTATGAGGCACATCCAGGAGAACATGGGATGGGATTCTGAAGATCTCAACCCCTAGAGACAGTGTGTTGCCCGTTATCTTCGGCAGAAAGATCCCAAGCCTGTGGTAGTACCACCCTTGGTGGACACTTTCGCGGACATCACCAAGGCTGCGTGGAAGTGTCCGCACTTCACCCCCACTGTGCCAAAGAAAGCTGACCACCTGTACAGGGCCCCGAAAGAGGACCAGTACTTGGTACAACAACCTCTGGCTGACTCCCTGGTCATTACGGCATCTTACGACCGGTCCCAACGACTACAGCATATGAGCACACAGCCATCGGACCAGGAGTCCAAGCAGTTGGATTCCCTGGGGAGGCACATGTATGCGGCTGCTACATGCTCCATCAGGTCTCTGAACTACCTGTCTCACATGGTTGAGTTTCAGAATGCCCTGTGGGAACAGGGTCAGGACTTTGTTGACAAATTACTGGATGACGATCAGAAGGCAGAGCTCCTAAACCTCCTGCGCACAGGGTCTGATGTGAGAACCCAAGTGCTGTGAGCCATATACGATTGTGCGGACTCATCTGCCAGAGCTGCAGCTTCAGGCATCTGTCTCCGGAGACATTCCTGGCTCCGTGTCTCCGGCTTTACCCCTGACGTACAGAAAAACGTTCTTGACGTCCCATACAATGGCGAAGTCCTGTTTGGTAAACACTCTGAGAAGGTTATCACCAAGCTCCAGGATGCCGGGAAGGCAGTTACAGTAGATCCGTACAAGCCATGTACAGATCGAGGCCTGGTTCTTTTCTTAGGAACCAGAACCGTTTTCGCAGCCAGCAACAATGGCAGCAGCCATGTTCTGGCCAGCAGCAAAGGGGCACTTTTCATTGTAAAGCCCAGGCAGAGGCCAGCATTACACCAAACCAACCCAGCCTGCAGGAACCAGTGCTGCCACAGCATGACTCTTTCCCAGCCCCGGTCTCTCGTCTGGATCAACGGGCACAAAAAGTCGGGGGTTGCATCGCTCGCCACTTTTCAGGGTGGCAGTCGATTACCGCCAACCGGTGGGTTCTTTAACTGGTCAGGAGAGAGGTCATTTCATTGAATTTCTCGACCACCCACCGTCAAGACCTCCCCTGCTTTCCCGTTATTCGGGTCAGCATGCCCTGCTCATACAGCAGAAGGTGCTCACGCTTCTCAGAAAAGAAGCTATAGAGCACGTACCATGGAACCAGAAAGGTGCAGGTTATTATTCTCACTTCTTTCTGGTTCCCAAGAAGACAGGGGACCTCCGTCCAGTACTGGATCTCAGCGACCTCAGCGCTTCGGTCCTCTACAAACACTTCCGCATGGTGACCCTTCCACGTCTAATACCCATGCTCAAGCAGTGCACCTTCCTAGCGTCCTTGGATATGCAGGATGCTTACCTGCATATATCCAGTGCTCAAGCGCACAGGAAGTTTTTGCGCTTTGAGTTTCAAGGTCACCATTATCAGGTCCGAGCCCTCCCTTTCGGACTGTCATCGGCATCTTGAGTGTTCACGAAGTGCTTGGCGGTCGTATCGGCGGCTCTGAGGAGACAAGGCCACTACGTGTTCCCCTACCTGGACGACTGGCTTCTCATGGCGCCCTCCCGGGAGGCCCTGATATCCGCCATTCATTGTACTGAGTCTCTGTTTGAGATGTTGGGCATCGTCATCAATCAGGAGAAGTCACGCCTGGCTCCATCACAGATTCTGCCGTTCATAGGTGCAGTTCTGGACACCATCCGGGGAAAGCTTTTCTACCCCGGGACCGAGTAGAACACATCAGATGCCTCATCAGGGACTTTTTGGCAAAGAGGACCGTCCCAGCCAGACTGGTCCTTTGCTTGCTCGGACATATGGCTGCAGCCATTGCAACAGTCTCGCCAGCCTGTCTCCACATGCGGGTGACCCAGTGGATGTTACGGGTCCAGTGGGATCAGAAGCAAGACCATCTGCAGCTTCCAGTTCGGATCACGAATGCCGTAATCCAGGATTGGCAATGGTGGCTAGATTCAAGGAATCTATTAGCGGGGTTCCCCTTCATCATGCCGTCTCTGATTGTGACGCTCTCCACAGATGCCTCAGGGCTCGGGTGGGGAGCACACCTTGACGGTGTCAGGTCTCAGGGCCTGTGGACAGCCCAAGAAGCTCATCTCCACATAAATATCCTGGAAATGAGAGCAGTTCTTTATGCCCTGCAGGCTTTCCAGTCGGAGATCCCACCGGCTACTCTCCTGTTACAAACAGACAATACCGCGGTGATGTATTACCTCAACAAACAAGGAGGCACCCATTCCTACCCACTTTGCAGGGAGGCCATGAGGGTGTGGGATTGGGTTCTACAACATGGCGCAAACCTCATTGCTGTTCATGTCCCAGAAGTGGACAACGTCATAGCAGACAGCCTGAGTCGCTCTCAGGCCAGAGTCCACGAGTGGAAACTACTCCAGAAGGTAGTAGAGGATCTGTTTCACAGATGGTGTACACCAGAGTTAGACCTCTTCGTGTCCCCATACAAAGCAAAACTGCCCAATTTTTGCTTGCTAGATCCAGGGGCTGGTGTTTTCTGGCGAGACACGTTGTCTCTCTCCTGGGGGGGGGGCAGATTCCTCTATGCTTTTCCTCCTTTCCCGTGGATCCAGAGGGTCCTTTTGAAACTCTGCAGAGAGCAAGCGACGCTGATACTTGTCGCGCTATTTTGGCCCAGACAGATCTGGTTCCCTCCACTACATCAGCTGTCCTGGGAACCTTCAGTGCCTCTGCCAATCAGCTCTCACTTACTGTCTCAGGAGGTGGGCTCCTTGGTCCATCCGGACCTTTGTTCGCTGAACCTGCACGCCTGGCTCCTAGAGACATAGCCATTATGTGATATGGGGTCTCACAAGAGGTAGCAGACATTCTAGTGGCTGCTAGAAAACCGGCCACTCACGCTACTTACGCCATGAAATAGCACAGATTTTGCCTCTGGGCTCAGGCGCAGGAGGTTTCACCAATGGATTGTCCAGAAAGGTCGATCCTGGACTACCTCCTGTCTCTTTTTCAGACAGGCTTGGCCTACTCCTCGATAAAAGTACATCTTTGTGCCATCTCGGCCTATCACACTGCTATAGGCCAACATCCCATAACTCAGTTGGATATGGCACGAGCCTTCCTGAGGGTGTTCTCCACCTTAGACCTCCGATTAAGGATCCTATTCCGTCATGGATTTACCCTTTGTCCTGGAGCAGCTTCGCTGCCTTTTCAACCAGCTGCGGATTAAGCTCGTCTGCCTCATGGAAGACATTGTTTTTAGCTGCCGTTATCGCCAGAAGAATTTCTGAACTTCACGCACTAATGTGCAAGGAACCTTATTTGTTTTTTCACCAGGACAGGGTATCCCTACGGACTAATCCGGAGTTTCTACCTAAGGTGGTCTCAGCTCTCACTCTTAATCAGGACATCGATCTGACAGTGTACTTTTCTAAATATTCTAATCGAGGAGAGGCCCTGTTGCACACTTTAGATGTGCATAGGTGTCCTCGATACTACCTGCCCAGAACCAAACACCACCGAAAATCTGACCAACTTTTTATCTCCTTCGCTCACAGGATGATGGAAGCTCCAGTTTCCAAACAATCGCTGTCCAGGTGGCTCATACATTGTATCACATTCTGTTACCAGAAGCATAACAAACCCTTACCAGGCTCGGTTAAGGGTCATTCCACAAGGGGGGTGGCTACCTCCTTTGCGGCCTTAAAGAACGTGTCCACCTCAGCCATCTGTGCAGCAGCTACTTGGAGCACTGTGCACACCTTCATCAGGCATTATAGCCTGGACGTCTCATCGAGGCGAAGAGCAGGTTTTGGTCTAGCAGTCCTTCAAGAACTTCTGTCCTAGGCTTCGGTTCTACTAGTGATTTCTGCCTTCCCTCCTCCCAATGGTGAGGGATTTCCAGTATTGCATGGGAATCAGTCCTAATGGTGTAACCTGCTGCAAGAGCTGTTTTCTTGAAGTAACATAGTACAGTTACGTAAAGCTTACTGTAACAGCAGATCTTCGAGAACAGCTCTTGCAGCAGGTACTGCCCCCCCACCATCCCGCTGGAGGTAGATTTGTTCCGATATCCTTCTCCTAGGATCAGGTGTTCTCAACATAACTCTGTCATTTGATGGCAGATTCTCAGTCTCCTTTTCTGATGTCATCCAGCAGCCGGGAGTCTCCGGCGGGAGAACTGGGGATCTTACTTCGAGATAGAGCTCTTGCAGCAGGCTATAACAATTAGGATTATGCCGCAGGCACTAGGACCACACGGAAATATTTCTGCCAGCAATACCAGCGGGGGACCGCCCCCGACGCCGGCCCTGCCCGGACGTCGGTCAGGGTACAAGAGGGGGCGGACCCAGCTCCACCTCAGTTCTTTCCCACTGTGTACTACGCACATGAATAGCTGCTGCCTATGATTCACCAAGTGAGAAAAGGATCTTCAAGCAAGTTTTTGACGGTTTACAGTTTTCTCTTTACTGCGACTGCGCCTGTATGGTTCCCGCTAAGTGGCTCGGTTTTCCAGTGATTCGATAGTACTTTGCCTCGGTGTTTACCGCCATAGGTGCCCGGCGTCAGTACCCGGAGTGTCTTCCAGCAGTTCGATGTCTTCGGGCGTTCCCACCGAACACCTAAACAAGTGCGAGTCGGGCCGGCAAATTCCACCAAAGATGGTCATCGGTGGTGTGTTTTCTGCTTGGGCGCGGACACGATACGGCCAACTGGCGCCTACCATTGCTTTTATGAGCTGGATCGATATCCGACGCCTGAAGGCCTACCTGTTAGAGAAGAAAATGGACTTGCACTCATCCAAAGGGAAGAAGAAGGAGAAAAAGCGCCATAGTAAAGAGCGCAGTTGGTCCCGGCACCGGGCTCGGGTGAGTCGCCGCGCTCGTCTCAAGCTAAGGCTGGCCCGTCAGGGGAGCAGCCGGCCAAGCCGAAGGTGACTCCGATCAAAGTCATCACAAAGTCCATGGCGGTACCTGCTTCGGCCCTACTGCCCACGGCACCGGCGCCGCCTGCTAAAGGTGCGCCTCCGGAGCGTAAGGACTCTCCGGCGCCCCTGTCTTCCACACCCCATCGTCGGTTGCGGTATGCGGCGCTCCGGTCGAATAGGCCAAGGACCGGGGTCAGTCGTTGTCCTGCCGGCGTCCGCGTCGCCCAAGTCCTCCTCCCCCCTGGGTCATCAGGAGAGCTCGCCGTCGCGACCCACCGCTCAAGAGACTTCTTTCCCGTGGCAGCGGCTAAAATATTCTCCCCGGATGAGCTTAAACAGCTTTTTCGTTTTGGTGGGGCAGGTTCACAAGGTACACCCGTCGCGGCCCGAACACGGTGCGGATCTGCGGGTGAACCACAGCCAGAGGGCCTATCTGGGCTCGTTCCGGCTCCGATCCGAGGACCACCGGCGTCGCTCATAGTTTCGACTGACCGCGTCGGTCCGGTCTTGCTCGGAGCCCTTCTCGCGCTCAGCAGGGCCGGTTCCTGATGTCGGTCTCCTGACCGACATCGGTCATCGCTCCGTCATCGGTCCAGGGACCGGAGTCGGTCTTTGGACTCGTCCTCGGTCCCCTGCATACCGACGTCAGCGTAGGCATGGACATGAGGCAAAACCAGACTACTCTAAGTTGGATAGTCAGTCCTCCTTTTCCGCGTCATCCTCTTCGTCTTCCCTCTGCCTCAAGTGCTCCCCTGAGGAGAAGGACATGCCTCGCTTGCCTCCAGATGATCCCACGTTCATGGACGTAATGAGGCTATCCAGGCTTCCAATGGTGGGACACAGAAGACCTGGACCCGGCGCGGAGATTGGCCAAATACCTGAGGCAGAAGGAGCCAAAGTCTTTGGTCATTCTTCCTCTGGTGGATACTTTTCAGGACCTGACTAGATCCACCTGGCTGCGACCAGCCTCCATCCCGGTGGTCTTCCAAAAAGTCGGACAGGCTTTACAAGGCTCCGAGGGCTGAACCCTTCTTGGCGGAACACCCCTCGGGCAGACTCCACTGTGATCCGCGGCTGCTTATGACAAGTCTCGACGGCGGCGGCACCTCAGCTCCCAGCCTCCTGACTTGGAGTCCCGTTACCTGGATCAGGTGGGCAAAAGTTTCACGCTGCTTCCACCTGCTCCATTAGATCCCTGAACTTCCTCACGCATATGGTGCAGTTCCAGAATGCATTGTGGGAGCAGGGTCTTGAGCTGGCACAGGCCATGCCAGACTCCGATGAAGGCGAGATCCTGACCCTCTTACAGTTGGGCTCGGACGCAGGCACTCATGTTCTGGGCCTCAAGCGATACTGCAGATACGGCAGCCAGAGCAGCCGCCTCTGGGGTTTGTCTCAGGCACCATGCCTGGTTGAGGCTTTCGGGCTTCCACCAGGATCTGCAGTCCGGTATCCAAGACCTACCATTTCAAGGTACTGTTTTGTTTGGGCAGGAGACGGAGGCCTTGATCTCCCGTCTCCAGGAATTGGGTAAGTCGATCTGGTCGGTCCGCCAGATGTACCATGGCGACTAGCGACGCCCCCATCGCCATCGGCTTTTTCGCAAGTCCTCAGGCAATCAGACTTCAGCCTGAGGTTCTCAGCAGGGGCAGAGAGGTGGCTTCCGCCGGAGATCCAGAAACCAGCAGTCTGGTGGACCTTCTGCCCGTGGGCCCAAGTCCTCCCAGGCCTCTCTCCCTACCCCCGGTTCTGCCCAATGACTCCCTTCCGCCTCCCTGCCCCCCGTGGTCAGACATCCGGGGGAACCAGTTGGGCGCCGCTTCTCCCTTCATCTCGAAGGGTGGAGCTCTATTACCACAGATCAATGGGTCTTGGACGTCATTCAGAGAGGACACACGTTGGAGTTCACAGAGTTCCCTCCACGTACTCCGTCAAAGCTCTCCCATTATTCTCCTTCTCACATTCCACTCTTGGAAGGACAAATTCAGGCCCTCCTGCAAAAGAGAGCAATAGAAAGAGTTCCCATGGAGCAGTGGGGTCAGGAGTTCTACTCCACTTTTTCTGATCCGAAAAGGCGGGACCTTCGTCCATTCTGGATCTTCGTCCTTTAAATCTCTTTATAGAGTACAAAAGTTCAGGATGGTGACTCTTCAGGGTCTCCTTCCTCTGCTGCACCAAGGGGATTGGCTCTGTTCTCTCGACGTGCAGGATGCGTACATGCATATCGGGGTCTTTCCTCCCCACAGGAAGTTTCTGAGGTTCCACTTCCTAGGAGAGCATTAGCAATTCTGGGTGCTCCCGTTTGGCCTTTCTTCTGCTCCACGAGTCTTTACCAAGTGCCTAGCAGTAGTGGCTGCGGCTCTCAGGTGATCAGGCCATTATGTTTTCCCTTACCTCGACGACTGGCTTCTCATAGCCCCGTCAAGGGACGGCCTCCCACGCTGTCTCGGAGATGCCTATACTCTGTTCTGAGAGCTGGGGATCACCCTGAACTTGAGAAAGTCATCCCCAGAGCCCAGCCAAACCCTCGCCTTCACTGGAGTGAGTCTGGACTCCGTCCAGGGCATGGCTTTTCTCCCACAGGACAGGGGAATTCACCTGCGAAGTCTGGCAGAACGGATCTCCATAGCACCTCGAGTTCCGGCTCGGAACTTCCTCAGTCTACTGGGGCATATGGCGGCGGCCATCCCAGTAACACCTTTGGCCCGCCTCCACATGAGAATCCCACAATGGATGCTCAGGGTGCAGTGGGATCAATACTCCGGCGACCTGGATGCTTTAGTCAGGATCTCGGGCCAGTCAGGAACGTTGCTTTGGTGGCTGGACCCCAGCAATCTGGAAAGGGTCAGCTTTTCGTCCGGAGCCTCCAGGTCAGACTCTAACGACGGATGCCTCATACCTGGGTTGGGGGGCTCATCTCGGTGTTCACCAAACACAAGGGGTTTGGTCACCCGAGGAACAGTCCCTCCACATCAGTGTCCTGGAAATGCGAGCGGTCCTCTACGCTCTTCAGGCATTTCAAGAGGACCTGGTTCCCGGCTCTCTTCTAGTTCAGATGGACAACATGGTGGTCGTCTTTTACATCAACAAGCAAGGAGGCACTCATTCCTATCCTCTTTGCCGGGAGGCGATGAGTGTCTGGTACTGGGCGCTGGGACGGGGCATTCGTCTGTCGGCGTTGCATGTTCCAGGAGTCCTCAACAAGCTGGCCAACGATCTCAGCAGGTTGTGGGACATAACGCACGAGTGGGAATTACATCAATCCGTAGTGGATCAGCTCTTGGAAGGTGGGGCCTCTGAGCTAGATCTCTTCGTACCACATAACGAAACTGCCACGATTTTGCTTGCGAGCACGCACCTGGCGTTTTTGGCCAGCCGCGTTGTCCTTTGTTGGGCAGGAGGTTTCTTTATGCCTTTCCGCCCTTCCCTCTCATCCAGAGGTTCTGCTCAAACTACAGGCAGAGGGGGCATGCATGATCCTTGTGGCCCTCAATTGGCCCCTACAGATTTGGTTCCCACTCCTGCAGTGGTTGTCCCAGGAACCTCCAATCCCGCTGCCCATATGCTCGCAACTGTTGTCCCAGGACCAGGGTTCTCTGATTCACCCGGATCTCAGATCTCTGCACCTTCATGCTTGGCTCCTCCAGACGTAGCTAAGAACAGATACGGGGTTTCCCCGGAAGTGGCTGAGGTCTTAGCTTCCGCAAGAAAGCCCTCTACTCGCTCCGCTTACGCTATGAAGTGGAAACGTTTCTGCCTTTGGTCCTTGCCACAGCATTTAGACCCGGTCACCTGCTCTGTGAACTCCGCTTTGCAGTATCTCCTCCTTATACAAGAAAGGCCTGAGCTTTTCCTCTATCAAGGTGCATATGTGGGCGATCTCGGACTATCATGCTGTAGTGGGAGACAGAACATTGGCCCAGTTGAGTGTACCGCACCTTCCTTGGGGGTTCTCCACATGAGACCTCCCGTCAGGGACTCCTGTCCCACCTGGGACCTCCTTTTTGTGTTGGAAACTCACCTTCCCCTTTTGAACCCTGGCGACTTGTGAGCTCGTACCTTCTTGGAAAGTTTGTTTCCTGGTTGCTGTTACTTCCGCTCAAGAGTTTCAGCTGCAGGCTCTGATGTGTAAAGAGCCCTATTTGGTTTTCATAGGAAAGGGTTTCCTCAGAACTAATCCTAAGTTTCTTCCCAAAGTGGTCTTGGGTTGACCCTCAACCAGTCGGTTGATCTTCCAGTTTATTTTCCTTCCCCTTCCAATAGAGGGGAGGTTCTCCTCCACACATTGGATGTCCACAGGTCCCTGAGGTATTACCTCAATAGAACGGTTCAACACCGTAAATCGGAGCAGCTCTTTGTGGCTTTTACGCCACAATGCTTGGGTTAACCGGTGTCCAAGCAGACCATCTCCAAATGGATAGTCCATTGCGTCTCGTTTTACTACGAGCATCACAAGAAACCCCTGCCGGGTCCGGTTAGGGGTCACTCCACCAGGGGAGTGTCGGCTTCTTTTGCCGCGATGCGGAATGTCGCCATTCAGGACATCTGTGCGGCCGCGACCTGGAACTCGGTGCATACCTTTGTCAAGCATTACAGCTTGGATATCGTCTTCAGATGCCGTGCTGGCTTCGGCCTAGCGGTTTTGCAAGGACTCTTGTCCTGAAGGTCTCTGGAGTCAGCATATTCCTCCTCCCGGGGTTGGCTACCTCTTCACTATGGGACTGCTTGGGACTCTGTCCTAATTGTTATAGCCTGCTGCAAGAGCTCTATCTCGAAGTAAGATAGTACAGTTGCGTAAGAACTTACCGTAACAGTAGATCTTCGAGAGGAGCTCTTGCAGCAGCCGCTGTTTTCCCTCCTGCCTTCCCCCTCGGAGTGTGCAGGTATATTTTCTTCTCTTATCGATGGTAGGCTTCACCTCCTTCTCTTCTCAAGCCTTCTGCGGGGTACTGGCAGGAGAACTGAGGTGGAGCTGGGTCAGCCCCCTCTTGTACCCTGACCGACGTCGGGGTGGGGCCGGCGTCGCTGGTATTGCTGGCAGAAGTTTTTCCGTGTAGTCCTAGTGCCTGCGGCATAGTCCTAATTGTTATAACCTGCTGCAAGAACTCCTCTCGAAGATCTACTGTTACGGTAAGTTCTTACATAACTGTACTATTCTGGGGGACCGTCCCCTTATGTGCTATGCCTGACGTCGGGGGTGGGCCCGCTGAATACTGCTAGCTAGAAAATTTCCGTGGGGTCCTGGCGCCTGCCGGCTTCAGTCTTAATGGTGTAACCTGCTTCAAGAGCTGTTCGCGAAGATATACTGTTACGGTAAGTTCTTACATAACTGTACTTTTCCATTGGTTAACTGTCCATTCATGTCTACCCAGTCCTCCGGAGTGGTCCAGGCTAGGCTCCATTACACAATTAAAATCCTCCCACAAGCACATATTGGGAAACTGCTCCCGTATCATGACATCCAGCAGTTTCTTGTAAAATTCTGCATCAAATATCAAGGGAGCATATACGCATATACTGTATGTTATCTGCTCCTGGCCCACTTTGCCCTGGACTAAAATGTACCTGCCCTCTTCAGGATCAGCAACTATTCTTGAAACCTCAATTAGATAATTCTTATGAAATAGTACCGCCACCCCCCTTTTGTGAGATGTGTAAGCAGCGGCATAGCATGCCACCACCCATCCCCCCACCAATTTCTTATGTTTGTTCGGGCTCAAGTAGGTCTCTTGCAACAGTGCCACCTGGGCCTACTTATTTTTCAGTGCCTGAAGCACTTTTTTCCTTTTTATGGTGTTACTAAAACCTCTAATGTTCCATGATATAATCACCTTGTCAGTATCCATCTATAACTGTAGCACATTCCTCCGTGATTTCCTCAAAATGAGGGTTCCAACCTCTTCTACACGCATCATACATATTCGACCCTGTGTTTGCCCATTCCTAGATATCCTTTGTCGTGGACCCCCTCCTTCCCCCCAATCCAGCCACTCCCACGACAGGCAGGATATTAAATTTTATAATAACCTCTGAACCAACAAACTATAACTTTGAACAACATGTATTTGTAATCTGTATTTTCCTTCCCCCAATTCTCTTGCAACAGTATCCTCCTATGTCCCTTTTCCATTTCAGGGACCTAGAGGAGAAAATTACATCTACCTGACCCCTTCCCCCCCAGTAGTTTTCTGTGACAAGCAGTTTTAATCACAGGTTCAGTCCCTACCCCGGCCCCCCTTCCACAATTTACAATTCGAGTGTTCTCACTGGTTTCATTCCATAGCAGCAACTTTATTTGCCTCCCCAGCCATCCCGTACCTTCCCTCAAAGACCGAGGTAGCCCCCCTTCCCGTGCCACCTCTTAAGTTCTGCTACCCCGGTAGCATAAGGCCCCTACTTACCCCTACCTACCCTTGCACCTTGAGGATACCAGACTCCAGACTCTTCCCCACTTCTCCTGAGCATCCATCAGACTGGTTCCATGCTCTTCAATCCAGTGGGCATTACCTGCGAGGAAAAAGGAGTTAAGAGCCCATTATAGCCACAATCCATTCATTTCCAGAAAAAGCCGGGCCTTTACAGCTCTGATACCTCGGGTCTGTCCTTCTCCCTTCTTATATCGAGACCTCTTTCATGCTTTATGTTATCTTATTTTACCTTTCACAACAGACATACTAACCCATGTTGCCCCCAGGACCCCCCTCCCTATGCCCACATTACACCAAAATTGCATGTTCATTCAGCCCCCATGAGCTGTAGCGGACGTCCTATCATAAACCCAAAGAAACATTTATTTAAAAGAAAAGTCAATATGACTGCATGTTTTGCTGTTTTGGGAACATTCGACCAGGTCTCCGGCCTTCCGCCTCATGGCTTCTTCGGTTGCGCAGCATACAGATCCAGTGTACTCCTGCAAGGCTTCAGACATGCATGCAGGCCCCTAACCTGCCTCCCTCAGCTCACATTTAAACCCCAAACGCCATCCCTAACATCCAAAAGACCCCCCTGGCATCAGCAGATGATTAGACTGTACCTCTAAATTTTTCTATGTGACCATTACTTTTCAGATTGGTTGGCCTCCCCCCCATCCCTCTGGATCCTCGCATGTACCAGCTAGCATGCCATGTCTGAATTTTTACGCCCTTGCCCCAAGACAAAGTTCTACTCAGGAGCCACTAGATCACTTATCTGGAGCCGCTGCAGATCCCCGGAGCAGGTCCCCATCGTCGGTTGTTCTCCAAGCCATTCAAGAACTGCTGCACATAATCCACCTCATGGAATGTGTAGACCGCACCCTCATGCCGAATCTTTTCCATAGCTGGGTAGAGGAATTGAAAATCCACGCCGTTTGCTCTCAGGGCATCTAGGACTGGGTTAAACAGCCTTCTCCTCCTCTGCAAGAGCTGTGAAAAATCCTGGCGTAGAAATAATCTAGCCCCCGATACACCATGTCCTTCTTTTTCTTGAAGGCATACCAGAGGGCCTGGCAGTCTCCGAAGTTGTGCAAACGAAAAATTCGCTGGCGTGGGGGCTCTTCTGTGGCTGGTCTCGGTGCCAAAGCTCGATGTCCGGGAGATGCTCGTTCAGTTTTGTACTTCCTGCCTTTCAGCTCCAGCCCCAGCAGACTCGGCAGGATTTTGCCGCAGAAATACTCCAGGGTATTTCCTTCTTTGCCCTCAGGGAGCCTGTGTTTCCGGAGATTATTTCTCCTCTGGTAATATTCCTGATAGTCGAGCTGCTCCTTTAGTTCCCCCAACTCCCTCCGAAGGTCCTGAACAGTGTCCGGGAGATGCTCCATGCTGTCCTCCAGATTTAAAATCCACACCTCAGCCTCCGCAATCTTGGCCCGAGATCTGCTCAGACAATTCCGAGATTTTTGTGGTGATTGTGTCCAGTTTGGGGGAGATAGGCACCAGCAGCTGAGCCGTCACTATTCTGCCCACCACTTCCATCTTCGGCACGGAAAGCATGATTTTGCTTGGGCCCTCAGACATGCTGGGAGTTGCAGTTTTCCGCATTGTTTTCGAAGCATTCCTTGATGCTTTTCCCACACTTGGGACCAGTAATCATCCATAATGCCTTCTTAAAGATGCCAGTAGCAATTTTTCCAGTTTTCCAAAGCTTTATCTACCAATTTCAAATGTTATAAAGACCCGTGGAGGCGGAGCTGAAGTGCGGCGTTACTGTTCCCTTACCTGCTCATTTGCGCCCCCCCATCAGAACTGTTTAGTGAGTCTGAGTGCAGAAGAGGTCCCAGAAGACTGGAGAAGGGCTCATGTGATCCCCCTCCACAAGAGTGGAGACAGGGAACTACAGACCAGTCAGTCTTACCTCAGTAGTGAGCAAGATTATGGAGGCACTCCTTAAGGAAAGGATAGTGCAACATCTGGAATCCATAGGAGCACAGGATCCAAGACAGCATGGGTTTACAACAGGAAGGTCCTGTCAAACTAATCTCATAGAGTTCTTTGACTGGGTAACCAGAGTGGTGGACCAAGGGGGTGTAGTTGATGTCACCTACCTTGACTTCAGCAAAGCTTTCGATACTGTTCCACGAAGAAGATTGATTAATAAGCTGGGTAGGCTCGGGGTGGGTCAGAAGTTGGTCAACTGGGTGGCAAACTGGTTGGAGGGCAGAAAACAGAGTGTGGTGGTAAATGGTATACAGTCAGAAGAGATGCACGTCACAAGTGGGGTACCTCAGGGATCAGTCGTGGGACCAGTCCTCTTCAATATCTTCATCAGTGACATTGCAGATGGACTGGAGGGTAAGGTTTGTCTGTTTGCAGATGACACCAAGATCTGCAACAGAGTAGATGATCCAGATGGGGTGGGCAGAATGAGAAGAGATCTGGATAAACTGGAAAAATGGTCGGAAGAGTAGCAACTGGGGTTTAATGCAAAGAAGTGCAAGATCATGCACATAGGGAAGAGAAACCCAGAAGCCACCTATAGGTTGGGAAGGGAGTTGCTGGCAATCACAAGGGAAGAAAGAGACTTTGGTATCATCATCACAGATGACCTGAAATCATCCAAGCAGACCACTAAAGCAGTAGGTAAGGCTAGGGGGATGTTGGGGTGTATTAGTATGGGTATCACAAGTCATAAGAGGGAGGTATTATTTTATTTTATTGAAATCTAGGATTACAAATACCTTTGAGCAGGAACTGCTTGTTTACAAAGGTTCCACGTCGAAGGAATGGGGGTTATACATACATACAAAGGTCAACATAATAATACATAGTTACACAATAAAAAGAAGTAAGAGACTGAGGCTTAGGAAATTCCAGTATTTCAAAATGTGCCAAATGTTAGGTAGCATGACATACCAGCCAAGGGCAATCTTAGAAATAAGCACTGCAGGCAAGAGGGAAGGGGTATGCAGACAGGAAGGCCATTGTCGGAGGGTAGAGGGTGAGAGTAAGAGTTCTAAAGGGGAGGAGGAGGGATAAAAGTCAGGATATGCCCGGGGAGGAAAGGAGAGGGGCAAGGGGTAGGCAGGTAGATTATTAATCCCTGTTTCAAACAACATGAAGTCTTGCTATATTATGACATATGCAGTGAGTCCCAACCTTCGAACTGCTCCGGAGGTGAAAGACTTAACTTTCCATGCCAGGCATGGAACTCTGAGCTGAGCTCGGTTGAAACTCTTTCTGTTGTTCTTCAAACTCAAACCGTCAGATTCTTTATTCTCCTCACTGAACAGTCGCCTCCGGAGATTTCTCCTTCTGCTCGGTTCATTTTGTCGGTTAAAGTATTGTTTTTCTTGGTTTTCGACCGAATTTAAACCGCAACGGTCTGTTCAAACTCTGTCTGTGGTATTTGTGAGTACTAGATAGGTTTTACATTAATTTCAATTCTGTGTGGAACTTGTAAACGGTTTATTGGTTCGGTTTGAACTGATCAGGTTGTTTAAAATATCTTAATCTGTCATTTAGAGTGTGGTTACCGGTTCTTATCGGTTCTAAAAAAAACGGATTTTATTACGGTTTTTTCCACGACCCGTGACACGGTTGGGAACTGATAAGAGGGTCTTACCTGGCGGATTGCCATAAACGGGTAAGTTTGGTTAGGACTGGCACTATGTCTGAGAAACCCAAAAGAAAAACCGGGCCCACTGGGTTTCAACACTGCAGTGTGTGTGGGGAAGTCTTTGCCAAGGCTGACCCCCACACCACCTGTGTTTATTGTCTGGGGTTTGACCACCTCAATGCAGACTGCCAGATTTGTAAAAATTTTCCTGCAGCTACCCTGGAAAAGAGAGTTGGTAGGCTCAGGGAAAGGGAGGCCAAAAAGTCCGCTGAACCGGATGGCCAGCCCGGTTCGGTTCCAACCGAACCGAGGGAGTGCCCTCTGACCAGGGCGAGACTTCCTCGGGCAAAAGGAGATCCAACTCTGAGGAGTCGGTTCCAGCAAAAAGGACTAGGAAATCAGCTGATGTGGAGCCAAAACTTTCCTCTCCAACCGCTGAAGAAATAGCCAAAGTGATTAAAATGTCCAGTCACTTTCCCCCATTCCGACCGAATCGGCACCATCAGGTAAGCATCCGGTTAGCCGGTTCCACCGGTTCAAGAGTATGATTTAGAGGAATATTGTGAACCGGAGGAGGGGGAAGAGGAGTATGAGGAGAGTGAATGTGGATTTGAAAGTCTGGATGTGCCCATTGACCCGGACATCTCCCCAGACAGACCTTCAGGAGTGTCTTCTCCTAGGCTTTCTGAGTCCCCTTCTCATTTTATGTTTTATAAAAAAGTGGCTGAAACCCTCCAGCTCCCTATGGAGGAAGCTGTGGATGATCAAGAGGAGCCTGACTGTGTGGAAATGATGTATATCCCAGAGTCTAGGAGACTGTCTATTCCTTTGCATAAATCTTTTGGGGAACAGACATTTAAAATTCTAAAAACTCCTCGCACTATACCTCCTGTGGATAAGAGAATGGACAAAAGGTACACATTGTCTGGCTCTGATACGAAGTTCCTTACACAACAATGCAGCCATGTTGGGGTAGTGCAGGCTGCAGCCTGTGACAAGGCAAATATTCCCTTGGCTTCACACCCCCCTGACAAGGACTCCAGAAGGGCTGATGCCATGGCAAAGAAACAGTACATAGTAGCATCCTTGGGACTCAGACAGGCAAATTATATGGCTTATGTTGCTAGATATCAGAAATCCAGATGGGATACTGTTATGGCTCTAGCAAAACAGGTCCCTGGCCAGCTTGCCAAGGAGCTGGAGCAGGTGGCTGCTGATGGTATTGAGGCATCCAAGGTGCAATTCCATGCTGCAGTGGACTCGAATGATGTGTCATAAAGAGTCATGGCTACATCTGGTGCACGCAGAATGGCTTGGCTCAGATGTACTAGCCTGTCACAGGATACCCAGACTAAGGCCATGGATTTTCCTGTTGTGGGTAATTCTCTGTTTGGGGCAGACAGAGAATTACATGAAGAAATGGATGAGTATAGGACCACCTATAGGAGTGCACAGGCCAAGGAAAGGCAGGCCACTCCTCAAAGGCAGCTTCCCGGGGCAGGGGCAGGCCTTTTCATAGGCCTTTTAACCAAGCCCAGGCCTCCCTCCTCTTCTGCTTATGCCCAGAGAGGGTTCTTTAGAGGGAGACGGGGTACAAGCAGGCCTGCTTCCACCCCTCAGCCCAAAACCCCTGCCAAGCAGGCACCCTGCTGGGGTTGCCAGGGCCGATTCTCAGCTACCTGTAGGGGGCAGGCTGGCTTACTTTGTCCAGGACTGGGAGTCTCTGACATCAGACAAGTGGGTCCTGGAAGTAGTAAGCCAGGGACTGGTCTCAGCTTCAAAAGTTTCCAAAGATGAGAACCAGATCCTTTCCACCTGCAAATCCACCAGAGGCACTTGCCCTAGAGGCAGAGGTCTCTTCCTCCTGGCTCTCAGAGCTGTGGAAAGGGTTCCACCCTACACCAGGGCAAAGGGTTGTACTCAGGTACTTCCTTACCCCAAAAGACAGGAGAATGGCGCCTATCCTGGATCTCAGATATTTAAACAAGCACCTTTTAAAACCAAAATTCAAAATGGTGACTCTGGGAATTATTCTACCCTCTCTAAGGCCAGGGGACTGGCTAACGTCCCTGGACCTCAAGGATGCCTACTTCCATATTCTCATCAGAAGCTCCCATCGAAAGTACCTCAGGTTCGAGCTGCCCTCAGACCACTACCAGTTCAGAGCAATGCCCTTTGGCCTCACCTCTGCTCCAAGGGTATTCACAAAATGCCTGGCAGTAGCAGTTGCTGCCCTAAGAAGGCAAAAAATTGCCATCTTCCCTTACCTGGACGACTGGCTCATAGTAGGCCAGTCCCCAGATCAAGTCAAGTTACATCTACAGATAACTTAGCAACTGCCTACCTCTCTAGATTTCCTTCTGAATCTTTCAAAGTCAGTTCTAGAGCCTGTCCAGCTCCTCACCTTCATAGGTGCAGAGCTGAACACAGAGAAAGCCAGAGCCTTCCTTCCTTTGGACAGGGCAAGGACCCTGGTCTCTCTGGCCTCTTCTTTCACCCTGCAGGTCTCTCGACCAGCAAGGCACTTTCTACAGCTCCTGGTGCACATGGCTGCTTCTACAGCATTAGTGCAGGGAGCAGGATTTCAGATGAGGAACATCCAGTTCCATTTGAGAGCCTTTTGGTCTCAAAGGAAAGACCCTCTAACCAAATTGATGCCAGTAACTCGAACCCTGATCCAGGCCCTACAGTGGTGGCAGGATCAGAACAATCTGAGACAAGGGGTTCCTTTTGTCACTCAGTCTCACTCCTTAATCCTTACTACAGATGCATCCCTCTTGTGGTGGGGAGCTCACATGGGCGATCTCACTACCCAGGGATTATGGTCCCCTCAGGAATCTCTGCTCCACATCAATCTGTTGGAACTCAGAGCAGTTTTTCTAGCACTTCAAGTTTTTCCCAAATCTGTTCAGAACAAAGTTGTACAGGTCAGAACAGACAACACCACCACAATGTGGTACATCAACAAGCAAGGGGGGCACTCTGTCTACGGCCTTGTGCACCGAAGCAATGAAGT
This sequence comes from Neoceratodus forsteri, assembly GCA_016271365.2. NCBI lineage: Eukaryota > Metazoa > Chordata > Ceratodontiformes > Ceratodontidae > Neoceratodus > Neoceratodus forsteri. The sequence goes on along the minus strand of CM028137.1, from coordinate 29,015,118 downwards.
TGTGGTCTCTGGCTTACTCCCTGAACACCTCCCTTACGGCAGTTCACCTCCCAGGCAAGGACAATGTCCTGGCAGATGCTCTCAGCAGGATTTCCCAGGGCCATCACGAATGGTCATTGGACCCCCTGGTCTTGGAGGTGATATTTGCCAGATGGGGCACCCCGCAGATAGATCTTTTTGCAGCCCCAGACAATCACCAACTTCCCCTTTTTTGCTGCAGGCCCCCCAGTGTTGGGTTCAGTCCCTCTGGATGCCTTAGTTCTCAATTGCGAAGGGAAGTTTCTCTATGCTTTTCCCCTTTCCTCTCCTGTTCAAAGTGCTAGTCAAAATCAGATCTCATCCCTGCAAGATGATCCTGATTGCTCCAGATTGGGCCAGACAACCCTGGTATCCACTCCTACTGTCCTTAGCAGTCCATCTTCCCCTGTGTCTTCCCAGGAATCACAACCTTTAACCTGTGCTCAGGGGAGGGTTTGGTACCTGAAACTCAAATCTCTCAATCTCAAGGCCTGGCTCTTGAAGAGTTAGAGTTTGCTGGTCTGCACCTCTCCCAAGGTGTAATGGATATCCTGAAGGCTTCAAGGAAACCTTTCACCAGGGCTACTTATAATTCCAAATGGAAGAGGTTTTCCATATGGTGCTCTGGGAAGCATATTTCCCCAGAATCTGCTGATTTACCCACAGTCCTGGATTATATGGTCCACTTAAATACCTTGGGGCTGAGACCAGCTACCCTAAAGTACATCTGGCAGCTGTGTCTGCTTTTATTTCAGCAGGTAAACCCTCTTTCTTTCAGCTCATCCTGTATTCTCCAAGTTTTTTCAAGGGATTGCTTCAACCAACCCTCCATTCAGGGACCCTGCCCCTGCCTGGGATCTTAATGTTTTCATTGCTCAGCTTATGCAACCCCCCTTTGAGCCTTTGTCTTCAGCAGAGCTTAAGTACTTGACTTGGAAGACTGTATTTCTGGTAGCCATCACTTCTGCCAGACGCATAAGTGAATTATAAGCTTTGTCAGTGGAGCCTGATTTTATCTCCTTTCATAGAGATAAGGTGGTCCTCAGGACTAACAGAAAGTTCTTGCCTAAGGTGGTTTCAGATTTCCACCTTAATCAATCTATATCTCTTCCAGTGTACTTCACTGACCATTTCTCCTCTGGCGAGAGGAGGCTGCACAGCTTAGATGTGAGGAGAGCCTTAGTTACTATATAGAGCGTATCAAGGGTCACAGGTTTGACTCCCTCCAACTGTTCCTCACTTATGGTGAGGTTGGTAAAGGGAAACCTGCCACTAAAAGATCCATTGCCAGGTGGATTGTTTCTTGTATCCAATTTTGTTATGAAAAGCTGGGTAAGGTTCCTCCCTCAGGTCTGAGGGCTCACTCTACCAGAGGTACAGCTGCTTTCCTGGCTGCTGCCAGGGACATCCCTATTCTAGAGATATGTCAAGCAGCTACCTGGAAAACAGTTCACACTTTTACCAAGCATTACTCCCTGGACATCCAGGCTAGGAGTGATGCTCGGTTTGGCACAGCTGTGCTTAAGAGCCTATTTAAGTAGGTTCTGTCCTCCTCCATGGAGGTACTGCTTTGTAGTCTGCATATGTCATAATATAGCAAGACTTCATGTTGTTTGAAGAAAAATTACTCACCTTAGTAATGTTGTTTCTTCTAACGGAGTCTTGCTATATTATGACCTCCCCCCGCCTGCCCCTCTCAGAACCTCTGTTTTGGGATGTGGGTGGGCAGTACAGTGTTGGCACTTAGTAGGTGCCCACCTTGTTGTTTTTCACCCCTCCTTTATTGGGGTGACTTGGTGTTGTGTTTTTCATTGTTTGGGTCTCCTGACTTGAGTCTTTGTTTTGGGACCAAAAAATGTGTTCTTATGTTTAGTAGCCAGTTGGCTAGTGTAGGTTTACATCTTCCACACAGGACCTTAGTGAGTTTAGCTCGTAAAGATCTGACGGTTTGAGTTTGAAGAACAACAGACAGAGTTTCAACCGAGCTCGAGCTCAGCGTTCCATGCCTGGCATGGAAAGTTAACTCTTTCACCTCCGGAGCAGTTCGAAGGTTGGGACTCACTGCATATGTCATAATCTAGCAAGACTCCATTAGAAGACACAACATTACTAAGGTGAGTAATTTTTTCTTACAAGACACTGGTTAGGCCCCATCTGGAGTACTGCGTGCAGTACTGGAGGCCACACCTGCACAGGGGCATTAACAAAATGGAGGCAGTCCAGAGAAGAGCAACCAAAATGGTGCAGGAACTGCCTCGGAAAACATATGAGGACAGATTAACAGAGCTCACTATGTATACCCTAGAGCAAAGGAGGGAGAGTGGTGATGTGATCGAAACATTCAAACATCTTCAGGGTATTAATAAGGTGAAATAGTCTAACATGTTCCAATATAAGAAAAATACCAGGACAAGAGGACACAGCATGAGATTAGAGGGAGGCCGATTAAGGGGTAATGTGAGGAAGTTCTTTTTCACAGAAAGGGTGGTGAATGCATGGAACTGCCTACCTCAGGATATGAATACAGTGCAGGGCTTCAAACAGGCATGGGATAGGCATAAGGGAGCAATACAGATGAGTATGAATAAATAGGCCATTGACAGAGTACAGGCCTATGGCACATTCACAAGGTAGAAAAAATGGGCAGACTGGATGGGCCTTGCGGTCCTTATCAGCCATCAACTTCCATGTTTGTGTGTTTCACTCTGCCAGGAAGGTCTATGCTGCCTCTTCATGTGGTCTGCATCAGGCGAGCTCGGCTGTCATCATGGCACACTTCTCCCATGCCCTTTTGGGCTCTTTGGATGAGGTGCTTCCTTATCTCCCTGTGGGCCTCCAGACTATGGTCAAGCAGGTCTGGGATCAGGGTCGGGCTGTGGCAAAAAAGCAACTCCAGATGACTCTGGACATTGGGGACTCCTGTGCCCATTCGATGGTGGCCCAGATACCCCGCACAAACTGGCGGACGTACCCTTCTTGGGCACTGACTTGTTTGGTCCAGGTGTGATGCTCACCTTCAGCGCATCGAGATGTTCATTGCTACCTTCGACTCCATTGCTTCCACCCAGAAGGAATCTCAGGGTTCCAAGAAGTAGAAGAGTAAGCCCTTTCAGCCTTCTGCCCCGGAGCCAAGCAGGCCCAGTACCAATCTGGGCTGCAGCTGTAGGCTCAGTCTTGGTGCCCTCTGCCCAAGTCAGGGGCTTCAGTGGCCCGTAAGCCTGGAGGGAAGGGTCCTGGTGGCCCCCCAGCTATATCCTTCTCCAAGTCTGCACAGTGACTGGATGGGGTGACCACCCCCTTGCCCATCACGCCTCCCCTGGTTCCTCTCGTGAGGGGCCGGCTCCACCACTTCAGACAACATGAAGTCTTGCTATATTATGACAACTGCAGTGAGTCCCCATCTTCGAACTGCTCCGGAGGTGAAATAGTTAACTTTCCATGCAGGCTTGGAACTTAGAGCACGAGCTCGGTTGAAAACTCTGTCTGTTGTTCTTCAAACGCAAACTGTCAGATTCTTTACTCCGCCTCGCTGAACAGTCGCTCCGGAGATTTCTCCTCCTGCTCGGTTCATTTTGTCGGTTTTAAAGAATTATTTTGTCGGTTTTTCAACCGAAATTAAACCGCAACCGGTCGGTTCAAGTTCTGTCTGTGGTAATGTAAATAATAGATAGGTTTTACATTTAGTTTTCTGTGTGGAACTTGTAATTCATTATCGGTTCGGTTTGAACCGATCAGGTTGTCTTTAAATCTACTAGTCCTTTTTTAGAGTGCGGTTCCCGGTTCTTATCAGTTCTAAAAAAACTGGATTTCATTACGTTTTTTTCCACGACCCGTGACACGGTTGGGAACCGATAAGGGTGTCTTGCTTGGCGGTTTGCCATAAACGGGCAAGTTGGTTAAGCTGGCATTATGTCTGAGAAACCCAAAAGAAAAACCGGACCCACTGGGTTTCAACACTGTAGTGTTTGTGGGAAGCTTTTGCTAAGGCTGACCCACACACCACGTGTGTCTATTGTCTGGAGTTTGACCACCTCAATTCAGACTGCCAGATTTGTCAGAATTTCCCTGCTGCCACCATAGATAAGAGAGTTGGTAGGCTCAGGGAAAGGGAGGCCAAAAAGTCCACTGATCTGGATGGCCAGCCCGGTTCGGTACCAACCGAACCGGAGGGAGTGCCCTCTGACCAGGGCGATACTTCCTCGGGCAAACGAAGAGCCGGTTCTGAGGAGCCGGTTCCAGCAAAAAGGACTAGAAAGTCAGCTAGCGTAGAGCCAAAAGTTCTCTCCCCAACTGCTGAAGAAATAGCTAAAGCAATTCAATTGTCCAGTCTCTCTCCTGGTTCTGACTGAACCGCACCATCAGGGAGGCATGCTGTTCGCCAGTTCCACTGGTTCAAGATTATGATTTTGAGGATTTTTATGAACTGGAGGAGGGGGAAGAGGAATATGAGGAGAGTGAATATGGTTTTGAAGATCTGGATGTGCCCATTGAACCGGACATCTCTCCAGATAGACCCTTAGGGGTTTCTCCTCCAAGGCTCTCTGAGTCCCCTTCTCATTTCATGTTTTATAAAAAAGTTATTGAAACTCTCCTGCTCCCTGTTGAGGAAGCTGTTGATGACCAAGAGGAGCCGGACTATGTAGAAATGATGGATATTCCAGAGTCTAGGAGACTGTCTATTCCTTTGCATAAATCTTTTCGGAAACAGACAGTAAAAGTTTTAAAAACTCCTCACACTATACCTCCTGTGGATAAAAGGATGGACAAGAGGTATACCTTATCAGGCTCCGACACTGATTTCCTCACTCAACAATGCAGCCATGTGGGGGTAGTGCAGGCTGCAGCCTGTGACAAGGCTAATATTCCCCTAGCTTCACACCCCCCTGAGAAGAACTCCAGGAAGATTGATGCTATGGCAAAGAAACAGTACATGGCAGCATCTTTGGGACTCAGACAGGCAAATTACATGGCTTATGCTGCTAGGTACCAGAAATCCAGATCTGACACTGTGCTGGCCCTAGCAAAACAAGTCCCTGACCAGCTTGCCAGGGAGCTGGAACAGGTGGCTATGGATGGTATTGAGGCATCCAAAGTGCAATTTCATGCTGCAGTGGACTCTCATGATGTTTCATCAAGAGTCATGGGTGGCGTTTCGCAGGATGGCTTGGCTCAGATGTACTACCCTGTCTCAGGATACCCAGTCTAAGGCCATGGATTTTCCTGTTATGGGCAATTCTCTGTTTGGGGAGCAAACAGAGAATTACATGAAGAAAATGGATAAATATAGGACCACCTATAGGAGTGCACAGGCCAAGGAAAGGCAGGCCACTCCTCAAAAGCAGCTTCCTAGAGGCAGGGGCAGGCCATTTCATAGGCCTTTTTACCAAACCCAAGCTTCCTCCTCCGCCTATGCTCAGAGGGGGTTCTTTAGAGGGAGAGGCAGATGGAATACAAGCAGTCCTGCTTCCACCCCTCAGCCCAAAGCCCCTGCCAAGCAGGCACCCTGATGGGGTTGCCAGGGCTGATTCTTCTCTACCTGTAGGGGCAGGCTGGCTTACTTTGTCCAGGACTGGAAGTCTTTAACATCAGACAAGTGGGTTCTGGAAGTAGTAGTTAGGGACTGGTTCTCAGCTTCAAAAATTTCCAAAGCTGAGAACCAGATCTTTTCCACCTGCAACTCCATCAGAGGCACTCGCCCTAGAGGCAGAGGTCTCTACCCTCCTGGCTCTCAGAGCCGTGGAAAGGGTTCCTCCCCTACACCAGGGCAAAGGTTTGTACTCCAGGTACTTCCTTACCCCAAAAAAGACAGGAGAATGGCGGCCCATCCTGGATCTCAGATACTTAAACAAGCACCTTTTAAAGCCAAAGTTCAAATGGTGACTCTGGGAATTATCCTTCCTCTCTAAGGCCAGGGGACTGGCTAGCTTCCCTGGACCTCAAGGATGCCTACTTCCTTATTCCCATCAGAAGCGCCCATCGAAAGTACCTCAGGTTCGAGCTGCCCTCAGGCCACTACCAATTCAGAGCAATGCCCTTGGCCTCACTTCTGCTCCAAGGGTATTCACCAAATGCCTGGCAGTAGCAGTTGCCTACCTAAGAAGGCAAAGATTGCCATCTTTCCTTACCTGGACGATTGGCTCTTAGTAGGCCAGTCCCCAGACCAGGTCAATTTACATCTTCAGATAACGCAGCAACTGCTTACCTCTCTAGGTTTCCTTCTGAATCTCTCAAAGTCAGTTTTAGAGCCTTTCCAGCTTCTTACCTTCATAGGCGCAGAACTGAACACACAGGAAGCCAGGGCCTTCCTTCCCCTGGACAGGGCAAAGACCCTGGTCTCCCTGGCCTCCTCATTCATCGTGCAGGTCTCCCTGCCAACAAGGCATTTTCTGCAGCTCCTAGGACACATGGCTGCTTCCACAGCAGTTGTGCAGGGAGCAAGATTTCAGATGAGGGACATCCAGTTCCATTTGAGAGCTTTTGGTCTCAAAGAAAGGATCCTCTTACCAAGTTGATCCCAGTAACTCTAACCCTGATCCAAGCCCTACAGTGGTGGCAGGATCAGAGCAACCTGAGACAAGGGGTTCCTTTTGTCACTCAGTCTCACTCTCTAATCCTTACTACAGATGCATCCCTCTTGGGCTGGGGAGCTCACATGGGCGACCTCACCACCCAGGATCTGTGGTCTCCCCAGGAATATCTGCTCCACATCAACCTGTTGGAGCTCAGCGCAGTTTTTCTAGCACTTCAAGCTTTTTCCAAATCTGTTCAGAACAAGATTATACAGGTCAGAACAGACAACACCACTACAGTGTGGTACATCAACAAGCAAGGGGGCACTCGGTCTATGGCCTTGTGCACCGAAGCGATGAAGTTGTGGTCTCTGGCTTACTCCCTGAACACCTCCCTCACGGCAGTCCACCTCCCAGGCAAGGACAGTGTCCTGGCAGATGCTTTCAGCAGGATTTCCCAGGGCCATCACGAATGGTCACTGGATCCCCTGGTCTTGGGAGTAGTATTTGCCAGATGGGGCACCCTGCAGATAGATCTTTTTGCAGCCCCAGACAATCACCAACTTCCTTTTTGCTGCAGGCCCCAGTGTTGGGCTCACTCACCCTGGATGCCTTAGCCCTCAGTTGAGAAGGAAGTTCCTCATGCCTTCCTCCCTTCCTCCTCCTGTTCAAAGTGCTAGTCAAAATCAGATCCCAATCCTGCAAAATCATTCTGATAGCTCCAGATTGGGCCAGACAACCCTAGTATCCATTCCTACTGTCCTTAGCAGTCCATCCTCCCCTGTGCCTTCCCAGGAATCACAATCTGTTAACCTGTGCCCAGGGACGGGTTTGGTATCCAAATCTCAAATCTCTCAATCTCAAGGCTTGGTTCTTGAAGAGTTAGAGTTTGCTCATTTACACCTTTCCCAAGGTGTAATGGATATATTGAAGGCCTCAAGGAAGCCTTCCACCAGGGCTACTTACAATTCCAAATGGAAAAGGCTTTCCATATGGTGCTCGGAAAAGCATATTTCCCCAGACTCTGCTGATCTACCCACAGTTCTGGATTATATGGTCCATCTGAATTCTTTGGGGCTGAGACCAGCTACCCTGAAGGTGCATTTGGCAGCTATGTCCGCTTTTATTTCAGCAGGTAAATCCTCTTCTCTTTCAGCTCATCCTGTATTTTCCAAGTTTTTTAAGGGATTGCTTCACACCAACCCTCCATTCAGAGATCCTGCCCCTACCTGGGATCTTAATGTTTGCATTGCTCAGCTTATGCAACCCCCCTTCGAGCCCTTGTCTTCAGCTGAGCTCAAGTACTTGACTTGGAAAACTGTGTTTCTGGTAGCCATCACCTCTGCCAGACGCATAAGTGAATTACAAGCGTTGTCAGTGGAGCAGGAGTTTATCTCCTTTCACAGAGATAAGATGGTCCTCCGGACTAACAGAAAGTTCCTACCTAAGGTGGTTTCAGATTTCCACCTTAATCAATCTATTTCTCTTCCAGTGTACTTCACTGACCACTCCTCCTCTGGTGAGAGGAGACTGCACAGCCTTGATGTGAAGAGAGCCCTTAGTTACTTCATAGAGGCGTACCAAGGGTCATAGGTTTGACTCCCTCCAACTGTTCCTCACTTATGGCAAAGTTGGTAAAGGGAAGCCAGCCACTAAAAGATCCATTGCTAGGTGGATTGTCTCTTGTATCCAATTCTGCTACGAGAAGTTGGGTAACGTTCCCCCCTCAGGCCTGAGGGCTCACTCTACCAGAGGTACAGCTGCTTCTCTGGCTGCTGCCAGAGACATTCCTATTCTAGAAATATGTCAAGCAGCTACCTGGAAAACAGTTCACACTTTTAGCAAGCACTACTCCCTGGACATCCAGGCTAGGAGTGATGCTCGGTTTAGCACAGCCGTGCTTCAGAGCCTATTCCTTAAGTAGGTTCTGTCCCTCCTCCATGGGGATACTGCTGTGTAGTCTGCAATTGTCATAATATAGCAAGACTTCATGTTGTTTGAAAAAAAAAATTACTCACCTTAGTAATGTTGTTTCTTCTAATGGAGTCTTGCTATATATGACCTCCTCCTGCCTGCCCTCTCAGAACCTCTGTTTTTGGGATGTGGGTGGGCAGTCAGTTGGCACTTTTGATGCCCACTCTTGTTGTTTTCACCCTCCCTTTTGGGTGAATTGGTGTTGTGTTTTTGCATTTTTGGGTCTCCTGACTTGAGTCTTTGTTTGAGGCCAAAAAATGAGTGTTTTTGTTAGTAGCCAGTTGGCTAGTGTAGGTTTACAGCTTCCACACAGAGCCTTAGTGAGTTTTAGCTCATAAAGATCTGACAGTTGGCGTTTGAAGAACAACAGACAGAGTTTTCAACCGAGCTCGCGCTCTAAGTTCCATGCCTGCATGGAAAGTTAACTATTTCACCTCCGGAGCAGTTCGAAGATGGGGACTCACTGCAATTGTCATAATATAGCAAGACTCCATTAGAAGAAACAACATTACTAAGGTGAGTAATTTTTTCTTCCTTTCCACCTGGTCTGCTGTTGCCACAGACAAGTGGGTTTTGGAAGTGGTTCGCCAGGGTCTACCTCTGGAATTCGAGCAGTATCCACTAAGCCGAGCCTGTGCCTCATGGATGGAGAGGGTATCCGTGGACACTCAGTCAGCTCTCTGAGACGCATCGCCCAGCTCCTCCATAAGGAGGTGGTGGTCATTTGTTTCCAGGTACTTCCTGGTCCCGAAACGGATGGAGGGCTGGCGCCCCATTCTAGATCTGCACAACCTGAACAAGTTTCTCAGGTCACGCACCTTCAGGATGGTAACTCTGTCTCAGATCATACTGTCTCTTGAGCAAAACATGGTTTTGCACCCTGGATCTGCAGGACACGTTCTTTCACATCCCGATCCATCCATCACATCGCAGGTTCCTCTGCTTCAGAACAGAGGGAACCCTCTACAAGTTCCAATCCATGCCGTTCGGCCTGTCATCGGCCCCCAGGGTGTTCACCAAATGCATTGCAGTGGTGGTGGCCCATGTTTGGCATCAAGCGGCCAAGGTGTACTCCTACCTGGACCATTGACTTTCAGTGGGTCCCTCCAGGCAGGAGGTAGAGAGGTCCAGGGATCTGGCCCTCCAGACCTGCGTCGACCTTGGCCTCCTGATGAACAAGGCCATGTTGGAACTCATTCCCTTGCAGTTGATCTGCTTCACCGGGGCAGAGCTTGACTCTTGCTGAGCCAGAGCCAGGCTCTCAGCGGACAGGACAGAGGTTCTGTCCTCCTTTGCCCGATCATTTCTGGTTGGGCACTTGCACCCTTCTTGGAACTTCCTGCACCTTCTGGGCTACATGGTGGTCTGCATCTCCGTGATCTGATGGGCCCGGTGGCATATGGCTAGCCAGTGGACTCAGCGACTAGGTTACCTCGTCCAGCTGGTTACTGTGACCCAGAAGATGTTGGATGCTCTCCAGTGGTGGACCATCCTGGAGCATCTGGAAGAAGGGATCCAGTTTGTCCATCTCGAGCCAACGGTCATCCTGATGACTGATGCCTCTCTCATGGGCTGGGTGCCCACCTGGGGAACACTGAGTCCACGGGCTCTGGATCTCTGAAGAGTCCTGATGTCACATCAACCTGCTGAAGCTCTTATTAGTCTGGCTGGTGCTGACTGCCTTCATTCCGTTCCGGTCCTTCGGGGTCAAGAGGTTCCGGTCCAGACGGACAACACCATGACCATGTACTATCTCAACAAACAAGGAGGCACGCACTACCGGCCTTTGTGTAAGGAAGCTTTCTGCATCTGGACCCTCATGAGCCGACTGGAGATGGATCTGCTAGCCATTCATGTGGGTGGAGCCCCCAGTCAGCTGGCGGATGCCCTCTGCTGAGTGGTCGAAGCATCCCAGGAGTGGTCTTTCCATCTAGAGGTAGTACGCAGCTTGTTCTCCCAGTAGGACACCCCTCAGGTAGACCTGTTTGCCGCCAGGGAGAACGCAAAGCTGAGGCTGTTTTGTGCCGGCCCCCCTCCCTCAGCAGGGCTCACTGCAGGGGGATGCCTTCTCAAGGCTGTGGACCCCAGGCCTCTTTTATGCCTTCCTTCCAATTTTCTTGAACCACAGGGTGCTCCTCTAGGTCAGGAGGGACAAGGCACAGGTGATCCTGGTGGCTTCTGACTGGTCCCACCAGTTTTGGTACCCCGATCTCCTTAGCCTCGGCATCAGGCTCCCGAGGCATCTTCCAGCACGCCTGGACCTGCTTTCCATCCATGAGGGAAAGGTACTCCACTTGGACCTTCAATCCCTGCATCTGACAGCATGGTTCCTGAGCAGCTAGAGTTTCAGGCTTCGGGTCTCTTCAAAGATGTACTCACTGTAGTTGAGGCATCTATGAAGGAAACGACCAGGAAGTGCTATGCCTTCAGGTGGAAGCGATACCCCATTTGGTGTCAGGGCAAGGGGTTGGACCCTTTATCCTATCCAATGGCTAGCATCCTAGACTATCTATGGTCTCTCTCCAAAGGGGCTTCAGTCAACGACCGTTAAGGTTCACCTGGCAGCCATCTTTGCTTACTGGGCATGGGCCGGTCAGCAGTCAGTGGCATAGGAGAAGGTGGTCTGGCACTTTTTCAAAGGTCTCGATCACATTTCCCATCTGGTGCATGAATGACCACCACCATGGGATCTACTGCCGATACTGGCAAAGCTCATGGGCAAGCCATTTGAACCAGTGCACAAGTGCGAGATGTTGCATTTGTCATGGAAGACCACCTTCTTTGTGGCTATCATGTCAGCCAGAAGGATTGGAGAGCTCCAGGCACTCTCAGTCGAGTCTCCTTATCTGGTCTTCCACAGGAACATGGTTGTCTCGTGCCCCAACCTGAAATTCCTTCTGAAGGTTGTGTCAGAGTTCCACCCGAACCAGATGATGACTCTACCGGTGTTCTACTCCAGTCACACCTTGGATGCCGAATACAGGCTTCATACTTTGAACCTGAGGCGAGCGCTTGCTTACTATAAGGAGCGCATGGCTGGAATTCGGGGAGAGGTTCACCAGCTGTTTGTCTATTACACTGAAGCCGCACCTGGCAGACCTGCAGCCAAGTGAATGATTGGCAGATGGATTACATCCTGTATTGATCTCTGCTATAGGTTGGTGGGTAGGAAGCCTCCCGGAGGGCTAACGGCTCATTCCACCCACCACACCGCTGAAACGGTGGCTGCTTCTAGGGACACCCCATCCAGGAAGTTTGCAGAGCTACTACCTGGAAGTCAGCAAACCCCTTCATATCCCACTACCACATCGACCTAGTGTCATGCCAGGATGCTGGTTTTGGGCCTCAGTTCTCAAGCTCTGTTTCCTAAGTAGGGGGTGTGCGCTTTGCCTCCCTCCTCCCGGAGAACTGCTAGGAGTCTGCCAAGATATGTGGATAGAACAACATATCCACATCCCTAGAAAGACAGGTTACTCACCTGTAACAGTAGTTCTAGGAGTGGTATATGTTGTTCATCCACACGGACCCACCCGACCTCCCTGTCTTCAATGTAGAACTACTGCTTCTAGTGGGCATGATCTGGTGTCAAGAGGTGGAACCGAGGGATATATCACCCGGGTAGGTGGGATGAGCCAACTAAAGACTTCCAGCTGATCTTAAGGGGAAAGGCAACTGCCAAGACGTGTGGATGAACAACATATACTACCCCTAGAACTACTGTTACAGGGGAATAACCAGTGTTTCCTTTGCGTCTCTACATAACGTGTCAGCGGCAGGCATCTGTGCAGCTGCCACCTGGAGTTCAGTCCACAGTTTCATTAAGCATTATAGTTTGGACAGTGCTTCCAGGCACTGGACAGATTTTGGCCTCACTGTCCTGCAGGGTCTGCTCTCTTGAGGATTACAGCTTTCTGCCTTCTCCCTCCACCCGTTTGTCAAGGGTTGTCCTTGTACTGCTTGGGACTCGGTCCTTATGGTGTAACCTGCTGCAAGAGCTCCCCTTTGAAATGAGATAGTACAGTTACGTAAGAATTTACCCTAACAGTAGATCTTTGAGAGGAGCTCTTGCATCAGGTGCTGCTTTCCCTCACTCCTTCCACTGGTTTTCTCCTACTACATTATCTGCCAATTTTTTCCTTATATTCTTAGTTCAAGGATCCTCCTCGGTTTGCCAATCCTTCTTGTGCCGGGGTCTCCGGTGGGTGAACTAAGGTGGAGCTGCAGGGACCACCCTTTTTATATCATCGGCTAATGTAGGGGGGAGGCGACATCTGAGGGCGATCCCCACCATAGACTGCTAGCTAGAAGTTTCCGTGGTGTCCTGGCACCTGCTGACTTCAGTCATTATAGCGTAACCTGCTGCATGAGTTCCTCCCAAGATCTATTGTTACGGTAAGTTCTTACGTAATGTACTTTTCTGAAGGTATCATACTACTGATTTTTTTCTCTTCAGGTTCCTGTTGGAACTAATCCTGTACGCCCGCATTCTGGATCTCCAACTTTTATCAGGACCCCGAGCCATGAACAGCTTTTAGCAGAGATGATGCAGTCGCACATGGCCATGGATATGTGCCTCATTGGTGCAAAGGTATGAAGATAAATTATGAGGTATGCCTTCTTTTTTTGTCAAAGAAATGCACACTTAACATTATGCTGTTACCTTTGCAGGGCTGTGGAAAAACTGTGATTACCAAGGAGTTTGCTGAGATATTAGGCTACAACGTAGAACCCATTATGCTGTACCAGGTAAATTCAGTCCTATGTTTGCTGGGAGATAAATATTTTCACTAAATTGTAAAACAGATAAAAAAAAAAAATCTTGAAAGCTGATTGGTCTAGATCCAGCTGTGATGCTGTCTCAGCACAACTAATTTTCTGGAACTAAAGAAAAACCTACATAAAAAGCCAGGTTTTATAATTGTCCAGAATCCATTTTTATAATTACAATAAGGCACCTACGACATGGTGGAATAGGTCTCAGTCCCTGTTGTTATGGAAAAAGTGTTGAAAAGCAAGGATCTGTTCTGTTCCTTTCCTGTCTCTTATCTGTCTGGTTGCGCAACCAAATTTTTGTATGAGACCTAGGATTTGATCACCCCGACAGTCTCGCAGTTCTTTGCCTCTCACTGTCTCCCCTTGCTGTCTGTCTTTTTTCCTCCTTTGCATATCTCCTGATATTAAAATATATGCAAACCATTATGTGAAAATGTAACTGATATTAGGATTCCTTTGTTTAAAAAATATATAGTATTAATTTTTGAAATGTATATAATGGTGTTTTGAGATGATTGCAAAAAGCTGTTGGAAACTCGAGAGGTTACATGACTGCAAATTTTTAAGCCTTTTCCAGAAGAGCTGTGGAAAAGGGGGCCCTCAGCTCAGGCACGCTGTGTTCCTGTCTTGCACCTGCCTGAAACATACAAGAACAGGATGCTTGTTAAGAATGTGGGTTAGAAGGGACTTATAAGAGAGCTGAGCTGCAACTGCTTGTAAAAGAAGAATAGACACAGAGATTGAAGAAAAACTCAGATGGACTTTTTCTGTTTATTTGGCCTTTATAAATAGTTATACTGAACAAGTTTATTTTTTGTTACTGCTAGTGTAAGTAAATCTTTTTGGTGAATTCTATAACTGCTCCTGGTTTTCCTATGCTTCTAACCCCAGGAATCCACTAATATTATTACTCTTTGCAGTGTCCCTTTAAATCAGCACTGCTCCGGAGCCAAATAGAATGCTATGCTAATTATGGAATGTTTAGCTCGTGCATTCACTTTCAAACTGCACTATTCTAACTGCCTGGATTCTATCTCAGATTTTCTGTTTCCGCTGCAAAGTTCAGACGCCCTGAAAATCTCTCTATAAAGATCGTCTAAATTGTGCATATGAACAAAAGAAACTTGAGTATTTTGTCTTAATTTTTCATTACTGCCTTATTCTTATTGAGTTTTAGCAATTTTACCTCATTTATAAAGTTTAGTTTTTTTTTATCGGTACTTCGCGGTTCTTTTGAACTGTGGGGCAACCAATTGCTTGGTAGTTTCAAAAGGAAACTCTAGGTAAGTTTTTATTTTAAAAACATTTAAATCTACTTATTTTGAACTGAGGTGTTCCGGTTCTAATAGTGCTTCTCGGTTCCTGAACTGATCGAAACCGCGGTTCTTTTAAAAATTGTCGGCTTCTGAACCGATCGCTTTTTCACTGAAACCGACTGCTAAATCTTTAATATTTCATATTTTAGCGGTTTCTAAGTCCTGTTTTCTTACAATGTCGGATAAACCTAAAAAGAACACAGGACCTACAGGTTTTAAGAATTGTGTTAAATGTGCAGAGGTATTTGCTAGAGCTGACAAACAAGTACTATTGCTCCTGATACTGATGACCAGCATAGCTGTAGCACTACTGCTTCTGAAACTGACAACCAGCACAGATGTAGCACTATTGTTCGTGACACTCACAATCAGTGCAGCTGTAGCACTACTGCTTGTGACACTGGTGACAGGCACAGCTGTAGCACTACCACTTGTGACAATGACAACTGGCACAGCTGTAGCACTGTCACTCATGACAATGACAACTGGCACAACTGTAGTACTATTGCTCCTGATACTGATGACCAGCATAGCTGTAGCACTACTGCTTCTGAAACTGACAACCAGCACAGATGTAGCACTATTGTTCGTGACACTCACAATCGGCACAGCTGTAGCACTACTGCTTGTGACACTGGTGACAGGCACAGCTGTACAGTAGCACTACCACTTGTGAGACTGATGACTGGCACAGCTATAGCACTACCGCTTCTGACACTGGTGACCAGCACAGCTGTACCATTACCACTCCCAACACTGACTGCCAGTACAGCTGTAGTAATACTGCTCCTACTGCTGACAACCGGCACAGCTGTAGTACCACCACTCGTGATACTGACCACAGACACAGCTGTAGCAGCTCTGCTCCCAATACTGACTAAAAGCACAGCTGTAGAACTACTGCCTGTGACACTGATGACTGGCATAGCTGTAGCACCACCGCTGTCAATGCTAACTGCCAACACAGCTGTAGCACAACTGCTCCCGACTCAACCACTGGCACACCTGTAGCACTACCACTCTCAACACTGACCACCAGCACAGTTGTATCACTACCTCTCATGATACTGATGACTGGCACATCTGTAGCACAACTGTTCAACGCTGACCACTGGCACAGCTGTAGCACTGCCTCTCATGACGCTGATGACTGGTAGAGCTGCAGCACTACTACTGATGACAATGATGACCAGCATAGCTGTAGCACTACCACTGGTGACACTGATGATCGGCACAGCTATAGCACTACCACTCCCGACACAGATGATTGGCACAGATGTAGCGATACAGCAGTGTCAGTGGCTCAGTAGGTAGCAGACTCCGCCTGAGGCTGGAGATCAGAAGGCTGTGGGTTCAGTTCTCACATCTGGCACTTGGGTTAATATCCCAGTACTGACACTGTAGTGCAGCATGAGAGGGGTGCTGCACTTCTGAGGTGCCGTCTTTCGGATGAGACGTTAAACCGAGGTCCTATCTGCCTGGATTGGTGGTAGTTCAGGTGGATGTTAAAGATCCCATGGCACTTATCGAAAAGAGTAGGGGAATTTCCACGGTGTCCTGGCCAAATTTCCCTCATTCACTAAAAATACCACCAACAGCTTAATCTGGTTCAAGGTCAGTTGGCATTCATCTGTATCCCCTCCCCGGTCGTGCCTGAAAATAGGCAGGATTTGTCTAGTGCACTTACCCGGTCAACAAAAACTAAATAAAATAAATAAATAAATAAATAAATACTGCTCACAACACTTACTGGCACAGCTGTAGCACTACCGGTCCTGAAACCGAGAACTGGCACAGATGTAGCACTACAACTCACTACACTGATGACCAGTACAGCTGTAGCAGTACTGCTCCTGATGCAGACCACCGGAACAGCTGTAGCACTACTGCTCCCGATGCTGACAACTGGCACATTTGTATCGCTACTGCTCCTGACACTGATGACTGGCACAGCAGTAGTACTACTGCTTGCAATGCTGACCACCAGCACAGCTGTAGCACTACCACTCCTGATGCTGATGACCAGCACAGCTGTAGCACCACCACTTCCAGTGCTGACCACCAGCACAGCTGTAACACTACTGCTTGAGACACTGACCACCAGCACAGCTGTAGCACTACCGCTTGTGATGCTGATGACCAACACAGCTGTAGCACCACT
This sequence comes from Neoceratodus forsteri, assembly GCA_016271365.2. Classification (NCBI taxonomy): domain Eukaryota; kingdom Metazoa; phylum Chordata; order Ceratodontiformes; family Ceratodontidae; genus Neoceratodus; species Neoceratodus forsteri. The sequence goes on along the minus strand of CM028137.1, from coordinate 28,998,367 downwards.
GTTCAAGGCACCAATGACAAGCACAGCTGTAGCACAACCACTCACGATGCTGATCACCGTCACAGCTGTGGTACTACCGCTCCTGATGCTGATGACTGCCACTGCTGCAGAATGATTGGTCCCAACACTGACCACTGGCACAGTTGGAGCTCTACCACTCATGATACTGATGACCAACACAGCTGTAGCACTACTGCTCCCGACGCTGACCACCAGCCAGCCATAGCACTACTGCTCAGGATGCTGACCACTGGCACAGCTGTAGCATATACCGCTCCCGATGCTGATGACCGGCACACCTGTAGCACCACCACCACTCATGAAGCTGATGACTGGCACAGATGTAGCACTACCACCACGACAAAGATGACTGGCACAGCTGTAGCACTATGGCTTGCAACACTGATGATCGGCACAGCTGTAGCACTGCCACTCACTAACACTGATGACTGGCACAGCTGTAGCACTACATAGAAACATAGAATTTGACGGCAGATAAGGACCGCTTGGCCCACCTAGTCTGCCCATTTTCCTACCTAACAGATAAGCTGCAGATCCTAGTTAACAAACAGCTTACTTTCTCTTACCCGCCCCTTGGACTGCCTTATGCCTGTCCCATGCATTCTTGAAGTCCACCACTGTTCTTGACTCCACGACCTCCTCAGGGAGGCTGTTCCATACATCCACAACCCTCTCAGTGAAAAAATACTTCCTCACATTACCCCTGAGCCGTCCCCCCTCTATCTTCAAATTGTGCCCCCTTGTTCTTGCACATCTCTTTTTCTGGAAGATGCTACCCTCTTGGACCCTGTTAATTCCCTTGAGGTACTTGAAAGTTTCTATCATGTCCTCTCTCTCCCTTCTTTCCTCAAGAGTATACATATTAAGCTCCTTTAGTCTTTCTTCGTATGTCTTCTGGTGCAGACCCTGCACCATTTTGGTTGCCCTCCTGGACAGCCTCCACTCTGTCTATGTCTCTCATGGAGATGGGGTCTCCAGAACTGTACACAGTACTCCAGATGGGGTCTCACCAACTCTCTGTACAGAGGGATAACAACTTCCTGTTTTCTACTATTGATGCCTCTTCCTATGCATCCCAGTATCCCTCCAGCCTTCCTTACTGCCTTCTCACATTGCTTGCCCACCTTTAGGTCATCTGATATAATTACCCCAGGTCCCTTTCCATTTTTACTGTTGTCAGTATCTCACCCCCCATTGTGTACGCTTCCCCTGGGTTTTTGTTTCCCAGGTGCATTATCTTGCACTTCTTTGCATTGAATCTGAGCTGCCATACATTTGACCATTCCTCCAACCTTGCCACTACCACTCACAATGCTATCCTTTGGCACAGTTGTAGCACTACCACTCATGACACTGACGACCAGCAAAGTTGTGGCACCCCAGTTCTGCAGTAGCACTATTGCTCACGACACTGAGCACTGGCACAGCTGTAGCACTACCGTTCGCAACACTGCTGACCAGCACAGCAGTAGCACTACCACTCACACCACTGGCACAGTTGTAGCACTACCGCTGGTGACACTGATGACTAGAACAGCTGTACCACTACCGCTCTTGACACACGCACTGGCACAGCTGTAGCAGTACCGTTCGTGACACTGCTGACCAGCACAGCTGTAGCACTACCGCCTCATGTCACTGATGACTGCGGCACAGCTGTAGCACTACTGCTCGCAGCACTAACGACTGTGCACAGCTGTAGCACTACCGCTCATGACATTAATGATTTTGGGTCAGAAATGAGCCTGGAGCATCAGAGAGCCAGCCAAGTGAGGCAGGATGAGCATACATCAGGACTGCTCTCTCCCTCAGAGGGGGTTGAGTGGCGGAGCCCAACGTAATGTGACTCCTACCTCCCATAGGTTTGAGGGGTTGCAAATTGAGGAGATAAATGAAGGGGTAGAAGTAGTAGAAGAACTTACTGCAAACACTAGCAAACACTCCACTGCTTTGGGTAACCAAATATCCCAGGCAGAGCAAAGGGACAAGATTAGGAATTAACCCACACAACAGGAAGCACAGGTACGTTTCATCACACAGCAGTCACAAACAAAACAAGTCTGTCATATTGTGGTTATGGGGGATTTGATGTTAAAATTTACAGACAAGTTCATCTGTAAAGGATAAAAAAGAGACTACCACTGTTAGGAGCTTGTCGGGGCAGAAATAAGGGATCTGAAAAACAACGTAAAAGGATTACAAGCATTTGTCAATGCCGAATGTTGATTACGTTGGTCCATTGAGCTGCTCACTACCACCTTCTCACTACTCGTTGTGTTTCTCGGTGCTGCAGGCTGCTGTTTTGTATGCTGGGCTCTGCCTGCATTGGCACCTTTTTGTCCACAAAGAAATCCGCATCTGTCCCGACAGAGTTCGGTTGAGGTGACTCACCTCTCTCTCACTTACTCATCCTGTTTCTCCTGGCGCTGCAGGCTGCCCTTTGTACTGGACACCGCCTCTGTTGGTGGCTTTTTCTGCCAACAAAGAAATCTGCAGCCCCCGACACAGGTCAGTTGAGCTTGCTCACTCCCCCTTTCACCGCTCATTCGCTTTCTGCCGCGCCTGCAGGCTGGCTTTTTGTACTGGGCTCCTGCCTGTGTTGCTGCCTTTTTCTGCCCACAATGAAATCCACAGCAGTCACAATAGAGGCTCCGTTGAGCTTGCTCCTCCTCCTCCCTCACTCCTCATTCTGTGTCTGCCGCTGCTGCAGGCTGCCCTTTTAGCCTGGGCTCCTGCCTACATTGTTGGCTTTTTCTGCACACAAAGAAATCTGCAGCAGTCCTGACACAGGTCCGTTGAGCTTGCTCACTCCCTCTCTCACTCGCTTATTCTGTTTCTGCCGGGCGCTGCAGGCTGGCCTTTTGTACTGGGTCCCGTATTGATTGCCACCTTTTTCTGCCCACAAAGAAATCCACAGCAGTCACGATAGAGCTCCGTTGAGGTCGCTCACTTCCCCTGTCTCACTCGATCATCCTGTTTCTCCTGGCGCTGTAGGCTGTCCTTTCATACTGGGCTCCTGCCTCTGTTGGTGCCTTTTTCTGCCCACAATGAAATCTGCAGCAGTGCAGACAGAGCTCCACTGAGCAAGGTCACTCCCCCTCCGTCACTCGCTCGTTCCGTTTCTGCCAGCACTGCAGGCTGCCCTTTTGTACTGGGCTCCTGCCTGCGTTGCCACCTTCTTCTGCTCACAAAGAAATCCACAGCAGTCAAGATAGAGCTCTGTTGAGCTCGCTCACGCTCCCTCTCTCACTCGCTCGTTCTGTTTCTCCCGGCGCTGCAGGCTGTCCTTTTGTACTGGGCTCCTGCCCATTGGCACCTTTTCTGCCCACAAAGAAATCGCAGCTGTCCTGACAGAGCTCCATTGAGTTCTCACTCTGCCTCTCTCTGCTACTCATTCTGTTTCTCCTGCGCTGCAGGCTGCCTTTGTGCTGGGCTCCTGCCTACATTGGCACCTTTTTCTGCCCACATGAAATCTGCAGCAGTGCAGACAGAGCTCCACTGAGCTAGGTCACTCCCTCCTCTGTCACTGCCTCGTTCCTTTCTGCCAGCACTGCAAACTCCTTTTGTACAGGGCTCCTGCCTGCGTTGCCACCTCCTTCTACCCACAAAGAAATCTGCAGCAGTCATGATCCAGCTCCGTTGAGCTGGCTCACTCCCCCTCTCTCACTCGCTCATTCTGTTTCTCCCACTGCTGCAGGCTGCTCTTTTGTACTGGGCCCCTGCATGCATTGCTGCTTTTTTCTGCCCACAAAGAAATCTGCAGAGTCCCAACAGAGCTCCGTTGAGCTTACTCACTCACTCACCCCCTCCCCCCTCATTCTGTGTCTCCCGCTGCTGCAGGCTGCCCTTTGTACTGGGCTCCTGCCTCGTGCAGGCTTTTTTGCCCACAAAGAAATCTGCAGCGTCCCAACATAGGTCAGTTGAGCTTGCTCACTCCTCTCTCACTCGCTCTTTTCCGCTTCTGCTGGCGCTGCAGACTGGCCTTTTGTACTGGGCTCCTGCCTGCATTGCTGCCTTTTTCTGCCCACAAAGAAATCCACAGCAGTCACAATAGAGGTCCATTGAGCTTGCTCACGCCCTCTCATTCGCTCATTCTGTTTCTCCTGATGCTGCAGGCTGCTCTTTGTCCTGGGCCCTGCATGCATTGCTGCCTCTTTTCTGCCCACAAAGAAATCTGCAGCAGTCCCAACAGAGCTCTGTGAGCTCACTCACTCACTCCCCTCCCTCACTCATTCTCTGTCTCCCGCTGCTTCAGGCTGCCTATTTGTACTGGCCCTGCCTGCATTGGCGGCTTTTTTCTGCCCACAAAGAAATTTGCAGCAGTCCCGACACAGGTCAGTTAAACTGCTCTCTCCCTCTCACTCGCTCATTCTGTTTCTGCTGGCGCTGCAGACTGGCCTTTTGTACTGGGCTCCTGCCTGCCATTGCTGCCTTTTTCGCCCACAAAAATCCCGCAGGCAGTCACGATAGAGGTCCTGCTGAGCTTGCTCACCTCCCTCTCTCACTCACTCATTCTGTTTCTTCCAGGAGCCGAGGCTGCCTTTCTGTACTGAGCTCTTGCCCACGTTTCCTTTTTCTGCCCACAAAGAAACCCAGCTGTCCCGACAGAGCTCAGCTGAGGTCGCTCACCCGCCTGTCTCACTCACTCATTCTGTTTCTTCCACCACTGCAGGCTGCCCTTTGTACTGGGCCTCTGCATGCATTGCTGCCTTTTTCTGCCCACAAAGAAATACACAGCAGTCCCAACAAAGTCTGCTGAGCTCACTCTACCCTCCCTCACTCACTCTTTTGTGTCTACCACTGCTGCAGGCTGCCTTTTGTACTGGGCTCCTGCCTACGTTGCTGGCTTTTTCTGCTCACAAAGAAATCTGCAGCAGTCCTGAACAGGTCCATTGAGCTTGCTTACTCCCCTCTCACTCGGGCCATTGTGTTTCTCCTGGAGCCACAGGCTGCCTTCTGTACGGAGCTCCTGCCTGTGTTGGCCTTTTCTGCCCACAAAGAAATCCCCAGCTGTCCTGACAGAGCTCAGTTGAGGTCGCCACCCCTGTCTCACTCACTCGCTCTGTTTCTCCCACTACTGCAGGCTGCCCCTTGTACTGGGCCCTGAGTGCATTGCTGCCTTTTCTGCCCACAAAGAAATCTGCAGTCCCAACAAAGCTCTGTTGAGCTCACCACTCACCCCCTCCCTCACTCATTCTGTGTCTCCCGCTGCTGCAGGCTGCCCTTTGTACTGGGCCCTGAGTGCATTGCTGGCTTTTTTCTGCCCACAAAGAAATCTGCAGCAGTCCTGACACAGGTCCATTGAGCTGGCTCACTCCCCTCTCTCCGTTGTTCTGCTTTCTGCGGCGCGAGCTGGCCTTTTGTACTGGGCTCCTGCATTGATTGCCACCTTTTCGCCCACAAAGAAGTCACAGCAGTCATGATAGAGCTCCATTGAGGTCACTCACTTCCCAGTCTCACTGCTCATTCTGTTTCTCCTGGCGCCTGCAGGCTGCTCCTTCGCACTGGGCTCCTGCCTCTGTTGGTGCCTTTTCTGCCCACAATGAAATCTGCAGCAGTGCAGACAGAGCTCCACTGAGCTAGGTCACTCCTCCGTCACTAGCTCGTTCGGTTTCTGCCAGCGCTGCAGGCTGCCCTTTGTACTGGGCTCCAGCCTGTGTTGCTGCCTCCTTCTGCCCACAAAGAAATCTGCAGCAGTCACGGTAGAGCTCCATTGAGCTCGCTCACTCTCCCTCCCTCACTCACTCATTCTGTGTCTACCACTGATGTTTCTCCTGGCACTGCAGGCTGCCCTTCATACTGGGCGCCTGCCTCTGTTGGCACCTTTTTCTGCCCACAATGAAATCTGCAGCAGTCCCGACAGAGCTCCATTGAGCTAAGCCACTCCCCCTCTGTCACTCGCTCATTCCATTTCTGCCAGTGCTGCGGGTTGCCCTTTTGTACTGGGCTCCTGCCTGCATTGCCGCCTTCTTCTGTTCACAAAGAAATTTTCAGCACTCATGATACAGCTCCGTTGAGCTCGCTTACTCCCCCTGTCTTACTCACTAGTTCTGTTTCTCCTCCTGCTGCTGCAGGCTGCCCTTTTGTACTGGGCTGCTGCGTGCATTGCTGTTCTTTTCCTGCCCACAAAGAAATCTGCAGCAGTCCTGACACAGCTCTGGTGAGTTCGCTCAGTCCCCCTCTCTCACTCACTCGTTCTGTTTCTGCCAGCGCTGAGGGATGGCCTTTTGTACTGGGCTCCTGCCTGCATTGCCACCTTTTTCTGCCCACAAAGAAATCTGCAGCAGTCATGATAGAGATCCATTCAGCTCACACACTCCCCCTTTCTCATTCGCTCATTGTGTTTCTCCCGACGCTGCAGGCTGCCCTTTTGCACTGGGCTCCTGCCTGCATTGGCACCTTTTTCTGTTCACAAAGAAATCCGCAGCTGTCCCAACATAGCTCCATTGAGGTCGCCACTCCCCTGTCTCAGCCACTCATTCTGTTTCTCCTGGCACTGCAGGCTGCCATTTTGTATTGGGCTCCTACCTCTGTTGGCACCTTTTTCTGCCCACAAAGAAATCTGCAGCAGTCCCGACAGAACTCTGTTGACCTCACTCACTCCCCCTCTCTCACTCTCTCGTTCCATTTCTGCCAGCGCTGTAGGCTGTCCTTTTATGCAGGGCTCCTGCCTGCATTGCCGCCCTTTTCTACCCACAAACAAATCTGCAGCAGTCACAATAGAGCTCTGTTGAGCTTGCTCACTCCCCTCAGTCGCTCGTTCTGTTTCTTCCGCCGCTGCAGGCTGCCCTTTGTACTGGGCTCCAGCGTGTGTTGCTGCCTTTTCTGCCAACAAAGAAATCTGCAGCAGTCCCAACAGTGCTCGTTGAGCTCACTCACTCCCCCTCCCTCACCGCTCATTCTGTGTCTCCTCAGCGCCCAGGCTGCCCTTTGTACTAGGCTCCACCTGTCTGGCGCATTTTCCTGAAAACCGCAGCAGTTCTGACAGAGCTCAGTTGAGGTTGGTTACCCCCTTACTCGCTGATTCTAATCTGTCCCAAACACTGATTTCTGACAGTGACTGCGTTATTCTGCGCAAGAAGTGCAAAAATACGTTTTGGCCAGGATGTGAAAAATGACAGCTGAACTGTTCATAAGGAGGCGGGAAAAAATGGCAGTGTTGAAAATGTGGCATGAAAATATTACTTATTTGCTAAGTTACAAAGGTGCGTGGAAACTGCATAACGCATGCTCGTACATACAGTCATTTTGTGGACTTTCATCACCAAATTTTCAACACAGGCATTTAGGACCTCTGCAATGAACAGTGTCACTGTAATTTTCATAATGTATCCTGAACATGGATTTCTCAGCGACCGCTGTATTCTGCACGGAAGTGTGAAAACATATTTCAGCCAGGATGTGAAAAGTGCCAGCTATACTGTTCATAAGGAGGTGCAGAACAATGGCAATGCTGAAAATCTGGAATGAAGATATTAAAATTTCATGAAACTTACGAAAGCTGATTTGCAAACAGCGCAACGACGCCGTAAATACAGTCATTTTATAGAGTATTATCACCAAATGTTCAAAATAGGCATTTTAGGCCCTCTGCTCATGAACAGTGTCACTGTCATTTTCATAATCTGCCCTGAACACTGATATCCCACAGTGACTGTGCTATTTTGCACCGGAAGTGCGAAGCCACATGTCAGCCAAGATGTGAAAAATGACAGCTGTACTGTTCACAAGAAGGTGTGGAAAAATGCCAATGTTGAAAATCTGGAGGAAAATATTGCAAATTGTGAAGTTATGAGCTGCATGTAGCAACCGCGCACGCATACTTGTAAAAGTCATTTTTTGATTTTTTCACAATTTTGCAACATAGGCTTTTGAGAACCCATCTCATGAACACTGGCATTGTTGTTTCTTTCATCGGTTCCAAAGGTGATTCCGCCAGTGACCACAAAATCACCTTTTGAAATAATAACGCCATGACAGCAGCGGAATTCATGAGGAGGGCTCCTAAAAGCCCCATGTTGAAAATTTGGTGCCAAAAGTCCAAAATGCCCGAGATATGCATCAAAGTTGAAAACCCCTTTCTATGCCATTACACAACTTACTGGCATTTCTTCAGTTCGCAGTTGTCTTTGAAGATTTGCAGACGTGTTCCCAGTCCACCGAAGACTGCCTCGCTACGGGCCTCGGAGGCATGGTGTGTGGGGGTGGGGAGGCAGGATGCGCAGTGGTGGGCGTGGCTGGGAGGCCACCGAACTTGACGAGGGACCGTTGTTTGCTTTACAGGTAAAAGAAAAGACATTGCTACTTTTTTTTGACAGGGGCATTTTGGACATTTGGTACTCTGGGTGGGTTCCCAGCATGCCAACTGACTGTTGGGGGCCAGCTGTAGCCGACGGGTGATTGGGCACCCCGTTGGCACAAAGGCGGGGGGTGCAAGAGCCGAGGGGGATTGGGCACCCCCTCAGCACACCTCTCTTGCTACTGTTTTGGGGGAGACTTATGCCGATGGGGAGTGGGCTCTTCCGTTGGCACACCAAAGTGGGAGGGGGAACATAATGCTGACAGGGAGTGGGCTCCCCCCATCGGCAACTCATAGCACCGGGGATGGAAGACGACGGGGATTGGGGCCCCGTCAGCAAAACATGCTGCTGTGGGGAGGGGCACATGATGCCGAGGATTGGGCACCCTCAGCGGGTGGTTTACTGATATTGGTTGTGAACACGCGGAAGCCTCACCGTGTTCACAAACAATATCTGCGTACCAAGGTTCCGCCTGCAATGATTGGTCAGCCCTCATTGCAGCGAATGGCTGATGCTGCAATACGAGGTGGCCCTGATTGCAACGGCTAATTTTTAAGGTTGTGGCACGCTGGCTGAACTAGTGTCAGCAGCAGTGTGCTACCGGCATTTGGAAAAGCAGGCTGAGCCTTTAAAGGCAGTGGGGGCATTGCCACAACAGTGCCGCACCTCCACAACCTGTTTCTGGAGGAAAGCTGCCGCAATATGTTTTACACATGCGCGCAATCAACATAATAAAGGGTATGGATAAACCAGTGGTAGTGCTCCAAGTTGGTACAAATGATAGCAACAGAAGGAGGGAACCAGAGATACAGAGGGACTTGGAGGAAGCTGGGAAATCCTGAAAAATACAGTTGCAGAGTTGCAATATTCAAAATGTAGCTGTCCTGAGAGTAGGGAGAGCCAAGACAGAGCAATAAACAGCTGAATGGCTGCTTACCCCAGGTGATGCATTAGGAGAGCTTACATTGGCAGTGAAACTGGGATGGGTTTGATGGAGACTTAACACTCTTGGGGAATGATGAACTATACCTAAAGAGAGCTGGCATGAAGGTATTAGTAGAAAGAATAAATCAAACCATTAAGAAAGTTTTAAATGAGATAAAGAGGGGAAGGAGGGAGGAAATTCAAAATATACACCAGAGACAAATTTGAGTACCAAAAGTGGACTGGGTAAAAAAGACGGGGGAAAAATGAAGCATGATGCTGATTAATGCCATAAGCTTGACCCACAAAAAGGACAGTATTGGAGTAAATAATAAAAAATGTCGAAATATGTGCAATAACAGAAACCTGCTGGTAGACAGACGGTTGGGGGAAGACAAGGGAAGGCTACACAGTTTTTTACAAAGATAGGGCTGATAAAATGGGAGGAGGCACTGCAATATATGTCCAAAATAATATTAAAGCCTCAGAAATAGAAATAACAACGTAGTATGGTGGAAATACTAAACATGTCGGGTTAAAATCATATCCTCAAACAGAAAAGAAATAATAGAGGCCTGTTATAAATCACCTTCACTAACAGAAGCACGCAATAACCAATTCATGGCTAAATGCAGGAACCTGGATCTTGGAAATAAAATTATACTATTAGCAGATTTCAACTTGCACAATATAAAATGACAGGTGGGTAAAGGAGGCCCACAACTAGGAAATTAATTTATTGATATCGCTGAGGCACTCGACTTGCACCAACGTATGCAAGGCAGTACAAGAGGAGGAAATACTCTTGGCTTACCATTCGGCAATATGGAAGAGGAAAGAAGAAACTGTAAAGTAAGGGAGCCTCCCCGTGGCAGTGACCATCTTATGGTTAGAAACTGTAAACTGTAGGATAGAGGAGACAGGTGTAACTAAAGTGAAATGCTACAGAAACACAAACCATGCTGCAGTGAAGGACCGGCTAAAGCAATGGGACTAGAAGAAGGATTCAGATGGGTTAAATCTCAATTTAAACTTTATTAATACATTTTCCATTGTAAAGGGCAGTTACAATGAGGGTGAGATGCACTACAACCAATTATAAGAACATAACTGCCCAACTCACCCATCCCACCCTCCCTCCCTTACAGCAGCAACTACTCCATGAGTCCCTAAGTACCGAGCTCATTCCCTAAGAACCTAAAGGACATTTTAAAGTATGACATAATTACAACTGAGCCGATAAAATTAAAGAGTGAAGGGATCCCATATTTTGGTATATACTGCTAGTCTATTGTGAAGACTAGCAATCGTTTTTCTGTTAGAAGGTTGCAAATTTGTACACACATTCTTGAAAGGTTGGGTGGACTTGTCTTTCCAGTGATGTAAAATAAGCTTCTGACAGATAGGGCAATCATGGAATATAACATTTCCTTACTTTGACCCTGACAGAAGACATATCCCTAAAGGCATAAATCAGGCGTAAAATACTCCTGAAAGCCCAGTAAGGGGTCCAGGGAAATCTTGATTGAATCCCATAAAAGGGAAATTTGGGGGCAGGACCAGAACATGTGAAGAAGTGTTCCTTCTTCCAGCAAACACTTAATACATACAGTATATTGGAATCCAAGAAACACCATTTCTTTAGTTTTACAGGAGTGCAGTACATGTTATATAATATAGGATACTGCATGAGATGCAATCTGTCTTGAGAAACATATTTATGGCAGGATTTCCACAGAAATTGCCACTCCAGATGATACTGAGGAAGAATCGAATTCCAGAATCTAGTGGGTCCGAAATATTCTCCATATCTTTGTGAAACAGAACCTGATATAATTTAGAAATGACACCTGAAGATCCAATAAGTGAGGAGACCTCAGTATCAGGGCTGGGACCGTCTGGGGGTTGTTACCAAAACCATTGTGAATAAGTGCCTTAACTGCATAACTTTGAAATGGAGGAAACCGAAAAGAAATTTCTTAATAATATCTCCTGCGGACAGCCATTGCCTCATCATCCAACAAAAGCAATTTCCCATCTCCCAGTTGGGGATAGCCATTTACGGGAAATCTGCTTCTTATTAATAGTGAAGGATGGGAATTCCAAATAGACTGAGCTAAATCTAACTGAGGGGTATAATGCAAAATGAATATAATTGTGCATATATCCTTAGTGAAATACCTACTGTGGGGCATTCCTCAACCATACGCACCTGGGATATTTTAAGGTAAAATAAGGTTAGGGGGTCCAGATTCTTAGATCTAATTGCATCCAGTTCGATCCTGAGCCAGACCAGTTGTTCCTTTTCTGGGCCAGGGGATATCCATCTCAAACATTTTGTTAGATGACTGGCCCAGTAGTATATAGCCAAATGGGGAATCCATGAACCCCCCTCAAATTTTGGAGCAGCTAATTTATAATAGGCCAAACGGGGATACTTATCTGTCTAGATAAATCTAGTAAATATGCCATGTAATTTTCTAAACCAGAGTAATGGGATAAAAGTATTGAGAAGAGATAAAGGTTAAAAAATTCTAGGGAAAATATTCATCTTGATTATATTGATCCGGCCCCATAGAAATATGGGAAGTTTGGACCACCTATCGAGGTCATGGATAATAAGCTGTGAGAGGGAATCAAGATTATCCATGAACCATGTTATGGGATTACGGGATAGTTTAATGCCCAAGTATTTAAATGACCTGGGAGTCCAACATAGACCTAAGGGACTAATATCATTCTTGAATACCTTATGGTTTAATGGAAAGAATAAAGATTTACTGGCATTCAATTTGTAATTAGACAATTCACTAAATCTTGCTATTTCATTCAATAAGACTGGTACAGAAGATACCGGGTAGGATAGGTGTATCAACAAATCATCCGCATATGCAGTGACTTTAATTTCATGACACCCAACCCAAATGCCTTGTATAGAGGTAATATTGAGAATGTTTTGGATGATAGGTTCCAGATATAAATTAAATAACAGAGGAGACTGGCGGCAACCCTGTCTAGTCCCTGAATGGAGTGGGAAGGATTTGGAGAAAGCCCTGCTCCCAGAAATCCTTGCTGTAGGGGTTTTATATAGTGCGGCAATCCAGGATATAAAACAGGAGAAAATTGAAAGCTTCCAAAACTCTGAACAAAAAATTCCAATTCATACGATCAAACGCCTTCTCGGCATCCAGAGAGACCAGACCTGCAGGAAACTCAGCGTCCCTAGTAGCTAAGAAGACATGAGATAGTGTACGCAAATGATCAGCTGATGAGCGCTCTTTCATAAATCCTACCTGGTTCGTACCGATTAACTCAGGGAGAACTACAGTTAACCTATTGGCTAGAATCTTCGAAATAATTTTTATGTCTTGGTTTAAGAGAGATATAGGTCTGTAGCTTTGAACAAGATCTGGGTCCTTATCTGGTTTAGGGAGAAGTACAATCAAGGCCTAAAAAAGATGAGGATCTACCTCTGTCCCGGTTAAGATATATTGGAATAATCGATTAAGTACTGGTAGTAAAAGATCCCGAAACACTTTATAAAATAGGGAGGAGAATCCATCAGGGCCTGGGGCTTTATCTGAGGGTAATCCACTAATGACCTCAGCAATTTCCTCCTGTGATGTAGGAGAGACCAAAAAATCCTTATGATGTGCTGAAAGGGAGGGCAAATGGGAATCCCTCAGATACTTCTCCGTGCTCCCAGGACAGGGAGGGTGCTCCATATCACTATAAAGCGTTTTATAGTATAGGGCAAATTCTTGAACTATCTCAGTAGGAGATATTTTCAGAGACCCATCAGCTAACGCCCTAATTGGAGGGATGAATCTCGCAGATTCTTGTTGCTTGATACGGAGTGCCAATAGGCTCCCCACCTTCTATCCCTGATCTGTGTAACTGGCTCTAGTGCAAATAATAGCTAATTCTGCTTGTTCCCGAAGTAACTCTAAATATCTGTCTCTCAGCAATAAGAGCTTCCTCCTGTCTTCTTCTGGGGCAGTAACCGAAATATTAGTTTAGAGTGACCGAATTTGGGACAATAATGATAATAGTTCTTTCTCCATTGCCCTTTTCCTACTCACCACCATACTAATAAGGATCCCTCTCATGTAGGCCTTAAAGGCCCCCCATATAATATCCTGTTTTGCACTGTCTAAGGGGTGGGATAAGAAAAAAAACTCAATTTGCTTCCTTATGAGCTTGCAATACTTAGAATCCTTGAGAAGTTGTTCATTAAGTTTCCATCTTGTTTCCTTATTTGGTAAATCAAGGAATGCCAATTTGCATAACACCAGTGAATGATCAGAGACAGGGCCAGGTTGGATTGAAGAGGTCTTGACCCCCGGTAGGAGAGCCTGAGAAATAAGAATGTAGTCAATGCGGGACTGCGAGCCGTGCGCCAATGACCTGAAAGTGAACTCCTTAGAATCCGGAAATAGGACGCGCCAGACATCACAGAGCCCACATCGATCCAATAAGTCCCTAAAAGCCCTCTGTCCCAGAGAAACCAGTCCAAGACCACTACATGACATGTCGAGGTTAGAATCTACAACTTGATTAAAGTCGCCTCCCAAAATAATCCTAATGGGAAGCAAAGGCAGGATAATGTTTATGAATCTCATAAAAAACCCTGGATCGTCCATATTAGGACCATATATACTGCCTTGTAAAAGTGGGACTGACCACAGAGTGCCTTTAACTAAGATAAACCTACCATCAGGGTCTTTGATGACTTGTGTAGAGACAAAGAGAATGCCCCTATTAATAATAAAGCATGACCCCACAGCTATTGGTAGAACCCTGAGCATCGTAAACCATCCCCACCTGCTGTCTCCTTAACTGTAAAGCTTCCACTTCTAATAAATGGGATTCCTGTAGAAAAGTTATCTGAGAGCGTAATAGGCTTAAATGTTTGAGAACCTGATATTGTTTGGGTTTTTTCCTGATCCCCTTAACATTCCAAGTAGCAAAAGTCACCTCCTTGGCCACCTAATAATAATTGTTAAATTTAGTAGGCTCAACCCTGCACTCCGGATGTATAATACATGTAGCCAAACCCCAAAAGTTGCTGCTGTAAGGCCCTCCCTCCACCCCAACCCCCCTGCACTTAACCCATTGTTTATCCCCCATAACCCCTTCCCCAACAAGAACCCATACCCCTGCCCCCAATCTCACCCTCCAAACTGTCACAAGTAATGTTTAGCACAGTACTGGGTCATTTCCTCCCTCTCCCGCCTCCCGATAATGCACCTCTGCTAATGACAGACCACTTATATCTCAAGGTGCATGTTTAAATTGCAAACGATATTAGCTAACCCTTAACTTCTAAAGAGCAGTCTTGGGCTTCCAATGCATGTATGCACATAAATATTGACCTGATAGCAAAGGGAAGAATGCAATAAACTGCCCAAATCATGACTAAGACAGGTAACCACAAAACCAGAAGGAAAATTAGGGGTTACCTTGCCCCAAAAAAGAACTATACCAAAACCAGAGCCAGAGGAAAAAACTGATGAAGGGGAATAGCCCCAACCTCGAACTGAGAACAGAGAATGAGACAAATGTTGAAATCGAGACCCTAAAGAGAGAAAACTGAGAAACATGTCTTCCCTGAGGCTGCCAGCCCCTAATTCCAAAAATGTCCCTTGAAAAAATTGGAGTAGTAAAAAGACTGGAAGAGATCCTTCTCGAAATAAGAGCCACACGGGGGTGTATTACTTAGGCGTGCTGCGCCCTCTTGTGGTCGTCACCCAAACCTGACCGGGCATATATGAATAGCAATGAAAGCCCGAGACCGCTCTAATACCCAACAAACTGTGACATGAAGACTAATCCTATAATCAACAACCCAAATTTTTCCCCTGTACGCAACCCCCCAAAACTGAATACAGTAGAATCCAAACTATATTCCCAGATGAGCCATCCCCAAGACCCTAAAAGTCTTCGCCCTAAGCCAAAATTAACATTAGGAAGTTAGGGCTTGAGAGATTGTTATCGGTTAGGCCATGCACAAAATAGCCCAGTCCAGATGAAAGAAGGAATACATCCAAATACAGCTCATTGAAATTATTTCCTCAGAGGGAAAGAAAAATAACAGTTCCAACAAACAGCTCTCAATAACTCCTGACACTCTAGCAAGATGTCTCAAGGGCTCTTGGAACAAGTCCGGTAGCATAGATTTAAGGCTTGACAGGGCAACTTCAGGATCATCATAATTAAAGCAGGATCCATTTACTGAGACTTGTAACCTGGCTAGATGCCCCATCCTAAATTTCAAACCTGTTGCGATGATCTTAGATACAATAGGATGAAATGCTTTCCGCCTCAGACAGACCGATCCAGGGAGATCTTGCGCAATTCTCAGCTTTGCATTCTCCCAACAAACCTCTTGTAAAGCTCTCACTTCCTGCAAAAAATGCTGCTTTTCCAAGTAATTCAAAAAGCAGCAAATAATAGGACGGGGGGGGAGCATCCAGAGAAGGCTTTGGTCGCAGAGACCTATGAGCTCGCTCTATCATGTATACTGGGCTGAAGGGAGAGGGACCAGCAACCCGTTCCACCAGCTTCTGTGTAAATACAACAGCATGTTGGCCCTCTTCACCCTCTGGTAGCCCTAGTATTATGATGTTATTTCTGCGGCTACGACCGTCCAAATCTTCGAGTTTAGCCTCTAAACGAGACAACTTCTGTCTCGTTGACACCAATTCAGGATCCAGACTCTCCAGCTTCCTCTCCATCGAGTATTACCAGAAACCGTTAGTGAGATTTCATCCAATTTTCTTGAGAGAGTTTTCAAATCGATTGCCATATCTTTCATCTCTTCACGAAAAGGTTTAAACTCTTCTAGGAACCTATTAAGTGTTAAAGGTTCTTGTTCCCCAGCTTGACACGTAGGATCAGGCTTGTCTGGCCCACTCAAGGCTCGGGATTTCTTTGGGGCCTTTTCAGGAGTAGCGGGGGGGTGGTTTCTGTGGGGCTTTCTTCATGTAAGCCTCCATCTACCAATCTGACACCCAAAACAGGCTCACAAGATGTTTAAACAATAGAAGAATTCACAGGCAGAGGAATTAGAGAAGATTAAACATCTAAAAAAGACGATTTAATAATCGTGAGGCAGGAGCTTAGCGGAGGAGCTTCTACTCAGCACTCTGCATCACGTGATCTCCCCAGATGGGTTAAATCTCAATAAAACGTGGGATAAATTGGACTCAGAGCCTTAAGAATGTGTGTCAAAACACATTCCTGAAGGGAAAAAATATAACCTCGAGGGGAGAATCCAACCCTTGTATACTAGCAAGATCAAAACATTTATCAGACAGACGAAAAGATCCTTCAAAAGATCTAAAGGTACTAACACCGTCAAAAACCGGGGCATGTACAAGGATAAAGCTAAGAGTTGTAAGAGACATATCAGAAAAGCTAAAGGGGAGATGGAGATTAGATTGGCGACACAAATAAAGGATGACAAAACTTCTACAACCACATTTACAGTCAAAAAAAAGGAAGTCAGCAGGTTGGGCCCATTGTAAAGGATGACGTACAGCTGACAGATGATCTGGAGACAGCTGAGGTATTTAATGATTTTTCTGCCATGTGTGTCAGAAAAGGGGGCACATGAATAAAACAGCAGGAATGAATAAATCCAATAACACAATGGAAATTAAGGAGAAGGAGGTTGAAAAGAAACTGAAAGATTTAAACCAAAACAAATCCCGAGGTCCAGATGGTCTGCACCTGAGGCTACTAAACAAAATTGGCAGAGGTGGTCTGCCCATCGATGCATCAGTAGCACTGCCATTCATGACGCTGGTGACCTGAGTTCAGCAGTGAACTGGGGGCGCTGGAAGGCTGGCGGGGTGGAGGAGGAATGAAAGTCCGGAGGACTGCTGTCCTCCTCCGGTGCGGGGGGTGCAGAGCCCGGTGTTCACCTGGCACCTAGCAGTATGCTATAGAAAAGGTTCCCAGGACTGCCTGGATAGGGAAAGAGGTGGGGCAGACACTGACGGGTGGTTCACGGGAGTGCACGCCACACATCATGACATCATTGCATGCCATGCTGCTAAGGGGAGGAAAACATAGGAAACAACCTCCAGCAGCAGGATGGTGCTCGAACCCTCGCAGGCTCCGCTCCTGCTAGCTGGGCTCACCAGTCCAACTACTGGATCCTGCTCTCGGCAGCAGGTGGTGCTCGAACCCTCGCAGGCTCTGCTCCTGCTAGCTGGGCTCACCAGTCCAACTACTGGATCCTGCTCTCGGCAGCAGGTGGTGCTTGAACCCTCACAGGCTCCGCTCCTGCTAGCTGGGCTCACCAGTCCAACTACTGGATCCCCCTCTCGGCAGCAGGTGGTGCTCGAACCCTCACAGGCTCCACTCCTGCTAGCTGGGCTCACCAGTCCAACTACTGGATCCCGCTCTCGGCAGCAGGGTGGTGCTCGAACCCTCACAGGCTCCGCTCCTGCTAGCTGGGCTCACCAGTCCAACTACTGGATCCTGCTCTCGGCAGCAGGTGGTGCTTGAACCCTGGCAGGCTCTGCTCCTGCTAGCTGGGCTCACCAGTTCAACTACTGGATCTTGCTCTTGGCAGCAGGTGGTGCTTGAACCCGCGCAGGCTCTGCTCCTGCTAGCTGGGCTCACCAGTCCAAATACTGGATCCCACTCTCGGCAACAGGATGGTGCTCAAACCCTCGCAGGCTCCGTTCCTGCTAGCTGGGCTCACCAGTCCAACTACTTGATCCTGCTCTCGGCAGCAGGGTGGTGCTCGAACCCTCACAGGCTCCGCTCCTGCTAGCTGGGCTCACCAGTCCAAATACTGGATCCCGCTCTCGGCAGCAGGGATTGGGGGACCCCACCAACCCCACTGGGGGGGCAAGCCCTGGGGTCCTGGCTGGCAGGTAGGTTCCAGTGGATGATGGGGTGATTTGGCTGGGGGAGGGGTCTGAGCTGAAGGGCCTGGAGAAGCAGGGGGGAAGGGGGGAATAAAAAAAAAAAAAAGAAATAGCTGAAGTAATAGCAGGTCCCATAACAACAACTGTTCAAAAATCATTGGACAAACATGGAGGGAGGCAACGGTAATACCCATTTTCAAAAAAGGCACCAGATTTGATTAAAAGAACTACAGACCAGTGAGCCTCATGTCAGTGATTTGCAAAATCCTTGAGCAATTTATTAAAGAAGAAACTGGGGTGCATATACAATGTAGAGGGCTGGAGGACCATACACAACACAGGCTCCAAGGAGGAAGATCATGGCAGACTAATTTACTCTACTTTTTGTGAACCAAAAAGTAGAGCTGTAGACCGTGGCCTGCTGGTGGATGTGGTTTACCTTGACTACTCCAAGGCATTTGATAGCGTACAGTACAGTCAGCATGAAACTTGAACTGAAATGAGTTGTTAGCTAGTCTGGGTACAAACTGATTTTCAGTTGGTTGGTGCTTTTTAATGCAGGTTGTCTGATAAATAAGTAAAGTTTACTCAGTTGTTTGTTAACCAGTTGTTAACCATTTTTCTCCATTTCTAAAACAGAGTTGACAACTCATTTGCACTTCATTGCATGCTGGATAAGAAATGTTAACGTTGAGGGTTAGCAGCTCATTGAACATGGGTTTATTAAACCACATAACTCAGTGTCAATGAGCTTGTTTTAAAGTTTAATGTGGATTGCACTGTACCTCACCCAGAACTAGTAAACAGACTATTTGAACTGCGTACAATGATTGTGTGAAAGGAAGCGAAGGGGGAGCATTAGGGGATCAATGTCTAAATGGAGTAGGGTGACCAGTGGGTGTGCCACAGGGGTCGGTGCTGGGGCTAGTGCTCTTTAATGTCTACATCTATGCAGTGTAGTGGAAATGCCCATTTGCAGAAGTTACAAAAATCAGAGCGGTAGTGGAAAATAAGGAGGCCATTATGGAATTCCAGCAGGAAGTGGCAAAACTAGAAATGTGGTCCAACAACAGCAAACCAGTATTTAATGCTGAAAACTGCAGGGTAATGTATTTTGGAACAAAGAATAAAAGGGGAAGTTATTACTTGATAGGCAAAGACATACAGAATACTGAAGCAGAAAAAGATGTGGGTGTCCTAATCAGTAGTGGTTTGGCCTTTGACAATCATTGTAATGAAATTACAAAAAGATGCAATACAGTCTTGGGCAGCACAGGACATAACATACAGAATCAAGTATGTCTTGATATGTGATCATTCAGTGTGATGCAGTGGTCAGGTCTCACCCGGAACATTGTGGGCAGCCTTGTGCCCCTTATACAAAGTGAAGCATTAAAAGGTTAGTGGGTGTACAGAGAAGAGCGACCAGGCTATTTTATTTATTTATTTTAGTCTAGGATTACAATACCTTTGAGCCGAGGCTCTTTTACAAAGGTTCCACGTCAGAGTGTGCAGCATTCGTCATTTTTTGTTACAGACATACATTTTTGACTTACAGACATGTAATAACCAGTACAAAGACTTGAGCTATGGGCAAGACAAGGGAAGGAGAGGAGGGGTGGGTGGGGGTGAGGGTAGGAGATCGAGGGGGAAGGAGATGCAGGGGTAAGAGAGAGACGAGAGGTGGTGGGGGGCAGGAGGGAGATACGGGGAGGTGAATGATTGGGTGACAGAGCAGCCGGGGGGGCCTTGTCGAGGGAATTTGACAGGTAAGGTGCGGGGGGGGCAAAGACTGATTGTAAGTGCTGGGTGCTGGGGCATGTGCAGTTGGAATGGTGGTAATGTTAAGATGAACAATCGTAGAAAGCAAGCAGTGAGAGGTGCAGCTTGGACTTAAAGAGGCCGAGTGTAGGAGCAGTCGCTATATCGCTGCCAAGAGAGTTGAGCCAGTTGGATGCCCGATAGGTGAATGATCTTTGTCCTTGGGTTGTGCGACATCGTGGGATATGTAGTATATGGGAATTGGATCTCCTTGTAGCGACGCTCCTATGTCTAGGCTTAAGGAGGGCACAGACACCAGCTGGAGCAAGCCCCATTATAATTTTCTTGGCCGTGATGCAGGTTTGGTATTTTATGCGTTTGACCAGTTGTAGCCATCCAGATTGGGAATAAAGGTCACATGTGTGGGTACGGTGATGGGTGCCAGTGATGAGTTGACAGGCCTTATTCAGGGAGGTCGCGATACATTTGAGAGCAGTGGTAGTTGCAGACCCATATATGATAAGTCCATAGTCTATGATGCTGACGATGGAGCTTTGGACGGCCACTGATAGTGATTCTGGGGTTAGGTGTTTCCTGTGTCAGAATAATATGCCTAACCTCGCATTGGCAGACTTTGCAACATTGCTGATATGGACAGCATATGAGAGGTGAGGATCAAGGGTGATGCCGAGGTACTTGAAAGATTGTGTTTGCTCTAGGGTGGCTCCTTGTTCGGTTGCAATGGAGAGGTGGAGTTGTTTGTTTTTGCTGTGGGGGCTGCAGAAGACCATAGACTTGTTTTTTTTCTGATTGAGAAGCAGTTTATGACTTAGGAACCAGGATTCGATGGAGGAGAAGGCCCGCTGAAGTTTATTTTGTAATTGAATTGGGTCGGGGTCTGAGGCAAGGATCACAACATCGTCGACGTAGAGAATTATTTGTTCTGGGCAGCAGTCTGGTAGTGAGTTTAAGAATAGGCTGAAGAGGAGGGTCCCAGCATGGAGCCCTGGGGGACTCCCGAGTGGACTGGTCTAGGGTCCAAGAGCGTATCAGCGATTCTTACTGTTTGGAACCGTTCTTCAAGGTAGCTCTTAAACCAACCAATGGAGTCAGTTGACAGCTCAGTATTCTGAAGCTGGACAAGCAGGAGGCGGTGATTGACGGTATCGAAGGCTTTAGTTAAGTCAATGTAGATTGAGCCTAGTAGTTCACCGGAGTCAAGTGAGTTGTGGATTGCGCCGGTGAATACAAATAGGGCTGTGGAGGTGCTGTGACCTTTGTGGAACCTGTGTTGTTGCTTGCACAGGATGTTGTGTGTATCCAGGTATTCTGTGAGCTGGTCCAAGACGATGCGTTCTAGTGCCTTGGAGAATGGGGGTAGTAGGGAGATAGGTCTGTAGTTTTCGTGGGCAGTTTTGTCACCACTTTTATGGATTGGGGTGACAGTGGCAGATTTCCACCTGTCCGGGAACTGGCTAAGGCTGAGGGAGAGGTTGAAGATTCTGGTCAGTGGACTAAGCACTTCTTCAAGTGTGAGAGACAGGATTTTGAGATTGAGGAAGTCATTACTGAATCTTGATTTACCAATGGCTTTGGTGACATATTTGCATACTTGGTGAGCCTTGACTGCTTTGAAGTAGAAGCGGGGGGGAGCTGGTGGGGGTAGTGTTTATTGCGGACAAAGGGGCTTCACCATCTTTGAAGTAGTCCTGGGGTAGGACAGCACTGAGGTCGGTAAAGGCTTTGTTAAAGGTATCCTCAATGGTTTTTGGGTTGAGTGTTGTGGTTTCATTGATGTTGAGTATCGATCCACACTCTAGAGTCCCTGTATCTAAAATAACAAACTGCAGCCAGAGCCAATAGGGCCATGAAGAGCTACCAAATGACCAAAGTAATTTTCTTGTTGGTGCCATATAGTGCTGTTTAGTCACAATCACAACAGTGCTCCCAGATCCAAATAACCACTTTACTGTAACAAGCCATCATTTTTCCTGTATTTTCCCTGTAGAGGCAGCATCAAATCCCTGTATAAATCCCTGTAGATTTTTCCATAAGCCACTAGTTCCTTATCTGTGACTTTGTTGTTTAAATGTAATATGTTGGCAGCCTTTTATCAGGAAAAGGGCTCTGATTTGCTGTTAGGTATTACAATTATATGTCAAGCTGACAGTGAAATCACAGGTGAATGGCCTGGCAGTCACTGAACTGTTGTTCCTAAGTAGCAGTGATGTCACAGTCAGTGAGGCCACAATGCTGGTGATGTAGTGGGGGCAGTATAGCTAGCTATGTCAGCTGCCACACAGAGTGCTGTTCCATATATCACACATATTAACATCAGGTAAACAATTTTCTAACTAAACAAAGGGAAAAGATAAAGTACCTCAAATATAAAAGGTAGTGGTTGACTGCTTTTACAATGTAATATTAGTTTTAGGCAGTACAGAAGCTCTTTATCCCACATGCCTAGTGTGGGGATAGAACCCACAGCCTTCTGATCTTCCAGTCTCAGAGGCTAGTGTGCACATTACTTTTTGCATCTTTCATTTGTTAGTTTTTACACCAATTCTTTCAGATTTTTTTCTGACTACCTGATAGAATCTTGAATGAGTTACATAAATGTTATTATTTTCTTCAAGACCCTGATCCTGCAACTAAATACACACTCAGTACGTCATATTATAACATAAGAAAAAAAACACCCTTCTGTTTCCAGTGCTTTCCTCCAACCTGTAATACAGAAAGGAATGTCAGTCAGCTAATGAACTGGAATTCCACTGTCTGAAATCTGACACTGAGTCTGACTTTTGTTTTCATAAAAACCAAAAGGAAATGAGTTAGCCCCTAGGCTGCTGAAAGAAATAGAACAAATCTGTTAGACTGAGCTGGACAGATGATAGAAACAGCAGTTTAAAAAGTTTTCTTGTTAATATCCCGAGAAGTTCTGAGGTACAATATAGTAGCATTCCCTCCCACCTTCAAATGCCTTTAACATAGAGCAACAAATAGCACAACTCAGAGGGGGAGTGCACTACTTTGCAGCTTTGGAGAAATACATACAAATGTATAAAATGGAAGTTCTAAGAAAAGCCATTTTTAAGTGTAACCCCTAGGTGGCGCTATCCCAAGGGCTACTACCCCTGCCTATATGGCTAGTGACAGGTTAAGGGGCCTAGGTCCAGTAACGGGTGCCTCCACCCAGAGGTCAGGGCTGGTAGTGGTTAAACTAGCTCGGGTACAGCCCTCTGGGACACTGTGACCCCTCTTTGTTCCCACTAGTGGCCCACACAGTACATGGGAATTACCTTCCCAATACCCCACATATGCACACTTTTTACACATATAGATACCACTTACCCTCAAGACTGATTCTGCAGCATGTCTCTGAGGACCCCCTGTAAAACAAGGTTAAGCACATACACAACACAATGCAATGCTGGTTCGATATGTACTGACACCACAGACAGCATATAGTTCAATAACAACAAATCTGATTTATTTAGGGGTCATATAACAAGGACGGGGGAAATCAGGTTAATCTGAGTAAAGCCACATAAATAAAAAGGATTATGCATGTAATCAAGGTCCAACAGTACACTCTCTGGGTACCCAGGATGGGGGGGGGCTAGCCAGGTCCGTTGCCCAGGGTTGGCCGGCTGGTGCAGCTGGATGAGGCCCTGTAGAAGAAAACAACACACACAACCCACATTGTAATCCAGAGCCAGATGGCTCAGTTCAATTAAAAAGAAAGCACAACAAATCAGATGGCACACTTTCAAGTCATATGGTGTTGCAGGGGTTTGCCCTGAATGGCACTCACGATACCCAAGACAGTTACAGGATGGATGGTGTGGTTTCTGGGTTTCCAGCATTCAGCACACACTGCAGAGTGAGGGGAATTTAGATCGCAATTCCCCACAAGCACCAAGCACATTCATATGTAAAGGAAATTACTATACCAGGCAGGCTGCTCCTCGATCCCGATCGCAAAACGCTGCAGAATACCCGGGAGCACACACATAGCAGCTTCAATTCCTGACACGCCGATCGCACTTTAGCAAAATCTTCGGTCTTCTACAGGGATTAGCCTGGTTTCCACACTTCTGACTTCCTTCTTCCTTCTCACAAACTCAGATTCAGTCTGATTTAACTGTACTAACAGTCGTAGACCGACTTGGGGGCGTACACACGCGCTTCCTGCGCGAACTCCTCACCGTACTAGCAACAGAGCTCCTTCTCCTTTCACCGCCACCTCAAATCTGTCTTGCCAGGAACAGTGCAGGGCATTTCCTTTAGGCTCACGCAAGTTCAGTTGGTTGGTTCGGCTGTCAATCACAGCAAGGCTCCCTCTGTTAGTGCAAAAAGGCGCCAAGGCCCAAACTACATTTCCCAGAGGCACCTGCCATACAGTCCCTTTACAGTAAGCTCCAATTGAGAGTCCAAGCTCTGATTCGCCCACAGCAGGCTCCATTTTAAAGATCCCCGCACATTGATTGGTCCAATTCAGCAGTTCAGGACCAAGATGAAGGGACTAACATGGAACAGTTCATAGCAGCAGTATAGACTGGTTAGACAAACTGCATTTTAACTGTTACTCCAAATAATTTCTGGTAAACAGTTACATCTTTCAATTAGGTTCCCTCTGTGCTCTTAGCGACTGCAGAAGCTGAGTGATTAGAGAGTAGCCTGGGCAGGATTTGGGCATTAAAACAAACAGTCCCCCCATACAAACTAATTGAGTCTGCAAGCAGACAGCTCTTAAAGAGACAATACGTCTCTGAAAGCACTTACAGTGCCCACATTTAAATGGCATTTAGCCGAACGCCACCCAGACTTGGAGCACTCAGACAAGCTCCTGGAAGACTTTTGGGAACCCTCATTTGCAGGGGGGTTACATAAGCGACACATGACAGAAGGGCTGTAGGCTCCACCCACAGCCCTAAAAGAGAACACTTGTTTGGCTCGGTGGTGGTGCTGGGGAGATAACAGAAGGAGCAAGGTGGGGGAGGGAGACACTAGAAAGCAGCTGGTCTGGCTGACCTTGGGGCCTGCAGCTGCAACTGGGAGGGGGGCAACTGGCTGACCAATGATGCCATCATCCACCCATCCACCCATGATAAACAGCATTATTACAATGTCCTGTGTGAAATATTTTCATAGAAAGGCTGGAGGCGGGGGGGGGGGCGCTAGGCCCCCAGAAGCTCTGGGACTCTAGTTGCTATATGATGGGTTTGGGAGCTATTATTGAATTACTAAACACACTTTTGTTACGTCTTTCCTACCCCTGAGTCTTGGGAAAACAGTATTCCTTCCACTGGAGTCTGAGGTGTGGGACAATCTGTCTGCCAGTCTCCCACACCCCTGGGGAACAAATATTTTTTCCCTGGAGTCAGGGGTGGGAAAGACATAACAAAAATCTGTTTAATCGTCAGTAAAAGTCCCAAAACTTACCACAGAGCATCTGTACTCCACAGCTTCTGGGGGCCTAGTGGCTGCAGACCCCCAGCCCTTAAACAAAAATGTTTCACAGAACATTGTAATAATGCCCATCATGGGTGGGTGGGTGGGTGGGTGATGGCTTTGTTGCTTAGTCAGTTGGCCATCTTCAGTTGCAGCTGCAGGCTCCAAGGCCAGCCAGGGTGCCTCACACCCCTAACTCCAGGGGAATTCCCTTCCCCCAGGAATCAGGGGTATGAAAATCACAACAAAGTGTTTTTTTTATCTTCAATAAAAGCCTCAAAACTCACCAGAGAGCGTCTAGACCCCCAGAGCCTCTGTCCTGGATATCGACATTATGGCCTTACCACTTTCAAAATGCTTCCTAAGGGTCTGCAATGATCTATGGGAATGTATTGGCTTAGAAACTAAGGAAACACCATTGGATAGAAGATTCCACAAGAAACAACTTAAAGGGGAATTATAAATGAAGAGGGGTACATGGGTAAACCAGAGGGCACAATCAGTATGCAGTGGACTCCCAGAAAATGTAGCTGAATGCAAGACATTTGATAACTTTTAAAGAAAATCTGGATATGCATCTGAAATAAAAGCATAGACTTGGGTACATCCATTGAGAAATGATGAGTCTCAAAGGGCTTTTGCTCACTGACTTGTAGACATCCTAAGATTCTTATAATAATAGCACTAAGGTATTCTTTGGTGTTGATAAAAGTGATAACAGCACTTTTCGGATGTGTAAGGCACTTGGCATTGTCTTGTGCCTCATTTTCCAGATGCATGCCATTATCCCACAGTAACATACATCCTGCCATGCATTATTGCTTAATTTTTAAACTGTAAGATGTAGATTATGTCCTTGCTCAGCTCTTACCTTGTTTTCACAATTCATCTGTGTTCTACTAAAGAGCCCTGGGGCTGAAAAGGACACAAAGTGCATAAAATAGGTTTAAAATGGTATCACCACCAGTGCGTGAATCAGTTACACTCTCTGAGTTTACTAAAAGGCCAGTAAGGATGGAACAGTGACAGAATGGGAACCAGTATTTCAAAAGGAGTCCTCTACTGGACAAAACAGGATGCAGGTTCACCTCCTTGTTCAAATGAAAATGGGATCACTGTTCCCCATAGTCTTCAGCTGTGTTGCCTTCTTGTCTGCAGTAGACACCATAATGCTTTACTTCTTACACCACAATCTGTTGCTGCAGAAATGATAATGATGTCGCAAACAGAAAATGATGATGTAAGGTGTAGACAAGCACCAAATCAGATGAAGTGGAGGAGCAGGGATGCTGTTTTCATGTAACTGTGCAGAGCTTTAGAAAAAGGTGAGCTAAATCCTGGGCCAGTGTGACATGCAAGCAGGAAAGAACTCTAAATGTGCTCCCCAAGGTTCACTTATGACATCCGGAGCTTTTTAAGGCACAGCAAGGGTTACAGAGGAATTAAATATTGCAAGAGTCACTCAAATTGTGAAAGCCCATGAAAAGATATTCCAAATGAGGTATAGGGCTTACTTGGAAGTATCAGGGATTGAATTTCAAAATTGTCTGTTTTTTGTGCCCATGCGGAAAAAGCTTGTGGATCTGCAAGGTTTTTCCGCATGTACCATATTTTCAATCGGAGAGCTGTTTGCAATCACCTCCACAATTTCAGTAGTTTGTAGCCATTTTTTGGCACAGCTGCACCAAACAGTTACCCCTGATTGGACCAAGCGTACCATCCTCTGCAGCGGTGTCTGCTACCCATATGGCAATTAAGGTCCTGGACACACTGGGGAACTTAAAATGGTTTAAGTGCCTTAAAACAGTTTAAATCCCCCTAGCACTGTTTGCAGACAGACTACAAGCCCCTTAAAATGTTTTAACAAAAGTGTTTTTAAACTCAGCTAGATACCTAGTCTTAAAACCATTTTTAAAAATGTTTTAGAGCTAGCATGGTTTTACTTACAGGTCTGTCCAGGAGTAAAAGTGTTTTAAGCTGTAATGGTTTAACTAAAACAGTTCTAGCTGCAGTGTGTCCAGGCAAGCACAGTTCTGTGTGTTGGACTTTACTCAAAATAGTTACAAGGAGAATAGGTTTAACACTAGCAGTGTGGCCGCACTAAACCATCTTCAAAAATGGTTACTGAGTAGTGTGGCTGCACTGGTTTAGCTAAACTGGTTTTAAAAATGGTTTTCAAAAACAGTTCTGTAGTGTGTCCAGGGCCTAAGATGTGGCACCAGTGCAGAGTTTTTTCCCCACACTGGCAGCTACAGAATGGGACTTGGTTCCAAAACAGTCTGAAAACTCCAGCCCCAGGAGTCCAGAGATATGAATATCTAAATCATTTGTAAATTAAATCCAGGCGGCAGCCATTGCATCAAAACGTCAGGTAGGAAGTGATAATGTCACTGGGGGGGCACACTATAATTTGCAACATAAGCTTTCTGTTTAGTGATGTCACTTTCTGTTTCCAGATTCCATCAAATGGCCTCTGCCGTGATTTGATTTACAAATGAATAAAACGTTCATATCTCAGGACTTCTGAAAGCAACAAGTCAGCCCAGTATCTCATGTGAGAAATCTTTTCATGGGCTCCCACAGTCTGGGTGACCTCTACAATGTTTAGTTCCGGTTTTTTTTTTTTAACTCAGCTTTGTTGAGACCCAGCATAGCATTACAAATTGTGACAATGGTTAAGCAAAAACTGTGGGGTAGCAGATGTTACATAAAAGTCAATGCTTTGTTGCTATCATCAGTTGTGCGCTGCTGACCTCGGCAACTATAAAAGTCCAAAACCTGTCATATAGTCCTTGGCATTGTGTCTCCTGTCTTGGATGACTTCTCTTACAGGTAGTTTACTTGGGCAGACTCGGTGGGCCTGCAGGTCCTTTTCTGCCATCAATTTCTGTGTTTCTGTGTTTTTTCACAGCTTAAGAATTGTTACCGGGAAGGAGTAAAATGCCAGTAACTATGCCAACAGTGGCAAAAGCCTCAACCAGACACTGTCCTAAAGTTGTAAATTACTAGCCATTATTGTTTAGGAGGTACGTGAGCAATACCAATAATCTCTAACATAGGGCTAGATTTTCAAAATGTTTGGGGACTAAGTCCCACACCACAGCCATAGCTACGTCACGGAATCTCCACACCTGTGGAGATTTCTATTTTCAGCCCATGCTCTGCACAGGTGGCATGTGCAGCTGTGGGGGGTGTAATGCTTAGTCCCACCAGGCATAACGTTTCGGCACAGCTGTGCTTCTACTTTGAAAACACGGCATGTGTGGGGAAAACTGTGGCTCCACAAGTGAAACCCCGCTTGTGCCAGTTTTTCTCTGCGTCTGCATGAATTACGGATGGGCTGAAAATCCAGCCCATAGGTTATAGCCTCTCAGCCCCACCTGGATCAACAGTGTCAGCAGCCTCAGACTGACCCCTATATCACCTAGAGTTCTAGCTGGCCCATAGCTCAGTGTGCTTCTCAAGAGTTACGCTAAGTTTTGCAGTTATTTCTTCCATTCTCTTACTGTCTTCTACTCATTTAATCCAAGACTCAAGAGATGAGACCATCTCTTTTAGACAGTTCACTGTTATTTCTTCTTGGCTGCAGTACAGAGGCATCAGAGGAGAAATTGTTGTTTGTGATTTCCAATCTATGTCACCCTCACCCCCAGAATCAGTCTAAGCTGGCCCAGGGGTTCTCAAATGGTGAGGCCAGCCTCCCTGGGGAGGCCCCAACCTATTCCAGGGGAGGCTCAAGCAAGTCTGAAAAAGTACTGTATTAAAATTTTTAGTTTTATGTATTTTGTGCGAAGAAATTAAGCAAACTGAAAGAGGATAATGGTAGGTGAATTTTATGTATTTGTTTACTAATGGGTGACAAAGGAAGGTGAATGAGCCAAGGCTCATTTCAGGTGTAACCGGGGAAGGATAGGTAGTGAATACATTTCAAAAGGTAACTGCAAAACAATCAAGAAATACACAATGAACAATAGTGCAAACAAATATGAACAATAAACTAATAATGAGTGGTGGTAATCGATCAATTTGTAGCCTGATGGCAGAACAGCCCAAATACAAGGGCTGAGCATAGAAGTGCTCAGAGCAGTAGCAGGAAGGAGCAAAGTAATCCCAGAGAAGTTGCTTAGGAGCAGGGAAGGAGGAGGAGAGGCAAAGTATGTAGGAAGGTTATTTCATATAGAGAGGAAACAGAGAAAGTAGTCTGACCCATGAAGGTACTGCAACAAGGGGTAACAATGATCCAAGAAGAGAAGGTAGAAAGGTCAGTGGGGGATGCCACTACAGAAGGTAAAGCCATCAAAAAATGGAGAGCAATGAGTACCAATGCCCGTAGTCTGGGTAACAAGCTTCCTGAATTAGTGGCCTTGATGGAGGAGGAAGATCTGGATATCGTGGCAGTCACAGAAACATGGTACACACAGAACCATGACTGGGACGTAAACATACCAGGATACACTATCTACAGGAGGGACAGGGAGGGTAAAAGAGAAGGAGGAGTAGCTCTCTACATAAGAGAAGAAATCAAAGCAACAGAACAAAAGGGTAAACAGGGAGGAGAAGAAGCACTGTGGGTCAATTTGGAGGCAGGCAATGGCACCACAATCTGCACAGGGGTTGTATACAGACCCCCCTCTCAGGGGGAGGAAATGGACAAGAAAATGATATAAAGTATACTTAGAATGGCAGATAAAGGGGAGATATTGCTGATGGGTGATCTGAATATGCCAGATGTTAACTGGAGTGCAGTTGCAGCAGCCACTTCTAAGAGTGGGGTTATTCTAGATGCCCTACAGGGGGCATGCCTTAGACAACTAGTATTGGAACCCACGCGAGAGGGAGCAATCTTAGACCTGATCCTCTCAAATGGAGATGGAGAGAGGATCACAGATGCAGAAGTGGGTAGCCATCTGGGAACTAGCGACCACCGAACAGTATGGTTCACAATAAACACAGCAATAGAGTCAAGCCATACAAAGGCAAAAGTATTGGACTTCAGGAGGGCCCACTTTGCCAAAATGGGTGAGTGCCTAAGGAATGCACTAGCAAATGAGCAGGAAGGAGGGGTGGAAGAACAATGGGGAATAATAAAAACTGCCATCACAGAGGTAACAAGCCTTTGTGTGAAGCAAATAAACAAAACAAAACGATGTAAGAAAGCACTATGGTTCTCAACGGAGGTGGCAGTGAAGGTTCAAGAGAAAAAGAAAGCATTCAGAAAGTACAAGGAATCACAGAAGGAGCAGGACAGAGAACTGTATCAGTTAAAGCAAAAGGAAGCTGGGAAGGCAGTCAGAACAGCAAAGGCCCAAACTAAGGAAAAGATAGCCAACTCAGTTAAGAATGGGGATAAAACCTTTTTTAGGTACATCAGGGAGCGAAGGAAGATTAAGGGAGGGATAGTGAGGCTTAATAAAAGGGAAGGGGGTGGGCAGAGGGTGACTGTGAAAAGGCAGAGATACTAAACACATATTTTTGCTCAGTATTTACAAACGAAGAGGGGGAGGTACCTAAAACAAACAATAGAAACACTCTGGATACAGAAGTTGATACCAGCCTATTTACAGAAGAAAGGGTCTTGAAAGAACTCTTAAAACTGAAGGTGGACAAAGCCATGGGGCCTGATGGGATTCATCCTAGAATTCTAAAAGAACTAAGGGTAGAACTAGTGACACCACTGACTACCCTCTTTAACAAATCATGGGAGGATGGGGTGGTACCTGAGGACTGGAGGAGGGCCGATGTGATTCCCCTTCACAAAAGTGGGAGCAGGGCAGTAGCGGGAAACTACAGACCAGTTAGTTTAACCTCAGTGATAGGGAAAATGATGGAATCACTTCAGAAGGAAAGAATTGTCGAGTACCTAGAGGACAGAGGGGCACAGGACCCAAGGCAGCATGGATTCACAGCAGGAAGGTCATGCCAGACAAATCTAATAGATTTCTTTGACTGGGTGACCAAAGTAGTAGATCAGGGAGGGGCTGTGGACATGGCCTACCTAGACTTTAGCAAGGCATTGACTCAGTCCCACACAAAAGATTAATATACAAGTTAGCCAGCCTGGGAGTGGGTCCCAAGATGATAGCCTGGGTAAAGAATTGGCTGGAGAATAGGACACAGAGGGTAATAGTAAATGGAGTCCACTCTGAAGAAAGGGGGGTTACTAGTGGGGTGCCGCAGGGTTCAGTATTAGGACTGGTCCTCTTCAATGTCTTTGTAAGCGACATTGCAGATGGACTGGAAGGAAAAGTATGTCTCTTTGCAGATGACACAAAGATCTGCAACAGAGTTGATGCACAAGGTGGGGTGGAAAGGATGAGAAGGGACTTGTCAAGGTTAGAGGAATGGTCAAATGTATGGCAGCTTAGATTTAATGCTAAGAAGTGCAAGGTAATGCACCTGGGAAACAAAAACCCAGGGGAAGAGTACACAATGGGGGGTGAGATACTAACAACAACAAAATGGAAAGGGACCTGGGGTAATAATATCAGATGACTTAAAGGTGGGCAAGCAATGTGAGAGGGCAGTAAGGAGGGTTGGGGGATACTGGGATGCATAGGAGAGGCATCACCAGTAGAAAATAGGAAGTTGTTATCCCTCTGTACAGACAGCTGGTGAGACCCCATCTGGAGTACTGTGTGCAGTTCTGGAGACCCAATCTCCGCAAGGACATAGACAAGATGGAAGCTGTCCAGAGGAGGGCAACTAAAATGGTGCAGGGTCTGCACCGGAAGACATATGAAGAGAGACTAAAAGAGCTTGATATGTATAGCCCTGAGGAAAGGAGGGAGAGGGGGGACATGATAGAAACTTTCAAGTACCTCAAGGGAATCAACAAAGTCCAAGAGGGTAGCATCTTTCAAAAAAAGAGGTGTGCAAGAACAAGGGAGCACAATTTGAAGATGGGGGTGGCACAGAGGTAATGTAAGGAAGTATTTTTTCACAGAGAGGGTTGTGGATGCATGGAACGGCCTTCCGGAGGAGGTTGTGGAGTCTAAAACAGTGACTGAATTCAAGCATGCATGGGACAGCCATAAGGCAATTCTAGGGGTTGGGGGTAGAAAGAAGTAGGCTGCTGGTTAACTAGGATCTGCAGCTTATCCATTAGGTAGGGAAATGGGCAGACTGGGTGGGCCAAGTGGTCCTTATCTGCCGTCAAATTCTATGTTTCTATGTAAGATAGAAAATAGTGGAGCAAGTAGGCTGGCCTGTGTGTGTGTGTGGGGTTACAATAAGCTGAATAATAATATTTGTTTCTTTTATTTGTTATTCAGATAACACCTTTGAGCACAGGAGCTCTTTTTCAAAGGTTCCACATCTGTATAAGACAAATAACTGAATGAAAGAACTGAATGTGAACCAAGTACTCAAAGGGATTTCAATTCATTCATGGCGTACTATGCAAAGTACAGCATGTTATTTTTCTTTGGGGAGGCCCCAGATTATTTCAGTTTTTGGGGGAGGCTCAAAATCTTTTCCATGGATTTGGGGAGGCTCACTGCAACAAAGTCTAAGAACTATTGGAAGGGGATAGTGGTTTCCCACATTGCACACAGTTCTGAATGGACCTTTGACCAGAAGGGGGCAATCACTAGGCCCGGAAAATGCAGTGGTATCACTACCTACAGAGTTCTGGGAGAGTATGTAGTGCCTCATTTGGCGATATCTAAAGAAGTCATTTTGTCAGTGTATTTCTTCCTCAGATTCCTAAAGGAATCACATTTTGTTACTAATGGAGGCCTGGTACCCGATTAGGGACAACCTTTTCCTGTTGAAGCCCGGGTCAGTACGGGGTAGAGTGACATCTAGGTCACCAATAATTATTGAGAGGGCTTTCATTTAGAGTTTTTGCAGTGGTTCTGGCCTTTGAAGAAATAGTGTACTGCCTACAGCAAGTATTAGTTTTTAAAAGCAGTTAACTATTACATTTTATATCTGAGACGCTTTTTTCTTTTCCCTTTGGTTAACGGGAAGATTTTTTCCTGACATTAGTAGGTGTGTTGTGTAGCATGGCACTCTGCCTGGGAGTTGGCATATCAAATGGCTGGGCAATGGGAGTCAGAGGGTGGTGGTAAATGGCAGTCACTCTGGAGAAGGCAACGTGACTAGTGGAGTACCACAGGGATCAGTACTAGGGCTGGTCTTCTTCAGTGTCTTCATCAGTGACATTGCAGAAGGGCTGGAAGGGAAAGTATGCCCATTCACAGATGACACAAAACTCTGCAACAGAGTAGACACACCGGGAGGAGTGGAAAAAAACGAGAAGTGATCTAGAAAAGTTGCAAGATGGGTCAAGGGCTTGGCAGCTGGGTTTTGAAGCAGAGAAGTGCAAAATAATACACTTGTGGCATAAGAACCCATGGGGCAACATACCAACTGGGAGGAGAGGTGTTAACAGTTGCAAAGCAGGAAAGGGACTTGGGGATGATCATTTCTCATGACCTGAAGATAGTGAAGCAGGGTGACAAAGCAGTGGGGAAGGCTGGAAGGATGATGGGTTGTATAGGAAGGGGTATCATCAGCAGAAGGAGAGATATAATAATACCATTATACAGATCACTGGTTAGGCTGTACCTCGAGTACTGTGTACAGTTCTGGAGGCCTCACCTCCGTAAAGACATAGAGAGGGTGGAGGCAGTACAAAGGAGGGCAACCAAAATGGTGCATGGCCTGCATCAAAAGCCCTATGGGGTAAGGCTCAAGGAACTTAACATGTACTCCCTGGAGGAAAGGAAGGAAAGGGGCAATATGATAGAGACATTTATTTACCTCACAGGCAAAAGCAAGGTACAGGAGGGAAGCATTTTCCACAGAAAAAGATGCTCAAGGACAAGGGGTCAGGCTATGAAGTTAGAAGGGGGAGGCTCAGAGGAAATGTGAGAAAGTACTTCTTCACGGAGAGAGTGCTGTGCACATGGAACAGCTTACCAGCGGAGGTGGTAGGGGTGGAAATGGTGAAAGGATTGAAAAATGCATGGGGTATACACAGAGGGATCTTAGTGATGGTGGTGGTGGAGGTGGGGGGTGGGGAGACCAGAGGCGGAGTAGAGTCAATGGCAAAACTATGGGCAGGGAAAATAGGGCAGACTAGGTGTCTATCAGGTCCTTATCTGCCGACAGACTCTATGTTTCAAGCTCTGTGCCTCCTATTACATATTCAGCATTGTGATCTCACCACTGTGACATCTCAGGTGCTCAGGAATAACCACTCAGTAGCTGCCAGGTTAGTCGCTTGTGATGTCACTGTCAGGTCACAGTGCTGATGATGTAGTGAGAGGAATAGAACTAGTTATGTCAGCTGTGAGGTAGAGTGCTATTCCACACATCAGCCACGAGTAAAAGAAAAAAGAAAACTACCTCAGAAATGAAAAGTTACAACTTACTACTTAGAAATTGTAACATTTTCCTTTCTGCTATGTTTGGTTCTCCTAGCTCTTTAAAGTTCTTTCAAAGAAGTAGCCAAACCCTAACAGCCCCATTCTTTTCGATACTGCAAATAATATTGGCTTCCAGTTCTAATCCTCTGGTGTTGATCTGGATATATGAATAAGCATCTGCTGGCACCATCAGTTCTGTGCCTGTTCAGTCAGTTCTCATCCCTTCAATTCAGCCAGGACTTCAGCCCCCTTGTGCAATAATCCCCCATGCATTTGTGTTGTAGCATCAGGAAGAATACAGCCTCTCTCCTACTGAAGGTCACATTGGTAACACAGACATGCTCTGAGTTATGATTCTTCTCTGCACGGAACAGCATATTCATCAGCACATGACTGCAGTTGCTTTGTGTTCAAGTGTTCTTCATATCGCTGAAGCTGGGACCAGAATCCTTCGTTGGGTTCTGCCACTGACCTAGCTGCTTTCACTGCCTGAAAGAAAAGGGAAGATTACATTATATTAAATGTAGATTCTTTTGACAAATCAGATCCCATGGTTGCTGTCTGGTTATCTTTTTATATCCACATTGCCTTTGCTTGATAACCTGATAGTAGTGACATCATCGTTGCCTGACCAATCATGCCTTCTTACACAGTGACACATGGTAGCCATCTTGATTTCCCATTTGTCATACCTGGCTATCTAACAGACGCTCTAACAAATTGGATGGATGTTCCATTAAAGATAGTTGCAGGCAGATCTTGGACAAATATTTCTTCATTATCATCATCATATCCGATGACATTAAAGTGGTCAGGCAGAGCAGCAAGGCAGTTGGGAGGGCCAGTGGGATACTTGGGTGCACAGAGAGGGATATCATTGGCAGAAAGAGGGAGGTGGTGTTGCCTCTGTATAGATCACTGATAAGACACCCACCTAGAGTACTGTGTCCAGTTTTGTATACCGCACATTTACAGAAGGACATAGAGTGGAGGCAGTCAAGAGGAGGGAAACTAATATGGTGCAGGGTCTGCATCAAAAGCCCTATGAGGAGAGACTAAAGCTATATGTATGTGTGTGTGTCTGTATATATATATATATATATATATATATATATATATATATATATATATATATATACACACACACACTGTATATTGTATAGATATCTCTCTTGCTCTCCCTCTCTATATATATATATATATATATATATATATATATATATATATATATATATATATATATATATATATATATATATATTTATATATATTTATATTATAACAGCACAGTAGTGCAGCTATAGTTAGGGTTAGTGCGAGCATTTAATGTTAAAGGACAATTTTTGCAGGGTAATAACTTTGGGCAGATTCACCAGATCTGCTTGGAATTTTGCATGCATCTGCAGAAGGGACAGATCTATTGATGTGCCAAATGTAGTTTGAATCCCTTGTGTGGTTTCTGAGATACAGAGTGTTGAAAAGTAAAAGATTTTTAATATTGGGATTTTTATGGTTTTTTTTGTTGTTTCTTTGTCATCCTGTATCTCACACTGTGGCCTCACAGATGTCCATGACCCTAAGGCACACCCTGGTGCTTGTTTGTGTTTGGAGGGTGGGGGGTGCGGTTACAATGGTAGGGTTTGGTGGTGGGGGTATAACAGTTGTAAACCCTAACATCCAATTTCCTGACCTGTATCACTTTAGTTGACGACCTATGTCTAGAACCCTAACTTTGTTTTAAACTAAGTTTTTGTTAATTTATATATGTGTGTATATATATATATATATTTTTATATATACATATACATATATATATATATATTTATATTTATACAATAGGAGAGAGCAGATAACCCATTAGATAAAAAAAGATATTCTCACTGCAGTATGACAACTCCAGTTATCAAAGGACGGGTGCGGGTTGGAGGAGGGGGCACTGGAGACAGCGAAGGACATTTTTTTTCTTTTAAAGGGAACCAAAAAAACACTGGCGCAGGAAGGTTTTCTTTTTTTGCAGGTGGTTTGGCATGCTGGGATGGTCTCCTAGCATGCTATCTCAGTGTTTCTTGGGGGTGGGGTCTGTAGCCAAGGGGGACTGGGCACCCCCCCTCTGCACACAACAAATGGAGGGGGGGGCATGATACTGACAGGGATTGGGCTCCCCCATCAGCAAATGAACTTTGGAGAGGCATGCTGACAGAGGGAATTGGGCACCCCCATTGACTTTTCATGGGGACTGTGAGAGGCGGACAGTGATAGTCACCGCCATGTTAATTTAAAACAAATGTGGGGACATTATGCCGATGGGGATTGGGCACCCCCATTGGCTTTCATGGGGACACTGAGAGGTTGCGGCTGTCCATTGACTTCCATGGGGACTGTGATTATTAAAATGGGACACCACACAAGGCAAGCTCTAATTCACTGTTGTAAGCAGGGACCACCCCAGCAGCAAAAACAGCTGATTGTTAATGACGGGGCACTCCCTGATTGCAGCGGTGAGTTTCTTTCAAGTTGGTGGCATGCTCTAATACTGTTGTCATCAACAACATGCCCCTCTATTTGCGCCACAGACACCTGCCCCAAAATGGACTGCTGGCATTGGCCACAACACTGCCACACCTACACAACTTGCTACTGCAGCAATATGTTTCTTGCATATGCACACAAGCAAACATAGTGAGTGGTGTTTCATTTATAGCTACCTTTTATTTTGTTTTTGTAACTAGCAAAAAAACAGAAGAAAATGCTTTTTTTTTCATTTTTTCAATGAACAAATGCGAATAACTTTAAAATGAAAAATGGTAGTGTAACTCCTTGTTACCCAGGGTTACTAGAATCCCAGTAAGACCTAGTGGTAGGAAGGGAAGGCAGCTTGTGAAACTCCAGTTAAATGGGTTTCACATTGTCTCACTCTGTTCTCAGTCTCAGCTGAGACTGAGGGATGACATCACCAATAGAACTTTAGCAGCTGCATAAGCCACATTGGAATCTGCAGCAGAGGGAGTTAGATAGAATGTTGGGAGTTTTCAAAGTAGTTCAGTTCCAGTTTGCCTTCAAGTAAGGAAGGAGTCAGTTCCTATTTGCCTTCAGAAAGAGAAGGTCAGTCTCCAGTTTTGCCTTCAAGTGGTGGAGACCGCTGTTCGGGTCTCAGTGCCCTTCCCTCCGGGGAGGGGGAGAATGTAAAGATCCCTATGTAGATTCCAGGGGCAATCCCCTTAATTCTGCAAGGAGAAGGAAAAAGCTGCCTAATTCAGTTCAGTCTGTGTTTGGAAAGTGGGTAGATTTGTGATTCGCCTGTGGGGCACATGCAACAAAAGGGTGAGTGTTTTCTCTAATATGAGAGGGCAAACAATGTGTTTCTTCAGCCTGGGATATGTGAAGAAATCTAGGAATTGAACTACTATTTGGGAAGCCTATAGGACTAGGTCAAACAAATGGAGTAGTGTCAAAAGCTAGAGTGCTGTGTGCATTCAAGTAATATTGTAGAGGGGATGCGACAGTTCATCCACTATTTAATCTACATTCAGAAGTTTCAGTTTTTCCAGAGAAATGGCCGGGTATGGGCTGTGGGAGCTGGAGGTGGGAACACCCCCCATCTTTAGTAACCAGGTCCACCTCTACGGATTTCTGCTGTGATTGTTACTTGACTCATGCGCTTGGCCAGTGATGAGGGAAGTACCCAGACGTGGCCCAGAAATGGAAATCTCTGCTGAGTTTAGACTCTAAGTGGTGTGGGAGCCACAACAAGTGTAAAGAAAATTCTCTTTGTGAGATGGAGTCAGAAGAAGTAAGGAGGAAATCTCTCTAGGGGTCGCAGACTCTAAGTGGTGTGGGGAGTCACAACAAGTAAAATGGGTTCATTCTTCCAATGGACCGCCGATCAAGTGGCCGGCAGGGGAGCCGGGCAGGGGAGCCGGGCCAGTCGGGCTGTGTACCCAAAGCACCTGCAAGTTCAGGCTGTGTGCCTGGTGGGTCCAGAGCCTGAAAACAGTATAATTGATTCATTCTTCCAGTGGACCGCGTTGTAGTCTCTAATCTGCATTACCAGTAAATGTAGCCCCATGGGGGTCCGTCTATGCTTTGTTGTGTTCAGCTAGTAGTGAATAAAAGCCACACTGTAAAATCCATTCCTGGTTCTGGACATTACAGTTATTGCTTCCTGTGTTCGGATTTACTTGGGTGCCCCTGTGCAGAGTAGCCAAACCTAGGTCCCCCTGTGCCGAGTAACCTCATCCTCCCCGAACCCAGGTCCCCACCAGGTACTGCTGTCAGCGCCAACAGCATGCCACCTGTTGTTTTGGCAAAAAGGCAGGGGTGAGGGGTTACAATAGCATGGTAATGTAAGCACGAAATTTGTTCAGCACAAAAATATCTGCAAAATGAGCAGTGTTTCATTTACAGATAACTTTTAATTTTTTTTATAATTAGCAAGAAAACAGCAGAAAAATTTTTTTTTTCACTTTTTGCAACAAACGAATGTGGATAATTTTAAAATGAAAAATGATAGCACAGTACTGTGAGCATGAAATTTGTTCAGCACAAAACTATCTACAAAATGAGTGGTGTTCCATTTATAGAGACCTTTTAGTTTTTTTTTTCATAATTAGCAAAAAACAGCACAAAATTCATTTTTTTTGCTGTTGCATGGGGTCGTCACTGCTAACTGTCATCCCGGACATTCCACACACCGCTAAATACATATCGTGCTATGACACTTTCGTCTTTGCGAAAGTATTTTGTGAAAGTATGCTCCTAATGACTGCACATCTTTGCCATCCAATTTGCAAGCAAACGGTTGGGTCCTTTGGGCTGACATTTGCAGGGTGGCAACACCTGGTCCCACAGATGTGCTTTTTCTTGCTATTCTGCTACAATACTTAAGGATTACAAACTTACACTGTTCCAAAATTGAGCAATTTGCCATAGACTAACACTGCGGCGCCCATGACGCCTTTCGCCACCCATATGTTGAAAACGAAGTGAAGTACACCATTTTCGCTACTGCCACCTTGCTTCACCTTTATGTGAACTAACCTTGAAGAACAACTTTGTAAATAATGTATCATATTTGAAGTTGGATTTCTCCACTTCCTATAGTAACACGGCTATACACCTCCTGCTGGATGTGTGTGATTGGTTGTGTTGCCTTGGTCCTTCCCCTACTTGCATGTATGTGTGTGTGTGGTGGTGGTGGGGGGGTGGAATGTGCAGGTAGGGTTTTCAACTCTAACACAGAATTTCCTCGCTTTTGTCGCTGTGGAACAACCCTAACTGATGCATTAAACAGAGTTTTTTGCCATGAATATATATATATATATATATATATATATATACACACACACACATATATATACACACACACACACACACACACACACCCACACACCCTGGAGGAGAGGAGGGAAAGGGGGATATTATAGAGACCTTTAAACACCTCACAGGGGTAAACAAGGTACAAGACAGAAGTATTTTTTTTTTTTTAAAAAAAGGTTCTCAAGGAAAGGGGATCACGATAAGAAGCTGGAGAGGGGGGTAGATTCAGGAGAGATGTGAGGAAGTACTTCTTCACAGAAAGAGTGGTGGATTCCTAGAACAGGCTTCCAGCATAGGTGGTGGGGTGAAAACAGTTGCAGGCTTCAAGAATGCATGGGACAGGCATCCGGGAACCATAGTGAAAAGGGGTGTGGGGGTGGGAGAAAGAGTTGAAGATCAAGTAGGGTCTGCAGTGATTATTTAAGTAGGAATTAAAATGGGTGGACTGGGTTGATTCTTCTCAGCCGTCAGGTTCTATGTTTCTGTGAAAGTCTTGGCTGACACGAATGATTTAGTTTTAGTTATAAAATGGGCAAGAACAATCTGAAGCACCAAGTTATGTCAGCAGCAACAATGCCGACCTCCCCCACAGCGACGGCACAATACCGACGCAGGTATTGTGCCGCCTGTTCTGTGGGTATTTTCTGTGGGGAGCTGTGCCCCCTGCACCCCCTGGACTTTAAGATTCCAACTCCAGGTCGGAGTTGGCCTGGGGAGGGGGTAGAACACTGGGGGAAGGTGAAACAGGGAAAAAGGGCCATTACCGTGAATGTCGGAATGGTCTTTTTTTGTGTTTCACTGTCGGGGTGTCGCCGTAAAGCAGTGCACTGGAACAATCCAGCATCCTGACTGATTAGTTGCTGTCTATACCTATGCAGTAATTGAGCTGTAACCGCATGGGTCTATAAACTCACACAATTTAATGGCTGTAGTGCTACAGTGCTCTGTACAAATTTGCCACACCCATGAGGCCATATTTCATGCACAGCAACTCTGGAACTGGGAAAACAGAAGACGTCAGAATGTCAGGATGTGTTTAAACACCTCCACATCTAGTTGTTTATCTTTTCTTTGCATGGGTTCCCTCAGTCTAGAAGTAGGCACAACAATCTCCATGGAGACTGCGTGTTGTGTCATTTGAACTCCACAGCAGCATGACACAGAAATGTTAATAATCAGATTTTAAATGTGTGAAAGTGTTATCTAGTTGGCAGCCCATTTTATAAACGGTATATAAACGGCATAATACACTTCAGGGCATGTGGTTACTGTGCAATTACAGCATACCACCCCCCCTTGGCTGACACCTCATGCCTCCAACCTGGGGTGGGGGACATGCAGTAATTACATGGTAACCACATACCCTGTCATGCATTATTGCTTATTTACACATGTGTCACTAGGAATGGTGCATTAAGCTAAGGCTTGTTTCCAGGTGTGAATGGGGGTGGGGTGGGGGACATGGAACAGAGGGAGAGTAAAAGCAATGACAGTTAATGTGTGTAAACAAAAAGTTATAATGTGTGCAGGAGAGAAGTGTAGAGAGAAATGCAGCAAACAAAAATAAATGTATACCAAAGTAACAAAAACCAGGGAGTCATAGGTAAAAGCATAACTTACAAACTTTAATGAAGTGTAGATAGAAAAATAATTGCTTGAACTGAACTCTGCATTACAGTGGGTTCTCCACCAGGGGAGAGGGGATGGAAAACGTCCATGTATTTACGGGAAACACTGTTGTGTGCCCACATCTGTTTTTCCTTCCCCCAGCATAATGATTTTCAAAGCATTTCACCAAAAATACCACCAACAGCTTACAAAATTTGGTTCAGTTTCAGTTGCCACCCATTTGTGTCCCCCTCCTCTGGAACAAGGCAGAAAATAGGCAAAACATTGTCTAGTCCTCCTTCCTAGTCAACAAAAACTAAATAAATATATAAAATAAATAAGGAGGTGCCATTGACGCCAGCTTTTTTATGTACTTTCACAAATGTAATGTTTCAGCAAGTGCATTACCTTTTCCTAGAAAATACATTTTTGAATCATTAGTTTTCCATTCAAGGGTTTATAACACAGCCTAATAGCCTTTCCAAAATAGCTGTAGATAAATCACTGGTTGTCCCCCCAACTGACCTAAAAAGCAGTGCTCAGCGTAAAGTGTGAATTCTGAGTCTGTGAAACTTTTGTGAAGTTTTGCAGATTCCACAAAATTCCAACAGTGGCAATATTCTCTGAATCCTCTGAATGTGTTCCTACAATTTTAACCCTGTTCCAGGGTATTTTCTGGTTTATATGCGGAATGCTACACATGAACTGCAGACTAAATGTTCTGTGGAATTCCAGATCCTCAATTTACAAAGCCCCGAGGGTGACGCAAGGAGCCTGCGGCAAACAGAATTGATGCAAGGGGCTCATTGCTTCGGACGTTGTGGCAATCCTGATTTTCTAACGCAGGCTGCAGCGAAAATCAGGTTCCCTTGTGCCAGACTGGCCCAGCGCCACAGTTAAGGATGCTCCATAGTAGAAGGGCCATGCACCAGATGCTGGCTGCTCCTAATGTGGGATTACAAAAAGTCCCAGAAGGCCACAGCAGTGCCTGGAGTTAGACCAGCCCTGATCTCATCTAATATCCCTTATGCCACCCCGACAGCCATTGCCAAGTGGCAATGGAACATGACTGTGCAACCAACTGCACATGTGCACACTGCAGCTACAGACATCCTGGCATGGATGACATGGCGGTCAGGGCAACGTTTGGTAAGACTAGCATGGATGTACGGCTGCCCTGAGGAAAGGCGGTATACCGTGCAGATGCCCCGTCTATCCTATGACAACAGTGCCGGTAGTCCCCATGTGCCACCCACAGAGGAGCAGACTGTCCTGCACACACTGCTGTATGTCTGCTGGTGCCACACGGCATACATGGCCACATGGTTGGCAGTCATGCCTAGGGGTGGCATGCAGCTGCATCTGTGAGCAACTCTTTGGCAAGTGGCCCATAAACCACTGTTCCTGTGGAATCTGCTTTGCTGCAGCACGTTGGGGCTGGTGTGTGCTAGGACAGCAGAGGTGCTGCACAGCTGGCCGGCATGCTATGGCTGCTCATGGGTATCATCAGCAGGACTCGGAGCACACTCTGCAGCAGCCTGACCCTCCACAGGTGCTCGTGGCATATATGTCATGCCATGGCTGTGTACCACCAGGCATTGTCTTGAGGGCACCGCCTTGTTGGCATACTCCTCCCAACTGGGCATACCCTCTGCTCATCCATGCCATGATGGGCAGAGAGGCCAGTGGCTTCTGTCAAACACCCCACTTTCGCAGCTTGATTGGCACATGACCCTGCTTGCCATAGCTGTGGTGACTTTGGCACGAGGACCCATACTGTACAGAAATCAGACAGAGGGTCCCTGGTGACACCCGGTGTCGCTGCAACTGGGGCTTCATCACACCTTGTGCTGATCTGGAGGGTGGTTTGAAAATTGAGCCCCCAATCTTTAATTTAGTACATCAGTTTACAATACATACATTCATTCTATGGTTCTAAGTCACAATTTTGTGAAAGTTGCCTATGTGCATTTCAAAATTCTGCGGAAGTTTAATTCTTACTTTTGAGGAAAGTCTGCAGGTAGAATTTTACTTTGGTAGAGCAGTACCTCAAAGTGCCTTTGTGTATGACATCACAGTACTTACTATGACAACAGACTGTGGTATCACAAAAACTGCAAATGTCGGGGACGTTCGTATGTGTTTGAAAGACTCAGTGAGATAATTACAGCGGAGAGTAACTGAGATGATACTGGGAGAGACTTACAACAACAGGTTAGGGAGCCTCAATTGGCACTCCCTGGATGACAGGAGGGCAGGAGGCGTGACAAGGCAATTTTATTTGTAGGGCGCCCAATCCCAGAGGCTCTGGGCACCTAACAGAGATTATAACAAGAGCACGGGAATAAAACAAACATAAATATAACAACGGCAATTCATAAAAAACTAAATACAGCAAGTAAAATTATAAA
This sequence comes from Neoceratodus forsteri, assembly GCA_016271365.2. Lineage (NCBI taxonomy): Eukaryota > Metazoa > Chordata > Ceratodontiformes > Ceratodontidae > Neoceratodus > Neoceratodus forsteri. Next base: position 28,954,310 of record CM028137.1, on the reverse strand, counting down.
AGGGCTTCAGACTGTCAAGGTTCATGTCTCTGTCACAAACCCTCTCAGCAGGTCAGCCCTCTACTCCCAAAGTGCCAACCTCTGAGCACAGTCTTGTGAACAGTTAACAGAACAAGGTAACCCTCTTGTCTGTTTTTGTGGATTTGAATCAACCTTTGGTCTAAAGTTCTGGAGGGATTCAAACTGTGAACCTCTTGTTAGTGTACCCAATGTGCAGGATCAGATAATTCTGTCTTTGGGGGGGCCAGATATCTTTACCTACGGGCACCTAACCAGGTGTACAGCAATGGACCCTTAAAAACTGTAATAAAAGATCTCAGATTTAAAATGCTTACCTTTTTCCAGTTTGGTATCACCATTCAAGCTTATATACAGTGTCTGCTTTAACCATATATACTCTACTTGTAAAGGAAAGAAATCAAAGACAGACCAAGTAAGCTCTAAAAATGGAGTTTTACTAAAATAGATAAAAAACATGTAACACATTAAATACAGAGCTATTATATCACAAGACATACACATCTCTTAAACAAAACAAGGTTTTAACAATGCAATTCCTACTACAATACTTAGTCTCTCTCTCTAAATACCTGCTTAAAGTGCTCACAGATGTTTCTTTGTCAGAGTCTAGATAGAAGTGTCTTGAAGTAAAACAGAATAGTGTCTAACAGCTGGCTATGCCCTCCTCTTTGCATGAGGTCTCCTAGCTCCTCCCTGTCAGAATATATAAAAAAATATATCTATATAAAAACAGGATGTCTTTTTCAAGTATTAAATTCTGCAACCTCAGCATAACTCATGTTCTTCATATGACTCTCTTTGATCTTATGCTGCATCCTCTCTCTCACAGGCAGCAAAGGAGCATTCACAACTTGGTACCCGTGTGTAATAACCTGGGTTTCCCTCCAAACGTCATAAAATGGATATGATCTATTTTGGCATCTGGCAAGCTACAATTAGCCACCTAAACAGGATATCCTCAACGCAAGCCTCTTCCAGCCTGTAATTATCTCATGGCTTTCATCTTTCAGCTGAGACCTGGAGGGGGGTGAGCAAGGTCACTCCAAGAGCACCAGATTTCTCAGCATCTCTCATGACAGACAGTCCATAACACATTTTTATATTACAAAAATGATACAGTGATCAGAACCAGCTGTCCAAGTGTCACAGTCTCTACCTAGCAGTATCTGGCCTACTGCCACCTCCATGAGTCTCTGCATGAGGGTGTTAAAGAAGTCTGACTGCTGCGAGTTTGATGCATATATATTGCACAATGTGATCCCTTCCTCTGCCTGTACACCCTTTACAGTAAGGAATCTCCCCTCCGGATCTTTCAGCACCTGCTCCTCACGAAAGTCCAGCCCTTTACAAACAAGGATAGCAATACCTCTGCTTTTGGAGTTGAAAGGGCTACTATACAGTTGAGATCCAGCTTGTTTTCAACTTGTCCACCTCTTTTTGAAGAAGATGCATTTCTTGGAGGAAGGCAACAGTTGCTCCTAGTTTATTGAGGTATGTCAAAGATGTTCTGCCTCTTAATTTGAGAGTGAATACCTTTAGCATTCCATGAGATTAGGGTAATATATTCTAGAGGTTAGAGTAGTGAGCTGTGAATGAGCTTGGTACATCCAGCAGACCCAGGTTTGAGTCCCACAACTCCCAATTGCATACTGTGTGACTCTGAGCAAGTCATTTAACCTCCCCAATGCTCCCAGGTCACCCCTGAAAACAGGCACTTGTGCCTGGTGGGTTTTATCTGTTTTTAAATTGTAATATTGTGAGGTTTTTAATGTGTATTGTAAAGGCACCCTGAGCATAGGAAGGGCGCCTTATACAAGTAAAGTGTTGATTGATTGATTGATTACCCGGTTACCAAAGCATATTAATAATCATAATTAGATTCATTTTATCAGGCCATTCGCCATTTTCTAGGCTGCGGTTGTATTCCAGACTTGGATCATATGACGTGTAGCTACTGCAGGTGTCTGTATAAATATATTTAGTTGTTTTTTTCTGCTTACTATTCACTAGTAAGTGTAGGAAAGAGTATGCAGGGGGGTAAAACACTCTCCCAAATGTAGAGAGTACCGTCTCTTGTGAACCGCAGGAAACCCTGCACCTTAACATTTAACAAATCAGAGAAGAACAGAAGTATTGTAACATTTGATGAAAAAACAACTAGATTATTATAAGTAAACAGTTAGGAAACAGAGACTTTTATCCTGTTGAGAGGCTACAGTAGGCAGAGAGGGAACCTCTGATCCCCTTGCATGCTGCAGTTTGCACAGTTGTGCTCCATGCTTGTGCCAGGTGCCCTTGACCCAAGTATCTCAGCACCACCTAGAAACACCAAGCTGCACACAAGGCAGTGTTATCTGTAGAGGTAGCCAGTGCATAACCGTCTGAACCATGGACACTAGATGGGGGGGCAGCAAATATGTTGTTCAACTTACAAAGAACTGGATTACTGAAAATCCCAACAACTAGCAAATATGATTTGAACTATCATTGTCCCTCAGGGCTGCTAGAAAGGTTTTGTGGTATGAGCTCATTGGTCCTGCCCAGGACCACTGTGCCTCCTTTGATTCAGGCTGGACACTGACATGGCTATCTCTGCTGCCACTTATTGCCATCTAGTGGCTGCTGGCTCCCAGGACAGGCACTCACAGAGTGCCCTCCCAATGGCTACTCCAAGCTGAAACAGTTCTGTGTATGAAATGGCCACAGCGGCCACCACTTGGTCCCCCTCATCCTAGCCAATTTGACATGGAGGAGAATATTTGGAGGGGTGGCTATACTCAGTCCAGCAGAGAATGATGAGATCTGGGAAGCTGTTGCAGCCCTGTATGACTGTACATGCTGCCCCCTCATTCTTTATTTATTGAACATTTTGGGTTTACAACCTTTGAGTCAGAGACTCATTTCCAAAGGCACCACGTCATTAGACAAATATACAACAGTTAGATCAACATGCACAATTTGGGTACATAATGTATTACAGGAGATGAAACACTGGAACAAGAATCAGTCATATCTCGGACATAGGCCCGACAGTGTCAAGTACAACAGGAACTGTGAGAACAGGGAACTACTCTTAATTGAGTAATAGAGCTGGGGCTAGGGAAGGGGTGCAGAAAGAGAGTCCATTGTCAGGAGTACAGGGGGATAATGGACAGTCGCAGCCGTTGTTGGTCTGAAGGTAGTCCTTGAGTAGGGTTTTGAAGAGGCCGAGCTTGGGTTCGGACATGAGGTAAGGAGTGGCGTTCATCCAAAGCGGGGCTTGGTAAGCAAAGGTTCGCTGACCAAGTGAGGTTCAGAGTTGAGGGACAAGAAATGGGGATTTAACAGAGCTGCGGGTGATTTTTGTTAGGAGAGCAAGTGTTGGGAGGGGAGTGAGCTGGGGGGGGGTTACCCAGTGGGGATCTTCTGCCTTTTACTGTCCCCCCACAGATCTATGTGCACTTATGTGTGCCAGAGATGTTCAAGTGGTAATCTAGCCCCTCTCAATGCCCCTGTAATGTATGTATGTATGTACTGGGGGGGGACAGGAAGAGGAACTAAGAGGAGTCATTCAGGTTAGGGGCTGAGGGCAGGATTTACTTTGCAATGGCAGGCCCTCTGAATGAGGTATGGACGACAGTGCACAGGCTGATTGGCTGTGTGCTCTGTGGGGACTGCTGTGAAACCGGATGCATACGGCTGCTGGAAGACCTAGTGCGGGTGCATGGAGTTACAGTGTCATCTCAGCAGCTTACTGTCCTTTCCTAAAACCACTAGATCCATTGTGTTGGAGGTAAGCTCTGGAGGTGGTGGTGGTGGGGGAGAAGGAGATGCCAAATGTCACACATATGCAGGGAGGGGGGAGGTAACCATCTGCTATCGGGCATGATAGTGAGGGTAGCAAATGGGGTCCAGGGGTTTCCTAATGGCGGTTTAGTGAGAGGTAGATGGCTGGAGTAAGCAAGTAGGTAAGAGGGAGTTCATAGTCCACCCAGTCCCATACCAACTGCAGCTGTCTGATAATATGTAAACAAATACAGGAACAACCAAGGAAGAGTCACTGGTGTAAAACGAATAAATAAATGATGAGGCTGCACTTATATACACATCAAAAAATTGATTAGAAAAATCTGTTGAAAAAATTGTTTGCACAGTGGAATCACACCTTGGAGCAGCCTAATGAATGTGTAAATTAACCCACCAATGATTCAAACAACACATTGGATATTCTAGGACATTTTTGGAATGAAGCGTCTAACAATAGTCCTGATTCAGAGACATTAATGAATGAGACATCACAGGACAGAGCACAAAAGAGGTTTTTCAAACTCAAATCAACATTTAATCCTTCACCATCTATGTCACCAGTGATAAATACCTATGAGTCCTTGGTTATGCGTGATTTTACAAATCTTTTCGCTTCTAAATGGCCCCCAGTGTAAAATAATCTAACAGGCCATGAACTAGCTGCTTTGAAAGAACTCAAAGACTTAAAAAATATTGAAATTAAAGAAGCAGATAATAGGGGGAAGTTGTTGTTATGGACAAAAGACTGTATGAAGGAGAAATATATCGATAATTGGATGATGTACACAGCTATAGGTGCCTTAAAGAAAATCCTACCAAAGCAATCAAAATAAAGCTGGATCCATTTTTAGAAGAAACTGTGTATAATGGACGTATAACACAAAATAAAAAGAGTATATGACAGTAGATTTTCCTACAATACCTACTATATATGTTCTCCCAAAGACTAATAAGGACCAAATCAATCCCCCAGGATGACCAATTATCTTGGTGGTGGGCTCACTTACAGAAAAAGTTTCAATTTTTGTGGACTTTTTTCTTAAATAGTTAGTAGCCCAACAAAAGTCCTATATAGGAGACTCCATGGACGTCCTGTCTAAAATGGAGGGATTGGTTTGGTCCTCGGAATTTATTTGGCTGACAATTGATGTAACAAGTCTTTACATCTCGATTCAGCATAACTTGGGAATTCAGACCCTATAGTACCACCTGCATTCAGACATCACAGCATCAGATTTTCCACATGATTTTATCATGGAAGCTGTAAACTTTATTCTACATAATTACTTCCTTTTTGATAACAAATTTTATTTGCAGACCACAGGTACGGCGATAGGGACCACTGTGGCTCCATCATGTGCAAATTTATACATGTCACGGTGGCAGGAGACATTAATTTTCAGCAACACAAAGAATCCATACAGCAACAATATCCAATTTTGGGGTATATTCACTGACGATCTATTAGTTGTATGGAGGGGTGATACTGTGTCAGCATCTAAATTTGCTGATTTTTTGAATGATAACGATGAAGGTCTCAGGTTTACTTTTGATACATATGTTTCATGAATACCATTGTAGATTTAATTCTAGAAGGTCTAAATGGCCAAAAAGTGATCAGTAACACATACAGAAAGCCCACATCTGGCAATATGTTGCTACATGCCACTAGTGCCCACCCCAACCATACTAACAGAGGCATTCCCTATGGACAGTTTATTCGACTTAGATGTAATTGTACTAGTCTATTTGACTTTGAAAAGGAGAGTGAAAATCTTAAGCAAAGATTCCTAGCAAGAGGCTACTCAGAGGCACATATAGAACAAGTGTACAGGAAGGCAAAGTTGACAAATCGAGATATCCTTTTACAACCAAGGGCTAAGAAAGATGCTGAAAATGGGAATCAACCCGTGGTTTGTGTCACACAGTACAACCGCATTTGTGATCAAATAACAAATATGGTGACAAAACATTGTTGAGTTCGAGAAGCAGACCAGGACCGAAGAGGTAAAATAGCCTCTATGTCCTTAATATCATTTAAAAGAGGGAATAATTTGTCAAATTTACTAACACACATTATGTATGTAAAACCTTGCCAAGATACTGGAACCTGGTTACCCACTAAACCACTGGGCAGTCATAGCTGTGGACACTGTAACATCTGTAAGTTTAGTCAACAAGGATTTAAGGTTCAACATCCATCATTGCCCAGCAGAAATATCCAGATTCATTATTTTATCAACTGCTCAGCTACATATGTAATGTACATTGTACAGTGCACATGTCCCCGTATTTACATTGGTACACATGTAGTGTACATTGTACTGTGCACATGCCCCTGTATTTATATTGGTACACATGCAGTGCACCTTGTACAGTGCACATGCCCCTGTATTTATGTTGGTACATATAAAACGTACGTACAGTGCACATGCCCCTGTATTTATGTTGGTACATATGCAGCGCACGTTGTACAGTGCACATGCCCCTGTATTTATGTTGGTACATATGCAGCGCACGTTGTACAGTGCACATGCCCCTGTATTTATGTTGGTACATATGCAGTGCACGTTGTACAGTGCACATGCCCCTGTATTTATATAGTACATATGCAGCGCACGTTGTACAGTGCACATGCCCCTGTATTTATGTTGGTCGTATGAAGAGGACTTTGAGTGAGAGTATGGAAGAACATATCCATGCCATCCAAAAGGATGAACCTAATACCTCCATAGGTGTACATGTTGATCAGTTCCATCAGAAAAATTTGAAATGTTGTAAATTTATGGAAGTTGATCATATTTCAGATAACATTGGGGGGGGAGGGGACAGACTCAATAAACTTGCACAATGTGAACAGAGATGGATATATACTATGAGAGCACTGTACCCTGCAGGATTAAATGACTATCTAGCTATTACAGTATTTCTATAACTTTTAATTTAGAGAATATTTAATGGATAAAATCTAGTCTTTTGCATCATTTGTCATAGATAAATATATATTGTAAAAATATTTTGGCACTCTTCTTTCTTTTTTCTCCTTTCTCCCCCGCCTCCTCCCCATTTCTTTGTTTCTCCTTTCTCCTCTATTGAGTACTTTGGGCCAGATATTCAAAACTTTGCGCCGGGTAAAAACCGTTTACGCAGGTTTAGTGCGGGATTAGCGCGGGTCTGCTATATTCAAAAGGCCAAATAGTGCGGGCAAACTGCATTAGCGCTGGGCAAAATTATAATCTATGCAAGGGGCAAACTGACATGAATACAGGCGCAATGGTATATTCAGCGACTAGCGCCGCACTAAGTGGTTTTGCGCGACTTAGCATGACACTTAGCGCGGTGTACATTACCGCCCAGAAAAAGCTTGTCTTAACCCTGGGCAACCAGCTTTGTGCGACACTATGGCTTTGTGCGGTGTTTGCGCGGGTTTAGCACGGGTTTTGCGCGACCCTAACAAAGAAATATGACACATAGATAAAGCCAAACATAGAGGAAGACAGTTATAATTGATGGCATCACAATGATGCCATCATCTGCCACCAGTCCCAGCCATGCCAGGCAGTAAGTGGTGACCCTGCTGCCAATGGACAGCATGGCAGTGTGGCCATACAGCACACACCGTGGACCACACATCTGTGGACACCAACAGATGCCAGCACACACATGCAGCACTGTGGGCATGGAGGATGTTGAGGGAGTATGTATGGGTGGCGAGGTGCACAGACCAGATGTGGCCACAAGGCTGGGACACATCATGCAGTGCACATGGGCCAGTATTGGGAATACCCCAACACCAGTGTGCCTTTCGGATAATATATGCCCCCCCGGCCACATACTACACAGCTGTACAACTGCCACAGCACACAAAGCCAGAAATGTACATGTCACTGTGAGCATCCCATGCCACAGGTACAGCATCTGTGGGTCACACAACAGCGTAACAGTAATGTCCACTGTCAGTAAACACCTGCAGGTTGGGCCTCTCACTGTGTATAGTGCAGTCATCATCACTGCCCTACACACCAGAGGCAATGCTGTGTCCACACACTACTGGCCCCTTGCTACTGTAGTTTCTGCTGTGCGCACTGTAGCATGACCTACAATGTGACAGTTGCATGCAGCTTCCACCACCATCTGTTCCTATGTGTTGTCCCAGTACAGCTGCAGGCAGCAGTGCATTGGAAGTAGTGTTCAAAACTGTATAATATTCCCTAGCTGTTTGCGAGCGCTAACATCGCTTACGCTGGTTTAGCGCAGGGCTAAACAGTTAGCCCGGTGCAAACTGCATGCAAATCAGGTCATCAATGAGATGCTAATCTGGATGTTTGCCTACAGACTACCTAAGTAGGCCCATTTGCATGTCACTTTTGAATATGGCAAGTTTAGCTCCGGGCAAATGTGTTTGCTCCGAGCTAACAGTTTAGCCCTCGCTAAACCAGCATAACGCGATGATGGCTGCGCTTGTAGCTCGGGAATATTTTACAGGTTTTGCACGCTGTACTTTCACATACACTGCTGCCTGCAGCTGTACTGGGTCCACGTACGTTGGTAAGGCCACATTGGCCACATAGGTCATCTCTACTTACCTTTCATCGCTGTGCACTGTGTTGCTGTTGTGGTTTTCATTTCCTGGTTGCCATATTCAGAGCTGTCTTATTCCAGGGCTAAGTTTGCCCTACACTCCCAGCCCAGTTTGCCCGGTCTCATTCCCATGCTATATTCAGAAGCTGTTTGCTCTGGGCTATTCCTTTTGAATATAGCTTGCTCTGTGCTCTGGGCTAAGTTTGCCCGCTGGGCAGTGCTAATTTTGCCCCGGGGCAAAGTTTTGAATATCTGGCCCTTTATCTCTTACCATGAGCTGACTATGTATCAGTTGCACTATACCAACACTTGGTGTTCCTGTCATTTTTTGACATTCAAGATATTTGTAAATTTAAGATTGTGCCTGCACTAAAGAATGTGTGCATGAATCCATTTTGCATTATAGAATCGTTCTTCTTTCTTATGATATTGTATATACATTTAAAAACAAAAAATAGAAAAACTCAGTTACTTTAAATGTTGAGAATAAAACAAAAGCAACATGGGTAGCACTCAGGCCACACTCCCTGTTGAAGAGTCATGAGTAAGACCCGAAGCGCTGGGATATAGTAGCCACGGGCCCCTTGCTTAAAACAATTTTGTTTGTGCCGACTCATCATTTATTTTTTATTTTTACACCAGTGACACTTCTTTTGTTGTTCCTGTATTCGTTTGCCTTTTAGAATGAGCACCCGCTCTTTTGCTGAGCGTACCCACGTCTAGTGTTTTCTGATAATATGTAAAGCAGGGAATAATGGAAGGGAACAAAGTGTTCAGCAACCCTGTATCTGTACTAGAACTGTATACTCCAGACAACAGCCAGAAAGGGCAAAGGGGAAAGAGAAATCTGAACAAAAAAGTAAAAAGGGGGGATAAGTATCGGGCGGGGGGTGTCTCTCGTCACCAGCCCATACACTACTGCATCATTTACTATCTGGTTCTGGAAAAGTAGGGGTAATTGTTCAGTTGGGGTGGATAGTGTTATCTACTAATTGAGGATTCTCCCATACTTCCTTGCAGGTGCTTGAATCCTGGTCATTCACTGAGGTGTAATAATGGCAACAGGTGAGTTTATCGAGGGTTTCTGCCAACAGCGCCTGCAGTTTCCTGCTGTGTCTCGCTGCTTCTCAAACATGTGCACATTTGAGAGGGAAGCCCGACTGCAGCTAAGGAGCAGTCTGTCGCTGCTCAAATGTTGCTGTAGTGGTCGTTGCACCCTAGGATTGGCTGGATGAGTTCCTGCCCCTGGGTTCAGTAGCTGTCAATGGAAGTCCAGCAAACAATAGCCCACAAGTGTGTTGCTAGAGCTAACAAAAAAAAACTTATTTCTATAACTCAGTATTAACAGTTACAACTCCTCCCCAAACACCTAATCAGAAAAAAGAGCACAATAAAACTGTAAGTACTTATAAGGGGGTGGGGGGACCAGGAAGGGGTTGTTACCTGGACCTGTAAAGCTTCATGACTGCAGTACAGTGCCCCCACTAATAAAGAGTCCCAGGAATTAAATAAGTGATATCAGAGTCCAGTCATGTAAGAGACAGTGCCTGGCTAGGAAACTCCACTCCTTGAGACTGTGTAGAGAGGTGCCCCTCCACAATCTCGACCCATGAAGTGTTAGGAGTCACTCGCAGTGTTGGTAAGGCTGAAGACTCTGCTTATTTCCATGAAGATGATATGGCAGTTGTGGGCACTGGGCCTTGCCTAGATGGTGGGGGTCTCAGCTCCAGCTGCTTTGTCGCTGGATCAGCAACTGAATCAGTGCTGTTCTCTGATCCCCCTGATTCAGGACTCCTGTCTCTGCCGTAGTACCATGGATCAGATTGGTTGTGTCTGCTATGAGACTTTTGCCTTCCACTTCTGTTTGATCTCTTAGCCTTTGCGAAATGCCAGTCCAGTTCATCCCTCTGTGGCAGCCTATGGCCAGCTAATTTCTGATGCTGAGAGCCTGACCGTGGCACATTGGGACGTGGCAAGATTTTACTGAAGTTAGCCATGGATGCCAGCAGCTCCTATCTGTTCCCCAGCTAGTTTCTCTGAATGTAGCTGGCGGCCTTCTCAGGGGTTCAAATCTCACTCAGGATACCATTCCTAACTCTCTTTACAGGATATTGCAATTTATTTATTTATTTCAGTTTCGGATTAATACCTTTGAGCTGCGGGCTCATTTACAAAGGTTCCATGACAGACAAAATACAATATAATATATAGATTACAGGTAAGCACTGGTGGATAAGACATCAAATACAGTAAATGCATAGTATGCAAAAGGAAACATGGTTCCAGTTATAGAAGTTAAGTGCTAAGTTGCAACAATAGTACATGAGTGCGGTACAGCACTTTGGTAAATGCAGAGTACAGACTTAGGTCAGTACAATCCCTGGGCTAAGGTGGAAAATTGTGTCGAAACATATGCAGCCAGAGGTGGCTTTGTCGGGGTATAGCAGAGGGATAAGGTATAAAAGGTGGGGGAGGCAGGGGGATATGTAGGGTGGGGAGGAAGGTCAGGGGGGTAGGATGTGGCAGTAGATAGGGGAAAGGGAGTGAGCTCAGATAGTACTAGGGTGGACTGAGTTTATACAGGGCAGCAGTAGACATTCTCGAGGGCTTGGTAGGAGTGGAGCCCTGTTTTGAACTGACTAATCTTGCTGCAATCGATAAGGCTGGTGGGGAAGTCACTAAACCACTTAGGTCCTTGGTAAGACAGGGATCACTGAGAGAGTGTTGTATGCTTAAAGGGCACCAGTAATCCCCCCTTGGTCACTTCTTGTGTTTCTGGTGGGTTGTGTGTTTTTAAATATATTTGTGGTTGATTCAGGTGTAAGCCCTAGCAGTGATTTTTCACCCAGCGGGCAGGTCTGGTACTGTACTCTGAGATGGAGGGGGAGCCAACCAGTCTTTTTGTATAATGTACAAGTGTGAGTTAGGTAGAAATTGATATGATACGCCCAAAAACTGGAAGAGCTTCTGTGCCTCCATAAAGCTTTTTCCTCTGGAATGCCAGTTCACTTAAGAAATCATTAAGGATGAATATTCTGCAGCTGTTCCATGTTAGGGTTCCTTTGTCTTTGGCTAAAGCAAGGCTCTTTTCTTTGTCATAGAAGCTCAGGAATTTTGCTGTGATCGGCCTAGGCCATCCACCTTCATTTGGCAGAGGAGTCAGAGATCTCTGTGCCCTTTCTGTCTCCAGGGAAGGGTGCCCATTCTGCCTCAGCAGTTGTGGCAGTTCATTATGTAAAACAGCAGAAACATCCTTTTACTCAGCCCCTTCAGAAACCCGATAAAACTAGGGTTGTTCTGCTATTCCTATTCTCTGTGTGTTCTGGTCAGCAGATGGTTCTCTAGACGATCCACAGCAATGACCCCTGGCACTCAGGACACCTCCGAGGAAGAAGACTGCTGGTGGTGCTACCCTCAAGCAGCTTCTACAGAGTGACATGGGTACGCGCATATTTACGGACAGCCGACAAAATAAGGAAGGGCATGTCCGGGTTTAACTGTGATCCTTCATATTTGAGCCAGGGTGGCTCCTAAGCTGACTCACTATGGGATACTTGACTAGCGGCTCACTACACTTACCATTGCAGGACTGATGCTGGATCACTGTGGTGGCACTTCATGGTGGGTGGATGTCACTGGAGACAATTCTGCTGCAGATGGAGGATGGGCAGGGAACCTCCCGGTGTCACCGTCAGGCTGTGGTGAAGCTGGTCTGGGAGATACAGGCAATGCTGGGCGTCAGGTCTAAATGGGTGCGATTCAATGACACAGTCTGAAAGCAAGCGCACAGTTCAGATTTTTAAGACTACAGTTGTCGGCCTGGTGGCGCTGAGGGCTGAGGTGCTGGTCGCCATACCTCGCACTACACCGGCAACCCGTGTTCGGGAACAATCACTAGCCAGTGGGGATCAGCAGGGGTGGAGAGGGATTGAGCATCCAAAGGACTGCTCGCCTCTCTAGGGAGGGGGATCTCAGTGGTTGGTGAGCTTCTGACCCCTGGTGGTGGCTGGGGGGCAGAGTACTGACGCTGCAAGCAGGAACTGAGTGAGGCAGGTGCCGGGAGGCAAGCATGCAGATGCGTGCTCGCTCCCTCCCCAGACACCATTGCATGCCCCACTCTCGGGGAAGAAAACGAGAAAAAAATGGTCCCCGGTCGGCTAGATGTGATAGCCACCCATTGCAGGCCCTGACCCCAAATGGCTGTCCCTGAACTGGATCCTGATTGAGGTGAGCAGAGCTTGGGGGGGCTCCTCGCCACTCCGCCATGGGTAGTAAGCTGTGGGGGAAGAGGGGTAGCAGCTTGATGTCAGAGTTTGGGGCTGGAAGGATGGCTGGGATGGCTGCCGACCTGGGACAATAAGGAAGAAAACAGAGTATAACAAAAAAAAAAGCAGACAGTTTGGTTCTTGCAAAGGATGCAGTCTCTAGGGGTGCTGGGCAGGCAGCAGCACAGTTCGGTTTGGGTGGGGCCCAGAACACCTCCACCTAACTTTTTGGGCCACTTAGGCCATGGGGCCATTCCCGTTCCCACCCAAGTCTGTCCTGTGCCTTTACGGATCCTCTGCTGTGGCTATTCCTGCAGAGCCAACACCCTTTGCTAACAATAAAACTAGCCCTATACTGGGGTCTGTGGGACTTCCCAACCAAATGGGACCAAAGGGTCTTTAAGCCCACCCCCTTTGTCCTCTCCGTCTCCTCTAAGGGCTCTTTAGTTGCAGTGTCCCTCGTTTTCAGCTTGGGGACAAGCTGCTATTTAGCTTAGGCTGCCCATCCCCTGGCTACCTTCAACCAACACAGTAAAATAGAAACAAAATACTTTGGGGCTCTGGTCACACCTCGGGCTTCTTCTTGGCTTCACTGGGTTCTCCGCCCACTGCTCCTTAGTTCCCCCTTCTTGGAGGCTGGCGGTTCACTCCAGGAGCCCACTGCACCCTCCTCCCCCATAGGTTACTAGGGCCCTGGTCCTTTAAGTATTTTTTCCTTTTTGGGTACTGCCCCTTCAATTCTCCTTCCCTTCCCCACTTCCCCTAGTGCCTGTGGCACGAGTGTAATCAAAATCAGGAACACGGCCCACTCTGCACCACGGCCTGGGTCTGCTGCGCTGCTGAGCAGGGTCCAGGAAACAGCCAGGGAGCCGTGCTCCCACCCGACTTTCCTTCTCCGCTGTGGATGCAGAGCAGTGGAACTAAAGGTCTGGGGCACATTTTCTGCCCGGAGCTATTTTGGGCTGCACCACTTGGTCCGTCCTCCTTTACTCCCCCCCTTACCAATGGGGGATTTGCTCAGAGGGGACAGATTGTGCCAGGGAGCCACACTCCACTCGACCAACCCTGCTGCCACTGCCATGCACATCAGATGTCGACTGGAGGTGAGCAACACCGGAGGAGCCATGGACTTAATTCAGGTGGTATACAGATGCCATATCGACAACTTTACAGTGACGTGGACGATACAGACAACATTACCACATAGAAACAGACTTTGACAGCAGAAAAGGACTGTTTGGCACACCCAGTCTGCCCATTTCCCCACCTACTGGAAAGCTGCAGATCCTAGTTAACCAACAGCCTAATTCTTCCTACCCCCACAAGAAGTGCCTTATGTCTGTCCCATGCATTCTTGAATTCTCCCACAGTTTTAGACCCCACAAACTTCTCAGGAAGGTGATCCATGCATCCACCACCCTCTCTGTGAAAAAATACTTCCTCACATTGCCCCTGAGCCATCCCCTCTCTATCTTCAAATTGTGTCCCCTTGTTCTTGCACATATCTTTTCCTGAAAGATGCTACCCTCTTGGACTTTGTTGATTTCACTGAGGTACTTAACTTTATATCATGTCCCCCCTCTCCCTCCTTTCCTCAAGTGTATACATATTAAGCTCCTTTAGTCTCTCCTCGTATGGCTTCTCTTGCAGATCCTGCACCATTTTAGTTGCCCTCCTCTGGACTGCCTGCATCCTGTCTATGTCCTTGCAGAGATGAGGTCTCCAGCACTGGCTGCAGTACTTCAGATCGGGTCTCGCCAACTGTCTGTACAGAGAGATAACAACTTCCTGTTTTCTGCTGGTGATGCCTCCCCCTATACATCCCAGTATCCCTCCAGCCCTCCCTGCTGCCTTCTCACATTGCTTGCTAACCTTACGGTCATCTGATATGATTACCCTCAAGTCCCGTTCCATTTTTATATTTGCTTGCGCGCATGTGCAAGAAACATTATTTGACAGCTTAGGAGAGAAGCTGGTTAGGGAGGCGAGGGCAGTGTAGTAGCCAAGGGAGGCACAGCATTTTGGGGCTTGGCCATGGTGCACCAATGGAGGCACAGTGTGCTGATGACACTGGCTTCCAGAAGGTGCACCAACTTGCAACATTTTCGCCGCAGCAATCAGGGGCCACCTCATCATTGCAGCGTCAGCGATTCGTTGCAATGTGGGAGCGATCTGTCATTGCTGGGCGGACCGTTGCTGCTGTAATATTGTTTGTGAACATGGTGGCGAGTTGCTGCCCTGTTCATGAACAATATTACTGTGGCTCCAGTGCTGAGGGGGTGCCCAATCCGCCTTGGCCGCATGTGCCCCCCCAAATGGTCTTTGTCTGCTGACGGGGGAGCCCACTCCCCATTGGCATGCTGTAACCCCCCCGTTTTGTTGTCTGCTGATGGGGGAGCCCACTCCTCAGCTGCATGATGTCCCCATTTTCTTGTGTGCCCGTGGTGCCCAATCCCCGTCAGCATGATGGCGCGCCCCCGTTCTTGAGTGCCGATGGAGGAGCCCAATTCCCGTTGGCTACAGCTGCCCCCAAAGACTCCCTTGGTATGCTTGAGCCCACCCCAGCGTCCAAATGCCTGTAGAAAAAACCGTCCAGCGTTGTCTTTTTGTACCTGAAAAGCAGAAAACGGTCCTCGCTGTCTCCGGGCCCCTCCCACAACCTGCACCCACCCTCTGCGCACCCTGCCTCCCACCCCCACCCCATACTTACCTCCGGAGTCTGGCGTGACGATCTTGGTGGACGGGAACACGCCTGCACTCTTCAAAGCCAACCACGAACTGAGGAAATGCCGGTAAGCTGTATAATGGGATAGATAGGGTTTTTTCAACTTTGGTGCATATCTCGGGAATGTTTTGGAATCTTGGCACCACATTTTCAACATGTGGTTTTTGGGATCCCTCCTCATGAATTCTGTCACTGTCATGGTGTTAATTGGGCCCGAAGGGTGATTTCGCGGTCACTGTGCGGAATCACCTTTTGGGACTGATTAATGACAGTGCCAGTGTTCATGAGGGGGGCTCTCAAAAAGCCTATGTTGCAAATTTGGTGAACAAATTCCTAAAAATGACTGTTTTGCGAGCATGCGTTGCGCAGTTCCTATGCACGCTCGTAAGTTCGCGAATTTGTAACATGTGCACTCCAGATTTTCAACATTGCCATTTTATTACACCTACTTTTGAGCAGTACAGCTGTCATTTTTCACATCTTGCCCAAAATGTGTTTCCACGCATGTAGCGCACAATGGCGCAGTCGGTGTCCGAAATCAATGTTTGGGACAGATTAAGAAAATCACAGTGACACTCTTCATTAGCAGAGGTCCTAAAATGTCTATGTTGCAAATTTGGTGAGAAAAGTTCATAAAATGAGTGTGTTACGAGCGTGCGTTGCACAGTTTTTACGCACGCTCGTACCTTCGCACATTTGCAATATTTTCATTCCAGATTGTCAACATTGCCATTTTTCCACATCTCCTTCTGAACAGTACAGCTGTCATTTTTCACATCCTGGCTGAAATGTGTTTTTGCAATTCCAGCACAGAATTGAGTGGTCACTGTGATACATCACTGTTTGGGACACATTACAAAAATCACAGTGACACTGTTCATTAGCAGAGGTCCTAAAATGCCTATGTTGAAAATTTTGTGATGAAAGTCCATAAAATGACTGTTACGAGCGTGCGTTGTGCAGTTTCCACGCATGCTTATAACTTTGCACATTTGTAATATTTTCACTCCAGATTTTAAACATTGCCATTTTTCCACATCTCGTCATGAACAGTACAGCTGTCATTTTTCACATCCTGGTCGAAATGTGTTTTTGCAGTTCCAGCGTAGAATACCGTGGTTACTGTGGAAGATCACTGTTCAGGACACAGTAACAAAATCACAGTGACACTGTTCATGACCACAGTTCGTTAAATGCCTATGTTGAAAATATGGTGATGAAATTCCATAAAATGACTGTGTTACGCGCATGCATTGCACAGTTTCCACGTATGCTCGGAAGTGCAAGCATTTTTAATATTCCCACTACACATTTTCAACATTGCCATCTCTTCATACCTCCCTATGGATGGTACAGCTGTCATTCTTCACATCCTGCCCGATCTGTGTTTTTGTACATGTGGTGCAGAATGCCACTGTCACTGTTGGAAGTCAGTTTTCAGGACACGTTGACAAAATCACACTGCCACTGTTCATGACAAGAGGTCCCAAATGCTTTCATGAGGTAGGGTCACAAAAAGGCCATGTTCAAAATTTGTACTGTGAATACCAACAAACGCCTGAGGCATTACAGTTTCTAACCATAACGTCCTACTCTGTACAGACAGAGAGGCATTGGGGTGTGCCTTTGGATTGGCAGTTGTACTGCTCATGCCATCCCACCCCCACTCCCCAGCCACAGACAGGCATCGAGGTGTACCTTGGACTCTTCGTCCCAAGACTTCACCCCATTCTCCTATGCTGCACCCATTTCAACGTATATCCTTATGGAATCGGGTGACTGTAAAGCCAAACACCCTAAGGCACACCTCAACACGTGTCGGTGACATGGCTTGACCGTCATGGGTGATGACCCAAAATCTTACCCCAAATCCTGTCTGTCTCTACAGGATGGAGATGGGGTTCATGTGAAGTTCAGTACTTCACTGCCATTCCTATTCTGCATCTGTCTAACTCCTGCATTTCTAATGCTAATACCAGCAAGCAAACATTCGACATTGACACATGCTTGTTGTTGTTGTTACTACCTCCCCCCATTGTGTACACTTCCTCTAGGTTTTTGTTTCCCAGGTGCATTATTTTGCACTTCTTTGCATTGAATCCAAGCTGCCATACTTCTGACCATTCCTCCAATCTTGCAAAGTCCCTTCTCATCCTTTCCACACACCGCTTGTGTATCAACCCTGTTGCACATCTTTGTGTCATCTGCAAAGGGGCATACTTTTCCTTCCAGTCCCTCTGCAATGTCACTTGTAAAGACATTAAAAAGGACTGGACCCAGTACTGAACCCTGCCGAACCCCACTAGTAACCCCCCTTTCTTCAGAGTGGACTCCGTTTACTATTAAATTCTGGGTCCTGTTGTCCAGCAAGTGTTTTACCCAGGCTACCACCCTGGGACTCACTCCCAGGCTGGCTAATTTGTTTATTAATCTTTTGTGTGAGACTGTGTCAAATGCCTTGCTAAAGTCTAGGTAGGCCATGTCCACAGCCCCTCCCTGGTCTACCACTTTGGTCACCCAGTGAAAGAAATGGATTAGATTCGTCTGACATGACCTTTCCATTGTGAATCCATGCTGCCTCGGCATCCTTCCCTGAGGTCTTTCACCCCATCCCCAACTCTGCTACGTCCCAGAGTTGGGAATCTTAAGTAAGGGGAGTGCAGGGGGCGCCACCCACTGCATGGGGAGTGTGGGGGGCACAGCCTCCTGCAAAAAAAGAAGTTTAATGCCACAGAACCATCCTGACCACAATTGCAGTCGAAGTACTGGTGTCGGGGAAACATCACGTCGATATGAAATTGTCATTGTGGCGTCATGAATCGATTTCAGGTAAGCCTTGGCTCACCTGTGCTCCCCAAGTCCTCCACCCTCTGTGCTCGGCCGCAGACTCCCCTACTCTCGCTACTCCCCAGCACTTTTGTAAGGCAGGGGAGATCCTGGCTTCCAGCTAGGAGATTGGGCACCACCAGCCCAACAGGGAGGGTTTCCTGCCCATGACACCCCCTCTTGTCAGTGCCGAATGGCACAACACTGAACAAAGAACAGAGAGGGTTTGGGACTGAGGAGGGATGGTGGTGGAATGTGAGACTGGAGGGAACAGAATAAAAATACAAAAAAGTTGGGGAAAGGTCGCTTGTTTTGGTTCTGTTGTGTCTCTTTCTCTGGGGCACTACGTCAGGGTGGACAATAAGACAATACACATATTCAGTGGTTACAGAGGCCTGATCATTAGGCATTAAAGAGCAATTATATGACAATTAGACAAATAGGAGAAAAAAACAGAGCAGTTGTAACAGAATACTAAGCTATTTCTAATTGGTTGCCCTAGGTAGCACACCCCTGGAAACCTCCAAATCCGTTGATAGACTATGGCAGAGTAACTGCATAGGGTTTAACGCTATCCCAGATGGCGAGAGGCTGGGTGACAGTGAAACAAGGGGATTGGTTTGAACCAACCATGAAGATTGAGGTTGCGGGATAGTGAAGCAGGGGGCTGTGATGGGGAGCAGCCTCAGAGGGCTTTGTCAGTGTGTGTGTGTGTGTGTGTGTGTGTGTGTGGAGGTTTGGGAGGGGCAGTACCAAGTGCGTTTAAAGAGGACTGATAGTTTACTTAAGCCCTTGGCAAGACTGGAATGGAGGCAGGGTTCTTTAGGTAGCCCTGCTGGGTGTTGCCTTGGGGGTAGGCCTGTCTATCCTAGGTGGTTTCAGAGCTAAGTAGACCTGTGGGTCCATAACAGCTCACCCTTATTTAGTCATAACCCAAAATTTCTGATGCTACCAGGTACCTGTCTAAGCTGTTTTTAAATGCTGCCATGGACTTGCTGGCCACTACCTCAAGTGGTAGCTCATTCCAGATTTTTGTTAGTCTGACACTAAACCCATATTTCCTCTTTTTTGATTGATAGGTTGCACCCTTTAATTAGACTGGTTGTGCTCTGGTGTTGTAGACCTGAGTTCTCAGTTCTAATCCCAATTTTTCCCATAATTCATCCAACAGCACAGTATACACTAGGCACATATCACCCCCAAGTCTCCAGGGAGTACAGACCAAGAGACCGAAGCCTCTGCTGAGGAAGAATGGCATTGAGGGTTACACAGCATCAGTAGGGGTAAGACAGGACTAGTCAGATTCCCGAGGGAGAATGTAATTGAAGGTTACACAGCAGGAGCAGGAGTAACACAGGACTAGACAGATTCCTGTGGGAGAATAGTATTGAAGGTTACACAGCATGACTACAGGTAACACAGGACTAGGTAGATTCCTGAGGGAGAATAGCATTGAGGGTTACACAGCATGAGTAAAGGTAACTGTGACAGGGTAGAATAGGACCCTGTCCCATTTGTTATGGAGAAAGTGTTTAAATGCAAGGATCTTTCCTTTTCTGTCTCTTTTCTGACTGGTTGTGCAACCAAATTATCCTGTGGGTCTTCGGACTTGATCAACCAGACAGGCTCGCAGTTCTTTGCCTCTCACTGTCTCTCAGTTTTCTCTTGCTGTCTGTTTTTCTCCCTTGTATGTCTATATCTGCTAATATAAAAATATGTGCAAATCATAGTATGGAAATGTAACTGATATTGGGATCCCTTGTGTTTGGAAAATATATAGCATTACTGTTTTTTTTTGTTTTTTTTTAATTATCTCTTTCTGCTTGACCTACCTGGTCTGCTCCCATTCCTGGCAACTCCTTGGGACTCTGGCCACCGTCCAACATCTCCCACGCTCCTTTAGGGTCCTTGTCTGTTTCCCCTGCAACCTACCCCCAGCAGCGGGGTGGTGGGGAGCCCCCAACGCACCTACCCTGTGCGGATCCAGATTTGGCGACTTCCCCCAGAGCTGGTGTTCCATTGGATGGCCATCAAGCCACCTGACCAGGAGGTCTACCTTTTTCTCATTTTTTTCCCCAGAGCTGAGGGCATGCCATGATGCCAGTGGAGGAGAGCGCGCATGTGTCCACATGCACTCCCTCCTGGCGTTGGCCCGAACTCCTCCCTAGAGTACAGTGCAGTGCCTTGCCCTCCAGCCTCCGCCAGGGGGCAATTTGGTGCCAACTGTCATGGACCCCCTCCCTGGAGAAGGAGAGCAGTCCGATGTAAGCTCCATCCTTCTCCTCCCCTGCCGACCCCCAGCAACCCATGCTCATTTCCAAACATGTGTCTCCAGCATGACGTGAGGTAAGGCGACCAGCACCTCAGCCCTCAATGCCACCGGGCCAGCCTATATAGCATTACTGTTAAAATGTATATAATTATAATTTGAGATGACTGCAAAAAGCTGTTGGAAGCTAGAGGTTACCAGAGTTCAATTTTTAATCCTTTTGCAAAAGCTGTGCAAAAGGGAGCCTCAACTCAAGAAGCATACTGTGTTCTAGCAGCTCCTGCCTGATATTTACAAAAACAGGATGCTTGCTAAGAGTGGGAGTTGTAAGGAGTTATAATAGAGCTAAGCTACAGCTGCAAAAAGAGAAAGGGAACACAGAAACTAAAGAAAAACTACTGTTTTTTTCTCCTTTGTACATAGTTATACTGAACAAGTTTATTTTTTTTATGTTACTGCTACTGTAAATAAATATTTTTGGTGAATTCTACAACTGATCCTGGTTTCCCCTATGCTTCCTGACCTGTGCCTCAATGACAGTAACATAAGATTAGACAGATTCCTGATGGATAATGGCATTGAGGGTTATACAGCATGAGTAGGGGTAACACAGGACTAGACAGATTCCAGATGGATAATGGCATTGAGGGTTATACACCATGAGGAGGGGTAACACTGGACTAGACAGATTCCTGAGGAAGAATGGCATTGAGGGTTACATAGCAGAAGCAGGAGCAAAACAGGACTAGACAGATTCCCGAGGGAGAATAGCACTGAGGGTTACACAGCATGAGTAGTGGTAACACAGGATTAGACAGATTCCTGAGTGATAATGGCACTGAGGGTTATAGAGCATGAGTAGTGGTAACACAGGACTAGATAGATTCCTGAGGGAGAATAGCACTCGGGGTTAAACAGCATGAGCAGGGGTAACACAGGACTAGACAGATTCCTGAGGGATAATGGCATTGAGGGTTACACAGCATGACTAGGGGTGACACAGGTCTAGACAGATTCCTAAGGGATAATGGCATTGAGGATTACACAGCATGACTAGGGGTAGCACAGGACTAGACAGATTCCTGAGGAAGAATGACATTGATGGTTACACAGCATAAGTAGGGGTAACACAGGACTGGACAGGTTCTTGAGGGAGCGTGGCATTGACAGTTATATATGACTTGGGGTAACTCAAGACTAGACAGATTCCAGTAGGTGAAAGGTACTGAGGGTTACACAGCATGAGTAGGGACAACACACGACTAGACAGGTTCCTGAGGGAAATGATATTGTGGGTTACACAGCATGAGTAGGGGTAACACAGGACTAGACAGGTTTCTGAGGGAGAATGGCATTGAGGGTTACACAGCATGAGTAGGGGTAACACAGGACTAGACAGATTCCTGAGGGATAAATGGCATTGGAAGTTACATAGCGTAGTAGTGGTAATACAGAACAAGAGAAATTCCTGAGGAAGAATGACATTGCGAGTAACACAGCACAACAGGACTAGACAGATTCCTGAGGGAGAATGGCATTGAGGGTTACATAGTATGAGTAGGGGTAACACAGGACTAGACAGATTCCTGATTGAGAATTGCACTGAGGGTTATATAGTATGAGTAGGGGTAACACAGGACTGGACAGATTCCTGATTGAGAATTGCACTGAGGGTTACATAGTATGAGTAGGGGTAACACAGGACTGGACAGATTCCTGATTGAGAATTGCACTGAGGGTTACACAGCATGAGAAGTGGTAACACAGGACTAGACAGATTGCTGCGGGAGAATGGCATTGAGGATTACACACAACATGAGTAGGGATAACAGAGGGCTTGACAGATTCCTGAGGGAGAAGAACATTGAGAGTTACACAACATGAGTAGGGGTAACACAGGATGAGACAGATTCCTGAGGAAGAATGGCACTGAGGGTTATACAACATGAGTAGTGACAGCATACAGCTGA
Source organism: Neoceratodus forsteri (assembly GCA_016271365.2). Taxonomy (NCBI): domain Eukaryota; kingdom Metazoa; phylum Chordata; order Ceratodontiformes; family Ceratodontidae; genus Neoceratodus; species Neoceratodus forsteri. The sequence continues at coordinate 28,931,867 of CM028137.1, read as the reverse complement.
TAAGTTTGGATATACGCCCATTCTCAGATTAGGATTTTCACTACCATAGTGTACAAGTAGCAGACAAGATGGCCCCTAAGTCCCCACTGTCACTAAAGCACTACGTTATAAAGCATTAAGCTGATTTGAAGCACTGACCCATTCTTCCATGCAGAGAGGAATTTTGATTAGTGCGTTGCACTCAGGCTAGACATGTCCAGCATTCTATAAGCCTGTGTTAGTCTTATAATATCAACAGGTGATGACACAGGGTATTCAGTGATAAGATGGAGATGTGGCAGGAAGAGTGAGGGGTGAGAAGGAAAGGGAGGAGGAGACAGAAAGAAAATTGGGAAAGAGGATGGAGAAGAGGTAGACAGAGGAGAAGGGAAAGGTACAGAGAAAGACAGAGAGAGTGAGGGAGAGTATGAGAAAGAAAAAGAGAGGGGACAGAATAAGGGAGAGAGCAAGATAGAGAGGAAAAAGAGAGCAGAGGGGAAAAAAGAGTGAGGGAGAGAGCAAGAAAAAGAGACAGAGAAAGAAGAGAGTGAGGGAGAGGAAGGGAAACAGAGGTCATGATGAAATGCATAGCTTTATTTTCAGTGCACCTGTTTTGGGGAAGATTATTTACAGCCCTGTTTAGCAGCTGAGGCTGTCACGGGCTACTAACTGGAGAAAAGCCTAACCCTAGGAGTTTGCTGACTATAAGTAAGAACTTTGGGAAAAAGTGTTTTTTACTGTGAACAAATGGATGCTTTTTTACAATAAAATTACATTTTTGCTTACAGTATCCCAGCTTTTATTGACTGCCTTTGGGGAGAGAGGCATGCATGCCCAAAAGAAATGTACTGTCTACTGCTGGTGTCCAAGCACCTTCTACTGGTGAGAAAGAAGATGGGGGAAGACAGACAAAATAAACTGTTAATTCCTTTGCTAGGGTACTGGCTCCCTCTACAGGCTGGAAGAAAGGTTGAGGTCCACCGTGTCAAAGCATGTTACAGCTCTCTTTACTTACATCCAAATACGAACATACAAAAATTGCCAGCAGAAAAAGGCCGTCAAGGTCTATCTAAGCCGCTCAAAACTGCGGCTAGCTCCCTAGTCAGCAGCTGTCCCACCCCTTCCCCTTACCTCCCTTTACCTTCCCCTTTGCTCTGCCCCACCCCTTCTTGAAGCATTCCACTGTGTTATGTATCACAACCTCAGCTGGTAGGGCATTCCACTTTGCCACCACCCTCTCCATAAAGAAATGCCTCCTCACCTCCCTCCTCAATCTACTCCCCTCCAATATCATGTCATGGCCCCTAGTGTCTCTCCATACCCTCCTCCTGAATAAACCCTCTGTGTCTGTTTTGATTATCCCTTTCACTTATTTGAAGGTCTCAATCATGTCCCCCCTGTCCCTCTTCTCCTCCTCCTCCAGTGTGTACATGTTTAACTCTTTTAGTCTGACCTCATGTGGCAATTCCCCCAGGCCCTGAATCAACTTTGTTGCCCCACGCTGTACCCTCTCCAGCAGCCTAATGTCCATTTGTAGGTACGGGTACCAGTTCTGCATGCAGTATTCCAAGTGGGGTCTAACTAATGAGCTGCTTAACGGTAGAATAACCTCCTTTCTTCTCGAGGTAATGCCTCTTGCAATGCACCCCAACATTTTGTTAGCGATTGCTGCTGCCTTTCTGCATTGTGTGGAATTGTTCATTGATCCCGGGATGAGCACCCCAGATCCTTCTCCTCTTCTGTTACCTCCAGCTGCACCCTCCCACCCAAATAGTAGCTTCTCCTTGGATTCTTTGTTCCGAAGTGCAGCACATCTGTAACTGGAACCATGCTGTCTGGTGGTCACTCCCTCCCAGTGGTTCCTCCACCCTCGCATCCCTCACCCACTTCTCGTTTCTCAGTATAAGGTCAAGGGTGTTCCTTTCCCTAGTTGGTTCCTTGACCAACTGTATTAGAAATACCAATTACTAGCAGGCAGAAAGAGTAGTGGGGACAAGTATACCCCAAAGAAATTGATCCAGTCTCCCTGGGTATCATCAAATTGGTGCCCCTTAGACCTGTGTGAGGCACACCTTATCACCACCAGGAGTTTACATTCACATTTTTGTGTGTCTTTATATCTGTAGATATATGCATCTCAGCCATTGTGTTGGTGTGTGTGTGTGTGTGTGTGTGTGTGTGTGTGTGTGTGTCTGCATTTTGATTGTGTACGAATGCTTGTATGTACAGTATGTATGCATGGTGTGTGTATGTATGGGTGTATTTATGGGTGTGTGTATGTATGTATGTATGTATGTAAGGGTGTATATATGTATGTACAGTATGTATGCATGGTGTGTGTATGCATGTATGGGTGTATGTGTGTGTGTCTGCATTTTGATGGTGTACGTATGTTTGTATGTATGTATGTACGAATGTATGTATGTACTGTATGGGTGTGGGTATGTATGTGTGTGTGTATGTATGGGTGTATCTATGTATGTATAAGTGTGTGTATGTACATATGTATGGGTGCCTTTATTACATACTTGCTGTACAAGCAGATGGGCTGTAGCCAACTCTTGCTTTCTTCTGTTGCAGTCTGATTATCTCTCCCTCTGCCCCCCACTCTCCCTGTCTCACTTTATCTCTTTTCTCTCTCTTCCGCTCCCTCATGCTCTCTCTCTTTTCTTTCTTCCTGCCTCTCTTTCTGCCTTCCCGTCTCTCACTGTCTTCCTCACTCTCTTTCTTTCTCCCTCCCTCTCTCTCTTTCTCTGCCACCCTCACTCAGTCTCTCTCATCCTCCCTTTCTCCTTCACTCCCTCCCTCTCCCACTACCTCTTACTCTCCTCACTCAGTCTATCTTAGTCTCTCCCGCTCTCTCCATCTCTCTCTCCCTTTCTCTCTGTCTTCCTCACTCCTTCTCTGTGTCATTCTCTCACTCGTCCTCATTCCCCTGGTTTCTCTCTCTCCCTCACTTTCTCACTCCCCCCCTTCTCTCTCTATTAAAGAGAATAACAGATTACTCTTTAATATTAAGAATACTTAGCATATTCAGTTGGGTGGTGTATCTATGCAGTTCCTTAACAGAAGTGAACCCCGGAAGCACCCTGGTAGCACCACCAACCTAAAAATAAGGAATTTACACAATAACAATGTAGGCCCCCCCAACTTTGTTGGGCTTACCTTTCTAGTCTCCTCACTGCCCTGATCGACTCACTGCTGCTTTGGCCTGAGTTCTGGCATCCCTGGATCTTTGTCTGGCCCTTGGACAGTTATTTCCTTTTGAAAGGAGTTGCAGCAGCAAGTGCCACAGAACCGCCAGGCAACAGCCTCACGAATATGCGTGCCAGCAGTCTACGAATGTGCAGTAGTGCATATCCAGTTGTGCGCCACTCCTGTGGCAAAATGAAAGCCTCTCTGGTGCTCCCGATCCCCAGAATCAGCTAGTCGCACCTGAGGGGCCATAAAAGTGCTTAGAAAGAGAGCGCCAATGAGTGCTATGGGACTGCAATATAAATATTAATGAGACACTCATGAATATTAATTCGAGCCTGCCTAGTGCCTGGGAGCAGTGTGAATCGGCGCTAGCAACAGGCAGGGAAAACTATTTAAATATAGCTCTGCCAGCAGACAGTAGGGCAGAGGGGGTACTAGAGGACTGTAGGGACAGATAAACTAAAAGTGTTTCTTTTGGTTGCCCCAGAACTTTCAGTCTGGGGATGGTGTAGAGACTATATTAAACTGTGTATTAAGCAGCCATACTATTTGCCCTTGACTCTTGCATCAGCCAGTCAGACAGCCAGGATTGTGAAGCGGGCTCCTGTGACTGAAATAAGGACTGCTGGGGAAAAAAAGAGGGACAAGAGGGACAACTCTTGGTGCCTAAGTAAGGACCAATAGGACGTCAAGTGAGACAAATGGATATTAATTTGTTCAGCTGGACAACTGCTATGGCCAATGAGAAGGGGCCGCTGTAAAAGAGATATAAGGGACTGTTTTGCCTGCCAAGTGGGAGATTCAGACAGGATCCCAGAGTGAGCAGCTTGCAGGAGCAACTGCTGGAGGGCTCTTCAACCCTGGGCCTGCATCTGGGACTTCACAGCCAGCTCAGCTCCAGCAACTCACAAGCATTTGGGACCCTGCTGCCGCAGGACGCATGCAGTAAAGAGTAGCCTGGAGGGAGGGAGAGAGAGAGAGAGGAGTGCGGGAGAGCAGAGAGAGAGAGAGAGAGGAGTGGACTGAGAGAGCAGAGAGGAGAGGAGAGACAGAGAGAGAGAGGTGGACTGAGAGGCAGGGAGAGAGAGAGAGAGAGAGAAGTGGACTGAGAGAGAAGGGGGGGGGAGAGAGAAAGCCAGCTGAAGTGCAGTGCGACAGCAAGTGCGGTGGGCAGCAACAGCAAGTAAGGGGCTGTGAGCTAAGTTTTACCCCTCAACTGGGCAGATTTGAAGCCTGTGCTGCTGAGCCCGTGAGTGTGGGCTGTGGCTAGGGCTGTGCCAAAGCCCGGTTTGCAGCTTGTGTTCCTGAGGGTATGTCATAGAGGGGTCTGGGGACCACACGTGACTTGTCCCTGGATTAAAGACAGAGAAGACCAGCGGTGAAAGATGTAGAGCGGTCTGCCTGGTGAGCACTGTCTATAAAGATCCCAGTGGTGAAGACTGGAAAAGCCAGGCAGGTGAAGACTCCAGAGTTCTCTAATTTCTTCACCCAGCCCAGCTGCTGCTTTGTGCACCAACTCCTGATACTAGCACGGTACCATGAAACCAGTTTCTGCCACCCCCCCTTTTGAACTGCTGAACTGTAAGTACCTCAGGCTGTAACTTTGGGGGAAGTCTTTATTTAGCTAGCTAGCTAGTCATACTTAAGGAGGGTTAAGTACTGGGCAGGACTGCTCCAAGATTAAAGCTGCACCCAGGCTGGAAAGTTAAAGTTAAGAGTTGTGAATTAACAGTTTGGATCCTGACATAAGAACCCCACATCAAGCTTCTGCGCCGTGGTGAGATACCCACCAAAGAGACTGTATAGACTTACTGGGCAGCTGCCAAGAGTATGACGGGTGCACCCGCAGGTGGGAGGTGGGGAGTGTTTGGGGCAGAATCGTTAGCCAGTTGTTGCCGTTGTTGTTCCTTTATTTCCCTGTTCCTCCTTCCCTTCCAATAAAACACTGTTGTGTTCATGCTAACTGCTGCCACAGAGTGTTTCTGCAAAGAAGGGGGGTATTGTCAGTGTTTGTGGGGAACTGTTTGGGGGGCAGCTGACATTTTCCTGGGAGGGTGGTAACCTGCGATTTCTCCACAGGTATTCCCTGCCACTTCTTCAGGTGGAGGCACCGTGTCATTCAACATCCACCTATCCTAACCCAGGCTGCCGCCCCCCCGAGGCGAATACTGTGAGGATCTCGAGGGCCCTGGGACAGCCAAAGGTGAGTCAAATGGCTGTCATAATAATACAATTTTACAGTATTTGCATATGATACATTTTACTAACACTAAATAGGAACACATCAGATTCATAGGATATGTATAAAAAAATGGAATTTCAGCTTGCTGCTGCACTTTATGATGTTACCAAGGCAGCTTTGCACCATACAACAAAACTTTCAACCCATCTGGTTCTATACTCAGTTCACTGCAGGGTTGGCTTTTTGTAAAAAAAAAAAAAACGTCTTTTAGCACTACTAGCTGTAAAGCAGAGTTTACTACAGGGTCAATTTGCATTTGAAAAAAATCGCTTTAACTCAACTGGCTGCTGTACTTCCTCTTATGGGTACTACAGGGCTAGCTAAATAAAACCTTGCAATCGAACTGTTTCTGTGCTTTGCATCACTCTACTTCTTATCTTACAGCAACAGTTGGGCTCAACGTACTGAATCTGAGAATCAAAAAACCTTGGTGAGGTTATGGGCAGAGATAGACGAATCTGATTGGCTGGAACAGGATTATAGCCACATCTTTTTTCCATATAGCATGTGAAAAAAAGGTACCGGCACTAACTTGCCACCTTACTAGACATATCCTTGTACCAAGTTGAGTTAAAATTCAAAACAAATGAGCCACCATTTTCTCAGCTTACACAATCACCTGAGAAAAATGGAAAAGGCCAGGCCACTTGCCGCTGTCTTTTCACATTTTGGGCAATTCTGATCTTCAAAATATCACATCGGAAGATGCCCAGAGTGCCTAGATCACCTTGAAAAGCATGAAGTAGTGACACGAAACATTGGCGATGGGGGTACTACCACAGTCTTTTGTTGTGTTTATTACAATCAAGTATCTTAACCTCACCAAGGTTTTTGGAGTCTTTTCTGTTAAGTGTGCTGAACCCAGCTGTTTGCTGTAGCATACTTTGTGGTGTGTGCCATTGACTCTGTCAGTCCCTGAGATGCTTCCTTTACATTTTTTCTTTATGTAAAATTGGGTAAGGGGGGAAGGGCTGCACTGAAGCATGTCTCCAGGCATGACCCAGAAGGAGGAATTACAGGGGGTGGGGAATCATCAACACAAGCCTATATCAAATCAAGAATGAATACAATTAATCAGTCGCCACCGAAAAAAAAAATCACATCAGGGTCTGAGGGCTGACTTCTCCAGCTCTCCCCAGCCCTTGCACCAGTCACCGCCGAAAAATCCCACATCAGGGTCTGAGGACTAACCTCTGCAACTCTCCCCAGCCCTTGTGTAACCCCCTTAAAAATGGGGGTTCCCAAAAAGTCTTCCTTGAGCTTGTCTAAATGCTCACTGCCAGGCTGCTGTCCTGCATTTTTGCAGTTTAAATGTGATTGCCAGAGAGTGCCTATATTGTCTCTGTGTACTGTCTCTTTAAGAGCTGCCTGGATTGCAGTCATAATTAATCTAAAAGGAAGCTTTGTTAAAAGATGTGATTGTTTGCTGATCATTTGTTAGAGTAGTAATAATATTGCAGTTTGTTCTAACCTGCCTTCTTTGCAGCATGGACAGTTCTGTTTGTTTACATCATCTTGGTCCTGGTCTGCTGAAACGGGCCAATCAGTACATTTGGGACTCTAACATGGAGCCTGCCTACAGGGGCTTGGTGGGGTCAAAACTTGTAGGATTTGTAGGTTTTGCATTTTGGTGACTAAAATAACCTGAAGGGGGAGCCCTTGTTGTGACTGGCAGACAGATCAGCTAACCAAACCTTTTGGATCTTGGGAAAATTCCCAAGCTGCTTGCAGCTAGTTTCAGTTAAGTTGGGAAGTGAAGCGATAACAGCTCGAATGATTCAAGCAGCAGCCCTGGCGTAAATTCGAGTGGGAGAACTGTGGAGAGGCCTGACTTTTGGCCTGCATGTCTGCCTGCTGTCCCTGAGAGGGAACTTGTGCCTTTTTCGGACTGAATTCGAACTTAGAGAGCGAAGTAAGCCACTGAATTGTGGCCAGGTTCCTATCTGAAAAAGACGGAAGATTTGCTGAATGTGATCAGCCTGTCTGGACTTCCAGTCACCTCTGAACTCTCGGATTGTGTAGAGACTCTGTAATTGCGACTGGAGAGCCTTTTGCCTGGTACAGTAGAATTTCCTTACATGTGAATGTGTTGTGTGCTTATAGTGGGGCATGATTTGGTTCCCCACTGTGGTTTGAATTGTATTCTGCTTGCTGGAAGCTGCATTAGAATTTCCTTATGTGTAAATGTGCTGTGTGCTGCTAAAGGGTCACGATTTGGTTCCCCACTGTGGTTTGAACTGTATTCTGCTTGCTGGAAGCTGCATCCAGCCCCACAGACTGAATCTAAAATCATCTCCATTGGGCCTGGGCCTTGCCACACTGGCCCAGCCTGACTACCCGCTGCACAGAGAAAGCCATCAACGAGAGACCGGCCTGGGGATCATCCCCCTACTCAACACTTGAACAGGAACAATGTCTCGGTGATTCGTGTGGGCCCCGCTTCTGCGGGCACTCCAGCTCAATAACCTCCAGTCTCGATTTCATCCTGCCTGTGTCCAGTATTGGGTATCATGAGTAAACATCAGGGTAGCTCCCTGCAACAACAACTAAATCTGAAGTGTTGTCATCTGATTGTCTGGTTGCTTTTTCTTTCACGAACTGAGCCCTCCGGCTCCGGATTACAAGTAGTGTGTGTTGTGCATGTTGCTTTCTTCCATCACAGGGCCCCAACCAGCTGCAACATTCCTGGCTAGCCCAGCGTTTTCCTACCTGGGTACCCAGAGTGTGTGACTGTGTGGGGACTTAAAGCGCATGCATAACTGTTTGATTAATATAGCCTTTAAGCCAATCAACCCGATTACGCCCCTTCCTTGTTCAAGTCCCCTGAATAAATCAGATCTGACTTTTTTGCTGCATTTAGCCTGACTGTGGTTCCAGTTTGTGCCAAGAGTACTGTACTGTTGCTATTTACTGTGCATAACCTTGTTTTACAGGGGGTCCCCAGGGTCGAGCCAGAGGAACCAGCCCTGGTGGTAAGTGCATAGTGTGGGTACTGGTATGGTGTACTAGGGGTACCGTGAAAGTGATTATCGTATATTGCTCAGGCCACTAGAAGGGAAAGAGAGGGGTTACAGTGTCCCAGAAGGCTGTGCCCAGGTTAGTTTGATCACTACCAACCTTGACCTCCGGGTGGAGTCACCAAGGGGTTACACTTGCATCAGTCACCACCGAAAAAGCCCACATCAGGGTCTGAGGGCTGACTTCTCCAGCTCTCCCTAGCCCTTGCATCAGTCGCTGTCAAAAAAGCTCACATCAGGTACTGGTCCTGGTTTCGGATGCCACAGTGCTGTGCTTGCTGTGGCGCCCATTTTGAGTCCTTTTCCTGAGCTGCTGGTTTAAAAATCTTTACGTGCTTTTCTTGTGCTCTGGCTCTCTGCTGCTTGGGGGGAGGGGTAACTTAGTGGATCTTTAATTTTGTTTAATATGTAAACTTATGGTTTAATGTACTGCCAGTTGGCCACTGTATTACTGCCTGTTTAAATCATTTATTCTTGCCAGAATTAATTCAAGATTATTGTAGAACTGTGTGACTGTCTCTAATTGCTGCCCAATTATCTAATTCTCCCTCTCTCTCTGCAACCCCTCCCCTACCTACTGTCACACATTGTCTCTACTTATTAATCCCGTGTCCCTTTTTGTTTCTCATTTCAGGGTCTGATGGCTGACTCCTCCAGCTCTCCCCAGCCCTTGCTTCAGTCGCCATCAAAAAAGCCCACATCAGGTACTGGTCCTGGTCTTGGTGATGCCACAGTGCTCTGCTTGCTGAGGCGCCCATTTTGAGTCTTTTTCCTGAGCTGCTGGTTTAAACATCTTTAGCTGCTTTTCCTGTGCTCTGGGTCTGGTTGGCTGCTGCTTGGAGGGTTTTTTGGCCTCCCACACCTCCTTCCTTTATTAAATACATCTTTGTCCCACCCACTGATATTACTGACTAATCCCTGCAGTTAGGAGGTGGGATCAAGTATCTGTGAAATTTGGCCTTCACTGCTATTCTCTGTCCCCTGCCCTTCAGCAGTCTCTCCCTCTCTCTCCCTCCTTCCCTTAGCAAATGTGACACAGCGGCAACACCATGGCACCACAATGGCAACACAGTGGTGAGCTACAAAATGTGCAATGGTATTACCCAGTGATACCATGGTTGTACTATGGTAGTTTAAATTTTGATTATTTTTATTGCTATGGTAGGACAGTGGTACAATGGTATCACAATGGAATTGAAACAAACCACTGTGATACCATGAAAACCTTAATGGTAGTACAGTGGTAATCATAGAGGTATTGCAATGGCAAATGAGTGGTATTACAGTGGTATTCCGAAGAACTTTTTGTAAGGGTTGTCCCTTCCTGTCTTACCGGATCTCTCAGTTCATCATGCAGCCTTCCCCTTATTTCCTAGCCCTCCTGACCCCAATCTGCTGTATTATTGCCCTGGACTGCTTTGCCCCTCAACTTATCGTTCCCCTTGGCCAATTCATCAGCCTGATAGACTTTTCTTTCTCCAACTAGCTGCCTCTTCCACATGTAACCCCCCCTACAAATGGTGGTTCCCAAAAAGTCTACCATGAGCTTGCCTAAATGCTCACTGCCAGGCTGGTGTCCTGTGTTTCGCAGTTAATCATTATTGCGAAAAAGTACCTGTGTAGCCTTTATGTACTGTCGTTTTAAGAGCTGCCTAGATTGCAGTAATAATTAATCTGAGAGGGAGCTCTGTTGAAAGATGCAACTATTTGCTGAGAATCATTTAGAGTGATAATGATAATATAGTTTGTCTAACCTGCTTTCTTTGCCGGAAGGACTGTTTTGTTTAACCCCACCATATTTGCCCAGAACTGCCAAATTGGACAAATCAGTCTGGTGGGACCTAAAATGGAGCCGAACTATAGGAGCTGTCTGGAGTCAAAATCTGTAGGAATTGTAGTTTTGGATTTTTGGTACCTTTTTGCACCTGAAGGGGGAGCCTTTCTTGTGACTGACTGACAGATCAGCCAACCGAATCTTTTGGATCTGAGGGAAATCCCCAAGCTGCCTGCTGTTTCAGTCAGTTTTGAGCTGGGAAGTGAAATGAGAACAGCTCAAGTGATTTGGGCAGTAGTTCTGTGTAGTTTTGCATGGGAGAACAGTGAAAGGGTTTAGTTTTGGCCTGTATGTCTGTCTACTGCCCCTGAGAGGGAGAGAAGAGAATTATTTTGGACTAAATCCAAGTTGTGAAAACCAAGTAAGCAACTGTTTTTTTACCAGGTTCATACCTGAAAAAGACCAAAGATTTTGCTGAATGCAATCAGCCTGTCAGGATTTCCAGTTGCTTTTGAATCCCCGGTTTGTGCAGAGACTTTGCTATCATGACCGGAGAGCGCTTTACCTGGTACAGTAGAATTTCCTTACATGTAAATGTGCTGTGTATTGAAAGTGGGTTGTGATTTGGTCCCCCACTGTGTAAACTGTGTTCTGCTTGCTGGAAGCTGTATCCAGCCCAAAATGGACTGTATCCGAATTTGTCTCCATTTGGCCTGGGCCTTGCCACACTGACCCAGCCAGACTACCCGCTGCACAGAGAAAGCCATCAATGAGAGACCTGCCTGGGGATCAGCTCCCTGCTCCACGCTTGAACAGGAACGATGCCTCGGCGATTCATGTGGGCCCTGCTTCTCCTGGCACTCCAGATTAACCACCTGTTGTCTCAATTTTCATCCAGCCTGTGTCCAGTCTTGGGTATCGTGAGAATTCATCAGGGTAGCTCCCTGCAACAACAGCCTAATCTAAAAGTGTGTCATCTGATTGTCTTGTTATCTTTTCATGAACTGAGCCCTCCGGCTCCGGATTACAAATAGTGTGTGTTGTGCATGTTGTTTTCTTCCATCACAGGGCCCCAACCAGCTGCAACGTTCCTGGCTAGCCCACCATTCTCCATCTGGGTACCCAGAGTGTGTGACTGTTTATGGACGCTGAAGTGCATGCATAACTGTTTGACTGATACAGCCTTTAAGTAATTTAACCTGAATACGCCCCTCCCTTGTTCAGGTCCCTTAAATAAATTAGATCTAACTCTTTTTTTGCATTTACCCTGACTGTGGTTCCAGTTTGTGCAAGAGTACTGTACTGCTGTTATTTGCTGTGTATAACCTTGTTTTACAGGGGGTCCCCAGGGCCAGGCCAGAGGAAAGCCCTGGTGGTAAGTGCAAACAGTGTGGGTACTTGTGTGGTGTATCGGGGTATTGTGAAAGTTATTATTGTCTATTGTTCCGACCACTAGTAAGGAAAGAGGGGGGTTACAGTGTCCCAGAGGGCTGTGCCCAGGTTAGCTTGACCACTACCAACCCTGACCTCCGAATGGAGGCACCCGTTTCAAAACTCAGGCCCCTTAACCTGCTACTAGCCAAGCAGGCAGGGGTAGTAGCCCTTGGGATAGCGCCACCCAGGGGTTACATTTTGGAGGCTCACCGCTGGGATTTTGTGCCTTCTAGTGGCCAAAAATGATGAATTATTGTTAAAGATTAATGGCTACCCCAGTAGAAATGGCTGTACACCAGTTGGTGGGGTGGTGTACTGGGCAGGAGATGACCCCCAAAATGATCTACTTACACTGGATATTCCCCTGGGTACCAGTAAAGATGCTGTAGAGGGAGCACTCTCCAAAGTTGAATGTTTAACAAACCCTGTGGTGGTGGGTTGACAGGCTGATTTGATTGCTCAAACTTTCATAGCCTTGGTAGAGTGTAGTGACCTCATGGACAGCTCTAAAGTGCCACAGACTATTGCCCCAGAAGGGGTTCCAGCTGCCTGGAGAGTGACAACAAAAGACAGTAAAGACCCCGGGGAGGATGGGCTCCCACCATTATCTGAGACTTTTGAGGAGAAATTTGCTAAGTTATTGCTGGAGGAAGGGAAAACCATAGAGGACTTTAAGAAACTATTCCTGTCATCTGGGGGTGTTCCTTCCCCAACATCCCTTCCCACTCCAGCACCTGTTACTGTCCCGCCTTCTGTGCCCACGCCAATGCTGGCCCCTATATCTGTACCTGCCATTAGTCACGACTCCTACAGAAGGCTGAGAATCTTCTCGGGCACCCTCCTCACCCCCACAGGGGGAGGATGACTGGGAGACCTGGATAGACTATGTTGCCCCTCTAGTACTTAAATGGCAATGCTCGGAAGCAGAGAAATGAAAGCGGTTGAGTGAGAGCCTTTGAGGTCCTGGCCTGACTGCCACCCGTGCCAAATGGGCCAATAACCCCAAAGCAACCGCACAGGACTATCTTGATGCATTGGAGAATGTGTATGGGAGCCTGGATTTAGATGAGGGTCTGTGGTGGAGAATAAGAAAAGCTCAGCAGTACCAAGGGGAGCCATTGTCTGTGTATCTACCTTGGCTTGAAAAGCTGCTACAAGAGTGCCTCAGAAAGGATAGTTTGCTGTCAAATGAATTAGATCGAACTAGGCTGGACCGGATCCTTAAGGCTGCTCCGTTTTCAGAATTGTTACTGCTTCAGTTGCGCCTTGCCACCTGACTGGAATCGCCCCCCTCCTATGACGAGCTAATGAAAGAAATTTGGGGGGTTGAGCAAAGGTGAGCCCATGGGGAATTGCACCCATATCTGCTGCTGCTGCGTAAGTGACCCAGAGTGATCAGCCAAGTGAGGCTCAGGGGCAAAAGTCTGCACTTAACGAGCACTCTGACAATGCAAAGGACTTTCTGCCCTGGGCCCAGCATTGGAAAGACGAGCTACTAAAGGAAGTCTGAGAACTGAAGATAGATGCCTCTGCAAGGGTTTCCCCCATGGAAAAAGATTCTGGCCCCTTTCAGGACGTCACTGCCATGGGGGTGGAGGTGCACCCCCAGGCATCTGGTACCAAGGGTGGTTCCAAGGCTGAGATCACCGGATTGACTGCTGCTCTAAAGGAACTATTAAGACACATTGCACCACTCTCACCACTGCAAGCAGATACTAGACCCCAGTCTCTTACTACTGCTTCAGTTCCTCATACGATGTTCTTTTCCAGGATGACCCAGGAGTCTATCATTTGTCACAACTGTGGAAAGGATGGCCATATGAAAAAAGAATGCCAGTCTCAGAAGGACTTAGAGTAGTAAACAGACTCCAAGGGGAGCTCCGAAAAGCAAATCAGTGGACAAGGGGTGCCTGAAATGACTGCAGTGAGGGTTCAAGAAACCCTAACTCAAATTTCTTTGTGGCTAAATCGTCTGTCCAGGGCTCTGCTACTGCCTCTCCAGACTGGTCCAAAATAGTGCACCCTTCAATGGAGACTATGGTGACTGTGAATGGTATTCATACTCGGGCTGTGCTTGACAGTGGGTCGCAAGTGACCATTGTATTCCAGGACTGGTATGACAAACACTTATCTGATGTGCTTTTGCAATCCCTGGAAGGCCTACATATGTAGGGCCTGAGCGACAAATCTTATCCCTACCTAGGGTATGTCCACCTCTGGTTGTCTTTTCCTGCAACTGTAACTGGTGTAGAGGAGTGAGTAGAGACATTGACCCTAGTGTGTCCACCCACCAGACTGTATGATGGGGGCTAGAATTAGCAAGAGACTTGCCCAGAGAGACCAAGTGTTTTTGTTGAAGGAATGGGATGTGGGATGTGTCCAAGGTGCAGAGCATCACATACACCTGCACAATGAATGGCCATTTCGAGAGAGGTCCTGATGCCTAGCCCCAGCAGACATAGATGATGTGAGATGACACCTGCAGGAAATGCTCACTGCTGGCGTGATACAAGAATCCAGGAGCCCACACGCCTCTCCCATTGTGGTTGTGCGTAAGAAGAATGGGTCTGTGAGGATGTGTGTTGATTATTGAACTCTGAACCAGCGGACCATCCCAGACCAATACACTATGCCTCACATACAAGATGCCCTGGACTGCTTGAATGGAAGCAAATGGTTCTCAGTATTTGATCTTCGGAGCGGATACTACCAGATCCCAATGGCCCCAGAAGGCTGTGAGAAAACAGCCTTCATCTGTCCTTTGGGGTTCTATGAGTTTCTGAGGATGCCACAGGGGATATCGGGAGCCCCAGCCACCTTTCAGCGACTGATGGAACATGCGGTGAGAGATATGAATTTGCTGGAATGCCTGGTGTACTTGGACGATGTTATTGTGTTTGGGAGCACCTTAGAGAAGCATGAGAACTGACTGTTTAAAGTCCTAAACCAACTGGAAGACTTCAGCCTCAAGCTGTCCATTGACAAGTGCCAGTTTTTCCAAACCTCTGTGAAGTATGTGGGGCACATAGTATCTACAAAAGGGATAGAGATTGATCCCAGTAAGGTTGAAGCACTGACTACTTGGCCCCAGCCCCATAATCTGAAAGAACTACAACATTTCCTGGGGTTCTGTGGCTACTACCGCAGGTTCATACGACTATTCCAAGGTGATTCACCCACTCTTGAACCTTACCCAGGGTTACCCTCCTACCCATCGTAAATACAAAAAAGGGTCCGTTAAAGAACCAGAAAAAGTATACTTCCATCCAGGTGAACTATTTGGGCCCTACTGGACGTCCGACTGTGAAGCAGCCTTCCACGAGATCATATACCAGCTCACCCGTGTCCCCATCCTCGCCTATGCTGACCCCACTAAATCCTATGTGCTGCATATAGACGTTAGTCTGCAGGGTCTAGGAGCAGTGCTGCATTAAGACCATGAGGATGGCCTCAGACCAGTTGCTTTTGCCAGTAGGAGCTTGACCCCGTCCGAATGAAACTACCCTGTGCATAAGCTGGAGTTCATTGCGCTAAAATGGGCCATCGTTGACCAGTTTCATGAATACCTCTGTGGGGCAAAGATATTGATGAAGACTGACAATAACTGGTTGACCTATGTACAGACTTCAGCTAAATTAGATGCCACAGGGCACCAGTGGCTTTCTGCATTATCAACCTATGATTATGCTGTCGAATATAGACAGGGCCTGAACCATATTGTTGCTGACGCCCTATCATGAAGGCCCACTTCCAAGAGTGACTAGGTCAGGCTGTCTGAACCTGACATTCGAGCATTGTGCCAAAATTTTAATAGCGATGAACAGATGTCTGCGGGCGCAGTGGACTGTTTAGTAGATTGCTTGGGCCCTTCTGACACCTGCATACCAGCTGCTTATTGCTACTTCTCTGCTCCAGATATTAGTGCACTACCTCAATTTGACAATGACAGCATTCAGTGGGCTCAATCCCAAGATCCTATGATTCAGCCAGCACCTGATGCCCTGCGTGTGGGGAAAGATGTGTCTAAGTTACGTTCCATTGACTTACGAATTGCTTTATTGTTTAAAGAAGGCCCCAGATTGAAGTTGCTCAATCTGTTATTGTATAGAGAGAGAGAGAACAGTACATGTCACATTAAACTGTTCCACCAATGAGTTGGTTTAGCATTGTTTTTCACAGCTGGCAATGCATTGGCAACTCATACTGCACTATTTTTCAAATGCTTAACCAGCTCAAGAGCAATGCTTATAAAATGTTTTTGCACCTTATTTGGAATGTATCCACAGTCCAGTCACAATGCTATGTAAATCTGAGTTTTAACTTTTTAGAAATTGTTTTTGCAGAGCTTTGTGCTGGATCCAGCAACACTTGTGTAACTCAGTCAGAAATGCTACAGCAACTCATTGAAGGAGCAGTTTAATGTGACTTGTACTGTAGATCATAGTGGCAAAGTAGACAAGCAACAATTGGTCCTTCCCACGGCCTTTAAAGATTTGGTGCTAAGGTCCCTCCACAATCACATGGGGCACCTCGGTATTGACAGAACCCTTGACCTGGTACGATCTCACTTCTACTGGCCCAAAATGTGGGCAGATGTTGAGCACCATGTAAAGACTTGTAGTCACTTCCTGCAAAGAAAAGTCCTGCCTCAGAGGGCTGCCCCCCTTGTTAATATTACTACCAGCACCCCCAATGGAACTAGTCTGCATAGACTTCTTGTGTTTAGAACTGGATCAGCAGAACATTGGCAATGTGTTAGTGGTTACGGATCATTTCACACGGTATGCACAAGCTTTTCCCACCAAAGATCGAAAGGCATCTACCGTGGCCAAGGTGCTAGTGGAAAATGTCTTCATCCACTATGGTGCCCAACAGCGGATCCACTCTGACCTGGGCAGAGACTTTGAGAGTTGACTAATCAAAGAAATGCTCTCTCTATGCAGGGTGTGAAAGTCCAGAACCACCCCTATCACCCACAGGGAGACCCTCAACCAGAACGTTTTAACCACACCCTTCTAGACATGTTGGGCACCCTTCACCCAAAAGACAAGCATAAATGGAGCCAACAGATTAGCACCTTGGTACACGCATACAATTGCACAAAAAATGATGCTATTGGGTTCTCCACCTACTGCCTCATGTTTGGGAGAGAGGTCCGGCTGCCAGTTGATGTCTGTTTTGGGGTCTCTCCAGGAGGGGTCTGAGCCAAAAACTACTTGCAATATGTACAAAAGCTGAAAGCTTAATTGAACCATGCCTATCAATTGGCCCAGACAATGGCCACCAAGAGAAATCTAGCCAACAAAGAGAGGCATGATAAAAAAGTAAAGGCTCAAGCGCTTCGACCTGGAGACGGTGTGTTGTTATGCAATTTGGGACTGCATGGTAAACACAAAATTGCTGATCGGTGGTACCATTTTCCCCATGTTGTCGTTGGAAAGTTGGATGATTTATCTGTGTACAGGGTGCACCCAGAGAATAATTCCAAAGCTGTCAAGACCATGCACCGTAACTACTTGCTACCTATTGGCCAAGTCATGATTGAGGCTGAACCCCCAGAAATTGAGCCCCCAGGGCCGGTGACTCATGCTGCTGCAAGAAAGAGACAAAGTCAACCTACCCCAGTGGTCACAGATTTAAGGTTTCCTCCGCAGCAGGCCCAGAATGATAGTGACTGTCAGTCCACTTCTGACGAAAGTGAATACGACCATGCCTATTATCCCTCTTATGAACTGAGTCAGCTGTTTTGAGGTAACCCCCTGATAAATTGTGGGAATGAAGCTGGGCCTTCTGGACTGCCTTACCCCCCAGCTTCATCCTTGGAGCCAATTTTCTCAGAAAGTGAAGTGCAAAGTATCACATCTGAAGATGTTGAGTCTCTGCGTATTGTGGAACTGTATGATTTGCCTGAAGAAGGGGCTGAGGGTTTGAGTCTTTCTGGTGACATATCAGAACTTGAAGAACACTATGAGAGTGCTGACCACCCCCCCTTCAGTGCCTCAATGCTTGATTGTACCTCAGCCTTCGTAAAATGAGTCAAGTGTTGTAGAAACAGAGCCTGCAGAGCAAGGAGCCGACAGTGCCCCAAGTTTGGACGTTCCCACCCAGGCAGTGGCACCCCTCACAAGAGACAAGAGTCCCCAGACCAGTGCTGAGAGTACAGAGACTGTAACTGTCCCCCCTCAGAAAGACTGGCCGAGCTGTCAAGCCAGTAGTACACCTAAGTTGTGATTCTCCCGAGAGGCCAGTGGATTTACCTCTCAATGTAGTCCACAAAGGGGTTTATGTCTCTCAGAGCTCACTGCCCAAATTGAGCTTGATGGCCCATTCCAGGTTACTTGTTCTGCCCTCTCACCATGGTGCCCCTGCCCCATCCAGCCCAAATTTAGCTGATAGGGAAAGGCCCCCTCTTGCATTGTTTAGAGTACAAGAAGTTATTGCATGATTCTGTATAGTAATGTTCAATTTACCTGTGTGAAATATGCATAATGTCTTGTCAGAATGGAAATGATATAGTGGAGTACATTGAAATGTATAGTAAAGTGACAATTTATGCCAATTGATGAATCAGATAGTAGTTGTAGAGCATGCTAATGGTATAAATGTCTTGTATATGTTGCTTTTTCAATGTTATGATGGTACAGACTTGAAGCGGACACCAAGTTTTCCCAGGCAGGTAAGGGTGTAACTCCCCTACAAATGGGGGTTGCCGAAAAGTCTTCCATCAGCTTGTCTAAATGCTCACTGCCAGGCTGGTGTCCTGCGTTTAGCAGTTAATCGTTATTGCCAAAGAGTGCCTGTATAGCCTCTGTGTACTGTCACTTTAAGAGCTGCCTAGATTGCAGTAATAATTAATCTGACAGGGAGCTCTGCTGAAAGATGCAACTATTTGCTGACAATCATTTTGAGTGATAATGATAATGTAGTTTGTCTAACCTGCCTTCTTTGCAGCAAGGACTGTTTTGTTTATCCCCACCATTTTGGCCTGGAACTGCCGAATTGGACCAATCAGTCTGGTGGGACCTAAAATGGAGTTGGACTACAGGAGCTGTCTGGAGTTGAAATCTGTAGGAATTGTAGTTTTGGGCTTTTGGCACCTTTTTGCACCTGAAGGGGGAGCCTTTGTTGTGACTGACAGACAGATCAGCTAACCGAATCTTTTGGATCTGAGGGAAATCCCCAAGCTTCCTGCTGTTTCAGTGAGTTCTGAGCTGGGAAGTGTAAGGAGAACAGCTCAAGTGATCTGGGCAGTAGTTCTGTGTAGTTTTGCATGTGAGAACTGTGAAAGGCTGAGTTGTGGCCTGTATGTCTGCCTGCTGCCCCTGAGAGGGAGAGAAGAGAATTATTTTGCACTAAATCCAAGTTTGTGAGAACGAAGTAAGCCACTGATTTTTTACCAGGTTCATACCTGAAGAAGACTGAAGATTTTGCTGAATGCAATCAGCCTGTCAAAATTTATAGCTGCTTTTGAATCCCCGGTTTGTGCAGAGATTTTGCATTCATAACCGGAAAGCGATTTGCCTGGTACAATAGAATTTCCTTACATGTAAATATTCTGTGTATTGAAAGTGGGTCGTGATTTGGTCCCCCACTGTGTGAACTGTGTTCTGCTTGCTGGAAGCTGTATCCAGCCCAAAACGGACTGTATCCGAATTTGTCTCCATTTGGCCTGGGCCTTGCCACACTGACCCAGCCAGACTACCCGCTGCACAGAGAAAGCCATTGACGAGAGACCTGCATGGGGATCATCTCCCTGCTCCACGCTTGAACAGGAACGATGCTTCGGCGATTTGTGTGGACCCAGCTTCTCCTGGTACTCCAGATTAACCACCTGCTCTCTCGATTTTCGTCCAGCTTGTGTCCAGTCCTGGGTATCGTGAGTAATCATCGGGGTAGCTCCCTGCAACAACAGCCTAATCTAAAAGTGTGTCATCTGACTGTCTTGTTGTTATCTTTTCATGAACTGAGCCCTCTGGCTCTGGATTACAAATAGTGTGTGTTGTACATGTTGTTTTCTTCCATCACAGGGCCCCAACCAGCTGCAACGTTCCTGGCTAGCCACCATTCTCCATCTGGGTACCCAGAGTGTGTGACTGTTTATGGACCCTGAAGTCCATGCATAACTGTTTGATTGATACAGCCTTTAAGCAATTTAACCTGATTACACCCCTCCCTTGTTCAAGTCCCTTAAATAAATCAGATCTAACTCTTTTTTGCATTTACCCTGACTGTGGTTCCAGTTTGTGCAAGAGTACTGTACTGCTGTTATTTGCTGTGTATAACCTTGTTTTACAGGAGGTCCGCAGGGCCAGGCCAGAGGAAAGCCCTGGTGGTAAGTGCAAACAGTGTGGGTACTTGTGTGGTGTATTGGGGTATTGTGAAAGTGATTATTGTGTATTGTTCTGGCCACTAGTAAGGAAAAAGGAGGGTTACAGTGTCCCGGAGGGCTATGCCCAGGTTAGCTTGACCACTACCAACTCTGACCTTTGGGTGGAGGCACCCATTTCAGAACTCAGGCCCCTTAACCTGCTACTAGCCAAGCAGGCAGGGGTAGTAGCCCTTGGGACAGCATCACCTAGGGGTTACACACAGCGTCTTCCTGTCACCGCCCCGTATCCAAATCCTAAACTGCGCTTCTACCTCTGCAAGTACCTTGTCCGATCTAAACATACCACTTGAGCCAGGACCACCTTTGCCTTCCTGGTTGTGGCTACATGGATTATGACCCTCTCTTTATCACTTGCAGGTGCTCTTGAGACCAACCCAGGCCCAGTGGCATTTAGGTTCCCACCCCTTCAGGCTACTTTTCTGTGGGGCCGCAACCCGCCGGCCTCAAGATTGCTCAACTAAATATTAGAAGCCTTGTGGCAAATCATGCTGACCTGGTGACTTGGGCTGCCACCCATAAGCCTGACCTCCTAGGACTAACAGAATCCTGGCTTAGGCCCTCTCTCCCTGACTCTCTGTGTGCCCTCCCAGACTACAACATGATTCAGGTTGATCGGGCCTCATCCAAAAGGGGTGGTGGCCTGGTACATTTTTCTAAGTCCCACCTAAACCTGACCCTTCAATCTTGCCCCCGACTTGTGTTGTGAGATGCTTCATGCCCTGCTTCTATTAGGTAATACCAAGAAGCTGCACATTGTATGTGCCTACATTCCTCCTGCATCCAGTAAACGGGGACTTGAGGAATTTCTGGAATTTCTACCCCATGTCACCAAAAACAATGAAGTACTTTGCCTAGGTGACTTTAATCAGGATTGGCTTGGCCCAAGCTCCCCTATCCTCAACACTAATATAGCCAAAGCCAATCTAACTCAGCTTGTCACCGAACCTACCAGGCACTCCAGCAGTGGCACTAGTCACACCCTGCTCGACTGGGTCCTCACCAATAGGCCAGACAGGGTCTCCTTAGTTACTGTGTTGCCTGACTCCAGTGACCATTCTCTTGTAACCTGTGTCTGGGATGTCTGCCCTCCTTTGTACCCACCTAAAATTATCTCTGTGGCCGACTTCTCTGCCTTTGATCTCTTGGCTTTTCTAACTGATCTCCAGCAGGTTGACTGGTCTCCCCTTTTCACCACAGGCAACACTGACCTGGCGGTGGAGTATTTCTCCAACACATTGCGCTCACTGCAGTCAAAGCACATTCCTTACATTAGGTGCAGGGTTAGGGGCCTTCCCACCAAATGGTTGACTAGTCCCCTTCTCCACTCGCTCAAGTCTCATGACAAGCTATGGGCCAGGTGGAAAGACTCCTCCCTTCTTTCAGACTTTGTTGCCCATTGCTACCTTAGGATCTCATGCAAGAAAGCAATCTGCGCTGCCAAAAGCAATTACTATAGAGGTCTTCTCCATACCTCTGCCCATTACCTGAAAAGGTACTGGGCACACATCAACCACATTCTGGGTTGCAATGCTTCTCAAGCCCCTCATGACATGCTAATTGACAATGTCTCTTGTAACAACACCAACACCATAGCCAATGCTTTTAACTCACTCTTTACCTCCCCTCCTTCCGAGACCTCCAACACAGCCATTCCTTCTGTCCTCCTCCCCACCCTCCCTAGGCCTCCCTCTACCCCATCTCCCCCTTATTCTCTGCCCTGTCTCTAGAACTGATGTACTACAGATCCTCAGCACTATGTCTCCTCATGGCAGCGCTGGTCCTGATGGTCTAGAACCTAGAATTCCCAGACTTGGTGCCTCCATTCTTGCCACCCCATCTTGTGCCTCTTCAACCTCTCCATTAGCTCTGGCACTGTGCCCTGCTCCTGGAAACAAGCCAGGGTTATACCTGTCTTTAAAAAGGGTGACCCTAAAAACCCTATGAACTACCACCCTATAGCACTCCTGTCTATCCTTAGTAAACTTCTAGAGAAACATATTCATCGTTAGGTGTCAGACTTAGTAGCCAACTATGACCTGCTATCTCCAGCTCAGCATGGCTTCAGACCCGGCCACAGCACCTTGACTGCCCCAACACAATTCACTAACACCTCAACTGCCATGGATAGAGTCCAACTTATGGGGGCTGTTTTTATTGACTTAACGAAGGCTTTCGACTCGGTCAACCATTCACTGCTCTTGCATCAGCTAGGTTTACTGGGTGCCTCCCAGTCCACTATTGCCTGGTTCTCCAGCTACTGTATCTGCACAATCACACCCAGTCTGTCTCCTACCATAGATCCTCTCCTCCGCAGCCCATCTATCCACTGGTGTTCCACAAGGTTCTATCCGTGGGCCCCTGCTCTTTTCTATATTTATAAGCAATCTACCTACCATTCCCACCCACTGTCACACCTTACTCTATGCTGAATACTTGGTCCTCTATACCACTTCTGGCTCCATCTCTGACATTAATTCCCACCTGTCTTCCGACCTGCAATGAATCCAAATATGGCTCACATCTCACCACCTCATATTAAATGTTGCCAAAACCCAGGCCATGCTCTTCGGGTCCCAGAGGAAGCTCAGTGCCCTAAACCCCCCATTTCTGGCCTCTTGTCTCGATGGCACCTCGGTACAAGTTGTTACCTCCTTCAGATACTTAGGGGTCACTCTGGATCCATGCCTCAGTTTCTCTCTCCATGTCAACGCAGTATGCAAGTCTGTCAATGCCAAAATTGGGTTAAATTATTATGTCCGCCGTGCCCTGACCCCTGCTGCTAGGATATCTGTCACCCAAGGACCTCTGCTCTCTGGTCTTTACGATGCACTGCCAGTCTTTGCTCAAGTGCCGACAAATGTCCTCCAAGCGTGGGATGTTGCCTATAACACTGTTTGCAGATTTGCGTTGTCTGCCCATCACCTTAAACACCATTGCACACTTTACTCTGACCTCCACTGGTTAACCCCCTTCTCCTGGTGTTTATATACCATAGGCTGCCTGACCGCCAATATAATTCATTCTTCTCTCCCCATCTCCCTTGCAGCCATGTTCACCCCAGTTGACTGCCTCCGACTCCTGTGGTCCTCGACTTCAGCTCTGGTCACTATCCCTAATTGCTCCACCAAAATGGGTGAACTTGCCTTCTCCGTCTATGCTCCCAAATTCTGGAACTCCCTTCCATTTTCACTTAGAAGCTCCAGTTCTCACCCTGCCTTCAAGCATGCACTCTTTCATTACATCACCTCCCTAGATGCATGTAAATGTCTTTAGTTCATGTATTACACCTCTTTACTTGCTCTAGTTCACAGAACATACCTCTTTAATTGCCACTGCACTACTATCCCCTTCCCTGTCCCATACCCTTGTCCTATGACACCAGCACTGCTGTCATGCACTTATGTTACTGATCTCTGCAAGCTGTTTTTCTCTCTTTTGTACTGTAATGCTTATGCTATGTATGACATCACTTTCGTGCTAAGTAATTCTACTGTCATGTAAGGTTGCCGATCTTTTTATGTAATGCACTGAGTCAGCTCCTCCCTGTACTATTGTTTGTAACTTATTTGAACTGTAATCTCCCGGGTCATGCCTGAAAATAGGCAATTCTGTCTAGTGCACTCACCCAGTTACCAAAAGCAAATAAATACAAATGATAATGGGCCAACAACACACAGATAAACCCAACGCAAAAGGCAAATTGTGCAAAAACATGAGACGTATGTCTGTTCAAACCTTGGCAGGAGTAAATAGGACAAAAGTAGAGACTGTAAAATATCACCACACTGCTGGAACACGCATGACTATCGCTGGTTTCAGAACAATAACAAAAAAAAAAATGTTTTTCAGATGTGTACTGGCATCTTTACATTTTTTTATTGTATGTTGTAAAATGGGTAGAGAAATCCTGCATCCTGATTGGCTAAAACTTGTTTGTATGTATTTGATTAGGAGACCACAACTAGTGGGTACGAGCCAGTCCAGTACTAGCCTACCTCAGTACCAACAAGCATTTGTCAATGCCGAATGTTGTCTTGCTGGCATTGGCATTGGCAGTGCAGGAGATATAGAGATGCATAATAGGAATGGCAGTGAAGTATGGAACCAACATCAACCCCACTCCACTCTGCCGAGACTGACAGGCATTTGGATGTGCCTTTGGGTCATTGGCCATAATGCTCATGCCATTTCATCTCACCCTACCCTGCAGACACTGACAAGTGTTGAGGTGTGCCTTGGGCTGTTCGGCTTTACAGTCACCCAATTCCATAAGGAAATACGCAGAAATGGGTGCAGTATAGGAGAATGGGGTGAACTTTGGGGTCTAAGAGTCCAAGGCACACCTTGATGCCTGTCACTCGCTGCAGGGTGGGGGTGGGGTGGAATGGCATGAGCATTACTGTCGACAATCCCAAGTCACACCCCTGAAGCCATAAACCCCAATGCCCTGGGTGTTTGGTATTTTCAGTCCAATTTTTCAATATGGCCTTTTTGTGACCCCTACCACATGAAGTGACACTATCAGTTCATTAGCCGAAAGGTGATTTTGCAAAATGAATGTGCCATTTTGTGCCACAGGTGTGAAAACACAGGATGCAAAAATGACAGCTGTACTGATCATGAGGAGGTGTTAAAAAAAAAAAAAAAAAAAAGGATAATGTTGAAAATCTGGAGTAAAATATAACAAAATTGGTGAAGTCACGGTGTACGGAAACTGGGCAACGACACCCATAATGCAATTTTGTTTGGATATTTTTTTTTTTTTTTTTACACAAGATTTCAACATAGGCATTCTGGGACCTCCGATCATGAACAATGGCACTGTGATTTTCTTAATCTGTCCCGATTGATTTCGCATATGGTCTTTACCCATTAAAAGCTACAGGCAAAAAACAGTTTTCGGGCAGGATGTGAAAAATGACAGCTGTACTGTTCATCAGGCAGTGTGCAAAAATGACAATGTTGAAAATCTGGAGTAAAAATATAAAAAATTGGTGAAGTTATGAGCATGCATAGAAACTGCGCAATGCACTCTGGTAACGCAGTCATTTTGGGGAATTTTTTCACCAGATTTTCCACACATGCTTTTTGGGACCTCTCCTTATGAACACTGACACTATGATTTTCCTAATCTGTCCCAAACATTGACTTCACACACCGACTGCGCCGTTGTGCACCACATGTGCAAAACACACATTTTGGGCCAAATATGAAAAATGACAGCTATACTGTTCATAAGAAGGTGTGGAAAAATGGCAGTGTTGAAAATCTGGAGTGAAAATATTTAAAATTCTCAAAGTTATGAGCGTGTGTGGGAACTGCGCAACACATGCTCGTAATAGTCATTTTGGGGAATTTTTCCACCAAATTTGCAACGTAGACTTTTTGGCAGCCTACCTCATGAACAGTGACACTGTCATTTCATTAATTGGCCCTGTAAGGTGATTCCATGCAGTGACTGCAAAATCACCTTTCTGGACTGAACAACAACATGACAGTGACTGAATTCATCAGGTGGAGTCCCAAGAACTCCATGTTGAAAATTTGGTGCCAAAAGTCATAAAAATAGCCAAGATATCCACCTAAGTTGAAAAAAAAACATTTATGCCATAATACAGCTTACTGGTCTCTCTTCAGTTCGCGGTTGGCTTTGAAGAGTGCAGACGTGTTCCTGCTCCACCGAAGATCATTGCGCTAGGCTCTGGAGGTAAGTATGGGGTGAGGGGGGATGCAGGGTGTGCAGAGGATGGGTGCAGGCTGGGGCAGGGGGCATGGGAGACAATGAGGGACCATTTTCTCTTTTTACAGGGGAAAAAAAACATTAGACATCACAGGACATTTTTTTTTTTTTTTTTTTTTTTTTACAGGTGGGTTTTGGCACACTAGGGTGGGCTCCCAGTGTGCCACCTGTGTTTTAAATTATAGGTCCAAGAAAGGTGCTCACTGAACTCAGCAGTGCAGGAGTAGAGCAGCAAACACACAAACAATAAAAATAAAGAAACTCTGCACTCATGGTGGTTGATTTATAAGCAAATGCTTATTTTATTGGCAAAGACACCTGGAAATAAACCAACAAGCCCTTAGCACCTCGGCCTTACATCAAGCCTTCTAATGGGGGAAAATCTAAAGAAGTGATTGACACCAGATGCTCATTTTAAACATCTAGATTTAAAGTGACACACACAAGATACAGACTTAGATACCAAACAGTGAATAAAAATATAAAGTTTTAATGTAACAAGTTTCTTATCTAGTCAGTAGACACATGTTCCTAGCAATTCCTTCAGTACTATAGTATTGAATTTATATTCATATTTAAAAGATAGGCATGTAACAGTTGTTGAAATCCAAGACAAATGGAGAAATAAAAAACAGATTAAATGAATCCATACCTTAATTTATAGTATACTTCATGGTCCCTCGTTGTCTCCCATGCTCCAGCACCCAGCACTTACAATCAGTCTTTGCACCCCTAGCACCTTACCTGTCATATTCCCTTGACAAGGCCCCCTGGCTGCACTGTCTCCCACCCTCGCCCACCTCCCTCCCCCCGTATCTCCACTCCTGCCCCCGCCCCAACCACCTCCCATACTCCCCCTTACCCCTGCACCCTCCCCCACTCGATCTCCTACCCTCACTTCCCCCACCACCCCCCTTCCTTGTCTTGCTCATAGCTCAAGTCTTTGTACTGGTTATTACATGTATGTAAGTTAATGACTATGTGTTTGTAACTAAAAATGATGACTGTTGCACACGGTGACGTGGAACCTTTGTTAAACAGCCTCGGCTCAAAGGTATTGTAATCCTAGATCGAAATAAATAAAATAAATAAATAAATAGTTATGCTATCTTTTCCTGTCATGCTGTCATTTTAAGTTTTTGAGTTTACCTATTAAAAAGGGATTTAACTCAGGTAC
Organism: Neoceratodus forsteri; assembly: GCA_016271365.2. Lineage (NCBI taxonomy): Eukaryota > Metazoa > Chordata > Ceratodontiformes > Ceratodontidae > Neoceratodus > Neoceratodus forsteri. Next base: position 28,904,917 of record CM028137.1, on the reverse strand, counting down.
CATTAACATTTTTTCTACACTGACATTCTAAAAGTAGCAATAAGTGAAAAAATGCACACGAGAGGTCATCACAAGATGCAAAAGGTCACAACCTAACTTAATAACAATTGAACCTGTCTTAATTCAAATTGGTCTTTATGAATCAACTTAAATTAATAAGAAATGAAAAATGTCTCAATTTTATCCAGTCTCTGGTCAGATTTTATTTTAAAAGTGCCAGAGAATGGGGATATAAAAAGATAAGAAATGTTTAAGTAAAAAAAAAAAAACATGTTTAGGTGAAAAAACGTGTGTGTGTGTGTGGAGAGGGGGGACACAAGGTAGACACATATTTCTTGTAATAATTTTGCAATTTTGATACTTTCACAATGTTTCTAAGATACATTAAAATAAGGAACAACTTCTTAAATATTAGATTATGGTAGGGAGAATACTTTATTCCCGTTTGCATTTATTCTGACTTAAAAGTAAGTCTCTGAATGTTTGAAAATTCTTCCTTTTATGTAACTATGGATTGAATAAAATGGAAACATTTCTGTTTTCAGGCGCGACCCAGGAGCACTGGGGAGGTTAAGTGACTTGCTCAGAGTCACACAGAATGCAAGTGGAGGTTGTGAGAATCAAATCCAGGTCTGCTGGATGTACCAAGCTTTTACATAATTTTCTTCTTTTTTTTTTTTTTTTTAAGTATTTTTACTAAACATTTTTTCAGCGACATTGAGCATTTTTTTCAATGTGTTTATCGAAATACCAATTTTATAAGCACAGTAAGATATGCCCCAGTCTCTATCAATATGGACTGGGGCTATGGTCCAGTGTTCACATGGGGGTGGAGGATGCTGATGGGGTGTGGGAGACTCAATGACCACTTTGGAGCACCACCAGAGTGGTCCCAATAAGGCTTCAGTGCCACTCATACAACAGGCAAGCAGTGAGAAATGAAGGATCCAACAGCTGTGTACTGGGCTAGCAACACCAAAAACCTGGGTTGCCCCAGTCTCTGTAATGGGACTTCAGATTGGGTGCTCAAGCTACGCAGGTGTGGCGGTACAAAGTGGGTGTGTTAGTGCCTCCAGCTCTGGCTCCGTTTATTCACATGAACCCACGCATTGCATGAACCACAAATACAACCTAAGGTTTCTCCGATCCAAGTGCAGTCTAAGGGGTTCTAGATAGCCATGTGCCTGGGCTTGCTACTTCAATTACAGGGACCAACGTTTGAAAATAAAACAGGTCAGTATGTGTCTCAGAGCACATGAACACTTTGTAACCTAATGTTTAAATGGCATTAGAACATGCACACACCTGAAAGGCATTCTCTATAGGTAGTTTTCTATGTTTCATCAGGTAAGCAACGCAGATTGCTGCTGATCTGCTGCGTCCGTTCTTGCAATAAACCAAGCTCCGTCCACCTCTCTGTGCCACATCCTCGATAGCATCAGCACAGAGGTCAAAATAGTCATACAGGTTCTCCAGGGGGTCATCAAAGACGGGGACCCTCAGTGTGCCGATCTGCAGACTGGGGAATGGCTGTTGCCTGGACACGTTGATACAGTAAGTGACTCCCTCCCTGCTTATCAGTTCATTATTGCAGGCAGACCTTGAATTGCTGATCAGCAAAGAGTCTGTGATCTTAGAAAGCTGTAACATTTCCTGAGCAGTCCTGGGATCCCTAGACAGGTTTTGAGATTTAGATTAAGACGTGCCCCTTGAGACTAAACTATCTAAGTGCCGTTTCAGAGCATGAACTATGAGAGAAACGGGAATATAAGCAGTGATGACTCACTCTGTTCTTTGCACTCCTCCTGCATGGCTGTCTGAGTATTTCAGGAACACATGTCTGCTCTGCAGTGCTATATTTAAACCACTGCTTGGAAACTAGAAAAGATCCTGCGGGGTCCTAGCGCCCTCTGTGTCCTGAATGATAGTTATAAATAACACATGACGGGGTGTGCAGTTATAAGGGAGTAGTGTACACCTTGGGTGGTTGTTAGGCAGGAGGTGTAGCTGAGTGTCCCAACCACCTGAGAAGTGCATTATTCCCTTATGACCGAATACGAATGTGCTATCCCATTTACAACATGGGCCTTTACAGTATTTGTATAAAAAAATATGTCGCTCAGATGTGGTGTGTGGATGCTAGAAAATAAACAGTTGTGATGTATTTCAATGAATGAGGTTACAGGCTTTTCATGGCCCATTTTATAATACTTAGAAACATATTTTTGCGGTGGGTCTTAAGAATGCACAGATTTGACTTGGCTGTCAGCATCTTTACCAGTGGCATTATCAGCCTCTGATGCACTGGTAAAAAGGAGTACCTTTGCTCAGAGTCAGAGCCTGTTTACAATTAAGCAATAATGCATGACAGAGTGTGTGTTGTGCAGGGATAATGTCACGCCTGGGGTGATTAGGCACGAGGTCGCAGGCCAAGTGCTACTAATCACCCCAGAAGTGACGTTATCCCAGCACAACGCACACCCTGGAGTGCATTATTGCTATTATACAATGGCTCATTATAATTAAAATTAGTTAAAAGAAAAAATAAGAAAATTCTGAGAGTTTTACAGTATATTTTGGAGTGTGGAAGTGTACTTGTTTAAAAAAAGTTCCGATTTCTTTCTATGTCAACTAGGTGCTCCTGCTGCTCTGTCACCCCAGCTATCTGCATTGTTCAGTTTTTGTGAAATATTTTTTTCTGGTTCTGCCATGCTGGGACGACTAATCAAAAGTCTTGTCCAACGGAGGAGGGCCATGAGTGGAGATTTACTGTGTCACACAGGTAGGAGATGTTGGTGCTGCTAATGAATAGGGAATGTTCAATTTTTTTATTTTATTTTTTTTTCTCAGAGGAGGTACGGGGGACAATCCTTTCTGTTTAGTGATACTTTCTTGCAGTCATGGGATTGGACTGTTGCAAGACAGTGCAGCATGCAACCCCCCCCCCGCCCCCACTCTTTGGATCTGTCACCTGGTACCGGTGCTGTGAGGATTAGGATCTAAGTAGAAGAAAAGGAGGTAGGGAGTGACTGCTTTTAGGTGTTGCTGTTTACAAACAAGGCAAAAGTGATTTGAAGACAGAGTGAGTTAAATTCTTTTTAGGACTTACTTGGTCTGTCTTTGACTTCTTTTTATGTGTAAGAAAAGTACATTGTTATAGCAGACAATAGACATAAGCTTGAATGGTGGTACCAAACTGGAAAGAGAAGCATTTTAAATCTGAGGTCTTTATTAAAGTTTTTAAGTAGTTCTCTCTGTATACCTGGTTAGGTGCCCTCAGACAAAGATATCTGGCCCCTCAAAGACAGATATATCTGAGCCTGTGCATTGGGTATGCTAACAAGAGGTTAACAGTTTGAATCCTTCCAGAACTTGAGACCAAAGGTTGATCTGAACTCACAAAACAGACAAGAGGGCTATCTTGTTCTGTTAAACTGTTCACATGACTGCACTCAGAGGTTGACACTTTGGTAGTAGAGGGCCTGACCTGCTGAGTGGGTTTGTGACACCTACCACCAGTCACGAAAACAGTCTATCCAGCAGGGGTCAGTGGATAACATCACGGCTGCAGTCCCAAACTGACCAATCACAGGCCATCATTCTTTCTTGCCATTGTATAATGTTCATTAACACACTGCAAATCACTGCACCAAGGAACTCCAAGTCATTCACAGCACATTCACCCACAGTGAGCTTAAAACAAGCTGAGAATCACTACTTATATTAAATCCGGACCCTCGCTCCTATTCCCAGCAAAAAGTCCAAATGAAAGTGATAGAGCATGTCAGCTTTGAGTAAGTAAAAGCCGTACAGCTTTGTTTTAAAGTGTGCGGGTAGGAAGGTGGCCTATGTAGGTGTGTGTTCATTCCCTGTCACTCAGATGGCAGCCGGCTGCGGTGGTGAGCATAGGGACTGGGCTGGCTATCACACTGTATCTGCCAGATGCGGTAAGCAAGGTCGATGGGGGCAGGATGTGGCGAGACCTATGTGAGTGGGATGGGGAAGGGAGTGTGACTTACAATTGGGAGGGTACCACTGGATGTCAGGGAATTTAAACAGTCATACCTGGTAGGTGGTCTTTGGTGGGGGGACCACTAGATGCCAGGGAGCAGTTCATAGCTATCTTCAGAGATGGCAAAGGTGTTGGCGGAGCCACTGGCAGATCTGTACAGCACCTCACTGGAGTTGGGATGTGTGCCACTGGACTGGAGGATGGCACATGTAGTACCATTACACAAGAGCGGACCAAGGGATGAACTGGGTAACTATCACCCAGTAAGTCTCACCTCCATAGTGTGCAAACTCATGGAGACAATACTAAAGGAAAGACTGGTGTCGTACCTGGAGGACAATGGCATCCAGGATGTGAGGAAACATGGGTTTGTTTCAGGGAAGTCTAGTCAAACCAACCTGATACAATATTATGACTGGGTGACAGGTGAGCTGGATAAGGGTCATGCGGTGTATGTTCTTTACTTGGACTTCAGTAAGGCCTTTGATTCTGTGCCTCATGGGCGGCTTGAGGGGAAGCTAACGGGTGTGGGTTAGTGGCAAAAATGATAAACTGGATTACAAGCTGGCTAAGTGGGAGGTTGCAAAGGGTGGTGGTGAGAGGGAAGCTCTAAACTCCAAGGCCGGTGACGAATAGGGTGCCACAGGGCTCTGTGTTGGGGCTTGTATTGGTTGGGCTCTTCATATCAGACATTGCACATGGGGTGGTGAGCAAGATAAGTCTGTTCACTGACGACACCAAAATCGGAGCAGTGGTGGATGGAGAGGAGGGATGGAAGCAGCTGCAGGGGAACGTAAGCAAGCTAGAGGATTGGTCAGAGAGGTGGTAGCTGGAGTTCAATGCAAAGAAGTGTAAGGTTATGCACTTTGGGGTGAAGAACCCAAGGATAGAATACTGGCTGGGAGGGGTTAAGCTGGGGATCACTGAGGAGAAGAAGGACCTAGGGGTAATGATAACAGGGACCATGGACAACACTGTCCAGTGCAGGAGATCGGCTGCAAAAGTGAACAAAATACTGGGGTGCATAGCGAGGGTTTTTTCATCCAGGCAAAGAGAGGTGATCTTGCCCCTCTACAGGTTGCTGGTTAGGCCGCACTTAGAGTATTGTGTGCAGTTTTGGAGGCCATACCTAAAGCGTGATATCAGGCTACTGGCGGGGGGGTGCAGAGGAGGGCAACAAAGATGATATGTGGAATGGAAGGGACAGACTATGACAGCAGTCTGAGAGACCTGAATATGTACACCCTGGAGGATAGAAGGGACAGGGGGGACATGATAGAGACATTCAAGTATCTGAGGGGAATCAATAAAGATGGGGCAGATGGGGTCTTAAGTTCAGGAGGGGGAGGGTCACCAGGGGCCATGCGCTAAGAATGGAGGGGGGAAGATTTAGGAAGGAAATGAAGAGACACTATTTCACAGAGAGGGTGGTAGCAAAATGGAACACCCTACCAGAATGGGTGGTATCATGAAACCTGTTTCATAAGGGCATGGGACAGGGAACAGGGGAGTGAGAGTGGGGAGGTAGGGGGTGGCAGTAGGATGACAAATGGGAGGGTGGGGCAGCTGCAAACTAGGGGTGCTAGCTGCACACTCGCGTAGACATAGATAGACCAGGTGATCTGTTTCTGCTGGCACATTTGTATGTTCGTACGTATGTTTGTATCTTCAGGTGTAACTGTATTGCAATCAGGGTGTGGAGAGGGATGTCAGCAAAGACAGGCAGCTCCTGTAAGTCTAGTACCAGCACTTGGCTGGGGGGGCGTTGTTTGTGTACCGCTGTGCCCAGTGCTAAAAGTAGGGTTTGAAAGCACTAAACAGTGCTGTGATGGAGGCTGTTTAGCACTTTCAGAACCTCTGACGAAACCGCTGTGCTTTGCATGCAAGGGGAATCCCTAATTTTCATGGATTAGGCATATTCTGTGCGGGGGTTGGGACTTCACACAGGGGAGCCTATGAACATGGCCCCTGTCCCATTGGACTATTCTCGGTTATGGCGGTAACATGGTTTGTGTTGCACTAATCTTTTGAATGTGGGGCACAAGGTGTAGTACTTTTATGGCAGGTGCCACAACAGTAGTGTTCTGTTCACAAAAAGGCCAGATCATTGTAGGTTTTGCACATCAGTGAAGGCAAGGCTCCAGAATAAATCACAGTTCCCCATACCAAACATAACAACCCCCCCAAAAAGGAAATTCTGGAAAAGAGGTATTCCAGTCACTGAACAGTGCATACAGTATATAGCCCAGTGATGGTACATGGGGTGTAATCCCAGTAATCCTTTATAGTCCACTTAAAAACAAAGAGTTTGGTGGCTTTTCGACAGTTGTAGTGCTACCACTCATGGTGCTGGTGACCTGGGTTCAAGAATGAGCCAGCACCATTGGGGGCCAGCTGGGGGGAAGAGGAATAAACATCCTAGAGGATGCTCCCCCTGAAAGGGGGGGCTGTATCCTCCCCTGTCCACAGCACTGCCATCTGGGTGACCACAGGTGGTAGAGTGGTTAGAGGAAAACAGAAGCAAGGAACAGGTGTCGCCTCACATGCACACATCGTGATATCAGCTCCCACACTGCTTTGGGACACTCAAAATGAGGAAATGTTGCCCTCGTCCTAGAGGATGCTCCCCCTGAAAGGGGGCTGTATCCTCCCCTGTCCACAGCACTGCCATCTGGGTGACCACAGGTGGTAGTGTGGCTGGAGGAAAACAGAAGCAAGGAACAGGTGTCGCCTCACATGCGCACATCGTGATGTCAGCTCCCACACTGCTTTGGGACACTCAAAATGAGGAAAAGTTGCCCTTTCGTTGGAGGGGGACCACCTGTCATCACTGCATCCAGCCCTCAACCTGTACCAGGATGGCTCAGTATAGCTTCACAGCATGTTGCTCAGGGGTACCCTGACCCTGCTTGTGGGCATGACTAAGGACTATTTAAGCAGTCACGGAACTCACCCCAGTGATAAAATAACCACTGTCTACACAGAAGATTTAAGATACAGTGGTTTTCCTTTTTGCAAAATCAGAAGGATACAAACAAGGAAGGCGCAACTAAAGCTCTGTGGAGGCCAGTGGCAATGAGGGTTTGGGTTCAGCAAAAGGTGCTCCAAGGGGAATCTGATGCAAGAGTGGACATAACAAAATGCAAATAAAACAAAAAACAAAGAGTGCAATATTTACTTGAAATAGCAAACAGTTCAAATCAGACACACACAAAAGGAAGACCACAATTTACAAGACGGCGAGTGTTCTCGCACCAGATGGCCCCCCAAATCACAGTCCTCATTTAGCCACTTAAAGCAGCAGTGCAACAAAATGTTTTTTCCAAAAAAGCTAGTTTCAGCTACATTTAAGAAAAATATTACCATACCACTCAAGTACACTTGTCTAGGTGCCTTCTATGCTTCACACCATGGGCCACATATTCAAAGGTCAGAGTCACCCAAATCGGGTTTGCACTGGCATTATCCAGATTTGCATTAGGCGCTATGGGAGCTATATTCAGAGGCCCATGTACCACACACTAAACCCCTTAGCATCCAGGCGCTAACATAATGCTGCTCCCATTCAAATGAGAGAGTCCCCTTCTGCATATGGGTGCAGCGGCATTTCAAAGGTTTGCGATGGCGGTAGACAGCATCCAAAGTGATGCTACTTATCACCGCTGAGAACCTCATCTTAACCAGGTGCTGAGCTCGTGCTCCCACCCCACTAATGGTGGGATGGCTGTACTGCACCTGATCGCCCGTTACACCAACAAGGATGCAGGCTATGGTGTTCCGATGGCACCTCCCAAATGCTTGTCCCAAAATATGAATAGGCATCCTTGGTGTCCAGTGGAACCCCCATCCCCTCCACCATCCATCCTGTGTTCGTTCAACATCTCCCTAGTATCTAGTGGCACCTTACACTCCCTGATCACCCATCTTGTGCTAGTAAGACATCTCCCTGCAGTCCAGCATCAATCCCCACCCCCTGATCACCCATCCTGTGAGTGTAAACAATCTCTCTGGTGTTTACTGGCACCCCCAACCCCTGGGTGCCCATGAGAAATGACAGGCAGGCTCTAGTGTCCAGTGGTACCCCTGCCTGTCTACAGTCTTACCAGTAGGCATTGGTAGTCCAGCGGCCCCCACCTGCCCCACCTGCTCCAAGAACACCACCCATCCAACCCCCCACACCAGGGTATCTGGGTATGTGAGTAGACATTTGGAATCCTGATACGGTGACTGGCACAGTCCTCTTCTCACATTTTTGACTGGCCTCAGCATTAGCGGACAGTGAACGAATGTATACTGTACGCTTGCTCATTGTTGGCTCATATGGAGGTCGGCTGAGGAGGTGAGAGGAGGGCTGCGCCAGTCACTGTATTGGGATTCTGTCTACTCATATCCCCAGGCACCCTGATAAGGGGGAGTGTTGGATGGGTGGTGTTCTGGGTGTGATCAGGGTGGGTGGGGGTCCGCCAGACTGCCAATCCCTATCAGTAAGACTGTTGATGGGCATTCGGGGATGGGGGAAGGAGGTACCACTGGATACCAGGGTCTGCCATATCATTGTTTAAAGGTCTTTTGAACACATTCAAAAGAAAGGGGAGTTACTAGTGGAGTACCTCAGGGCTCAGTACTGGGTCCAGTCCTCTTTAACATCTTTATAGGTGACATTGCAGAGGGTCTGGAAGGAAAGGTATGCCTCTTTGCAGATGACACAAAGATCTGTAACAGAGTTGATACACAAGGGGGGTAGAAAAGATGAGAAGGGACTTGGCAAGGTTGGAGGAATGGTCAGACATATGGCAACTTAGCTTCAATGCAAAGAAGTGCAAAGTAATGCACCTGGGAAATAAAAATCCAGGAGAAGAGTACACAATAGCAGGGGAGGTACTAACGACAACAATAATGGAAAGGGATCTGGGAGTAGTCATATCAGATGACCTAAAGGTGGGTAAGCAATGTGAAAAGTCGGTAAGGAGAGCCAGGGGGATACTGGGATGCATAGGAAGGGGCATCACAAGTAGAAAAAGGGAAGTGGTTATCCCTCTGTACAGACAGTTGGTGAGACCCCATCTGGAGTACTGTGTGCAGTTTTGGAGACCTCATTTACGCAAGGACATAGACAGGATGGAAGCAGTCCAGAGGAGGGCAACTAAAATGGTGCAGGGTCTGCAGCAGAAACCATATGAAGAGAGACTGGGAGAGCTTAATATGTATACTCTTGATGAAAGGAGGGACAGGGGGACATGATAGAAATGTTCAAGTACCTCAAGGGAATCAACAAAGTCCAGGAGGGTAGCATCTTTCAGAAAAAGAGATGTGTAAGAACAAGGGGGCACAATTTAAAGATAGAGGGGGGACGGCTCAGGGGTAATGTGATGAAATTTTTTTCACGGAGAGAGTGGTGGATACATGGAACAGCCTTCCTGAGGAGGTCGTTGGGTCTAAAACAGTGGGGGAATTCAAACATGCATGGGACAGACATAAGGCAATTATAGTGGGGGGTTGCAGGAAGTAGGCTGTTGGTTAACTAGAATCTGCAGCGTATCCAGTAGGTAGGGAAATGGGCAGACTGGGTGGGCCAAGTGGTCCTTATCTGCCGTCAAAGTCTATGTTTCTATGTGTGCCACTAGACAAAAAGGAGAATTTCTACACTCACAGAATGGATGATCGGGGGTGCCACTAGGCAGCAGGGATGACATGCCAGGTTCCCACAGGATGAGTGCTAAAGGGCTGCAGCACACCATGAAAATAAGCTCATAATGGGCATGCAAATGGACCCTTAGTGCCTTGCATACCCAATGAGCTAATTTGCATGGTGTGGCTGAACACAGCCAACATGGCTCCCAGCGCTATCTGCTCCACGGGCGCTGTTCTGTGTGGGTTGGATACAGTCAGGGTCCATGTCGGGGCAGCACTGTTTGACTTGGTGCTGTGCTGACATGGGCCAATATTCAGTTAGATAGCACTGGTGCACTATCCCACTGAATATAGCAGCCACTGGGTCAGCGCAAACGCATGCGCAGCACAAACATTTGCACTGCACTTGTGCTCTGTTTTAAATATCTGGGCCCATGAGTCTTTTTTAATTTTTTTCGATCCTAACCCTTGTCAGGTCTACTATGCTATTTCTATGCAAAATGTGGGTCTGATCACGTTTTCTTGAGAAAAAACTAAACTAAAACACTTATAAATACTCAAATTTTGGTGAAATTAGAAAATTGTACCAGCAAATAAAACTGTCAGATCTTTTACAGAAAGACAAGGTAGGGTCAAATTTGTTACCCTGTTTCATTGCACCGCTGCTTTAAAGCATCAGTATTTGTTAGCTGGCAAAGCATTTTGTCACATAGTTTTTCAAGCAATAAGGTATGACCACGGGTTGTGTAAATAAAAGATTAACATAAGGCAGATAGAATGTTCACAGCTAATCAGAAACCTGTTTCTCAAACCCTTTTGATAATTAGCAAAAATGTATTTCTGACATCCTAATGTAACCCCCCCACATATTGGGGTTTACTATAATGTTTTCCTGGGCTCCTTAATGCCCACTGTTAGGCTGGTTTACTGTCTTGAGTATTACTATCTATTTGTGTGAGAGTGCCCCAGTGAGCCTTCGGGCCTGTCTCTTTAAGAGCATAGCTAATCTGTGTTTAGAAATTGGTCTGGGCTGGGACAGAGTGATGTAGGGCTTGCAACTGTCCAGACAGTATGTTATTTTGCTCCATTCTGCAATCACTATTTGCACAGAGGGAGCTCTAATAGGAACTCTGATTTTTAACTGTTTTTTTTTCGCTGTTATATTAAAGATAGAGAAGTTTGTCTAACCTGCTTTTATTGCAGCTCGAACATTTGAATGGGAGCCACCATATTAGGTTCTGGACTTCCAGTATTTGGACCAATCAAACCACTGGGGACCTAAAATGGATCCTGTCCCAAGGGGTCTTATGGGAAGGAATTCTGTAGTTTTTGTAGTTTCAAGTGTTTGCACCTAAATGAACCTAGAGGGGGAGCCCTTTCTGTAACTTACAATTCCCTCAGCCAACAGAACCTTTTGGATTTCACAGGAAATGCCCAGAACTGCCTGAAGCAGTGGATCAGTTAGAGTTGGAAGTGGAAGAGTGAACAGCTCGAGCTTTCGAGCAGCTGCTCCCAGAAGAAGCTTAGGGGAATTGGCGGGAAGATGCTTAGCTGGCCTTCCGGCCACGTTCCCTTGCAAATGAGCTGCCTTTTGCAGAAGTCGGACCTGTTCTGATTTCTAACCTTGAAACTGCAGCAGAGGAAAAGGAGGTGTCATTGCAACTTGTGAATTGAACAGAAGACTTGCTCCAGAAGCCATCGGCCCAGCTTGTGAGAGAACTTTGCTCAGATTGGAGGGTTTGCACATTGAATCTGTCATTCGCAACCTGACAGTATCGGAACTATTATTTAGAGCAATTAGTGATTTAAATGTGCTGAATGTGTTTCGTGGGTGGTGATTTTGTTCCCCACGATCAAACCAGCTGGAGGCTTCACCAGCAGAAGATCATGAACATTTCCAGAAATGCTCATCCTGCCTGGGCCCTGCCATTTCGACCTAGGCTGCTACTTGTGTTTCAGAGACCTTCTCAGGGAACAAACAGCATGGGGATTCAGCCCCCCTGCTCAACACCATCGAGCAGGTAGCGACCACCTGGAGGTGAGCTGTGTCGGCCTTGCTTCCCCTGGCCTGTCAGATCATCACCACAGGGTAGAAACATAGAAACATAGAAGTTGACGGCAGATAAGGACCGCAAGGCCCATCCAGTCTGCCCATTTCTTTTTCTACCTTATAAATGTGCCATCGGCCTTTGCTCTGTCAGTGACCTATCTATTCATAGTCATTTGTATTGCTCCCTTATGCCTATCCCATGCCTGTTTGAAGCCCTGCACTGTATTCATAGCCACCACTTCTTGTAAGCCATTCCATGCATCTACCACCCTTTCTGTGAAAAAGAATTTCCTTACATTCCCCTTAATCGCCTCCTCTAATCTCATGCTGTGTCCTCTTGTCCTGCTATTTTTCTTATATTTAAACATGTTAGACTCTTTCACCTTGTTTATGCCCTTAAGGTGTTTAAATGTCTCGATCATATCACCTCTCCTCCTTTGCTCAAGGGTATACATATTGAGCTCCGTTAATCTGTCCTCATTTGTCTTCTGATGCAGTCCCTGCACCATTTTGGTTGCCCTTCTCTGGACTGCCTCAATTTGAGTTAATGTCCTTGTGAAGGTGTGGCCTCCAATACTGCACGCAGTACTCCAGATGGGGCCTAACTAATGTCTTGTACAGAGGGATTATTACCTCCTCTTACGACTTGTGATACCCTACTAATACACCCTAACATCCCCCTAGCCTTACCTACTGCTTTAGAGGTCTGCTTGATGATTTTAGGTCATCAGTGATGATGATGCCCAAGTCTCTTTCTTCCTTTGTGACTTCTAGCAACTCCCCTCCCAGCCTATAGGTGGCTTCAGGGTTTCTCTTCCCTATGTGCATGATTTTGCACTTCTTTGCATTAAATCCCAGTTGCCACTCTTCTGACCATTTTGCTAGTTTATCCAGATCTCTTCTCATTCTGCCCACCCCATCTGGATCATCTACTCTGTTGCAGATCTTGGTGTCATCTGCAAACAGACAAGCCTTACCCTCTAGTCCATCTGCGAGGTCACTAATGAAGATGTTGAATAGGACTGGCCCCAGGACTGATCCCTGAGTACCCCACTTGTGACTTGCATCTCTTCTGACTGTATACCATTTACCACCACTCTCTGTTTTCTGCCAGTCAACCAGTTTGCCACCCAGTTGACCAACTTCAGCCCACCCGAGCCTACCTAGCTTATTTATCAATCTTCTATGTGGAACAGTGTCAAAAGCTTTGCTGAAGTCAAGGTAGGCGACATCAACTGCTCCCCTTGGTCCACCACTCTGGTTACCCAGTCAAAGAAATCTATGAGATTAGTTTGACAGGACCTTCCTTTGTAAACCCATGCTGTCTTGGATCCTGTGCCCCTATGGATTCCAGGTGTTGCACTATCCTTTCCTTAAGGAGTGCCTCCATAATCTTGCCACTACTGAGGTAAGACTGACGGTCTGTAGTTCCCGCCTCCTCCCTGCTACCACTCTTGTGGGCGGGATCACATGAGCCCTTCTCCAGTCTTCTGGGACCTCTCCTGTGCTCAGAGACTCACTAAACAATTCTGCTAATGGCTCTGCTAGTTCCTCCTTTAGCTCCTTAAGTACCCTGGGATGTATGCCATGGTCCCATTGCCTTATCCACCCTGAGCTTAGCAAGCTCTTGTAGGACCCTTTCTTTGTGAAGGGAGTAGTGCTCACCTCCCTCCCTCTGTGTCCATGATGCTGAGCTGTGGGCCCTGCCCTACCTTCTCTTCAGTAAATACTGAGCAAAGTATCTATTTAGGATAGATGCCTTTACAGGGTCCTCCTCCTCACATGCTCCCTTTTCTCCATTAAGTTTAGCAGTACCCCCTCTGGACTTTCTCCTTTCACTAATGTATCTATAGAAAGTCTTGTCACCTTCTTTTACTGTTCGTGCTAGTGTTTCCTCAGTTTGGGACTTTGCCTGCCTTACTGCCTTCCCTGCTTCCCTTAGGGCAGTTTGGTATGCCTCCCTATCTTCATCCCGCTGTGTTCCCTTATATTTCCTGAAGTCTACATCTTGCCTGTCCAACATCCAGGTTCCAGTAGCATGAGTAGAAACCAGGGTAGCTCCCTGCAACAAAAGGAACAAGCATTTGTCAATGCCGAATGTTGATTGCTTATATGTGCTGTTTAGGTATTTGGAAGTGAAAGAACCATGCCTAAGAACTCTCATGTCCCCCCGACATCCACTGTGTCTTTCTGTTCAGTATTCACAGAAGAGGGGCAAGGGCCACAGCAGTACAGCAGTTGCAAAGGCGTGAAGAGGTGGACAGTAGTCCATTCATAGGTAGAAGAATCCTGCAGAAGGTGAGTTAATTGAAGGTGGACAAAGCAATGGGACCAGATGGCATACACCCAAGGATATTAAAAGAGAACTGTGAAGGGAAATAGCAGTACTTGTGGCAGCCATGTTCACTGAGTCATTCAACACAGGGGTGGTACCAGAGAATTGGAGGAAGGCACATGTAGTCCCTCTATACAAATCCAGCAGTAGGGAGGAGGCGAGGAACTATAGGCTGGTCAGCCTCACCTCAGTAGTGGGGAAGATCATGGAAACATTGGTTAAAGAAAGGATAGTGGGGCATCTAGAAGCCATCGGAGGCCAGGACCATAGGCAACATGGATTCACAGTGGGGAGACCACGTCAGACAAATCTGGTTGATCTCTTTGACTGGGTGACAAAGGAAGTAAATCAGTATGGGGCAGTGGACAGCGCTTACTTTGATGTAAGCAAAGCCTTTGACACCGTCCCACATAGGAGGCTGATAAACTAGCTGAATAGGCTGGGCATGGGGGAAAGGGTGGTAAACTGGGTTAGAAACTGGTAACAGACAGGAGGCAGAGAGTGGTGATAAATGGGGTGCAGTCTGGGGAGAGGGGGTGACCAGTGGGGTGCTGCAGGGGATGGTCCTGGGGCCAGTCCTGTTCAATGTCTTCATTAGTGACATTGCAGAATGGCTGAAGGGAAAGGTCTGCCTATTTGCAGATGACACCAAGATGTGTAACACAGTGGATACCCCAGAGGGGTGGAGAAAATGAGAAGGGATCTGGGGAAGCTTGAGAAATGGTCTGAGGACTGGCAACTGAAGTTCAATTTAAAAAAGTGCAAAATTATGCACCTGGGACACAGAAACCCTGGGGAAAGGTACAGAATGGGGGAGTTGCTGACAGTCACAAAGAAGGAAAGGACCTGGGGGTTCTTATTTCAGATGACCTGAAAATGTCAAAGTGGTAAGGCAGCTGGGAGGGCCAGTGACATGCTGGGGTACATAGGCAGGGGTATCACCAGCATAAGGAGGTAGGTAGTGATGGCATTATATAAAACCATGGTCAGGCTTCACATGGAGTACTGTGTAGTATTCTGAAAGTCCCACCTTTGTAAGGATATTAACAGGCTGGAAATGGTCCAGAGAAGGGCGAATGAAATGGTACAGAGCATGCAACACAAGACTTATGAGGAGAAATTAAGGGACCTCAATATGTACTCACTGGAAGAGAGGAGGGAAAGAGGGGATATGATAGAAACATTTAAGTACCTCAAGGGTATAAATATAGCTATTGAGAAGCAGAAGACAGCTGCTATAGGCATATGTGCCAGCTTCTGTGTGATATTCTTTAGTTCATATAAATCTGTACTCTCCAGTATTTCAATAACCACATGACCACATTGCCTTCTTTAGGCAATTTTATGCTGGTTGATGCCTGGTGTCAGATGGCAGACAGAGGGCTCACCAGATTGTGTTGCCATTTGAAAAACTTCATAGAGTGTTCTTTTACTGGTAAGCGTTTTGGAAAGCTGGTGAAGGTCTCACAATTTTTATTATGATTTTATCTCCTTATGTCTGTTCTGTTTGGTCCCCCCATAACCACACCCCAACAGTCATCAGTGGCCACTGCTGCAGCCTTCTTCTTGGCAAGATGGTGGGTGAGAAACATAGAATTTGATGGCAGATAAGGACCGCCTGGCCCATCTAGTGTGCCCATTTCCCTACCTGATGGATAGGCTGCAGATTCTAGTTAATTAACAGCTTACTTCCTCCTACCCCCCAGTAGAATTGCCTTATGTCTGTCTGTGAGCAGCTGCCTTCACAGTCTGTGAAGTCTGACGTCTTTCAGTACCGCTTATTGGTCATCTTCCAACACAGGCGAGACGCTGCCAGCCTAAAACTAACTCAGGACAAACAGGTTTCAAAGTGGGGAAGAAATGGAGTGAGCAAGAATCAAGTACTTATTTAGATGAGGCGTCGATTTTAAGATCAGCATACTGGTGTGGACACTGCAAATAGAACCCCAGCTCTTTAAGCAGCCTTATGAAGAGTAAAGGCTTCTCGAAGCACTGGGGCTCTGTTTATTGTACTGTAAGTGGGTTGCATCTAATTTGGTAATTTACTGTACCTTACATCTGGATGTATGGTAGGCCCAACTTTTAAATAAACACTGCACCTGAATTAACACATGGTGCCCTAGAAACATAGAATTTGTCAGCAGAAATGGACCGCTCAGCCCACTCAGTGTGCCCAAGTGTTCTCTACCTACTTGTAACTCCTGCCTGTACATGTTACTGCATGTCTTACTCTGCCTGCATCCATCAGGACCTCCTTGTGAATGAGCTTGCTTAATGGATTTTTCCTGCAATGAACTTAAACCTACTCCACTTCCATAGCCCTATTGATCTCCGTTGACCCCCTCCTTCCCCTTTTTCTAATATACCCCTGTATTTATCCCATGCATGCTTCATGCCCCCTACCATTTTAGCTTCCACCACTTCTCCTGGCAGTCTGTTCAAAGCATCTACCACCCTTTCAGTAAAGAAATATTTCTTGATATCTATCCTGAATGCCCCCCCAGCTTCATTGTATTTCCATTGGTTTGGGTGCTCATCCTCATTTGAAGGAAACGCCCCAACTAACATAGAAACGTAGAATTTGATGGCAGATAAGGACCGCTTGGCCCACCTAGTCTGCCCATTTCCTTACCTAACGGATAAGCTGAAGATCCTAGTTAACCAACAGCCTACTTCCTCCTACCTCCCCACTAGAATTGCCTTATGTCTGTCCCATGCATTCTTGAATTCCCCCACTGTTTTTGACTCTACGACTCCTCAGGAAGGCCATTCCATGCATCTACAACGCTCTCTGTGAAGAAATACTTCCTCACATTACATCTGAGCCGCCCCCCCCCCATCTTCAAACTGTGCCCCTTTGTTCTTGCACATCTCTTTTTCTGAAAGATGCCACCCTCTTGGACTTTGCTGATTCCCTTGAGGTATTTGAAAGTTTCTATCATGTCCCTCCTCTCCCTTCTTCCCTCAAAGCTATACATCTTAAGCTCCTTTAGTCTTTTTTCATATGTCTTCTGGTGCAGACCCTACACCATTTTGGTTGCCCTTCTCTGGACAGCCTCCACCCTGTCTATGTCTTTGCGGAGATGGGGTCTCCAGAACTGTACACAGTACTCCAGATGTGGTCTTACCAACTGTCTGTACAGAGGGCAACAACTTCCTGTTTTCTACTGGTGATGCCTCTCCCTATGCATCACAGTAACCCTCCAGCCCTCCTTACTGCCTTCTCACATTGCTGGCCCACCTTTAGGTCATCTGATATGACTATCCCCAGGTCCCTTTCCATTTTGTTGTTGTCAGTATATCACCACCCATTGTGTACTCTTCCCCTGCGTTTTTGTTTCCCAGGTGCATTACTTTGCACTTCTTTGCACTGAATCTAAGCTGCTATACATTTGACCATTTCTCCAACCTTGCCAAGTCCCTTTTCATCTTTTCCACCCCACCTTGCATATTAACCCTGTTGCAGATCTTTGTGTCATCTGCAAAGAGACATACTTTCCCTTCTAGTCCCTCTGCAATGTCACTTATAAAGACATTAAAAAGGACTGGCCCCAGTAGTGAACCCTGCGGTACCCCACTAGTAACCTCCCTTTCTTCACTGTGGACTCCATTTACTATTACCCACTGTGTCCTGTTGTCCAGCCAGTGTGTTTTACCCATTATACCACCCTGGGACCCACTCCCAGGCTGGCTAATTTGTCTATTAATCTTGTGTGCGGGACTGTGTCAAATGCCTTGCTAAAGTCTTGGTAGGCCATGTCCACAGCCCCTCCCTGGTCTACTACTTTGGTTACCCAGTCAAAGAAATCAATTAGATTTGTCTGACATGACCTTCCTGCTGTAAATCCATGCTGCCTTGGGTCCTGTGCCCCACTGGCCTCTAGGTACTGAACAATTATTTTCTTCAGAAGTGATTCCATCATTTTCCCTACCACAGAGGTCAAACTGAGAGGTCTGTAGTTTCCTGCCTCTGTCTTGCTCCCACTTTTGTGAGGGGGACTCACATCCACCCTCCTCCAGTCCTCAGGTACCACACCACCCTCCCATGATTTATTAAAAAGGGTAGTCAGTGGTGTTACTAGTTCTTCCCTTAGTTCTTTTAGAATTCTGGGGTGAATCCCATCAGGAGCATTGCTTTATCCACCTTCAGTTTTAAGAGTTCTTTCAGAACCCTTTCTTCTGTGAAAGGACTAATATCAACCTCCCTATCCAGAGTGCTTCTATTGACTGGATTAGGTATCTCCCCCTGCGTTTCCATTGTGAATACTGATCAGAAGTATTTTTTCAGTATCCTTGCTTTTTCACTGTTGGTCTCTGTCCAACCACCTTCCTCTTTATTCAGCCTCAGTATCTCTGCCTTAGTCTTTCTTTGCTGCCTAATGTACCTATAAAAGGTTTTATTCCTCTTCTTAACCAAGTTGGCTATCTTTTCCTCTGTTTTGGCCTTTGCTATTCTGACTGACTTCCCCACTTCCTTCTTCTTTAACTGGTACAGTTCTTTGCCCTGCTCCTTCTGTGTTTCTTTATACTTGCTGAATGCTATATTTTTCTCCCTAACCTTCCCCGCCACTTCTTTTGAGAACCATAGTGTTTTTTTCTTTCATTTTGATTTATTTGCTTCACACAAAGGCTTGTTGCCTCTGTGACGGCAGTTTTGATGTTTCCCCATTGTTGCTCCACCCCACCTGCTTGACTGTTTGCTAGAGCTTTTCTGAGGCACTCTCCCATTTTGACAAAATCAGCCCTCCTGAAGTCCAGTACCTTCACTTTTGTATGGATTGACTCTACAGCTAAGTTTATCATGAACCGCACTGCTTGGTGGTTGCTTGTTCTAAGATGGCTATTCACTTCAAGATCAGAGATCCTCTCTCCATCCCCATTTGAGTGTACCAGGTCTAGGATTGCTCCCTCCAGCGTGGGTTCCAAAACTAGCTATCTGAGGCATGCCCCTTGTAGGGCATCGAGAATGGCCCTGCTCTTGGATGTGGCTGCAACAAAGGTGCTCCAGTTAACATCTGGCATATTCAGGTCCCCATCAGTAATATCTCCCCTTTCTCTGCCATCCAAAGGATGCCTTCTATTATTTCCTTGTCCATTTCCTCCCCTTGAGATGGGGGTCTGTATACAACCCCTGTGTGGACTGTGGTGCCATTTCCAGTCTCCAGGGTGACCCTCAGTGCCTCCTCTCCTCCCTGTTTAGCCTTTAGTTCTGTTGCTTTTATCCCTTCCCTTACATAGAGAGCTACTCCTCCCCCTCTTCTTCCCTCCCTGTCCCTCCTATAGATTGTGTACCGTGGTATGTTGACATCCCTTTGTGCGCTGTTTACCCCTGTGAGGTACTTTGTAGGTCTTGATCATGTCACCTCTCGCCCTCCTCTCTTCAACAGTGTACATGTTGAGATTCTTCAGCCTTTCCTTGTAGGGATTCCTGTGAAAATTCTGAACCATTTGAGTTGCCCTCCTCTGGAAAATCTGCACCTTATGTCCTTTCTGAAGTGTGGACTCTAAAACTGGACACAGTACTCCAGCTGGGGGTATACCATGGAGTGATACAATGGCAGCACACATCCCACCTCCTCCTACTGGAGATGCCACTCCTTATGCACCCCAGAATCCAATTTGCCCTGCCCATAGCCTTGTCACACTGTACTGCCATCTTGAGGTCCTCTGATATAATAACCTCAAGGACCATTTCATGTCTAGTGAGTATCAGTACCTCTCCCCATCCTATACCCAGCATCTGGGTTCCTATGCCCTAGGTACATGATTTTACACTTGTTGGCATTGCATCCCAAGTAAGTAAGAAAATGGAATTGATTTGAATGAATTGCAGGCTTTTAAGCAGCTTTTCGGGGAGTGTGTATGTATGGTGGGGGGCTTGGCTACTATAACTATTTGCTTTAGATTTGGTATAATGTGCGAACAGACTAACCCTGCTCCCCACTCCGTGTGCTATATTGGAGATAAAGAGCCCAAATAGCATTGGGCCAAGAACTGAGCCCTGCGGCAACCCACTTGTCACTGCTCTCGGTGCCAAGAGCTACCTCACCACTACCACCCTCTGCATCCTCCTCTGTAACCAGTTCTCTATCCATTTAGTCAGACCACCTTCCACCCATACCCCTCCTTCTCCTCACTCTTCTCCTCCTTGGCCCGTGTTCCTCCTCCAGGTAGTCCACACCCTTTCTTCTCCTTATCCTTACCAGGTGGTGGTGCTTTCTGTATTATACTCAGACCAAATTGCCTGCCCCGTTCCAGGGTTACTACGCCTCCGCCTTTACCTATATCTAGGGTGGTGACCTCATCAGGCTCCTATGTCCGGACTTTTCTACCAACCTCAGTCTTTTGGCCACCCACCCATTTGTTTAAATCCATTTTAGTAGAGATACAGTCGGCTTGGTCATCCTGATCGACCCTTGTAGCTCTGCTCCCGACATCAGGCTGAACTGCTCACCTCCACGGATTACCCCCATGGTGGGGTGGTGAGGAGCTTCCCAGGTTGACCCACTGGAGCAGGATCCGATTGAGGAGGTGCCATTTGGGGCGGGCGAGGGGGTCGGAAGCTCATGCTGCCTGACTGTAGCCCATTTTCCACTTTTCTCCCCTTTGCAGAGTGCGGGCGTGCAATGATGCTTAGGCACAGCGTGCCAACGTCTGCCACAGTCCACCACCCTTTACTACACCGCTGTAGTAGCACCCGCAGTCGTCACCAGGGGCCACTACAGAGTGGTGGATCCCTGAATCCCAGGGAAGAGCAGTCCTCCGGACGCTCAATCCTGTCTCTGCCTTGCCAATCCCTGGTGGCCCGGGATTGCATCTGAACCCGGGTCACCAGTGTGACATGAGGTGTGGCATCCAGCACCTCAACTCTCAGTGCCAGTGGCCCGGCTGCAATGCTGCCTTTAATACTCCCCTCCACTTCCTGCTCCAGTGTACCCTGTCCCCCGTGTACAAGTCACTATTCCCCCAGACCCTACCCCAGTTAGTCACTAACCCATAATATTTCGTGTGGCACCAATCCCTCAGCCACTCAAACTCCTCAAGCCTACCCTTCCTCGCCATGCTTGCACATGGTACCAGCAGTAACTCCAAGAATGCCACCGACTTCCCCACCCCCTCACACTGCCTGCTTAAGTACTCAAACCTCCCTCTCACTACTTCCACAGTGTCCCCCACCAAGTCGTTTGTACCTACATGCAACAGTAAATGAGGTTTCTTCCTCCCCCTCGCTGCATGCTTGAGCAGTGCCTGCCCTGCTCCTCCTGCAGTCAACCTGGGGACAGTTTCAACCCAAATATGTCTGTGCCTTTCCCCCTTTCCACCCCATCTCACCCATTTCAGCATAGAATCCCCAGGATGAGTACCCCCCATGCCCCTTAGCACCTTTCCCTTCCAATGCCCCTTCCACCACCCCAGTATTCATTCTTCCCTGTCCCTTACCCCCACCAACTGCACCCTCTGTGACTTCTGTATCTGTACCCCCTACTTCCGCCTCACCTCTTTTCTCTGCCTTATTCCTCCCATCCCCTTTGAACCCCTTCCCAGCCTGACTACTTCCTACTGGGATTCTCATGTCGACCTCCCCTCCTCCCCTGCTGATTTCCAACCCTCTTCTATCCCTGCTGTTGTTGATTTGGAGCCCCCATTCCCTTCTACCCCAATAGGGATGCCCCTCCCATCCTTCCCCCTTCCTGTAGCCTTCGCTTCTTCAGTCACCACCCCTCCTTCCTTAATAGCCCCCTTCTACCCTTTTGTCCTCACTATCTCTTCCCCTACCTGTTGCCATCCCTCTCATGCCCTGCTTGTCCTCCCCCTTCAGTATGTTCCTGCTCCCCATCTCTGTCCCATAGCAGAGGTTTGAATCTAGTTGTAGTAGATACATATCCTACATCTCTTCCTCTATCGGTTCCCCCCTCCTACTTGTTCCCCTCCGTGGCACCCCTGGTCCCTCCCTACCCACAGCCATTTGCTCTCTCCCCCCCCCCGGTCCTCCTCGTGGTCTCTTTCTCCCCCATCAGGAGGTCCCCTGCCCTCACCTCAGGCACCCCCTCCCTTCTCCTCTCTTTTCTGCTAGTGCCTCTGATACTGGGGTTGGTTTCAGTCCCTAGTTATTCTTCCTCCGTCCCCCTTTGCCATCCTCTATTCCCCCCATCAGGATGCGTACCATACTTATCTGCCCTGCCACTTACACTCCTCCCTAACTTCCACAGTTCCTCCCTCAAACTAGCCAGTCATCTACAGACCATACACCCTCCAATCCTCCAAGCCCATAGGATCATGGCAGACCCAAACCCTGTATACCCCTCCACCCTTCCAAAGTTGCCCGCCCTATTGACATGTGGCACCTGCCCCATTTTGGATCCCATCTTATGTTACGGGCTCTTACTCCCAAGTTCTGTACCCTACTACAACTGTTAGGCCCCTATTTACTCAAATTCCTTTCCCTGACCCCACACTAGTACCCCTACTAACCCCTTGCCGACCAGGGAAATTCAGTCTCAAATCTCATCCATTAGATACTGTATTATTGTGGCAATCCTAAAACCTCCTTGTCCATTTTTCAACCCTCAGCTACCATACTTTTTGTTCTCGGCTCTCATATAGTTTCACTTAGCCCAGTTAGAAATCCTATTGCACTCCAAGTATTATTCAGCTCAGTTAAAGAAATAAACGGAACAAATAAATATATATTATTACAGCAATCATAACAGTATAGCTCAGTACTTAGCTCAGTTAGAGAAATAAACAGAACAACTTAATCTGTATTATTACAGCAATCCTAAAGTATCCAATCATTGCTTTGTCTCCACTCCAGAGACCCTGCTGTAATATAGGACCACAGAGGACCCTGGGTGGGAGGGTGAGAAACTGTAAAGTCCCATCGGAGCTCCATTGAGCTTGCTCACTCCCCCTCTCTCACTCACTCATTCTGTTTCTCCCGACGCTGCAGGCTGCCTTTTTATACTGGGCTCCTGCCTGCGTTGGTGTCTTTTTCTACCCACAAAGAAGTTCACAGTGGTCCCGACAGAGCTCCGTTGAGCTCGCTCACTCCCCCTCTCGCACTCGCTCATTCTGTTTCTCCTGGTGCTGCAGGCTGCCCTTTTGTACTGGGCTGCTGCCTCCGTTAGAGCCTTTTTCTAGCCATAAAGAAATCTGCAGCAGTCCCGACAGAGCTCTATTGAGCTCGCTCACTCCCCCTCTCTCTTGCTCGTTCTGTTTCTCCTGGCGCTTCAGGCTGCCCTTTTGTACGGGGCTCCTGCTTGCGTTGGCACCTTTTTCTGCCCACAAAGAAATCTACAGCAGTCCTGACAGAGCTCAGTTGAGCTCACTCTCCCACTCGCTTGATCCTAATCTGTCCCAAACACTGTTTTCCCAAAGTGACTGTGCAATTCTGTGCCGGTAGAGCGAAAACACATTTTGGCCAGGATGTGAAAAATGACAGCTGTACTGTTCATAAGGAGGTGTGAAAAAATGCCAGTGTTGAAAATCTGGCATGAAAATATTAATAATTTGTGACGTTACAAGGGTGCGTGGAAACTGCACAACGCGCGCTCGTAACACAGTCATTTTATGGACTTTCATCACAAAATTTTCAACATAGGCATTTTAGGACATCTGCTCATGAACAGTGTCACTGTGGTTTTCTTAATGTATCCCGAACACTGATTTCCCACAGTGACCGCGCTATTCTGCGCCGGAAGTGCGAAAATGCATTTTGGCCAGGATGTGAAAAATGACAGCCATACTGTTCATAAGGAGGTGTTGAAAAATGCTAATATTGAAAATCTGGAGTGAAAATATTGCAAATTCATGAAGTTACGAGCGTGCGTAGCAATTGCGTAACACAAGTTGTAAAACAGTCATTTTTGGGATTTTTTTCTACCAAATTTATTACTCAGCTCAGTTAGAGAAATAAACAGAACAAATAAATTTGTACTATTACAGCAATCATAACAGTATAGCTCACTACTTAGCTCAGATAGAGAAATAAACAGAACAACTTAATCTGTATCATTACAGCAATCCTAAAAGTATCCAATCACTGCTTTGTCTCCACTCCAGAGACCCTGCTGTAATATAGGACCACAGAGGACCCTAGGCGGGAGGGTGGGCAACTCTAAAGTTCCGGCAGAGCTAAATTGAGCTCACTGACTCCCCTTCTCTCACTCGCTCATTCTATTTCTACCGACACTGCAGGCTGTCCTTTGTACTGGGCTCCTGCTGGTGTTGGCGCCTTTTTTTGCCCACAAAGAAATCCGCAGCAGTCCTGACACAGCTCCGTTGAGCTCGCTCAGTCCCCCTCTCTCACTCGCTCATTCTGTTTCTCCCAGCGCTGCAGGCTGCCCTTTTGTACTGGGCTCCTGCCTGTGTTGGCGCCTTTTTCTGCCCACAAAGAAGTGCACAACTGTCCTGACAGAGCTCCGTTGAGGTCGCTCACTCCCTCTCTCACTCGCTCATTCTGTTTCTCCTGGTGCTGCAGGCACCCTTTTGTACTGGGCTCCTGCCTCCGTTGGCGCCTTTTTCTGAGCACAAAGAAATCTGCAGCAGTCCCAACAGAGCTCCGTTGAGCTAGCTCACTCTCCCTCTCTCACTTGCTCGTTTCGTTTCTCCCAGCGCTGCAGGCAGCCCTTTTGTACTGGGCTCCTGCCTGTGTTATTGCCTTTTTCTGCCCACAAAGAAATCCGCAGTAGTCCTGATAGAGCTCCATTGAGCTCGCTCACTCCCCCTCCCTCACTCTCTGGTTCTGTTTCTCTTGCTGCTGCTGGCTGCCCTTTTGTACTGGGATCCTGCCTGCATTGGTGCCTTTTTCTGCCCACAAAGAAATCTGCAGCAGTCCTGACAGAGCTCAGTTGAGCTCGCTCACTCTCCCCTCTCACTCTTTCAATCTTAATCTGTCCCAAACACTGATTTCCCACAGTGACCATGCTATTCTGCGCCAGAAGTGCAAAAACATATTTTGGCCAGGAAGTGAAAAATAACAGCTGTACTGTTCATAAGGAGGTGTGAAAAAATGTCAGTGTTGAAAATGTGGCTTGAAAATATTACAAATTTGCAAAGTTACGAGGGTGCGTGGAAACAGTTCAAAGCATGCTTGTAACACAGTCATTTTATGGACTTTCACTACCAAATTTTCAACACAGGGATTTTAGGCCCTCTGCTCATGAACAGTGTCACTGTCATTTTCTTAATCTGTCCCGAACACTGATTTCCCACAGGGACTGCGCTATTTATTTATTTATTTATTTATTTTATTTTATTTATTTATTTATTACTAGGATTACAAATACCTTTGAACCAAGGGTTCTTTTACAAAGGTTCCGAGTCAACAATGGGTGCAAGCAAAACAGTGGTAAGATACAATACAGGGTCGGATTTTAACATAGAAGTAAGCAGAGGTAAGATACAATACAGGTCAGGAGGTTAACTTAATAGCAAAAGACAGCACATGTGTATAGGCTAGCACAGTAGCAAACAGTCAGTGGCAAATATCAATGCACAATTAACAATATGGGTGTGTGTAACCCCTAGGTGGCGCTATCCCAAGGGCTACTTTCCCTGCCTGCTTGGCTAGTAGCAGGTTAAGGGGCCTGAGTTCTGAAACGGGTGCCTCCACCCGGAGGTCAGGGTTAGTAGCGGTAAAGCTAACCTGGGCAAAGCCCTCTGGGACACTGTAACCCCTCTTTCCCCTCTAGTGGCCTGAACACTGTACAATAATCACTTTCACAATACCCCGCACACCACACACAGTACCACACTGTTTGCACTTCACCACCAGGGCTGGTTCCTCTGGCTTGACCCTGGGAACCCCTGTAAAACAAGGTTATGCACAGCAAATAGCAACAGCACAGTACTTTGAGCACAAACTGGAACCACAGTCAGATTATATGCAGAAAAGTTAGATCTGATTTATTCACGGACTTGAACAAGGAGGGGCAAAATCAGGTTAATTAGCTTAAAGGTTATATCAATCAAGCAGTTATGTAGCGCTTTGAGTCCCCCACACAGTCACACCTCTGGGTACCCAGGTGAGAAGAGATGGGCTAGCCAGGACTGTTGCCCGGGTTGGCCGGGCAGAGTGGTTGGGGACCGTGATGGAAAACACAACATGCACAGTACACAATATTTGTAATCTGGAGCCAGAGGGCTCAGTTCATAAAGGAAACGAAACAACAAGACAATCAGATGACGCACTCAGATTAAGCTGTTGTTGCAAGAGCTACCTGGTATTTACTCACGATACCCAAGACTGGACACAGGCTGGACGAAAATCGAGACTGCAGGTGGTTGATCTGGAATGCCAGGAGAAGCAGGGCCCACACAAGTCGGAGAGGCATTGTTCCTGTTCAAGCGTGGAGCAGGGGGCTGATCCCCAGGCAGGTCTCTCGTTGATGGCTTCTCTGTGCAGTGGGTAGTCTGGCTGGGCCAGTCTGGCAAGGCCCAGACCGCATGGAGACAAATTCGGATGTAGTCCGTTTTGGGCTGGATACAGCTTCCAGCAAGCAGAACACAGTTCACACAGTGGGGGACTAACTCACGACCCACTAGCAACTCATAGCGCATTTACATGGAAGGGAATTCTACTGTACCAGGCAAAGCGCTCCCCGGTCACAATCTCAAAGTCTCTGCACACACCGGGAGGTTAGGGGTAGCTGGAACTCCTGACAGGCCGATCGCATTCAGCAAAATCTTCGGTCTTCTTCAGGTAGATCCTGGCCCACTTCAGTAGCTTACTTTAGTCACACAAACTTGGATTTAGTCCAAAATAATTCTCTTCTCTCCCTCTCAGGAGCAGCAGGCAGACATGCAAGCCAAAAACTCAGCCTTTTCACAGTTCTCCCATGCGAATCCACTCAGGATTGCTGCTCAAAATTACTTCAGCTCTTTACTCTTCAGCTTCCAGCTTAGATCTGCCCTAAACAGCAGGCAGCTTGGGGAATTCCCTCAGATCCAAAAGGTTTGGTTGGCTGATTTGGCTGTCAGTCAAAGCAAGAGCTCCCCCTTCAGTTGCAAAAAAGGTGCCAAAAGTCCCAAACTGCATTTCCTACAGATTTTGACTCCAGATAGCTCCTGTAGTCCGACTTCATTTTAGGTCCCACCAGAACTGATTGGTCCAATTTGCAGTCCAGGACCGAGATAGTGGAGACAAACAAAATAGTCCTTGCTACAAAAAAAAAGGCAGATTAGACAAACTACATTATCATTATCACTCTAAATGATTTTCAGCAAATAGTTACATCTTTTAACAGAGCTCCCTCTCAGATTACTTATGCTGCAGGTCTTAAAGAGACAGTACACACAGGCTATACATGTTCTGGTAATCACATTTAAACTGCTAAAACAGAGGACACCAGCCAGGCGGTGAGCATTTAGGCAAGCTCAAGGAAGACTTTTTGGGAACCCCCATTTGTATGGGGGTTACATGTGTGTATATATAGCAAGACACAAATACAAATAAAAACCATCCTAGGGGTGACATAAGTGGATCAAGGGGTGGGGGGTAGAAGGAGGGTGGGGAAAGGGGTAGGCAGTCAAGGATTTGACATTGTCGTAAGTGCAAGAACAGAAAGATAAGTGCTAGGTAGTCTGGGGTGGAGCAACAAGAGATAGGGTGATAGGGAGGGGAGACAAGAGGATTGGAGTGGAAGAGGGGTGGAATGGTAGGTGGGAGGTGAGAGGGGGTAGAATGGTAGGTGGGGGTGGGGGAGAGAGATGGGGAGAAGCAGGGGATGGAGAGGTGGAGAGAAGTGGGGAGGGTAGCAAGGGAGGAGGAAGGGGTGAAACAAAGCCGCAAGCCTAGGCAGAGCAGTCAAAACTGCTGAGGTCAGTGAGGTGCTGGTGGAGTTTACGTTTGAATGGGCCAAGCTTGTTTTCAGCTGCAATTTCAGTGGGAAGGTTGTTTAGCAGCAGGGGGGGCCCCTGGTGTGGAAAGCACGTTGAGCCAGGTTGGTGCGGCAGAATGGAACGATAAATGTTGGTTTGAGGGAACTGCATGTAAAATGTGCAGTGACTGCAGGCAACATTAAGGCATGAGTTGCAGGGGGTGTGAGGTTAAGACAAATTTTCTTAGCCAGTAGGCAGGTCTGGTAGACAAGTCTACTATTTAGATTGAGCCAGTTGGATTGCATGTAGAGATCACAGGTATGCGTATGCTTCCTTGCACCAGTGAGAAGTCTACAGCATTTGTTAAGGGCTGTCTTGACCCGTTTTAGGGTGGTATCAATGGCAGCCCCGTAGAAGACAAGCCCGTAATTAATGATGGGTAGGACTGAGGCAGTTATGCAAGCGATAGCTTCATTGGTAAGATAGCTACGGTGGCGGTAGAGGACCCCAATTCTTGAGCTGAGTGATTTTGAGATGTGTTGAACATGCAAGCTGAAAGACATCGTGCAATCAAGGGTAATATCAAGGTATTTAAACTCCTGCACTTGCTCAAGTGGCTGTTCAAGTTCATTATGTATGGTGAAGTTTATGGATCTGTATTTGCTGTGAGAGCTGTGGAACAGCATGGACTTTGTTTTTTTGTAATTCATCAAGAGCTTATATTGGAGAAGCCAGATTTCAACTAGGCTGAAGTTTGTCTATAGCACTTTGGAGAGCGAGACGGGGTCAGTATGGGAGAAATAGTGGACTGCATCATTGGCATAGAGTATTAAGTTATTATTGCAAGCTGCAGGAAGAGTATTGATGAAAAGGCTGAAGAGTAGAGGGCCAGAAGTGCGAAAACACATTTCGGCCAGGATGTGAAAAATGGCAGCTGTACTGTTCATAAGGACGTGTGAAAAAATGCCAGTGTTGAACATCTGGCATGACAATATCACAAATCTGCGAAGTTACAAGGGTGCGTGGAAACTGTGCAACGCACACTTGTAACACAGTCATTTGATGGACTACCGTCACCAAATTTTCAACATAGACATTTTAGGACCTCTGCTCACGAACACTGTCACTGTCATTGTCTTAATGTGTCCCAAACACTGATTCCCCACAGCGACCGCGCAATTGTGCGCCGCAAGTCCGAAAACACATTTTGGCCAGGATGTGAAAAATGACAGCTGCACTGTTCCTAAGGAGGTGCAGAAAAATGCCAATGTTGAAAATCTGGAGTGACAATATTGCAAATTCGCGAAGTTACGAGCGTGCGTAGCAACTGCGCAATGCACGCTCGTAAGCAACCATTTTGGGATTTTTTCCGCAAATTTGCAGCATAAACTTCTTGAGAGCCCACCTCATGAACACTGGCACTGTCATTTCGTTAATTGGTCCCGAAAGATGATTCCTTGCAGTGACCGCGAAATCACCTTTCGGGACAGAATAACACAATGACAGTGGCTGAATTCATGAGGAGAGGTCCCAATAATCCCATGTTGAAAATTTGGTGCCAAAATTCCCCAAAATGCCTGAGATATGCACCAAAGTTGAAAAAAAACCCTATTTTTCCCATTATACAGCTTATCGGCATTTCCTCAGTTCACGGTTGGCTTTGAAGAGTGCAGACGTGTTCCCGGTCCACCGAATATCATCGCGCTAGGCTCCAGCAGTAAGTATGGGGTGAGGGGGGTGTGGGGAGGCAAGGCACGCAGTGGGTGGGTGTGGGTTGGGGAGAGGGCAGGGAGACCACGAGGACCGTTTTCTTTTTCACAGGTTAAAAAAAAAAAAAACATCATGGGACAGTTTTTCTTTTCAGGGGCATTTGGCACACTGGGGTGGTCTCCCAGCATGCCATCTGAGTGTTTTGGGGGAATCTGTAGCCAACGGGGATTGGGCACCCCAGTCGACAAATACGGAAGGGGGCACAAGAGTCGAGGGGATTGGGCACCTCCCTGCACAGAACCAAAGCGGGAAGGGGGGACTTCTGCCGATGGGGAGTGGGCTCCCCCATTGGCAAGGGGAAGGGGGGACTGAAGCTGATGGGGATTCGGCGCCCTTTCAGCAAACCCTGCATTGCAGCAGATGACGCTGCAATGATGAGGCGGCCCCCGATTGCAGTGGCTAAAATGTTTCAAGGTGGTGGTACGCTGGCTGAACTAGTGTCAGCTGCAGTGTGCCACCCCACTGGGGAACATGGGCCAAGCCTCCAAAGGCAGTGGGGGCATTGGCCACAACAGTGCCACGCCTCCACAGCCTGCTTCTACAGCATAGCTGCCTCAACATGTTTCTTGGCATGTGCGCAATCAACATAAAACTCCCTGTGGTACCATCTAATTGTTTCTTTTTACTGGGTTCTTGCAATGAATTGAGCCATCCAGCTTGGATTACAAATTATTGGGTTGTGTGCATGCTTAACTGTTTTTTTTCATTTAGGGCCCCATCAGCAGCAATGCCGGACACCCCGGAGAATGCTTTAGGCTAGCCTATATGACATTCTGGGTACCCAGGGTTGTTGAACTATCTAATTGAGACTTACAATGCATGCTGAACAATCCTGATTTAAATCAGATTGCTAATCATTCTGCTATATTTACGCCCCATCCTTGTTCACTGCCCCCAAATAAATCTGATTGTCTTTTTTCACGTTTAACCTGGCTAGTGTGCATATTATTAGTTGGGTTACAGTGGTAAGGTTGTATTACTGCATTGCTGATCTTATTTTCCAGGGGGTCTCCAGGGAAGTTGCTGCAGATCCAGTCCTGGTGGTAAGTGAAAAGGGTGTGTACACATTATTTTTACTGTCTACTGATTGTGAATATACCATTGTGTTATTTCTTAGGCCACTAGCAGGGTTGGTGGGTGGTTATAGCATCCCAGAGGGCTATACCAGAGCAGTTAAGCTACCCCAATACCATTCTTCTGGGTGGAGACACCCATTTAGAGAACTCAGGCTCCTCAACTTCTGTATTGTCACACAGGCAGGGGTAGTAGCCCTTAGAATAGCACCGCCTAGGGGTTACACTAAGATTTAAGCTTGGTGTATTTTTAGTTTTCTCAGACATTGCTAAAACAGCTTCTACAGTTAGTTTTGTAATTAATGACTCATACCTTTAAAGATGGCTGCCACTCACAAGTGTTAAAAATCTCTTCCACTGAGGTTACCTGTTGAATGCGCATGCTAGACTCATGTTGAGATGTGTTTGGATGGTGTTGCCCCGTGTTTCTGATGGTGAACAGCACAGCACAGTACCAAGATATTTCATTTTGTCATGGTGGGCATGGCATGGGAGTACAAACTTTTAAAATGTCAAAATCCTGTAAATTGTGTTTCAGGAATGAAAGAAAACAAAATGAAAAAATGTGTATCTTGATATTTTTTTGCCAGACAAACAGTATTGCTGAAAAAAGCAAAACTATATGGTTACTAACAAACACTGCTGCTTTGATTTCCAGTGTATCCGTTGCCTGGATGTAATAGGACTCCATCTTTAGCAGAAGTGTGTGAAGACCTGTTCCTGTTCACAGCAACTAAACCTACATAGATACAGAGAGTGATAGACATTGATGGCAGGTAAAGGCCTCCTGACCCATCCAGTGTACCCAGCCTGCCTGACTGCTATGCTCTGGCATTGGTGGCTTTAGTTTCTACCCACCCTGACTACTATGCTCTGGTACTAGTGGCCATCCTGTCCCTTAGTTGCTGCCCCCCACCTGAATACTGTGCTCTGACCCTGATGACTGTCCTGTCCCTTAGTTTCTGCCCGCCCTACCTGACTACTGTGCTCTGGCCTGGTTCAAGTTTAAGTTCAAGTTTATTCAACAGGAAATCTCCATAGAGCATGCTCATTTACAAGGAGGTCTTGTCAAGGACAATGTGATACAACCAGATACAATACAATGAGTGTCAAAACAACACACAAATTTCAAAGCGGATACGCCTAGTGGCCATTCTGTCCCCTGGTTTCTGCCTATCCTGCCTGACTACAATGTTCTGACCTGAGTGGCTGTTCTGTCCTTTAGTTTCTGCCCACCCCATCTGACTACTGTGCTGAAGCCCTATTGGCCATTCTGTCCCTTAGTTTCTGCCCCCCACCTGACTGCTATGCTCTGGCATTGGTGGCCGTCCTCTCCCTTAGTCTCTGCCCACCATACCTGACTACTATGCTCTGGCATTGGTGGTTGTCCTCTCTCTTACTCTCTGCCCACCCTGCCTGACTACTATTCTCTGGCCCTGGTTGCCAGCCTGTCCATTAGTTTCTGCTAACTGTACATGACTATTGTGCTCTGGCCCTATGTTGCCATCCTGTCCCTTAGTCTGCCCACAATACCTGAGTAGTATGTTCTGGGCCTAGTTGCCATCCTGTGCCATGGTTTCTTCCCCCCCCCCACCTGACTACAATGCACTGGCCCTAGTGCCATTCTGTCTCTTAATTTCTGCCCCCACCTGACTACTATGCTCTGGCATTGGTGGTCATCCTGTCCCTTAGTCTTTGCCCACCCTACCTGACTACTATGCTCTGACCCTAGTGGCTGCTCTGTCCCTTAGTTTCTGCTCACCCTGCCTGACTACTATGCTGTCTCCTGGTGACTGTCCTTTCCCATAGTTTCTGCTCACCCTACCTGACTACTATGCTCTGGCCTGGTGACCATCCTGTCCCTTAGTTTCTGCCACCCCTACATGACTACTATGCTCTGGCCTGGTGACCGTACTTTCCCATAGTTTCTGCCCACCCTACATGACTACTATGCTGTCTCCTGGTGACTGTCCTTTCCCATAGTTTCTGCTCACCCTACCTGACTATTATGCTCTGGCTCTGGTGACCGTCTTTTCCCATAGTTTCTGCCACCCCTCTGCTAACTAAGTCCATATGACTGCCCCATCCACAGAAACTGCTCTTCGGTTTGGCACTGATCACTTCTTCCAGTAGCTTGTTCACTTGTCCAGCACTCTTTCCATATAAAAGTACTTGTGGCCATCTTTCTTGAATCTCCCTCCTACTAGTTTGTGCATATTTCCCCTCATCCCTGTAGCTGAACTCAAGGAAAAATGTCTTTGACCTTAACCCTGTTTCTCCCTTGTAAGTATTTGTACATTTCCTTCATGCCACCTTTTCCCTTTTCTTCTCGAGGGTGTACATGTGCAGCTCCTACGGCCTCTCCTCATGTGTCATGCCTTCCAGACCCTGGCCCACATGGGGGCCGTAACATGGGGTAAAGTGTGTGTGTGTGTGTGGAGGGAAGAGGGCTGCAGTTCAAAAGGTGGCAGGGTAAAAAAGGCAGTTTTTGCAAGCCACTGTTTTTTATACACAGAAATATTGTATTAGCACATTATTAATACACAGCAACAGAGAAATACTTTATCACACTTAGCAACAAATGCAAATTTTAAAGTCATTTCAGGAGTCTTTGGTCCCATTAATTTTTTTACCAGGAGAGACACACTAAGCTGAAAGCTTACTTACAGGTGCGACCTGGGAGCACAAGGAAGTTAAGCGACTTGCTTAGGGTCACACAGAATGCAAGTGGGGGCTGTGGGATTCAAACTCAGGTCTCCAGGTTTGCAGCTCAGATCCTTAAACCACTGCACTATACTGCCTCATTGAATTAATTCAAATGGAAACAAATGGGCAAGCTTGGCATTACATAAAGGCAACTCCAGCAGTTGGCACCGAAATAGCGGTAAGCTTGACTGTTTATTAATATTGAACCCACATTGCCAAAGACTCCTGAAATGCCTTGCAGTTATAAATATTTTAATAAAAGACACATAAAAGCTGTATAATAAGTATACATTTGTATTTACAGATAAGGGAAGGGCTATTTATTAGTTCATCAACAATGAACAGAAAAGCAACCATGTAAATAACTTTGTCAACTTCATTATATAAATGATAAAAGTGGAATTTACAAACAAGGCATCAGCTTCCCAGCATTCAAATGTTAGTGCTGGTGCCACCGTGGTTTGCCCTGGTCCAAAACCAGGCAGCACCCACACACTAAAATACCACTGCGACCATGCACATAGGGGTTCCCCTCCTGCATACAGGCACAGCAGCATTTGCAAAGGTTTGCAATGGTGGTAAACAGCCCCCAAAGTGGTGGTATTTACCACAGCCGAAATCACAACTTAACTGGGTGCTAAGCCCGCACCTCCCACCCCACTGAAGTCAGGGTGGCTGTACTGCAGCCACCCTCCCCCGAAGTCCTGTTATACCATTAAACATGCATTCTGGTGTCTAGGGAACCCCCCTGCCCCCTGATCACCTGTGCCATGTAGTGTCTTATGTCCCTAGTGTCTAGTGACACCCACCCCCCCCGATCACCCATACAATGTACTGCCTGGTATTCCCGGTGTCTAGTGGCACCCCCTACCCCTAATCATTCTAGTGGCACCCATGCCATGTACAGCTTAATATCCCTGGTGTGTGGTGGCATCCCCTACCCAAGCACCCATATCATGTACTCTCTGATATCCCTGGTGTTTAGTGGCATCCCCACCCCCCAAGCACCTGTACCACATACTGTCTGAAATCCCTGGTGCCTAGTGGCACCCCACCTCCTAGCACCCATACCATGTACTGTCCAATATCTGTTGTGTCTAGTGGCATAGTGTAGAGGCAAAGGGTATCACTGTCATGGGCACTCAGGGGCTGGGGTGCCACTAGACACCAGGGATATTGGACAGTACATGGCATGGGTGCTTGGGGAGATAGTTGTGTTTAGGGAGATGG
This sequence comes from Neoceratodus forsteri, assembly GCA_016271365.2. NCBI lineage: Eukaryota > Metazoa > Chordata > Ceratodontiformes > Ceratodontidae > Neoceratodus > Neoceratodus forsteri. The sequence continues at coordinate 28,870,289 of CM028137.1, read as the reverse complement.
TGTGCCACTATACACCAGGGAGATCAGAAAGTACAAGGTACAGGTGATCAGGGAATGGGGGTGTGGCGATTTGGCCACTTTAGTCATATTGTCATATTTATCTGTAAATTTTTTTTGTTTAATTTCCAAAAAGGCCAGGACATCAGAATTGTCAGGAAAGATGCCCATTTTTCTGCAAGGGTACTTGGGAAGAGTTGATGTGTATTTCAGCATCTGACATCTCCCCTTTGCCTATGACAAAGGCTTTCTTGGAAGTAAACAGGAGTTACATTTCAATAGGGGATTGGAATTTCCTGGTAGTTGATCAAAGTGGAAGATTCCATAAATGACAGGAGATGGAAGGACCATCTACTCTGGTTATAACACTTTGAATTTCAAAGAGAAAGGGTTTTAGAGCATGGGTTCTGCAGACACCCAGTCTAGAAAGCTATTGTTAAATTCCCTACCGACTGCCACAGTCTATTTCCATTTTAATAGTGTCAGGAAGGTAGTGTAGCTCAAAGCCAAGCCAGGGACGTGGGGTTGTGGGAAAGCAAAATACTGTTAATTTTGAAAATACTGTTAATTTTAGTTCACATAAAAATTTGAAGAAAGAGCAAGAGAGACCTCTGCTGACCTAGAGATGAACAGTTGGACCTAGAAATATTAAGGCCATTAGCCAAGCGTGGGCTAGTTTTGCAGACTGCAGAAAGAGCTACAGTATATAAGCCCTCCTGAACAGAGACCCTGGGCAGAAACCAAATTTCCTGACACACATGAAGACTGCCAGACACACTGAAGACCAGTGACTGCAAGAATAAGCTGGGACTCTGTGACACATACAGCAGAGAGAAAGAGAGTTTGCAAAACTCACTTACTTTTGGGACTCTTGATTCTCTACAGAAAAGGAAGAAACTATCCAGTTAATTCACTAGGTCACATTGAATGTATTTTCTAACTTTTTTTGTAGTTATCCTGTAACTAAATCACTAAATTATTTGTTTGTATGTTTGTATGATGCTTATTTAAGTAATCAGTTACAACACTTGCTTCTATTTTTAAAGTACTACTGCCTGAGAGTGACTTGTTTGTGTGAGGGTTTTGGGAAGGTTTATTCAAACTGTATTACGCTTGTTTAGTGCTAAGGTGCCCCACACTACCGAAACTAGGATCCTGGAAGGGAATCTGGGGCCCTACAGCAAGGCAAAAGTACACAAGGTCTCTTGAGAGGGTCTAAGGGGTTTTACTCAGATTCCTGCACTCCTGCAGGGGAAGATTCAATCAAGGTTATGAGTGCAGCCCTGAAGAGCTCATAATGATTGGGTTTTCCCCCCAGTGCAGCAACTAAAGAGGGTTCTCACCTGGTTACAGACTCAAGATTGCATTTTACCGATACCCAGAGAGAGAAAGTCCTGGGCCCTCGTGGCGAGTGTTCAGTTATGAAATCAGCGAGCTCTCTAAAAAGACACAAGGAGGGTATTTCCTGACCCCCCATCATGCGTTGCACTTAGGGGAGGGCACTATGAGCAGTGGATCTGGTCCCCAGGAGTGGGTTTGTGACAGGGGGTGCCAGTAGACACCAGGGATTTTGGACAGTACATGGTATAGGTACAGGTGCTCGGGGGGGGGGAGTGGGGGTTCCACTAGACACAAGGATTATCAGACAGTACATGGTACAGGTGCTTCGGGGGTGGGGGAGCCACTAGACACCCGGGATATCAGACAGGACATGGCACAGGTGCTCTGGGGGTGCAGAGTGCCACTAGACATCAGGGATATCAGACAGCACATGGTACAGGTGCTCTGGGGGTGCAGAGTGCCATTAGACATCAGGGATATCAGACAGCACATGGTACAGGTGCTCTCAGGGTGCGGAGTGCACTAGACATCAGGGATATCAGACAGCACATGGTACAGGTGCTCTCGGGGTGCGGAGTGCCACTAGACATCAGGGATATCAGACAGCACATGGTACAGGTGCTCTCGGGGTGCGGAGTGCCACTAGACATCAGGGATATCAGACAGGACATGGTACAGGTGCTCTGGGGGTGCGGAGTGCCACTAGACATCAGGGATATCAGACAGCACATGGTACAGGTGCTCTCGGGGTGCGGAGTGCCACTAGACATCAGGGATATCAGACAGCACATGGTATAGGTGCTCTGGGGGTGCGGAGTGCCACTAGACATCAGGGATATCAGACAGGACATGGCACAGGTGCTCAGGGGATGGGGTGCCAGTAGATAGCATAGCAGAGATTTCAGACAGTACATGGTATGGGTGCTTTGGAGGGGTGGGTTTGCCACTGGACACTAGGGAATGTGTCATAACACTTTCAGGATTGGAGCTGTGAGGCTACTGTGCACCATACAAATGAGCCAATAATGGGCATATGAATGGCTACATAGCGCCTTGCATGCCCAATGAGCTCATTTGCATGTTGTGCCTGAATATCGCCCAAAGGGGTCCTGGCACTATCCGTTCTGAGGTGCACTATTCCTGTGGGCTATATACAACCCAGAGCCATGTCAGGGCAGTACAGTTTCACTTAGGCTGCACTGGCATGGACAAATATTCACTCAGACAGTGCCAGTACAATATCTGACCGAACACAGCAGCTGCTGGGTCGGACGCAGGCACATGTAAGGCACAAGCCTTTGTGCCATGCTTCCATGTCCTTTTTTATTTTTAGTCTTTGGTAACTGGGTAAGGCCCACTAGGCACAAGTGTCTGTTTTCAGGGGTGACCTGGGAGCACTGGGGAAGTTAAGTGACTTGCTTAGTGTCACACAGTATGCAAGTATTACAGGGAGGCAGTATAGCGCAGTGGTTTAAGGCTCTGAGCTGCAAATCTGGAGACCTGGGTTTGAATCCCACAGCCCCCACTTGCATACTGTGTGACCCTGAGCAAGTCACTTAACTTCCCTGTGCTCCCAGGTTGCACCTGTAAACAAGCTTTCAGCTTAGTGAGTCTCACCTGGTTAAACAATTGGAATAAAAAAAAAAAAGTAGAGGTTGTGGGAATCAAACCCAGGTCTGCTGGATCTACCAAGCTCATTCATCGCTTGTTACTCTAACCTCTAGGCTATACTGCCATAAATATCTGGCCCTTATTGGTCCCGGAACCAAACTGCACCAAAACGAGGGTCATGGACTTCAGGAGAGATGACTTAGAGAAAATAAGGGTATGCCTGAATGGTGCCCTGGCAGAGATGGGGGAACAGAAGGGGTAGAGGAACAGCAGGCTGCAATAAGGCAGGGAACTGATGGAGCTACTAAGGTATGAGTCAGACAGGTCAGCAAGAGCAGGAAGAGGAGGCCGATCTGGTTCACTAGGGAGGTAGCGGAAATGCTAAGGACAAAAAAACTAGCCTTTACAAAATACAAAAGAACATAGAAGGAGGATGATAGGGAAAGTGACCAGGACAGGCAAAGGGAGACAGGGAGGGCAGTTAGGAGAGCAAAGGTATTAACAGAAGAGTTTATATCCAGGACAGTTAAGAAGGGGGATAAAACATTCCATAGGTGAATTAGTGAACAGAGGAAAACCAAGAGAGGGATAGTTAGGCTGAAAGGGGAGGAGGGGGTTCACATAGAGGATAACCATCAAAAAACAGACATGCTAAATCAATATGTCTGCTTGGTGTTCACTAGGTGGGGGTGGGGAAGGGCTGAAGCTAAAGGTAGTGGCATAAAGGTTCAGGAGGTAGACACCAGCCCCTTTACTATGGAAAGAGTCCTAAGTGAGCTAAAGATGCTATGGGTGGACAAGGCAATGGTTCCAAACACTGTGCACCCCAGGGTGTTGAGGAAACTCTGGGAAGAGTTGTTTGCACCCCTAACGGCAGCACTGTTCAACCTATTGCTAGAAACGGGAGGTACCAGGAGACTGGAAGAGGGTGGATGTGGTCCCACTCCACAAAAGTGTGATAGGGAAGAAGCTGGAAAATTCAGGTTGGTTAGCCTGATTTCAGTAGAGGGCAAGATAATGTAATCACTGCTGAAGGAAAGGATATTTGAATACCTTGATGCGAGTGGCCTGCAAGACCTGGAACAACATGGATTCACAAGAGGGACATCCTGCTAGACAAACCTAATAGAGTTTCTCGACTGGGTAAGTAAGGTAGAGGACCAGGGCATGGCAGTGGACATGGCCTACCTGGACTTCAGAAAGGCCTTCGACACCATCCCTCATAGAAGGTTGACAAACAAATTGTGCAGCATCGGCATCATGTGCCCCCCAACAGTCTTTCTTTGCCAACGAGGGGCCCAATCCCCGTCGGCTTCAGTACCCACCCTTCCCAGTAAATCTGCCAATGGGGGAGCCCATTGGCATAATATCCCAAAAATTTGTTGTGTGCTGAGGGGTGCCCAACCCCCGGCTCTCCCCCAACTCGGAATGTGCTTGACGGGGTGCCCAATCCCCGTCGGGCACAGCCCCACAAACACTCAGGTGGCACGCTGGGGAGCCCACCCCAGTAAAGCAATGTGCTCATAAAAAAAAAAACATCCCACAATGTTTTTTCGTTTTTTTTCTTTAAACCTGTAAAACAGAAAACGGTCCTCGCTGAGTCCTGTGGCCCTCCCCAACCCGCGCCCACCCTCTGCGCACCCTGCCTCCCACACCCCTCACCTCATACTTACCTCCGAGCCCAGCACGACGATCTTCAGGTGGACCGGGAACACGTCTGCACTCTTAAAAGCTGACCACGAACTGAAGAATTGCTGGTAAGCGGTATAATGGCATAAATAGGGTTTTTTCAACTTTGGTGCATATCTCAGGCATTTTGGGGAATTTAGGCACCAAATTTTCAACATAGGGTTATTGCGACCCCTACTCATGAATTCAGCTACTGTCATGTGCGGAATCATCTTTCGGGACCGATAAACAAAACGACAGTGCCAGTGTTCACGAGATGGGCTCTCAAAAAGCCTACGTTACAAATTTGGTGGAAAAAATCAAAAAAATGACTTTTACGAGCGTGCATTGCGCAGTTTCCACGCATGCTTGTAACTTTGCAAATTTGTAATATTTCCACTCCAGATTTTCAACATTCAAATTTTTCCACACTTCCTTATGAATAGTACAGCTGTCATTTTTCACATCCTGACCAAAATGTGTTTTCTCACTCCCGGTGCAGAATAGCGCAGTCACTGTAGGAAATCAGTGTTTGGGACACATTAAGAAAATCACAGTGATACTGCTCATGAGCAGAGATCCTAAAATGCCTATGTTGAAAATTTGGTGACGAAAGTCCATAAAATGACTGTGTTACGAGCATGCGTTGCACAGTTTCCACACATGCTCAAAACTTCGCGAATTTGTAATATTTCACTCCAGATTTTCAACACTGGCATTTTTCCACATCTCCTTATGAACACTATAGCTGTTATTTTTCATATCCTGGCCGAAATGTGTTTTTGCATCTACGGCGCAGAATAGCATGGTCGCTGTGGGAAATCAGTGTTCGGGACACATTAAGAAAATCACTGTGACACTGTTCATGAGCAGTGGTCCTAAAATGCCTATGTTGAAAATTTGGTGATGAAAGTCCTTAAAATGACTGTGTTACGAGCATGCGTTGCGCAGTTTCCACGTATGCTCGGAAGTGCGAGCATTTTTAATATTCCCACTACAGATTTTCAACATTGCCATGTCTTCACACCTTCCTATGGATGCTACAGCTGTCATTCTTCACATCCTGCCTGATCTGTGTTGTCGTACATCTGGCGCAGAATGGCACAGTCGGTTTTGGAATTCAAAGTTCAGGACACATTAACAAAATCACACTGCCACTCTTCATGAGAAGAGGTCCCAAATGCTTTCATGAGGTGGGGTCACAAAAAGGCCATGTTGAAAATTTGTAAGGCAAATACCAACAAACGCCCGGGTCATTAGAGTTTCTAACCATAACGTCCCACCCTGTACAGACTGACAGGCATCATTGCTGACTGTAATGCTTAAGCTATCCCGCCCCCACCCCCCAGCCAGTCACAGGCATCAAGGTGTGCCTTGGACTGTTCGGCCCCAGAGTTCACTCTATTCTCCTATACTGCACCCATTTCAGCATATGTCCTCATGGAATGGGATGACTGTAAAACCGAACACCGCAAGGCACACCTCAACACGTGTCGGTGTCTGCAGGATAGGGTGAGGTGACATGGCATGAACGTCATGGGAGATGACCTAAACATATACCCCAATGCCTGTCCGTCTCTGCAGGGTGGAGGTGGGGTTGGTGTGAAGTTCAGTACTTCACTGCCATTCCTATTCTGCATCTTTCTAATTCCTGCATTTCTAGTGCTAATACCAGCAAGCAAACATTCGGCATTGACTAATGTTTGTTTTCCTATGTTGCCCACATTGCCTGTCCCAAGTGAGTTTAACTTTCCTTCCTGTCTTCAATGCCTCCATCAGCAGCTAGGATTCAGTGTAAAAAAGTGCAGGATCGTGCACATAGGGCACAAGAACCTGGAGCAAAATATGAACTAGGAGTGGAAGAATTGACAGCCACAAAGCAGGAAAGAGATCTGGGAATTATTTCTGATGACCTAAAGGCAGCTAGACAGTGTGACAAGGTGGTAGGAAAGGCTAGTGAAATGCTTAGATGCATAGGGAGGGGTATCACCAGTAGAAAGAGTGGGGTAATTTTACCCCTGTATAAGACACTGGTAAGACCTCACCTTGAGTACTGTGTTCAGTTCTGGAGGCCCCATCTCTGAAAGGACATAGGCAGGGTGGAGGCAGTCCAGAGGAGGGCAACTAAAATGGTCCGGGGCTTACATTGAAAGACCTATGAGTAAAGATTAAAGGAATTAAATATGTAATCCCTCATGGCAAGGAGGGAGAGGGGGGACATGATAAAGACATTCAAATACCTTACTGGTATAAACTGAGCACGGGAAGGGAGCATCTTCCAAAATAAGAGATGCTCAAGGACAAGGGGGCACAGTATGAAGTTGGAAGGGGGAAGGCTCAGGCTCTCCTGGACCTTATGCTGTTCTTTTTCTCCCCAAATCCTTTTGTTAGTCCCTGGTACTTTGACATTAGCTGCTGTGCAACTCTATTGTAAGGGTGACTTCTCTATCTCAGAGCAGGAAGATGGTATGGCGCTGAAGAAACATGAACACAGACAAAGCAGTCCAATTCTTATAATTCTTCTTTATTATATACAAATGGCAATATACTCAACGTTTCACCTAGAAAATAGGCTTTTTCAAGAGTTGCCTTTAAAGTATGGTTTTTCAGATGCACATAATATTTTATATCAACAACTTGACTTTCTATGACGGAATTTTCCATTCAAATTCTGTATCACGTGGATATAGACAGATCACAGTTTCTGGGCAGTTTTCAATATAATCTGTCTGTCTCGGCCAGTTTATTGTCCCTCAGGCTCATTACCTTCCTTAGAGTGTTTCAAGTAGTGCGTAGGACGCCAACTTAGACTGCTTGTGAGTCTAAGTTGTGATCTGTCTATATCCACGTGAAACAGAATTTGAATGGAAATTCCATCATAGAAAGTCAAGTTGTTGATATAAAATCTTATGTGCATCTGAAAAACCATGCTTTAAAGGCAACTCTTGAAAAAGCCTATTTTCTAGGTGAAACGTTGAGTATATTGCCATTTTTATATAATAAAGAAGAATTATAAGAATTGGACCACTTTGTCTGTGTTCATGTTTCTTCAGTGCCATACCATCTTCCTGCTCTGAGATACAGAAGTCACCCTTACCTTTCGATACATCGGTATAGGCTGCTTAGACAAAGCATTAAAGAGTTTTAAGTGAACAGTCCATTACCTGTGGAACCCTTTTACATTGTCATCTTCCCTTTTTCCTTTATCCTCCATTATACAACTCTATTGTATGCAGTGCTTGCTGCTTTCATGTTCCCCTCAGGGAGCCCACTGATTTCCCCTGCTTGCCTCCCACCCACAGCTACTTTTATGCCAATTTCAGGCATTGCCCTTCAGCTGCACTGTGGATTTTCCTTTGTGGCCCCTATCCTGTGCATTTGCTCTCCCAGTCCCTTTCTACGAGGTCCCTCAGGGCATCTACAGTCTGTCACCATGCAGCTTAGCTAAAGGTTCCTGCCACCTACTGCTGGCTGCCCACCCTCCAGACCCTCATAACCTGTCCCTTGCGGGCTCTTCACATAGCCACTTTGTGGATGATCAGTAGAGGGAGGGATATTTGTCCTAGCCTCCTCCCCCTCCCAAAAATCTTCCACCCACATGGAGCAGGCTACAGCCTGAACTCTGTGGGCTGAATCATAGAAACATAGACTTTGATGGCAGATAAGGACTGCTTGCCTACCCAGTCTGCCCATTTCCTACCTATTGGATGAACTGCAGATCCTAGTTCGCCAACAGCTGACTTCTTCTTACTCCCCAATAGAATTGCCTTATCTCTGTCTCATGCATTCTTGAAATACCCTACTATTTTTGACCCCACAACCTCCTCAGGAAGGCCATTCCATGTGTCCACCACCCTCTCTGTGAAAAAATACTTCCTCACGTTGCCCCGGGCCGTCCCTCTCTATCTTCGAATTATGCCCGCTTGTTCTTGCACATCTCTTTTTCTGAAAAAGATGCTACTCTCTTGGACTTTGTTGATTCCCTTGAGGTACTGGACATTTCCTATCATGTCCCCACCTCTCTCTCCTTTCCTCAAAGGCTCACCTCTCTTTGTATGACTTCTGGTGCAGACCCTTCACTATTTTAGTTTTCCTCCTCTGGGCTGGTGGTTGAAAGTGCCTGCCATAACTGTCACTGTAGCGCAGTAGCACTAAACTGGCTGCACTGCAACAGCCGCAGCATTTCTGGTCACCAGTTTTCTGAACAGCCTCCTGCCTGCTATATACAATCTGGGCCCAAGAACGCCCCCCCCCCCCACACTAGATGCCAGGGAAAGATTTAATATAATAAAAAAAATTGCCACTGTCCATGAGGGAGTAAGCCCATTACACCACCAGAGCTATACCTTTTAAACCACTGACCTCCTGGGACAACTCAAGACCCTTAAACCACCAGTGTCCCGTTTTTTAAATAATATAGGGGCCACTAGCCCAAAACCATCCCCACCTGCCCATCTGAACCACTACTTAAATTTACTGGCTACCTGCAGGTCACCTAGGGGAGCTAAGGGGGGGGGTACTGAGCCCCAATTATTACTTTATTCTCTGTTCTTAGCTGTCTGCATTTTTTTTTCTATCTTTAGTTTCCTTACTTTGACCGACTTTATCTTTTCCTCTAAAACTCCCTTTCCTTTACTCCTGTGCTGTACTGTACCCTTTTTGTATCTCTCTACTCTCGCTACTATACGTTCCCCATACTGATCTATTTTTCCTTTTATTTCTACAGGTCTGGCAAACTGTATACCAATCAGGTAAGTATCTTTGTTTAATTCTAACACCCTAATCTCTCCTCTAGCACCTCCGACCCTTTGTGTTCCCTCAGGCTTCTCTGTTCTTCCCTTTCAGGTCCTACCAGAATACCCCAGACCAAGGACTCCCCGACTCTGATGGAGCAGGTAAGTCCTTATTACTTAATTGCCTTAGACTCATAGAATCATAGAAATATTGTGGCAGAAAAGGACCATTTTGACCAATCGAGTCTGCCCCTAACCCCCCCCCCCACTCATCTCCTTTGTCAAGAGACAGCCCACTCCACCCACTGGTCAACTCCTGGTGCCTGTCCCATGCCCTCTTGAATCCTTTCACATTTTTGGCCCCACTTCCTCTTCCGGTAGTCTATTCCAGGACTCCACTACCCTCTCAGTGACGTAATGCCCCCTCACATTACCCCAAAACCTTCCTTCTTTGAATCTTAGATTATGATCCTTAGTGCTAGCACTTACTTTCCTTGTAAATAAGCTTCCCTCTCTCACTTTACTAGTCTCCGACGGGTACAGATCCAGTTCCCTCCACCTTTCCTCATAGAGTTTCCTATGCATAGTGTGCACCAACTTGGCTGTGCTTCTCTGATCCCTTTCAATCCTGTCTATGTCCTTGCATAGACGAGGCCTTCAGAACTAAACCTCATACTCCAGGTGATGCCTCGCCATGGATTTATAAAGGAACATCAGCACTGCCGGCCAGTGGCACTGAGGGTTGAGGAGCTGGATGACACACTTCGCGCCATGCCGGTGACCCGGGTTCAGGAATGAGCCCGGGCCACCGGGGGTCGGAAGGGGAGAAAGAGGATCGAGCATCCAGAGGACTGCTCTCCTCCCTGGGGGAGGGATCCAGGGACAGCCCGGCAATGCAGCGGCCCCCGGTAGAGACCGGAGGCACTGCAATGCCTAGGGGCTGCACGCAGGAGGAAGATGTCGGGCGGCTGCCTTCCAGACGTGGGTGGGAGCATCCACATCATGGTCTGGGCAGCACTGCATGACCCTTGTCTGGGGACGAAACCAAGAAAAACACCCCTTCATGCTGGGAGGCAACGAGGGCCTCGGGGACCTCCCTCACATCCCCAACACCAGACAAGCCACACTGGGGATCCACGGTCGACTTCCTGAGAGGGATTTTTTTTTAACCAGGAGATACACACTAAGCTGAAAGCTTGTTTACAGGTGCGACCTGGGAGCACATGGAAGTTAAGTGACTTGCTCAGGGTCACACAGTATGCAAGTGGGGGCTGTGGGATTCAAATCCAGGTCTCCAGGTTTGCAACTCAGAGCCTTAAACCACTGTGCTATACTGCCTTCTTAAAGGGATGGACCCTCCAATCCCAGAAAGACACCGCCAAAGGGAGTGATGGGCCCTGCCTCCGGGGGGGAGGGTGATCCAGGGTGCTGGGAAGTCCCTCAAAGGAAGGGAGAACTGGTGTGGTGAGTCATGGTGGGGAGTAGCAGGGATAAGAATCATGTAGGCATCTCTGAGAGATGCCTCGGTGTGTAGGATGAATAAACAAAGTTCGAAAAAAAAAAGGAACATCAGCACCTCCCTCTTTCTGTTTTATACCCCTCCCTATGCACACCAGCATTCTATTCACTTTGGCCACCATCGTGCTGCATTGGTTCCCCACTTTAAGGCTTATCTGAAATTATAATCCCCAGCTCTCTCTCTCTCTCTCCTGTTCAGTTTCCTTAATCCCCCCCCCCCAGTGTTTTACACCCCATATGCATTACTGTACACTTTTTGGCCTTGAATTTCAGCTGCCAAGTTTCCGATTACCCCTCCAGAATCTTTAGGCCCTCCCTCATTGCCTCTAGCCCCCCCCCCGGGTGTCCACCGTATTGCAGATCTTCGTATCATCTACAAGTAGGCACACGTTCTCCTGCAGTCCCTCCGCTATATCATTGCTATAGATATTAACAAGCATTTGTCAATGCCGAATGTTGTCTCACTGGCATTGGCATTGGTAGTGCCACAGTTAGAGATGCATAATAGGAATGGCAGTGAAGTATTGAAGTGACGCCAACCCCACCACCACCCTGTAGAGACTGACAGGCATTGGGGTCTGCCTTTGGGTTTTCAGCTATAACGCTCATGCCATTGTACCTCAACGTACCCTGTAGACACTGTCAAGTGTTGTGGTGTGCTTTGGGGTCTTTGGGCGTTATACTTACCCCATTACATAAGGAAATACTCGGAGGTGGGTGCAGTATAGGAGAATGGGGTGAACTTTGTGGCTGAACACTGCAAGGCACACCACGATGCCTGTCACTGGCTGCAGGTTGGGGGTGGGGGTGGAATGGCGTGAACATTACAGCCATGATCCCAAATCACACATCTGATGCCTGTCAGTCTCTGGGGGGGGGGGGTGGCTACAGTTGGAAACCCTAACACCATAATCGTGTGTTGGTATTTTCACTCCAAATTTTCAACATGGGCTTTTTGTGACCCCACCTCATGAAGAGCGGCACAATCAGTTTGTAAGCTGAAAGGTGGTTTTGCACAGTGGCTATGCCATTTGGCGACACAGGGATGAAAACACATTTTGGGCAGGAATGTGGAACATGACAACTGTATTGTTCATGAGGAGGCATAAAAAAATTGCAACGTTGAAAATCTGGAGTAAAAAAAATGAAAAATTGGTGGAATCATTAGCATGCATGGAAACTGCGCAACACACGTCCGTAACCCAATTATTTGTGGGAGTTTTTTAGCCACATTTTCAACATAGGTATTTTGGGACCTCCCCTCATGAGCAGTGGCACTGTGATTTTGTTAATGTGTCCCAAAAGGTGATTTCTCACAGCGACCACGCCATTGTGCGCCGCAGCTGCGGAAACGCATTTTGGGCAGGCTGTAAAAAATGACAGCTGTACTGTTGATAAGGAGGTGTGAAAATGGTAGTGTTGAAAATCTGGCATGAAAATATTGCAAATTTGTGAAGTTACAAGGGTGCGGTAAACTGCGCATGCATGCTTGCAACATGTCATGTAATGGACTTCTCGCCACCAAATTTTCAACATAGGCATTTTAAGACCTCTGCTCATGAACAGTGTCACCGCCATTTCCTCAAACTGTCCCGAAAACTGATTTCGCACAGCGACTGTGCAATTCTGCGCCGGACATGTAAAAACACATTTCAGCCAGGATATGTAAAATGACAGCTGTACTGTTCATAAGGAGGTGTAGAAAAATGCCAATTTTGAATATCTGGAGTGAAAATATTACACATTCACGAAGTTACGAGCGTGCATGGAAACTGCGCAACGCATGCTCATAAAACACTCATTTTATGGACTTTCATCACCAAATTTTCCACATAGGCATTCTAGGACCTCTGCTAAAGAACAGTGTCACTGTCATTTTCATAATCTGTCTCGAACATGGATTTCCCACAGCGACCATGCTATTCTGCACTGGAACTACGAAAACACATTTCGGCCAGGATGTGAAAAATGACAGCTGTACTGTTCATAAGAAGGTGCAGAACAGTGGTAATGTTGAAAATCTGGAGTGAAAATATAAATTCGCAAACTTACAAGCGTGCGTGCAAACTGCACAACACACGCTCGTAACACAGTCATTTTATGGAGTATCGTTACCAAATTTTCCACATAGGCATTTTAGGACCTCTGCTCATGAACAGTGTCACTGTCATTTTTGTAATCTGTCCAGAACACTGATTTCCCACAGCGGCTGCGCTATTTTGCACTGGAAGTGCGAAAACACATTTCTGCCAGGATATGAAAAATGACAGCTGTACTGTTCACAAAGAGGTGTATAAAAATGCCAAAGTTAAAAATCTGGCATGAAAAAATTGCAAATTCGCGAAGTTATGAGCGTGCGTAGCAACTGCGCAACGCACACTCGTAAAACAGTCATTTTTTGGATTTTTTCTACCAAATTTGCAACATAGGCTTTTTGAGAGCCCACCTCATGAACACTGGCACTGTCATTTCATTAATCAGTCCCGAAAGTGATTCCATGCAGTGACCGCGAAATCACCTTTTGGGGCCGAATAACGCCATGACAGTGACAAAATTCATGAGGAGGGGTCCCAAAAACCCCATATTGAAAATTTGCTGCCAAAATTCAAAAAAATGCCTGAGATATGCATCAAAGTTGAAAAAACCCTATTCATTCCATTATACAGCTTACCGGCATTTCCTCAGTTCGCGGTTGGCTTTGAAGAGTGCAGACGTGTTCCCTGTCCACCGAAGATCATCACGCCAGACTCCGGAGGTAAGTATGAGGTGAGGGGTGTGTGTGGGGAGGCAGGGTGTGCAGAGGGTGGGCACAGGTTGCGGGGGTGCAGGGAGACAGCGAGGACCATTTTTTCACAGGGTAAAAAACAAACATCAGCGGGACAGTTTTTTTTACAGGGTATTTGGCACGCTGGGGTGGGCTCCCAGCGTGCCACTGTGTTTTTGGGGGGATGTAGTAGCCGGCGGGGTTGGGCATCCCTGTCGGCACGCTCTGAAGGAGTGGGGACACTGGCAGAGGGGATTGAGCACCCCTCGGCACAGAAGAGGGGACATCATGCCGAAGGGGGTGGGCCCCATCGGCAGATCTAACTGGGAAAGGGGGAACTGGAAGCTGACGAGATTGGGGCCCCGTCTGCAAAGGAAAGTGTTTTTGATGGGCACATGATGCCGAGGGATTGGGCACCTCGGCACACAGCAGAAAGGGGAGGGAATTATGCCAGCGAGGGTGGGCTCCCGTCGGCGATTGACAGGTGGCGGCAGTCACTGCCTCCCATGTTACTGTCGGGGAGTCGTGATGTGGTCATGCTGCATGAGAGCTTCGCTCTCATTGCAGCGGACCTTTTCTCAGATGTTGTGGCCACATTAGATATGCAGGGTGTTGGCCCCTGCTGCTGGCTGATAGGGGAATGAGGGACGCACTTACTGATGCGTGCCCTGCATTCGCCCAACAGTGACCGCGCCTCCGAATCTGCTACTACCGCAATATGTTGGCTGCGCATGAGTGAGCCAACATAAAAAAGGATGGGTCCCAGCACTGACCCCTGGGGCACACCACTCATCACCCCTTCCACTCTGGAATGAACCCCATTTACCACCACCATCTGGCTTCGGTCCTTCAACCAGTTCTCCACCCACCATGTTATTTTCTGTCCCATCTCTAAGCCTTTCAGCTCATTTACCAGCCTTCTATGTAGCAAGGTGTCAAAGGCCTTGGTGAAATTCAGGTCGGCCACATCCCCCCTAATCCACCTCCCTGGTTACCCACTCGAAAAACTCAATTAGGTTCATCTGGCACAACCTCCCTCCTGTAAAACCAAGCTGTCTTGGGTCCTGGAGGCAGTATAGCACAGTGGGTTAAGGCTCTGAGCTGCAGATCTGGAGACCTGGGTTTGAATCCCACAGCCACCTAGGTGCATATTGTGTGATCCTGAGCAAGTCACTTAACTTCCTTTTGCTCCTAGGTTGCATCTGGAAATAAGCCTCAGTTTAATGTGCTACTCCTGGTTAAACAATGTTCCCTTTCCCCCTTCCCCTGTAGACCACTGACAACTATTCTTTCCTTCAGCAGTATTTCCATGACTTTTCCCACTGCTGAGGTCAGGCTGACCAGTATGTAGTTCCTGCATCCTCCCTGTTCACACCTTTGTATAGAGAGGGACCACGTCAGCCCTCCTCTAATCCCTGGGCACATCACCTGTTTACAATGACAGGTTGAACAGGGTAGTCAGAGGCCCTGTTAACACCTCCTTTAGCTCCCTCAGTATCCACAGGGTGGATCCAGTAGCACAGGGTGCAGGAAAACACTATTTTTAAGCGAAAAAGATGTTTCAGGACTAGAGGGCATGGGATGAAGTTGGAGGGAGGATGATTCAGAGGAAACATGAGAAAGAATTTCTTCACAGAACGGGTGGTGGACAAGTGGAACACCCTGCCAGAGGAAATGGTGGGGGCTGAAACAATCACGGGATTTAAGAATGCATGGGAAAGACATAAAGGAATTCTAGAGGTCAGGGGTAAGGGGAAATAGACTTCTAGGAAAACAAACTGAACTTACAAGCTCAAATGGGCAGACTAGGTGGGCCATAGGCCCTTATCTGCCGACACTGTCTATGTATCTATGTATCTATGTATCCTGGGGGTGCACCCTATCTGGCCCCATAGTCTTAATGCTGCCAGTTCCATGAGGATCTTTTATTTTACAAAGGGTCCTGTGTCCATTTCTGTGATTTCCCCATCCTTATTACTTAATGCTGGTCCATTTCCTTCCCCCTCCTTTGTAAAAACCGAACAGAAGTATTTGTTCAGTATTTCTGCTTTTTGGTGGGTCATCCTTTACCCTCCCTCCCTCCATCCTCCCCTTTCAGACTTACAATCCCTCCCCTTACCTTCCTTTTCTCACTGAGGTACCTGCATGTAAAAGGTTTTGTCCCTCCTTACAACTGCACCAACTGGCTGGCTTGTGCCAGGGGTCCCACCAAAGTGTGGGTATGGTCCCAATGTGCACTTTGCATGTGGGGCCATTTTGGTTTGCCTGCTGTTTGCTGTAGTGTAGTGGATTATGGTGAACTGGTTTTGCTTGATTCTGCACTGACAGCTTCATTTGCAGCAGATCCTGGAGTCCTCTGCTGCTGGCTTTGGCATGGTGGGCGGCGGTGGGAGATTGTGTCCTACAGTGCATGTTAAGAGTTTATATAAGCTCTCAACTTCTGTTTACTGGCCCCACTGTACTCCCTGTCACTGAGGACTGAACTTAGCCCCTGGAGAAAAGCAGAAGTGGAAAACATCCGATCAGAGATTGTGGAAGCTCGAATGTGCACTGTGGGCTATTGGAGCTTCTGTTGCTGCCTGTTGCTCTGGTGCCAGCTGCAGGGAGTTATGGGACTGGCTATGGCTGGAGATGTTGGCCTAGAGATAGTCACATTTGGCCTGCTGCGGTCTGCTATACTTCAATGGATGGTGGTTGGAAATTCCAAATCAAGGAGGGAAATTTAGAGGAAACATTAGGAAGTACTTCTTCACTGAGAGGGTGTTGGACAACTGGAATGGGCTGCAGAGGGAAGTGGCGGGTGAGAGGATGGTGGGAGGGTTTAAGAAGGCGTGGGATAAGCACAGAGGGCAACTGGCATGGGGGGAGGGAGGACTACAGAAAAGGCCTAGTGGATATTTAGGCAAACTGGGCAGACTAGGTGTGCCTGCAGTCCTTTTCTGCCGTCACATACCTATGTTCATATGTATTCTATGGGCAGATTGGGAAAAGGAAGGGGCGATCCACTGCACCACCAGGGAAGCATTCATTGTGATTGGGCAAAGTTTTTGAATATCTGTCCCTTGGTGTCTTTATCTTGCCCTGTGTTGGTCGATGTGTGGAGCAACATGGCCCCCTACCCCCAAAAAAGATCAATTCTAGGGGCACAGGGGCAATGAATCTTCCGCCCCCCCCCCAACCATGACATCTCCTGAGTGGTCGAGTCCATTCTAAAAGCCTAGTTGATGGTGTGGTATAGGTCTGGTATCCCCCTACCCAAACACACAACCCACTTTCTTTTCTTTTGTTTCCTTTTTTTTTACCTCTACAGGTCCTTCCCAACTGACCCAGCTGATCAGTATTTTTACTTTTCATACTGACCCATTTTTACGTTCGCTTGCGTGCATGCGCAAGGAACGTTTTGGGAGAGTAGCACACTTTGGAGGTGTGCCTCTCCCATTCAATCCAGTGCTCTGATGAGCAGTCGTGGCGGTCCTGCACCAATGGGTGTGGGAGCTCTGTATGACAGCGGTGGTCTTCTGCTTCAAAGAAAACCACACTGTGATACCGAGCACTGCGTCCGCGTCCCCTGGCGTCACGCGCTCCCCGCGCGTCCGCCGCCCCCAAGCTTTGGTGCCATGCTGGGGCCCACCCCAGCGTGGCCAAAGCGTTGTTTGCCGGCGGGGTGCCCAATCCCGTTGGCTCCACGGCCCCAAGCCATCCTTCTGCCACGCTGAGGCCCACCTGGTGTGGCAAACCTCCATTTGTTTGCGGCGGGGTGCCCAGTCCCCCGTGCAGCTCCTCGGCCCCCACGTGAAGCTAGCAGACGGGGTGCCTAACTTCTCTGCCCTCGGCCCCCAGCCATCTTCTGCCACGCTGGGAGCCCACCCCAGTGTGGCGTCCCACGTAGTCCGTTTTTTAAAAACCTGTAAAGAAAAAACGGTCCCACGTAGTCTCCCAGTCCCCTCCCACAACCCGCACCCACCCACTGCGCACCAGCCTCCCCACACCCCCTCACCCCATACTACCTCTGGAGCTCGTGCGACGATCTTCGTGGACCGGGAACACGCCTGCACTCTTCAAAGCCAACCGCGAACTGGAGGAAATGCGGTAAGCTGTATAATGGGCTAGATAGGGGGGTTTCAACTTTATTGCATATCTCAGTCATGTTTTGGAATTTTTGCACCAAATTTTCAACATGGGGTTTTTGGGACCCCTTCTCATGAATGATGTCACTGTCATGGCGTTATTTGGGCCTGAAGGGTGATTTCGCGCAGTGACTGCACAGTGACTGCGAAATCAACCTTTGGCAATGTTTCCGCCCATGTAGCGCACAGTGGCACAGTCGGTGTGTGAAATCAATGTATGGGACAAATTAAGAAAATCACAGTGACACTATTCATGAGCAGAGGTCTTAAAATGGCTATGTTGAAAATTTGGTGAAAAAATTCCTAAAAATGACTGTTTTATGAGCGTATGTTGCGCAGTTCCTACGCACGCTCATACGTTTGCGAGTTTTCAATATTTGCACTCCAGAATTTCAACATTACCATTTTACCACACCTCCTCATGAGCAGTACAGCTGTCATTTTTCACATCCTACCCAAACGCGCTCACTTCTACAGAAGTATAATGCGTAGTCGGTGCAAACTCAATGTATGGGACACATTAAGAAAATCACAGTGACACTGTTCATGAGCAGAGGTCTTAAAATGGCTATGTTGAAAATTTGGTGAAAAATTCCTAAAATGACTGTTTTACTTAGTGTTCATTGCGCAGCTCCTATGCACGCTCGTAAGTTTGTGAATTTTCAATATTTTCACTCCACATTTTCAACATTGCCATTTTACTACACCTCCTTATGAGCAGTGCAGCTGTCATTTTTCATATCTTGCCCAAAACGTGTTTCCGCCCATGTAGTGCACAATGTCACAGTCGGTGTGCGAACTCAGTGTATGGGACACATTAAGAAAATCACAGTGACACTGTTCATGAGCAGAGATCTTAAAATGGCTATGTTGAAAATTTGGTGAAAAAATTCCTAAAAATGACTGTTTTACGAGCGCGCGTTGCACAGTTCCCACACACGCTCGTAGGTTTGCGAATTTTCAATATTTCCACTCCAGATTTTAAACATTGGCATTTTACCACACCTCCTCATGAGCAGTACAGCTGTCATTTTCACATCTCGCCCAAAACATTTTTCACCCATGTAGCGCACAATGGCGCAGATCCGTTCTTGAACTCAATGTATGGGACACATTAAGAAAATCACAGTGACACTGTTCATGAGCAGAGGTCTTAAAATGGCTGTGTTGAAAATTTGGTGACAAAAATTCTAAAATGACTGTTTTACTAGCGCATATGTGCAATTCACGCACGCCGTAAGTTTGCGAATTTTCAATATTTTCACTCCACATTTTCAACATTGCCATTTTACCACACCTCCTTATGAGCAGTGCAGCTGTCATTTTTCACATCTTGCCCAAAACATGTTTCCGCCCATAGAGCGCACAATGGCACAGTCGCTGTGTGAACTCAGTGTATAGGACACATTAAGAAAATCACAGTGTCACTTTTCATGAGCAGAGATCTTAAAATGGCTATGTTGAAAATTTGGTGAACAAATTCCTAAAAATAACTGTTTTACGAGCGTGTGTTGTGCAGTTCCTACGCACGCTCGTAAGTTTGCGAATTTTCAATATTTTCACTCCAGATTTTCAACATTGCCATTTTACCACACTTCCTTATGAGCAGTACAGCTGTCATTTTTCACATCCTGCCCAAAACGTGTTTCCGCCTATGTAGCGCACAATGGGGGTAACAAAAAGGTCATGCTGAAAATTTATTGTGCAAATACCAGCAATCGCACAGGGTATTAGGGTAAAGCACCATACATGCCAAACACCACTGCAAATACCTGCAAGTGAATGTTCGGCATTGACAAATGGTTGTTCCTTTTGTATCTACAGGTCCGACAGGACATTGACCAGGTGTAGGAGGACACTGACCATACGTCTCAGACAAGTATTGCTTTTTGTTTACCGTACACTGTTTGTCATAGTTCGTAAAGAGCTGCAGATCCTTTGAGGGCCCATTGCTGTTCTTGTTTTACAGGTACGAATAACTGCTGTGGGAGACACTGGGTTGGAGCTGTACCTTGTGCTTTAGAAAGGAGGCTGTGGGCTGTAGGGGGTGGGGGATGGGCATTAAGGTCGGCAACTCCAAGGAACACCGCACAACCAATTTGCCAAAACTCATGAGGCTCAAACCCTGTTTTTCATTTTCTTGCTTTGTGTGCTTTGCATTCTAATGTCTGCATTACTGTAGTGTTTTTGTTTTGCAACAAGTACTGTATATATACTGTATGTATGTGGTGGGGACATTATGTGCTGTTTTTGGGGCACTCAGGTGCCATATGCTTGAAGGCAGAGCACTGAGCAGCAAACATGCAGACATAGCTTTGAATCCCCAGCCCCCACCCACTTACACGCTGTATAACCTTGAACAAGTAACTTAACTTTCCCTAGTACCAGGAAGTGGAGCAGCTATTTGCACTAGAGTGATCTACAGACCTCCAGCCCATGTGGAGGAAATGGACCGGGTTCTACTGGAAGCCATCCATAAGATGGCAACTAAGCGGGAGGTGCTGCAGGTGGGAGATGTCAATCTGCCAGGTGTGGACTGGAGCATCCTAGCTGCAACCTCAGCTAGGAGTAGGGATATTCTGGAACCCTGCTGGGGGGTATTTCATAGGTAATTAGTAAATAAGCCCACTCGTGAGGAGCAATTTTTACCTAGTACTCCCCAGTGGGGACAGTGTTGGAGACGTCACAGTGGATGGCCACATGGAGATCGATATCACTGAACGGTGTGGTTCAATATAAGAACAGGGGTGGAGTTGAACCACATTAAGGTGACGAACCTGAAATTCAGGAGGGCAGACTTTACAAAGATGGGGGATTGCCTCAGGGATGCCCTGGCAGGGAGGGGGGGCTAGGGAGGAGTAGAGGAACAGTGGGTGAAATTAAAAAGAACTATGGTGAAGGTGTTAGACATGTAAACAGAAGCAAGAGGAAAAAAAGGCCACTATGGTTTTCAGAGGAGGTATTGGGGAAGATTATGGTAAAAACGTCAGCATTCAGGAGGGTCCCTATTAGCTGAGCAGTGGCTTTCATTTTCTATCAAAGGGTGCTTAAATGTCTGTAACACCATTTTGAAAATGAGCCCCATAGACTTGTATGGGGTGTTCCCCGTGCCCTCTCTGGAGACATCATGCAATGTCAGAATGTGGGGGGCAGAGCAGGCTGACCGGGAAGTGGAAAGGCGTCAGCTGGACAGCAGTTTGCTGTAGTTACCGCCCCTTCCCTCTCTTACAGGACAGCGGTAAGTTTTATAATTTCTGCATGGACAGACTGTCACTGCTGCAAGACAGGCTTAATAAAGTCCAATACAGAATGTCAGACCTTTATTTTAAAAGGCAACGACTGATCATGATTAAACATAACAAACTATCCAAATTAATTACAGCAGAGCAGCCAGTGAGAGCCAGGTACATCATTTATGATTAATCCTGGC
Source organism: Neoceratodus forsteri (assembly GCA_016271365.2). Lineage (NCBI taxonomy): Eukaryota > Metazoa > Chordata > Ceratodontiformes > Ceratodontidae > Neoceratodus > Neoceratodus forsteri. The sequence continues at coordinate 28,849,100 of CM028137.1, read as the reverse complement.
CAAATAGTACAAGCCTATTTATTTCTTGTTCATTTTATTGAATTTTGTTGACTCAGTAGGCTGAGACTAGAAGTCACTTTTTCAGGGGTGCCCGGGAGGGAGGTGGGGATACAGATGGTAACCAACTGAAACTGAATCAGATTAAGCTGTTGGTGGTATTCATTTGCATTCACTTGTGCACATGTGCAAGAAACGTTTTGGGACAGTATGACATTTTGTGTGACCCTCCTCTCCAGTGCAGTGCTCAGTGTAGTGTGCACGACCGACCCACACCAATGGATGCACAAGCTATCTATGACGGCAGTTTGGCTGCAGTGGTCTTCACTTGAAAGAAAACCACTGCTGCAATCAGCGGTGGTAACGTGTATCTATTTAGTATATTGACAAGTTACCCTTTTCCCTCCGGCTGCTTGAAATCCCTCCCACTTCCTCTCTCTGCTGCTGTCCTCCCTGCTCCTTTGTTATTGTCCTCGCCTGGCCACAAACACATCATATGTGCCAATGGGGTGAGCAACCCTGTTGGCTCCAGCCCCCCCCCACAAAAAAAAACATTTCTTGTGTGCCGAGGGGGGCACCCAATCCCCCTCAGCTCATGCGCTCCCCCAGCACACTGTATGGCCAACGGGGTGCCCAATCCCCATCGGATCCAGCCCCCCCCAACAAACACCCAGGTGGCACGCTGGGAGCCCACCCCAGCATACCAAAACACACCTATAAGGAAAAAAACCATCCCACGTTGCCTGTTTTTCTTTTTGTACCTGTAAACAGAGAAAATGGTCCCTCGTTATCTCCGGTGACCCCTCCCACAACCCACACTCACCCTCTGTGCACCCCCACCTCCCCACACACCCCTCACCCCATACATACCTCCAGAGCCCAGTGCGACAGTCTTTGGTGGAGTGGGAAAATGTCTGCACTCTTCAAAGCTGACTGCGAACTGAAGAAATGCTGATAGGCTGTACAATTACATAAATGGCTTTTTTCAACTTAGGCGGATATCTCGGCCACTTTTGCAAATTTTGGCACCAAATTTTCAACACGGGGTTCTTGGGACCCCACCTCATGAGTGCAGTCACTGCCATGTTGTTATTCAGTTCTGAAAGGTGATTCCACAGTCACTGCATGGAATCACCTTTCAGGACCAATTAACAAAATGACAATGTCACTGTTCATGAGGTGGGCTCCCAAAAAGCCTATGTTGCAAATTTGGTGAAAAATTTTAAAAAAATGACTGTGTTACAAGCCTGTGTTGGGCAGTTTCCACGCACACTTGTAACTTTGAGAATCTGTAATATTTTCACTCCAGATTTTCAACATTAGCGTTTTTTCCACACCTCCTAATGAACAGTACAGCTGTCCTTTTTTACATCCTGCCTGAAATGTGTTTTCGCACTTCTGGAGCACAATGGCACGGTCGCTGTGGGAAATCAATGTTCGGGATAGATTATGAAAATCACAGTGACACTGTTCATGAGCAGAGGTCCCAAAATGTCTATGTTAAACATTTAGTAACAAAAGTCCACAAAATGACTATGTTACGAGTGTGCTTTGCGGAGTTTCCACGCACACTCATAACTTTGAGAATTTGTAATGTTTTCACTCCAGATTTTCAACATTGCCATTTTTGCACACCTTATGAACAGTACAGCTGTCATTTTTCACATACTGCCCGAAATGTGTTTTTTTACATCTGGTGCACAATAGTGCGGTCGCTGTTGGAAATCAACGTTCGGGACAGAGTAAGAAAATCATAGTGCCAGTGTTCATGCGCAGAAGTCCCAAATGTTTTTTATGAGGTGGGGTCACAAAAAGGCCATGTTGAAAATTTGTGGTGCAAATACCAGCAAATGCCTGCAGCATTAGGGTTTCTAACCATAACATCCTGCACTGTACAGACTGACAGGCATCAAGGGTGTGCCTTTGGATTGCTGGCTGTAATGCTTACACCATTCCACCCCACCCTGCAACCAGTGACAGGCATAGAGGTGTGCCTTGGACTCTTCGTTCCCAGAGTTCACCCCATTCTCCTATACTGCACCCTTTTCAGCGTATCTCCTTATGGAATGGGGTGAGTGTAAAACCGAATGCCCCAACACACATCTCAACACTTGTTGGTGTCTGCGGGATAGGGTGAGGTGAAATGGTGTGAGCATTGTGGTCGACGTTCCAAAGGCACACCCCAATGCCTGTCCATCTCTGCAGGGTGGGGTGGGGTTGGAGTCACTTCAGTACTTCACTACCATTCCTATTCTGCATCTGTCTAACTCATGCACTTCCAATGCTAATACCAGCAAGCAAACATTCGGCATTGACAAATGCTTATTAGAAGTGCCAGTGTTACAGCAGTTGACAAGTACAGTTAAAGTGGATGCTGCAAGTCAATGACTGCTGTATTGGAAGTCTGAGACGTGGGCATTTCAAAACTTGCCATTCGCTGACTCCCAAATCCCGATACAAAACCACACAGGGGCAAGCTGATGGTGCTTAACATAATGAACATAAAAATAAATGTGAACTCTACACACTCACAAATGCCACTGTTTCTTATTTCTAACTTATTTAACAGTTCATTTCAGCAGACAATTGTTTCCTATCAATGAAAATTAAACTTTGCACTAATAAAGGCATGTTTCCCTAGTATTTTGCAGGTTGTACCTCACTGTTTGATGATGTGTCTCATATTGTCTCCCATTCCGACTGTCACTATCCCATATTTCAAAGACAGACAGTTAAGAAGTGTTGGGCTGAAATGTAAATGGGATGCAATAGGAGTTACAGAGAGGTACTCTGTTGAGACATGGGTGCTGAACGAATATGGATACAACTAAGGGGGAGGGCCTTGTAAAAGTGCCAGACATCACTGAAAATACCTGCACACGAATGTTCAGCATTGACAAATGCTTGTTTTTAGTGAGTTCCTATGACCAAGCATGGTCTGTGAGGCAGACTCTGATTGGCTGCCAATAACTTGCATCAGCTATTGATTAACTATGATTAATCATGATGATAAAAGAAAACACCATCAGCAGTGAAAGAAAACTTGTGGTTTATGGTGGCTTCAGGTATTGATCAATAATGATAGATAATGATTGAGCATCGCCAAAAGTATTGATTAAAAATTATTATGAGCCAGCAAAACTGTTGCATGTGTGGTCCTTATTGTGCAGCTGCAGACCTAAGTTCCGTGGGAGCTGGTGAGAGGGAAGACAGGAATGGGGAGCCAATGTGGAGGGTGTGAGATGCATGCTGGGGGGGGGACTGGGGGAAGGACCCGATGTCAGTCTGATACCATGGATGGGGAGGGACTAGCGGGATGACCTGGAGTGGTCGTTGTTATACCATAAGAGAGCCACTGTACTAACATGCACTACACTCTGCGGAATTACCAGTAGTAGTGGTAGTGCAATGTCATCATTGAGCTACCAGTATCCCCTCAGAGCACCACGGCACTACCATTGCACACAGATGGTATCACAGTGTCCACAATGGTATGGCAATGGAACTGAAACAAATCCATTGTGAGGCCAATTTCAGTGGTGTTCCAATGGCAGCTCATTGTGTTACCATTGGGCATGGTAATCACCCTGTGTTACCACCACAGTACATGGTACCACGGTGGCAGCAGTGGTAATACACTGGAAATTAAACAAATCCATTGTGTTACCAACAGCAGTGGAAATACAATGGTGTGTGTTTGATGAGCCATTGTGGTACCATCCATGCATACATTCTCATTGTGGTACCACTGTCCATGTGGTACCACAATGGCAACAATGGTATTACAATGGAATTTAAACAAATCCAATGTGCTACCAGTCAAGGGGATACAATGGTACTGCAATGGAATTTACAATGGTATGGAAATGGTGGACAAATGGTAATGCTATGGTTTTCCGTGGATATTTTGGTAAGGGCAGGGGTAACATGAGAAAGTACTTTTTCATGGAAAGGTGGTAGACTCTTGGAATAGCAGCTGTCTAATTGAAAGTCTGGTGCACCCGTGGATGGGAGGCAGAGATTATATGGGGTAAAAGTTGTGCAACAGTTGTTAATTTTGTCATGCGATATTTCTCCTGTTTTCCCCCTCCCCCCCAAAAAACTGTTAATTGTTAATGTTAAATGCTGGTACAGTGATTCACTGTACAAATTGGAAAGTGTTGGTTGGTGGGGAAGGTACTTTGGGGGTAGCTACTATATTTTCCTGGGGTGTGTTAAACTGTAATTTATTTTCAGGTATTTCCATATCACTACCCCAGGTAGCAGCACTGAGTGCACTTATTGTTCCAGTACCACTGGTACTCCAAGAACCTGGGCCGGCCCCCATGGGGTGTATCCAGTGAGGACCTGAGGGCCCCAGAAACAGCCATGGTGAGTCCCGAAAAATCCGGCTGTTACACTTACAGGCCTGTTAATATGTGGCATGAGCTAAATTCAGGTGCTTTTGCATCATGGGATAGTTATTTCCCATCCACAGGCTGGTAGAAGTTTGTCATATAGCAAAAATACTCTAATTAGGGTTCAGTTCACCAAGTACTATGCATCTTAATGTGTGTGTGTGTCTAAGTCGACCCTTGATGACCCTTCATAGGTCCCGTTCAGAACATACAGATGTCTCCCCACATCCCCCGATGGCAGCATGGCTGCCGCTGGCTCACTCTGATGCTATTTGCTGAGCTATGAGAGTGTCCCGGTTGGGGGCTGTTAGGATCGCTCACTCTGATGTTATTTGCTGAGCTACGGGAGTGACCAGGTTGGGGGCGTTAGGATCGCTCACTCTGATGCTATTTGCTGAGCTACGGGAGTGACCAGGTTGGGGGCGTTAGGATCGCTCACTCTGATGCTATTTGCTGAGCTACGGGAGTGACCAGGTTGGGGGCGTTAGGATCGCTCACCCTGATGCTATTTGCTGAGCTACGGGAGTGACCAGGTTGGGCGTTGGATCGCTCACCCACAGTGCTATTTGCTGAGCTACGAAGTGTCAGGTTGGGCGTTAGGATCGCTCACCCTGATGCTATTTGCTGAGCTACGGGAGTGACCAGGTTGGGGGCATTAGGATCGCTCACCCTGATGCTATTTGCTGAGCTATGGGAGTGACCAGGTTGGGGGTGTTAGGATCGCTGACTGTAATGCTATTTGCTGAGCTATGAGAATGTTCAGGTTGGGGGCTGTTAGGACCATGGCTTCACTATGTCTATATCCTGAGTGTGAGTTATGCACTGTACATGTGGCCACAATAACAGGTAGGTGATGTCAAAAGAGTGGGGGCCCCAGGCATGTGCCCTATTCACCAACCCCTTATACAGATCAGGATTGTTTCTAGACTCAAAAGGGCCACATGGCAACTGCCCAACCCCCCAACAAGGCATGGAGGGCTGGTGGTGGTGGTGGGGCACGCAGAATCCTTTTGCTTTAATAAATATTTTATTTTGGGACTATGGCAGTCTTTTGGAGGACTGCCATATCCCACAATCCCTTGCTCCACACACAGAGCAGGGGATCTACTCAGTAACCAACAAGGCATGTGATTTGATGCCTGGTGTCTCACCCAGCTCTGTCCCTTGGAATGTCTCCTGTCTGTCCCCTGCCTCTGTGTGAAGCTCTGCAACAACAAAAAGGGTACGAGGGGGCTCTGGATCCCATCTGGTATTGATTGGAATTGGGATTCAAGGCCTCAGGAATTGGATATGCATTAATAATGCATCCCAGCTTTGTTGTGGATCAGGCCTTCATCTTCCAAAGAAATGCCAGCAATGTCAACAAATCATATTGCTAAATCATATCCCTTCCTACAGACATATGGGTATTATTGACAATGGTAGTCGAGAAATATTTCTGCCTTGCTCTCATGACCAGAATATAAATATGTGGTGCAAGCTGTAAGCAGGTTAGGAGAATGAATAACACAAGCATCCTCTAGAACATAATTAAGGCATTTTATGGGGCTTTGTGGGCGTTTCAAGAGTTATCCAGGAGCCCTATATCAAACCTCTGCTCTCCGGCTAGTAAGGTCCTGTGGTGTGCATGCATAGTTATATATGGGAAGGGAGGCAAGACAAGGCCAATTTATTTATATGGCACCAAATCCCAGAGGCTCTGGGTACCTTACATAAAACAAGCAGGGGGGAAATACAAATAGGATAAAATGCAGACAATATTTATATACAAACTTATATTTAAATAAATAAATACAGTCTTAAAACATAATTTAATAGGAGTCTCCGATTAATCTGGGATAGCCAAGGCCTCCCTGATTGAGATAAGAAACATGTTTCAGAGGGCTGGACCAATGTCTTCATAGGCTCTGTCACCAGACATTTTTAACCTGACCCTCGGAACAGCCAGGAGGCCCCTAGTGGAGGAGCGGAGGGAGTGGACTGAGGGGGCAGGTGTTATGAGATCAACTAGGTAGCCAGGGTACAGTCTGTTTAGGGCCTTGTAAGGTAGCAAACCCATTTTGAAGATGATTCTCCACCTGACAGGCAGCCAGTGTAGAGCTTGCAGGACTGGAGTCACATGACTAGACCTTGACAGGCCTGTCAGTAACTTGGCCACTGCATTCTGCATCAGCTGCAGCCAGTGGAGGGTCTCTCCACTGACCCCAAAGTACAGAGCATTACAGTAATCCAGCCTACAGTAGGTGTAACAAAGGCATGAACAGTGATGGCAGATCTTTGGGTGGAACTAGGGGTTTAATCCTGGTGACATTCCTTAAGTGGTAAAAGCCACTTTGGATGACTGATGACACCTGAGCATCAAGAGTCAATTTGTCATCCAGGATGACACCTAGATTTCTCACCCTAGGAGGAGCCATCAACAAAGCGATCCCTAGGACAAGTCCCGAGGCCTCTCCAGAGGCACTTCTATCATACCCATGACCCAGCTCAATCACTAGTACCTTCGTCTGATCTGGGTTCAGTCACAACCAGTTAGAGGACATCCAGTAATTGAACTCTGACAAGCAGCTGTTTAGCACTTCCATGACATCACATGTTCTGGGGCAAAGGACATATGCACTTGGGTATCATCTGCATAGCAGTGAAACCCCAAACAGTAATGCCTAATGAGCTCACCCAGGGGGTAGCATGTACAACATAAATAACATTGGCAACAAGATCGAGCCCTGAGGCACTTAACAAGGCAGGGGCTTTGGGAAGGAGGAGAAATTCCCCATCACCATCTGTTGCATCCTGCTCGAGAGGTAGGACTCAAACCAACTGATGACAGTACTGATGAGTCCACAGTACTCTCTAAGGTGATCCAGTGGCACAATGTGATCCATGGTGTCAATCAATCAATCAACCAATCAATCAAAATCTTTATTTATCCAGGCGAACATCATTGAGCAGAGCTCTTTTACAAGATGGACCTGGTTAGAACAGGGTCGGGTAACATTCATCATAAAAACATATAAATACATGTAAATAGGTATATAAACACAAACACAATGGTGCAGTAATAGGGGGAGTCAAATGATAAAAGGAAGACAAGGCAAGCCATAACAGAGGAGGATTCAAATACAAGGGGCCAGGTCCACCATTGAACCATGCAACTGTATATAAACCATGATCTCTGTATAGAAGTACCAGTTAGTTCTTTTACCAGGGCAGTCACTAATACTAGCCATGAAAATGTCTTGGAGAACCACCAACTAATGGCAGATGGGGTAGTAGGAGGGGTATGTAATATGTAAGCTGAGGAGAGATCTAGGAGAACAGGAACTTACCTGTCTCCTTTATCTCTTGCCCTGAGGATGTAATTCTGCACCCTAACCTATGCTGTTTCAGTGCTATGCCTTTCCTGAAACCTGACTGGAAAGGCTCATAGGTGTCAAAGGTCACATTAACAGAATTTTAAAACAAATATTAGAAAATAGTATCAAAAACATTTGAAAGGAAGCTAAAACAGACAAAGCTATCAATTATTGACTTTTTTAATGTACTTATGCTTAGAGAAATATTTTCATTAATAAAAAAGTCAAATGGCATTGTGAATTTGACTATACATTCATGTTATCTGAAGTCTCCTAACCATACTACAGGAATCTGAAATACATCCACAGCCGATTATTTTATATGAGTTTTATTACTGGGACTCCCCTTTCTTATCACATATTTTGTGGTGTTCTTTTCAGGCCTCAGCAAAATAACATAGCATTTATTAAAAAATATACAGCTCAGTAATCCCGCACTAGAAGATAAAATGGCAAATACCTCCACAGCCACCGTGTATTTACCTTGTGTGCTGATGTATGCTGGAATGAAGGCCAGCCAGACACTAACAAAAATAATCATACTAAATGTGATGTGTTTGGCCTCATTAAAGGTGTCGGGCAATGTCCTTGCAAGGAAGGCTACTATGAAACTCACAGAAGCCAGGAACCCCAGATATCCCAGCATGCAATAGAAAAATTCAACTTGACCTTCATTACATTCTAGTACAACCATTTTGCTTACCGACCTTGTGTTCAGCTCTGGGAAAGGTGGAGCATGCGACAACCAAACACTACATATCATGATTTGCACTAGAGAGCAGAAGAGAACTAGGCAATTAGGAATCTTGTGTCCCACCCACTCTTTTAACTTGCTGTTGGGTTTTGTTGCTTTGAAGGCAACGATCACAGTGATTGTTTTAGCCAGCACTGAAGAGACACAAATAGAAAATATTAAACCAAAGAATGTTTGGCGAAGCATACACGTTGTTTTTATTGGTTGACCAATGAATATCAAGGAACAGAGAAAGCACAGCATGAGGGAGAGTAGGAGAAGGTAACTGAGTTCGCGGTTGTTGGCCTTGACTATTGGAGTGTCCTGGTATTTAATAAAGATGCACAATACTGAAGCAGTGAGGAACGAGAAGAAGACAGCCGTGTCGGCCATAGATGTGCCAAGTGGCTCTTCATATGTGAGGAACTCGGTCAGTTTGGGAATACATCTGTCATGTCTTTCACTGGGCCATTCATCTTCTGGGCACTTGATGCAGTCATTTAAACCTAATGGATAAGGATTTAATTAATCTTACAGAACTATGGGCATGAATAAATTTTATTATAATAAACAACACTGACATTTGGTACAATATCTTCAAACAGATAACTTTGTTTTCCTTCCAACAAGATTTATAAGTTAACTTTTATGGCAAGCACATTGTCTAATATGTATGATATTACAAATTAAAAGCTTCCCTTTTATCTAGGTCAACTTCATTGCTAATATTTCTTAATAACAATCAACTGAATTATTTAAACAAATTATCTTTTGAAGAAGGTTTTCAACATCTCTGGTTTACAGTAAAGGATTGATTTCAGATATGTTCTTCATTTCTCTCACTTGCATGATCTAGAACATTTCTTGAACGAATTAAATTTTTATTTTAGTCTATGGTAACTGGGTAAGACCCACTAGGCACAAGTGCCTGTTTTCAGGGGTGACCTGGGAACACTGGGTGGTTAAGTGACTTGCATAGAGTCACACAGTATGCAAGTGGAGGTTGTGAGAATCAAACTAAGGTCTGGTCTGCTGAATGTACCAAGCTTGTTCACAGCTCATTACTCTAACCTCTAGGCTATACTGCCAGCAGCAATCATTTTTTTTCTTTCAGGAAAAATATAATACCCTCCCCATCTTGTTTTACAGTTTATGTCCTGGTGCTCTTTTAGTTATTTATTTAATTAATTAAAAATTGATAACTGGGACAGGCATACTGAGCCAGAGGTTGTTTCCAGCATGACTCCAAGGAGGGGAAACAGGGCAGCAGACAGTTCACGCAGCTGAGATGAGAAACAATAATGGTATGTACAGACACAACATGGTAGCGGAAAGTTACCAAATGACACCACTGGAAGGCCAATAACTTATAAATGCAATAATACTGCAACGTAATGGCTCTTGGAGGTGCAAAAACTATATACAACACTATACAGAGAATAATGGATGGGGTGTTGTACATTATGAGTTTTTATTATACACCCAAAGTGTATAATACTACATAAACCAAGAATGCGAAGCAAGAGTAGTTTGTGACGGTATTACACATGGATGGTGTGTAAAAAAAATAAATAATGTAACACTCATTCTTTATTTTATATAATTGCTTGTTGCTTTAATGCTGTGCGTTAAAAAAAGGCTGTTTTCCTTTTCTGTGGCATTTTGTTCCTGTGAGTGTGAGACAGCAATGGCTTTCACTTTCACTTTGACTGGCTGACACCAAATAGAATAATAGATAGGTTCCAATGAATTACAAGGCTGTAATTCCATCGAGAGGTTCTGGGGACATAGGGAACCTCGAGAGCGAACTCGAGAGGTTTTCATGTCTCCAGAAACTCGAGATGGAATTTACAGCTGAGTGAGTCACTGGAACCAATTGTTTTATTTTTTGTAAAATATGGATCCAATTAATTTTTTTGTGTTCAGCTCTTTGTTTATGTTGTGCTGTGTGGCTGGGCACCCGCTGCAGTGAGGACCCACTGATTCTCTCCATGAACACCCACCCCCCCCTCGCTTCCGCTCACTCGTTCCCTCACTTGCTGGGGTCTCATATCTTTTAACCCTGTTCTTTATCAGTGTTTGTAGGATTCAACAGATACTTCTGTGGAACTGGGAAAGATAAAAAACAAAACAAAAGGATTAGTAGAAAAGCAAAACAACAGTTTTCTCTCAGTAAGTGAGAGATGTCCACCATGTTTTTTGAACTGTTACGCCCGCCCACAGAGAATCCGTGGCCAATCAGGAGGTGTACTTTCAGGAACGTCACGTTGTGTGTAAAGGAGGTTGCCGTGGGGATCTTAGCAACAGGCCTACCGTGTGGGAGAGTCATGAGCTTGTGCTGTTTAGTTGTAGTGGTAATACTATCGTTCAGAGCTTGAACGATAGTATTATCAGCAGTGAACGATGGTATTATCACTTGAGCAATGACACTATTATTGAAAAGGGAGTAATGTATTCCTGGAATTTTTTTGTATGGGTTTTGATGGTATTATTTTCAATATCCATGTATTACAATGCAATAATAACCTGGTTCATTCCATAATAACAAGCCAATTATTATGGTGTTAGAAAGTGTATCAGTACAGTAAATAAATGGACTCACCAGTAATTAATGTGATATAATAGCTAGTTTGATGGTATTATTTTCCATATATCCCACTGATGCAGTTTGATGACATTATTTTTCATAGTCCACATGGTGTCCGCAGCTAGAAGATGCTACGCAAGTGTCACCATAGTGTAATAGGGAATAACTTCCCCGCTTTGTTTCTGGAGCTGGCAAACTTTGGTCTTTAATTTTAATTTTTGTTTTTCCCTCCCCCTTCCAAGTGTGTTGCACAACAGCACATTATTATGGCTTCTGATCAAAATAATTCCCTTTCTTGCATGTATGTAGACTGGCCACCTACATATCATGCTTCCCTAGGGTAATTTCTTCTCTGTGTGTTTTATTTATATGCTGCCTAGCTCCTGAGGCAAAATGCCGCCTTCCCCGCTCTGTAATTCAAAGTATCCGAATTTACCTTTCCTCTTCTAATTTTCCCGTTGAATATGTTCCGTCCCGATGAACAGAATGCCCCGCTCCAGGTCTGTGTTGTCTATTTGCTACGGACCTCTCGAACGTGTGAGTGAGAATATAAAGTGGGGAAGTCCTGTCTTTCATCTGGTTTCGGACTTGTTGTTTTAGTATTAATCCACTCGCTGTGGAGATCTGTCTCCGCTATTCTTATCATGCAGTTTTGGTTTTACCTCTCGAACATGCGAGAGGGCAGAGGGCAGTTAATCCCTACAGTATATTCAGGACACAACCGGGGCTCCTTTTTCTTTGAATAAAATTAAAATACTTTAAAAGAGCTTCTCGCTCTGTGTCCCTTAGTTATACTCCTTCGGCTGCAGACCCAGACATTAGAAGCTGTTTGTTAACATTCCAGCTGGTTAGCACAAAGGCTGGCGTGTCGCAATGCAGCATTTCTTATTCAAACATTGTTTTTGGTCTAAGATGTAGCGTGGTGCAATCTCTCCTTAAATAAAATTATTTAATAGTTTGCTTTTCTTTGTGTTAAACTAAAAAGGCTTGGCATTTCTCATTTTTCAATGAGCTTTATAAAAAGGAGCATGTGGTTTTACAGCTCTTGATGCAATATTAAGACAATTAGACCCCATTAATAAATACAGACACTGGATGGAAAGAGGTGTTTGTTTAAACCTCTAGGTTTTGTTTTGTTTAATACTACTTGCTCAACTTGCATAAACTGATGAATCTCAACACCTTCTTCTCCTCCTCACCTTGCATTCTATTCTAAGAGCCGGCCGGCCTCTTTGTGTTAATATTTATAAGATACCTTAATGTGGGAGGGGATTGAATGTGCTGAACTAAAATAATATATTATAAAACTAAAATTCAGAACGATTTTTATGTTCTTTTAAGTTGTGTGAATATATATAATATATGAGAGAGTAAAAGAAAATTTATTTAAAACAAAAGATATCTCTTATCTAAGCTCAGGGAAGGGGTTACAGATCAGGTGACCGGTCCTCCAGATAAAAAGAGCTCAGATATTGTTCAAAGTCAGTCTTGAGTTGGTCTGTTACAGGTCAACATCTCTCTAGTCCTTTCTAGAGCTGTATTTATGTTGCCTTTGGAGTTTTATTTTGTCGTTTTAAGTCTGCTGATGCTTTACTTTGTTTTCTGTTATTCAAATAAATATTTGGATGATTGAGTTCCACCTTCTACAACTGGAATTGGTGTCCTGTCTTCAATCCCAACACCTTCACACATAGCGATGCATGTCCCTTGCCCCAATCTTACAACACCATGGTGGCCAATGTGCACCACAGCGAAGGTGAAGAAAAACTACAATTGCGTGACAGATAGAAAGTACGTAGAAGAACTAGTGTAACAGTGGGACAGATTCCAAAATGCATACGCATTGGTGCAGTGCGACTTGTGCCAACATATATGGTGCAAGTCGCACTTTGCGCCCTGCAGTACGCCAGTCAGTATTCCAGAAGGCAGCCTGTGACATGTCGCAGGCTGCCTGCACCAAAGGTGGGTTATGCCACCATCTATACCAGAAACCCCCTGCAACATGGCACAAAGGGGTTTAAGGCAGCTATTACACCTGATTCCAGAAGGGTGGCCAATGGAATGGCAAATGTGCTATTCCAAGTTGGGCCCCGGAAGACAGTGGTCTAAGTACAGCTAGACCAGCTGTTAGCTGGTCTAACCATACCCTATGTCCACTGTGGGTGTACTTCTGTGCCTGGTGCCCCAACAGCCACCCCCCCACAGTCCCACATAGGCCCCACCTGTCACTAAGTGGCAGGGCAGCCCCATGCCCCCATCCCAGGGTACTGCCCCGCAGGGCAGTTCACTTCCCCTACAGTGCCACTCACTCCATGGTAGTCCAGTGGCCCCCCCACCCCTCCATCAGCCCTGCAGGGCATTGCCATGGTGTCAGGGAGCAGGGCTTTGGGGGGCATGCCACGTGATGGTTTCGCCCTGTCAGTGGGCATTACTGCGGCTTGCAGCACCCTGTGTGGGTGCACCCTTCCTTTGGCGCAATGCTGGTGGTGCTGCAAGTCACAGGGTGTAGTCACCGAGGACCCTACCTATTCTTGAATCAGGTGCAGGGTCCCCAGCATAGTGGCATATGTCGCAGTTCGCAAGCGCCGACAAGTTGCGACATACGTCTTGGAATTGGGCCCCATGATTCTAATAATTTAGTTGTTGACCGGTTTTGTTTTAAACAAAGTACTCTCAATTGCTTGGAAGCTTTACATTAAAAACATGGGGCCAGATTTTCAGACCACCCTGAATGCTTCAAGCCCTGTGTGTGCCGAACATATGGTGCATAGGGCCTGTGGCCGCCTCCCAGCCGACGCGTGGGATTTTCTATCCTGTGTGCCAATTACCACAAGTTAGACCAACTTTTTCTGGTCTAGCTTGCGGCAATACCGGGCACTCTTTTTATGGGGCTTTCGCCAAATATTTGGCACAAGCTGCCGTAAATCAGGTAAAGTGTCGTAACTGCACCTGACCTACTAAAATCGGATGCAGTTGTGGCAAAGGTGTTTGCTGTAGCTGCACCAAAAAAGGAATTTAATGCAGAGCATGCATCAATCTCTGCATCAACCTTCGAAAATTGGGCCCCATGTCTTTTAATTCAATTTCAGTTCAATTCAATGTATTAAAATATTTATATAGGCTGGGATAGTCTCCCATCCTCAGGCTTGTCCTGGGTTACATCAAGTAACAAGTTATTACAAATTTTACAAAACTATCACAGATCCTATTATGTAACATTTAAAGAGCTACAGATGCCTCAAAGAAAACTTTGCAAAACATAATAATTAGACACAATTCAGCTTGCATTCCACATATGTTATATATATTTTTATTTCCCATTATTAATTACTGAGTAAATTTGCATGAATACATGATCTTTATCATTTAGAGTTCCCTTACGGTTCATCTGCCTCTATAACTTACTCCCTAATTCAGGTCTTAATCATCTGTTGTGACATCACAATCTGTTAGCATGAGAGTAACTGTGATGTCACAAGCAGGGCATTATCACCTCAGATAGGGAGAAAGCAACAGATAATGCCGAATGCTTCAGGAGCAAAGATTTTTTTTAATGCAAATGACCTCAGTAGTAAATAATGCGGAGGAGGAATACAGAAATAACATGACTTAGAAGCTGAACTGTGTCTAAATGTTATGTTTTGTTCAAGTAGTCTTGAAGGTGTCAGCTGCTCTTTAAATTACAATATAAACAATAAACACATCATATGGATAAAGTGTTTTATCGACAGCCACAAGGGTGCTACATAGGATTTTGAGAACTTGCTGATGTGCTGGAGATTCTTTTAAGAGTTTGGGATTAAAACATCAACCTTCTAAATAGCATTAGCCCCTTAGCAGGTGTCATTATCTTTCCTGTTCTTTACAAAATGTACTGATTGGTCAGTCTGCATAGCATCATCAATAGAAACATAGAAACATAGAAGTTGATGGCAGATAAGGACTGCAAGGCCCATCCAGTCTGCCCATTTCTTTTTCTACCTTATAAATGTGCCATTGGCCTTTGCTCTGTCAATGGCCTACCTATTCATACTCATCTATATTGCTCCCTTATGACTATACCATGCCTGCTTGGAGACCTGCACTGTGTTCATATCCACCACTTCCTGAGGTAGGCTGTTCCATGCATCCACCACCCTTTCTGTGAAAAATAACTTCCTCACATTACCCCTTAATCAGCCTCCCTCTAATCTCATGCAGTGTCCTCTTGTCCTGCGATTTTTCTTACATTGAAACATGTAAGACTCTTTTACCTTGTTAATGCCCTTAAGGTGTTTGAATGTTTTGATCATATCGCCTCTCTCTCTCCCCTTTGCTCTAGGGTATACATATTGAGCTCCGATAATCTGTCCTCATATGTTTTCTGATGCAGTCCCTGCACCATTTTGGTTGCCCTTCTCTGGAATGCCTCAATTTGGTTAATGTCCTTGTGAAAGTGTGGCCTCCAGTACTGCATGCAGTACTCCAAATCGGGCCTAATCAGTGTCTTGTAAAGAGGGATTTTTACCTCCCTCTTCTGACTTGTGATACCCATACTAATACACCCCAACATCCCCCTAGCCTTACCAGGAACAGAAGGGAGCAGGTACTGCTGGATGCCTTCCAGGACAGCTTCCTGCTGCAAATGGTCAGTGAACCAACCAGGTTAGGAAATACCCTTGACCTTGTGCTGGCAAATGGGGACTTTGTGAGAGAACTTACAGTGGAGGAACCGCTGTCAGGGAGTGACCACCGCTCAGTATGGCTCACATTGGATATGGGCAAGGAAAGAGTGGAATCTGGCACAGTAGTGCTGGACTTCAGGAGGGCCAACTTTGGGAGGATGGGGGGGAAGTGGTAAAAGGGTACCTGGCCAGAATTCAATCTAGTATGGACACTAACCAGAGGTGGGAGCTCATAAAGCTGGGGATAGTGGAGGCAACCAAAGCCTGCTGCAAAGCCCAGAGCAAGAAGGCTAGGGCTAAGAAACCGAGCTGGTTGAGCAAGGAGGTCATGGAAAAGGTAAGGAGGAAAAGAGCTGCCTTTAGGAAGTACAAGAAAACAGGGAGGGGGAGGACAGGGAGGAGTACTTGACAGAATCGAAGGAGGTGACAAGGGAAGTAAGGGGAGCCAAAGCATCTATGGAACTCAGGCTGGCACAAGGCATTAAGAAGGGGGAGAAGGACTTCTTTAAGTACATCAGCTTGGCAGAAGACAACAGGAGAAAGGACTGCTGTGTGGCTGAACTTCTCTGCTGGGACTAAAGTAGAAGAACTTTTGTATTTGGACTTTTCATTTAGGGTAACAAACTAGAAACATAGAAACATAGACTTTGACAGCAGATAAGGACTGCTAGGCCCATCTAGTCTGCCCATTTCCCTACCTACAGGATAGGCCGCAGATCCTAGTTAACCAACAGCCTATATCTTCCTGCCCCCCACAAGAATTGCCTTATGTCTGTCCCATGCATTCTTGAATTCTCCCACAGTTTTAGACCCCACAACTTCCTCAGGAAGGCTGTTCCATGCATCCACTACCCTCTCTGTGAAATAACATACAAAAACAAAAAAAAGTGTGTGTTTGGGTTAACTGAACTGAATGGGTAACTGAAAAGTCATCTAGGTGTAAATCTCAGGTGAGGTTTAAATTACTTGTAGAAAGATCTGGTAAGTAGGGGGATTGGCTTAGCTAGAAGGAAGCTACATTTAAAGACTGCCTTAGAAAGATTCTGCTAATAGCTTGGCAGAAGACAACAGGAGAAAGGACTGCTGTGTGACTGAACTTCTCTACTGGGACTATATTGCCCTCCATCCCTCCCCTCCACCCAAAGCTAGCTCTATTTTTATAGGCACAGGATTTGACTGACAACAGGAACTTCCTGTTTAGGAGCAGGAAGTGAGTGAGCACAGAACCACCAAGGACCCACCATCCTAGAAGGGCAAGAGTAGCTCTCCGGCCCCCTCTAGCTGCTGGAGGTCTGCCTCTGAACAAGTAAGTGGTCTACTGAGTAATATAGGATATTCTTGTCTCAGAACAGGACAATCAGGAGCTTAAAGGGAACACAGGCTGAAAGTAAGGAGAGAGAAAAAAAAAGAGGAAAGAGTAAGGATTGCAAACAGTTAAGGGGCCAGAAATAAGACATGATTGGAGTGGTGCAGTGCAGTGGCTGTGGAGCAGCAGTCTTCCGGGAGATGTTCTGGAGGATGCGGTGTTGTCCATCTGCAGGCACCTCTCTGGCTGAGGAGGAGGTTGCTCATCTCCAGGCTGAGTTGGCCAGGATTTGTGGGACCTCCTCTTCCATCCAGGGACCACCAGTGCCACTGCCGTTGCCTCAGAGGTTGCCAGAGAGAGGAGGCGGTTGGACCACAGTGGGCTCAGGGAGGGTGAGGGTGGTGGAACAGAGGCACATCCATCCAGTTGTACCTCTCCACAATTCCTATGCCATTCTGGCAAAGTGTGGTTCCTCTATGGAGGCACGTACAGTGGAGACCAAGGAGGATGCTGGGAACCTCCACAAAGGAGACCCACAGGAGGGTGGCAGGGGACCCTGCAGGGGAAGGAAACAACTCCTGGTGGGGGACTCCATTGTTAGGAAGGTAGAACTGGGCAAGGAAGGGGAGAGGGAGGTAAGGTGCCTGCCTGGCGCCATGGCTTGAAGGGACAGGGAGCGAATCCTCAGGATTGCCGGAGCAGCTGCACAGGGGAGGGAGCTGGATGTCATTATCCACCTAGGGACAAATGACCTGGCTAAGAAAGGGATTAGAGAAGTGCAGGAAGAGTTTGTGGAATTGGGGAGGGGCTTTAGTCAAGTAGCACGCACAGTAACCTTTTCGGAGGTGCTACCCATCTATGGCATAGGAGAGGCTAGGGTGTTCCGTACCATGGCATTCAATCAGTGGTTGAAAAACTGGTGTGGAGCTCAGGGATTTGGCTTCATTGGGGACTGGGGGTCCACCTGGAGTGATGCAAGCCAATACTGGCATGATGGGCTGCATCTGTCCAGGAGGGGAACCAGGATCCTAGGTGATAGGTTTAAATGCTTCATTGGCAAGCTTTTAAACTAGCCAAGGGGGGAGGCACTGGAAAGGAGCAGGAAAATCCTAGCCCCCCCAAACAATCATGGTAGTAAGTGTGGCAAACACCAACATGGAGGTGTCGATAGGGAGAAGAAGGGCAGGGTAAATGGAGAAAGTGACAAAGGCAAGAAGGACAGGGATGGGGCAAAATGGGGTAAGGCCATGAGGGAATGGAGGGTAATGAGTACCAATGCCCGTAGTCTGGGCAACAAGCTCCCTGAGCTGGTGGCCTTAATGGAAGAGGGATGCCTGGATATTGTAGCAGTCACAGAAACATGGTACACAGAGAACCATGACTGGGATGTTAACATACCAGGGTACATAACTTACAGGAGAGACAGGCAGGGGAGAAGAGGGGGAGGAGTAGCTCTCTATGTAAAGGAAGGATAAAAGCAACTGAACAAAAGAGTAAACAGGGAGGAGAGGAGGCACTGTGGGTCATCTTGGAGACTGGAAAGGGCACCACAATCTGCACAGGGTTGTGTACAGACCCCATGTCAGGGGAAGGAATGGACAAGGATATGATGGAAGGCATCTTAGAATGGCAGAGAAAGGGAGATACTGTTGATGGGAGACCTGAATATGCCAGATGTTAACTGGAGCACATTTGCTGCAGCCACATCCAAGAGCAGGGCCATTCTTGACGCCCAACAGGTGGCAGGCATTAGACAGCTAGTTTCGGAACCCACTCGTGAGGGAGCAATCTTAGACCTCGTACTCTCAAACGGGGGCAGTGAGAGGCTCTCAGATCTAGAAGTGGGTTGCCATCTGGGGACAAGTGACCATCAAACAGTGTGGTTCACGTTAAACTCAGCTACAGAGTCAAGCCATACAAAAGTGAGGGTACTGGACTTTAGGAGGGCTGACTTTGGCAAGATGGGAGAGTGCCTCAGAAAAGCACTAGCAAACAGGCTAGAAGGAGGTGTGGAGCAACAATGGGGAATTATCAAAACTGCCATCACAGAGGCAACAAGCCTTTGTGTGAAGCAAATAAACAAATCAAAACAAAAGAAAAAGCCACTATGGTTCTCAAGAGAGGTGGCTGTGAAAGTCAGGAAGAAAAAGATAGCATTCCGGAAGTATAAGGAAACACAGAAGGAGCAGGACAGATAGCTGTACCAGTTAAGGCAGAAAGAAGCAGGGAGGGAAGTCAGAATAGCAAAGGCCCAAACTGAGGAAAAGATAGCCAACTCAGTTAAGAAGGGGGATAAAACCTTTTACAGGTACATCAGCGAGAGTAGAAAGACAAAGGGAGGGATAGTGAGGCTGAATAGAATGAACAGTGGGTGGGCAGAGGGGACAGTGAAAAGCAGGAATACTGAACGAATATTTCTTGCTCAGTATTCACAAAAGAGGAGGGGAAGTTCTAATCCAATTAATAGAAGCACTCTTGATAGGGGGTTGATCCCAGTCCTTTCACAGAAGAAAGGGTTCTGCAAGAACTCCTAAAACTGAAGGTGGACAAAGCAATGGGTCCTGATGGAATTCACCCAGAATTCTAAAAGAATTAAGGAAGGAACTAGTGAAACCACTGGCTACTCTTTTTAATAAATCATGGGAGGATGGTGTGGTACCCGAGGACTGGAGGAAGGTGGATGTAATTCCCCTTCACAAAAGTGGGACCAAGACAGAGGCAGGAAACTACAGACCTGTCAGTCTGACCTCTGTGGTAGGAAAAGTGATGGAGTCACTTCTGAAGGAAAGAATAATTGAGTACCTAGAGGTCAGTGGAGCACAGGATCCAAGGCAGCATGGGTTCACAGTGGGAAGGTCATGTCAGACGAATCTAATAGATTTCTTTGACTGGGTGACCAAAGTAGTAGACCAGGGAGGGGCTGTGGACATGGCCTACCTAGACTTTAGCAAGGCATTTGACACAGTCCCACACAAAAGATTATTAGTCAAATTAACCAGCCTGGGAGTGGGTCCCAGGGTGGTAGCCTGGGTAAAACATTGGCTGGACAACAGGACACAGAAGGTAATTGTAAATAGAGTCCACTCTGAAGAAAGGGCGGTTACCAGTGGGGTACCACAGGGTTCAGTATTGGGTCCAGTCCTCTTTAATGTCTTCATCAGTGACATTGCAGAGGGACTGGAAGGAAAAGTATGCCTTTTTGCAGATGACACAAAGATCTGCAACAAGGTTGATACTCAAGGAGGCATGGAAAGAATGAAAAGGGACTTGACTTGGCAAGGTTGGAGGAATGGTCAGACGTATGGCAGCTCGGATTCAATGTAAAAAAGTGTAAAATAATGTACCTGGGAAACAAGAACCAAGGGGGAAAAATACACAATGGGTGGGGAGGTAGTAACAACAACAAAACAGAAACAGGGACCTGGGGGTAATAATATCAGATGACCTTAAGGTTAGCAAGCAATGTGAGAAGGCAGTAGGGAGGGCTGGGGGTATACTGGGATGTATAGGAGAGGCATCAGCAGCAGAAAACAGGAAGTTGTTATCCCTCTGTACAGACAGTTGGTGAGACCCCATCTGGAATACTGTGTCCAGTTCTGGAGACCCCATCGCAAGGACATAGACAGGATAGAGGCAGTCCAGAGGAGGGCAACTAAAATGGTGCAGGGTCTGCAAGAGAAGCCGATGAGGAGAGACTAAAGGAGCTTAATATGTATACCCTTGAGGAAAGAAGGAGAGGGGGACATGATAGAAACTTTCAAGTACCTCAAGGGAATCAACAAAGTCCAAGAGGGTAGCATCTTTCAAGAAAGAGACTTGCAAGAACAAGGGACATGATTTAAAGATAGAAGGAGGGCGGTTCTAGGGCAATGTGAGGAAGTATTATTTCACAGAGAGGTAGTGGATGCATGGAACAGCCTTCCTGAGGAAGTTGTGGGGTCTAAAACTGTGGGAGAATTCAAGAATGCATGGGACAGACATAAGGCAATTCTTGTGGGGGGCAGGAAGATATAGGCTGTTGGTTAACTAGGATCTGCGGCCTATCCTGTAGGTAGAGAAATGGGCAGACTAGATGGGCCTAGCGGTCCTTATCTGCCGTCAAAGTCTATGTTTCTATGTTCTATGTTTCTATCTGGGAGAAAAGGAGCTGTAAGGACCACATAGTAAGGATTAGGTAGGAGGGGGGTTGGGTGGAAGCAGGGTGCGATAAGGTGGAAGCACTAAATAAGTACTTCTGCTCAGTATTTACTAAAGAGAAGAGGGGGGGTGACACCCAAGGTGGGAGAAATGGCAGAAGCAGGGGGGGAAGTGGTGACAGATGGGGAAATCATGGAGAGCAGAGTTCAAGGGGGTTTGAAGGCACTGAGGCTGGACAAGGCGCCAGGCCCAGATGGCATCCACCCCAGTGTACTGAAGGAGCTGGCAGAGGTCCTTGCAGGACCTTTGGCAGACTTATTTAATGCCTCACTACATTCGGGGTGTGTACCTCAGGACTGGAGGATGGCTCATGTGGTGCCCCTCCACAAGAGTGGCCCCAAGGATGAACCAGGAAACTACAGACCAGTGAGCCTCACATCCATCGTGGATAAGCTAATGGAGTCTATCCTGAAGGAGAGGCTGGTGGCCCTCCTAGAGGCCAAAGGACTACAGGATAGCAGACAGCATGGCTTCATACATGGCAGATCCTGCCAAACCAACCTGGTCGAGTTCTATGACTGGGTAACTAGGCAACTGGACAGAGGCCATGCAGTGGATGTCCTGTATCTGGACTTCAGTAAGGCATTCAACTCAGTGCCACATGGAAGGCTGGGAAGGAAGTTAGTAGGCACAGGGGCAGGTGCAAAGCTGGTGAGATGGGTAGGAAACTGGCTGCAGGGAAGGCAACAGAGGGTGGTGGTGGGTGGGGAGCTCTCACACCCAAGGGCAGTGACGAGCGGTGTTCCACAGGGCTCAGTGTTGGGACCAGTGTTGTTCGGGATATTCACTGCAGACATATCATGGGACATCAAGAGCAAGATCAGTCTGTTTGCTGATGATACCAAGGTAGGTGTGGTGGTGGATGACCTAGGGGGATGGCAGGGGTTGCAGGATGATCTGGCAAAGCTTGAAATCTGGTCAGACACCTGGCAACTGGGCTTTAATGCCAAAAAGTGCAAGGTGCTGCATTTTGGGATGAAGAACCCAAGGAGGAGTTACCAGCTAGGGGGTGCAGCTAGCCCAGACAGAGAAGGAGAAGGATCTGGGTGTGCTCATTACAGGGTCAATGAACAACTCGGCACAATGTAGGAAGGCAGCTGCAAAGGCCAACAAAATGCTGGGTTGTATTGCAAGGGTATATCCTCGAGGAGGGAGGAGGTGATTCTGCCACTGTATAGATCATTAGTTAGACACACCTGGAGAACTCGTGCAGTACTGGCATCCATATCTGAAGAGGGACATTAAGTTACTGGAGGGTGCAGCGCAGAGTGACAAAGATGATCAAGGGCTGGGGGACTTATCATATGAGAGGAGGTTGAAGGAGTTGAACATGTACTCACTGGAGGAGAGGAGACAGGGTGACATGATTGAAACCTTTAAATACATGAAAGGAATAAACAAGGCGGGTACAGAGGGGCTGTTCAAAGTAAGGGAGGGGAGGGACACCAAGGGCCATGATATGAGACTGGAGGAGGAAGGTTCAGGAGGGAGATGAGGAGACACTTTTTTACAGATAGGGTGGTGGCTGGGTGGAATGCATTACCTGCTGAAGTGGTATGCAGTAGAACAGTGGACTGCTTCAAATGAGGATGGGACAGGACAAGGGGGAGGGTTAATGACGGGGAAGGGTGGAAGGGAGGGGCAGCTGCAGAATAAGGGGTGCTAGCTGCACATTCGAGCAGACTTGATAGACCTCTAGGCCTTTATCTGCTGGCAAATTTCGTATGTTCGTAAGGGAGCAATACAGATGAGTATGAATAGATAGGCCATTGACAGAACAAAGGCCGATGGCACATTCATAAGGCAGAAAAAGAAATGGGCAGACTGGATGGGCCTTGCAGTCCTTATCTGCCATCAACTTCTATGTTTCTATGTTTCTAAATGTTCCTGCTGGTATTGACCAATCTGTATGTGGCATGTTGAAGTCTCCCACTATCAGAACCTCCCCTTTAGCTGTCATGTTTTGCATATCTTTTAACAGTAATGTGTCTATGTCCTCCCCCTGGTCTGGGTGCCTATAGACAACCCTAGTTCATATGGCTGTCCCATTTGCTGTTTTCAGGGTGACCCACAGTTCTTCTGGCTCCTTATGTGTATTCTTAATTTCTGTAGCTTTGATATTTTCATTGACATACAGGGCCACTCCACCCCCCTTTTTGCACCTTGGTCTCTTCTGAACAGTTCATAGCCAGGTACTGAAGTCTCCCAGGTGTGGGTACTGGTAAACCACGTGTCGCTAATTGCTACTATGTCCAGTTTAGCCTCTGTCATTATTGCCTGCAGGTCTGGGATCTTGTTTCCCAGACTGCGAGCATTTGTGTACATGATTTTCCATTGGCCAGATTTCGTTGCGTTAGTTGTTGGGTGAGGTCTGGTGTTTCTCCTATGAGTCATATGAGGAGTCAAACCTTTATCCTTACATTACAATGCAAATGAACTGCAAACATACTGAACTCCTGTTTGACCACTAGCTGAGGGGGGAGGGGTGTTCTTCCCATTCAACGTATGGGGTGCTGCACCCCTCTCCCCATTTTCTAGTTTAAATATTAAGTATTCAATTATGCGTTACCATACCCCTGCCCAAGTGTATGCACCTTTGCAGTTAGACAAGTATGTGTTTGACCTACAAACAGAAGCCTGCAGTTAAGGGAGGGGGAGTGACTAACCTCGAACTGAAAATCATGGATCAGACGTCAGGAGGGGCCCACATTCGATATATGACTCTATGGCTTTAAACAGACTATTGACATTTTTTTTAATCCTTTTTTCTTTCAAATGAAATAAACTTTATTCTAAGAGATGAAACAACAAGTTACATACTGTTTACAAATATCAGAATACAAACACCAAGCGGAAACAGACAGAGTTGACAGAGTATTTGTGTGATAATTATAAACCCTTCCCCCTCCCCCCTCCACAACCCCGGTTACCTCCCCATGCCACCAACTGATTCTAGTCTATGCATATAACACAGCTATGTAGAAGAACCCAAACATGCTAATTTACCTTGTCGAGCTCTGAATCCCTATCAGGTAGAAATTCTTATTCAGGCTGTCAGTAAAACATACAAAGGTTCCCAAATATGCTTGTATCTATAACTCTTACCCGTCATATTGGCTGTAATGTGTTCTGCTCATAATGCAAATAGCACTTCCCTATATCACTCCAGGTACTGGGCAGAGCTTTCTGATCCAACTAGTGTTGAAGAATAACCTTCTACGCACAGGCTGATATCAAAGCCATATGTGGTCGTTGATTACTGATCAGGTTATCTCTGTACTCCCCCAAAAGACATATTTCGGGGGAAAACATGTCTGATAAACCAAGCAGTAGGTTTAACCATGCTTGAATTGATCTCCAAAATGGGACTACTGTTTCACAACACCAGAGTACATGAAAGAGGGAGCCTGGTTCCTTACTACATCTGGAACAAATGTCAGTGGATGATCTACCCACCTTATGTAATTTAACCAGAGTATAGTACAGGTTATGCAAAATATAAGATTGCATAAACCTGTATCTATCCCACTTCAAATGTTTATATAAGTGTAACCATCCCTCGGACCAGTTCCTGGTAGGATTGTTGATCGGGAGTGCTTGGTCCCAGTAGTAAAATCTAGGGCATTCTCCCTGAGTTAAGTAGTCCCGCAGGAATTGATAATAATATGATATGTAGTGGGAAGTGGGGGCAGAGTTAAGCAGGGGAAAACCAAATTCCCAAAAGGGCTAAACCAGGGTCCAGAACGAAAAAAGTGAAAAAGCATATGGGTGACCTGGAACTATCGAAAGGAACATGATGACCGCCAGTGATATACTTTAAGTCCCTTGCCTCTTGAAAGGAAAGAAGTTTTTGAGCATGGACCGGATCTACAATAGTATCCACACCCATATTATGCCCAAACCTCTCTGAGATCATGTGCCTAGTGATCCGAAGGTTAGGATTCCCAAACAATGGTTGGGAGACATCCTTATTCATTGTAATTCCTAATACAGAGCAGAGCTGTAAATGGGTTTGAAGGGATGCCACCACAGGGGTGTCCTTCAGTGGTTGAGGAAACTTCTTCCAGGGGAGGTACCAGAGTGATCTAATATCCAGAGTATTACTGGAACATAAGCAATACTCTGTATCTACCTACATTGGAACATAGGACCCCTTACCCTCTTTCACAGAAGCTCTAAACCAGTACAGGAATCTGGTGCAGTGCATGGCCAGATAGTACAAGAAGAGATTGGAAACCTATATGCCCCCATCCTGCTTAACATACATAAATTTGGACAAGGCCCGATGAACTGCTTTACCCTACCACAAGAAGGAGGTGAAAAGTCTGTGAATTTGGTTAAACTGCGACTGAGGTAGTGCCAAGTAGCACATCTGCAAGGGATAAAGTAATGGGGGCAAAATATTCATCTTAAGAATACTTAACCGGCCCCACAAGGAAATAGGTAGCAGGGACCAACGGTCCAAGTCTGTTTTAATACAAGACAAAATGGAGTCCTTAAATTTCCTCATGATGTTGGGCGATGTGCTAAGGAAAATCCCCAGATATTTTAATTTATCCTTGACCCAAAGTAACCCAAGATGTTCGACATCCACTTTTAAGGTGAGACTGTTAAGTGGCATTACCTCCATTTTAGCTAAGTTCATTTTATAATTGGAAATAGTTCCAAACTGAGAAATAATATGCAAGGCAGCAGGCAGGAATGTAGCAGGAGAGGATATGTGCAGCAGTATATCATCGGCATATGCCGATAGTTTATATTCACAAGGATCTATTGTAATGCCTTGGACCTGCAGATAATTATTAATTTTATGGATCAGGGGCTCCAAGAACAGATTAAAAAGATAAGGAGACAGAGGGCATCCCTGCCTGGTGCCCTTCTGGAGGGCAAAAAAGGTAGAAAGAACACCATTACATAGTATGCAAGCCGACGGGAAAGAGTAAAGTATCCTGATCCATTTTATAAACTCCTGGGGGATACCGTATTTAGGGAGGAGAGTAAATAAATAATCCCACAAGACTCTATCAAATGCCTTTTCTGCATCAAGGGACACCAAGGCAGCAGAAGTAAAGGAGTCCCTGGATACGGAAATAAGATACGACAACTTTCGGAGATGGTCTGCTGACAGTCTACCTTTCACAAACCCTACCTGTTCCCTATGCAAAAGAGGGTGCCATACACACCCCAATCTATCCACCAGAATTTTGACTAATATCTTCCTGTAATTGATGACCAACAGGGGGTCACGGCCAGGTTTGGGAAGTACCACTATAATTGCCTCAGTTAGTGAAATGTCTTATAATCCAGCTGTAAAGATGTAATTGTAGGTATCTAGTAAAACAGGGGCTAGTTGGGGTTTAAATGCCTTGTAAAAATTCATGGTGAACCCATCTGGACCAGGAGTTTTATCTGAAGGTAAGGAGTCAGTAGCTTGCGAGATTTCTTCCATGGTTAGGGGAGCTTGTAAGATAGCAATCGAGGGATTTGAAGCTTGGGAAGGGGTATGTCTTGGGAGGAACGCATCAAAGACAACGAAAGGGAACTAAGAAAAGGGAGGGGTATACAACCGCTGATAGAAGACCTTGAATGTCTCAACAATATCCCGCGGTGAGGTGAGACGCTGACCAGAATCAGAGCGAATAGAGGAAATAATTCTATCTGCCATCTGCGAAAAAGTAACCGGAGGGCTAAGAGCTTCCCAGCCCTCTCCCCCGGGCAAAATATTTCACCTTAGAACGTAGCAATAGGTGCTCTGCCTTTTCCCCCAGTAAGGTGTTATACTGATACCTAAGGTCTTCCAAGCATTCTCACTCTGATTGAGGTGAAGTTTGTGATATATTCCCTTCTAGAGCCTTAATTTCACTCAGCAGAGAGGAAGACTTAGCTGTAACTTGTTGTTTACGTCTCATTGCTAGGCAGATCAGCTCTCCTCGAAGAGTGCATTTCAGAGCTCCCCAAAGAAAATCAAGCTTAGCTGTAGAGGGTACATTAGTTGTCATTAAGTGTTCAATGAAAGATTGGGTATGCTTTATGATATCTATGGAGTTAAGCAGTTGATTGTTGAACCACCACACTTTATCCCTTATTGAAGAGGTGGAAAGATTAAGGCCCATTATTATAGGATGGTGGTCTGATATTACTTTAGCGGAATAATGAGAAGAGATGGTCCCAGGGAGATGTTCTATACTAAGTAAAAAGTAATCAATTCTAGAAAAGGAACTATGAGACAGGGAAAAAAAGGGAATATTCCTTTTGATCCAGAGACATAACTCTCCATGGTTCCACCAGGCCCAGGGAATCCATGAGCTCATAGAGAGCCACTTGCCCAGCTGATAGTGACTGATGGGTCCGCGTAGATCTATATAGATCATTGCACTGCACCAAATTCCAATCTCCTTCAAGAATAATGGGAAGGGAACTCCAGGGATCTAACAGAGACAGCAATGAGGTGAAAGAGTGAGGTTCATCTTTATTAGGACCATAAATAGATCCCCAAATCACTTCAAGGTGACCAGTCAGTGCCCGAATAAGGTTGTATCGACCTGAAAAATCCACTATGTCCTGTAAGAAAAGGAAAGGGATTCTTCTGGCTATCAGAATAGCTGTGCCCTTTCTATGAGAATCAGAACCCATCCCAAAAACCTGCCCCACCCAGGACCGCCTGAAAAGAAGCACCTGGGATGAGAGAAGGTGGGTCTCTTGTAAGAAGGCCACATCTCCCTGTAACTTGTGTAAATGAAGCAAGACCTTAACCCTTTTGACTGGGCACTGTGCACATTTAATATTCCATGAGCAGAAATTATAAACTACCATTTTGTATCAGCTCTAAGTAATAGGAACCCTAAGTGACATAGACCAAAATAAGAAGGCCATCCACATCAAAAACCTACTGTCGGTGGCATTAACCCTCCCACCCTCCTCCCACCAATACCCTGATACTGTAGCTGGAAAAGACCAATCCGTTAAACAGAAAGCATGAAAACCAAACAATCCCAGATACCCAAGGCACCCAAAATACTCCCACCCAGACCCACCTCCCCCAGTAATACAAGGAAATATCTCCCACCCTCTCTCCAATATGGTTTGTGAGGCCATTCTATGTCGACAGCACTCTACAGTTCCACCATGACCCCTGCCCCGCCCATCTCAGTCAGATCAAAACTAAATGATTGTAATCCTAAAGAACACCCTCAAAATTAGGTAACAGTGAGCTAAGTAAAACCCTTGTACATAGTTCAAGAAATAAATGGGAGAACTTTATAAGTGCCCCCCCAAGTCAGAGATTCAGTGTAACAATAACATTAAATGTAACAGTAACAATAAAATTAATGCTCCCTCATATTATAACAATAAGAAAGCATAACAGTATCTATAAACTTAGTATACAACGAAAAATCAGTGTAAGCCCCAAAAAACAACTCCTACTGAACGATATTGAATCAAATAGATAAACCAGTTCTAGCATGCAACCAGCATGACAGAAGACCTACAAAGCTGTCACCTGGTAGGAAGAAACAGTCCCAAAGCAGTTTGTACTATAATCTATAACAGAAAAGGAACGGAGTCCTTTGAGAAATTGTCAGCTGGCTCCATCTGGTGGCCACATGCAGGAAAGGGAAACATCAGATGGGAAAGACTAGGCTTTAAATTAATCTTCAAAACAATGATGAAACCTGGTGGGGGGGGGCCCTTCCGGAATTTTATCTTAGTTCTATTCAGGGGGCCACAGCAGTGAAGGAAAATTCAAACTTACCAACCCATACTGATAGATATCGGTTGTGAACTAAGTTCCAGGAAGCAGCAAACTAAACTATGACAGTTCCAAAGATGATATTGTGCATGCCAACTGATCCAATTGCACCAGGGGAAAGCAGGCAAGCATGAACCAAAGACCCAGTCCGAGTTAGGCAAATTGATACCAGGGTGGAAAATCCAAAGGTGGCAAGGAACTACCAGGGAGCAGCTCAATACATCGGGTCTCAGTGCTGGCATTATCCACAGTCCACGGTCACCAAATCAAGGGCTAACAAGGAGCCCAAACAGGTAGTACTGGACACAGTGGAGGACCGACTGTATCTGTCGTAGTTAAAGTAGACCTAGGAATGAGGGTACCATATAGATCAAGGTAGGTGTTAAGGCACAAGGGAGGAAAGTCAGGCAGGTAGGCAAAAGAAAAACAAGGAAACTTTTACCAGGTCTGGCTATGCAGGAAAGGAACCATGTAGAGGGCAATAGGACAATAAGGGCAAACAGATAAAAAATCTGAGATAGCGCAGGATCCATCTGACCTAGTCCAATGTGCCATATTAGATCACCCTTCTTTAAACAGGTCAGGGAGAAGCTGTCAAAGTTCCTTCATCGCTTGCTCGCTTGTCTTGTAGGTGTGCCAAGATTGCTGAAGGAAGACCTGGAGGCGGATGGGGTATAGAACCCTGAATCTAATGCCCACTTGAATAAGCCATTTTACTATGGTGTGAAATGCTGCTCTCTTTTGCCTTGTAACCACTGGAAGGTCTTGAGAAATACAAAGCTTGGTACCCTCCCAGGTAATTGTGGCCAATTTTCTAAGTTTTCAGATAATAAACTGTTGAGATAATTGAGAAGCCGGAGAATAAATGGCCAATGAGGAGAACCAACCAAGGATCTAGGGCATAAAGAGTGATTGGCTCATTTTACAATGTAACGTGGGCCATTGGGGGATGGCCCTGCCAGTTTCTCCAAAAGCTTCTATGTAAAAATAATTGGCGATGTTCCCTCAGCATCTCCTGGAAGACCGAAGATCACTGGATTGTTTCGCTGACTTCGGCCTTCCAAATCTTTGAATTTATTCTCCAAGGTATGTAACTTTTGCTGCAGAGAGACAGTTTTAGGATTGGTCTTGTCCCTCCACTGCTCCAAGGATGAGGAGCTGGCCTCCACATCTCCTACTCACCTGCTAAGATCCCCGCGATCCATGCAAAGAGACTTAAGTTCAGAGGTAAGTTGCAATATAGCATTTTTAAGTGGTTGCAGTACTGCAAGGAATTTCTCCTCTGATAGTGGTGTTGGCTCCGATGATGTACTTGAAGAACGGCCGGCAGCATCCCCTCGGGTTTTGGCTTTCTTGGCCAATTTGTCTGGCGTCTGGGGGGGGGGGTGAGTATGGTGGGGCAAGGCCTGCCGCATCTCAGTTTCCATTTTTACCAATTTCACAGCCTCAATCAAGTGCCTACCTAAGACAAGAGCAGATTACGAGTTGAGTGTAGCCAACCAAAACTAAGAATCGCCACTTAGTAAAGGAAACAATATATAACTCGGGTGGGCAGGAGCCAGAGTAGAAAGTTGCTGCAGCTACAGAAGCATCATGTGACTCCCTTAAATCCTTTTTTAACTGTTTGGTAGCATGGCATGATAAATGACTCTATGGCTCCTTATAAACTACTGAATTTTGTTTTTAAGTCCTTTTTTAACCATTTTATAGCACGGTAACCTGAACAATCCAGACTGTGTGCCAGTTTGCCACATTACATGTGAAAGCTCCCAGTTATCTTTGTGGCACCCATGCAAGGCATTGTGGGTGCCACAGTGCATGGCGGGACACCTGAGAACTGTGCCCAAGTTCCCACAAGTGGTTTGCATGATATTTCTGGACTGTGCAAGCCCAGAAATCATGCTGAGAGGTTCTCTTAACTCATTTTATCTGATGCCACCATTTTGGGTCAGGTTAAGCAATGGATAGTTCTGACGCCATATGGCACTAATGGGTATAATGGTTAATCTGTGTCACAGCACAGTGCACATCCACAATGCTGTGAATGGATTCAGGGGAACTGTGCTGCTCTAAAACCATGCTTAAGCCTTGCTCTGAGCACGGTTCCAGCATGGTTTTAGTCTTGATGCTACTCTTAAAATGCTTTAACAGAGTTAAAATGTTTTAAGCTGCACAGTGTTTACAGGGCCTGTGATGCTGAGGGTGGGGGTGGGGGAGTCAGACAAGCCAGAAGAGGGCTTCCTGAGATGATGGTGTCAACTCCTGGCACAATGCCAGGATGTAAGTAAATTTCTAAGAAGTACTGTGTAGGAAGGGGGCAGGAATGGAGGGTCAGAGATGACTGCGAGTGGGAAAGTGTAACCAAGGGACTAGCTTTTATGATCTGCGGAAGAGTAGAGTGTTTTTTTTTATTTATTTCAACCTTTTACATTTCTGTAGTTCCTGATATCAGATATACTGGATGTGGAAAAATGCTCTGGCCACTTGATCTCCTGTATAAGGAGCAGACTTGTGAAGCTGGGATAGGTGGCAGTCCAAGCTGGGGAGTACTGCTGTCCACAAAGCAAGCTAGCCCAGGGAGGAAGACATTAATGCCAGAACAACTTCCCCTTGAGATGGAGAAGTAAGACAGACTAGTGAGCCTGTTTCTGCACAAGGGTTTGTTTATGTGCTTGTGCACTGCATTATATGATGCTGCCACAAGTCTATAGACTTTGCAAGGCAGGCAAGTAGGTTACAAGAGAAAAATTGGACTAAAAAGAGTCCATTGTTGCTGGGATGACAGCCAGTTGTATCCTTGGGCCTTGTGCTGTGTGCATCTCTACCAGTGGTTGTGGTGGTGGAGGGCTAGCAAAGGATGGGTGTCATAGAGGCATAGGTCAGGAAGTATAAGCAGACCAGAAGTTATAAAATATGCAAGTAGCCCTCTATTATTATTATTAATAATAAAAAAAATATAAAATTGTAGAGTATAGCTCTACATAAAGGCAGTACAAACTCTTTCTATGTCTTTTATTGGCAGTTGAAACTCTGCATCATGGTCTTGTAAGTTACATCTCCTATTTTCCACATAATGTCTCAAAACGTTGTCACTTTACTTCTTGTGAGCAGCCTGAAGAGTACATCTAATCCTAACAGGTGCAACAAAATGATACATTTTGTCCTACAGCTGGTTTCCTGCTGCTAATTCTGCAAATTAGCTTATAAAGGTCAAAATGCATCTCATGGTTAACCCCATGTACCATGGTCAACCCCGTGCACCATGGTCAGTCCCCTGTATTGCAGATTGTTATTTTGTAAGAAACCCAAATAGCTTTCTGCAATCATTTCAACAATATAATTGCATGCATTTGCAAACAAAGGGATCCCAGTTTCATGTAAAGAGTCACATATATTTTTTAAACTACAGAGAAGGAAGGGGGAAGAAATAATAGATGTAACGGGTGAAGGGAAGGAGATAACAGGGGCAAACTGTGGGACCATCGGAGTGATTAGTTCCTTGTTGCTAGAAGTAAAATTTGATTGTGCAATCAGACAGGCTTGAGACAGAGAAGCTGCAGAAAGAGAGAACAAAATACAGTAGATCCTTGCTTTTAACTATCTATGCGTACATGTAAGAAATAGGACAGGGTCCTACCCAATCTTGTCACAGGGGGGCTTGGAATACCATCACTGGGTATTCCTCCAGGTCTGAGGATTATGCTGGTAGAAATGGAGGAGAAAAAGTTATAGAGAAATGCACTTTATAACCAGTGCCAAATACAGTACCAAGAACACCATTGTTTGTGGGACTCAGGGACTAATATTTGTTATGCACTTAGTCGACCACATCAAACATAATACAACTAATGTGGTCCTCCTACTCTTGTAGGGGAATGCTACTGGTGGTTCCAAGAATGTAACTGAAAATAGCCAGACTGGGTGTTCTGATTTGTAGCCCCCCCCCGTCTACTCTAATAATAATGTGTGTGATACCCTGTGCCGAGATCTATGATCAGGCACATCAGTAGCAATGTAGCACATCAAATTTATAATATACAGGTCATCTGTTGTAATTGACACTGGTTATTGTTTTACACTGTGAGGCATTTTAGAGCTTAAAAAGGCACCAGATAAATTAGCCTCATTTATTTTTTAGCTCAGCAGTCCCTTATAAAACCCCTCTGGGTATTCTGGTTACATATACTGTTAGTGTTTAATAAAGTCATATTGATCTCTGGAATCCTCCCTTCAATATGAGATATCTCAGCCTACCTCATCAGATTATTTCTCCTTCATCCAGTGTTGTAGAAATGTTTCTCCTACTATTATACCTGATTTGTGAAGAGTACTACACCTTGGATATACATATTTGGGGGGAAGGGGTGGAGCAGTAGTCCGTCAAGCTTCTCCCTCTCACCAGCTCTGTGTGAATAACCTGTTACCCCATTTTCTTCACAATAAAATTGTCCAGTCTGGTCTTGAAGGTTATTACAGTACCAACTAATACCATGTGTTGTTATTTATTTATTTCAAAATTGGTAACCAGGAAAGGCACACTGAGCCAAGGCTCATTTCCAGGTGTCACCCGTAGGAGGGTGGAACGTCAATAGAGAAAGAATAAAATTAAAAAACAATAGATAGTGGTTACATTGGCAACATTACAGATGTAGAACAACATGGAGACCAAGTACATTAACAACAGCATGGATCAATGCAATAATAGGTGGACAATTGTGAAAGGCTACAATAAAAGTTTGCAGTGCCTGACTGGGTAGGTGACAGTGCTAGTGTTGTCTGAAAACAGACCGCAGGTGGAGTCGCAATTAGCCTCAATTAAAGGGCAGTCCTGGAAAGATGGGGTCAGAAGATAGAGGATGAAGTCAGGAGAGGAGTCCAAAGGGATAGGACGGAGCAGTAAGATACCTTAGCTGGCATCTAAAGGCAGGGAGCGAGGGGGAGAGCAGTAGGGAGAGGGGATCTGGTTCCAGAGGGAAGGGAGGTGGTAGGAGAACACAGCTTGTCCAGCAGAGGAGTGAGAGTAGGGAATGGAGAAGGTATGGGAATCCCTGCAGAAGAGAAAGTAAGAACAGGAGGGCATGGGTGAAATGAGCGAGGAAAGGTACGAGGGAAGGGACTCAATCCTGTATTTAGAGCTGAAGGAGGCACAATGAGGCTGATGACACGACAGTAGTGGGAGGATGAAGAGGGAGAAAAAGAGGGAGCAATCATGAGTATGGAGTGGAGTGGAGAGTTGATAGTGAAATGACAGAAGGCATTACAGAGAGTATCAGGTCTGGCAAGCGAAAAGGAAGGGGTGGTGACATTGACCACAGCCACATAGTCGAAGACTGGTAAAACCATTTTGGTTATCAGCTTCTGGCAGACCTGGATGGAGATGCAGTCCTGGTCTGGTACAGGGCAATGAGTTTAGGGCAAAGATTGGCACGGATGTCATTGATGTAGGCAGAGGAGTTAAGCTTGCTGTCAGTCCTTACACCAAGGTACTTGAAGGCAGGGACAGCCTCCAGAGGGGTGCCATCCAGTGTAGAGAAAACAGGGGCGGTCAAGAGCCTGGGCACTCTCCGGCTGATGTCAAAGGTCATCGATCCAGGCTTCTTGGTGTTGATCCTGAGTTGGTTGGTGTGGAACAGCACAGCTGAATTCAAAGGTCTGAAGTTGTAAATATCTGTCATCCCCATACATATGGATTTGTGAGGAGACACAAGCAGAGAGGAGGTCATTTAGGAAAAACTGAGAACAGGATAGAGCATAGAACAGAGCCCTATGGAACCCCTGCTAGGATGGGGAGGGAAGGGGACCTGCTTTGGCAGTCTATTCTAAGTGTTTACCGCACATTCTGTGAAGTATTTCTTTCTGATGTATCCCTTGGACAATGTATATTTGTAGCATGAGAGGGATGAGTAACGGGGCTGACTAAAGTCTTATTTAGCCATGTTATTCATCTCCTAGGTGAATGACATGTTCATTTCTCTGTAGCTGTCAATTGTGCTGGTACTGCTGCTATACAAATTGAAGGTGTGGCCCATGGTATAAATAAAACATTCCATAGGAGTTCCATGAATAAGCTTTATATTCACCCTGGCATGTTGACAATACTGCTGCTCCAGGACTTGTGGTTCTGCTTTGTTCCGCCAGTCACTCTCTGCTATGCAACATTTCTGGCAACATCCCACATTCAATAAAACACTTATTACTGGACACCATGTAGAATATCTGGTGAATCCTTAACTTTTTGCGTCCTATAGTGACCGATTTTTATTGTCTGCATAGTGCTGTTTGGTAAGGTTTTCCACTGCATTTTTACTTAAATTGTATAGGTATCACTTTGAGCCTTCAGGTTAATGTGCCTAAGAAACAGACTATGACTGACTGAGTGATAATACAGTATATTGTGACTACGGTGGAACTTCCAAATGGAATTTTCTGATATAGTGAATTTCTGCTTGTGCTTGATTTTTGAAGTCTCAAATAACAGACTCTAATAGGAATTTCTTGTGATATTATTAAATTCTTGATACAGTTAAATTCTTTTTTGGCAAAGTGGATGTCATTATATCAAGGTTTCACCGTCATGGTCTTTACTTTCCATAATTGGACAAACAGAAGTGGATTTTGTTTCTAATGGTTGTTAATTGTTATCGTCTGTGTTATTTTATGAAGCATGTTTTGGTAAGGGGAGAATTGCTGGTGTCCTATTAAATGAAGGGCCCTGCACTCAGAAACATAGAAATTGATGGCAGAAAAGGACCATTGATCCATCCAGTCCGTCCATACTTTGAGACAAAAGAGGAGTTTATAGCATGAGACAGTGACAAAGGACCCACCTGTTTTGTTTGCAATTTCACCGTGGGAACATGGAATACAGTCAAAGCAACACAGCGGCTCTCCTTCCCTGGCCCTTTTTCTGTGGCCCAGAGGGCAATCCTTGCTGCAGACAGACTGGGGGATCTAGGTAGTAAACTTAAAGAGTGTAAATTGAAATGTTACTTAAGAGTCTAATTTGTCACAGTGGGAGAAGATAAATTTGGTCATTTATTGCAAAGAATCTGGTCACGTTATAGTGAAAATTTATGTCAATATCCTTTTATTATCCTGTCTTGGAAGGTGTAATTTTTCCCCTATTTTAAGTCTGTTTTACTATTTTTCAGACTTGAAATAATTAGTAGTAAATATCATTAAATATGGCCATCATATGTTTTTGTCAATGCTTGCAGCTGTATTTGAATGCCCATAGTTTATCATGCAGTAACTTTTAGAAATATAGAAAAACAGACCATGGCAGGAGAAAAAGAACAGTGGTCTATCGCTCTGCCCAAAACACCCTATCATACGCCCAGACCTTTTGTCAAGATGGGGTCTTCTCTAACCACCCCCTTGATCCCTGTTTTACTACTACTCCACCCAAGTAACTACTAAGCCCTTAACTTTGTCCCAACCACACTTGAACCCATTCATGGTTTTGGCACCCACCACCTCCACTGACAGACTCTTCCATGGCTCAATCACCCTTTCTGTATGATAAAACTTTCTCCTACCAATTTAAAGTTCCTATTCCTTTTCTTCCTCTTACCTGGTTACTTGCACACCACCAACCAGTATTTGGTCCCTGGTTTCTTCATCCCCAAGTGCATAGCCTTACATATTTTAGCATTGAACCCCAGTAGCCAAACGCCAGACCACTTCTCCAGTCTAGCCAGATCTTCCCTGAGTTCTTGTATCTCTTCCTTAGTGTCCACCCCCACAGTGCTTTGTGCTGTCCATGAACAGGCATATTTTGCCCTTTATCCTGTCTGCTGTGTCACTGAAGAAGATGTTAAACAACACCGGACCAAGCACCGAGAACTTTGGGACACCACTGGTCACTTGCCTAGCTTCTGAGAATTTCCCCTGACTACCACTTTTTGACTTCTGTCCAACAGCTTGTTTTTGACCCATCCAGCAAGCTTAGTCCCCACCCTGAGGTCTTCCAGCTTCCTGACCAGTCCCCTATGAGGCACAAAGTTGAAGGCCTTGCTGAAATCTGTATACAAGACATCAACCACTTGGCCCTAGTCCATGGTCCTTGTCACCCAATCAAAGAAGTTGATTCAGTTAGTCTGGCAGGACATTTTCTGACACAAACCTATGCTGCCTCTTGTCCTGAAGCCAATTTTCCTCCAGAAAGCTCATCAGTCTTTCTTTCAGGATTGGCATCCCCACTATTGAGATCAGTCAGACTTGCTTTCAATTCCTTGATTCATCCCTCAGCTAGCTTTTTATGGACAGGCACCAAATGAGCAGTTTTCCAGTCCTTGGGTACACTCCCTGATTCCAGACAGGAGTCAGACATGACTGGCAGGGGACCTGCAGATATCTCAGCCATTTCCCTTAGGACCCTTGGGTGCACGCCATCTGGCCCTGGGGATTCGTCCACCTTCGGGGCCCTTAGGTCCTTATGCACCCTGTCAACTTGTATTACACCATCTGTGACTTCCCCCTTCCAAGTTCCCAGCCCCCTGCTCCCTTGTGGCACTGATTCATCCTTCTCCCTAGTGAAGCTGGAGCAGAAGTACTTGTTAACTACCCTTGCTTTCTCTTCACTACCCTCTGCCCTGCTCCCTCTGTTAACTACCCCTGCTTTCTCTTCACTACCATCTGCCCTGCTCCCCTCTAACTACCCTTGCTTTCTCTTCACTAGCCCCTGCCATGCTCCCCTCTGTTAACTACCCTTGCTTTCTCTTCACTACCCTCTGCCCTGCTCCCTCTGTTAACTACCCCTGCTTTCTCTTCACTACCATCTGCCCTGCTCCCCTCTAACTACCCCTGCTTTCTCTTCACTAGTCCCTGCCCTGCTCCCCTCTGTTAACTACCCCTGCTTTCTCTTCACTACCCTCTGCCCTGCTCCCCTCTTTTTTAACCTGACACCCTCACTTTTAATGTTTCTCTTCTCCCTTAAAGAGAACAAACCGAGTGATATTCAACCCTCCCCAAAATCAGAGGATGCTCCTTACCTCCACTGGAGCTACTCTGCAGAAAAATCAGCTTTTTAAACTATGCACCCGAGGGAAGGGATTGTAAATTGCCTTTGAGGGGCTAGCAGGGTGATCCCGTTCCACTTCCCTGTTGCTCATCATGAACCGTTTTATGACATGACAATAGGGAGAGTTCAGGGGGTGCACTTCATTGAAGTATATGGAGCATGATTTTAAAGTATAGTTTTCGGCCATTTAGGTGGCCATTTTCGTAAAATCGGAGCCATGGTTCAACTAACAAGAATCTTGTTAGTTGAATCCTGGCTCCAGTTTTACCAAATGGCCACCTAAATTGCTGAAAACTGCTTTTTCTGCTTTCTTTATTTATGCCTCTCCCATCCCCTCGACTGGGCACTCCTTCAGGCCACCTAGTACCTCCCTGCCAGCCTCCCCATCACCATTACACTAGTCCTGATCTGTGACCACCATAGTTTGCCCGACATTATCCCTTCATGGGGGGGGGACTACCCACGGCTATGGGAGACTGAGGAGGGGGACAGCTTGCCTGTAGGCATGGAGAATTCACCAGGGTTCACGGAAGAACCAGCACAGGCATTCTTGGGCTTGAGTGATGAAAGAGGGGGCAAGCAGCCATCATCCAGCTGGCTGAGAGGCATTTTTGTTTGTGCCCCACCCACCCCTCCCACATACTGTGGGCTGCTGCGCTTGCAACATCTTGGGTGAATGCACATGCATCCGTGGTCACTCATGCCACAAAGTCGCTGCTGCAACTGGACCCCAGGAGCCTCTTAGGAGTGACACTGGCTCTGACCCGCCCCATGGAGGAGAGTGTCCCTCGGACACCCTGAACCCTCTCCGCTGGCCTCTGCTCATGACATCCTGGGCTTGGGCTCAAACCGGGTCGCCAGCATGCTGGGCAATCCCCTGTCACCCAGGGCCATGGAGCTGGCCCAAAAACTGTATTTTAAAATCACACTCCATGCACTTCAATTGCTCGCGCCCTGTACTTTCCCTTTTGTGGTGTCAAAAAAAACATTGGACTGGGGGGGTTGTTGTGAGCAACAGAGAAGTGGAAAGGGATCTTGCTTCTAGCCCCTCGGGGACAATTTATAATCCCTTTCCCTTCCCTCAGGAACATAATTTAAAAAGCTGATTTTTCTGCAGAGGAGCTCCCGCAAAGGTAAGGGACCTTCCTCTGATTTCTGTACAGCACCAAGAAAGGTGTTCTTTAAATATTGAAAAAATGTCTTCTCACCCACTTTCAGTTCCTGTGCTAGTTGTACTTCCTTTGTAGCCTTTGCCTCTCTAAACACTCTGCTCACTACCCTTGTTTTAGCACAGTAATCCTCTAGATTATGTTATGTTGAGTTTCTGAACTAGTTAAATGCCGAGAAACACAATCCTAAAGAAGCAAAAAAATAAATCTGT
Organism: Neoceratodus forsteri; assembly: GCA_016271365.2. Classification (NCBI taxonomy): domain Eukaryota; kingdom Metazoa; phylum Chordata; order Ceratodontiformes; family Ceratodontidae; genus Neoceratodus; species Neoceratodus forsteri. The sequence continues at coordinate 28,809,710 of CM028137.1, read as the reverse complement.
GAAATACTTGTGTAATAAAATCAGTGCTCTCTGCTCAGAACAACTGAACTGAGGCTGTGTTGCTTTCAATTTTTAAATGATGCATTTTTTAGAAAAATACATTAAAAAAGCATTTTAATTTTAGGAACTGACAATCACATTTACTGCAGCCCACCAGAATGAAGCAAGCACTCTGTAATACTGATGTCAAGTTTCCTGCAGGATACACTGGATTAATTGTGATTAAATTGCATTGTATTTCTGCAGGGTCCTGCAAGATATCCCTAGCAGAAACGGGGATAAGTGTGCTTCATCCTGGGGTGCTACACTGTAGCTCTTCCCAGGGCCTCCATGTTTAGCTTGCACCCTGTAGCAGTCGCATAATCTAAGGCTGTCTTTTTTTTTTTTTGCTGTTAATCTGTTTCTTCGCCTTCATCTCCTACAGTGCTCCCTCCTGCCAGGGCACCCAGCTCCATCTCCCACTCACAGCGTTGTCCCTCCGCTTCCTCCACGGCTTGCGGGGTGGCGGGGATCCCTCAACTTGCCGATACAGATTCGGTGCCGGGAGCTGCCACCAGTTGCAGGAGTGGGGCCTGTGGTGTCCGGCAATTATCCTGCCTGAGGGGCCATTTTCCATTTTTCTCCCCCGTGGCACAACAATGTACAATGCCACCAACGGCTGAGTCACATGTGCTCCCACATGCAACATGTTGGGAGACTTCCCTGTAATTGCCCCCTACGTTTAAGCCACCGGTGTTGATTCCCAGACTCTGCTAGGGATCAGGCATGCAGCGGACACCATCCCAACCCTTCCCCAGGAGAGGAGAACTGTCCTCCAGATGCTTGATCCTCTCCCTTCCCAACCGACCCCTGATGGCCCACTCGCTCCACAAACACGGATCACTGGCGTGGCAGGAGGTAAGGCATGATGCCTCAGCCCTCTACGCCACTGGGCCAGCAGTCTTTTTTTAATGAAAATATTTATCCCTCCAGGGCTTACCAGGTTGCTTCTCAGCCTCATCAACCTTGTCGGTGGGTGCCTCTGTGGCTTCCCCCTGTGATGGGGTTGGGGGCTGTCCCCCAGTGCCTCTCATTCAAAAGTCCCCATGATAGGAGTGGTAGGGTGGGTCATGGTACCTTGGGCGAGGCTTCATAAAGTGCTAGTCCCCTGTTTTTCACCAGGCTTTTCTCTCTGTAGCCCTGAGCAGCAGTAGAATGGAGGACACATGTGCATGGAGGCGTGCATACATTTGGAACTGTAGCTCCTTCCACCCTCTGTGATGTCTGTCTGTCCCACAAGTATCAGCATTTATCACCAGTGCTCTAGCTGATAGCATCCAAGAGCTGGGAAGGCACACAACCCCATTCCAGGAGAGGCGAGATGCCAGGCAGCCGATCGATTCTCTCCCAGCCCTCATCCCTGCCAACCTCCGGTGACCTGAGCTCATTCCTGAACTTGGGTCACCAACATGGTGCAAGATAAGGCACCTGCAGCACCTCAGCCCATGCCCCACTGTGCCAGCCCTAGACTGAGGTTGTCTATGACTGTCAATACTCAGTGCCTGCAGCACCTCAGCCCATGCCCCACCATGCCAGCCCTAGACTGAGGTTGTCTATGATTGACAATACTCAGCGCCTGCAGCACCTCAACCTGTGCCCCGCCATGCCAGCCCTAGACTGAGGTTGTCTATGATTGGCAATACTCAGCACCTGCAGCACCTCAGCCTGTGCCCCACTGTGCCAGCCCTAGACTGAGGTTGTCTATGACTGGCAAAACTTGGCACCTGCAGCACCTCAGTCCTGTGCCCCCACTGTGCCAGCCCTAGACTGAGGTTGTCTATGATTGGCAATACTCAGCACCTGCAGCACCTCAGCCCATGCCTCACCATGCCAGCCCTAGACTGAGGTTGTCTGTGATTGGCAATACTCAGCGCCTGCAGCACCTCAACCTGTGCCCCACTGTGCCAGCCCTAGACTGAGGTTGTCTATGATTGGCAATACTCAGCACCTGCAGCACCTCAGCCTGTGCCCCACTGTGCCAGCCCTAGACTGAGGTTGTCTATGACTGGCAAAACTTGGCACCTGCAGCACTTCAGTCCTGTGCCCCACTGTGCCAGCCCTAGACTGAGGTTGTCTATGACTGGTACTACTCGGTGCCTGCAGCACCTCAGCCCTGTGCCCCACCATGCCAGCCCTAGACTGAGGTTGTCTATGATTGGTAATACTCGATGCCTGCAGCACCTCAGCCCATGCCGCACCATGCCAGCCCTAGACTGAGGTTGTCTATGACTGGTAATACTCGATGCCTGCAGCACCTCAGCCCATGCCCCACCATGCCAGCCCTAGACTGAGGTTGTCTATGACTGGTAATACTCGGTGCCTGCAGCACCTCAGCCCATGCCCCACCATGCCAGCCCTAGACTGAGGTTGTCTATGACTGGTAATACTCGATGCCTGCGGCACCTCAGCCCATGCCCCACCATGCCAACCCTAGACTGAGGTTGTCTATGACTGGTAATACTCGATGCCTGTAGCACCTCAGCCCTGTGCCCCACTGTGCCAGCCCTAGACTGAGGTTGTCTATGACTGGCAAAACTTGGCACCTGCAGCACCTCAGTCCTGTGCCCCACTGTGCCAGCCCTAGACTGAGGTTGTCTATGACTGGCAATACTCGGCACCTGCAGCACCTCAGCCCATGCCCCACCATGCCAGCCCTAGACTGAGGTTGTCTATGACTGGTAATACTCTATGCCTGCAGCACCTCAGCCCTGTGCCAGCCCTAGACTGAGGTTGTCTATGATTGGTAATACTCAGTGCCTGCAGCACCTCAGCCCTGTGCCCCACCATGCCAGCCCTAGACTGAGGTTGTCTATGACTGGTAATACTCAATGCCTGCAGCACCTCAGCCTGTGCCCCACCATGCCAGCCCTAGACTGAGGTTGTCTATGACTGGTAATACTCGATGCCTGCAGCACCTCAGCCGGTGCCCCACCATGCCAGCCCTAGACTGAAGTTGTCTATGACTGATAATACTCAATGCCTGCAGCACCTCAGCCCATGCCCCACCATGCCAGCCCTAGACTGAGGTTGTCTATGACTGGTAATACTCGGCACCTGCAGCACCTCAGCCCATGCCCCACTGTGCCAGCCCTAGACTGAGGTTGTCTATGACTGGTAATACTCGATGCCTGCAGCACCTCAGCCCTGTGCTCCACCATGCCAGCCCTAGACTGAGGTTGTCTATGACTGGTAATACTCGATGCCTGCAGCACCTCAGCCCTGTGCCCCACCGTGCCAGCCCTAGACTGAGGTTGTCTATGACTGGCAAAACTTGGCACCTGCAGCACCTCAGTCCTGTGCCCCACTGTGCCAGCCCTAGAGTGAGGTTGTCTATGACTGGCAACGCTCTTCTCATCAGAGCATGTCCTCACATGTAGGGAAGTCTAGGAGGTGATTAAGTCAGTGCTCACAGATAAATTATAAGAGCTAGCAGACATTATTTCTGTTCTGTTCATATGCTGAAAATACAGAAAGCTAACCTGGGAGTATTGTTCAGGCCACAAAATGGCACTGATGTTGATACTTAGTTCCTCGCCTTGTTCTGCCCTAGGGTTGGGTTTGGCAACTTTTACCAATCTATAGGTGTCGCCGGGGAACATCTGAATATTAATTATATCAAAAATGGTCACTGCATCTCCATTCTTGTCAAACAATATTTCTTCACCAGTTCTTGTTTGAAAATGGACATTTTTCACATAATGGAGCACCTAAGAATTTTAACCATAAATAAGTAATCGATTAACCAGTAAATAAATATCAATATCTCTGGTGCAATTACATTCTGTTAGAGTAATACTGTTTCCTTTAGTAACATATTTTTAAACAATTTATACTAGTCTGCAATAACTAAATGAATGGTACGCACACGTGCATGGGCACACATACACATAAACCATAAACAACTAATTGATAAACCAGTAAATAAACAGAAATTAAAAATACATTAAGGTGCAATTACATTGTGTTAGAGCAATACTGTTACTTTTAGTAGCGTATTTTAAACAGTTTATACTAAGTTTGCAGTAACTAAAGGAACGACAGACAGACACACACACATGCATAGACATGCCTTCTAACACACATGCATACACATACATGGATGAACACATACATGCACACATGTGTGCAGACACACCCACACACTCATACATGCACATGTACTCACATGGGGGCACACGAACACACAAACACACACGCACACAAACATGCACATGCTGACACATACATACACATGCATGCACACATGCTCAGACACAAGCACATACACACACACACATACACACATGCACATGAATGCACACACACACACAAAAGCACACATGTACACATACGCACATGCACACAGATGCACATGCATACACACATGCCTGCACGTGCACATACATACATGCACATACATGAACACACTCACACATTATTTACCAACACAGTTCACTAACAGGTAATGTTGTAATTCATTTGTTTATATCAATTGTGGTCTATGCGGCCCTCCGGCATGCTGAAAACCCAGTCTTTCATGGCTTTACCGCTTGAAAGCATAACCACACTTTTGGCTAGAGGAACATCTTTTGTAGTTGAACTTGGGCAACATCTACAGTATGTCAATTACACATGGGACCCCAGATCTACAGGGATTCCTGTATTTTGTATCTTAAAAATCGAAAATGGATCAATCTACAAGAAACAGATATTTCCATAGTTTGCTATTGCATCTACAGAATAAAATAAATTTGCATGCTATAGGACATACAGATTCAGTTTTTTCCATATTGGTCCTTGTAAGGACAGATCCAGAAGGAAACAGTTTCATACCTTTTATTGGACCAACATGGGTGCTACAAAAAGAACAAAGTGCTTAAGCTTTCAGACTAACGAAATCCTGCCTCAAAAGCTTATGACAGTTATTCAGAAACTGACATACTATTAACACCCAGATTATACATAAAAAAACAGAAATAATTCTCATTGATTTAAAATGCTCATTTAAACCATCACTGAAGTTAGAAACAAATGAACCAGACCTCACCAGTTTACTATTAGCTGAGATGCTTTAAAGATCAAATGTTATCTCGATAAGATAACAGCCTTCCCAGCACAGAGTTCAACTATCAGAAATTCTAAATGTCTCAGCATGTGCAGTCAACAGTCTTAATGAACCATTGGATTCAATTTTAACTCGAGTACATGTTAACATGTGATATTATTGTATGTTAAAAACAAACAAAACTACATAACCAAAATGTTCTATATATGGCATTAAGAGGGTTTAAAATAAAGTTAACCTAGTGTGAGCACCGGTTACACACTGTTGTACAGTTTAAAACATATCTGGAGACGTTTTGCCAACTATACACTCAACCAGCTACTATATTCCATAAACCTTAAAACCTTCAGTGTTGTGACAGGATTTTATACAAGGTAATATCAATTGTCAGTAAACTGTAAATGCCACATTTGGGGAGAAAAACTGTCAAGGACCCCCAGGTAAATGAGATCATGCATCCTGATATGTCCAGAGTTCAATAACATGTCAGTATATAATCAAACTACTATATGAACTGAGATAGTCTAAGGACTCTGAATAAAAATGCAATGGAATTAAACCCTACCACCCCATGGGTAGCTAACTAGTTAGAAGGAAGTGTATATTCACTGTGTATGTGAGCTAAGAGTCCTAACACATCATCATTTACACCAATCACTACAATATTTATCCAATGGAATTTGATGAGCTAAGAGTCCTAACACATCATCATTTACACCAATCACTACAATGTTTATCCAATGGAATTTAATGAGCCAAGAGTCCTAACACACCATCAATTACACCAATCACTACAATGTTTATCCAATGGAATTTAATGAGCTAAGAGTCCTAACACACCATCATTTACACCAATCACTACAATGTTTATCCAATGGAATTTAATGAGCTAAGAGTCCTAACACACCATCATTTACACCAATCACTACAATGTTTATCCAATGGAATTTAATGAGCTAAGAGTCCTAACACACCATCATTTACACCAATCACTACAATATTTATCCAATGGAATTTAATGAGCTAAGAGTCCTAACACATCATCATTTACACCAATCACTACAATATTTATCCAATGGAATTTAATGAGCTAAGAGTCCTAACACATCAACATTTACACCAAACACTACAATATTTATCCAATGGAATTTAATCTATCAAGGACCCCCAAGCAAATGAGGTTGTGCGCCCCAATATGTTCAGAGTGCAAAAATGTGACAGTATGTAATAAAACTACTGTATGAACAGTAACAGTCTAAGGAATCTGAATAGAACCAAAATGGAATAACTGCTCTCCCCGGGAACATAACTAGTTAGAAGTACATATTCACTATGTATGTGAGTCCAGAGTCCTAACATGCAATCATTTACGCCAATCACTACAGTATTTGCCCAATGTAATTTAATCTGACAAGGACCCCCAACCAAATGAAATCACGCATCCCAATATGCTCAGAGTACCCCCACCCCAAGGGAAGATAACTAGATGGAAGTAAATTAATATTCATTACATATGTGAACTAAGAGTCATAACACACTGTAACACCATTATGTCATGTACCTGAATATAAGCCTACCTCAATGTAACAGCAATCCCCACACCCACCACACCTACACCCCACACAACTAAATAAATAAATACCCCCCCCCCACATACACATAGTTCTTTGATGTGGAAGCAACACGTTGATTGATTAAAAGAGGCACTATAAATACTGAAACAAAAACAAAGACAAGCTGGAGTCCTATTATATGTCCGTCCTTTGCAGTAAAGGTCTGTGGATGTTTAAGTCCTATAATGTGCCATCAACCCTAAATCAGTGTTCATGCCATCTTCTAGCATATCAGGAAGTAAAATAAGCCTGATCTCAGAAGCCCGTCTCTGTTGTGTACTTTTAAAATTTCCTTGTAAGACCATTACTGACATGTCTGAGATTGAGTGGTCAGGATGAGAGAAGTGTTGTCCCACTGATTTTTCAGTCTTCTTCATATTAATAGTATGTCTGTGTGAGTTCATTCTAGTGTGGAAAAGTTGGCTTGTATCTCCAACATATCCTGTTTGTGGATATCTCTTGCACTGAATGGAATAAACAACATTTTGTGATGCACATGTATAATTCCCCTGTACCCTGAGTTTTCTGTTTTTTGATGTAACCACACAGTCTGAAGTGGAAATGAGTTCACAAGTCTTACATCTAAGTTGATTGCAGGGTTGTGTACCTTTTAGTGTCATGGTATTCTGTTCTGGTCCTAGTTTACTCCTAATAATCAGATTGGCTAAATTAGCTGGTTGATTAAAAGATAGTAGTGGTAATTCTTGAAAAATACAATTTAGGGTCTCATCCTCACTAAATATTGGGTGGAGGTCCTTAATAATCTTATGTAGAAGTTCAAGGTCAGGACGATATGTGACTACTAAGGGTATTCTGTTGGTAGTTGTCCTTTCTTTATTCTGAAGTAGTTGTTCTCTTGGTACCTGTGTTGCACATTCTACTGCTCTGTCAATTTCTCTGGGACAGCGTCCCTGCTCAATAAAGGTGTTTTTCAACATAGCCATATGTGTATCTCTGTGCCACTCATTTGAACAGACACAGTTAATAAAGTGCTTAACTGTGCATGACAGATTTTTTTTGTGTGGCTTGGGTGATTACTGTTCCTGTGTATTTCTGTCTGTCTGTTGGCATCCTGTAAATACATGTATGTAAGGCTCCATCCATAGGATATAATACAAGTTTATAGGAAAAAACAGGGCAGTTGCCATGGAGTTGCTAGAAAATGTTTCCATTCATCTGGAAGAACTGAGTACACATTGCATTCCACCCTACCACATCAAAACACACCCTTGAGCTTGTCCTCTGGTCCTTGAAAATTTTGACAGGAGTTTATCCTTGCAGTAGTTCAGATCCTGAATAAAATACACAGCACAGCAAAAATGTACATGATATATTCAGCAAGTCACTTACCCACCCTGTACTTAAAGTGGAACCAAAACAGAGAGACAGGAGCTATTACACAGATTTTAAGAAGTAGTCAGTTGTAACTTTTTATTTCTGAAGTAGCTTCCTTTTACACTTTGTCATTAGAAAGTTTTCTATGTGATAATATTGTGTTGAATGTGTGGAACAGCTCTTAGCCTGGCAGCTGACATACCTATCTCTAGTCCCCCCTCCACATCATCAGCATTGCAGTTTTGCTGGCTGTGACATCACAGGTGACTGACCTGGCAGCTGCTGAGTGTCTATTCCTAAGCAGCAGTGATGTCACAGTCTGTGAGATCACAATGCTGAATATACTGGGGGGGGGGCAGAACTAGATATGTTAGCTGCCAGGCAGAGTGCTGTTGCACACATCACAAGGTACACCTACTAACATCAGGTAAACATTCTGCTGATTGACCAAAGGAAAAGGAAAAAAGTACCTCAGATATAAACAGTAATGGTTGACTGCTTTTAAAAACTAATATTAGTTTTAGGCAGTACACCAGCTCTTTAGCATTCTTCTCTCACATACCTCCCTCTAGCTCACTTAACCCCTTCTCCGTCTCATTTAAAGTCCTTCTTTCTTTGACCCTCCCACTATCTGTCTTAATCTCTCTGTCTCTGAACCTCCCTCTGTCTCTCACTTGACCTAACAAAAACAAGCATTTGCCAATGCCGAATGTTCGCTTGCAGATATTTGCAGTGGTGTTTGGCATGTATGGTGCTTTACCTGAATGCCCTGTGCGATTGCTGGTATTTGCACAATAAATTGTCAGCATGACCTTTTTGTTACCCCCATTGTGCGCTACATAGGCAGAAACACGTTTTGGGCAGGATGTGAAAAATGGCAGCTGTACTGCTCATGAGGAGGTGTGGTAAAATGGCAATTTTTTTTTTTTTTTGAAATTTAAGTTTATTGGTTTTACAAATGATAACCCGTAAGACATAACAGATACACAATTCGCAGAAAATACATGGTATAACAAAGAAAGAAAGGAAAACAAACAGCCCCCCATCCCCACCTCCCCACCAGTCCATCCCCACATCCACCCCTATCCCTCCACCTCCCATCCACCGCCACCCTCCCCACAACCAAAACCCCACCCCCACTCCCTTCCACCGCCCAAACTGAGTGTGCTAGGCAACCATTATATCCAAGCTGGATATTTAACATAGTAACCATTCAGAAAGTGCTCCACCCCCAAAATCAGGAGATGCAAATAGCAATATATGATAAACACAAGATACCATCGCGGGCGTCAGGCAAGAGGTCAAGAACTCATTGATGCAGATATAATGCATGCAGCTTACCCCATTTTTTCTGAAACAGATCCATACGGCTGTGCAAGCTAGCTACCAAATTTTCGGTATTAAGGTAGGCAGAAAGCTCAACCAACCATTCAGCATAGGTCAGTGCCAATTGATCAGTCCAATGTCTAAGGACCAGTCTCTTAACCGCAATGGACACCAACGCCATGTGATACCGGCGCTCCACACTATCTATGTTAGCGTAGTCACCCAGAATACAGATCTCGGGGGTGAAAAAATCTGAGAGACCTAGTAAGGGGTCTAAGTTATCCCGAATAGAGGACCACAAGGAGGCGACTTTACTACAAAACCAGAAAATATGTAGAGAATCCCCTTCACCCTGCATACATCTGGAGCAAAGAGAAAGGGGAACCCTCTTAAGTTGAAAGAGCTTTTTAGGAGTATAATACATGTTATTCACAATATAGTATTGGGTAAGCCTGAATCTGTTCTGAGTGTGATATTTGTGGAGGTCCTTCCAGATGCGAGACCAATTCAGGGTGGACTCAGGAAACAGAGAAGGCCAGATACTAGAGCCCCCAACAGGTTCCGAAAATTTGTAGTTTAGAAGAAAAGAGTATATTAACGAGATGGAATGCAGTTTGGAAGCAAGAGTTATTATTTGAGAAAGGAAGGGATAGACTACCAGCTCATTAAAAAGAGTGCCAAATTTCCCAGCGATGAGATGTGTCAATTGGTAAACTTTGAAAATCTTAGTATTAGGAATAGTATGTTTATCAAGTATGTCCACTGAAGGAAGGAGGGATCCTTGGTCATAGAAGTGTTCCAGGTGAGCTTCTTTAATTTGTGGAAGCCACTCGGGAGTGATCATCGAGTTACCCAGCTTAATATTGGGATTAAGCATAACCAGTTGACCCAGATCCCGCCCGGGAAAAATATTAACAAAACGCAAACATTGGAAAAGGGACTTAAGGGATACGAGAATCATACGATCAGCTATCCACTGTGAGAGTACGGGGGGGTATAAAAAATAGCATAAGGATCTATCTTAGCTTCTGAGAGGATTGACTTTTCAATTTGGAGCCAAACCGGGCGAGAGGAGTCAGGGTTAGCAGGGAGCCATCTCCCTAACTTAGCAAGATGGGCCTCCCAGTGATAGAGCAAAAGGTTGGGAAGCCGAAGGCCGCCCTTATCCTTAGGAAGGGATAGTTTAAGAAACGACTGCCGCACTCCTTTTCCTCACCAGACAAAATTTGAGAACATCACATGGAACTGCTGGAAGTAAGAAACAGGCAGCCAGAGATTTAGTAAATTGAGGGGGTAGAAGATACGGGGAAGAATGTTCATTTTAATAATATTGATCCGGCCCCAGAGGGAAATAGGAAGGGTAGACCACCACAACAAATTTTGCTGGATGAGGTTTTTAAGATCATCTAGATTAAGCTTCTTAAGAAGAGAAGGATCAGTTGAGAAGTTGGTCCCTAGGTATTTAATCGATCTAGGAGACCATCTCATACCAAAGATGGCGAGATCCTGCTTATGCGTATGGGTGTTTAGTGGGAAAACTTCAGATTTAGAAATATTCAGTCTATATTGAGAAAGGGCACCATATTGTCTGATGATGTCCAGTGCAGATCTTAGGAATCAGCAGGGCATTCAACATGCAGGAGTATATCATCTGCATAAGCAGAGAAACTAGTCTCTGTTGGCGCACCAAGCAACCTTTGATGAGTGAGGAGGATTTAAGCTTAATAAGAAGGGCTCAAATATAAATTAAATAAAAAGGGTGAAAGAGGGCAGCCTTGCCTAGTACCGGTATATAACCGAAACAGCGAAGGAAAAACTCCATTGCAGTATATTTTGGCCGAAGGAGAGTTGTAAAAGATCTGGACCCACTTTAGGAAAGAAACCGGAAAATCCAACCTGGCCATCACAGCCCAAAGAAAGGACCAATCCACCCAGTCGAAAGCCTTTTCTGCATTTAACAAAACTAGGGCCATAGGGAGTTGAGATGCCCGAGCGTACTGAGAGATGTGGGAGAGAGAGTTCTTAAATGGTCTGATGGGGATCTAGAATGCACAAAGCCGACCTGTTCTGGACGAAGTAAGTGAGTCCAGACTTTTTTGATCCTTTCAGCCAAGACTTTAGAGAGGATTTTCATATTGTAGTTTTGAAGAGATATGGGTCGATAGCTCGCTAGATCCATAGGGGTTTTACCAGGCTTGGGAATTAAAATAATGGTGGCTTCGAGAAGAGTAGAGTCTATGACACAAGAAGAGGAAAGGTATTCATAAAGTTTAAGAAGTAAGGGAGCAAGATCTTTGGAGAAAACCTTATAAAAATTGGCAGGAAACCCATCTGGACTGGGTGCCTTATCCGAAGTCATAGAAGCAATGACCTTCTCTATCTCACTTAGAGAGAAAGAGGCAGTCAAGATTTCTTTGTGAGGAGACAGAAGCTGAGGGATATCGATATCAGCTAAGTATGCTGTAATGTCCGAGAGGGAGGCAGGAGATAAGGGCAAACTATATAAATCCTTGTAATAATTTTCAAAAATTCGCACAATTTCTCTGGGAGAGGTTTCTATGGAGCCGGTGGGCGATTGCAAGGTCGGGATTATCCTGGAGCCTTCCAATGTATGAAGGCGCAGAGCTAAAAGCCTCCCGGCCTTTTCCCCGTGATCAATGTACCTAGCTTGGGTTCTAACAAGGCAGTACTCGGCCTTTTCTTTTAGGAGGTCAGTGTATTCATTTTTAGCTGCCAAAAGGGCTTTCAAAGAGGATAGCGGAGAGGCCGGAGAGTGGGCAGCTTCTAATTCTTTGATTTTATTCATTAAGGAGAATGCCCGCGCTGGCCGGGCTTTCTTCCTTGCGGAGGCTAACTTAATTAGCTCTCCCCTGAGATAACATTTTAAGGAACACCAGATAATATCAAATCTCGGGGTAGAGCCAAGGTTATCCGCCAGGAAAAGAGAAATCAAGGATCTTATTTGCGTCACCGTGTGAGGATCCTTAAGTAACTGGGTATTAAACCTCCAGGTAGTATCCCGGTGGAATTCAGGATCCGGAGAAACTTTAATCCAAACTATTGCATGATCAGAGAGAATGATCGGCTCAATGCCAGACTGGAGGAGGCCCGGAAGGAGAGTTTTACTAAGCAAGATATAATCTATTCTCGACCACGATCCATGGGGTTGGGAAAAAAACGAGAAGGCCGGGAGAGAGGGGTTAGAGAGTCCCCAGGGATCGCACAGTCCTAACATCTGTGAGAAATCATGCAAAGCCCTTTGCGTGGATGGAAGGGGCCGATTACCTTGGGGGTCCCTATCCAGGAAGTAAGAAGGCGAAACATTCCAGTCCCCCCCCCCCAGAATAAGTTGTGAGGGAAGCAGAACACTAATTTTGTCAGCTAGAGTCATAAAAAAATCAGGGTTTTCCTCAACGGGACCATAAATTGAGCCTAAGACTACAGTTTTCCCATTAAGAGTGCCTTTAACCAAAACAAACCTCCCATCTGGGTCCTCCACTACCAAGTCTCTCATAAACAAGACGTGCTTTTTTGATGAGTATAGCTACCCCTTTACTAAAATTAGATCCACCCGCCACATAAATCTGCGAAAAGCCGGCTCGAGATAACCATTTAACCTGTGCACTGTTTAGGTGGGTTTCCTGAAGAAATAGTATGTCTATTTGCAGCAAAGTACAATGATTAAAAACCTGAGTTCTTTTGACCCTTTCCCTGAGCCCGCGCACATTCCATGACGCTATTTTAATAGCACCTGTAGCCATTTTAAAAACAATGTGAAAGGGGGGCAGGTACTAAGACATCCAGAAGTGAAACAGAGATAAAGGCACACTTGAACCCCAACATCCCATCCCCCCGCAGCCTGCCAAGAAATATCCATTAAGGGTAGCAACAATCTGAAAAGATTAGCCACATTTAAGATACAGTTATACAAATATGAGACTTGGCAGGCCAGCTCCTCCCCCCCCAGATGCCCTCCCTAAACCCAACTAAACAACTATGTACAACATGGTACCAGAACTAGGAGATGTCAGAATCAACATGAAAGATCCAGAGTTCTGGAAACCACTCCCCCAATGCGAATCCAGAACATCCCAACACACAGGGACCAGCTGAAGGAAGGAGATGTCTGGAATCTGTCCCACTGGAAAGGAAATCGTTCCTAACCCACACAAGAAAACCCAGCAGGAACCCTGCTGATGGGGCTGGATTGGCTAACCCCCCTTCCATAGGCTCACGACTCAGCTACCTTGAGAAGCAGGGCCCAGGAATCGCCCCCCCCACCAACCAACTGCCTATTCTACAAAGACACTATAACAGCTAGCGATCCATTTGGTTACAACTTCTTTCCATTTAAATACAAGAAAGGAAAACGTCCAAAAGAGAGGTTTTACTACTCACCCCTTGGAGTAGACAGGAAAAGGGGAGCACCAAAACGAGCAGGATAAGCCATAGAGTTGGAGGCTTATCATCAACCAGATCGCTTTGTTTCAGGTGCTATATGGTGACAGGGACCAAACAGGGTCCTGCACCTAAACCGTACCCTGGGAATTTCCACCTCAAACACAGTTCCGGGGAAGAGATCAAGGTCTCGCTATCGCTGCCTAATTCGACCCCTGCTCAGCCTGCTAGGATCTCGCACAAAGCAAGAACCTGAGGATTGGCCAAGGCAGGTAAGGGCATCAGGAATCAGCCAGGGAAAAGGTAGCAGGGGACCGGATGCATACCAAGGAGATCAATAAAAAAACAAAAGATCTTTTAGAAACTAAGTGAAATCAAAACACCCCACAGACATAATGTCCATTACACATTTCATCCATTTAACTTGAAAGATCGAAGCCTGGTGGCAAGGTCTTTGTGGGTCGCATCTGGAGAGTCAAAACTGTGGGTGGTACTGCCAATGGAGACCTTGAGGGTAGCGGATACATCATCCTGAAAGGAATGGACCGTAATCAGCTTCTGGACTGCTGGGTGGAAAGCGGCCCTTTTCATTTTCATTTTCTTGGGGAGATCCTGGGCGACACGTAGTTTAGCTGACCCCCATGTAATCGCCTGCAGCTCTCGGGATTTACTGAAAACGTGCTGTCTCTCAATATAGCTCAGGAATTTTATAATTATAGGTCATGGGGAGAGCCAGGTGGTGGTCGAGGCCTAAACGACCTGTGTGCCCTCTCAAGGTGGTAGCTTGGGTTGATCGGTGAGGGACCAACTATTTTAGTAAGAAACCGCTGCAGAAAAGCCATCAGATCCGGCCCCTCTTCCAGCTCTGGCGGGCCCAAGATGAGAAGGTTATTTCTTCAGTTGCGGCCCTCCAGGTCCTCAGTTTTCAGTTGGAGTTTCCGCACCTGTTGGGCCAGCCCAGACATCTCTGCTTTAGCCTTCGCCCTCCACTGCTCCAAAGAAAAGATCCTGGCCTCTGAATCCGACACCCTCATGGTAAGGGAAGAGAGTTCCCCCCGTAGCGATTTCAACTCAGCTGTGATGTCCTGGAGGATACTCCTTATTGGGGCCAGCTCCTACATAAATTTACCCATTGTAAGGAGACCTGATGGCTGAGACTTGTCTCCGATTTTCTCAGACCCTGTACCTGCCTGGTTCTGCGACTTCTTGGGTTGTTTTTTGGGGGTCGCAAGCGGCGTGTGCTTGATCGCAGCCTGTTTTTTACCCACCTCCATCTCCTCGCAGAATCAAGAGAGCTAGCAGGATTCACACCCAAGGGTCAATAGTCAGAGCGTGGGCGATCTAATAGTGGCGATCTGGCTAAATTAGTGGTCCAAGGATCGCAGATTATGGCAGTTAGGACGGTTGGAGGAGAGAGCTCTAAGCCCCTGCTGCCATTCAGCAAGCTGCCATCACGTGACTCCCCCTAAAATGTCAATGTTGAAAATCTGGAGTGGAAATATTGAAAATTCGCAAACCTATGAGCATTCGTGGGAACTGTGCAACGCACGCTCATAAAACAGTCATTTTTAGGAATTTTTTCACCAAATTTTCAACATAGCCATTTTAAAACCTCTGCTAATGAACAGTGTCACTGTGATTTTCTTACTGTGTCCCATACATTGATTTCACACACCGACTGCGCCATTGTGCACTACATGGGTGGAAACACATTTTGGAAGGATCTGAAAAATGACAGCTGTACTGCTCATAAGGAGGTGTGGTAAAATGGCAATGTTGAAAATCTGGAGTGAAAATATTGGAAATTCGCAAACTTATGGGCCTGCGTAGGAACTGCGCAACGCACACTCGTAAAACAGTCATTTTTAGGAATTTTTTCAACAAATTTTCAGCATTGCCATTTTAAGACCTCTGCTCATGAACAGTGTCACTGTGATTTTCTTAATGTCTCCCATACATTGATTTCACACACCGACTGCGCCACTGTGTGCTACATGGGCGGAAACACATTTTGGGTGAGGTGTGAAAAATGACAGTTGTACTGCTCATAAGAAGGTGTGGTAAAATGGCAATGTTGAAAATCTGGAGTAGAAATATTGAAAATTAACAAACCTACGAGCGTGCATAGGAACTGCACAAAGCACGCTCATAAAACAGTCATTTCTAGGAATTTTTTTCACCAAATTTTCAACATAGCCATTTTAAGACCTCTGCTAATGAACAATGTCACCGTCATTTTCTTAATGCATCCCATACATTGATTTTGCACACCGACTGTGCCATTGTGCAGTACTGCTCATAAGGAGGTGTGGTAAAATGGCAATGTTGAAAATCTGGAGTGAAAATATTGAAAATTCGCGAACTTATGAACCTGCATAGGAACTGCGCACACAGATCTTCAAATAGTCATTTTGAATTTCTGCACACATTAACGATGTTTGGACCTTCTCATGAATACTGTCATGGTAGTTGTTTGGCCCAAAGGTGATTTCATGCAGTGACTGTGCAGTGACTGCGAAATCACCTTCGGCCTGAACGCCATGACAGTGACATCATTCATGAGAAGGGGCCCAAAACCCCATGTTGAAAAATTTGGTGCATAAAGTCCAAAATGACTGAGATATGCAATAAAGTTGAAACCCCTATCTAGCCCATTATACAGCTTACCAGCATTTCCTCAGTTCACGGTCGGCTTTGAAGAGTGCAGGCGTGTTCCTGGTCCCGCGAAGACTGTTACATGAGCTCGGAGGTAAGTATGGGGTGGAGTGCGGGTTGTGGGAGGGGACTGGGAGACTACGTGGGACTGTTTTTTTTATTTTTTTTAAATGGACTATGGATGCTTGCCACACTGGGGTGGGCTCCCAGTGTGGCAGAAGATGGCTGGTGGGCCGAGGAGCTGATGGGGGATTGGGCACCCCCATTGGCAAACTATGTGGGGGAGCCGAGGAGCTGATGGGGGATTGGGCACCCCTGTCAGCAACACAATTGGGAGGTTTGCCATGCTGGGGTGGGCTCCCAGCATGGCAGAAGGATGGTTTGGGGGGGCATGGAGCCGATGGGGGATTGGGCACCCCCATCAGCAAACAACGTTTGCCACACTGGGGTGGGCTCCCAGCATGGCACCAAAGCTTTGGCGGGGGCGGCATGATGCACGTGGGGGGAGCGCGTGGTGCGAGGGGGGGTGGTGTGACACGGTGCTCGGTATGACAGCGGTGGTTTTCTTTGAAGCAGAAGACCACTGCTGTCATACAGAGCTCCCACACCCATTGGTGCAGGACCGCCATGCCTGCTCAACAGAGCACTGGAGTGAATGGGAGAGGCACACCTCCAAAGTGTGCTACTCTCCCAAAACGTTACTTGCGCATGCGCGCAAGTGAACATAAAAATGTACACATTGATACTTTTATTAGAGAAACATTATTGATTAAAAAAAACAACTATAGGGTGACTAAACAATAGTGCTGCTTTAGTATCACCACTGAGACCACTCTTATGGTTGTAAGAGTGTTCTCACTTACAGTACATCTTTAGGGTATCAGAACCTCTCACCTTCAGTTTGTGGTTCTCTTACCCACAGAATGGGTGTGAGAGCACTCTTACAACTGTTAGAGTGATCCCTGTGGCAGTAAGTTCCTTTCCCATTACTGCATCTAAAGCTCTATATGGCCATATACTGGCTAAATGCAAAATTACCACATGAAATATAATTCAGTTAAAAAATGTCTCTGAATTGATTAACGTTATGGCCTGTAAGACTAAAAAACATACATTAAGCTTGGCAGTAATCTAAAGCAACATTGACCATAGCCTAGCTAGTAATACATTTACACACTTACATCTAACACACAGAGTCCATATTATATATACACCACATCATTTCAGCAGCTGGATTACCAACAGGGTACAAAGGGAGAAGCACGTTCCATACCTGCCAGGGCTGGAGATCCTGAATGCTGGCACAAGAGCCATTAATAAAGGTCCCATAATGAGATCGACATGTTATTAGGTTGTTAAAGGCATGGGCGAAGGCATATACTGCCACATAGGTGTGGAATGTATAACTCAGATCGCTTAACTCAAATGACAGTGGATCAAGGTCCTCAATTGTTTCAAGACCTGTGCATATTAAAGCTCCTTCAGCTATTTCATTGGAAGGTATTGTGCCAGAATCGTTATACACTGGCCAGTTACAGCCAAATGCTTTCTCCCACAGTGATTTAATAAAAATGTCATCAGGTGATGTCCTAGGGTGCAGCTTATATACAAAATCTCTAAAACCAGGCATGTCGCCGGTTATGGGTACTAACCCTATGGTGCCATTTAATAATCTCCTCTCCTCCTTTGTGAACAATCCTAGCGTGATAACAAAAGATGCTGAGAAGACCAGAACTTTTCCGGATACATTTTGTCTGTGGAGGGCACTCAGTAAAGGTTTGACATGTACTTCATCACTGTGAACAATTACTACAGTCACTGAGGATTTCTTGATCACCTCAACAATTATAGTAAACTTTTCCCTGGAGTAGCGTACATGAATTTTTTCTCTGAAGGCAATGCATCCACCAGTTCTCTGAATCTCATTTATGAGGTCCTGGCCACCAGTTTCCCCAACTTCATTATCCACTGTTAGCAGTCCTATCCACGTCCAGCTGAAGTGCTGCAGTATTTGAGCCAGGGCGTACTTTTGGAACTGATTTCTAGGTATTGTGCGCAGAAAGGAAGGAAAGTAACGCTTGTCACTTAAGGTAGACAGCACCGCTCCATGGCTGATCTAAAAAATTAAAATGATTTCTTAGAAAGAATCACTTTCACTTTCACTTTTCAGTATCTTCAACATCTGTCAAGAATGTGCATTTAAAGGGGGTCCACCAAATGCCTAATGATTAGCATGAGTGCATTCCCATGTGGAGGGGTCAGGTTTGATCTCTAATTGGTCAGCCAGGTGGAAGAGGAGTTGTCTAATGAATGCACACCATCTTTAATGTGGGAGTCTCAGTTCCTTCACCTTACTGTACAGTATGTGAAAGTACACTGGTTGTTGAGGGCCAGTGATTCACGTAGCTATGGAACCCCCTCAGTGAAGCCCTTCCCCTGCCAACATTGAGCATGATGGTGACTGACATGGCTTGTGATGGCAGCCCTGTGACTAGTTGGCCCAGCTTTGTAATCTTTCAAAGACAGCTTTCAAGTTCACATTACTGGCAGTCAATCAAATCTGGTCTTCCTCCAGGTTAGTATAGTGATTATAGTCTACCCATTCTTACTTCTCTGATGGTTATAAATAACTTTCTTTTGGCAATGGGATATATGTTATTTGAACTATATATATATATATATATATATATATATATATATATATATGATACACAACCCCCCTACTGGAAATATTGTCAATATATTTTGTTCAAGTGCCAATTGACCCGATAACGCCATGAGTGGTGAAGCCACGAGTGATGTCATTGAGTCAACTGGCACAAGAACAAAAAATATTGACAATATTCCCACTACAGGGGTTGTGTATTCCATTATGCCATACCTCCAAAAAAGTGAAAAAATATATATAATTTCTGTCCATTTTTTTGCAGATTATAAAAAATCTAAAAGAAATCTATAAATGAAATGCTACTCATTTTGTAGGTATTTTTGTCCTGATCAACTTTCGTGCTCAAAGTACCATGCTATGATTTTTCATTTTAGTTATATGCATTTGTTTGTTACAAAAAGTGAAAAAAAAGGCATTTTCTGCTTTTTTGTTAAGTATAAAAAAATTAAAAAGTATTTTTAAATGAAACACCACTCATTTTGTTGATATCTTTGTGCTGAACAACTTTCATGCTCACAGTACCATGCTATCATTTTTTGTTTTAAAGTTATTCGCATTTGCTTGTCAAAAAAAGTGAAAGAAATTGCATTTTTTGCTGGTTTGTTTTGCTAATTATATAAAAAAATAAAAGTTATCTATAAATGAAACACCAACCATTTTGTAGATATTTTTGTGCTGAACAATGTTCATGCTCACAGTACCATGCTATCATTTTGCATTTTAAAGCTATTCACATTTGGATATGGTTAGTACTGCAACTGAGGCTGAATATGCAAATGAGTTCCAAATGAGCAAATCTCTGCCTACTGTGTGGATAAATTTACCTACAGTGAGGATAAATACGATAGTCTCACTGTAGGTCTGACCACCCAGAGAATATTGAAAATGTTTGCCTTTCTTATCCTCACAGGTGTGGCATATATATATATATATATATATATATATATATATGTATATATATAATATACTATATATATTTATATATATATATATATATATATATATATATATATATTAGAGGCAAAACTCAATTTCCATATCCACAGTAACAAAAGTAAGGAAATTCGATGTTAGGGTTGAATGCCCCCTGGACACCTCCAGCCGCCCCCAACCGGCATCAGGGTTTGCGTTGCCATGGGGTCGTTGGCCCTAACTCTCACCCCATCACATGTGTAAAGAAGCAGAGGTATAGGAGAATGGGGTGAGAGTTAGCATTCTTTTTGAGAATGATGATGAGAAATAGTGAATGCAGCGGCCAGACCGTGGAGTCCTTTGGGCGCTATGCTCCCATCATGTGATGTCTTGTGACATAGTAACAAGAACAGCAACGCAAACACAAGGTGAAAACAGAAATGGTAACAGTAAGGAAAATGCAAGCATAAATGACAATGCAAATGGTAACGTACACTGTGGAGTACACGGGAATGGTAATCAAACGTGGACATAAACACAAGTTGAAACAGTAAGTGTAACAGTAATGGAACTGTATACCCTGTTTTTGCAGGACAACTGCATAGAGAAACACAGTGTGCATAAAGAATGTATGCATTGTAATGGGAATGAAAGCTTAAAATGAGCATTGGAAGTACTTAATTGCAAATATCTCAGCAACCTTACAACGTAGGAAAAAAATTTAAATTTCACAGAAATCATTATTTTCCTGGCTACCGTCTTGTATAGGGCTATGTAATACGCACCCAAAAAATCCATATTGCACATCATTTTCGAGATATGAGCCCCAAAATGCGCGGCATACACCACCATGTTAGTCTATGGGAGAAACTGTCAACTTCAGACAACTGTAACTTGGGAGCCGTACAGTATGTTTTCACCAAGCCACCGAAAGGCACATCTGTGAGATGTTTGCTGCCTTCCCTCCAAATAAATTGCAACTCAAAAGACCAAACTGTTCTTTTGCAGCTGGGTGGCAAAGAAGTGTTGTCATTTTGGCCATAGCCTGGAAAAGTGGTGTCGCAATTTGCGACACCTTTCTCAAATTTTGCGAAAGTGTCATGAGTGCAACACTACTTTTTCGAGAAATTTGAAAAACATATTTCTGGGGTGCTTAACCCCAAAATAAAGACATGACTAGCATCCTCATGGTCAGACTAGGTGAACACAAAAAGAACTATGTCCTTAGAGGGTCCCAAATTTAAATGGCAAGCATTTCTATGATCACTAACTGAAAGAAAAATGGCTGACTCACGACACTACTGGGGTCATTTGCTACACTAAAAACTGCATGTACGACACTTTCACACTTTTTGTTAACTTTTCCCATTGACTTATAATGGGGTCCCCGATGTGCCTTTTGAAGATTTTGTGAAAAAATATTAAATGGTTCAAAAGTTATTCAAAAAACAAGTTCCCGTTATAAGTCAATGGGAAAAGTTAACAAAAAATTCGATAGTGTCACAAATGCACTTTTTACTGTTGCAAATGGCCCTTTTACTTTTGCAAATCCACCATTTTGTTTTCAGTTGGTGATCAGAAAAATGCTTGCCATGTAAATTTGGGACCCTCTAGCGACACAATTCTTTTTGTGTTTACCTAGTCAGACCTTGATGATGCTAGGCATGTCTTTATTTTGAGGTTAAACACCCTAGAAATATGTTTTTCAAGTTTCTGGAAAAAGTACTTCTGTTTAATGCATTAGTTAGGGTTGTTCCACAGTGACAAAATGAGGAAATTCGGTGTTAGGGTTTGAGGCCCCCTGGACACCCTCAGCCTGCCTCCCCAACGGCATCAGGGTGCTCATTGAGAATCTAAGCCTAACTCACACCCTCACATGTGTAAACAAGCAGAGATATAGGAAAATGGGGTGAGAGTTAGGACCGAGGACTTAATGCACACCCAGATGCTGGTTGGGGGGCAGGCTGGAGGTGTCCGGGGTGGGGTTCATATAGTTTTTTTATGGACAGTTGAAATCATGCATTGCCACTGGTATGCTTACCTTGAATAATGCTGAAGGTGATTTTTGAGGCATTGATGGTGGGCTTGTAGAAACAGGCTCCCATTACATCATTCCAGCTTTAGGGTCACGTACTGTAAGTTACTGAACCACTCATATGCTGAGAGTTAGTTGGCATCTGAGAACAATTCAGGATTGCTGAAATCTGGTGCTGCTTTTGCTCATTTAGCTTGGCATAATCGTTGAGAGACTGCAGCTGTCTGTGACCTGAAACTTGGATTATTTTGGTGTGGGCTAATCCGCTGTCTGTTAACTTCTGTACTAGGTGTTTTCACACCGAGTGGTTTGTGAGGTGCTTGTCATACTGGATTCCTGCTTTTTCAACCATGGTCTTCACTATCGAGCATATTTTGTTGATGCCCAAGGGCTGGTTCTTATACCATGTTGTAGGGTAGTTTGGTTTGGCATTTCTATTGATGAAGAGTAAAAAAGAAGCATCTGGCTTCAGTGTGTTTTGTGGGTGCTGGCTTTTGTATAGTTTGTAGTTGGCCACTGGATATCTGCGTTGGCTATCTGTTTCGTATGCTCTGGGCTTTAGCTTGCAAGTGTTTGTGAGGTTTGCACCAGATTTTGTTTTTGTTTGCCTCTCTTTGTTGTATTCAAGTTGCTTTTTTGGCTCTCATCTACTTTTAGCTCTATGTCTCCCCATTTCAGGTTTCTGGTCTCTGTGTTGCCTCTTATGCCAAAATATAGGGTGACAGTTAGCCAAATTGTATGCAGTAGTGATTCTGGGTTTGGCAGGCCTAGCTGGTTGGCAGCATACAGTTTCTCTATCATGGCAGGGTTTTAAATAATTGATTAGCAGTTTTTTTCTTGGGATGATACTAATTGTACAGAAAGTATTTATATAGATTTTCTAGAAGTGCAATGTTTGTTAAACACAGCGAGGCAAGAGCTATGCACTTTCACAAAGATTTAGCACTTTTATGAGCAAAACGCTAATCAATTTTTAGAGTTATATAAAACCCTGCATGGAATCGGTTAACTCATCAGCTGCCCTCTCTCGGTTTCCTTTTCCCTCTCCTTTCAAGTTTTTCTGTCTACTTTGCAGTACTTGTCTGGTTTTCTGGAAATGTAGGGAGGTCGATAGTGACTCAGGGTACATTGTTAACTTAAGATGTCTCTCCAGGCTCTGCATTATTGATCTTAGGGTCAGAGGCTTGTAAGAAGTGCCGTCTTTTTTTTTTGCAGTGCATGAAATAGTGGCAAAGGAGCCTGTCTAACTCAACAGGTGCTAGCTGGTGTAGTGGACCACTTATGTTGAATTATTTTGATATGTGGCTTCTAAATATTTGAACATCCATTTCTGTTTTCTTTGCAGTATTCTGATTTTTTGCCTTAAGGATGTATTCGTTGATAGCTGTCATATCTATTGTGGTCAGTTCTTGATCAGTTGCCACCACAGCTTCATTCACACGTTCTTCAGGGTTCGTTAGTGGTTCTGTGTCATTCTTTATCTGGGTGAGAATGTCTTCCAGCTCCAGCGTAAAACTGTTGTCTGCCCGTGACATTTCTTGAGATTTTTTCGACCGGGACTGTTAATTCTGTTTACTGTTATTGTCTGTGAAGTTCACTCTGTTTAGATATTGAAACGGATGGTGTCAGGTGTTATGACAGTTTGCCAAATCTTCTGATGACTCATTGCATGTAGTCAGTTGATGTTTGGCAGGAGTTGCTGCTTGCCTGAATACTATTACGTCATTTTGAACTTTTAAACTAGTCTGGCAAGCAAATGATTGGTGACGTGTTTACTATAGACATAACCTGTTGTGACGTGTCTACTATGTGGATGAATAATATTTATACAACAGCTGTGAAGATATTTGTATTTATATAATTACTTTTTAACCTACCCCTATTGCATAAATAAGGGATACGCAACCCACCTACTGGAAATATTGCTGATAGGTTTTGTTTGAGTGCCAACTAACCTGATAACGTCATGAGTGGTGAAGCCACAAGTGATGTGATCATGTCACTAGGATAAGAAAAAATATTAACAATATTTCCAGTGTGGCGGGTGATAAATTCCATTTATGCCATAAGTCCAAAAAGTGAAAAAAAAAATTGAACTTCTTGCTATTTTTTGCTGGTTATAAAAAATCTAAAATGTATCTATAAATGAAACTCCTCTCGTGGTGTAGATAGTTTAACCTGATCAACTTTTGCACTCAAAGTGCCATGCTATCAATTTTTATTTTAAAGTTATGTGCATTTGTTTGTTGCAAAAAGTGAAAGAAGATAGAATTCTCTGCTGTTTTTTTTTTTGCTAGTTATAAAAAAACTAAACTGTATCTATAAATGAAACACTACTCATTTTGTAGATATTTTTGTGTGGAAGCAATTTTCTGCTCACATTACCGTGCTATCATTTTTCATTTTAAGTTATTCACATTTGTTGCAAAAAGTGAAAAAAAGTTAATTTTCTGCTGTTTTCTTGTTAATTTTTAAAAAACAAAAACTAAACAGTATTTGCAACTGAAACACCATTCATTTTGTAAATATGTTTGTGCTGAACACATTTCATGCTCATAGTACCATGCTATCATTTTTCATTTTAAAGTTATTCATATTTGTTTGTCAATTTGGGGGGCAGTGATTTAAAGCTCTGAGCTGCAAATCTGAAGACCTGGGTTTGAATCCCACAGTCCCCACTTGCATATTGTGTGACCTTGAGCAAGTCACTTAACTTCCCTGTGCTCCCAGATCACACCTGTAAACAAGCTTTCAGCTTAGAGTGTCTCTCCTGTTTAAACACTTGGAAAACTAAAGTGAAAACAATTGCATTTTGTACAGTTTCTTTTCTAATTATGAAAAGGTATAAATGAAACGTCACTCATTTTGTAGATATTTTTGTGCTGAACAACTTTCATGCTCGCAGTACCATGCTATAATTTTTATTTTCCAGGTTATTCGCGTTTGAATATGGTTAGTACTACTACTGATGGCAAACATTCTGAACAAGCAATCAAGACCTTTTGGACCTAGAGTGAGGATATTTCGATATCCTCACTCTCGATCTCTAGGAAGCAAAAATATCACTTATATCTACCCTGAAATAATATATTCATGGATATGGCTATCTCTCTCTCTCACTTTCTCTCTCTCTCTCTCTCTCTATATATATATATATATATATTTCATTGCAAAAAAACTGCATTAATGCATCAATTACCTGCTTTGTTTATGATATACTATATTGTACTGTTATGTAATTTATCTGCATGGGACCTCCTTGTAAATGAGCCTGCTCAATGTAGTCTTCCTGGTAAAATAAACTTGAAATTAAATAATTAGGGTTCAAGTTAACACCTGAAATGTAATGAAATGTGGTGTTAGGGTTTATAACCTTAATTTCTCACAGTCACCCCAACCCCCAAGCAGCAAAAAGAAAAAAAAAGAGGGTTTGGGGTCTCCAGAGTCTTGGTGAATCAGTGGTTGGGTCTTCTTTGGGGTTGTCAACCCTAATGCTCACCAGTCCCCTCCAGCCTGTAGCCTCCTGTTTGAAGCACAAGGTACAGCTCTAAGGCAGTGCCTCATCATGATACAGTGTTCAAATGTAGAGAAGTATGTCTCACCACAGGTTGCCAACAGAACTGTTGTAGCTTTCTTCACATCTGACCCTGTCTGCTCAGTGGAGAGGGTGGGCATTAGGGCTGACAACCCATAGGAAGAACACACCATTGATTTCCCAAGACTCTGGAGACCCAAAGCCCTATAGTTTTTTCCTTTTGCTGTTTGGGGAGTGAGGTAGGGAGCTAGGGAGCTAGGGTTAGAAACCATAATGTCACATTTCCCTGCTTTTGTGGTATTAGCATGAGCCCTAGTTTGTACACTTTGAGATAGTGGTATTGTGTTCTCATTAATGCAGCTAGCTTTGCGACCTACGTGAACAGATGAAAACGTGCAGGGTTCTCTGGGTCCTGGGCCAAGGGAAGACTTTGTCTGGGCCCTGCACTTCCATGCAGCAACAGATGTCAAGAATTCATGTGGCTGTCTGGTGGACTATGGAAGCGCAGGGCCCTCTGGGTCCCGTACTTCCATGTCATTGCATGCACAGACACACAGGGCAAAGAAACCATCTCTCAGGCAAAGCACAGGGCCCTTGGGCACACAGGAATGCAGTGGTGCAAGCTCTTAGCCATATGCCAAGAGAAGAGTTCTCCTCACTACGTGGTACTTGAGCCCATGCAGGTGACCCCACGCTTTTCCTTCCCAGGCTGGGGAGTGGTGTCACATGACAGTGTCAACCCCCCAGCCTCAGCCCATCCAGCTGGACCACTCAGCTTACCAGCACGGGATCACAAGAACTACCTACCAGGGTAAAGGCTGGTACAACACACAGTGTTTCTGAGTAATTCTTATTTAAAAAAAAATTTGACCACAAATTTTCAAGATACTGTAGTCATTTTATGACTCCCCCTTATAAACATGGCATGTGCCATTTATAGAATACTGTCTGAAATGTCATTTTGCACCACATATGTGAAATCATGTCTCATCAAATATTTGAAAAATGACACCTGTCACATTTATAAGGTGGTGTAATAAAATGGCTACGTTGAAAGTTTGGAGTCAAAATATTGAAAATTAGTGAAGTTACGAGTACACATTTGTATATTTTAACATTCAGTCATAACTTTGTCATTCTACCATATTTTTACAACTTATTTACAATATTGCCTTCCTACGACCCCCACATCATGAACCCAGTAGGTAAAAATATTCAAATCCCACCAGAAATGTGATTTCATGGAGAGACGGTGAAATCACCTTTCAGGATGGATTTGGAAAATTTCATCTGCCTTGTTTATGAGGTGGAGTCCCAAAAAGGCCATGGTGAAAGTTTGGTGGAAAAGTGTAAGCAAGCATTTTTCAATGCCGAATGTTCACTGCTGGTATTGCATTTGTACCAGCTTTTCGCATTATTACCCCAAATTTTCAACATAATCTTTTTATGACCACTGCTTCTGAGCATGACCAGTATCATTTATAAAACAATGGTTGCAACACCGTTTTGCACACAAGTGTTAAAACACATTTTGAGTAGGATTTGAGAAATGACAGCTGTCACATTCATGAGATGATGTCAAAAAATTGCTATGTTGAAAAGTTGGGGTCAAAATATTGAAAATTACCACAGTTATGAGTGTGCATTGAAAAACTGCAATGTAGACTCATAACTTTGTTTTCTCATATTTTTGCACCAACATTTCAACACAGTCTTCTTATGACTCCACTTTGTGAACAAGGAGGGAGAACATTTTCAAATCCTGCTTGAAAGGTGATTTTGCACAGTGACAGTGAAATCATATTTTGGGGATAAATTTGCCTAATTTTACTGCCATTGCTCATGAGGTGGAGGTCACGAAAAGGCATCTTGAAAATTTGGGGTGAAAATATAAAAAAAATGGCCAAGTCATTCCACTAAGTTCAAAACCCAATTTGAAATAAATTTAACTGCCTACCTGAGTTCCTCAATTCATGGTTCAGAGTGGAAGAGTAAAGAGGTGTCTATGGTCCAGAGTGGATTACGGCATTGGACCCCCGGTGGGTAAGTAGGGGCTTGGGCGGAGTGAGGTGATGGGTGCTGAGTGGGAGGGTCAGGTGGTAGGACTATCAGTGCAACAAACATTGATGGATGGTTTTCTTTTTTACAGGGTTTGAAAGAAAAAAATGGTGAGGAAACGTTTTCTATATTTCAGATACATTCTGACACTGGGATTGGGCACCCAGTATTGGACTTGAGGAACGAGGGTAGGCAACCTGGAGGAGAAGGAGGGTCAAGAGAAGCAGTGCCAGGGGTGGTAATCCTGGGCTGCTTTTGGAAGGCTGCTGCCTGTGGTTCTATGAGGGGAAAAGGAGCTCCTCCCCATCATCTATTTAAGCTTTCAAGGAATGTTCCCTCTGCTCAGAGCGAGTCACACTTGCCGCAGTCGCTCCACTGCTGTTTGCTGGGGCTGGCTCATCCCTTTCTCCCTTCTGTGCTCCTCCTGCCCCCTGTTTGCCCTTCCGTGTCCTGTTTCCTTGTTTGTCTCTTCCCCCCCATCTTCCCTTACCTTTGTTCTTTGTTTTCTTTTGTTTGGGGATCTTCCTCACCATTCTCCATCAACCCCAGAGCCCGCGTCACTTCAAATCCATGCTGCCTGGCTTACTCCTCACATCCTGGATTCCTCTTCTCACAGCAGCCCACATCAGCTATTACAGCCAGAAAAACAGGGACAGTTCTCCATCAGCCGAGAGTCATCCCGCAGTGCTTTTCTCTATCTCGTGGATCACGAGCCGCTATCGCTTGCTCCCTCGGTCCATCTAGTGCAATGCTTCTCACAGACTGGAGATCATTTTGGGCTTCAGCACCCCCAATTAGCAGCCAGCAAGCTGCCACTATGCCTTCCATATCATGCCCCTCACTGTAGCTCAACGAAACGGGGACCTCTGGAGTCTCTTCCTCTCGGCGCCATGTGTCTGATGACTTTTCGGCTGTACACCACTTTTGCATTGTTATCCTTGGCCCATTTCTCACGGACTGTAGTTCATTGCATCAGAGCAAGTTTACATCCACCACATCAATTTATCTAGTTCAATGCCATGTTCCACTGCCATCGTCTCTATGTCTTCTGTGAATCGTATGCCTGCTGGAGTAGAGCAGTTCCTAACACTCCATATTTGAGTGTGTCCACACACACACATTTGCAAGTCTTTACAGACTACATTTTGAACCTATTATACCTGACAGCATTCTCATTAATATGCTAGAACTTCCACTGGACTCTTCATTTGGATCACTTTGTGCAGCCGCTACTTGCTTTCTCAACAGTTAGAGACTTCATTCATTCAGTCAGTCTACACTTGTCTGGCATGATGTGCATTCTCCCACAGTTCACTCTCAGTGATCATGATTGTCCCGCAGTCCCTCTGGGCCACCATGCCTCACTTCTTGCATGGCCATGCTTACTGCAACACGGTTCCCCTTTTAGGAGGCTAGGATGTCTCACCATCATGATCCAGGCACTTCACCCTGATGTTCCAGGATGTCTATACCCTACTGACATTACCAACTACTTCACTGCATTCTCCTTCAGATCCATTCCTGCAGCTGCCTTCCTCCATCCAGCCTAGCCTGAGGTGGCCATTTTGTCATCCTTTCTCTGCCGGTCTGGCTAGCCTACATGGAGGCTGGCTCTCCCTCTCTCTGCTCATCAGGCGGACCTATGTGGGAGTCCTACTGGTCTAGCTAGCCTACTTGGAGGTCTAGTTTGACTCTCTCACTTCTACCTCTCCTCAGGAAAACCTACATCAGGGTTCTGCCAGTCTAGCTAGCCTATGTGGAGACTTAGCCCAACTCGCTCTCTACTGCTCAGATGGACTTACATGAGGTTCCTCCCACTCCAGTTCACCCACATGGGCCTAAGCTCACTACTCCATCGCTTAACATTCTGTCTTCTGCTGGATCTCCATAGGGTCCCTTTGTTGATCTGATGGGAACCCTCATATCGCGGAACGTGTGCAACCTCATATCTTGCGATCCTGCTGCCATGCTGGTCAACTGCACTTACCAATCTACATCTGCCCACTATGCCTCACTTGGATTTCAGCTTCAGCCTAGCTATTAGTGACCTTCAGCCCTCCATTCAATTCATCCTGCACCAAAGCTTCAGTTTAGCCTGCCTCCATGGGACCTCGGACAGCCTTCCATTCCTCTACACTTACTGCAGCAACGCGGGCTCGCAGAAGTCCATCATTTCTGACATCCGTGCCACAAGAGGGCATCTCATCGCTCATACTTTCATTTCATATGTGGAACTCAGTCAGGCTGTTTTTCTGCTTTATACTGGACCTTGTGCCACTATGCCAGTGGTGGACTACGGGGGGGGGGCGCACAATCAGTTACTTGAAATGTGCATTACTATGGTGATGGCAGACCACATGGGGTCCCGCCATCCCAGACTTACATGGTCCTTGATTGGGGCCCTTCTTAGTTCACATGTACTCAGTCACTACAGACAGACTACAAGGGGGTTCCCCTCCTGGTAATTCAGCATATTATGCTATGGCACTGGAGAACCCTCGTGGAGGTTTCCTCATCCCACATCAATTGAACCTCAGGAAACTCTCATAGCTCAAACAGCTTTCCATCTTCATAAAGCAGACCCTGGGTCTCATCTTCTTTCAGTTGACCACCTGATACCTACTTGATCGCTGGAGCATTTGCACGCTGCTACTCTGGACCTCAAGGGATTTATGCTCCAATTTGCCTATCTCTATTCTTGGACTTCTTTGGACAATTTTTCCTTCTAATAAGGTACTCGATTATGACCTACTATTGTACTGGAATTCTTGCTTCATGTGAGCTTCCCATTCACATAGGCTCCTAGCTCATCATCGTTTCCCTGCTTGCGTTATTGCAGCCATTTCATCCTCTCCAATTCTATGTCCTCAAGATATTCCCATTGGCAATCATCTGTAACCACCATGCTGTCTGCACATGGACACTTAACTGCCATTTCACTCAGAGTTCAAGCATGCATGGGACAATCATAAGGCAATTCTGGGGGATGGGCGTAGGAAGAAGTAGGCTGCTGGTTAACTAGGATCTGCAGCTTATCCAGTAGGTAGAGAAATGGACAGACTGGGTGGGCCAAGGGGTCCTTATCTGCCGTCAAATTCTATGTTTCTATGTTAGTTCCCTTGATCACAGATTACCATCGCCCTCGCCCACTTGTCATTCCTAGCTGGATCTCCATCTGCCTGAAACTTCTTCTTCAGCATTGGCTTCCTGCTCACCATTGAATTGGATGACAGAACCTGAAAATCTAACACAGAAGTTTAGCCTTCATCTGCCTCTATGCATTCTGTGTGTAGTCAATTACCTTACCATCTTGCCAGACTATACCTGGTTCTGCTTCTCGTCTAGGACAACATTGTTGATCATACATCTGCTTCCCTCTTGACAGCGTTGGAGGACATCCATCATCATATGGTTCCCACCTCGATGGCCTACCGCCGTACCTCTGGTTTCAGTGTTATTCTGGGATATCTCTTTAATGCTGCTGGCCCCGCCAAGGACAGTCCTAGTGCTTGTTTACTGTATTCCATTTCACCTTGGCTGACCTACATGAGGTTCCACCTCCATACACTATCCTGCACTAGTGGACCATGTAGGGTCCACTTTCTCCTGGCTTCACCTGCATGGGCCTGGCTGCCTGCTCATCTGCATTCAGTCTCCTATTAGCTGCATTCCATTAGCTGCTGGGTCTCACTGTTTCTACTGGAACTCAGTCATGGCGGACAACGTGGGGTCTGCCATATCCCCAGCTTCGCCCAGCAAGGGCCTGGCTTCATGCTCAATGCACTCCTATGTTGCCCTCTATAGGGCCCGTATTGCCTGCTTTACGTATTCCTGCTTTTCCGCGCAAGAGGGGTCTGGAGGTTTCTATCTACTTTGCCCACAACAGGTCTGACTTCATGCTCAATGCACTCCTACTGGCCCTCAATGGGGCCTATATTGCTTGCTCTACACATTCCAGCTTTGCCCTGCAAGGGGGCCTGGAGGTTTCTATCTGCTTTGCCCTCAAGGACCTGACAGCCTGCACACTGCATCCTTGCTTCACCCCGCAAAAGGGCCTGGTGCTTTTCTATCAGAACTATGCATATCGGATCACATAGGACCCACCAGTCTCCCTAACTCTGCCTGTAAGGAGGACTAGCTGTTTCCTCACTGTAATTCAGTACATCTTTTAGAATGGGCTTCTTTCTTCTTCACATTCCAGGATTGACCATTGACCACTTCTACATTCTCGCCATACCAAGATGTGATTCCAGCGCCAGCTGTTGGCCAAGATGCCTGCTGTGCAAATTATTCACCTTTTACATCTATAGATATTATGGACTGGGATTCACTAACCTGTTATGCTACCATCTTTCCATAGTGGACATTCATTCATTAGTACCTCATCTTCCAGGATTACTTGCTTGCATCAAACTCAAGTTCGGTTCTTCCACTAAACTCAGGATCTGTTAAATGACAACTTATTTATACTTGCATAACTTAGGATTATTCTCCTTTAGTATGCTCAGAGGATGGGCAGGTCAGTAGCCATGGGCCCTTGGAGGTTCCCCCAAGGGTTTTTCTCCTCTCCAGCATGCTATTGGCCACACTCTCCAGAGTTGGAGAAGGTAATCATAGACATAGAATTTGACGGCAGATAAGGATCGCTTGACCCACCCAGTCTGCCCATTTCCCATAAGCTGCAAATCCTAGTTAACCAACAGCCTACTTCTTCCTACCCCCACCCCCTAGAATTGCGTTATGACTGTCCCATGCATTCTTGAATTCCACAACTGTTTTTGACTCCACAACCTCCTCTGGAAGGCTGTTCTATGCATCCACAACCCTCTCTGTGAAAAAATACCTCCTCACATTACCTCTGAGCTGTCTCCCTCTATCTTTAAATTGTGCCCCCTTAGTTATTACATTTCTTTAGGGCCTTCAATCCTACATTTAACTAGCTTCCCGCCAAAGGTGGGATACAGAAAAAGGCCAAACGATCAAGTTCTAACAAAAACTGCATCTTATCCAGTTGAAATGTATCAAAAGCACCAACCATATCTCATCCAGTTACTATGCATTACAAGCACTGACCTACTGTATGTTCTTATCCAGTGCTAACATATCTAAGCACTAACCATATCTCATCCAGTTACTATGCATTACAAGCACGGACCTATTGTATGTTCTTATCCAGTTAACATATCTAAGCACTAACCATATCTCATCCAGTTACTACGCATTACAAGCACTGACCTACTGTATGTTCTTATCCAGTGCTAACGTATCTAAGCACTAACCATATATCATCCAGTTACTATGTATTACAAGCACTGACCTACTGTATGTTCTTATCCAGTGCTAACATATCTAAGCACTAACCATATCTCATCCAGTTACTATGCATTACAAGCACGGACCTATTGCATGTTCTTATCCAGTTAACATATCTAAGCACTAACCATATCTCATCCAGTTACTACGCATTACAAGCACTGACCTACTGTATGTTCTTATCCAGTGCTAACGTATCTAAGCACTAACCATATATCATCCAGTTACTATGCATTACAAGCACTGTCCTACTCTATGTTCTTATCCAGTGCTAACATATCTAAGCACTAACCATATATCATCTAGATACTACGCATTACAAGCACTGACCTACTCTATGTTCTTATCCAGTGCTAACGTATCTAAGCACTAACCATATCTCATCCAGTTACTACGCATTACAAGCACTGACCTATTGTATGTTCTTATCCAGTGGTAACATATCTAAGCACTAATCATATCTCATCCAGTTACTACACATTACAAGCACTGACCTATTGTATGTTCTTATCCAGTGCTAACATATCTAAGCACTAATCATATATCATCCAGTTACTACGCATTACAAGCACTGACCTACTGTATGATCTTATCCAGTGCTAACATATCTAAGCACTAACCATATATCATCCAGTTCGTACATACTACAAGCACTGTCCTACCTACCAGTCCAGCTCTAGCGTAGCTAAGCACCAACCATAATTCATTCAGCTCTTATGTGTCACAAGCACTGAGCTATGTACCACACATAGAAACATTAAAAAAAATATATGTATCTATATATATTTCTCTCTCTCTCTCTCTCTCTCTAAATATATATACAGTATATATATTTATATATATATATATATATATATATATATATATTTGTATCTATATAAAGATGAGAAAGGTGGATGAGATGAGGAGAAAGAAGTGGTAACAGGGGTGAACACCCCACTTCACTTACATTTTAAAAATACATTTTTGCTGTGTGACTCAGGTGCTAATTTGGTGTGATAACTGCTTGTGGCCAAGGCTGGTAATAGCCTTTCCTTTTTCTCATCTGTTTTTTTTTTCCTTCCCAGGGCAGTTGGCATGCAGAACCACCCAAGACAGCACTGCACACACTCCTATAAACAGGATATCAGTGGTTGCCACTCAGCCGCTGACAGTGACAGGATCCTGACATTGTAAGCCAATCGGCTGTTTGCTGACTGGCTTCATGCAAATCAAAGGATTGAAGCCATCTCTGATTGGAGAGGTTTGGTCCTTTGAAGTACACAAAGATTCCGCTCAGCAAGCTGCAAGTGGCGTCATGACCACAGTGTGTGGCCATTGGACTAGACTACCGAGCCCCTTCCAGTTTGAACTGAAATGGGTTTGGCAGTGACACACTCCTCAAAAGCCATTCTCTTGTAGCAAGTTGTTTGCTGCGCATGGGCACATGGTGAACATAAAAATTAGCAAACGTATGAGTGAACATTTACATATTTCAATGTTCACTCATAATTCAATCATTTTAAAATATATTTACACCACATTTTAACATAGCATTCTTATGATCCTACCTCATGAAAATTGTAGGTGAAAATGTTTAAATACTATCTGAAAGGTGATTTCACACTGCAACCAGGAAATCACCTTATGGGCCAGATTTGAAAAATTCCATCTCCCTTGTTCATGAAGTGGGGTCTCAAAAAGGCCATTTTGAAAATGTTGTTTAAAAATATTAAAAAATGACAAAGTTATAAGTTCAAACCCCACAGAAATACGTTAAACCAGACTTACTTAATTTTCTCATATTGCAGTTGCTGATTCCAGCAGCAAGACATGTCTTTTGTCAGACAATGGATCTATGTTATGGGACATGTTTAGGTGAGTGAGGGTGTGTGTGGAGGGGTGTGGGTCATAGGTATTGAGTGGGGGTCAGAGTGGGGATCTGGGGGGCTTAGATCACTAATGGACCATTTTCTCTTTTACAGGTTATTTTGTACAAACTGAAAAAGATCAGTGAGGGATGGTTTTCTTTATTTGAAGGAGGACCCTATATGACACTAGGGACTGGGCAGCCTAGAGTTCGGATACTGTTTGGCAGCACTTGGGGTGAGCGCCTTGATGCTGCCATATGTCGGGAATGGTGGGTGGGTGAACTGGAGGGAGGGGGCTCAACAGAAGTGGTACCAGGGGAACACTTGTTTTATATGGTATGCGCCCAGGATGGCGAC
Organism: Neoceratodus forsteri; assembly: GCA_016271365.2. NCBI lineage: Eukaryota > Metazoa > Chordata > Ceratodontiformes > Ceratodontidae > Neoceratodus > Neoceratodus forsteri. Next base: position 28,774,572 of record CM028137.1, on the reverse strand, counting down.
ACTATTACAGTGAAAATGTCTTTGCTGGCAACATTGATGTTTTCACTGTAATAGATTGCCCAAGATCCCGGCACTCTCTTTCCTGGTCCTGCACCACCTCCCCAATCCAACTGTGACTCGGATTTGGAATCCTAGGGATTGGAAGGGTAGGGCAGACACCAGCATGGGGGGTTCAAGGGAGAAGCCCCCTCAATGAAAAAATGGATGGGGTCTCAAGTTGGATTTAAGTCAATCGTAAGTTGTGGTCAACATAAATTCATAGCTGTGATGGTGGTCGACAACTTAGTTGTTGAACTGGCATTGTAGAGCTGTTTTATGTAACATAAAAATATACATACATTGGGAATGGGGGGCAGGTGACCTAGAGTGGAGGGGGTGGGAAAGCGGTCCTGGACTTGCATATCGGGGCTGAACAAGGGAGGGCTGACTGTGCTGGGAGGTGGAGGGCATGCAAAATAATAAAAAGAGAGATAGACAGACAGACAGCTAGATAGACAGACAGACAGACAGGTAGATAGAGAGATAGATAGATAGATAGATAGATAGATAGATAGATAGATAGATAGGCAGATAGATATGAGAGAGAGAGGGAGAGAGAGATCAATCTGGCAATCGCCGGCTCACTGCTCTCATTGAAGCTGGTAGTACAGCTTCAGCTCTGGCTACACAAACCAAGGAAGTCTCACTGTTCTTATACAGAGAATGCAGGTAAACAACTTCTCTTGCTAAGCTGGGCACCCTGGATATTGGGGTGCCAGAAAAGGTATTTCTGGTCATTTCTTTTGAGAAACAATACACCAGAATCTAACTGAACTGGTCCCATTTAGATAGGTCCAGGTGTTGTTTTTTTTTACATTGGTTTTATGTATTTTAAGTGTGTATTAGTTCAGGGAAAAAAATTAGGTTGGTAACCATCATAACCCAAAATAATGTGTTGCAATTGTGAGAAGCAAGTGGTGAGAAAGTAAAAACCTCTTGTGTTCCCAATTTTTTTTTGGTCATATCAGGGGGTTATTCAATACCCTACTAAGCATGTTCAGAAAAAAATATTTAAATCCTTGTAACTTTGGAACTGTTGAATATGTTTTCATGAAACCTTCTAAAGGCATGACCTTGGCACAGGCCACTTCTACCCTGAAAGGTTTGAGAAGAAATTATGTTCCATCAAGGACATAGGTGAGACAAATAACATGTATTAAGTACAAGAAACAATTCTGACATTAATATAAAAACAGCATGTGCAGATCTCTGAAACCATACAAGCTGCCATCGCAAATCATCCCACATATTGAGATCTTACCAACTAGACAACACACAATAATTTTTGGGCAAATTTATCAAACACTGCCAAAGCAATTAAGGCACAAAGTTAAGGGTTTAACATAGAAATTGTTACTGAATGTTAATTATACAATGTGGTAAATCGAATGAGCCAAATCCTGGAACCTGATTGGTTGGCTGATACCTTTCCCAGCATGTTAAATCCTCCAATGTACCCACTGGAAAAAGTGCCAGCCAACCTTGTATCGTGCCAATCCAGTCGCTTTCACTTCAAACAAAACTGCCGCAATGTGTCCTGTCGCCGCTTCGCTAAAACACCATAGTAAATTTTTTACAAAATGACACCCTCTTTTGAAGTGTAGGGACCTCAGTGAGTTAGAAAATAGTTAAAAAACATTAAAGAAACAACATTTGCCATTGCATAATAACAATTTAGCCCTCCAGGGTGTGGGTATACTGGAGGACTTAACATGACTGGTGTGGTAAATCCTCCAGTATACCCACACCCTGGAGGGATAAATTGCTTAAATATACTGCACTACTGGCTGGAGTTGAGGGCTACAGTGGGAATATATTGACCATGAGGGATGAACTATTGCCTGACAACTATTATATTGCCCCAAACTAACTTAAGGGTCAAGATTTTTGGGTTACCCACAATAGGGCAAAACACTTTCAGCAAACACAATTCAGGCATAGAAACTGCTGTGACAGCAAGGTGCACATGACAAGCGAATTGCGCGGACTTTGGTTGGTCAAAGTGTATGTCAGTTCTACTGTGGGACTTGCCCCCACCCCTCCTGAAATAAATATAACCAACTCTGAGCCTGCACACATTTGGGGGAGAGGACCACAATTATGGCCCCATGTTCTTATCCACTTACAGTCGCCGCCGCACCAAAGTCCTGTCCAGCCAAATCGCATCCACTCTAATTTCTCCAGTCAGATTCTATTCACACTCATCTCAATGCGCAATTGTTGGAATACCAGGATTTTCCCACTGTAGCTCAAAATGGCTCTGGTTAATATCTGTTTTATAAAGCTTTGCGTCAGTAATATGTGCCCCTTCCCACACACACAATCTCATACAATAAGGAACCTGCCATGTTGCCCAAACCATTAGGCAATTTGTACAGTTAAAAAATTGTAAAAAACAAAAATTAAGGCTAACCTAAGTTGGCGACCAGTTTCTCTCTTTCCCAGATCCTTATCAATCAATCAATCAATTTTTATTTATAAAAGGTGGTTTTCTTCAATCCAAAGCGCCTGTACAATAACATAAAACAATAAATAAACAAAGTTTAAAACTATTATAAATCATTAAAAGCTAGACTAAAAAGATGGGTTTTCAAGGCTCCTTTAAAGATCAGGACAGTCGGACTATTATGCACCTCACGAGGTAGAGAATTCCACAGGGTCAGGGCCATAAAGTTAAATGACCTAGCCCTCGAAGATTTCAAACAAACCCTGGGAATCTCCAGCAATCCCTCATCAGTGGATCGGAGAGGGCGGGATGAGAGATTGCTGGAGATTCACAGGGTTATAAGAGAACTTAACTGGCGTTACTGAGATTTGTGAAATAGTTTATTTATTTGTTCTCCTGACCTGGACTTACAAATGGGGAAGGGGAACACAGCACAGAGCCATGCTAGTTTCAAGTGCTCACCCAATGCAAACACTTGTATGAGGGTCGGGAAGTACCAGAGCAAAGGAGACCCAACATTTCTTCGGTGGTGGATATAGCCACTCATGCAGTGCAACTTTCACTCCACTGTTCTGAAAACCTGAAGCTGCCAACTCTCTCACTCAACTCCAGGTTGGAGTTAGAAGCAGACTGCAAAATAAAAGACAGAGGGAATTTGGGCTGTGGGGAGACAGTAGGCAAGTGGTGAATGGAAATGAGGGACAGCTGGTGTGTACAAGGCTGAACTAGTATGCATAGCTTCCAAAAGTAACTAGCGGGATCTGAGGAGAGACAGCAGGTAGGTGATGAAACCATCTTGTACGGGGAGCATGGCTTGGGTAAGGAAGATTCTAGAATAGTCAAAAGGGAAGAAAAGCTACATTTTAGGAACCAACAAGAGACCAGGATTTAGTTTTAATGTTTTAGATAGGTAGGTAGATAGAGAGAGAGATAGATAGATAGATAGATAGATAGATAGATAGATAGATAGATAGACAGACAGACAGACAGACAGGCAGGCAGGCAGTCAGGCAGACAGACAGACAGACAGACAGACATACAGATAGATAGATAGATAAATAGATATACAGACAGACAGATAGACAGAGACATACAGAGAAAGTTAGATAGATAGATAGATAGATAGATAGATAGATAGATAGATAGATAGGTAGGTAGATAGGTAAATAGATTAGATTGATAGGTAGATAGGTAGGTAGGCAGGCAGGCAGACAGATAGAGAGACAGACAGACAGATAGACAAACAGACAGACAGATAGATAGACAGACAGATACTTCTACACCTCACATGGATGGGGAATGTTCCCATTTTCCTCACACCAAAGGCCATCATCTATTGCCCTGTATACCTATGAGCAAATTATCAGTTAACAGTATACTGTATACATATACTAATAAAAGACTTGAAAGTATATACTTATTTTTTACTGTGTTAATGCACCAGTTAATGTTAGACTTAATGCCACAAAGGTAGAAAAATGTAGTCTTAGGGTTTCAAACCCTACCTCCCCATCCACCTACCTACCCACCCCAAGCAACAAAGGGACAAGAACAAACAAGGAAAAAAAAATCCATACCATCTAGTCTGTATGTGAGGGAAAAAAGTCTATTAAGTACAGGAACAAAACACCATGCAGTTCATTAAAAATTGTTTAATATGTTCTGTATCTCAGAAACCACACAAAATGGTATCAAAAAACTTTTCACATTTTGAGAGCCTACCAGCCAGACTGCGTATGTTAAATTTGGGGCAATTTTGTTATTAAGGGGTAAAACTGGGGTTAAACATTAAATGCCTAACTTAATCTTACCATGCCAGCATGATGCTAATTATATAACACTAATACTAATTAAAAGTATATACTTACACTAATTCTAAGTATATGCCTACATACAGCCCAGTGGAATCACACTTACTACAACTAATTACCAAATCGGTAAACCAGTTTACCCATGAATTAACATTCCTACAAAACTGATGACACCAATTCCCACACAACTTAAAGTACTAACCCTACATAAACTAAAATGATTACCAAACATACAAAAATCCATCCAGAAAAAGACCGCACAGTCAAACAGTGACCTTAAAGGTGTGCACCCTATTCCTGCAAAACCATTGTGTATCTCATATCTAGGGCCAGTGAATTCCATCTATCATTGAATTTGCTGCAGTTTTTTTCTGAAATTACAGTCTGGATCCAAAATTGCCATGTTGGCTCCCCTGTCTTCAGAAAATGCTGTACCATGCTTCACTGCAGAGTTGCCATGGAGAAAAATCCATATAGTGGCCATTAGGAAAATGCAAATAGTTAGGGGGCTGTAGAAAAATGGGAACCTTCAACTTGTGGTTTTCTGTGCTCTTTGACTGTCTTGCACTGAATGAGACAAGTTTAATAGTTGCATCTCGTGCAAGTTTGCTGGAGTTCCTAAGCAGCTCCTGTATATATCATAGGTCAATCTGGTGAGAGCAGAGACTGCTTACTCAAAGTGTCAGTTTTTTTTATTGTTGGACTTGAGTTTGTTATCTTCTACAAAAAAGAAATGTGGTAGCCATGTTAGTCCAGTCAACCATGCAGAGAAAAAAAAAAAAGAAAAACAACAAACATGTTGCAGGTAATGCCTTTTATTGGACAAAGAAAATTATTTCTGAGACTAGCTCTCAAGAGAAGAGAGTATTATCTCAGGAAAGCTAGTCTCAGAAATAATTGTGTTAGTTCAATAAAAGGTATAATCCGCAACATGTTTGTTGTTTTTTATCTTCTACAGTGACAGTTTTTGGACTTTATATGCGCTACAGGATATAGGGCCAGATATTCAAAGCTTTGCGCCGGGTGCAAACCGATTGCACCGGAATTGCACCAGAATAGTGCCAGAGAGCAATATTCAAAAGGCCAAATAGCACTGGTGCAACCCATTAATGCCGGCGCAGCAAGGTAATGTGTGCATAGTGCAAAGTGAGGGGTGGGACCATGCATTCAGGTGCAACACCATATTCAAAGCTGTAGTGCAGTGCAAGGCGCCCTTGTGCCACACATAGTATGGTGCTAATTACCGCATATAAAAAGGCAGTCTAAACTCCATGCAAAACACAGAGAAGGGGCATGGACACAGCAGGAGCAAAGATGGCAGTCACTATTGATGCAGTGCTGGGGTACCTGATGGCAGCTGTTGTGGAGGAGGAAGAGAGGGACCAGACCCACCCTGGGCCTCACCATAGGCCAAGGAGGAGATATGCTGCACATAGTAGTTATGGAACCCATATGCAATACTGACAGTCTGGACAGTTTGTTTGGCTGTTCACTTATTTCTATCAACTCCTGCTCTTGCCCCTGCTTTCTTGCAGTACATTGTAATGTTGTGTATCTCCTTGTTTCCCTTGTGTCTCAACATTAATGCACTCTGCTTGACCCGACATATGTTCATCTAACCTGTATCACATATTATTATCTCTCTTTATCGCCACACGGTTTATGCTATTGCATTGTAATTATTGTGTATTATTCTGTACCTTATTCTGTATTTGTTACATCCAGGTCCACCTTGAGAATGAGCCTTGCTCAACGGTGACTGCCTGGTTAAATAAAGATTTTGATTGGACTGATTGAGTAGGTACCGGACCAGGGTATAATTTGAGACCTTGTCAGATGGCCACCTTGTGGGCTGGTACAGAATGAACAGGTTCATGCTGAGGCAGCTGTGTGAGCTCCTGCATGAGCAGCTGCAGTCTAACACCCAACGCAGTCATGTCATGTCAGTCAAGCAGAAGGTGATGACTGCAATATGCTCCACTGGAACATTTTAAATCCCAGTAGGTGATACCATCGGCATGTCACATTCGGCGACCTCATGCCTCCTGACCCAGTTCCTGGATACATTTGTGTGACATGCTGGTGAATTCATTGTATTCCCCAGCACAGCACAGCAGTGCAGAGAGAGACAATGCAGCATTTCTATCAGGTTGGGCACCTGCCAGATGTACTTGGTGCCATTGACTGCACCACATTGCCATCTGTGCATCACCTGGTGATGATGGGGATAGCTACATCAACAGGAAGGGCTACCACTCTGTCATCTGTCAGATGGAGTGTGATGCAACAGGGTGCATAATCAAATGTCTTTGCCAAGTTCCCTGGCAATGCCCACGATGCCTACATCTGGAACAGGTCATGGCTGTGCCAGGTGTTTGAGGCAGGCATAATACCTAGTGGACACCTTGTCGGTGAGTACCCACAGCAGGCATGCAAGACCCCACCCAATGGCAGGATAGTGTCCAGGAACAGCAGACAGGGTGTGTAGAGAGGGGGGGATGCAGAGGCAGGCAGGGCAGCCCTGACAGAGGGCTGTGTAGCAAGCTGGTTGACCGGTATAGTACACACATGCTGGCAAAGTCTATCCAACAGTTTAGAAGTGACTGCAAGGAGAGAACTGGACAATACTTGGTCATTTTCCTGGATGCCTCTTTAAAAATTATGATGACTTGGGCAAGTTTCCAATAATTTGGCAAGAATCCTTCTGAAAGAGAATAACTGAAAAGAAATGTTAAGGATTCAGCAATTTAGAGAGCAGGGATATTAAGTAATTGCAGTGTCAACCCATCAAGTCCACCACTTCTATAAGATTTTAAATTTAAAAGGACCTTGATCACCTCTCCTATTTCTATTTTAGCAGCTTTAAAGGTACCTCCACCCCATTCACAACTAGGGATTCTGAAGTCCTGCAGACTGAGCTGTGTTTTAATACTAGTGGTAGTTTTAGTATGCTAGCGTAAGTTATTACTTTTGTTGTCTAAGGCATCACTGCTCTTTCTTTTCAGCTTTCTGTATCACTTTTTCTCCTTTGCTTCCCTCCCCCCGGGGTCGTACCTGGAAAGGAGCTGTGACTCAGTGCACCTTTCCCAGTCACCAGTGTTCCAAATAAATTAAATCAAAAAATCTGTCTGGCTATATTTCAAGCCCTACAGTATAAATAACTAATAGATTTGGTATTCAGTGGAGGTGAAGATTTTAAATTATACCATGGACATAAGTGAACAGCCAATGAAATGGTCAGGCTGGCAGTTTACCACCGGTGTAAATCCTCTGATAACCAATGGCTGATGAGAAAAAAAAAAGGCTCAGCCATAGCCAAATCATCTGCAGCCCAGGAATAAACAGAATATAAATAAAATCACAAAGCAACCTCTTTAAAAGTTGTATTTTATTATTGTAAAAGAATGAATCTTGGTATAATCGCAATAAGCCACTCTGAGGATGTGGGTTATCGGGGGATTTACCATGGCTGGCGAGGATTTACCCACTCGGCTGTGCCTCATGGGCAAACCACTCTAGCCATGGTAAATCCCCCGATAACCCACACCCCCTCGTGGCTTATTGCTTAAACAATGGCTGGAATGGAGCATTCTTATTGTCTGACAGCATTCTAAAAGGTTCATGTTAACAGCTTGGAACTGCCATTTAGAACAGAACAATTAGAATGTTAACTATAAAAAACATATATTTTAAAATAAAGTTTAATAATAGTATTAAAGCACACCATGGGGTTAGGTTATCACTGATAATCTAACTCTAGGCGCATAAGGCACTCAGCTGTGCCTTGTGCCTTATGATTCCTTCAGGTTTGATTAACTGGTGGTAAGCTAATCCCTGGTCTTGCCTCAATAGTTTTTTTTTAAATTGAATATACTTTATCAAGACATTTTTGCTAGTACAAGCAAAACAACCAATAATCAAAACAAGAAGAACAAGAAGAAACACAGAATAAACAAACCAACAAGAAACAGACCCAAAAACAACCCTTGCCCCTCCAACTTCCAGTGCTGCGATACTTGAAAGAAAAAGGTTTACTGGTATACGTAAAGGAGACCGTGGAGCAGATAAGAAAGAGGGGAAAAAAAAAAAACTCAAGGAGGGCTACAAAGCCAAAACCATCAACTACTGAATTTAAAATGCTGTGAACAGAAAGCAACAGTGAGATAATGCGCAGACACTTTGTACAGGACTTGATAGGCAGACCTTAATATATACTTCCATATGTTAAACTCCGTGTATTGTAAGTGGAGTACATAATGGATCCTATACTTTGTTGAATGTCTATGTAGCTGCTATATCAGTTGGGGTTCAGAGTCAGATAAGTATCTTTGCTGATGATACTAAATTGGGTGCAGTGGTGGATGTGATAGATGGGCGAGGTGCTGCAGAGGGACCTAGAAACCTTGGAGAGGTGGTCAAGTACCTGGAAGTTGGGCTTAAGTTCTAAGAAGTGTAGGATTATGCCCTTTAAAAACAGGCATACTGGATTTAGCTATAAGCTGGGAGGTGTGCAGATACTGGTATCCATTGAGGAGAAAGATCTGGGTGTGCAGGTCACAGGCCATATGACTCACTCTGCACAGTGTAGGACAGTGGCAGCAAAGGCTAATGGGATGCTGGGGTGTATAGCAAGGGGAATCATCTCAAGGAGTGAGAGTGTGATACTGCCAGTGTACAGGGCATTGGTGCGGCCTCACTTGGAGTACGGCATGCAGTTCAGGCATCCATACTTAAAAAAGGTAATCAGAGTACTGGACGGGGTACAGAGGACATCAACCAAGATGCTGAGTGGATTGAGGGAAAAGCCATGAGAGGAGACACTACAAATGCTCACTATGTGCTCTCTCAAGAACAGAAGAACATGGTGGATATGATTGGGACATTTAAATACTTGAATGACATTAATGGGGTAAGTCACGAGGGTCTGTTTAAAATTAGAAAGGAAGGAATTATAAGAGGGCACAGTCTAAAGCTGCGGGCATCAGAAGGGAGATAAGGAGGCACTTTCTCACTGAGAGGGTGGTAATAGCATGGAATACACTGCCAGAGGAATTGGCTTCAAGGGCATCAGTGGGGGGATTTAAGGGGGGTTGGGATAAACTTTGGGGCAAAATCAAAATGGGGAAGGAGGAATGGGTAAAACAGTGGGATCAGTTGTTTGGGGGGGCAGCATCAGTGCACAGCACTGAGAGTTGCACATTCGAGCAGACTTGATAGGCCATTAGGCCTTTATCTGCTGGCTTCATCATATGTTTGTTTGTTTGTATGTAACTTATACAGGTGCTCGGCCAAACTAGCCAGCATTTTCTCCACTTGTAGTGCAAATAACATTTCTTTATACCATTCAGTATATGTAGGAACTTCTTGGTCACACAGAGGGCACAATATCATTCTTTTTAGCACAGGCTGAAATCAAAGCCATGTGATAACATTGATTCCCAATTAACTCATCCTTGTAACTCCCTAGCAGACATATTTCCAGAGTAAATGCCAGCTCCAATCCTAGCATGGGATCAAGGTGGCTGCGGACAGATTACCAAAAAGGAATAAACTGTTTTACATTCCCATAGAACATGTAGTAAGGTGCCAGGAGATTTACGACATTGTGTACATAAATCTGACAACAGAATGCCCATTTTAAGTAATTTAATGGGATTATAAAAAAAAGATTATGCAATACTTGGAAATGCATGTAACAATATTTGTCCCACTTAATGTATTTATAAGCATTCTGACACAGACGAGGCCACTCTGTGAAATCTCTGAGCATGGGAATAACCCATGCTCAATAATCCATTTTACCCACTTCCTTATTGGAAAGTAAAATCATAAAAATGGCAACAGAAAAAAGAAAATAGCATGGGGGGGGGCAGATGCATTAGATGCTAAAGTCAAAGGGCCCAATTCTCAAATAGGGTCAGTGCTCAGCGAAGCTGCGGCAAACAGCAGCTTGCACCAAAGCCCCATGTGCCAGGGACCCTGCACCAGATTCTGGTACAAGAAGGGGTCCTGGTGCCTAAGACCCAATGCTTGTGGCAACCCCAACCATGCGGCAACTGCATGGAGCATGGGAGGGTTCGCCACAAGCCCCTTGGACCATTCGCTGCATGGTCCGTTCATTAAGGGACCAGCTGTGGAGGTGTGTGGGGGGCTGTGGTGGTCCCCTGCTCTGTCTGAGGATGGGGTGGGCACTAATTGTTTGGGTGGAGGGGTACAGGACCTGCAGTGCATGGGCATATGTCATGCATCTGCATGGTGGGGACACCTAGGGGTCCCATGGTCGGTGAGGGCCATGACAGGGATCCGGAGGAGGAAGCTGCCCTGTATTGCCAAGATGGCACTCTATGGACAGGGTCAGCTCCATATGGGGTACATTGGGGTTGTGGAGATGAGACACGCAGCACCTGTGCTACCACAGCTCACCCAGGGGAGAGATGTCTAAGTGCCCTTACACCAGCCCTGGTTGGTCTAAGGGCACTTAGAATTTCTCCCACTGGGTGCTGTCTGTGAATAGTAAGCTGCAGCTTGCATCAGTGCAGTCCATCTAGCACCATGTCACAGGGCAGTGCAGGGCAGAGGGTTGATGCAAGCCCCATTTGGGGCAGGCAGCCTGCGGTCGACACAGGCAACCTTTGTGAATTGCGTGGAGGCAGTCCTGGATGCCAGGTGCACCTTGCACCATATCGGATTGGTGCAAGCACCTTGCCTCGGACGCACAGCTTTGAGAATCGGGCACAAAATCTTTTGGCCATAGTTATTGAACCAGGGCCTTAACCCCAAATGTTGATGTAATGAGTAAGAAAGTTGTAGGTATTTGAAACAAAACTGAGTGGGGGCCTGAGTGATATGCTGAAAATCTGCGAACGGTAGAATAGCTCCATTGTAAACAAGTTACTCTGCATGTTTGATGTTCAGATAAGGCAAACATGCTGAATTAATAGTTTGTCCCACTACTTTTAAATTAGGATTGCCCGAAAATAAAGTTGTACAATATCTAATCTAGGGTTTAAATGAAGAAGATAGCATAATTGTTTGTGGGCCCGCACCAAAACAACTATTGGGGTGGCCAGAAAGTTGCAGGGGAGACTATTAAGAGGTATATGCACAAATAAAGCTGTGATATTGAGGTTCAACTGTTGGCACCAATACCACTCAGTGTCTAACCACTGCGGAGTATAAATGTTTGTAGTACCCTCACCAGGATCCCGATATCATTGGAAATAACAGGAACTGTAAATTGCCAGATGGTAAAGATAAACATGAGGAAGTTTAATGTCACCATTGCCTTAGGGGCTGTGAGTTTAAAGTACACCTTGTGTGGTTGCTTCCCCATGCCAAATGAAACGCGTCAGAATCCTTTGGAGTCCGGCAAACCATGATTTGGGAAGGACTAAAATAAGCAACATAAGGGGATAGAGAACCATGGGGAGAATATTCATCTTAATAATATTGATGTGAGCCCAGAGTGAAAGGGGAAGGTGAGTCCAATGGTTTAAATCACATGCGATTTGCTCTCGTAAGGGGTCCAAGCTGTACAATTTCATTTTTGAAAAAGAGGTACTTAGGTGGAGACCCAAATCAGTCCAAGATGGGCTATTTCAGTACGAGTTGTCTGAACATTCAAGGGAATGCCTTCTGTTTTATCTAAATTTAGTTTATAATTAGATAACTGACTGAAATGTTGAATTATTTCAAGAGTTGCAGGTAAGGACACAGTTGGATCTTACAGATGTAACAGAATGTCATCTGCATATACAGACAACTTGTACTAGGTGGGGCTGATGCGGATATCCTGAACCCATGAAGCGGAGTTAATTTTCCAGATCAATGGTACCAGAAAAAGATTAAATAAGAAGGGCGATAAGGGACATCCCTGCCTGGTACCCCTCTTAAGATAAACCACTTTGGATTGAACCCCATTACATAGAACACGGGCTGAGGGGTTAGTATAGAGAACTTAAACCCATTTAATAAAATCTAAGGGCATATTATATTTGGGCAGTAGTTTAAACAAATAGTCCCATGAAACCTGATCAAATGCTTTTTCTGCATCCAGGGAGGCCAACACCACTGCAGTGGAGGAATCCCTGGATGTGGAAAAAAGATGGGATAATTTACGGAAATGGTCAGCAGAAAGGCGATCAGGAACAGAAGCAACTTCCTCACTGCTTATTAAAGAACCCCAGACTTTATTCAATTGTGTAGCTCATATTTTAGCCAGAATCTTATAATCAAGATTTATTTACAAAACGGGTCTGTAACTACTAACTTTTGCAGGATCCTTCCTTGGTTTTAGAAGGACTATTATAAGAGCTTCTGTTAAAGTGGGATCTGTGGCAGCATGAAGATATATGTAATTAAAAGTATCTAACAGTACTGGTGCCAACAGGACTTTAAATTTCTTATGAAAGTTGGTGGAATACTCATCCGGTCCCGGGGCTTTGCCCAACGGTAAAGAGTCAGTAGCATCCACTACCTCCTGTAAGAAAATATGGGGGGGTTCAGAAAAGCATGCTGAATATCAGAAAGTCTCGGTATCTCAAATCCTTGAAAAAATTTTTCAAATTGCATATCGGAGGCAACTGAATCTGGGGTGTACAGGGACTGACAGTAGTTCAGAAACTGAGTTGCAATATCCCTAGGTGTAGTGACTAACTGGCCTGAGGGTAACTGAATAGATGTTATGATTCTGTCAGATGCTTGTGCCCGAAGGTGTAGGGCAAGTAGCTTACCCACCTTCTCCCCCGATCAAAATACTTGACTTTTGTCCTGAGGATCGGATGTTCCACATACTCTCACAAAAGCTTATTATATTGAGCGTGTGAAGATTCAAGTTGCTCCCAAACAGCATCTGGGGAGCAGGGCGATATGGAACATTCCAGTTCCTGGATTTGGGCTAGGAGGTTAGAGGCTTTCTATGTTCTAAACTTTTTCTGTTTAGAAGCAAGGCTGATAAACTCACCTCATAGCCCACATTTTTAAGCAGCCCACAGATGGTCTAAATGTGGCATGGCGGAGAGTTATTTTCTAGAAAGAAAGTAATAATGCTAGTAATATGTTCAAACATGGTACTAAAATAATTGATTATTCAGACAGCAAGATTTGTCACCGAACGATGACCTGATGAAAAACCTAGGTGAATTATTGCAGGATGCTGATTTGACTATAGTTTAGCACCATAGTAACACATCTGATTTCCACTGAGAAGGGTTTGGTACTCTCCAGGGGTCTACTAGACCCTTAGAGTTCATAAAATCACATAGCACCCACTGACCAGGGGAAAGCCCCTATCTCGTGATGCTCAATCCATCTAATTCATTAGATACCACCATATTCCAGTCTCCCATCAGGAAAATAGGGAGCAATACCCAGGAAGACAGCAAATCCATTAAAGATACAAAAAATTTAGGGTCTTCATCGGCCCATAAATGGATACCAGAATAACCTCATTATGTCCTAGCAGAGCTCTGAACAAAATAAACCTCCCCTGGGGGTCAGATATTTCCTGCAAAAAATGGAAATGGACTCTCTGTGCTGCATCAATCTGTGGCCCCTTTAGAGGCAATGAAAGTTTAGTGTTTTACTGAAGATTGGGCACCTTTAACATTCCATGAGCAAAATCTATATGTTTGAGACATAAACCACAGTTATACCTGAAAATAAGACAATAGCAGCTGTCCAACAGAAACAAAGAAAGTGTGCTCCTGATTAAGAACCAGCTCTGGAAGAAGTCAACCCACCCTTCCTCCCCTCCATTCTTACCCTCACAATGCCCAAACATGCATCCAGTAACACAACAAAAATGAAGAAAACCCCAACACATGCACCCCTCCCCCTGTAAAGGCACAAATAGGCCAAATAACCCATAACCTGTTCCAGTGCACAATACACTACACCAGTATGCACATCCGCCCGGGCTCCTCTCACACCAGGACCAATGTCACATAATAAATAAAGCGTCTCAATACCCCAAGAGAGAAAAATAAAAAATAAAACCTGAGGGATGGGAAGCATGTAAAAGAGAGAGGAATCAGAAGTAAATAAACCAGCCACGGCCCAGCATTTACTAATAACTATTAATATTAAGAGATGGTCAAACTGGGCCACCCTTATAGTGGCAAAGAAAGAAAAGTATAAAAATCCAAGACACTAACTAATGAGAGCTATAATGTCACTAGTCTGTGCTGAACAACATAAAATAGAGAAAAATTAGCTAGACACACTCACACATTGGAATATGAACCCCAAACCATGCCCTTTGTAATGTTCTCTAATCCTTTATTAATTGTAAATCTGAAGCATCAAATAACACCTCAATCACCTCTCCATGCCAACCCAGAAAGTGCTCATTGTTTCGTGCAAGTGCACTGCGCATGTCATACTCTTGACAAAGTGCAGTGCGCCTGTATGAAACGTTGAGCACTTTGTGGGTTGGCATGGAGAGGTGAGCGAGGTGTTATTTGATGCTTCTGATTTTACAGTTAAGAAAAGGATTCAAACATTACAAAGGGCACGGTTTGGGGTTCATATTCCTAGTGTGAGTGTGTGCTACAGCTACTTGGATTTTCTCTACATTAATTATATTACTGTTTGCACCAGGGACTGAGAGGTGGCTCTGCTCTGCTCTTTGTAAACAAAAAAATCAATGTCCGTCTCGAACCTATCCATCCAAAGCAATTATTAAAAACTCTTACAGCTTAGAAAGAAATGCAAAATACAGCAACACTCAAAATGTCAGATACAAGAAGTAAGCCATTAACTAACAATAATATATATCAATACCAAGGAAAACTACAGTCCAATTGTTTTGCTACTGCTGTGTCCAAGGACTAAAACCTTCCATGACAGTCACTGGGGGTACAAGTACATAAGCATAACAGAACAAACCCAAAAGAGGAAAAAGGAAAACTCAAATAAAAATACTTACAGAAAGAGGAAGCAGGGTATCAGAGAGGCAGCCAAATCAAGACCATACCATAAATGTGTAGAGAAAGAAAAAAGGGGGTAGGTGGGAGGTGGAATAGCAGGATGCCAAAAGTAAGTGATTCAGCCTTCCACGAGAATGTAAATCTAAATCCAGCAGAGCAAATAGTAAGTCACCAGCTCCCAGTATACACAAGAGCTTCGATCAAAGAAAAGAAAACTGGCAGAGAAGTTCCAAATTAGTCCATCAGGAAGTGCCATCAGTAAATTTATCCACAAGCAGGATAATGAAATAAAATCCCGGACAGGTAAACCAAGTGGACTACACTATGCAAATCATGGGCCCTTGGATGGAGGAAATAAATCAGGAAAGATCACTGGCAGACCATCCCAGGCTTCTTTTGTTGAGGCAAACTGATGTGTTCCTTTCTCATGGGTAACCAGTAGTTTAGCAGGATAAAGGATATGATGTTGAATTCCAGCAGCAGCAAATTTGGACAGAATGCCTTTGTATTCACCACGTAGCTGCCTTACAAGTGGAGTATAATCACTGAAGATATATAAAATGCCATGAGTCCCACAGAAGCTCAGCCTTTTCCCCTGGCCTTCTGTTGAATAAATAGCTTTTTCTGATAATTAAACATCTTTAAAATTATATTTCTTGGGCACTCTGAAGGTCTGGGGGGAGGCCTCAAAGCTTGATGTGCTCTCTCCACCATATATAAGGAGCCATATGGAGTGGGTCCTCATACATTGTTAATGAAGGAGGTTTACTGGGAATTAATGCTTGGGGGTTGTGCACAAGGCGTAAGGCCGAGTGCCTACAACCACCCAACTATGCATTAACTCTCCAGTAGAAGCTTCCTTCAGAGTGGCTTAATACACTTGTAACATGGGAACCTCTGTTAAAATGTGATTAATATAAATGCCATTTGTTAACAAAAGATAGAGTAAAACAACATTTAAGGTAGTTCAAATCTTCCACTGTAACTAAGTACAGCACCTGATAACCATGCTAATATTTCTTAATATAGTGACGGTGTAAAAGTAAGGTGGGCATATATTACACTTTTAACACGGTATTACATGGTGTGCTGCTTTTTACAACATTTCACGAGGTATATATTTATCTCTATGTCTCAATTTGTGAGTTCTGGAGGGACTCACAAAGTTGAAGGTAGATAAAGCCATGGGGCCAGACCACATACACCCGAGGATATTAAGGGAGCTGAGAAGGGAACTAGCAGTGCCTCTGGCCACCCTGTTCACAGAGTAACTCAACACAGACATGGTTCCAGAGGACTGGAGGAGGGCGCATGTAGTCACACTGCAAAAAACTGGCAATAGGGAGGAAGCGGGGAACTATAGGCCAGTCAGTCTTACCTCAGTGGTGGGGAAGATCATGGAGACACTGCTGAAAGAAAGGATAATGGCATACCTGGAATTCAATGGTGCCCAGGATCTGTGGCAACATGGATTCACAACAGGAAGGTCTTGTCAAACAAATCTGATAGATTTCTTCAATTGGGTGAATAAGGAAGCGAATGAAAAAGGGGCGGTAGACATCGCCTACCTAGATTTCAGCAAAGCCTTTGATACCATCCCACACAGAAGGCTGGTTAACAAGATGAGTAGTCTGGGCATGGGCATAAGGTGGTACGTTGGGTTAGAAACTGGCTGATGGACAGAAGTGGTAAATGGAATCCAATTCAGGAAGAGAGAGGTGACCAGTGGAGTACCACAGGAAGCAGTACTGGGACCAGTCCTTTTCAATGTCATCATTAATGACATTGCAGAGGGGCTAGAAGGAAAAATCTGCCTATTTGCAGATGACACGAAGATCTGCAACAGAGTGGATACTCCAGAAGGGGTGCAGAAAATGATGAGGGACCTTGAAATGCTTGAAAGATGGTCAGAAGTGTGGCAACTGAGGTTCAATTCAAAAAAGTGCAAGATAATGCACCTGGATATGGGGAACCCTGGGAAGAGCTACAGAATGGGAGGGGAGGTGCTGACTGTCACCAAAGAGGAAAGGGACATGGGGTTATCATATTAGATGACCTTAAGGTGTCAAATCAGTCTGCAAAGCTGTAGGGAGGGTCATTGGCATGCTGGGATGCATAGGTAGAGGCATTACTAGTAGGAGACAGGAGGTGTTGATGCCATTGTATAAAACACAGGTAATGCCTCACCTGGAGCACTGTGTGCAGTACTGGAGACCACACATGTGTAAGAACATAGACAGGGTGGAGGCTATCCAGAAAAGGATGACAAAGATGGTGCATGGCTTGCATCACAAAACATATGAGGAAAGACTGAGTCCTCAGTATGTACTCACTGGAAGAAAGGAGAGAAGGGGGGACATGATTAGAAACTTTCAAGTACCTCAAGGGCATAAACAATGTGCAGGTGGGGGATTTTTTCCAATGTAGAAAATATATCAGAATGAGGTGGCACGATATGAAATTGAAGGGGGTAGATTAAGAGGTAATGTGAGGAAGTTTTTCTACACAGAGAGGGTGGTGGATGCTTGGAACAGTCAGTCACAAGAGGTGGTGGGGGCAAGCACAGTAGAGGGGTTTAAACATGCCTGGGACAGGCACAAGGGAACATTGGGTTGGGAGGGAGTGATGAAAAGCCATTGATTATTTAAGGTCAGTGACTGCATACAAGTTTAGGGCTTATGGGCAGACTAGATGGGCCTAGCGGTCCTTACCTGCCGACAATTTCTATGTATCTACAAAACCAGTGTTCCTTACTGCCGCATTGTGTTCTGGGATTGATCAGCTCTGATATTTTTATGCCTGGCAAAGGCTGATAGGTTTTCATATGTCTTTTAGTGCGAACGCTGCAACTTTCAAGTTGGTATTCCATATTTATTTTAATGCACCCAGGCTTCAATTCCAATGGCTCCACAAACCTTGAGGGTTATTCATTTCAACATGCTTTGCTCTTTGAATGTACTCCAATGGATCCACAAACCTCGAGGGTAATTATCGATTTAAAGATGCTTTGCTCTTTGAACGTGCTACTATTACATCTGTTTTTGGTGCAATAGCAACTGGCCACTGGGTGGGAGAACTCAAACTTTTCTATTGGATCTGTGCTGCTACAGATTTACCAGTGGTGTACCATAGTACTACAAGTTGGAGTGGGCATTACTGGAGAATTAATGCTGTCTCCAACTTGTGTCATATGTCTCGTTTTCTCCAATCACTTAACTGCTTTCTGGAGTTCCATATATTGTCATGTTACAAAACAGACTGAAAAAGAGTTTGCACAAAAGCAAGCATATCAGACCCCTCTTCCTGCTCTTCTATGCCTATTAGAACCAGGTTGTTTCAGCAGTTCCGCCCTTCCTGGTCTTCTATATGGGATTCCAGTTTTATCACCTTATGCCTTAAGAATGTCAGTTCTTTTTCTTCCCACATTTGGAGATCTTCAACAGAGCTGATTCGCACCTCAGCATCTTGGACCCTGCAGGAGATACTGTAGCTTCCAGGGCTGGGCAGTATCTTTTCATGTCCTCAGCCATTTTGAAGACTACTGCTTTTATGATGGCTAAGTTACTTCTGAGGCTCAAAATCGAGACTTCAGAATCTTCTCCCTATACTACTGCAACCGAAGAATCAGAAAATTTAAGGCGCTTAGACTCCCATTGTTTCTCTGGGCTGTCAGGAGGCATATGGTGCACTGAAGGATCTAGGCTGGATACTACTTCCATATCAGTCCTAAAGCAGTTGAAAAGCACAACAAAGACCCGGACCAAATTCCTCTGAGAAGTCATTGGGCAGATTGGCTGACAGATTCAATGGTAGTTTGTTAGGTGATAACCCTTGAGGTACAAGAAAAAAATAAATTTAGTACTGGAAGAGGAACAGGGTGGTGGCAGACATGTCTAACTGGTAAGCTGTATCACAAGATCCTCACTAGATAATTGTACAGTTGTGCAACTATAGTATAGTTTGCTTAAAGTGAGTTTGTCACCTTTGATAAGATTTTGAAAACCATGGTATTTAGACATAGTCCAGCCTAAATTTGAAATATTACCTGTGTTTCTCTTCCTATGTGCCACAATTTGCTAGGTATATCAGTTAGAATCTAGCAATTAAATGAACAAAGTGATATTCCTGGGAAAAGCCAATATTTTTATCAGAGACAGACCAACTGGCTCTCAGGACAATTACTATCTTTGCTGTCCTATATCATGGCGGGACTCCTGGACAGTTATAGAGAGAGCTAAAGCAAAAGAAACTCTTTCATGAGTCATGAAGGGGCTTGGCTAGTGAGTGGAATAGTCACTCCTGCCTTGCCAGCTAGGAGGGAAAAGACAGTGATGGACCTTGCAATACATGAAAACCAAGATTCCAGTTTGGTCCAGTCTTTCAAGATAGGAGGTCTTCCAGGACACAAAAAGAAGGTTGAATCTATGATGTCAGAATGGCATACTTGATGTTGTGCCATGGGGGGGCAGCTGGAGGGTCTTGAGGTCTGGTCGAGCCTGAAAGAGTCAGTCATGCTGAAACTCTGAATAGTTAACATCTAAGGTTTGAGTGTGCCCTGATTTACCAAGGTGTCCTGTGCTGGTAAGCCTCTCTACTTTAAGAAAATTAGGAAGAGCAGTAATATATATATTTTTTTAATTTTAGTCTTTGGTAACTGGGTAAGGCCCACTAGGCACAAGTGCCTGTTTCCAGGGGTGACTTGGGAGCTCTGGGCAGTTAGGTGACTTGTTTAGAGTCATACAGTATGCAAGTGGAGGTTGTGAGAATGAAACCCAGGTCTGGTCTGCTGCATGTACCAAGTGCATTCACAGCGTGTTATTCTAACCTTTAGGCTATACTGCCAGGCCCAGTTTTTTTTTTTGTGTATGTTTTTATTTTTTATCTGCTGTTTGCAAAATATTTTCTGTTTTTGTTTCTGTTGAATTACTGTTCTCCTTAGTAGTATTTGTGTGGTATCTTTTGTTACATGTGTAAATATTTTGACAAATTAAAATATTATTTTTTTATATACATTATGTTTCTGTGCCTGTGTCCTTTAAGTACAGTTAACTGATTTGTAACTGGCAAAAACTGTGTTTTCACCTCTGAAGAGAAGGCTACAGATGCCATATTCTGTTTCTAAAGTAAGGTGCTCTCAGCTGTGACAGACATAGGTGGGTCTTTTGTCTTTAAGCTAGGAGCACTGTACTGTGTGAACAGTGACTCTGGAGGGATTCAGATCTAGAGATGCCCTGAGAGAGCATCTATGTTGAGTGTTGACACCTGCTGAGTACCCATGGAGGTGTCTGAAGGGTTTGATAAAGCTGGTAACAGTTGTATCCTGGGTCTGGAGAGACAAGTTTACCGTACCATGGTTCTTCATAACAAGGTTACTTTGCATGGAAAGATGATCCTTGTCTTGTAGTGTTATTCTGCTGCTTCTTCCTTCACTGAGGTCACAGTTCTCTGCTTGTGACATCATAGCATGTTGCTGTTGAAGTGATTATGATGTCACTGGCAGAGGATTTTGACTTTAGCCAAGGATTAAACAGAAGGGTACAATAATGTAGGGAACAGGGATTCTGTTGCTTTGAAAATGAACCTAGGCGATTAAAATGAAAAGGAATACAGAAAATCTGTAAAATACAAACTGAATTGTGTCTAAACATTACTGCATGTTTACCAAGGGTTCCCCAATAGTGACAAAACTCACCTTAAGGATTGTGTAATAATATTTTTCTTATTCAGTGACTCTGCCTCATATAGTAAATCCACTCCAATGTAAATCTTGTTTGGATTATATAATGCGTTCTAAATGTCAATAAACTCCACACATTGTTTAATGAATTCTTAGTAAAAATCTGTCAAGCCTTTAACTTTATAAAATGGGCAAAGGAAACCATACCACCCACAGTCATGCATTTATAGAACAATAAGCCTGTAGGAGGTATTTTTCTGACAATCAGGATAGAGTGCCTCCCACATATCCATGTCTTACAGAACATTTTTAAAACAATTTGTGGCACCCAGGTTAGTTTGGTGAATGCCCATTACTTGCCCTAACACCGTCGGTATAATTTCCAGCCAAAATACTGAATGCGCATCCCTACCCCACAACTAAAAAAGACATGCCACAGAAGAAGGACATTTGACATAAAAACGGACTTGCCAAAAAATAAGTAAGCAGTTTGTTTTTTCAAGCATGTAATCCATGGCTCCAAGTTACTGTCGGCATCTTATCATTTTTGTCATTTAGTTCCGTGGCCAGACGGCATGCCCACCTGCCCCACCCATACTGCTACTCTCCCGCCTATGATGGATGCTACCACTGCTACCACCACCTCTTTCCCCTGTTAGATTACAGGGACGTGGCTGCACTGCAGTGCTTCTGTTATTTGTCTTTTAATGGGAGACGTGGGATTGTGGCTATCAGCCAGCACAATCAGAATTGCCTTGAAGGAGCTCCTACTATCCTACACTAGAAATTCTCTGTTGCATAAGTCTCACTTCATTATGTATTCATCCTGTGCACCCATCTTCTGCTTTGTGTATACTGTTTTCTTATTGTGCCTTATACTTATCTTAACTTCCCAGGTCCACCTTGAAAATGAGTTCACTCAATGGTGTTTTGCCTGGTAAAATAAAGATTGATTGATTGAAATTTAATAAAACAGCACTTTCTCTGCATTTTGATGCTTTATTATAGCTCCAGTGTGCTCCACGGTAGTTATTTACTTAAATTGCTAATTTTTTCCTGTTGTCATCATGGGAAGACTGCGACAAGGCACCCAGCAAGAAACGGGCAAATGGACAGCACAGCAGCTGCTGGAGCAACCACGTGGCAGTGGCCTAAGCCAGGAGGGAAAAGGCACGCCAGAGCACTTGATCAGTGCCTTGCTTCAAACCATCCATGACCTTGATAAAAAGGTAGACAATTTTGGTGTTCACTTCACATCCATGGAAGTTTGGAGGGATCTAGTGACGACAGAAGCTAAGCGAGCTACAGATTTGGCTCATACCTCGGTGGTGGTCGTGGCAGGAAGACTGATAGAGAACAAGCTGTTTCACCTCAGAATGGCGAATTTAGACAACAGAGTGAGAGAAAACAATATTCAACTCCTGGGAACCTCAGAGACTTTGTATGGTCAGATTTAAAAACTTTCATTATCAAATTTTTGTTGGGACAGCTCAACCACCATCCACAGGGGCAAATTTACAAATCCTATAACTTGACTCCTCGAAAGAAGTCACTGGATAATTCACCTTGCACTGATTGTGACCAGCATTCCTAATAAAAGAGACGATGGGCAGGACTTTCAGCTGGGTAGACGCAACACTTGCATCTGTATGTCAGAAGCATGTTGCATCCATGCAGATGCGTTCAAATATCTGCACTCTTTTCACAGTCATTTGAATGCACGTGCGATGATTCCCACAGTCTATGTCAATTTCTGCTGCAACTGCGGGAATCGTACCTGTTTTTCAGACGCAACTGCGGAGTTCCATCCCGTGAGTTAGACCAGCTTTTCGTGGTCTAACTCCTGGGGGTTAATGTCAGCAGCCACATCTGAAAAACAGATACAGCTCTATGAAAATCCCCCCAATATCTTGTTAGCAGAAAAACTGGGAGGAATCTGGGGAACAGTTGTATTTTGTTTGTCAATCTCAACAGTGCAACGAGATAGTGTCACAGGTTTTTATGCTGTTATTTCTTTCTTTCTTTCTTTATTATTTATTTATTTTTTATTTATTTGTACAAATCAGAATTACAATCCTTTGAGTCAAGGACTCATTTCCAAAGGCTTCTCATCAGACAAAGTACAGGTTACATACAAACAGGACACCATATAGTAACAGAGGAATATAATACCATAGCTTCATACGGTTACATAGGTACATGAGTAGGCAATTACAGAGGAATATAATACCATAGCTTCATACGGTTACATAGGTACATGAACAGGCAATTACAGAGGAATACAATAACAAAGCTTCATACGGTTACATAGGTACATGAGCAGGCAATGCGTAGAAAGGGTATGGCAGATTGCCATATAGAGTGACTGAGGTACAGTCTGGAGGGGAAGCAATAGAGGGGAAGACAGGTAGGGTACTTTGTAAATTAGTGGGATTTTTGCTTGGGGGGGATATAAAGCAGAAGTGCTGAAATAGATGTTCTGCAGGGGGTGATGGTTAGCTGTCCAAGGGACATTGTCGGGGGACTATGAGTGGCTGGAGAAAGAGTGGGGGGGGGCTTGGTCTATCAACAGTTGCAGCAGTGCAAGGCAAAGAGATGGCTTCTGAGGGCAATTTTGAAAGGGCCTATTCTAGCGAGGCTGGTAATAGTAGCCGGGAGGGAGGTGTACCATAGTGGGGTCCTATAGTGGAAGGATCACTGTGCTAGTGAGGTCTTGACTCTGGGTACCATGAAGGTGGGTTTGCAGGTACTGCAGGTAGATACTATGGGGCAGGCAACACTGATGGAGGAGGCCACACCTCGGGGGGAGACCCAGGAGGATTTTCTTTGCCAACAGGGAGGATTGGTAGAGGACCCTCTCTTCGAAGTTGAGGATGTTGGCAAGTGAGTAGAGAGAGCAGGTGTGGGTGCACCTGTCCACACCTAACAGGAGCCTGCAGGCCTCATTAATGGACAGTTGCACTTTGTTGAGGGCAGCTTTTTCAGCAGCAACATAAATTGGGAGGCCATAGTCTGCCAGGGACAGAACTGATGAGGTGACTGCAATACAAAGTGCATCAGGGGCAGGCAGTCCCTGTGGCAGTAGAGGAGGCCAATCCATATGTTTGTGGTGGGCAAGAGGGCAGTGATATGGTGGTGAAAGGTGAGGACAGGGTCAAAGGTGATGTCCAGGTATTTGTACATAGTCACTTGTTTGAGGGGAACCTGGGTGCTGGTAAGGATCTGGAGGGGGGTATCTCTGGTCTTATTCTGATGGTGGGCAAAGAGCATAGATTTATTTTTTCAGGTTGATGACCAATGTGTGGTCAATGAACCATTGCTTGGCTTTGGTGAAGGAGTGTTGGAGGATGTTCTGTAAGGTGGTGGGGGTGGGGTGCGAGGTGAGAAGGACAGCATCATTCGCATAGAGAAGGATTTTTCCTGCGTAGACATTGGGGAGCATGTTTAAGTAGAGGCTAAAGAGAAGTGGACCTAATATGGAGCCTTAAGGGACTCTGGAACAGACAGGCTGGGTGTTAGATAGGGCGCCATTGATTTTTACATGCTGGGACCTGGAGGACAGGTAGCTGTCAAACCAGGAGAAGGGCGCTTGGTAGAGTCCAATATTTTTCAGGGAGTTGATCAGGAGGGGGGTGGCAGACCATATCAAAGGCCTTGGAGAGGTTGATAAATACAGCTCTTGCCAGGTGCCCAGTGTCCAGGGCTGTGTGCAGGATGTTGGAGAACTCTAGCAGGGTTGTGGTGGTGCTGTGTCCTATGCGGAAGCCATGTTGCTTCCTGTACATGATGTTGTGCTTCGTCAGATAGCTAGTCAGCCACAATTGTTTCCAGTGCCTTGGAAAGCGGGTGGGAGGGGATGGAAATTGGTCGGTAATTACAGGGGGTAGTGCAGTCCCTATCTTTGTGAATAGGGGTGACGATCGCCATTTTCCAGGCAAGAGAGTACTGACCTAGGCAGAGGGAGTGATTAAGCAGGTGGGTGAGAGGGGATGAGTACTGCATCCAATACTCACCGAAGTAGCCTAGCGTCTAGGAGGTTAGGGCTGGTGTTTGAGGCGCCGTCCACACTGAGGATCTTAAAACTGATGTCTATGGACCAGCACCCCTGACTGTACCCCCACCTCATGGACAGCAACACATATGTAGAAGTTCCAGGATCTGAGTTCTACTGTACTTTTGCAATGCATATTATGCTTTACTATATTCTCACAATATATTGTACCACTGGGAGATGTTTTCCATTATATTTTTATTGTATTATCATGAGTTAGTCAACAGTGCCACCTTTAGTGCTTGTGCACAACTGTAACTGCAAGTGACCTTGGCAGCATGACAGACCTTATTGTTCACTTATCTTCTGCAAGCTAAGCAACTTCTCATGTTAGTTAGGATGGTTACTCACACCACCTGCTACTGTCCAACTGCTCACTTTTTATGCATCCTATTTTATTGTTGCTTTAGTGATTATAGGGGTACAAGACCCCTTGCAGCACGTATTTTCTCTAGAGAGACTAGAAACTGCATCTACGTAGGTAAGGAAACTGGATACTCTCCCAGTGATTACACTGTTGATTGTAAGTCTGTATTATTCTTATTTACCAGTAATAAATTAAATTTCTTATCTGGAAGCCACTTGTCTGTCATCTCTTCCTTTTGTGCAGTTCCAACAAGAACCTGAGAAAGATAATTTTATTACTCAGTTACAAAAGGTTACAGACGCCCTGCAGTGTTTTAAAATTGGGGATTGTGGTTCACATCCACACTGATAATGTTACTGAACCGTGTTTCAAAACCATGTTTAAACCCTGATACAATCAGAGTTTTAGTATGGTTCTGAAAACAGTTTAAGTGAGAAACGTTTTCACTTAGTAGTGTGTATGGGCATCCAATCCATGTTCCCTGCGGTGATCCTCCTGGTGCCATGATGCAGCATTTGATCTGCACTGGCAAGTGAGCTGACAGCGTGTTAAAGCACACTTTCATTCCAGGAGGTGCGCACGTGCACAGAACCATGTTAAGACAGGGTCCCAACTAGTGTAGATGCGGTAGGATGGTAAGCCCAGTAACTGTTTAAAAAATGTTAAATTTTAATTGCAAGTGTGGACAGGGCCTGCTCATTAGGCATTAACCACTCTCTGCATTAGATAGCTCCCTTATGCATCAACAACACAGGTAAAACCTCCACATTCTGAGACCTGCTAGAAGCCAGTAAGTGCTGGGAGACAATTAAAAGAGATTTTGCACACCAGCTGACTACCCAACCTCTACTGAAGAGGAGGATGCGTTGCTAGTTTACTGTCAACAACTACTATAGATATAACTTCAATACCTGTACCTGTTTATTATTGTACTCATTAGCTTTATAATCACTAGGATTTTATGGGCCGGCTTGCCCGAGGTTCAATGTGGGGAATAGCTCCTCCCACAACCTCTTCTTAAGCCTTCCTCCGATCATACCTCTCAACCTCCCTCATCACAAATCAGGGATAAGGTCTAAAATGATCAGGGACAAATGACCAAAATCAGCGACACATCTGAAAACATAGTAATATTAGTTTCAGAAGCTGTGTACAACATGTTTCTTAATATGAATAGCATTTTCTTAATGAGAATTAGACTCTAACACCAATGGCTGGCATTCTTTTGTGATTCAAGTCCCTACTCTTCAGTATCAGAAATGCCAAATTTAGGAGAGACGGAAGAAATTTCTGAGGCAAAATCAGGGGCATCCCTGAAAATCAGGGACAGTTGAGAGGTATGCCTGTGATGTACCTCCCTTGCTTAGGGAATGTTTTTTTGTCCATCCCCCATCCCCCACCCCTCCTCCTCCTTCTCCAGCATTCTTCTCACCCTAGCTCATGGGTCTTTACCTACCTACCTATTACTCAAGGGTGGGAATAGAGTAAAGCAACAAAAAGTACTACAAGTTACCCAAGTACTATATACCCCATCTCTCCCTATTGCTGTTCCATAAACATTGAACTGTGTGTGCTCAGTGCAGGTGTTTCTTCTTTCTTTTAATGTATAGTACTGATGTTTGACTGGAGTAGCTTTTCTCACAATAACCACTGTTACAGCCCTTGGGTAAATTAAGTGAGTTTATTCAAGCCCCCTCGGTGGTTTGGTGGTTCGTCAGGGAGCTGCAAACATTAAAACAGCTGTTGCCTCATGGTGGCATGAGGGAAGCGGAGCTACAGTAAATGTGCAATGGTGACTGATTCAGACACTTAGTCTTTCTTGCTCCACTGTTTCCAGAATGCCGATCTTCAGTGCAGCTTCAATATGTAATGGAGGATAACATGTACCTCTTCTCATGAGACTGGTATTTGCTGTATACGATTAGTTTTTTTCCTGCATATTGAAACCTTTATATTATCGAACAATTTCATGGACATATTAAACACCACTGGTGGGGTTAGTTGGTGCAGTTGTGTCTGGAGGATGTTTGGACTCATAGTAGCACAATCTAATCAATGTGTGTGCTGCAGCTGGTCTTTTCTTGGACAATGTTGGGACTTTTACAAGTAGTTAATAGACCCCACTTTGTTTCTTAGCTCAGGTTGAACTTAATAATGACTGCCATGCCATGTTTCAATTGACAGTTGCTGCTTCTG
Source organism: Neoceratodus forsteri (assembly GCA_016271365.2). NCBI lineage: Eukaryota > Metazoa > Chordata > Ceratodontiformes > Ceratodontidae > Neoceratodus > Neoceratodus forsteri. The sequence goes on along the minus strand of CM028137.1, from coordinate 28,747,057 downwards.
CAGGGCCCTCTAATACTGGTCTGGGGGGTATTTTAAGAGGTTAACTGTATTAGGCTGCTCTTCGGGAGCAGAGCATAATTCAAATGGAGCAAAATAAAGGAGCAAGGCTGAACAACGTAAGTGCTAGATTTGCGTGTTTAAATGTTGCCACCATTACTCCTAGCCAGAGGGGGTAAATGTACTAAACTGCGAGTTGGACTACATCTAAAACATTTTTGTAATTCATACCTGTGGAAAGTGGTGCAGTCCAAGTATCCTGGCCAGTGGGAGGGATAAGGATGACATCAGGTCCCCAATAATTCCAAGCAGAACCGGATGGCGTTTACATCTGAAGTTGGGTGTTGGATCTCGCATCCCCGTGAGCAGGGACATCACTCCTTCGATTGCTCTTTTCTCTGCATTGCAGGAGTCATAAATTTGGAATCCCAAAGTGATATTAGGCAATATTGTTTTACTTTGATTGATCTCTTGTATGGCAAACACAACACCCAGCACGTCTCGATAATACCTAATATGGAATCTACAACATAATATAATATACAATATATATTACGCATGAAAATGGGTGTTGCACCATGCATGCACATCTGTACTGTTAAAATGCACCATGCATGCACATCTGTACTTTTAAAATGCACCATGCATGCACACCTGTACTCTTTTATGCACAATTAATGCACATCAGACTGTTTAGTACATCATGCATGCACATCTGTCATTTTTGGTGAACCATGTATGCACATTTGTACTGTTCAGAGCAGCATAGATGTACGTCTGCATGGTTTAGTGCACCATGCGTAGACCACTACACTGTTCAGTGCTCCATGCATACACATATGTACTGCTCAGAGCACCATACAAGCACAGCTGTATTGTTCAGGGTACAATATATGCACATCTTTACTACCAAGTGCACCATGCATGCACATCTGTCATGTTCACCACACCATAAAAGCCAATCTGTACTGTTTAGTGCACAATGCATACACATGTGTACTCTTCAGTGCCCCATGCATGCACATCCATACTGTTTAGTGTACAATACATGCATATCTGTTCTGTTCATTGCACAGTTCTTACACATCTATACTGGTCAGTGCCCCATGCATGCACATCTGTAATGTTCAGTGCACAATGCTTGCACACTGTACAGTTCAGTTCACAATGCTTGCAGGTCTGTACTTTTCCACGCACAATGCTTGCACATTTTTACTGTTTCATGCACAATGCATGCATGTATACAGTGTTCATTGCACATTGCTTGCATGTCTGTATTGTTCAGTGCGCAATGCTTGTGCAACTGTATTATCCTGTGTACGATGACTGCACATTTGTACTGTTCAGTGACTTATGCATGCACATCTATACTATTCAATGTACCCTGCATCCACATCTGTACTAATTAGTGCATCATGCATGCACATTTGTACTTTGCTGGGCTTCTTGTAGAAAAAATTAGCTTTTTTGGTTTTGTTGAGCAGCTTTATGTTAGGGAAATAAAGAGGAAATCATTTTCATTTCTCATAAAATAAGATATATTTAGAAAACGTGAAAACAGCAACAATGGAAACTTTATCAAAATGCCACACATCACACAGTTCTGTTATCCATTTCAGAAACCCCCAATCCCCCCATGGCTATTTACGTATCATGTCTTGCTAACAATTAAATTAATAACCATGGCAGAATAAATAGTTTCATTCAAAGATCAATGGGTTTCATGAAGTATTACTTCTGATGCGTGAATGAGTACTGTGGAGTTTTTAAATTAGATTTTTCAGAAGGCAGACTGCAGTACAAAAGTGTTATCCTCATGATTTCTGTGTCTCTGCTTTTTACATTACAACAAACTTAAGACGTATAATAATTGAAACTAAAATTCACTTTTCTTGGAATCCCATATACTGTTACTGATTGGGTGTGCAATAAAGTCCCAGTCCTAGACATTTATTTACTGTATTTATTTGTTTGTTTATTTGTACAAGTCAGATTTACAATGTTTGAGTCAGAGACTCATTTACAAATGCACCTCATCACAGGGAGGGCAGACAATAGTACACTGTGCAGGATACAGCAGTGGACAACATTACAGGTGCAAGAGAAACATAGAACATAGAATACACTCAGTTACAGATTGTATATATACACGGTGTAGGATTAGGAGGGGTCAGGGATTAGTTACATCTACAACAGTGGATATTAAAGAGAAGGTTCGGAAGGGCAGTTTTTGAAAGGGCCAATTTTGGCAGTGCTGGAGATGCAGAGTGGGAGGGAGCTGAACCAAGTGTGGGCTCAGTAGAAGAAATACCTCTGAGCTAGGGAGGTCTTGGTTCTCTGCACCAGGAAAATGGCTTTAACAGAGCTGCAGGTGGCAACAGATGAGGACGCATGCCATAGGAAGGCAGAGACCCCAGGGGGAGAGCCCGAGCAGAGATTTCTTGGTGAGTAGGCAGGTCTGATAATGCAGACACTCTTCAAAGTTGAGCAGGTTGGTGGAGGGGTAGAGCAGACAGGTGTGAGTGTGGCTGGAGGCTCCAGTCAGGAGTCTACAGGCCTTATTGATGGAGAGCTGGATTTTAGAGATGGTGGTGTTGTCCACTGCAGTGTAGATGGGCAAGCCATAGTCCACTAGAGACAGGACAGAAGAGGTGATGGTCAGCCACAGGGCAACTTGGGGAAGGCAGTCTCTATGGCAGTATAGCAGGCTAATCTGAGAGTTTATGGTGGAGGAAAGGACATTGATGTGGGTGTGGAAGGTAAAGGCAGTATCAAAGGTGATGCCTAGGTATTTGTATGTGGACACTTGCTCTAACAGGTGAAGAGTGCTGGGGATAATCAGTAGGAGGGCATTTTTAGCTTTATTTTGGTGGTGGGAGAAGAGCATTGACTTGGTCTTCTTTAGGTTTATGACTAGTCTGTGATCGAGAAACCACCTTTCAGCTTGGCTGTAAGCATGCTGGAGGGATGATTGGAGAGTGGGTGGATCATGGTGCAAGGGAAAGAGAACCACATCATCAGTGTAGAGGAGCATTTTGCTAGTGCAGAAGCTTGGGAAAGTGTTGAGGTAGAGACTGAAAAGTATTGGACCCAGGATGGAGCCCTGAGAGACCTCAAAATAAACCAGATGAGTGTTGGAGAGGGAGCATCTGATCTTTACATGCTGGGATCTAGACATCATGTGACATCACAATTTGTTTCCATGGGATACCACAAACATGGGACAACATTACATACCTAAGCATGAGGAGAAGGTGGGCCATGTCTTATTACATGGTAACATTAGGAGACATTAACAGTCAACAAAGGTCTCTAGAACCACTGACTGACATTGGCATGTTGTTAGAGTGATGCATTAGTGACACACTGTTATTCAGAAGAGATAAGAAATGTGTTAGATATAAAAACATTTTTAATGTGATCTACTAACAACTGATGGCAGTATGCATGTATGCCATCAAGTCACTCAGATGGCAGGAGAACTCCTAAAGTTTGTGGACCATGAAGATGGATGTGTCTTGTAGTACATATGGACAGTTGTATACAGTATTATTTCTGTCACCTGCTGCTGGTTGTCTGTGATTGACTGTGTTGCCTTGCCCCCCCATTGTATGTGCATGTATATGTGTGTGTGTGTGTGTGTGTGTGTGTGTGTGTGTGTGTAGTGCTGGGGAATGCGGAGTTAGGGTTTTCAACCCTAATACTGACTTTCTTCATTTTTGTCACTGTGGAACAACCCTAACTGATGCATTAAATGGAGTTTTTTTTTACCATGAATTTCCTGTCTTTTTGAGAAAGCATAATCTGCATACTACATTGTATATGTTGGTAAGAACATGGCTCCCTTTGTGCACCATGCTCTGACCAAGATATAGATAGCTGAATTATAATATGAACTTGTCTTATGCTATTTATGTGGCAATAGTGCATGTGCTACATCTTAGACATAAAAATAAACTCATACATAAATGGAATAGGAGATTAATATGTCCAACACATGGACCAATAATACCTGCACTCTGCTAAGTAGAAAATATGCACAGATTTACCTCTTGTACTTTCTTTGTATGCAGTAATATACCAAGACCAGTATAGATATCAGTACTGTAACATTATACATAATAAAAGACACAACGCAGTTAGAAAAGGCTTTAAAAAGAGTTATTGCCAAATTAATAGTTGACTAAAAAGGCCAAATTAAAAGTCAAATTGGTACACAAAATCAGTCTCATAAAACAATATAAAAAAAGTATTACATCAAAGTTAAAATTACATGTAAAACAGTGTGACAGGTACTTGATGAAGAAGTTGTGACAGTAGCACAGACCATATGAACACAGCTGCCATGATAGTCTCTGTACACTGCATATCATGTATCAAACAGTGACGATGTTATTGTCATTGTATGACTGATAGTGTGAATGTTCCTGGGGTGGGTGAAAAACCAGATGCCAGCTGTTTAAATAACAGCAGCAGAAACTCATTCTGGTATATAAAAACTGATACTTATTAAAGCTCTTTAGAAACATTTAATTTTAATATATTTATTTGTAGACAAACATGTATATATATATATATATACACACACACACACATTAAGATACATGTAATTACATATAGACATATGGATGCATTTGGAAAATTCTCACCTGACCCCCCAATTGAGGCAATTGAGAAATATTATCAGGAACATAAAAATCAGTTGTTATCAGTGCTAGTGTCTGATTTACAATAGTGCACAATTGTGTACATGTATTTAATTTACTTCTTACACAAACCAAAATTACATGGCATATGCTAACAGGTACTATATACATCACTAAAAATCATCAAAGCTGTAATCAACATTCATAGTGAATTAATGAAGTATCTACACCACTGAAAACTTTAAGTTAATAATAAGTAATGCTAGCACACAATACCATGAATATAACATTAATAATCTATTATTGAGAAAATGGCACCTCTTGTTAATAAACAAAGATTTACCTCAACACTATTTATTACTGTTAATGATACCTATATGAAACTCATCACAAATTAGAAAAGTTGTACTAAATGTCTACATAATATTAAGTAATATTTTAAAAATATGTTGAAATTCTTGTCAATTAAATAGTGTAAAACAGCAAAATATTTAGCATTGTTTGATACATTCAGTTAAATAGCAATTAAGACAACTGCTAAAAAGCTAACAGTACTGACTTTAACTAAATAATCTATTAATAATCATATATACATATATACAACCCAGATGTACGAAAAGAAAACAGACATAGTAGTACACTGTTGCGATACAATATGAATGTATTAAGTCAAGTCGCAAAGGACAAAAAAAGACAAGCCACACCTGGTACTACTCAACATGTTACGGAGTGATGCCTATATCAGAGTGTGATACTTTTAAGTACAGGTCAGCAGATCAGATAGAAAACAGTGTGCAATTGTGTTAAGCACAGAAGTGGCACAAACAAATGCAGGATATCTTTTACTTATAAAAGATCCAAATAATATCATGACACAGTACAAGCATTTAAAATGACATCCGAAACACAGTTTTTCCATGGACAAGTAATGTGCCTAAGTAGAGGCACACAGTTGTCAAGTGTGCCAAGTAGTGCTTGTTATGTCTGCATACAAGTTACTCAGAAGAAAAGACAATGACAGAACAGGAGGACCAGACCGTCATATCTGTTTTGCCATCTCAAGGTCTTTCTTAGACATCTTAGTGTGGTTTCTCTAGTGACTGTAAAGACAGTTGCTGCCGATTGAAGACCACTGCAACTAGTTTCACTGTGTCACTGAATACCACGACTATCTTAGAAGTCAGATTGAGTAAACATATACATGTAAACCATGCGATGTACTATTAGTGTAATATTGGACGCAGATTTGCATATGAAATAATAGTATTTATGTAGCAGAAGTCACTCTGTAACAAAATGGACAGCAAATTATGTCACATGTTGTGTGACTATTCTTCTGATGCATGAAGATTGTAATAGTTCTTCAATATCAGGATGCATGCATTTTTTAAGTGTTATGGAACCCACCCAGTTCTGTACCTCAACAAAGAAGTGTAATATCCAGAATGTACAGACTGGCCATGGTGGTAGATCACAGCCTGAATGTCAAACACTGCTTGCTTAAATACAATTCTACCAGCTGTGAAATCTGTGATGGGTGTGTCATCTCTGAGCCCGTTAGAGTCACATCTATGCAATACAAGCTTAAGATATTGAGATGAAGTCCTGAGACGTATAGACTGAGTACATGTCCCTCCACACCTAACACATAGATGACCACTTTCTGCATTTGTAAACAGCTGCCGGAACTTGACACTTTGAGAGTGAGGCACAAAGAAACCCAAAGCATGTCCTCAGTGGTTTCTTACTCTTAATGGCCACATGACAGACATACATATCTGGTAACATATGAGACAGTGAAGTACTGTCGCACTGGAATCCCCTCTTCATCCAAACTGTTTATGATGGCCATCATAAACTCAAGGTGTCCTGCTGCATGTTAGCAGCAAACATACTGCATCCATCATATGTACATAAGACCTTTCATAGAGGTGTCAGTGACTGTACGTTGTGTAACTGATCAGAAGTCACATTCACAACTTCCTTCAATGCCTTTGATAAGGGAGTGTCTTGTGAAGCTGATATTACCTGCACAAAGTGTGGCATGTGGAGAAATGCTTGCATAGCTGAATTAGCATAGCTGTTTACTCTGGTACTGTTATCAAACACTGGGACAACAGCCATACCAAGTGACTTCTTAGAAACAGCTGATTCTGCATCTGTATTTGACATATTGACCTTATTACTGTGCACAGTTGATTCACTAGTGGCAGCTCATTTTCTCTTGTTGCCAGCTGAAGCTGTGACTGTGGGATGTGAGACAACCACATAAGTAGGTAGTGGGATTAGAGACATCTGTGGCTGATACAGAGTACGTAAGCTGTTGCACTCGACAATACATCGCTTGTCAGCGCGTATCTTCTGTGGTGCGAGTGTTATGATGTGCAATCCAGAAAGACTGCAGACATGTGAAAGTGCGACGTAGCTCATGTCACCTTTAAAAATGTCTGTGCTTATGTCCACCGTTGCTGAATCTAAACTCAGGTCCTGTGACTTGTGAATGGAAACAGCATATGCAACACATTGGGAACTGTTTCCTGTTGACATAGATATCCTTAAATACCTGGAACGTAACACATTTACGATCAATCTGCACAGGCTTTTTCAAGTGTCTCGATAAACATCTTCTGAACATTGCATATGAAGTCGATGATGTGACCCATGACACCATTTACCATGCCATGCTCAACATCAAGATTACGCTTTAGCATGACATGCACATTCTTACAAACCGTAAGAACAGCTTCCAGGCCAGCTGTATGTGAAACATCTGACTTCACCTCAGACAGTCGTTCTGTCATCTTTGCTACCAGCTTCTGACTTAGAATTATACCATCAACTCTATCAACAGCATGCAGTGTGACAATTTCTTGATTCTCTCTTTCTGCAACATAACACTGTTGAATTTAACACATTTCTTAAGTCATGGCATGAGACACACAATCCGTGTGCCCTTGGAGTACACATCACTGAAAAAATTGCATGCTGTATGTATGGATGTAGTATCCATTGTGATTCTTTGACCATGTAACACTGAAAGATGTTGTGGTGACAAAGAACCTATATGAGCTTGATCCAACAGTGCCTTGTAAGCCAGATCACCACTCTGCCACATGTTCTCACACAACTCGACATAGGTAAATAACTCCCACAGGTTACAACCTTCAGTGCAGCCTATTGAATTCTTAGCCTGCTTGACAGTCAGAGCTGCAAAAACATCTTCTGCATTAACTGGTGCAAGTTGTGAAAGGTCTCCAAATACAACCATGCTTTCACCACCAAATGCATCTCCATAGACAGTACCCAAAATCTCCTGTAGACGTAGGTGTATACAGGCAAGCATCAAATTAGAGACCTTGCTAATCTCTTCAATGATTAGTAACTTCATTTTAGTAAACATAGAATGAAGCTGAGATGCAACCTCAAATGACAGCATATGATACTCTCCTGCTTTGCCATGCTCCACTGGCAACATGAAGAGAGGGTGAATTGTTCCTCAAGTGTATCACAGTCACCTTTCAATTCAGACTCATTTCTACAGGGTTTAAATATGAATAGCAGAGCAAAGTAGCAATGCTCTCTGCTCTCAGATGTACCTAGATGTAGTGTGCAATGGTCAATGAGCCAAGGCTTATATCTCTTTATGAGACAGCCATCCACTCCTCTGACCTTGTAAATATCAAGTGTGCAATCAGGTGAAACATCTGTCTTGTAGTCATACCATTTAGCCACCTCAAATAGACACATACCATCCATGTCATTATGTCTACAGGGGTAGTATGTGTCAATCAGGTTATTCTTCAATATACATTTTGAAGAGGGTCTGTTGAGAGCAAGTTCCTCAATCTCAGCATGAGGAATAAGTACACGTTTGCACTTCTCTTTGTAGTTAACACTGAGAAATCGCACAGCATCAGATTTGCCGTACAAATGTGTACCAATCAAACGATTGCTGGCCTCATAAGCACCACATTCTCTGTGTGATAGGGTCTTCAGTCCCAGTGACCACAACTGAGATGTCAGTGGCTTGCTTGAACTGGCAATATCTTCCCAAAGATCTTGCAATCTAGCCTGGTCATGTTTGGTGATGTACGAAGTGATGTACCGAACCAGAGCCAATGAGTTGTCAGCCACAAACTGAACATCTATGATTACTTGCCATATTAGAAGAAGAGTGGGGTTGTAGTTATTGATGTACACCTCATTCTTGTCTCTGGGTAACTCATATGCCCTCTTGGTTGATTTTGCCTTCAGATGGTGTTGCATTGCTGAAAACAGTTAATTCATGCAACTGTTATGACAGACATGCCTAGGAAATCCAAAGCAACATCTTGTGTACCAATCAGATTTGCTCTTCACTACTCAGCGGTAGTATTTCACACAAATATGGCATTGGAACTTCTGCAGCAACTTCCACAGCATAGGACTGTCATACTTGTCTGGTATGCGGCAAATTATGTATCATTTAATGATCACAAGCACTTCTGCTGCTTCATGTTCACCTATGCGTGGGGCGTCCTTGATCCATAGTAACATATGAATTTGAGGAGTACCTCGTGCCTGATATTTCATCCTCCAGAAGTAATGTTCTACAATCCCAAGAGGCAGATTGTCCTTTGACAAAATGAAAGTCAGAATATCATGAATCGGTTGTGAAACTGTCTAGCCACAGACACTGGCTCAAGTGAGCACATCTCTCTGAGTCATTGATGAAATGCCCTCTACCACAAAATTTGCCCACTTCAACAGTTCAACAACCTCCTCCCAGGTTAACTCAACACAGCTGAGTGTGACGAACCATGTCGCTGCACCATACTCATGCAGCATAGTCATCACCTTAGAGTGGCTGTGATACCAGTATTGTTTGGTGTCACATAGACTTGACAGTATGGAAGACAAACTGACCTGCACAGTTTCATCCTTTTACTTTAATTTCTGCAAAAACTCAACGGCAGTGATTCCATCAAGTGGAGTTGTGAGCCATGTAGTATGTGCAATTGATGCAGACAGTACACTAAGCTCACTCTCCCAGAGGAGATGGAACAAGTACTGTATGTTGCATCTGAATTTGCCATAATTACTGAGCACATGACTGGTACGGTATTCAGCACCTTGCACACGCATTTCTTCTACCATCTAAGTATCCACCTGACCCTTTTGGAAATAAATCTGGAAAACAACGTGCTTCCAATCTCGCCTCCCAAATGCTGACAGGGGCACCTTCCACCTGTTTCATTTGATACAGATCAATATTATCCCCAACTGGATCTCTGCCATGTAGTGGATGTATTGTGTACTGTTCATACATATTGTCAGTTGTCTCTACATTGACCTTCTCAATCATTGGTTTTGTGGTATCCCACACATCATGTTCAGCAGACACACTACTCATGCGATCAATGTCAAGGTCTGCATAAAAGGGATTGTTGCTCTTCAAGTAGATAAGAGCAAGCTTCACCTTCTCTACATTGACAACATCCTGCCAGATGACCTTTGACTTTGTTGGAACACCGTTGACAAGAATCACCAAACTGTTCTCACTGGAGATTGCCTCCACATTTTCCTGCAGAGGAAGTGGAAGATACATAACAGAACCCTTAAGAGACCTAATGAGTTCTTTTTGTGAAATGTTCTGTGTTTTTTGTATTCAGATGTAGAATAGTTAGAAATGGTTTCATAGTCTTAATAAGAATCCATTCAGATATTCAATGTGGCAATCTCAACATGCGTAACATGTGCCTCCATGTTGTTCAACAGTGACCTTGGTGGCAGAGTGTTACTCTTCACCATGGAGAAACAGTGCTTGCACATCACAATGATTGGCTCTAACTGGAAGTCACACTTTAACAGCAGAAATGCTGAGAGTCGAAACCACGTGCCATTGTATGGTGACAAGGTTTCCAGATTAACCGTGACCGTTGTTTCTGGTAACAGAGCTGATCACATGACACACATACAAAGTCAAATTTCTCTGTCTTTGCTAACTCAGATTTGGAAATGGATTTCCCAAACTGCTTCAGAATATCTGTTTCTAAGACAGAGACAGAATTTCCATCAGCAATTGATGACTGATCAATCACAGTATCTGTGACACTCCGGTCACATTGCAGCTTTTTCAGAAATGTTGTGGCACCATGCATGTCACCAGACTGCAGCAAACTCATTGAGATGAGTATACTGCACAACAACTTGTTGCACCTCATAGATCCTATACACAAAGTTCCACATCCCTGATTGATGCACTGCCAGCATCCGCATGTGGTGAAATACAGTGTCACAAACACCACTATCTAGGCATGCTAGTAAATGACACATAAGTCCAGTATGTGGACAGATCTCACAAAAATCTATAGTCTCAAACAATTTATGTCTGTCTTTATGATCAGTAATGACAAACAGATTGATAAAGTGCTCGACTTTATCAAAGGATGATTGCCTGCAGTTGCAAGTGGCATCACATGTCCCTGCCAGACAATGACGCTTATGAGGCTGAACAGTTGACTCAGACTCATCATCTGACTCAGTTGTAATGTCATCACATATAGTCAGCACATTACACAGTTTACCAAACTCATCAATATAGAACTAGCTGTCCTTTTTCTGTGAGTAATATGACTCCTCCCAGAAATATGCCTCTGAGTGCTGTGTGTGTAGCCAGCTACCTGTGAAAACATCACAGAAGTTGTGTTGGTTCAAAATGGGATAGCATTGTAGCCTCATCTTAATGCTGTACACAACTTTTCTGAATTGTTCAAGTACATATGCCATTTTATGCCACAAACGTTGAAGAACAAATACTGCTCTGTTGCCAAATGTATGAACTCTAAGATGCAATTTCATCAAAGACAGATAAGTCTTAAGTTTTTTTGTGCTCACATCTCATCACAGCTGCAATAAGTCTATCTAACTTAGCTTTACGCCGTTACCTTGCCTTTGAAACATTATTTTTCCATCTGGAAGATTTCAGCAACTGCTGCTGAGCTGTGCATATTTGGCTTGCAGTTGAGCAAGTACGGACAACTTCTGCAGAGTGTGCAACCTGTGAAGTCACTCCTTGAGCGGAATGATAATTCAGTTTATGTCTTGATGTAGCATGTGTGGTTTTTATACCACTCTTAAGCAACAGTGTACTACTATGATACCTGTTTCTTCTCTGCATAGAACTGTGTCTCTGCTTAGAAGGCAACTTTCTTTTCTACAAATTCACAGTAGTGTGTGAAAATGTTTCATGAGTATCAGACACCTGTATAAGAAATAGAGAAAAAAAATATTTAGTGGTGAGCAAACATTATTTAATAACATTGCATAGTCATACACACTGTACAACTGTCATATTACATGAATAGAGAGCATTGCTAACAAAACGTTGCACACATAATCCTTCTCGCAGTACAACACTAGTGAAGACAAAATGCAATGCTTTTAGATGTCGCACAATAGAAGCTGAGTTATAACATGGCACAATATCTAAAAATATGGCAGAAAGCTTTTTTTACTAAAGTTCTCACTATATACACTATTTTTGTTTAAAAACAGATTATTTGAGACATTTTCACAAAGTAGTGTCGAATGCACGATAGTGTTGAATAAACACGCTAGTGTCACAAAATGATGACGTCAGCATGACAGTGTCGAACAGTAGTGTCATAAAATAGTGTTGGATGCACAAAAGTGTTGAATAATAATGTTGAATATACACAATAGTGTTGCAAAATGATAGTGACAGCATGACAGTGTCAAATAATAGTGCTGTGAGCACGACAGTGTCAAATAATAGTGCTGTGAGCACGAATGTGTCGAATATTCACATAAAAAACACCCTCTTTAAGGCTAAGCCAATCAGACACTGCTTTGTTTTTCAGTGATGGATGCTCACACCAATGGAACATAACATTGATCAGGTCATGTCAGGCAACCAATCACAAGTCTGAAGACTGGAGAAGAAGCACATAGCAGCCATCTTAGAAAAAAATGAACAAACTGGTTTACTCTGTGTAAGTACATGAACTTTACTATACAATTTTACTAGCATTATAAAAACTGATAATACCACAAAAATAGCATTAAACAAAACTTTTTTTACTCCTCTATTTGAATATAGCAATATAAATGATTGGTTATGCTGTGGGAAGAAGTTATAATTGTTTAAAGTCAGAGTGTCATTGAGTACTTACCAGCACTGATAGAGCTTCAAATGGAGGCAGCAAGCAGGCAGCATATGTACCATAAAACAGCGGCAACCAATAATAGCTAACCATTTACTTGTGATTGTTTGAAGTAGCCTATCAAAATGTAATATTTTCCCTCCTGGAAACTTTGCAAGATTTCTGCTTGACAGGACCTGCAGTCATTAATTGTAGGCTAGTGCATGCATCCACTGTATTGGTTAACCATGACAAACTACTAGCCAATGATTTTCTTTTATCCTATGTATTGGAACAGCCCACCAAAGCAATGTTGAAGCAGAGGCGAAATCTCAGTTTTATTGTCAGTAGTGACTAGACACTGCATGACAAGCACTGATTTTTTTGGTTGCTCTCTGTCCACTTCTCAGTTTGAAAGCTTAGAATGGCAGAAAAAAGCAAATGGACTGTGTGGGTCATTGGCAGCAGCATAGTACAACAAGCTTCAGAGTTTGCTCAGAGAAGTCAGTTTGGTAAAGATCTGGCGCTTCCAAATTGCTCTGTAAAGTGGTTTGGCAGGGGAGGCATGAAGTGGGAGCACCTCATGCTAACAATGCACAGACTACTGAGCACTCAAGCTCATCCGGAAATACTGCTGATACATCTCGGAGGCAATGATTTAGGCACCAAATAATGGGTAGATTCAGTAGCAGAAGCAAAATTGGACCTTGCTTCTATTATATGTTACCTGCTGTAAGATACTGTTTTAAGACATTACAGAGCATGGGGTCTGGCAAGCAGAACGGCACATGTATCTGCTTGACAGGGCACGAGAAAAGGTGAAAGTTCAAATTTCTGGATATCTGCACATGTCTGAGATGCACACCATACATCACCCTGAAATTAAGTATTGTAATGATTGGCTATATCTGCCAGAAGGTGTGCACTTCTGACATGCAGGAAATTGCCTTTTCCTGAAAGACCTTTGAGATGGAATCCTCACAGTGCTCTAAAAATATCAGACTGTTTAAATGTACCCTTGAAAAAAATGGTTCTTATAAGAGCCACAAAACCTTGGTCAAAAAATAGATAAGCTGCATTCATAACGCACATACACACACACACACACACACACATGAAATCTGTGCTGCCACAGTACTTTCACAAATAGGAACTACCAAGTTGAACACGACACATAACAGCTTCTCTGTGACTGAACACTAATGGCACAATATGTGTCCTTATACTGTCACCACTGCCTTGTCGACACCATGCCCACCCTTACTGTACTCAGTTGAGTGGAGGTGTCACCTGATGCATGTAGAGTTAATTTAAATCAGTCTTTATCAGATGTGCCACACTGTCATTACACAGTATCTGTAATTCTGTTTTGCGACAAAAAATTTGCACATGTTAGCAGTCAGCTCTTCATTAACCAGCCTTCCTTGAATTCTTACTATACATTGTACAAATTATGAAGTTGTACTTAGACTATGGCCATGGACCGCGGTGTAAACTACCATAGTGTGGGGGGAGGGGAGAAATTGATTGTCTATCTGACTTAATGTAACCATGAGTGCTGTAATGTTTTAAAAGTTAATATCAGAGCAGTTCAATTGTTCTGATCATGTCTGTCCACACAAACTGTCAAAAAAATATTTAAACTCAATCAACCTAACCTCAGAATAACACATATGCAAACATATACAAAATCACTATATCTCTCTCTTCCTATTTATTTCAGCATTAAAATGTATTCAGTGAAAAAAATGCATATCTGGACCATGAGGGAGGTGTGTTGCCTGGTCGAGGCGGCACAGACAAAGGGCAATCCTAAAGTACTGATGCGCAGCACTAACCGGAAGCTGGATGCCATGCGGAGGGGCATCAATGCACATCTCAGCTACAGTTTCAAAATTAAAAACAAAACAGCTGAGATGTGCAAGAGGAAGGGGAAACTGCTGCACCAGTGTTTCTATGCACTACAAAAGCAAGAGGAGATACCGGACAATGATGTCGGCTGGTACTACCTCACCCACGAGATGTGGGAGTCAGCTGGAAGCCTGAGCTGGGGAACACCTACAGTGTTGTAAGTATAGAAGAAACTTAGTACTGCACAATATATTTAACAGTCATAAGAATGCTGTACAGTGACAGTTGGCAGCAGTATCAGTGATTGCACAGTTGTAAAATTGTGCAACAGGGAAAACATGAAGAACGCCCTATGTCTGTAGAACCTCAACATTCAAGAGTTGTACGCAGCACAATAAGCACTTGTCACTGAACATGGTAAAAAAATCTGTGATACAAAAAATTCGAAATAGATCTATCACCGTACATACTCTTAACATAGTATCTGTCTTATAGTATGGTTACTGTCTTGTTGTTGTTCTTTACTATTACAACCTTTGTGCTGAGTTCTGTTTTATTCAATGTGACTGAAGAGACCTCAGTATAGTCTTAAGAACTAGACATAGAGTAGTACATAGGTATCAAGAAACTAACAGAAGAAGAAAGACATACAAATTAGTAATTAATCGAGAATAGTAGCAATAATTAAATCAATATATACTGAAGTGCACAGTGATGTATACAGCGCTGTAAATATCTATATGATTCATTGACAGAACATCGAGGCATTCCCCACCTTAGGCTGAGGTAGTACCAGCTGCAGCTGAACCTGTGGAGGTCGTCGACTCAGACAACGAGCATCATTCTTGTTGAGTCAGAAGGTAAGAGAAATCTATTACTACAATATCAATAACAGATTACCAAATGGACATGACGGGGACATTTCCTTCATGAGTTAACACAACTGCAATACCTCAGCACAATAGGTTCTGCATGACTGGTATCGGTGACATACTGTATTAATATGCATGTGTTAAACTATACTGTGGCTCAACACTCAGGTTCCAATGCCTGGTCAGGTGAGGTGGGGGGCATTGCCAGGCTGATCCTGTGCAACTCTTGAGTCACCCAACCTGTGCTTTGGTGCTATCAATTAGCTATGTCATTACTATCCATGAGTTCAGTGGATCTGTGGCTCAGCACTTGGGATCCAATACATGTTCTTCAAGGGAGGGAGGAGGTGGTCACTGGTTGACTAAAGGCATAAAACATTGTATTACACTAAATTGTATGCAGCTGCTATCAGAGACCTATATAATTGATATCCATGGCTTCAGTTCAGCTGTGGGTTAACACTCAGGATCCCATACCTTTTGTTTTGGAGGGAGGGAGTGAGAACGATTCCTAGCCAAGAGTGAACAGCATCTCACTGTCGTAAGTAGTGTGCATGTGCTACCATACACCTATACTGTTGGTATACATTTATTTTCTTGGTTAGTGTCTCACCACTCAGCATACAGTACGTCTTTTTTGGGGGGATGTGGTCAGGGCATGGCATGGCTGATGCCATGAAACTCCCCAGTGTCCTAACTAGTGTGCACCTGCCATTGGTAAGTAATAGCATTGATATTGATAACCTCAGTTGAGCAGTACCTCTGTAATGAAGATACAATACATGTTCTTTTTGGGGTTTGCTGGGGAGTGCCTGACTGACTCTGTTCAACTTCTCAGTGCACTACAATCTGTGCAGCTGGTATTGTGAGGTTCACTGTTGATATCCATGAGTTAAATTGTCCTGTAACTGACCAGTCAGGTGACAGAACCTGGTGTGTTGGGTGGGGGGGGAATGGTGTTAAATTGCCTGGCTCAGTCCATGATACTCCTTACTGTCCTAACGTGCAAGCACGTGTTATCAATGAACTAAACCATGCATATCCATGAGTTAAATCCACCTGCGACTGAGCACTTGGGATCAAATATCTAATGTTTCGGTGTGTGGGGAGGGAGAGGGAGGGCATTGCTTGGCTAAGATAAGGCTCTACAGTACCCTAACTTGTGTGCAGCTACTATCAGGTATACATTACACTGTTATCAATTCCTTCATTTGGGCTGTGCATCAGCACTCAGGATACAGTATCTGTTTATTTTTTTTGGGGGGGAGCTGCATTGACTTCTTTAGGGCATGCAACTGATAACTGTTCTAACTTGTGTTCACCTGCTATCACAAAAGAGTAATGTTAATGTCCAGTACTTTACTTGGCTTATGTCTCACTACTCAGCATGTAGTACATACTCAGGGGATAGGGGTTATAGAGGTCATTGCCTGGCTGACACCATGCAACACCCCAGTCTCCTAACTAGTCTGCAGCCAGTATTGTTAAGTAATAGGGTTCAGATCCATGACTTCAGTTCAGCAGTAGCTCTACACTGAAGATACAATGACTTTTTTTGACTGGGGTACATTACCTGCTATGTCCACTTGTGCTGTCACCCTTCACTGATGCAACAACACTGCTCAGTGTAGGCACTTGTAACATCCGCTGCTACCAATGTACAGACATAACTGTTGTAAGCATACGAAACCACAAAACAAATGTCACATGTTGCTATAACAGTGTTACTAATTATGCTTTGTGGTATAATATAACAGTAAATAGAAAACACATGAAAACAATACCAGTCTTAATGAACATAGAGATAGCAATACGATCTCTAATCAAAAATGTATTTATTTTCTCCTAGCTGCCAGTGAGACTGGATCAGATCAGCCGCTGCATGTGGTAAAGCGAGAGCAGCTAGCGTGTTTGCGGCAAGGCGATATAGTAAACACATTAGTGATCAACAGGAGAAATAACGCTGTGGGTCATGCTTTATTTATTAATGGGCATTCTCTTTGTCTCTACACAAGTCATCAAAGACCCTGATGGTAGGTTTATCTTTAGTTAAGGCACTCTGTGGTCAGTCCCACTTTTACAAGGCAGTATATATGGTCCTAATATGGACGATCCAGGGTTTTATGAGATTCATAAACATTATCCTGCCTTTACTTCCCATTAGGATTATTTTGGGAGGCGACTTTAATCAAGTTGTAGATTCTAACCTCGACATGTCATGTAGTGGTCTTGGACTGGTTTCTCTGGGACAGAGACTTTTAGGGACTTATTGGATCGTATGGGCTCTGTGATGTCTGAGCGTCCTATTTCCAGTTCTAAGGAGTTCACTTTCAGGTCATTAAAGCCTGTACGCAGTCCGCATTGACTACATTCTTATTTCTCAGGCTCTCCTACCGGGGTCAGACCTCTTCAATCCAACCTGGCCCCTGTCTCTGATCATTCACTAGTGTTATGCAAATTGGCATTCCTTGATTTACCAAATAAGGAAACAAGATGGAAACTTAATGAACAACTTCTCAAGGATTCTAAGTATTGCAAGCTCATAAGGAAGCAAATTGAGTTTTTTTTCTTATCCCACCCCTTAGACAGTGCAAAACAGGATATTATATGGGGGGCCTTTAAGGCCTACATGAGAGGGATCCTTATTAGTATGGTGGTGAGTAGGAAAAGGGCAATGAAGAAAGAACTATTATCATTATTGTCCCAAATTCGGTCACTCTAAACTAATATTTCGGTTACTGCCCCAGAAGAAGACAGGAGGAAGCTCTTATTGCTGAGAGACAGATATTTAGAGTTAGCTGGACAACAAGCAGAATTAGCTATTATTTGCACTAGAGCCAGTTACACAGATCAGGGATAGAGGTGGGGGAGCCTATTAGCACTCCACGTGTCAAGCAACAAGAATCTGCAGATTCATCCCTCAATTAGGCGTTAGCTGATGGGTCTCTGAAAATATCTCCTACTGAGATAGTTCAATGTTGCCTATACTATAAAAGCGCTTTATAGTGATATGGAGCACCCTCCTGTCCTGGGAGCACGGAGAAGTATCTGAGGGATTCCCATTTGCCCTCCCTTTCAGCACATCATAAGGATTTTTTGGTCTCTCCTACATCACAGGAGGAAATTGCTGAGGTCATTAGTGGATTACCCTCAGATAAAGCCCCAGGCCCTGATGGATTCTCCTCCCTATTTTATAAAGTGTTTCGGGATCTTTTACTACCAGTACTTAATCGATTATTCCAATATATCT
The DNA here is from genome assembly GCA_016271365.2 of Neoceratodus forsteri. Classification (NCBI taxonomy): domain Eukaryota; kingdom Metazoa; phylum Chordata; order Ceratodontiformes; family Ceratodontidae; genus Neoceratodus; species Neoceratodus forsteri. The sequence continues at coordinate 28,728,297 of CM028137.1, read as the reverse complement.
TAACCGGGACAGAGGTAGATCCTCATCTTTTTAGGCCTTGATTGTACTTCTCCTAAACCAGATAAGGACCAGATCTTGTTCAAAGCTACAGACTCTATATCTCTTAAACCAAGACATAAAAATTATTTGAAGATTCTAGCCAATAGGTTAACTGTAGTTTCTCCTAGGAGTTAATCGGTACGAACCAGGTAGGATTTATGAAAGAGCGCTCATCAGCTGATCATTTGCGTACACTATCTCATGTCTTCTTAGCTACTAGGGACGCTGAGTTTCCTGCAGGTCTGGTCTCTCTGGATGCCGAGAAGGCGTTTGATCGTATGAATTGGAATTTTTTGTTCAGAGTTTTGGAAGCTTTTCAATTTTCTCCTGTTTTTATATCCTGGATTGCCGCACTATATAAAACCCCTACAGCAAGGATTTCTGGGAACGGGGCTTTCTCCAAATCCTTCCCACTCCATTCAGGGACTAGACAGGGTTGCCCTTGATCTCCTCTGTTATTTAATTTATATCTGGAACCTATCATCCAAAACATTCTCAATATTACCTCTATACAAGGCATTTGGGTTGGGTGTCATGAAATTAAAGTCACTGCATATGCGGATGATTTGTTGATACACCTATCCTACCCGGTATCTTCTGTACCAGTCTTATTGAATGAAATAGCAAGATTTAGTGAATTGTCTAATTACAAATTGAATGCCAGTAAATCTTTATTCTTTCCATTAAACCATAAGGTATTCAAGAATGATATTAGTCCCTTAGGTCTATGTTGGACTCCCAGGTCATTTAAATACTTGGGCATTAAACTATCCGTAATCCCATAACATGGTTCATGGATAATCTTGATTCCCTCTCACAGCTTATTATCCATGACCTCGATAGGTGGTCCAAACTTCCCATATTTCTATGAGGCGGATCAATATAATCAAGATGAATATTTTCCTTAGAATTTTTTACCCTTTATCTCTTCTCAATACTTTTATCCCATTACTCTGGTTTAGAAAATTACATGGCATATTTACTAGATTTATCTAGACAGATAAGTATCCCCGTTTGGCCTATTATAAATTAGCTGCTCCAAAATTTGAGGGGGGTTCGCGGATTCTCCATTTGGCTATATACTACTGGGCCAGTCATCTAACAAAATGTTTGAGATGGATATCCCCTGGCCCAGAAAAGGAACAACTGGTCTGGCTCAGGATCGAACTGGATGCAATTAGATCTAAGAATCTGGACCCCCTAACCTTATTTTACCTTAAAATATCCCAGGTGCGTATGGTTGAGGAATGCCCCACAGTAGGTATTTCACTAAGGATATATGCACAATTATGTTCATTTTTGCATTATACCCCTCAGTTAGATTTAGCTCAGTCTATTTGGAATTCCCCATCCTTCACTATTAATAAGAAGCAGATTTCCCGTAAATGGCTGTCCCAACTGGGAGATGGGAAATTGCTTTCTTTGGTGGATGATGAGGGGCAATGGCTGTCCGCAGGAGATATTATTAAGAAATTTCTTATTCCGGTTTCCTCCCATTTCAAAGTTATGCAGTTAAGGCACTTATTCACAATGGTTTTGGTAACAACCCCCCAGACGGTCCCAGCCCTGATACCTGAGGTCTCCTCACTTATTGGATCTTCAGGTGTCATTTCTAAATTATATCAGGTTCTGTTTCACAAAAGATATGGAGAATATTTCGGACCCACTAGATTCTGGAATTCGATTCTTCCTCAGTATCATCTGGAGTGGCAATTTCTGTGGAGATCCTGCCATAAATATGTTTCTCAAGACAGATTGCATCTCATGCAGTATCCTATATTATATAACATGTACTGCACTCCTGTAAAACTAAAGAAATGGTGTTTCTTGGATTCCAATATACTGTATGTATTAAGTGTTTGCGGGAAGAAGGAACACTTCTTCACATGTTCTGGTCCTGCCCCCAAATTTCCCTTTTATGGGATTCAATCAAGATTTCCCTGGACCCCTTACTGGGCTTTCAGGAGTATTTTACGCCTGATTTATGCCTTTAAGGGGATATGTCTTCTGTCAGGGTCAAAGTAAGGAAATGTTATATTTCCATGATTGCCCTATCTGTCAAGAAGCTTATTTTACATCACTGGAAAGACAAGTCCACCCCAACCTTTCAAGAATGTGTGTACGAAATTCTTGCTAACCTTCTAACAGAAAAAACGATTGCTAGTCTTCACAATAGACTAGCAGTATATACCAAAATATGGGATCCCCTTCACTCTTTAATTTTATCGGCTCAGTTGTAATTATGTCATACTTTAAAATGTCCTTTAGGTTCTTAGGGAATGAGCTCGGTACTTAGGGACTCATGGAGTAGTTGCTGCTGTAAGGGAGGGAGGGTGGGATGGGTGGTTGGGCAGTTATGTTCTTATAATTAGTTGTGTCATCTCACCTCATTGTAACTGCCCTTTACAATGGAAAATGTATTAATAAAGTTTAAATTGAGATTTAACCCATCTGAATCCTTCTTCTAGTCCCATTGCTTTAGCCGGTCCTTCACTGCAGCATGGTTTGTGTTTCTGTAGCATTTCACTTTAGTTACACCTGTCTCCTCTATCCTACAGTTTACAGTTTCTAACCATAAGATGGTCACTGCCACGGGGAGGCTCCCTTACTTTACAGTTTCTTCTTTCCTCTTCCATATTGCCGAATGGTAAGCCAAGAGTATTTCCTCCTCTTGTACTGCCTTGCACACGTTGGTGCAAGTCGAGTGCCTCAGCGATATCAATAAATTAATTTCTAGTTGTGGGCCTCCTTTCCCACCTGTCATTTTATATTGTACAGAAGTTAAATCTGCTAATAGTATAATTTTATTTCCAAGATCCAGGTTCCTGCATTTAGCCATGAATTGGTTATTGCGTGCTTCTGTTAGTGAAGGTGATTTATAACAGGCCTCTATTATTTCTTTTCTGTTTGAGGATATGATTTTAACCTGACATGTTTAGTATTTCCACCATACTACGTTGTTATTTCTATTTCTGAGGCTTTAATATTATTTTGGACATATATTGCAGTGCCTCCTCCCATTTTATCAACCCTATCTTTGTAAAAAACTTGTAGCCTTCCTTGTCTTCCCCAACCGTCTGTCTACCAACAGGTTTCTGTTACACACATATTTCGACATTTTTATTATTTACTCCAATACTGTCCTTTTTGTGGGTCAAGCTTATGCATTAATCAGCATCATGCTTCATTTTTCCTCGTCTTTTTACCCAGTCCACTTTTGGTACTCAAATTTGTCTCTGGTGTATATTTTGAATTTCCTCCCTCCTTCCCCTCTTTATCTCATTTAAAACTTTCTTAATGGTTTGATTTATTCTTTCTACTAATACCTTCATGCCAGCTCTCTTTAGGTATAGTTCATCATTCCCCAAGAGTGTTAAGTCTCCATCAAACCCATCCCAGTTTCACTGCCAGTAACGGCTCTCCTTAATGCATCACCTGGGGTAAGCAGCCATTCAGCTGTTTTATTGCTCTGTCTTGGCTCTCCCTACTCTCAGGACAGCTACATTTTTGAATATTGCAACTCTGCAACTGTATTTTTTCAGGATTTCCCCAGCTTCCTCCAAGTCCCTCTGTATCTCTGGTTCCCTCCTTCTGTTGCTATCATTTGTACCAACTTGGAGCACTACCACTGGTTTATCCATACCCTTTATTATGTTGATTGCGCGCATGTGTAAGAAACATATTGCGGCAGCTTTCCTCCAGAAACAGGTTGTGGAGGTGCGGCACTGTTGTGGCCAATGCCCCCACTGCCTTTAAAGGCTTGGCCTGCTTTTCCAAATGCCGTAGCACACTGCTGCTGACACTAGTTCAGCCAGCGTGCCACAACCTTGTAAAAAATTAGCCGTTGCAATCAGGGGCCACCTCGTCATTGCAGCATCAGCCATTCGCTGCAATGAGGGAGCGACCAATCATTGCAGGGCGGAACCTTGGTACACTGATATTGTTTGTGAACACGGTGGAGGCTTCCCGCCGTGTTCACAACCAATATCAGTGAGCCACCCCCCCGCTGAGGGGGTGCCCAATCCCCCTCGGCATCATGTGCCCCTCCCCACAGCAGCATGTTTTTGCTGACGGGGCCCCAATCCCTCGTCTTCCATCCCGGTGTATGAGTTGCCGATGGGGGAGCCCCTCCCTGTCAGCATTATGTTCCCCTCCCACTTTGGTGTGCCGCAAGAGCCCACTCCCCATCGGCATAAGTCTCCCCCAAAACAGTAGCAAGAGAGGTGTGCTGAGGGGGTGCCCAATCCCCCTCGGCTCTTGCACCCCCCGCCTTTGTGCCAACGGGGTGCCCAATCACCCGTCGGCTACAGCTGGCCCCCCCAACAGTCAGTTGGCATGCTGGGAGCCCACCCCAGAGTACCAAATGTCCAGAAATGCCCCTGTCAAAAAAAAAAAGTAGCAATGTCTTTTTCTTTTACCTGTAAAGCAAACAACGGTCCCTCGTCAAGTTCGGTGGCCCCCCAGCCACGCCCACCACTGCGCATCCTGCCTCCCCCCCCCACACACCATGCTCCTCCCGGGCCCAGAGCGACGATCTTCGGTGGACTGGGAACACGTCTGCAAATCTTCAAAGACAACTGCGAACTGAAGAAATGCCAGTAAGTTGTGTAATGGCATAGATAGGGTTTTTTCAACTTTGATGCATATCTCGGGCATTTTTGGACTTTTGGCACCAAATTTTCAACATGGGGCTTTTGGGAGCCCTCCTCATGAATTCCGCTGCTGTCATGGCGTTATTCGGCCCCAAAAGGTGATTTTGTGGTCACTGCGCGGAATCACCTTTTGGAACCGATTAAAGAAACAACAATGCCAGTGTTCATGAGATGGGTTCTCAAAAAGCCTATGTTGCAAAATTGGTGAAAAAAATCAAAAAAATGACTTTTACAAGTGTGCGTTGCGCAGTTGCTACGCACGCTCATAACTTCACGAATTTGCAATATTTTCACTCCAGATTTTCAACATTGGCATTTTTCCACACCTTCTTGTGAACAGTACAGCTGTCATTTTTCACATCTTGGCTGACATGTGGCTTCGCACTTCCGGTGCAAAATAGCACAGTCACTGTGGGATATCAGTGTTCAGGGCAGATTATGAAAATGACAGTGACACTGTTCATGAGCAGAGGGCCTAAAATGCCTATTTTGAACATTTGGTGATAATACTCTATAAAATGACTGTGTTACGAGCGTACGTTGCGCTGTTTGCAAGTACGCTCGTAAGTTTGCGAAATTTTTAATATCTTCATTCCAGATTTTCAGCATTGCCATTGTTCTGCACCTCCTTATGAACAGTATAGCTGGCACTTTTCACATCCTGGCTGAAATATGTTTTCACACTTCCGGTGCAGAATACCGCGGTCGCTGAGGGAAATCCATGTTCAGGATACATTATGAAAATTACAGTGACACTGTTCATTAGCAGAGGTCCTAAAATGCCTGTGTTGAAAATTTGGTGATGAAAGTCCACAAAATGACTGTGTTACGAGCATGCGTTATGCAGTTTCCACGCACCTTTGTAACTTAGCAAATAAGTAATATTTTCATGCCACATTTTCAACACTGCCATTTTTTCACGCCTCCTTATGAACAGTTCAGCTGTCATTTTTCACATCCTGGCCAAAACGTATTTTTGCACTTCTTGCGCAGAATAACGCAGTCACTGTCAGAAATCAGTGTTTGGGACAGATTAGAATCGAGCGAGTAAGGGGGGGAGTAACCAACCTCAACTGAGCTCTGTCAGAACTGCTGCGGATTTCAGGAAAATGCGCCAATACAGGCAGGAGCCTAGTACAAAAGGGCAGCCTGCAGCGCTAGGAGACACAGAATGAGCGAGTGAGGGAGGGGGAGTGAGTGAGCTCAACGGAGCACTGTTGGGACTGCTGCAGATTTCTTTGTTGGCAGAAAAAGGCAGCAACACACGCTGGAGCCCAGTACAAAGGGCAGCCTGCAGCGAGTCGGAAGAAACAGAACGGGCGACTGAGGGGGGGAGCAAGCTCAACAGAGCTCTATTGTGACTGCTGCAGATTTGTTTGTGGGTAGAAAAGGGCGGCAATGCAGGCAGGAGCCCTGCATAAAAGGACAGCCTACAGCGCTGGCAGAAATGGAACGAGCGAGTGAGAGAGGGGGAGTGAGTGAGGTCAACAGAGTTCTGTCGGGACTGCTGCAGATTTCTTTGTGGGCAGAAAAAGGTGCCAACAGAGGTAGGAGCCCAGTACAAAATGGCAGCCTGCAGTGCCAGGAGAAACAGAATGAGTGACTGAGACAGGGGGAGTGAGCGACCTCAATGGAGCTGTGTTGGGACAGCTGCGGATTTCTTTGTGAACAGAAAAAGGTGCCAATGCAGGCAGGAGCCCAGTGCAAAAGGGCAGCCTGCAGCGTCGGGAGAAACACAATGAGCGAATGAGAAAGGGGGAGTGTGTGAGCTGAATGGATCTCTATCATGACTGCTGCAGATTTCTTTGTGGGCAGAAAAAGGTGGCAATGCAGGCAGGAGCCCAGTACAAAAGGCCATCCCTCAGCACTGGCAGAAACAGAACGAGTGAGTGAGAGAGGGGGACTGAGCGAACTCAGCAGAGCTGTGTCAGGACTGCTGCAGATTTCTTTGTGGGCAGGAAAAGACAGCAATGCACGCAGCAGCCCAGTACAAAAGGGCAGCCTGCAGCAGCAGGAGGAGAAACAGAACTAGTGAGTAAGACAGGGGGAGTAAGCGAGCTCAACGGAGCTGTATCATGAGTGCTGAAAATTTCTTTGTGAACAGAAGAAGAAGTGACAGTACAGGCAGGGAGCCAAGTACAAAGGGCAACCCGCAGCACATGAAATGGAATGAGCGAGTGACAGAGGGGTGGCTTAGCTCAATGGAGCTCTGTGGACTGCTGCAGATTTCATTGTGGGCAGAAAAGGTGCAGAACAGAGGCAGGCGCCCAGTATGAAGGGCAGCCTGCAGTGCCAGGAGAAACATCAGTGGTAGACACAGAATGAGTGAGTGAGGGAGGGAGAGTGAGCGAGCTCAATGGAGCTCTACCGTGACTGCTGCAGATTTCTTTGTGGGCAGAAGGAGGCAGCAACACAGGCTGGAGCCCAGTACAAAAGGGCAGCCTGCAGCGCTGGCAGAAACGGAACGAGCTAGTGACGGAGGGGGAGTGACCTAGCTCAGTGGAGCTCTGTCTGCACTGCTGCAGATTTCATTGTGGGCAGAAAAAGGCACCAACAGAGGCAGGAGCCCAGTACGAAGGGCAGCCTGCAGCGCCAGGAGAAACAGAATGAACGAGTGAGACTGGGGAAGTGAGTGACCTCAATGGAGCTCTATCATGACTGCTGTGACTTTCTTTGTGGGCAGAAAAAGGTGGCAATCAATGCAGGAGCCCAGTACAAAAGGCCAGTCTGCGGTGCCGGCAGAAACAGAACGAGCGAGTGAGAGAGGGGAGTGAGCCAGCTCAATGGACCTGTGTCAGGACTGCTGCAGATTTCTTTGTGGGCAGAAAAAGCCAGCAATGCACTCAGGGGCCCAGTACAAAAGGGCAGCCTGCAGCAGCGGGAGACACAGAATGAGTGAGGGAGGGGGAGTGAGTGAGTGAGCTCAACAGAGCTTTGTTGGGACTGCTGCAGATTTCTTTGTGGGCAGAAAAAGGCAGCAATGCACTCAGGGGCCCAGTACAAGAGGGCAGCCTGCAGTAGTGGGAGAAACAGAACGAGTGAGTGAGACAGGGGAGTGAGCGACCTCAACTGAGCTCTGTCAGGACAGCTGGGGATTTCTTTGTGGGCAGAAAAAGGAGCCAACACAGGCAAGAGCTCAGTACAGAAGGGCAGCCTGTGGCTCCAGGAGAAACACAATGAGCGAGTGAGAGAGGGGGAGTAAGCAAGCTCAATGGACCTGTGTCAGGACTGCTGCAGATTTCTTTGTGGGCAGAAAAAGCCAGCAACGTAGGCAGGAGCCCAGTACAAAAGGGCAGCCTGCAGCAGTGGTAGACACAAAATGAGTGAGTGAGGGAGGGGGAGTGAGTGAGCTCAACGGAGCTTTGTTGGGACTGCTGTGTATTTCTTTGTGGGCAGAAAAAGGCAGCAATGCATGCAGGGGCCCAGTACAAAAGGGCAGCCTGCAGTGGTGGGAGAAACAGAATGAGTGAGTGAGACAGGCGGAGTGAGCGACCTCAACTGAGCTCTGTCGGGACAGCTGGGGATTTCTTTGTGGGCAGAAAAAGGAGCCAACGTAGGCAAGAGCTCAGTACAGAAGGGCAGCCTGCGGCTCCTGAAGAAACAGAATGAGTGAGTGAGAGAGGGAGAGTGAGCAAGCTCAACGGACCTCTATCGTGACTGCTGCGGATTTTTTTGTGGGCAGAAAAAGGCAGCAATGCAGGCAGGAGCCCAGTACAAAAGGCCAGTCTGCAGCGCCAGCAGAAACAGAATGAGCGAGTGAGAGAGGGGAGAGAGCAAGCTTAACTGACCTGTGTCGGGACTGCTGCAAATTTCTTTGTGGGCAGAAAAAGCCGCCAATGCAGGCAGGAGCCCAGTACAAATAGGCAGCCTGAAGCAGCGGGAGACACAGAATGAGTGAGGGAGGGGGAGTGAGTGAGTGAGCTCAACGGAGCTCTGTTGGGACTGCTGCAGATTTCTTTGTGGGCAGAAAAAGGCAGCAATGCATGCAGGGGCCCAGGACAAAAGAGCAGCCTGCAGCATCAGGAGAAACAGAATGAGCGAATGAGAGAGGGGCGTGAGCAAGCTCAATGGACCTCTATTGTGACTGCTGTGGATTTCTTTGTGGGCAGAAAAAGGCAGCAATGCAGGCAGGAGCCCAGTACAAAAGGCCAGTCTGCAGCGCCAGCAGAAACGGAAAGAGCGAGTGAGAGAGGGGAGTGAGCAAGCTTAACTGACCTATGTTGGGACCGCTGCAGATTTCTTTGTGGGCAGAAAAAGCCTGCGCGAGGCAGGAGCCCAGTACAAAAGGGCAGCCTGCAGCAGCGGGAGACACAGAATGAGTGGGGGAGGGGGGAGTGAGTGAGTGAGTAAGCTCAACGGAGCTCTGTTGGGACTCTGCAGATTTCTTTGTGGGCAGAAAAAAGCAGCAATGCATGCAGGGGCCCAGTACAAAAGAGCAGCCTGCAGCAGTGGGAGAAACAGAATGAGCGAGTGAGAGAGGGGGAGTGAGCCAGCTCAACGGAGCTGGATCATGACTGCTGCAGATTTCTTTGTGGGTAGAAGGAGGTGGCAACGCAGGCAGGAGCCCTGTACAAAAGGGATGCCTGCAGTGCTGGCAGAAACGGAACGAGCGAGTGACAGAGGGGGAGTGACCTAGCTCAGTGGAGCTCTGTCTGCACTGCTGCAGATTTCATTGTGGGCAGAAAAAGGTGCCAATGTAGGCAGGAGCCCAGCACGAAGGGTAGCCTGCAGCGCCAGGAGAAACAGAATGAGTGAACGAGACAGGCAGAGTGAGCAACCTCAATGGAGCTCTGTCAGGACAGCTGCGGATTTCTTTGTGGGCAGAAAAAGGTGCCAATGCAGGCAGGAGCCCAGTACAAAAGGACAGCCTGCAGCGCCGGGAGAAACAGAACGAGCGAGTGAGAGAGGGAGCGTGAGCGAGCTCAACAGAGCTCTATCTTGACTGCTGTGGATTTCTTTGTGAGCAGAAGAAGGTGGCAACGCAGGCAGGAGCCCAGTACAAAAGGGCAGCCTGCAGTGCTGGCAGAAACGGAACGAGCGAGTGACGGAGGGGGAGTGACCTTGCTCAGTGGAGCTCTGTCTGCACTGCTGCAGATTTCATTGTGGGCAGAAAAAGGCACCAACAGAGGCAGGAGCCCAGTATGAAAGGACAGCCTACAGCGCCAGGAGAAACAGGATGATCGAGTGAGACAGGGGAAGTGAGCGACCTCAACGGAGCTCTATCGTGACTGCTGTGGATTTCTTTGTGGGCAGAAAAAGGTGGCAATCAATGCAGGAGCCCAGTACAAAAGGCCAGTCTGCAGCGCCGGCTGAAACAGAATAAGCGAGTGAGAGAGGGGATTGAGCAAGCTCAACGGACCTGTGTCAGGACTGCTGCAGATTTCTTTGTGTGCAGAAAAAGCCAACAATGTAGGCAGGAGCCCAGTACAAAAGGGCAGCCTGCAGCAGCGGCAGACACAGAATGAGTGAGTGAGGGAGGAGGAGTGAGCAAGCTCAACGGAGCTCTATTGTGACTGCTGTGGATTTCATTGTGGGCAGAAAAAGGCAGCAACACAGGCAGGAGCCCAGTACAAAAAGCCAGCCTGCAGCGCCGGCAGAAACGGAATGAGCGAGTGAAAGAGGGGGAGTGAGCAAGCTCAACTGACCTGTGTCGGGGCTGCTGCAGATTTCTTTGTTGGCAGAAAAAGCCACCAACAGAGGCAGGTGTCCAGTACAAAAGGGCAGCCTGCAGCGCCAGGAGAAACAGGATGAGTAAGTGAGAGAGAGGGAGTGAGTCACCTCAACCGAACTCTGTCGGGACAGATGCGGATTTCTTTGTGGACAAAAAAGGGTGCCAATGCAGGCAGGAGCCCAGTACAAAACAGCAGCCTGCAGCACCGGGAGAAACACAACGAGTGAGTGAGAAGGGTAGTGAGCGAGCTCAATGGACCAACTCAATCAACATTCGGCATTGACAAATGCTTGTAATCCTTTTACGTTGTTTTTCAGATCCCTTATTTCTGCCCCGACAAGCTCCTAACAGTGGTAGTCTCTTTTTTATCCTTTACAGATGAACTTGTCTGTAAATTTTAACATCAAATCCCCCATAACCACAATATGACAGACTTGTTTTGTTTGTGACTGCTGTGTGATGAAACGTACCTGTGCTTCCTGTTGTGTGGGTTAATTCCTAATCTTGTCCCTTTGCTCTGCCTGGGATATTTGGTTACCCAAAGCAGTGGAGTGTTTGCTAGTGTTTGCAGTAAGTTCTTCTACTACTTCTACCCCTTCATTTATCTCCTCAATTTGCAACCCCTCAAACCTATGGGAGGTAGGAGTCACATTACGTTGGGCTCCGCCACTCAACCCCCTCTGAGGGAGAGAGCAGTCCTGATGTATGCTCATCCTGCCTCACTTGGCTGGCTCTCTGATGCTCCAGGCTCATTTCTGACCCAAAATCATTAATGTCATGAGCAGTAGTGCTACAGCTGTGCTGGTCGTTAGTGCTGCGAGCAGTAGTGCTACAGCTGTGCCAGTCATCAGTGACATGAGCGGTAGTGCTACAGCTGTGCTGGTCAGCAGTGTCACGAACGGTACTGCTACAGCTGTGCCAGTGCGTGTGTCAAGAGCGGTAGTGGTACAGCTGTTCTAGTCATCAGTGTCACCAGCGGTAGTGCTACAACTGTGCCAGTGGTGTGAGTGGTAGTGCTACTGCTGTGCTGGTCAGCAGTGTTGCGAACGGTAGTGCTACAGCTGTGCCAGTGCTCAGTGTCGTGAGCAATAGTGCTACTGCAGAACTGGGGTGCCACAACTTTGCTGGTCGTCAGTGTCATGAGTGGTAGTGCTACAACTGTGCCAAAGGATAGCATTGTGAGTGGTAGTGGCAAGGTTGGAGGAATGGTCAAATGTATGGCAGCTCAGATTCAATGCAAAGAAGTGCAAGATAATGCACCTGGGAAACAAAACCCAGGAAGCGTACACAATGGGGTGAGATACTGACAACAGTAAAATGGAAAGGGACCTGGGGGTAATTATATCAGATGACCTAAAGGTGGGCAAGCAATGAGAAGGCAGTAAGGAAGGCTGAGGGATACTGGGATGCATAGGAAGAGGCATCAATAGTAGAAAACAGGAAGTTGTTATCCCTCTGTACAGAGAGTTGGTGAGACCCCATCTGGAGTACTGTGTACAGTTCTGGAGACCCCATCTCCATAAGACATAGACAGAGGTGGAGGCTGTCCAGAGGAGGGCAACCAAAATGGTGCAGGGTCTGCACCAGAAGACATACGAAGAAAAGACTAAAGGAGCTTAATATGTATACTCTTGAGGAAAGAAGGGAGAGAGAGGACATGATAGAAACTTTCAAGTACCTCAAGGGAATTAACAGGGTCCAAGAGGGTAGCATCTTCCAGAAAAAGAGATGTGCAAGAACAAGGGGGCACAATTTGAAGATAGAGGGGGGACGGCTCAGGGGTAATGTGAGGAAGTATTTTTTCACTGAGAGGGTTGTGGATGTATGGAACAGCCTCCCTGAGGAGGTCGTGGAGTCAAGAACAGTGGTGGACTTCAAGAATGCATGGGACAGGCATAAGGCAGTCAAGGGGCGGTAAGAGAAAGTAAGCTGTTTGTTAACTAGGATCTGCAGCTTATCTGTTAGGTAGGAAAATGGGCAGACTAGGTGGGCCAAGCGGTCCTTATCTGCCGTCAAATTCTATGTTTCTATGTAGTGCTACAGCTGTGCCAGTCATCAGTGTTAGTGAGTGGCAGTGCTACAGCTGTGCCGATCATCAGTGTTGCAAGCCATAGTGCTACAGCTGTGCCAGTCATCTTTGTCGTGAGTGGTAGTGCTACATCTGTGCCAGTCATCAGCTTCATGAGTGGTGGTGGTGCTACAGGTGTGCCGGTCATCAGCATCGGGAGCGGTATATGCTACAGCTGTGCCAGTGGTCAGCATCCTGAGCAGTAGTGCTATGGCTGGCTGGTGGTCAGCGTCGGGAGCAGTAGTGCTACAGCTGTGTTGGTCATCAGTATCATGAGTGGTAGAGCTCCAACTGTGCCAGTGGTCAGTGTTGGGACCAATCATTCTGCAGCAGTGGCAGTCATCAGCATCAGGAGCGGTAGTACCACAGCTGTGACGGTGATCAGCATCGTGAGTGGTTGTGCTACAGCTGTGCTTGTCATTGGTGCCTTGAACAGTGGTGCTACAGCTGTGCTGGTCATCAGCATCAGGAGTGGTAGTGCTACAGCTGTGCTGGTGGTCAGTGTCTCAAGCAGTAGTGTTACAGCTGTGCTGGTGGTCAGCACTGGAAGTGGTGGTGCTACAGCTGTGCTGGTCATCAGCATCAGGAGTGGTAGTGCTACAGCTGTGCTGGTGGTCAACGTGCAAGCAGTAGTACTACTGCTGTGCCGGTCATCAGTGTCAGGAGCAGTAGCGATACAAATGTGCCAGTTGTCCAGCGCGGAGCAGTAGTGCTACAGCTGTTCCGGTGGTCTGCATCAGGAGCAGTACTGCTACAGCTGTACTGGTCATCAGTGTAGTGAGTTGTAGTGCTACATCTGTGCCAGTTCTCGGTTTCAGGACGGTAGTGCTACAGCTGTGCCAGTAAGTGTTGTGAGCAGTATTTATTTATTTATTTATTTATTTTATTTAGTTTTTGTTGACCGGGTAAGTGCACTAGACAAATCCTGCCTATTTACAGGCACGACCCGGGGGAGGGGGATACAGATGAATGCCAACTGATCTTGAACCAGGTTAAGCTGTTGGTGGTATTTTTAGTGAATGAGGGAAATTTGGCCAGGACACCGGGGAAATTCCCCTACTCTTTTCGATAAGTGCCATGGGATCTTTAACATCCACCTGAACTACCACCAATCCAGGCAGATAGGACCTCGGTTTAACGTCTCATCCGAAAGACGGCACCTCAGAAGTGCAGCACCCCTCTCATGCTGCACTACAGTGTCAGTACTGAGATATTAACCCAAGTGCCAGATGTGGGAACTGAACCCACAGCCTTCTGATCTCCCAGCCTCAGAGGCGAGTCTGCTACCTACTGAGCCACTGACACTGCTGTATCGCTACATCTGTGCCAATCATCTGTGTCGGGAGTGGTAGTGCTATAGCTGTGCCGATCATCAGTGTCACCAGTGGTAGTGCTACAGCTATGCTGGTCATCATTGTCATCAGTAGTAGTGCTGCAGCTCTACCAGTCATCAGCGTCATGAGAGGCAGTGCTACAGCTGTGCCAGTGGTCAGCGTTGGGAGCAGTTGTGCTACAGATGTGCCAGTCATCAGTATCATGAGAGGTAGTGATACAACTGTGCTGGTGGTCAGTGTTGAGAGTGGTAGTGCTACAGGTGTGCCAGTGGTTAGTGTCGGGAGCAGTTGTGCTACAGCTGTGTTGGCAGTTAGCATTGACAGCGGTGGTGCTACAGCTATGCCAGTCATCAGTGTCACAGGCAGTAGTTCTACAGCTGTGCTTTTAGTCAGTATTGGGAGCAGAGCTGCTACAGCTGTGTCTGTGGTCAGTATCACGAGTGGTGGTACTACAGCTGTGCCGGTTGTCAGCAGTAGGAGCAGTATTACTACAGCTGTACTGGCAGTCAGTGTTGGGAGTGGTAATGGTACAGCTGTGCTGGTCACCAGTGTCAGAAGCGGTAGTGCTATATGGCTGTGCCAGTCATCAGTCTCACAGAGTGGTAGTGCTACTGTACAGCTGTGCCTGTCACCAGTGTCACAAGCAGTAGTGCTACAGCTGTGCCGATTGTGAGTGTCACGAACAATAGTGCTACATCTGTGCTGGTTGTCAGTTTCAGAAGCAGTAGTGCTACAGCTATGCTGGTCATCAGTATCAGGAGCAATAGTACTACAGTTGTGCCAGTTGTCATTGTCATGAGTGACAGTGCTACAGCTGTGCCAGTTGTCATTGTCACAAGTGGTAGTGCTACAGCTGTGCCTGTCACCAGTGTCACAAGCAGTAGTGCTACAGCTGCACTGATTGTGAGTGTCACGAACAATAGTGCTACATCTGTGCTGGTTGTCAGTTTCAGAAGCAGTAGTGCTACAGCTATGCTGGTCATCAGTATCAGGAGCAATAGTACTACAGTTGTGCCAGTTGTCATTGTCATGAGCGACAGTGCTACAGCTGTGCCAGTTGTCATTGTCACAAGTGGTAGTGCTACAGTTGTGCCGATTGTCAATGTCTTGAGAGGTAGTGCTGCAGCTGTGCTGGTTGTCATTGTCATGAGAGGTAGTGCTGCAGCTGTGCCTGTCATCATTGCCATGAGTGGCAGTGCTGCAGCTGTACCGGTCATCAATGTCATAAGTGGTAGTGTTACAGCTATGCCAGTCATCCATGTCATGAGAGCAGTACTGCAACACCTTTGCCAGTGATCAGTGCTGGGAACAGTAGTGCTACAGCTGTGCCTGTTGTCAGTGTTGTGAGTGGTAGTGCTACTGCTGTGCTGGTCAGCAGTGTTGTGAACGGTACTAGTACAGCTGTACCAGTCATCAGTGTCATGAGCGATAGTGGTACAGCTGTGCCAGTCATCAGTGTCATGAGCGGTAGTGCTACAGCTGTGCCAGTCGTCAGTGTCATGAGCGGTGCTGCTACAGCTGTGCCAGTCATCAGTGTCATGAGCGGTACTGCTACAGCTGTGCCAGTCATCAGTGTCATGAGCGGTACTGCTACAGCTGTGCCAGTCATTAGCAGGGCCCCTACTTTTCTGTGGCACAGTGGGACCAAGTTCTGCGGCAAGACTACCATTTGCCACAGAACTTCTGCGGCGGTGGTTTGTAATTTCTGCGGAAGTTCTGCGGCACTAACAAACTACCACATCACAGTGTCGGCTTGTCATCCTGGCTTTATTTTCATGCCAGTGGTTATAGCAATCAGGGTGGTGGAAAGCACAGTAACACTAGTTCAAAAAATAAACTTATAAAAATAATTTTATGCCTAAAAAAGCAAAACAAGTGTCTCTCTCTTAAGGTCCTAGCCTGTTGCATAAATGACATATGCAGAGGGGATCTTATGTGATAAATAAGGTATTTCTATATGCATGCTATCTATCCCACTAATGATGTTTCCACTGTCTATCACTTATATATTTGTATGTGCTTTCAGCACCACTCATGAGGTTCCCACTGTCTATCACTTATATATTTGTATGTGCTTTCAACACCACTCATGAGGTTCCCACTGTGTATCACTTATATATTTATATGCAATCTGTAACATACATACAAATATGCATATGTGTGTGTGTGTGTGTGTGTGTGTGTGTGTGGAGAGACAGAGATATTGTGTGTGTGTGTGTGTGTGTGTGTGTGTGTCATGTGTGTGTGTGTATATATATATATATATATATATATATATATATTTTTTTTTATTTCCATGAATTTGCATACTCATTCATACAGGTCCCATTGGAAATGGCATAGAAGAGTTATTGCAAACTCATTTTTCATGTCAACCTGCTTTCCCTGACACACTGTGTAACACCATCAGGCCATGACATGCATGTGAAGCAATTGTGAGATACAGCTCTCTGGCCCATCACAATGTGTCCACCATGTGGCAGAACGCTGCACCATACCTTCCCAGGCTCCGAGCAGTGATGTGTTCCACCAATCCTTGTGCTGCCCAGCCAGCAACCAGAGCTAATCTCTGAACCTGAGTTGCCAGCACGGAAACACAGCATGCTACCCTCTGGCCCAACAGCTGTCTCTGCACACAGCATTTCTCAATAACTTTTAGGTGATTCTATCAACCAATGACAATATGTAATCAATAACCCTGGCAAAAATGTGTACAGTGCAATTATTTATTTAACAGGTCTATTCTTTCAACAGGTCTACACATTATTGTATTTCACTTTTCTGGGCATAATTACATTATTTTCTTAAAATTTAGACAGTTAAATTAATTTTTACCAGTTATTCATTTCAGATAGCATCTCTATACCTTAAAAGGCACAAATAGGTTTGTACAAAGTGAGGTATGCACTTAACAGGTCTGTGCTGTTGACAAGGTTTTGTTTAAGTTGGCCCTAGTGCAATAATGTAAGACTGAAAATTGTATTAGGCTGTAGTGTAGGTTGAGCAAATATCACCATGCGTGATGTGCTGTGCCACCATCCCTGGCAGTGGGAGCTGTGGTAGATAAGTGACTGTTCATTTCTGTTGCAGAATGCAGCCATTTCATTAGCTAATGTATGATGTTATAGCAATGATAACATCACATTCTGAACATATGGGGGGTTTTGGATATAAAATGAGGGGAAGGGAACCAGATTCTATGTATAAACAGAAATATTAATAAAAAATCACCAAGAAGAGTTAATTCTGCGGCACTGCAGAAGTTCTGCGGTAGCTTGCAAGTTCTGCGCAAAATTCTGCGACCGCAGAATTCTAGGGGCCTTGGTCATTAGTGTCGTGAGCAATAGTACTACAGCTGTGCAAATCATCAATGTTGGTAGTGGTAGTGCTACAGCTGTGCCAGTCATTAGTGTCGCAAGCAATAGTACTACAGCTGTTCCGGGGTGCCACAGCTATGCCTCTCGTTGCTGTCATAAGCGGTAGTACTACAGCTGTGCCTGTGGTCAGCATCATGAGCAGTAGGGCTACAGCTGTGCCAGTCATCAGCAATGTGACCAGTATTGCTACAGCTGTGCAGGTCATCAGTGTCATGAGCTGCAGTGCTACAGCCGTTCCTGTCAGCAGTACTGTTACAGCTGTGTCGGTCATCCATGTTCTGTGTGGTAGTACTACCGCTGTGCCAGTCAACTGTGTCGGAAGCAGTAGGACTACAGCTGTACCGCTCATCAGTGCCATGAGCAGTAGTGTTACAGCTGTGCCAGTCATTAGCATCACAAGTGGTGGTGTTACAACTGTGCCAGTCATCAGCATTGTGAGTGGTATATGCTACTGCTGTGTCAATGGTCAGGATTCTGAGCGGTAGTGCTGCAGCTGTGCCAGTGGTCAGCATCGGGAGCAGTCTTGCTACAGCTGTGCCAGTTATCCGTGTCATGAGCAATAGTGCTACATCTGTGCCAGTGGTCAGCATTATTAGCAGTATTGCTACAGCTGTCGGTCATCAGCATCACAAGTGGTACTGCTACAGCTGTGCCAGTTGTCAGCATCAGGAGAGGTAGTGCTACAGCTATGCTGGCCATCAGTGTCATGAACAGTACTGCTACAGCTGTGCCAGACATCAGTGTCATGAACAGTAGTGCTACAGCTGTGCCGGACATCAGTGTCATGAACAGTACTGCTACAGCTGTGCCGGACATCAGTGTCATGAACATTAGTGCTACAGCTGTTCTGGGCATCAGTGTCCCCAGTAGTAGTGCTATTGCTGTGCTGGTCATCACCGTTGGGGGTGGTAGTGCTACAGCTGTGCCGGTTGTCAGTATCGGGAGTGGTAGTCCTTCAGCTGTGCCATTGTCAGTGGTACAAGAGATGGTGCTACAACTGTGCCGGTTGTCAGTGTTATGAGTGGTGTATGCTACAGCTGTGCTGGTCATCAGTGTCATGAGCAGTAGTACTACAGCTATGCCAGTCATCAGCATTTGGGGGCAGTAGTGCTACACCTGTGCCAGTGGTTAACATCATGAGTGGTAGTGCCCAAACTGTGTCAGTCATCAACGTCACAAGCAGTAGTGCTACAGGTGTACCAATCATCAACATCATGAGCGGTACTGCTACAGCTGTGCCAGTCATCAGCATCGTGAGTGGTAGTGCTACAGCTGTGCCAGTGGTAAGCATCAGGTGTGGTAGTGCTACAGCTGTACCAATCATCAGTGTTGCTAGCAGTAGTGCTACAGTTGTGCCAGTCATCAGTGCCATGAACAGTAGTGCTACAGCTGTGCTGGTCATCTGCGTCATAAATGGTAGTGCTGCAGCTGTGCTGGTCATTAGTGTCACTAGCAGTATTGCTACAGCTTTGCTGTTCGTCAGTGTCGTGAGCGGTAGTGCTACAGCTGTGCCTGTCATCAGTGTCGTGTACAGTAGTGCTACAGCCGTACCGGTCATCAATGTCATGATCAGTAGTGCTGCAGCTGTGCCACTCATCAGTGTTGTGAAGGGTAGTGCTACAGCTGTGGTGGTCATCAGTGTCATAAACAGTAGTGCTACAGCTGTAGTGGTCATGAGTGTCATGAACAGTAGTGCTACAGCTGTGCTGGTCATCAGTGTCATGAACAGTAGTGCTATAGCTGTGCTGATCAGCAGTGTCATGAACAGCAGTGCTACAGCTGTGCCGGTCATCAGTGTCATGAACAGCAGTGCTACAGCTGTGCCGGTCATCAGTGTCATGAACAGTAGTGCTACAGCTGTGCCGGTCATCAGTGTCATGTACAGTAGTGCTACAGCTGTGCCAGTCATCAGTGTCATAAACAGTAGTGCTACAGCTGTGCTGGTCATCAGTGTCATAAACAGTAGTGCTACAGCTGTGCTGGTCATCAGTGTCATAAACAGTAGTGCTACAGCTGTGCCAGTCATCAGTGTCATAAACAGTAGTGCTACAGTTGTAGTGGTCATGAGTGTCATGAACAGTAGTGCTACAGCTGTGCTGGTCATCAGTGTCATGAACAGTAGTGTTATAGCTGTGCTGATCATCAGTGTCATGAACAGCAGTGCTACAGCTGTGCCGGTCATCAGTGTCATGAACAGCAGTGCTACAGCTGTAGTGGTCATCAGTGTCATGAACAGTAGTGCTACAGCTGTGCCGGTCATCAGTGTTGTGTACAGTAGTGCTACAGCTGTGCCAGTCATCAGTGTCATGAACAGCAGTGCTACAGCTGTGCTGGTCATCAGTGTCATGAACAGTAGTGCTACAGCTGTGCCGGTCATCAGTGTCGTGTACAGTAGTGCTACAGCTGTGCCAGTCATCAGTGTCATAAACAGTAGTGCTATAGCTGTGCTGGTCATCAGTGTCATGAACAGTAGTGCTACAGCTGTGCCAATCA
Source organism: Neoceratodus forsteri (assembly GCA_016271365.2). Classification (NCBI taxonomy): domain Eukaryota; kingdom Metazoa; phylum Chordata; order Ceratodontiformes; family Ceratodontidae; genus Neoceratodus; species Neoceratodus forsteri. The sequence continues at coordinate 28,708,663 of CM028137.1, read as the reverse complement.
TCAGTGTCATGAACAGTACTGCTACAGCTGCGCCGGTCATCAGTGTCATGAACAGTGGTGCTACAGCTGTGCTGGTCATCAGTGTCATAAACAGTAGTGCTACAGCTGTGCTGGTCATCAGTACCATGAACATTAGTGCTACAGCTGTGCTGGTCATCAGTGCCATGAACATTAGTGCTACAGCTGTGCTGGTCATCAGTGTCATGAACAGTAGTGCTACAGCTGTGCTGGTCATCAGTGTCATGAACAGTAGTACTACAGCTGTGCCAGACATCAGTGTCATGAACAGTATTGCTACAGCTGTGCCGATCATCAGTGTCATGAACAGTAGTGCTACAGCTGTGCTGATCATCAGTGTCATGAACAGTAGTGCTACAGCTGTGCCGGTCATCAGTGTGGTGTACAGTAGTGCTACAGCCATACCAGTCGTCAATGTCATGATCAGTAGTACTGCAGCTGTGCCACTCAGTGTTGTGAAGGGTAGTGCTACAGCTGTGCCGGTCATCAGTGTCGCAAGTGGTAGTGCTACAGGTGTGCCGGTCATTAATGTTGCAAGCTTTAGTGCCACACCTGTGCCAGTAGGGTGCTGTACCTCTGATTTTTATTTTAAACACTGAGTAGTGATGTTCAGAAAGATAAGTATTCGTGACCTGTACTATTGTGCTAGAATGATGCATGGTCATGTGATCACATCTGACCAATCACAATGTATTGGATTCTGTTATCTATTTTATAATGGTCCTTACCACTTTTGTGTAACTCAAAAACAGTCACTAAACTTATTAAAATGTCAGTAATGAGGAAACAATAGAAAAACGCAAATCTTCTGCAGGAAAATCTAATCTGCAGCTTATGTGCAGTTCTCCTTTAATAGTCACAAATATAAAGAAAAGGGACAATGCTAAATATTGACAATTTATGAAATACAAGATGAATTATGTCTAAAAATGTTTTCCCTGATTTCCCTACAGATGCCAGGGTTCCGTTAAAGGGCATGTTTAGTGTTTCTTTTCTGCTGGGGGAGTTGCTGTAATCCCCTCCTGAAAGAAAGCTTGATGCTGTCTCGAATCTTTCTCTTGTCTGCAAGAAAGCAGGCAGGACCCTGGGCAACATCTGTGCCAGCTACTGTATGTAAGATGTGAGAAATAAATCAGCTGGATGCTATTCAAGGGATGTCCTTAATGCATGCTGTAAATGAACTTGACCATTGTGCCTACTTCCCCCTTTCACCTCAGAAATTAAGGCACATAACGCGCACAGGTGCAGAACCACGTATTAGACAGTAAATGACTGCAGATTATTGGCAGGGACAGATCAGCCCAAAATGTCCTGTAGCAGACTATATTAAACCAAGAATCAGACTTTGTTTCACTCTCTTTACTTCCTTATTTATTTATTGGGTTTCTGTTAACTGGATAAGTACACTAGATAACTGAATGCCTAGTTCAGGTACGACCTGGAGTTTGCACAACCAATATCAAATGTAATCCAAAAAAGTGCCAGAAATCTAATCTCAGGTGTTGGTTTATGAGCTGGCTATAGCAGTGCAAGAGCGGTTTATGTTGTATGTTATGGTGGTATTGAGCTAATTGTGCTTTTTACTGAAGGTATTAGGTTAGCTGGGTCCTAGTGTGACCTCATTTTGGAATAGCCCTGTTTGCTTAGAGTGGAGCTCCTTTGTGTAAGTCACAACATATTCTCCCGCTGCATAGTAATGAGAGGCTTTGTTTTCTCCACAACATAGGCAGCTCCCCAAGCTAGGCACTCCTGGACAATCAAGCAACTGAAGCACAAGCAGCTCACCTGAGTAGCTGAGGGAAGCCAAATCTCCAGCCTGATAACTTTCGAGGTAAAGAGACTTCTCCTGACGCCTGCAGAGGGTGTTATTCAATGGACAGCTGCTACCGCTTGCCCCACCCACCCAACCACCTTCCCACCCAGGGGCAGCTGTCAATTTAAGGATCCACCCGTGACATCACATCCGGTGATATCCGTCCTGTTGCCAGAACCTATCTCCCCACTTTCCATTTGCAGGTTATACCTGCTGCTGGCCACTAGAGGGACTATGTCCTCACTCACCCACCTACTCCTACTTGTGTACAGCACTACTTCCCTGGGATCTTGCTCACCATAATGTATTGGCCCTGCCACGCCTCTGCCTGTGCTCATCCCCACTAGCAGTGTACTCTACCCACTTACCCATCTGCTAGTCCACACTGTGCCCTGGCACCCCTCCCTCCCTTGCTCCTGAACCTCCTCTTCTGCCCTTGGGACCTCTGTGTGTCCCTGTCCCCCTGTCCTCCCTCAGCTTTCTCTTCACCCAGGCACATCTGGTGTCTTCTTATTCTTGCTTTCCCTCCTGTACCTCCCTGCCCACCCCTGCTCCCTTAGCCTCCCTCCCTCCTCTCATGTCAATCGAGGAAAACCTCTCACCATCTCCCAGCCAGGGTGTTAGTTATGCTACTACTCCTGTCAGGAACATTCCCATCCAAACCTGGCTCTGTTCCCAGGAGCTCCCCATCCCCGCACCACAGGCTTCCATGTATTTCGGTCTCCATGAATATCTGTAGCCTCCTAAAAAGTTTGACTCACTACAATGCCTGGTCACATCAATTAACCCTGATGTCATCACCCTGGTTGAGACTTGGCTGTCAAAATCCTCCCTGACTCCTCTAGTCTCCCTTCCTGGTTTCACCCTTTTCCAGTCCGACCGTGTTGGGAGACGGTGCGGCGGCTGCGCTATTTATGTCAAGGAATCTCTCCCCGTACTAGCCCTGCCCACTCCCATCCTTGACTCCAGGGCCCAGGCGCTTACACTGAAACTAACCCCTAACCCTTTAAAGGGACCCCTTTATCTGACTACTGCATACGTGCCCCCCAGGGACCAAACGAAGGCCATTGCCTCTCTTACAGAATACCTTACCTCTCTACCTCCTTCCGCTGATCAAATTCTGTGGGTGACTTAAATGTCAACTGGCTCAGCCCCTCCTCCTCCTACCTGAGACTCTTTTCTGCAATAGACCTAACGCAACTAGTTACCCACCCTACCAGGACTAACCCCAAGAGAGGCTCCAGTACCCTGCTTGATGTGGTACTCACCAACCGCCTAATCGGATCCCCAATGTACAAGTCCTCCCAGACTCTCAGTGATCACCCCCCATTCTATTCCACTGGTCAACCTCAGTCCCCAAACCCCATAGCACAGTCCACATGCCGCGGTGTCTAATACCTGGTGGACTGATAAAACTTAAGGAACTTCTGTCCCAAATTGACTGGTCTCCTATACAGGCAACTCCTGACATTGACACAGCTCTCCTTCTTTACCCAAACTTTTAATAATGCCTGTGATATCTTTGCCCCAGTGTTGACCCGCCGCTCTAAAAGGAAGAATGCCCCTGGGTTACCCCAGCTTTGATCCACCAGCTCAAAACATAGGGACAACCTATGGCACCGTGCCATTGAGACTGGCTGGCCCAATGACAGGTGGTTATATGCTGCCGCCCAAACAAGTGCACCTCGGGCCATCAGAAAGCGCAAGTTCCGAGCACTATCGGGTCCTCACTCACTGCCCATGGGGAATCCCAGAACCTTCTGGGATAACATTAAACAGTTAAATGGGAGTGCACACTCCCCCACCCACCCAGATCAACATTAATGGTGTGATCTCCTCAGACCCAGCCACATAGCCAACCACCTCATTCTTGACATTAGCCTATCCTCTCTACAAATTTTTTTGACCCTCCTCCCCAGCACACCCATCAAATCTTTCGCCTCTTTCTCCTCCACGAGCTGCCTGCAAACTAGGCCAGACTCAAGTCACTGCCCTCAAGAGTAATAGTACAGGCAGGTGACACCTCGATCCGTATCCCACGGGCTGGTCTTAGACACAGTCCTCACTCCGATCACATGCCTCATCAACCACTTTCTTTGCCTGGGGAAGGTTACAACTGCCTGGAAAGTCGCCACTGTCACCCCTATCTTTAAAGGTGGTGATAAACTGGCTGGAAACTATCGACCGATCTCCATTCTCTCTCCTCTCCAAGGCCTTGGAAAAGTGGTGGCCTCTCAAATCTCTGACTACCTCTCCACCTACAATGTCCTTTGTCCTGAGCAGCATGGCTCTGAGTGGCCACAGTACCAACACAGCCCTCCTAGAGTTCTCCAACTTCTCCACTCCTCCTTAGACACTGGTTCTCTGGCTGGTGCTGTCTCTATTGACCTCTCAAAGCTTCCGACACTGTCTCCCACCCTCCTTCTTGATGCCCTTAGTCTCTGATTTTGCTGCTGGGCCTATCTCCTGGTGCACCAGTTATCTGTCTGACCGCTCACAGCATGTAAAAATTAATGGGACCTACTCAGACATCTGTCCCATCTTTTCTGGGGTTCCCCAGGGCTCCATTCTGGGCCCCTTACTATTCTCCCTTTACCTTAACACCCTTCCACGCTCTTGCTCAGGGAACATTCTATTGTACGCTGATGATGCAGTCATCTTTTCCTCAAGTCGTAACCCTACTGCCCTCCAGGACTCGCTGCAGAAGTCCTTCACTGAAGCCGAGGGCTGGTTCAAGGAACATAGATTGGTGATAAATCTTAAAAAAACAAAAACCATGTTCTTCACTCATCCCCAAAACAAGTCCTGCAACTTCAAACTCCTCATTCACTCTGGGTCCTCATTCCCACTCGAACAAGTTTGCTCCTATAAATACCTAGGGATCCATTTTGACCCCTCCCTCTCCTTCCATGGACACATCGCTGCCCTAGCCACTGCCACTAATATCCATTGGGCATCTTACATTGGTATAAACACTGCCTCCCGAGGCTTTCGACTCACAGTCACCTCTATCCTGTCCCCAGTGGACTATGGACTGCCGTGTATGGTGCTGCTGATCAGACCCCACTCCATAAAATGCTCTACTCTGAATAAGGCCTGCAGGTTAATTACTGGAGCACCTAGACGACACACACACCTGTTCACTGTATGCTAAAGCGCTGGACTTGATCCCCACAAGCCTCAAATATCTTACCTGTACCACTTACAAAAAGACCCTCCTTGGGCTTTCCCCACCAGGATTGACCACCACCATCGCCGCTCTGTCCCACTAGTTCATACTCGGACCTCTGGGAAAACCTCTCTTGTTATCCCTAGAGCTAGGACATCTCACGCCAAAGAGCCTTTCAGCTTTAGGCCCCTCCTGGTTCAACACACTGCCCCCTCCATCTCCGAAGCTCCAACTATATTGTGCTTCAAAACTTCCTTACATAACCACCTTATTAACACCCGATGCTGTAACTGCCACTAGTCAAAGCCTTACTCGATACTTATGACAAAGCTTATTACTAAGCTGCTAAGGACGACATAACTCTGGTATTGTTTGCATCCATCCTACCTGTACCAGCTTGTTTGTATCTATGTCTTAATTTTACTGTTATACTTATGTGTTGTACTGTTATACTGTGTATTTTCGTTTGTCTTACTGTGACAAGGTACCTTTGTAAATGAGCCTATGGCTCAAAGGTTTTCCAAACTGCTGTTTAAATAAAATAAAAAAATAAATAAATAAAATGTTCTCCTTCACAATATAATAAGTATCGGGATGTCTGGATTTGGTAAATATTTGTATTGAGGCCCACATTAACGAATTAATTCCTCTGAAAATTCATGAGTAGTATTACAATACAGAAATAACTTGACTCTTTTAGTTGCAGCGGGGCTTGAATTTGTTCCAGTTCAGGCATTCTAGAATAAGTATGCTTGAATGCAAAGAACGGCTGCCGTTATTTTTGTATGCTCTACTGAGTCGCAAATGAGAATGTTGTACAAAGTATATGGTTGCTCTAGTGTGTCAGTGGGGTAAACCAAGTGGATGACAAGGCCCTATTCACCGTGAGCATGAACACAGTATACGGTGAAATCAAAGAAACTGGCTGGGTGAAGATTCAGGGAGAATGCCTGCAAGCACTTTTTCACCTAAAGATTTGTGGACCAGTCTGCTAGAGGAGGTAGTAAACATCAGTGGGCAGTTTCAAGATGTGATGGGGAAGGCAGGTGGCCTTATAAAGAGGGTTGGGGCAGTGCGAAGGAGGAGGGATGACTGCTAGGGCCTGAATAGGGTAGGTAGGCAAGATAGGCAGACTAAATGGTCCACCCGGGCTTTACGTGCACTCACTTCCCGTGTTTTTGTGTAACTATCTGCTAGCCTTCTGATGGTTGTTTGTCATTTTTTTTTTTTTTGCAGATTCAGTACAGATTACAATAAACTGTCGTGCCAATGAGCTGGTATAACATTGTTTTTATAGTTGCTAATGCACTGGCAACTCACAATACATTATATTTTAACACTTACAGTAACCAGCTCAAACAACTTTCGTGGAACATTTTTACAGCTGTATGAAAAGTTCAGGTCTGTCACAATGTAATACAAAACCAAACTAAAACTTTTTAAAAAAATTTTTAAAGGACTTTGTGCCCAAGCCAGCAACAGTTATGTAACTCATTTAGACAAGCCAAAGCAACTTATCAGTGAAAAAGTTAATTGTGCCATATGGTTTTGATATGATACATGATATGATATGATATGTGATATGAGAAATGATATGATATGATTTATGATATGACATGGCATGGTACAATATGACATGGTACAGTACAATACAATATTATGCAATGTGATTGTCTAACTCACTTTAACTGACAGCATTGCGGGACATTTTTATTAACATAAGTGTTCTCTTCATGGTTGAATAACTCAGTAAGTAAATGTACATCAATATATACTGTGAGGGAGGGTGCTATACTGTAGGAGGTGCAGCAGTGCAGTACTTTGAAGGAGGATGCTATACTGTTGGAGGAGCAGCAGTGCAATACTTGGAGGGAGGGTGCTATACTGTTGGAGAAGCAGCTGTGCAGTACTTGGAGGGATGAAACTGTACTGTCAGAGATGTGGCAGTGCAGTAATTGGAGGGAAGGTCTGCACTGTTAGAGGTGAGGCAATGTAGTACTTGGAGGGAGGTGCTGCATTTTTGGAGGTGCAGCAGTGCAGTACTGGGAGGCAGGGTGCTGTACTGTTGGAGAAGGGGATGTGCAGTACTTGGAGAGAGGATGCTATACTGTTGGAGGAGCAGCAGTGCAGTACTTGGAGGTAGGGTGCTGTACTGTTGTAGATATAGCAGTGCATTACTTGGAGGGAGGTGCTGTAATGCTAGAGGTGTGGCACTGCAGCACTGGGAGGAAGGGTTGCGCATTGTTGTAGGTGCAACAGTGCAGTACTTGAAGGGGGGCGGGCACTGTTGAAAGTGTGGTAGTGCAGTACTTGGAAGGAAGGTGCTGTACTGTTGGAGGTGTGACAATGCAGTAATTTATTTACTTTATTTATTTATTTATTGAATTATTTCACCAGGAATGATACACTGAGCAACTTAATGCTCATCTCATGGTACGTCCTGGGGGAAAGGGGAGGTGGATGTACAATAGTAGCACTGACAAGTATGCTGCAATACAGAGGTACAATTAAATACAGCAATGCAGCAATAAAGACATACAATAAAATACAATATGATACATACATTCAAAACATGGTCAAGGAATATGGAATATAGTAAAAAAGTACATACATTTCAAAGCATCCATTTACAAAACATGAGGAGCATAGATGATGCAGATATACAGTACATTCCCAGCCCCTCTCTCCCTACTACTTATAGATCTCTGAACTTATCCGAACCTAAGTGTCTCATTACTTTATTTCTATGTTGCAGCTTCTGAACCAATGAGTGTTGTTATTTAATCTCCGTTTTAAAAAATTGTTTTGTTTGCCTATGTATAGACAAATGTAGCTTAGCCTAAAATGTTTGTATTTCTCTTGATGTGGAACCTTTGCAAAAGAGCCTTGGCTTAAAGGTATTTGTAATCCTAGATTTTCAATAAACAATAAACAATAAACATAATACATACATATAATTAAGAAACAATGCTGAGACATAGGCATAGGTGGAGTGCAAATACATTATTTGGGTGGTACACCTCAGCAATCGCAGCACTGCAGCAGTCGCAGAAGCCTGGGTTGGAACATAGGTGAGCATGACTTGAGTTTAAGCGCTGGAACGGAAGGGATAGGGTAAATGCAATAAGGTAAGGGGACAGGTGAGAGGGTGAGAACGGAGTTAGGTAAGGAGGGGGTCAGAAGCAGGTGCAGGAAGGAGTGAGATAGTTGTGTAGTGCAGAGGTAAGAGAAAAAAGGGAGGAGGAGAAGCGGATTTGCGGAGGCAGAGAATTCCACGGTTTAGGTAGGTGATATGAGAAGGCTTTCTGGCCAGAGGATGTAGTTCTGCCAGGGATTGAAAGGGTGCGAGTGTCAACATGGGATCTCAGGGAATAGAGGGAAGGGGAGGGGGAAGGGGCACCAAGAGAGGAGGAGATGTAGGAGGAGAGTGAACCAAGCCAAAATTTAGAGATGAACTTAGCGCCGTGTAATGCATGCCGATTATGGAGGGGAAGGAAGTTGAGGGAGTGGTAAAGAACACAATGATGAGTGAGGAGGGGGGCATCAAGAGCAAATCGACAGAAGGAGTTGTAGAGGAAGTCCAGTCTGGATAGGTGGGACTGTGGGGCAGCACCATAGACTATGTTGCAGTAGTCAAAAATGGGCAAGATCATCTTCTGTACCAGCTCATGCCTAGTGGCAAGAGGGATGCAGCTGCAGTTTCTGTAAAGGACACCGAGCTAAGGCCTTCATTTTTTCAGAACGGCATTTATATGTACAGAGAAGTCAAGGTATCTATCCAGCAAACGGTGAGATACCTGAATGAGGAGATGTCCTCAAGAGCAGTCCCATCAAGGGTGTGAAAGGTGGGGAGGTGGCTTGGCCTAGTGAGTCTCTGCCTTGTGCCAAAGGACATGGAGACTGTCTTCTTGGCATTTAGAAAAAGATGACGTGAGTTAAACCAGAGTTGGACCTTGAAGAAGTCAGACTGAAGCTTGGCAGTGACATCAAGGACTGATTTACCAGAGGTAAACAGCACTGTATCGTCAGCACATGTGTAGATGCTGGATGCTGAGCAAACCTGGGGGAGCTCATTTAAAAAGATGGAAAACAGGATGGGGCCAAGCACTGAACCCTGGGGGACTCCAGTGGTAATAGGCGGGGGGGGGGATAATGTCAGCAATTTTAACTGACTATGACCTGCCGGACAGGTAGGTACTGAACCAGCCTGTGGCAGTAGGGGAGAGTCCAGATGCTGATAAGCTGTGTAGGAGAAGGGGGTGAAAGACAGTGTCAAAGGCTTTGGCCAAGTCTACAAAGATAGCTGAGGTAATGTTCCCTTTGTCAAAGTCTGAAGAGATGGTCTCAGTTAGCCTCAACAAAGAGGTGGTGGTGGAGTGGGCTTTCCTGAAGCCAGACTGGAAGGGTGTGAAAAAAGTGGAGTCAGAGAGGAACAAGGAAAGTTGGTTGAGTGCTATATGTTCTTGGAGTTTGGCTAAGGTAGGAAGGAGAGACGTAGGACGATAGTTCCCAGGAGAGGTGGAGTCACCCTGTTACACCTCATATACACCTCACACTGTATTCTTGGTCTGTTACACTGTGATACTGTTATTTTGCACTTATATATAGATATGAGCACCAGTCATATAAGCATGGATGCTAGGAATGAGCTTTGCTGCTAAGATATGCTAATACTGATCATGCACGATTCATTATATAACCAGCATTATCGCTGGTCTCCCAGTCCCCTCCTTCAGCAAAAAAAGCCTGTCACCCTTCCGTTGCCAGCGTTTTTCTCCCAAACTCTGCAGACTGGCTCTCTTGTGGCACACCCTTCTTCTTCTGCTCCTATCGGGCAATATCCACCCCAACCCAGGACCCCACAGCACAAAGACCTCACCCCAAAAAATGCAGGGGAGACTGCAACTAGCCTCCCTTAATATTTGCAGTCTACCCAAAAAGCACACCCCTATGCAAGTCTGGATCGCCCAACATGCACCAGACATACTAGCCCTCTCTGAGACCTGGCTCTCTGATACCATCCCCAATAATGCTGTCTCCTTAGTAATTATACCATCTATAGGCAGACAGGACCGCAAGAGAGTGGTGGCTGTGCAATCTTTATTAAATTCTCCCTCAATGCCATAGAAGTACATACCCCCGCCCCACAACATGGAGCCCAGACACTAACTGTCAAACTAAACCTGGGTTCCAAAACGCTACACATTATCACGGCCTATATCCCCCCGAGAAACCAAAAACTGGTGTTTGAGTCAATCCTATACACTATCTCCCACCTTCCGAATACTAGTGAAATTATATTAATGGGTGATTTCAACGTCGACTGGCTATCCCCAGCCGCATCCTGCTACAAAGACATGGCCCTGGCATTTGATCTAACCCAACTTGTCACCTCCCCGACCAGGCGGGACACCAGAACCAGGACCTCCACCCTCCTAGACCTTATCTTCACCAACAGGCCATGTAACCTCTCCCAAACGACTGTGCTCCCTGACTCCATCAGTGACCACTCCCCGGTTACTTGCTGGTGGTCGGGTAAACTGCCTCTGCTCCGCCAAAAATCTCCTGGCAGTGAAGGCTCAAATGAGGAGGCCTATTGAACCTCAAAAACTACCTATCCAACAGCAACTGGCTCCCCTTCTACACTACGCAGTCTGTTGACACTGCCCTTGCCCATTTTATTACCACCTTTAATAAAGCCTGTGACATATTCGCTCCCCTCACTAAACATGTTGTGAAAGCCAGAACCACCCCCTGGATCACACCTCCTCTCCTCAACCTTATGCAACAAAGGGACAACCTTTGGCACAAAGCCATTGACTCCCAGCGCACCCAGGAGAGACAGCTTTACAGGGAGGCTCGTAATAAATGTACATGGGTTGCGCATCAGGCTAAAGCCAATTATTACCAACAAACTCTCTCCGCCTCCTGGGGAGACAGGAAAAAATTCTGGAGCAACATAAAATAACTCAGTGGTAAATCCTGCTCCCCTTCCCCCACCCAACTCAACCTAAACGGGCACGTCACACAAGATACTGCTACCATAGCAGAAGCCTTTAACTCCGCCTTCTCTGACCTCTCCCATATCTTCCCTCAATTTCTTCCACCTACCTCTATCCCTCCCCCCCACCCTGGGTAATGTCAACTCACCTCCTTTCAGGCTTCGAGTCATCCCCTGCAGTCGGCAAAGCGCTATATTTCCAAAGCTATCTCAATACCGGTATAGCAACACCTAGATCTCAAACTAATAAGGCTAACCCTCGATGTCACACTACCTCACCTCACATAAATTCTCAACCTTTCCCTCAGCTAATCGCCAGTTCCCTCAACCTGGAAGAAAGCTATAGTCACTCCCATTCTGAAGAATGGTGACCCCACTTACACCAGCAACTATAGACCAATCTCTATCCTTCCTCCTCTCTCCAAAGCTTTGGAAAAAATTGTTTCGGACCAGCTAACAGAACATCTAACTAAATACAACCTTCTCAGCCAGGAACAACATGGCTTCCAGATGGGCCATAGTACCGTCACTGCACTTACTGAACTCACCACATTTATCCATGAGGCCCTTGACCAAGGCTCAGTTGTAGGGGCTATCTTTGTGGATCTGACCAAGACATTTGACACTGTCAGTCACAAACTACTGCTTTGTGTCCTTCCTCAACTAAACGTGGTCCCTGAGGCCACTGCCTGGTTCAAGGACTACCTCTCAGGACAATCTCAGCATGTCAGGATTAACACCACTATCTCCACCTCCAAAACAGTTTGCTCTGGGGTCCTGTAGGGGTCTATACTTGGCCCGCTACTCTTCACCCTCTTCTTAAACTCTCTCCCTAAAGCTTGCAGTGGTCATCTACTACTATATGCTGATGACGCAGTCCTGTACTGGAAACACCCTCATCCAAGCGCCCTCCAACAAGCCCTTCAGGGCTTTTTCTGGGACCTAGAGAACTGGTTCAGTGATCACCGCCTGATCATCAACTATAACAAAACTAAGTCCATGATTTTTTCGCACCACCAGAGCCCCCATAGTCAATCATCACTCCTAATTTCAAATGCTCAAGGCACCCAACTGGAACACGTTACAAACTTTAAATACCTGGGCATCACCCTGGATACCTCCCTCTCCTACCATAGCCACATCCATCTCCTCGCCTCCGCTATCAATACTAGATTGGGCATCCTCTACAGACTCAAGCACTGCCTAACTGCTCAGGCCATGAAACTTGCAGTCACCTCCTCCATCCTCTCCCTAGTTGACTATGGGATAGTAATATACAGCTCAGCGGAACCCACCACTCTGAACAGCATAAACACTGCACTGAATAAAGCCTGCCGCCTAGTGTCAGGCAGTGACAGACTAACCCATACCTGCAATCTGTATACTCTGACTGGTTGGCTAAACTTCCAACAAAGACTAAACTGCCACACCTGCACTCTCGCAAGAAAAATCCACCTTCAGCTTGCCCCATCGGACTACTTCCCATTATCAGTGCAGCCCCCACCAGACGCAATACAAGACTCACAGCTAGCCCATCTTTCCTAGTTCCCCTCTGTAGAACAGCTCTCGGGCAAAGATCCTTCCGTTACCGTGCTCCTCTCTGGCTCAACTCTCTACCCTCCCCGCTCTCCCAGTCCCATAGCATCTCACTATTCAAATCCGGCCTTAAAACCCAAATAAAGGAGAGTGCTAAGTGTTATTGTGGCTAATCTATCCTCTCTCCTAACCTCCTCTTCTCCTGACTCTGGGTCTTCCTAGACGCTACGTGATGGCACCCAGCAAACCCTGCCTAGGGACCCAGGTATGCTACCGAATACTGCTGATTAGGTTCATACCTCATTTCCTCACCTGTCAAATAAGTTTCTATGCCTGGACTGCTCTATCAGTACTGAAACTTTTAATACTGCCTGTCATTGTTAATCCTTACTGTACCCTGTATTACCCTCCACCCCCTGTAACCAATGTGAAGACTCTGAAACACTGCTGTGTCAATACTGAAACTGTAAATACTGCCTGTTCATGTATGTCTTTTCTGTATTTGTCTACCCTCCACCCCCTGTAACCTGATGTGGAGCCTTTGCAAAACAGTCTATGACTCAAAGGATTGTAATTCCGATCTTATTCAATAAATAAAATAAATAAATTATACCTCACTATGATACGTTTATCTAGATTATGTTTGTCTTTTATAGATATTCCATATATAATCTACCAAATCACTGATAAGGTGACTCAGAGGGATCATCAGTGATTATTGCATACTTATATTCTCATAATTACATGTAGTGTGTATTTTACACTCAGGCAGATATGCCTGTCAGCAGTTCTCTTTGTCTAAGCAAGCTGGCACAGAGAGAGACAGCTTTTGTTATGTCTTTATGTTTTATATTGTATGTAAGTAAAAAATGTGCATGTAGTTTGAACCTGTCAGCATTTCTTTTGTCTAAGCTATAATGCTAATGGAAGCATATTATGTTTCATATGATGCTCATTAGTAATTCTGTCTCCTAAGTCATTATTAAATGGAGAATGACTTAGGGCCAATGCATATTGTTTCTCATATCTGTAACTATGTAGTAATCTCTGTTACTATGCTGTTATCTTAGTATTTAGCTGTCTGCAACCCATTGTAGCTCTCTTGAGACACTAGTGTAACTTCTCTAGAAAGGCAGAGAGCTGGAGCACAGGGAGAGATAGAACAAGATCTTAGAGAACCTAAGATGTACAATTCTGGAGATTATGTACATTCTTCAGGAGAGTTGTGAGAAACCCATCTCACTTGTGATTTTCTTTGTCACATGCTTGGTGTAAGTAGCATAATAAACTTTATTAGTACTCCTTGCTTGTTTACGAATGTTTCTTGGCAGACTCCGAGACACAAGAATCTGTATTATTATTATTTTTATTGTTTACCTTACATACCAAGAGGGTTTAGACAACATAATGGCAAGCCCCAACAACAGGCCCTATCCCATTGTAAACAAATGCAGTCCAGCAGGCTACCAAGTTAGACTGCCTCACTTATAACAGTCATTGATAAATGGCTAAATGCCAATCAAATGTACCTGTTTAAAAGAGATTAAATTACTTTTCCATACCCCAGTGGGAGGAATAGTACTAAACTAACTATGTTTTTCTTTTCTCTTTCCTTTTAGGTTCCAGAGAAAGAGAGATGCTTGCTTTTATGCTTATTATTCTTTTTAAAAGTATGGGTCTTCTTACAAGCCCAAACTGCGCATTGTATTGCAGATGAGGACCAGTGACCTAATCCCAAACAGATTGTTGAGGCAGAATACCTCGCAAGCCCACATAATTTAATTGCATCCTGGGGTATTCACGCTAAATTCCTAAAAGACTTGTTCATTGTCCAGAAGGGTAGTGAGCACCTACGGAACATTATGATCATTGCTTTGGATCAATTCTAAAAGTCAGACTTTATCTGGACTCCTGTTTACATTTTATTGATAATCAGGAATTTTGCATCCAAAATTATATGGCAATAAAAGCCATTAGACCTTAAAGTTTTTAACCTATGATGCTTCATAATTTGTAACACTTAATAATGAGTGCCCAAAACAGAACCTTGGCCCACCCAGTGGTCCTAACAGCCACTTCCAAACCAGGTACCATAGTTAATAATGTGCACTCATGCACATCCCAGTGATTTTAAATCTCACCCTTTAAAACTTGAAATGATTTTTTTACGTTTCACAACAAACATTTCCCACTTTTGTTTCTTTCCATAATGATGTGATTGGATACCCTGGCAGCATACCAGGTACTCATTAATGACCCCCTATACAGGGACTGATATCACCCCCCCCCACACACACACACACTTAGGATTTTCACATCCTGACTGCTAGTAGTACAACCTATGATTGTAAACCTACCCAAACACTCTAGGCATTTTGGTTTTGGTTTGATTTTTTTTTTTAAACAAAACACATAGGTTTAGACTCAGGCCTACTTGACTCTGACATATCTATTTGAAATAAGGCTGATATAGCCATTACTCAAGCACATATGTTAAAGGTTCATGATAGTATGAAGTATAATATCATACCCCCCCCTCCCCATTGCATGGTATACATAATTTTGCTCATTAAGAGTGATTTACATTTACAATATTAAGGATATTGTGACGGGGTTTAACCTGACAAATGTTCATGTTAA
This sequence comes from Neoceratodus forsteri, assembly GCA_016271365.2. Lineage (NCBI taxonomy): Eukaryota > Metazoa > Chordata > Ceratodontiformes > Ceratodontidae > Neoceratodus > Neoceratodus forsteri. The sequence continues at coordinate 28,693,486 of CM028137.1, read as the reverse complement.
TGAATTAATTTCTGCTCACATTAAGGAAGCAGATGAGCATCACATAGCTAGGAAAGTCCTTTTGCACTGCCTACAGCTATTATGTTTTTACAATCCTTTGGTTATCTCTTCCGGGATCTGGAATTAGGATATATCCTTGATCTCATACTTGACAGATATAGGGGTCAGTGGCATTGCCACATTTTGCACTTCTATTGCATGTGTTAACAAATGTTTATTTGAATCTAGCACTATTCCCTTGTCAATGGCAAGGAACCTTGGATATGTCACCACACACACCAGTATTGCTCCATGTTTCAAAACTTATTCCTGCACAATCCAGGAAGCCATGTTTGTGACTCAGTTTCACTGCTGCATTTTCATCTGGCAACATCCATCTTTGATCATCTGGCAACTGTCCATTCTATTGATCATCTTTATGGGAACTTTTATCGTGAAAAGGTTGAATCCACCTCCTTTCCTTGTTTACAATGAGGTCTTGGGATTGTGACTGACTCTGAACTTTAAATGTTGTACCTGAAAGGAACATCACCTTTTATGCAGATGTGACATCTTCCAACTTGTCTTACCATCTTGTGAATACAGGCCTAGTAACTGAAATTAGGCTTCCATTTGTGAACTTTCAAATAAACTGTATTCAGTCCAGCCAATTAAGATTCTACAATCAAACTCATTGTTATGCATACTATCAAGCTAGTCTGGGGTAAGGGCAATCCCCTAGCTCAGCAAGAAAACTCTTCTTCATTTGATCTACAATCAAGAAATCCATTTTCTGCACTGCTTGTTTTCCAAGCCTGGCTGGCACCTCATACAAACTGAGCACTGTTATAAACTTTTACACTTTGTGCAGCTGTGTGATCATCTTAAATTGAACACTGTTGCTATTCCATTGTAAAACTCAATGTGCAATCTAATGCACCCCCCTGCTGAGGCCTATGAAAATACTGCTGCCTCCTGAACATTTTGATCAACCTTTGGAAAATCTGAATGCATCAGATTTGAACTATGAATCTTCATCTGACACTTGAAGAAACCTTGGATTTATCCCTGGAACTGTTCGTAGTTTATGCCTTGTGGACATTAACATTTTGTGTCCTGTTCAACTTACCAACTGAAAAATGCTATCCTTCAAGGTGGTATATTCTGCAGATGTGGAACATTGTGTGGTGACCAAGTATACATTCTTCTGATATGGACTAAAAGTTATGCAAAGTGAACTTTTCTAACTTCTGTTTTTATTCCCTAAACATATAATAGGTTACACGGTAATCACACCTGTTCCCATCCTGGAACCAGATATCATTAAGTCTAGTCCTAACTATCTTGATGCTCTATCTCAATTTTTTTACTTATTTTTAACATCCATACAGGCAACTTAAGTTTGTCTCTTCAGTTTCTTCCCAACAGGATAGATACACACCTGATACATATCAATATTTACTGATTGTTTTGATATTGGAAAATCCCAATGTGAAGTTTTATTCCAAATGTTTATAGTAATACAAGGTTTACTAACATTTTTCCTTATAATTACATTTTGTTGTTTAAGGACAACCCTGAAATACTACCATGACCAGTAACTTCCTCTATCAGACTCATACCTTTGGCCTATAGATGAATGGTGCCTAACCTCCATCTTTTTGTTGTGTTGTCACTTATGCAATTAGGGCAACAAAGAGGTGATTGTTATGCTTGGGTTATGCCCCCTATCATCCCACATACACCTCATATACACCTCACACTGTATTCTTGGTCTATTATACTGTGATACTGCTATTTTACATTTATATATAGATATGAGCACGGATCATAGAAGCATGGGTGCTAGGAATGTGCTTTGCTGCTAAGATATGCTAATACTGATCATGCATGATTCATTATACCTCACTATGATACATTTATCTAGATTATGTTTGTCTTTTATAGATATTCTATATATAACCTAGCTAATCACTGATAAGATGACTCAGAGGGATCATCAGTGATTACTGTACACTTATATTCTCATAATTACATGTAGTGTGTATTTTACACTCAGACAGATATGCCTGTCAGCAGTTCTCTTTGTCTAAGCAAGCTGACACAGAGAGAGACAGCTTTTGTTATGTCTTTATGTTTTATATTGTACGCAAGTAAGAAATGTGCATGCAGTTTGAACCTGTCAGCATTTCTTTTGTCTAAGCTATAATGCTAATGGAAGCATATTATGTCTCATATGATGCTCATTAGTAATTCTGTCTCCTAAGTCATTATTCAATGGAGAATGACTTAGGACCAATGCATATTGTTTCTCATATCTGTAACTATGTTGTAATCTCTGTTGCTATGCTGTTATCTTAGTATTTAGCTGTCTGCAACCCATTGTAGCACTCTCGAGACACTACTGTAACTTCTCTAGAAGGGCAGAGAGCTGGAGCACGAGAAGGGATAGAACAAGATCTTAGAGAACCTAAGATCTACAGTTCTGGAGATTATGTACATCCTTCAGGAGTGGTGAGAAACCCATCTCCCTTGTGATTTTCTTTGTCACATGCTTGGCGTAAGTAGCATAATAAACTTTATTAGTACTCCTTGCTTGTTTATGAATGCTTCTTGGCAGAATCCGAGACACAAGAATCTGTATTATTATTATTTTTATTGTTTCCCCTACACACCAAGAGTGTTTAGACAGCAACCCCCCCCTTAGGGATGGGGAGGACAACAGCATGTTTCCAAGCCAAGGGAACAGTGGCAGACTCAAAGGAGAAGTTTAGTAGCAGGGATAGAGGATAGGCGATTGCAGAAGCAGAGAGGGAGAGGAGCCTAACTGTCAAGGCCATCAGGTGAGATGCCTTTGGTAGAATCAAGTGCCAGGAGAGCTGATACACTAGTTTCAGGAGAGATAGGAGAGAAGGAGAACTGAGGGGGGAGGTAGGGATGGGGGATGGAGTAGGGAGGCAGAACAGCTGGGGAGAGGGGGCAGATTGTGGGGATGAGATAGGGGAGGGGAAGGGAGCAGTGGTTGGGGGAGCCTATGTGGTGAATGGTAGACGGGGACACAGGAGCAAGAGGTGGGCTTGGAAGGGTGCTAAGCAGAGCAGAAGCACAGGTGGCAAAGTGGGAACTGAAGCAATCGGCAGTGGCCATAGGTTTAGTAAGGACAGTTTGGTTGTGTCTGAGGATCGATGGTGGAGTATTTGAAGAAGGCAAGAAGAGGGATTGAACGACCTTCCAGAATTTGGATGGGTTGTTTGTGTTAGTCTGGAAGTTGGACTTGAAATGCTCAGCTTTGGCTAGGCGGATGGCTTTAGTGCAGCCATTTCTGAGTTCACGGTATCGCTTGAGGTCACTAAGGCAGTTGGCAGCTTTAGCCTGATGCCACGCAAGGTCGTGAGCTCATTGGCAGGCCAGTAGTGCAGGTGAGACCCAGGGTAGGTGCGTGCCATGAACCCTAGTTTTGCAGAGCGGAGCACGGGAGTTCCAGATCTGTAGGAACTTTGAGCTGAAATGGGTGAGGGCAGTGTCAGCTGAGGTAGCTGAGGATGGGGGGGGATCAGCTGGTTTGAGCAAGATCCTGCAGCAAAAGATGCAGGTCAAGAGATGAGAAAGGACGAGTGAGAATTGTTTTTGCTGGAATCTTGGACCTATGTATTTTATGCACGACAAAGATCATGTGGTGGTTGCTGATAGAGTCGGGTAATCACCCTGAAGTCACTACACAGTGGGGGTGGGAGGTGAGGACCAGGTTGCGCAGGGAGTGATTTAGTGACTTATAGTTTAGTCAAGTGGATTCCAGAATGAGTTGGTGGAGGTTTAAAGCATTGATGATGGAGTGAATATGAGCCAGGGATGGGGCCAGCCAGTTTAGATTTAGGTCACCCAGAATGAATAGTTCACTGCCCCTGGCCATTGAGGAAAGCTTTGTGACCAAGTCAGTGACATTGGAGGTTGGCTGCCCTGGGTGACAGTAGACTCCCGTGACAAAGATGGGGATGGTCTGGGGATAGGACATTTTTATGAGTAGGACCTTGTGGGAGGATTGAACAGTGGTAGTGAAGGAAGCTGTGAACTGGAGGGTAGAGGTGGTGTAGATAGCCACACCACCACCTCTCCCTGCCCTGCCTAGAGATGGTAAAGCCAGGGATGGCAATAGCATGATCTGGAATGTTTTTTGTCAGCCAGGTTTTGGAAATTACAATGATGTCTGGGGTGTATGCAAGTACATGGGTTGCAAAAGAGATTTCTGGAGCGAGGCTTCTTATGTTTAGGTGAATGACTTTAAGGCCAGTTGGTAACGTCAGAGGGGTGGTGGTTGGGTGGGCATTGGCTGGTGGGTAGCCTATCGCAAGGCCTGGGTTTAGGTGGATATCCCCAGATGCAAGCAGAAGTAAGAGAAAAAGGAGACAGGGTACGCTGCTTCCTTTATAGGAGCTAAGGAGTAGCCGTTTAACTTTTATATGGGGGAGAGATTGAAACATAGGGTGGGATACCAGCCTGAGGAGGGTGAAGAAGTGAGTGGGCACCAAGGTTATTGAAGTACAGGGGACCACAGGGCAGCAGAGGAGGAGTATAGTCTCAGGGAGGAGCACTGTGCCAGAGAGGTGGGCTGTGCTGTTTCCCACTGTTGGTGGCTCAACCAGACTGGGTGAGCCCCTCTGCAGCTTAGTAGGGAGTGAGAGAAGTGGTGCAAGGGACAGTACCATACTGTAAGTAGATACCAAAGTTTTGGTGCCTGCCAGGGCACCATGGTAAAGTCATGAAGGGCAGAGCAAGTGGCAGGGATGTGATGGGCTAGTAAGCTGTGTGTGAAGAGGCGCACAGCTAACGGATCCCTCTGCTGGTAGAGAACTACAAGCAACCAATGGGAAAGTGGGCTGTTAGAAAAAAAAAAGTTGAACAAGTGACCAGTGGTAGGGTATAAATAAAAGTGTTGCGCTTGGGTGGGAGGGTGGAGGGTGGGTGGGTAGCCAGTGCACAGCTTAGGTAAGGTGCTGTATTACTGGCACTGCAGCAGTGCAGTACTGGGAGGAAGGGTGCTGCACTGTTGGAGGTAGTAATGCAGTACTGGGAGGAAGGGTCCTGCACTCTTGGAGGTGCTACCACATAGTACTTGGAGGGAAATGCTGCACTGTTGGAGGTGCGGCAGTGCAGCACTTACAGGGAGGATGCTATACTGCTGGAGGAGCAGGAGTGCAGTATTTGGAGGGAGGGTGCTGTACTGGTGGAGAAGCAGCTGTGTAGTACTTGGAGGAAGGATGCTGTACTTTTACAGGTTGCAGCAGTTCAGCACTTGGAGGTAGGATGCTGTACTGTTGTAGGTGCAGCAGTGCAGTACTTGGAAGGAGGTGCTGTACTGTTAGAGGTGTGGCAGTGTAGTACTTGGAGGGAGGTGCTGTACTGTTGGAGGTGCGGCAGTGCAGTACTGGGAAAGAGGGTGCTGCACTGTTGTAGGTGCAGCAGTACAGTACTGGGGAAGCTGTTGCACTTGGAGGGAAGGTACTATACTGTTGGAAGTGTGGCACTGCAGTACTTGGAGGGAGGTGCTGCACTGTTGAATGTGCGGCAATGCAGTACTGGGAGGGAGGGTGCTGCACTGTTGCAGGTGCAGCAGTACAGCACTTGGAGGGTGGTACTGGACTGTTGGAGTTGTGGCAGTGCAGTGCTTGGAGAGAAGGTGCTGTACTGTTGGAGGTGTGGTAATGCAATATTTGGAGGTAAGGTGCTATACTACTGGAGCTGCAGTAGTTCAATACTTGGAGGGAGTGTGCTGTACTGTTGGAAGTATGGCAGTGCAGTACTGGGAAGGAGGGTGCTGCACTGTTGGAGGTAGCAATGCAGTACTAGGAGGGAGGGTCCTGCACTGTTGGAGGTGTGGCCACATAGTACTTGAAGGGACATGCTGCACTGCTGGAGGTGCAGCAGTGCAGCACTTGGAGGGAGGGTGCTGTACTGTTGGAGAAGAGGCTGTGCAGTACTTTGAGAGAGGATGCTGTGCTGTTAGAGGTGCAGCAGTGCAATACTTGGAGGAAGGATGCTGTACTGTTGTAGGTGCAGCAGTGCAGTACTTGGAGGAAGGATGCTGTACTGTTGTAGGTGCAGCAGTGCTGTCCTTGGAGGAAGTTGCTGTGCTGTTAGAGGTGTGGCAGTGCAGTACTTGGAAGGAGGTGCTGCATTGCTGGAGGTGTGGCAGTACAGTACTGGAAGGGAGGGTGCTGCACTACTGTAGGTGCAGCAGTACAGTACTTGGAGGCAGGTGCTGCACTGTTGAAGGTGTGGGAGTGCAGTACTTTGAAGGAAGGTGCTGCACTGTTAGAGGTGAGACAGTGCAGTATTTGGAGGGAGCTGCTGCACTTGGAGGGAATGTGCTGTACTGTTGGACATGTGGCAGCGCAGTACTTGGAGGTAGGTGCTGCACTGTTGGAGGTGTGGCAATGCAGTACTGGGAGGAAGGGTGCTGCACTATTGTAGGTGCAGCAGTACAGTATTTGGAGTGAGATGCTACACTGTTAGCTGAGTGGTAGTGCAGTACTTGGAAGGAAGGTGCTGTACTGTTGGAGGTGTGATAATGCAATGATTGGTGGTAAGGTGCCGTACTGCTTAAGCGGCAGCAGTGTAGTATTTCGATGGAGGGTGCTGGACTCTTGGTGGAGTGGCAGCGCAGTACTGGGAGGGAAGGTGCTGCATTGTTAGAGGTAGTAATACAGTACTGGGAGGGAGGGTCCTGCACTGTTGGAGGTGCAACCACATAGTACTTGGAGGAATGTGCTGCACTGTTGAAGGTGTGGCAGTGCAGCACTTTAAGGAAAGGCACTGTACTGTTGGAGGTGCGACCGTGCAGTACTGGGACAGAGGGTGCTGTATTGTTGGAGGTGAGGCAGCGCAGTGCTGGGAGGGAGGGTTCTGTACTCCATTGGAGCTGCTGCTGTACAGTACTGGGTGGGAGGATGCTGCACAGCTGGAGATGCGACCATGCAGTACTGGAAGGGAGGGTGCTACACTGCTGAAGATGAGGCAGTGCAGTACTTGGAAGAAAGGTGCCATACTGTTGGAGGTGCAGTAGTGCAGTACTGGTAGAGAAGACGCTATACTTCTGAAAGTGTTGCAAGAACGTGGGAGGGTGCGGCACAATTGGAGGTGTAGCAGTGCAGTACTGGGAGGGAGTGTGCTGCACTGTTGGAGGTAGTAATGCTGTACTAGGAGAGAGGTTGCTGCACTGTTGGAGGTGAGACCACTTAGTACTTGGAGAGAGGTTGCTGCACTGCTGGAGGTGTGGCCATGCAGAACTTGAAGGGAAGGTGCTGTCCTGTTGGAGGCGCCCCTGTGCAGTACTTTGTTTATTGGATTTAAGTTAGTGCGTATACTCACTGAGACAAATTGTTACTTTTTCCAGAGCAACAAACATTAGAATAGGCAAACTTCACACACTGAATATGTAGAATTTGCAATAAACAAGAACATGTGTATGGGTCAGATAATAGTTACAAGCAGAATACATGTGTCTCATATTGGCTGGCTAGACAATGGACAGAACCAGTAGGAGAAAAACAAGGTAAACAGCAGGTTGCTAGGTGTAGCAGTCACAAAGGTAAACAGCAGGTTGCTAAGTGTAGCAGTCACAAAGGTAAACAGCAGGTTGCTAGGTATAGCAGTCACAAAGGTAAACAGCAGGTTGCTAAGTGTAGCAGTCACAAAGGTAAACAGCAGGTTGCTAAGTGTAGCAGTCACAAAGGTAAACAGCAGGTTGCTAGGTATAGCAGTCACGAAGGTAAACAGCTGGTTGCTAAGTATAGCAGTCACGAAGGTAAACAGCAGGTTGCTAGGTGTAGCAGTCACAAAGGTAAACAGCAGGTTGCTAGGTGTAGCAGTCACAAAGGTAAACAGCTGGTTGCTAGGTGTAGCAGTCACAAAGGTAAACAGCTGGTTGCTAAGTGTAGCAGTCACAAAGGTAAACAGCAGGTTGCTAAGTGTAGCAGTCACAAAGGTAAACAGCAGGTTGCTAAGTGTAGCAGTCACAAAGGTAAACAGCTGGTTGCTAAGTGTAGCAGTCACAAAGGTAAACAGCAGGTTGCTAAGTGTAGCAGTCACAAAGGTAAACAGCTGGTTGCTAGGTATAGCAGTCACAAAGGTAAACAGCAGGTTGCTAAGTGTAGCAGTCACAAAGGTAAACAGCAGGTTGCTAGGTGTAGCAGTCGCAAAGGTAAACAGCTGGTTGCTAGGTGTAGCAGTCACAAAGGTAAACAGCAGGTTGCTAAGTGTAGCAGTCACAAAGGTAAACAGCTGGTTGCTAAGTGTTGCAGTCACAAAGGTAAACTGCAGGTTGCTAAGAGTAGCAGTCACAAGAAGTACTCCTGTATATTGTCTTATTGAGGGAAGATTTAAAGGATAATAAGGTCTCTAATATTCCAGGACTTGATGGTAGGGTTCATTCCACTGTCCTGACTCCCTTGCAGCAAAAGATTGTTGACCAGTGAATGACCATGGCACCATTGCTAGTTTTAGTACAATGGATCAATGAGTCCTCCTCTGCAGTTTGAAACCCAATAATCCATGCAGATTTGAGGGAGGGGAGTGCAGGAGTCTATAGGCCTTTCACAGCATAGGACAGTGTAGTCTTAACTCCAAAGTGGGCCAGTTTAGTGAAGCAAGAGCCCTGCAGTGATGCTCCCTGTTATTGGTGTCAGCAGCAAAGCAAGAGCTGCAGTGAGAAGCAGATTTTACTTTTGGATAGTTCAGACTCCTTGACAGTTGAGAGTAACAGTACTCCATTGGTAATGGTACATACAGTATGAGGATACTGTGAGTAATGGATAGCTTGGCCTCCTTGGTGATGTAGGGGTGCAGCCTATATATCAGGCATAGTTTCAGGTTATGGGTGTTGACCACACCTTCAATTTGTGACTTGAGGGAAAACTCCTGATCCAGCTAGATTACCAACTATTCTACAGCAGTCACTTGGAAGGAGGGTGCTGTACTGTCCTTGGTGTGGCCATGCAGTACATGGAGTGAGGGTGCTGTACTCTTGGGGTTGCAGCAGTACAGTACTTGGAAGGAAGCGCAGCCATGTAGTCAGGGGTTCAGTTAATTTATTTTCAGTGGAAGTCTAAAACTTCCAGGAGTCAAAATCTGGAAGTCATTACAATTTTTTGGAAGTCAAAATACTTCCAGGATCCCACTTTTGGAAGTTAATATTCTAGGAAGGACACATCTATGGATGTTAACATAATATATTAGTTATAAAATATAATTTCTTTCAGAACAATCCATAATTTCTGACTTCCATGCCTGCAATTTTGGAAGTCATCTAATTTTTGGTTTTACATCTGGAAGTCAATGACTTCCTCCTTCTTTATTTTGGAAGTTTTTGCCTTATTTTTGGAAGTCAAATACTCCAAAAATGGAGTTAAATGAAGCCCTGCATGTAGTATATGGAGGGAGGGTGCTGTACTGTTGGAGATGTAGCAGTGCAGTACTTGAAAGGATGGTGCTGTACTGTTGGATGTGCAGCAGTACAGTATTTAAAAGGAGAGTATTGTACTGTTGGGGGTGCCACAGTACAGTACTTGGAAGGAGGTGCAGACATGCAGGATATGGAGGAAGTGTGCGGTACTGTTGAAGTTGCAGCAGTACAGTACTTGGTAGGAGGTGTGAACATGCAGTACATGCAGGGATTGTGCTCTACTGTTGGAGGTGCAGCAGTGTAGTACTTGAAAGGAAAGAGCTGTACTGTTGGAGGTGCAGCAGGGCAGTACTTGAAAGGAGGGTGATGTAGTGTTGGAGGTGCAGCAGTGTACTACTTAGAAGGAGGTATGATCATGCAGTACATGCAGGTAGTATATTGTACTGTTGGAGGTGTGGCAGTGCCGTACTTGAAAGGAGGGTGCTGCATTGTTGGTGGTGCAGCCATGCTTTACATAAAGGGAATGTGCTGTACTGCTGGAGGTTTAGCAGTGCAGTACTTAAAATGAGAGTGTTTAGTGGTTGGTGGTGTAGCCATGTAGTACATGGAGGAGAGTGCTGTACTGTTGGACATGTACAAGTGCAGTACTTGGAGTGAGGATGCTATATTTTGGGAAGTGTTGCAATACCATACGTGGAGAAAGGGTGCTATTCTGTTGGAGGTGAGGCACTGCAGTACTTGAAAGAATGATGTTGTACTATTGGATGTGCAGTAGTGCAGTACTGGGAGGGAGGATGCTTTATTTCTTGAAGTGTTGCAATGCCATACATGGAGAAAGGGTGCTTTACTGTTGGAGGTGTAGCAGTGCAGCACTTGGTCGGAGGGTGCAGTATTGTTGGAGGTGCCACTGTGCAGTAATGGGAGGGAGGGTGCTGCACTGATAGAGATGCGAACATGCAGTACTGGGAGGGAATGTGCTTTACTGCTGGAGTTGTAGCAGTGCAGTAATGGGAGGGAAGATGCTGTACTGTTGGGGGTATGACTGTGCACTACTGTAAGGGATGGTGCTGTACTGTTGGAGGTGCGACCATGCAGTACTGGGAGGGAGGGTGCTATACTGCTGGAGGTGCTACCATGCAGTACTGGAAGGAGGGTGCTGCACTGTTGGAGGTATAACCATGCAGTACTGGGAGGGAGGGTGCTGCTCTGTTTTAAGTGTAGCAGTGCAGTGCAGTGCTTGGAGGAAGGTGCAGCACTGGTGGAGGTGCAGGTGTGCAGTATTTGGAGAGGAGGTGTACTGTTGGAGGTGAGGCAGTGCAGTACTTGGAGGGAGGTGCTGCACTGTTGGGGGTCGGCATTGCAGTACTTGGAGGGAAGGTGCTGTACTGTTGGAGATGCGGCATGCATTACTTGGAAGGAAAATGCTGTACTGTTGGAAGTACAACAGTGCAGTACTTGGAGGGAGGTACTGCACTGTTGGTAGTGTGGCAGTGCAGGACTGCAAGGGTGCTGCACTGTTGTAGGTGCAGCAGTGCAGTACCTGGAGGGAGGTTCTGCCCTGTTGGAGGTGCAGCAGTGCAGTACTTGGAGGGAAGGTACTGTACTGTTGGAGCTGCCGCAGTGCAGTACTTGAAGGGAGGTGTTATACTGTTGGAAGTGCAGCAGTGCAATACTGAGAGGGAGGAAACTGCACTGTTGGAGGTGCAGCAGTACAATACTTGGAGGGATATGCTGCACTGTTGGAGGTGCGGCAATTCTGAACTTGTAGGGAAGGTGCTGTACTGTTAGATGTGTGGCAGTGCAGTACTTGGAGGGAGATGCTGTACTGTTGGAGGTACATCAGTGCAGTACTGTGAGGGAGGGTGCTGCACTGTTGAAGGTGCAGAAGTACAGTACTTAGAGGGAGGTGCTGCACTATTGGGGTGTGGCAGCGCAGCACTGGGAGGGAAGTTGCTGTACTGTTGGAGGTGCAGCAGTACAATACTTCTAGGGAGGGTGCTGTAGTATTGGGGGTACTGCTGTTCAGTACTGGGAGGAAGGATGCTGCATTGATGGAGATAGTAATGCAGTACTGGGAGGGTGGGTCCTGCACAGTTGGAGGCGTGACCACATAGTAGATGGAGGGAGATTGCTGCACTGTTGGAGCTGTGGCAGTGCAATAATTGGAGGGCGTGTGCTGCACTGTAGAATGTGTGGAAGTACAGAACTAGGAGGTAGGGTGCTGTCCTGTCGGAGGTGCCACCGTGCAGTACTTTGTTTATTGGATTTTGGTTACTGAGTATGCTCACTCAGAGAAATTGTTACAATTTCAGGAGCAACAAACATTAGAGCAGGCAAACTTCATACATTGAATATGCTGGTTTTGCAATGAAGAAGTTCAAGTTCCATTTTATTGATAGACAAAGTCTTTTCATATAGCAGCAGAATAATGAATCATATACAAAATACATTAAAACCTTTTAAAATTTTACATCATACTAAGGCATGTCATTCAGTTTGTATTAGTTTAGAAAAACCTCAAAAAATTGGATCACTGTTTAACATAAATTAGTAGAGACTCCAAATCAGATATACAAACATAATCCTTTACATACGGTGACAAAAGGAAAACAATGTGGAAATGATCAACCTTTTGGAAATATATAGTTCTTGGACTCATAGATAAGTCATAATATACAGTACCATAAATAGAAATATCGTGAGAATACATTAGTTATCATAAGATAGACAAGTCTAACAGGCAGACAATTTTAAGCATTAGGTTGTCAATCAGGATCTAACTTTTAGCTATCCTGACTCAGGAGTAAGCAAGATAAATTAGTCCATACGGGCTTGGGTCTGGCTACCTATACCCGCATAAGGGCTAATACCTGTATTCTCTAATTCCCATATGTGAGATCAAAAGCCATTTAAGGCATAAAAAGGAAAGATACAGATGTACTACCTCTCAACCTATTGATTTATTACAATCCAATAGATTTCAGAAAGTCAACAAATCTTGTCAAGACAAATGAGTCACAGGTATTTTATAATTCTGAGATTAACTGACCTGGCAAACTATAATTGTCTTCCAGTAAAGGTCCTAACCAGTACTTTCTCTTCTTCTGATATTTGAGGCAGAGCAAAGTTACATGTTTAAGATCATCAATTACTTTAGAACCACATCTGCAATATTCAGATAAAGTACCAGGACATTTTTGTCTAAAATATATATAATTAGCATAATATAGCTTCATTCTGTATCTAGTCATGATCCAGCGATCCCTTGGGTTTGGTAAATGAAGCAAATGATACTCCATGGCATGATTTAATTTAATTTGCCTATACCATTTGAACATTTTCAATGCAGAGATACGTGAGAAAGCCTGTGCTATAGCATTTTCTTTAACTCATGATTTTATCTGAGAAATAACATCAGATTTTGGAAAGAGATAAATTTCATACAATAGATTTCCCAATCCAAGGCGTAAAAGTAATTCCCTAATTATTTTGATTGAAGGACAAAGAAAACCCTTCATGATGTAATCAATTTCCTCTTCCAAACTTTGTCTGTGATATCTTTTTTTTCAGACGAGGAAAATAGATTTAGGAGAAATATTATATGTTTTTCTTTAGCCAATGTAGTTATTGAAAATTGGCCTAGTTTTGCCCTTAAAATTTCTGAAGGGACAGAATTAGGAACTGCTAATATGTATCTGAGGATTTTATTCAAAGCTACTTCAAAAACTGACAAATTTAGCATAACCCCAGATCCCTGCTGCGTACAATATACTAGTCTTGATTTTGGCATTGATCACCCTTATTAAACCTTTTATTGTTCTGTTACCTAATTTCACTTTAAATTTTTCAAATGTGTTAAATGCTGCATATGTTTTAGTTTCCATTTGTTTCAGAAGAGCAGACCATGGAAGGTTATTTGAGAATCTAATACCCAAATAATCGTAATATCTTGTTTCTATTTTTTGCTAGTCTATGTACAATTTTAAAAGTTTCCTTGATTTATTGCCAAACATGACCATGTTAGCCTTTCCTTTATTTATAATCAAATTATTATTTTTACACAATGAAACAAAATGATTCACTTTCCTTTGTAGGCCTAATAAAGAAGTTGTCATAAGTTCAATGGCATTCACATGTGCCAAACAACTAACGCTAGTACTAAATATTTTTGTAAAATGGAACTCTGGGTTATATAATTGTGAAATAATGGAATTAATATATTTATTAAACAAGGTGGGTGCAAGCATACATCCCTGTCTTACCCCAAATTTGTATTAATTATACACATGAGATTACCAAAATGATCAAACTGAACCTGTGTCTAAGTATATTTGTGTAATCTAATTAAACTATCCAATAAATAGGGATTCATACGAAGATTCTGAAGTTTGTACCAAAGAATTTTCTGACTTATGCTATTGAATGCCACTTTTAAGTCTGCAAAGCAACAATACAATTTTTTTTTTTATTTGTGTATACTTATATATTAAATGATTCAAAACATAGCCATGCTGTATGGTGGAATGATTACGACGGAAACCATTCTGGGATTCATCCAACAGACAGTTATCATTAACCCAATTTTCTAAAAGTTGTAAAACTGTTTTCACAAATAGCTTCTGAGAAGCATCAATGAGACAAACTGGGCGGTACATGCCGGGATCATTTAATTGACCTTTTTTATGTATGGCTAGATGATACTCCCCTTCCAACCATCCAGAAATTCCTCACCCTATAAAAAACTATTGAAAATGTTGAGTAAAGCAGGGACTCACCATTCTGAAAAAGTTCTAAAGATAACTGAAAATATTTGGTCAGGCCGAAGAGCCTTACTGGATTTGACAGAGGACGTTGTAACTGTAACTCATTATGATATATTATTAAGAGTCTAGGGGCCAGATATTCAAAACTTTGTCATGGGGCTAAATTAGCACTGCCCAGCAGGCAAACTTAGCCCGGAGCACAAAGCAAGCTATATTCAAAAGGAAATAGCCCGGCATCCCACTTCCATCAAGGCCACCAGTTCAGGGAGCTTGTTGCCCCGACTACGGGTGTTGGTACTCATTACCCTCCATTTCTTAATGGCCTTACCCCTTTTTGCCCCATCCCTGTCCTTATTGTCTTTGTCACTTTCTCCATTTACCCCAGCGCTTCTCCCTATTGACATCAATATGTTGGTGTCTACCTCACTTAATACCTCGATTTTTTTGGGGGGGGCTAAGATTTCCCTGCTCCTTTCCAGTGCCTCCCACCTTGGCTGGTTTAAATGCTTGCCAATAAAGTATTTAAACCTATCACCTAGGATCCTGGTTCCCTTCCTGGACAGATGCAGACCATCACACCAGTATAGGCCTGTGTCCATCCAGGTGGATCCCCAGTCCCCAATGAAGCCAAATCCCTGAGCTCTGCTCCAGTTTTTGAACCACTGATTGAATCTCATGGTGTGGAGCACCCTAGCCTCTTCCGTGCCATAGACAGGCAGCACCTCCGAGAAGGTTGCTGTGTGTGCTATTTGTCTAAGGCCCTTCCCCATCTCCACAAATGCTTCTTGCACTGCTCTGATCCCTTTTTAGCCAGGTCATTTGGCCTAGATGGACAATGACATCCAGCTCCCTCCCTGTACAACGCTCCTGTGATCCTGAGGATTAGTCCCTGTCCCTCAAGCCATGGCACCAGGCAGGCACCTTACCTCCCTCTACCCTTCCTCCCCAGTTCTACCTTCCTAACAATGGAGTCCCCCACCAGGAGTTGTTTCCTTCCCCTGTGGGGTCCCATGTCACCCTCCTGTGGGTCTCCTTTGTGGAGGTTCCCAGCATCCTCCTTGGTTTCCACTGTGGGTGCCTCCATAGAGGAACCACACTTTTCCAGAATGGCATAGAAATTGTGGAGAGGTACAACTGGAGGGATGTGCCTCTGTTCCACCACTCTCACCCTCCCTGAGCCCACTGTGGTCCAACCGCTCCTCTTTTTTGGCAACCTCTGAGGCAATGGCAGTGACTCTAGTGGTCCCTGGGTGGGAGAGGAGGTCCCACAAATCCTGGCCAACTCAGCCTGGAGATGAGCAACCTCCTCCCTCAGCCCAGAGAGGTGCCTGCAGATGGGACAACACTGCATCCTCCAGAACGTCTTCCGGAAGACTGCTGCTCCACAGCCACTGCACTGCACCACTCCCATCATGTCTTTTTTCGGGCTCCCTAACTGTCATTTAGAATACTTACTGTTTCCTCTGTTTATTTTTTTCTTTTTTTTCTTCCCCTACTTACTTACTTACTGCCTCTGTGCCCTTTTAGCTCCTGATCTTCCTGTTCTAAGACAAGAAGTTCCTATATTTCTCGGTAGTCTCCTTACTTGCTCAGAGTCTGACCTCCAGCAGCTACGGGTGGATGGAGAGCTGCTCTTGCCCTTCTAAGAACATGAGTCTTTGGTGGCTCTGTGATCACTCACTTCCTGCTCCCAAACAGGAAGTTCCTGTTGTCAGTTAAATCCTGTGCCTATAAAAGTAGAACTGGTTTAGGGTGAAGGGAAGGAGGGCAATATAGTCCCAGTAGAGAAGTTTTAGTTATACCAGTAGTTCCTTCCTCCTGGTGTTCTGTCTGTTCTCTGCTTGTCTTTCTGTTAATTCCTTCAATCAGTCAACAACAAATACCATCAGGTGCAGGCTAGACAACAGAAGCTGAAATTTGTTTTTTAATCATTTATTACAACAAAGCAATGGAGTACAGCACACTTACAGAACATTTCCATTTTCATTTAAAAAACATAATGCACTGTATAAAAATCTCAAAACAATGGAAGCACGCTTACTGTATTAAAGAGCTACGTAGCACAATGCCAACGTGTTAAGAAAACATCTAATTAAAACAGAAGGAATCAGCATCAGAAATCCTTACAAAAACAATACCGGGACCTCCATAAGTTAATTTCACTAAGGTATATATTTTTTCTGTACTTGAAAGAACTTAAGCATGTAAAACAAATACGTCAAGTGGAAAAGGAAGTTTGAAACACATAGTTGCATATCAAAGTATTATGTTAAAGTACTCAGCACACCTTAAATACATAGCTCAGGTCTAGGATGCTACACAAGGTACAGTCTAATTAGTGCACCATGTAAGAGATATATGATTTGGGGTTAAATCCAAGGTGAAACTCATACTGACCGGCTACTGGCTGGAGTCAGTCTGGTGAGCAAATCCTGTCTTATGAGTTCACCCCATTTACAAAAGACATTGTCTGTGAGGACGTAGAAGCGATCCCTTCCAAAGCCATGTGACAGTGAACAAAAATTCAGGGTTGACTCCATGTATTAGCCACTGATCCATTAGACTTTTTAAAAATCATTTTGTTAAAAAATGTTTTATTTAGCCGCAACTGGTCAGTGTTTTTGTCCGTTTATGTTTTTTTTAAATCAAGGCTCAGGAGGACACCAAACACAACACTAGAGTCAGGACACTTAATTATGCCTTCCTCATGTGTTTTAAATTATTATGTTACTGGCCACCATTTGGCTTTCCCAACATTTTGCTGTTCTGCAGCTTTTTCAGTGGAGATGGTGTTAGGGATCACAAGTGTTTTTTTATGCTATGTTAGCAGGTGTCTGAAATATATGATTTTATTCATTTGTACTTTATGACCAGGAAAACACACTAAGCTGTGACAACTCTTCTCTAGACATGTCCTGAGGAATGGGTTACTTGGACTCAACGTTGGAAATACCACCAGGGAACCTCTGTGCTCTTTTTCAATAACTGCAATGGAAACTTTAACTGCCACCTGGACAGTGACCAGAGATGGACAGAAAGGACCTATTCTAAACATCTCACCCGAAGGGTGGCACCTCAACAGTGCAGCAGCCTCTCATTTACCCATATGTAAACTATAGGTTTACTTATGGGTATTACTCCAAGTACCTGGTGTGGGACTTGGACCCACAGCTTTCTTATGTTCTACCCTCAGATGCATATGTGCTAGCTTTTGAGGCACTTAGGTGGAAGATGTGGTGGCTGAAGAAAATAGGGTGTTAAGCCAAATGGATAATTACTTTGGGTAGGTAGAGCCAATACGGCAAAAATGAAGCATGCTTGCTGTCTTGAAAGCTAATAATCACATCTCCCTAGCCTGAATAGGAGATTTTTAAACAAAACAGAAAAGCAGACCACTGTTAAATATACCAGTGCTTCTCTTTTTTAAATACTAAAAATTACATTTTCATGTAGAAAATCATATAAGAGAAATCTCAGAAGTGCTATTGGAGTGGAGTACCACTCAGAAAATTTTGTATAGAGATACGTAATTGATGCTAAGTCACGATTTTTTTAGATAAATAAAAAAAAACAACTTTGAAAACAAGTTTTCTAAACAGGAAAAGCAGAGCTAGTTTTTAGTGGTTGTTGAAATCTAGCCTTCTTTGCAAAGGAGGTCTCTTTGTAGGCCTGAAAGAGGTTTGTGGTATCCCTTCAGACTGGGTATACAGTGCATGAAAGCAACTTGTCAAATTTCAGGAAAGATGATCCAGATATTTCTAACATGTAAAAAAAAAAATATATAAATTGTTTTTCATTTTTCAATGTTCTTCAGTGTGCTGACTTCTGGGGAATCCCAGTTTAAATATCTGCATTGGAACTTTCCACAGCGGAATTCTATCTTATGGAAAACCCATACAGTAATGGTCTTAGTGTGACAGCTCTCTGACTACTGACAGCAAAATGTTCTAAAGCCCCCTCCTCCCTGGTACAGCTCATCCCTGAGGTACCCCATCAGTGCATACTCATCCCCCCCAAAAATCCTCTTTTTCAAAAACATGGCCACCAGCTGATGGAGGAGGGCTACTCAACTGGTAGCCAACAGCTAATGCGAGAAACAACCCTTCCAGCAGATATACAGGTTCAGATCATGACTATGGATACAGGTCATTTCATAGTATAAGGGAGTGTGTGCCCAGCAGTTAGATCATTTTTGAGACTAAAGCAAATGTGCTCAGTAGAGAATTTATTTGCCTGCAAAACCTCTATTTTCTACTGGGAAAGTAATCTTTGCTCCTCCCATCAGCAAAACAAGCAAGGTCATAAAACAGAGGACAGACACGATTGATGACCTGTATTTGTTTTCTGTCCCTATTCTCTGTGTTTATCTTTCTATTACCCATTTCCAGAAAACAGAGCTCACCTTACACAAACACATTAATTCCAACCCATTGCAATCGCAGGGCTTCTGGCAGCCTGTTGTCATACTTTCCCCTCTCAACATCTGTCCCTCCCCTGCCAGATTTTTTCAAGGCAATACATACTGTAAATTCTTACAAAACAAGCGGTTGCTTTGAATGGTGAATGTCCCATACTGCGTTACCCTGACAGGTGCCACAGCCATCTGAAAATGCTCTTTCACTGCCAAGCAACCATGGGCCATCTAACTGGGAGAATGTGTGCACCAAAACTTTGGATGTGCACACATATCAACACTGGGGATTTGTGCATGCAGCCCCATACCTCTCAACTGTCCCTGATTAGGAGGGATGTCCATCATTTTACCCCTCAAAATTGCTCTGTCCCTCATTCGTTCCTCTTGGAAAAGGTGCTGCCCACACAGACGTTGTGCTGTAAATTTAGACTTTAAAGCTGACGTTCATTATATTCTAAGATGCCAAATCAAAAATAAACTTTGTACTAGTAAACACAATATTTTCCACAACAGTCTGAGCTTGCATCTCCCCATTTGAGGATGTGCCCCTCATTATAAAGCCCATCGACCCTCATTTTGAGTGTCTGTCTCCCTCATTTCAGTGATAAAAGGTTGGGAGGTATGGTGCAGCTTGCATTTCCTGCAAGCAGCCTTGCAAAATTAAGACATGCAAGAAATGTGCTTTTCAACATCGGTCCTGGATATCATAGCTCTGCCGCACTCTGGAAATAGAGGACAGAAAGACATTGAGAGAAATGTTGTTCTTACAGGAATCATTTTTATCTTAAAATATGAACAGCCAGCCAATACACCAGAATGATGAGTGGTGAATAAAAACATGGTAATAATCCAGAGGATGAGTTTCCAAAGGTATTTGTACATTTCAAGTTGGAACAAAGTTTTTCAACGGGTACTATATTTTTCTCATAATACTCGTTATTAAAAATCTAAGTAACAAGGAGGGGATAACTGAAGATGTGGTTGCTTTAGACATAGGCCCTGGTCTCTCGGTCATCGAGGCTTCGTCCTTTGGTGTAGATTTGGGATGGAACATTTTGTGCAGGTTTATAATCATAGCCATATCCCTTCCTGCAATAAAACACACACCATTAGTCTCAAATACACATGCCCTATTGTACTCTATGCACTCTGTGGGAGCCGACACTTCATTTGATGGAGCAGTGTAGTTACAGTGAATATGTTGTGCTTGTATGTTTCTTTTTTTTAAGTGGGCTTCAGAAACCTTCAGAATCCTGGGAACTTCATCGGTACAAATACATCACCTGACCATTATTGACTGATTGATTGATTGATTTAAAAGGTTTCAGCAGGAAAGACATACTGAGCTGGTAACAACTCATTTCCAGATGTGTCCTGGGTGACGGGAAAGTAGAATACAAAACAAATTGACACCAATATGCAGTCTAGAGAATACTGGATGGGCAACTACACACAACCAGTGTGTTCTGCCACAGACAGGTTCTGATTCCCTCTGACCTCAAGAGTGAAGCTGGAGATGTCCGAGGGAGTCAGAAACCCGAGGTGGCAGAACACACTGGTTGTGCATAAAGTTGCTTATCCTGTATTTTTTTTTTATAATGCGTAATGTGAAATGGGCATGCAGGGGTTCTTTTGTTTTCAGACTGAAACTGACTTGTGCAGTCTCTAGATTTTTCAGAATGCTACTGTACCATAGAAGGGTACAATCACATTCCATGACCTTTGAGCTGTGGTACAAAATCATTTTGAAAGGGAAGGAATTCTATACAGAACAATGCTCTACTATACACTATAAAATTATACCATAATACAACAGGTAGTAAGTCAGTACAGTAGGTCAGGAGGATGAGGTAGATAGTAAGGCAGTGCAGTAGGTCGGGTGAGGTAGTATAGTAAGGCAGTGCAGTAGGTCGGGGGTGAGGTAGTATAGTAAGGCAGTGCAGTAGGTCGGGGGTGAGGTAGTATAGTAAGGCAGTAGAGTAGGTCGGGGTGAATTATTATAGTAAGGCAGTGCAGTAGGTCGGGGTGAGATAGTATAGTAAGGCAGTGCAGTAGGTCGGGTTGAGGTAGTATAGTAAGGCAGTACAGTTGGTCAGGGGTCGGGTAGTATATTAAGGCAGTACAGTAGGTCAGTGAGGTAGAATAGTAATGCAGTACAGTAGGTCAGGAGGGTGAGGTAGTATAGTAAGGCAGTACAGTAGGTCAGGGTGAGGTAGTATAGTAAGGAAGTGCAGTAGGTCGGGTGAGGTAGTATAGTAAGGCAGTACAGTAGGTTGGGAGTGAGATAGTATAGTAAGGCAGTACAGTAGGTCGGGGCGAGTTATTATAGTAAGGTAGTACAGTAGGTCGGGGGGTGAGGTAGTATATTAAGGCAGTACAGTAGGCCGGGGTGAGGTACTATATTATAGTAAGGTAAGATTTGATGGACCTTCAGTCTCCTACTGCCATCAGATTCCATGTTTCTATAGTTCTGGAGGTCAAGCAGAAGAGATTTGAGGCAGAAGAGGGATGAAGGAGAGTGAACAGCAAGGGGAAGGGAAAACCAGGGATTAGGAAAGTTTTAGGAGAAAGCAGCTTGTTCTGCAGCACTGTTCATGTAAGGGACGGGAAGGTGTGGATTCAAGGGAAAGAGTTAGATGTGAGAGGGTGGGAGCAGGGAGGGACAACAGGAGGGAGGAAGGGTAGGGAGTGAGTGATCCAGACCTGGACCTGGAAACAAAAGAAGCTCAGTGAGAGCGATGCGTGGCTTCTAGGGAGGGGAGGGAAAGCAAGGAATAGAGTGAATAATGCTGGGAGCAAGGGAGACAGTCCTGGGCAAAGCAGCAGAAAGAGTGACAGAGGGTCCAGTGTGGCCCAGATGGACTTGGGAACAGCACTACAGCTAACATCACCATAGTTGGAAATTGGGAGAATCATTTTCAAGAGCATTTCTTTTCCTGTAAGAAGTGGAGTGCATGTTTTGTTCCTATACAGAGCTCCAAGTTTAGGGTGGAGCTTCTGGTGGATGGTGTCCGGTATCCCATGTACAGGGCGACCGGAATTAAGCACTTTGGAAAAAGGGCAACTCAATCACGGCACCTGTGCACAGTGTTACCTGGCAGGTTAGTGACCAGATAATGGGGGGGGAAGGCAAATATAGCAACGGGATGTCGCTATGTATACACCTGCGTGAGAGGGAAGCGACCATGCCGTGCCATGGGTGGAAGGGGAGGGAGGGTTTGTGTGGTGTAGTGTGGCGGTGGGCTGCCGAGCTGGTCATGTGGCATGGTGGGCTGGTGGCAGGCTGGGGTTGGGAGGGTGCCGGGTTCAGTTCTGGGCACGAAGTTTTGTAGCCCCCCCAACATGCAGTCCGCTGGAGTTGAGAATCCTTTAAAAGGGGGCATAGGGGGTGCAGTCCCCCACATAAAAAAGAAACCAGTAGATCTCGGGTGTCCTCTTGCAGTTCGCCATGAGTATACATCACCGAAGATAATTTTATGCAATGTACACTCACCCAAACAGCAATTGCCATTCTACGATTACCATTATCACATAGAACCATTGTGTCCACAAGCACAGAGAAATCAAGGTGGTGGCACAACCATACCTCAAGGTATTTGAAAGAGGAGATGTCATCAATCAAGCCACCATCAAGGGTATGGAAGGAAGAGAGGGGTGAGAGTCTGGCCACCCACTGCCTGGTGCAAAATGTCATAGAGACCATTTTCTATGGCATTGAGGGACAATTGATTTCCCTAGGAATTGGAGAAATTCTGTTGGAGCTGAGCAACCAGGTCGGGAGTGGAGGCAGCAGAGGCATAGATCATTGGGTGAGCCACCTACATGTGGATGGCTGCAGAAGTGTAGGCATTCAGAAGGCCATTTAGAAAAAAATGGAGACGATTCAGCACTGAAACAGAACCTTGGGAAACACCTGAGGAGATGGGAAGCAGGGGTAAAAATTAGCCTTCAGTTCAGACAGCTTGTGACATGCCCAATAAGAAGGAACAAAATCAACCAACCACGAGATCAGACAGCCCTGCCCATTTAAGCTTGTCGAGGAGAGGAAGGTGTGTAACACTGCTGAATGCCTTGGCTAGGTGGGCAAAGAGAGTGAATGTAGTCAGGCCCTAATCCACTACAAACAGGATGGTTCTTTAATCTCTTCTACAGGCACAGTTCGAAACTAACCTGCCCAAATCCACTTAGCAATAGTCTAAATGGAAAAAAAAAAATTCCCATTAGAATAAAAACATTTTCACTTTTTCAACACAGAACCCCATAACTGGGCATAGGTTTCTTCAAAATAAATCTGCTTTCTGGCTGCATTCAGTGTCACTCTGCCTTTGTTAACAAATTCAAATATTCTGCCTTGCAACAACCTAATTATGGAAAAATGTAACTTATTTCCATTAAACATTTTCGATTGTAAAACAGCAATAACCCACTCTAGGGTACAGTTTTTTTGAGAATCAATGTGCTTCCCTGGTGTGTTGAAAGTTACTCAGCCATTGGCCTTGTGCCTTCCAGTTCACCCAAGGGGTGCATTAATTCTCTAAAAATGCATGCCCTGTTGTGGGTTATTGCTTACTTATTCTGTTTTAGATTGCCCTTTTCTCTTGTCTTGTAATGTGTCCTTCCATTCCCTCTATATTGACTCTGCTGTAGTCTTTCTTTAGATTTGAAATAATTTAAATAGGGCTCTCCTCAGGTTTTTGCTAGTCATCTCAGCTGGTTTTGAACACCCATTCTCATTTGCAAGACACTGACAAAAAAGGACAAAAATGAAATTTTTAGTGCACCAATCCCTTACCTGTGACTGCCTGAGCTGTGCACAAAGAGGGTCCTGTCCTCACTGCTGCCAGTTATAAATCACTTTGGGATGGTGTGTTGAAGTGTATGAGGATGTTGTAAAAAAGGCCAGCTGGACAAGTCACAAAACATGCTGGTGTTTGCTTGCGCTGCAGTTTTCTGGCCCCCCCCCCCCACTTCAAACTAATTCAGAAAGTAGTGGTGCTGGAACACTGCATCTGACCCTCCCATCTTGAACAAATTGGGGCAGGCAGTAGAGATGCTGGAACACTATACACACACACACATATGCCCACAAAGAAGGAACGAAATAAACTAACCACAAGATCAGACAGCCCTGCCCATTTAAGCTTGTCGAGGAGAGGAAGGTGTGTAACACTGCTGAATGCCTTGGATAGGTGGACAAAGAGAGTGAATGTAGTCAGGCCCTAATCCACTACAAACTGGGACTAAGAACTAGAAATCTTGTACTGGGACCTTCAATTTAGGGTAAAAAAAAGAGTTAGTGTGTTTGTCAGAGGTAGTTGAAGAAAATTGTTATCTGTTATGTGTGTTATCTGTGTACTTATCTAGGTGCTTGTCACAGGTGTCAGAAGGGAATTGTTATCTGTGAAATTAACTAAGTGTAGAAAGATTTGCAAAGTAGGGGAGTGGCTTAGCTAGAAGGACCCAGGTTAAAACCAAATTTAAGCACTGCCCTAGATAGCTTCTGCCAGAGAACAGACAGAACACCGAGGAAGGAGCTACTGGTATAACTAAAACTTCTCTACTGGGACTAAGACCTAGAAATCTTGTACTGGGACCTTCAATTTAGGGTAAAAAAAAAAGGACTTAGTGTGTTTGTAAGAGGTAGTTGAAGTAAATTGTTATCTGTTATCTGTGTACTTATCTAGCTGCTTGTCACAGGTGTCAGAAGGGAATTGTTATCTGTGAAATTAACTAAGTGTAGACAGATTTGCAAAGTAGGGGGAGTGGCTTAGCTGGAAGGAGCCAGGTTAAAACCAGATTTAAGCACTGCCCTAGATAGCTTCTGCCAGAGAACAGACAGAACACCAGGAGGAAGGAGCTACTGGTATAACTAAAACTTCTCTACTGGGACTATATTGCCCTCCTTCCCTCCACCCTAAACCAGTTCTACTTTTATAGGCACAGGATTTAACTGACAACAGGAACTTCCTGTTTGGGAGCAGGAACTGAGTGATCACAGAGCCACCAAAGAATCACCATCCTAGAAGGGCAAGAGTAGCTCTCCATCCCCCCCTAGCTGCTGGAGGTCTGACTCTGAGCAAGTAAGGAGACTACTGAGAAATACAGGGTCTTCTTGTCTCAGAACAGGAAGATCAGGAGATAAAAGGGTACAGAGGCAGTAAATAAGTAGGGGAAGAATACAAGAAAAAAAAAGAAAAGAAACAAACAGAGGAAAGAGTAAGTATTCCAAACAACAGTTAGGGGGCCAAAAAAAAGACATGATGGGAGTGGTGCAGTGCAGCGGCTGTGGAACAGCAGTCTTCCGGAAGATGTTCTGGAGGATGCAGTGTTGTCCCAACTGCAGGCACCTCACTGGGCTGAGGGAGGAGGTTGCTCATCTCCAGACTGAGTTGGCCAGGATTTGTGGGACCTTCTCTCCCACCCAGGGACCACCAGAGTCACTGCCGTTGTCTCAGAGGTTGCCAAGAAAGAGGAGCAGTTGGACCACAGTGGGCTCATGGAGGGTGAGGGTGGTGGAACAGAGGTGCATCCCTCCAGTTGTACCTCTCCACAATTTCTATGCCATTCTGGAAAAGTGTGGTT
This sequence comes from Neoceratodus forsteri, assembly GCA_016271365.2. Lineage (NCBI taxonomy): Eukaryota > Metazoa > Chordata > Ceratodontiformes > Ceratodontidae > Neoceratodus > Neoceratodus forsteri. Next base: position 28,668,351 of record CM028137.1, on the reverse strand, counting down.
CCTCTATGGAGGCACCCACAGTGGAGACCAAGGAGGATGCTGGGAACCTCCACAAAGGAGACCCACAGGAGGGTGGCATGGGACCCCACAGGGGAAGAAAACAACTCCTGGTGGGGGACTCCTTTGTTAGAAAGGTAGAACTGGGGGAGGAAGGGGAGAGGGAGGTAAGGTGCCTGCCTGGTGCCATGGCTTGGAGGGACAGGGAGTGAATCCTCAGGATCACAGGAGCAGCTGCACAGGGGAGGGAGCTTGATGTCATTGTCCACCTAGGGACAAATGACCTGGCTAAGAAAGGGATCAGAGCAGTGCAAGAAGCATTTGTGGAGATGGGGAGGGGCATTAGACAAATAGGACACACGGTAACCTTCTCAGAGGTGCTGCCTGTCTATGGCACGGGTGAGGCTAGGGTGCTCCACACCATGGGATTCAATCAGTGGTTGAAAAACTGGTGCAGAGCTCAGGGATTTGGCTTCATTGGGGACTGGGGGTCCACCTGGCCAGATGCAGGCCTATACTGGCGTGATGGTCTGCATCTGTCCAGGACGGGAACCAGGATCCTAGGCGATAGGTTGAAATACTTCATTGGCAAGCATTTAAATTAGCCAAGGGGGGAGGCACTGGAAAGGAGCAGGGAAATCCTAGCCCCCCCCAAAAAAAATCAGGGTACTAAGTGAGGCAGACACCAACATAGAGATGTCAATAGGGAGAAGCACAGGGGTAAATGGAGAAAGTGACAAACGTAATAAGGACAGGGATGGGGCAAAAAGGGGTAAGGCCATCAAGAAATGGAGGGTAATGAGTACCAATGCCCGTAGTCTGGGCAACAAGCTCCCTGAACTGGTGGCCTTGATGGAAGAGGGATGCCTGGATATCATAGCAGTCACAGAAACATGGTACACAGAGAACCATGACTGGGATGTTAACATACCAGGGTACACAACCTACAGGAGAGACAGGGAGGGTAAGGGGGGGAGTAACTCTCTATGTAAGGGAAGGGATAAAAGCAACTGAAAAGAGTAAACAGGGAGGAGAGGAGGCACTGTGGGTCACCTTAGAGACTGGAAATGGCACCACAATCCGCACAGGGGTTGTATACAGACCCCCATGTCAGGGGAAGGGAATGGACAAGGATATGATAGAAGGCATACTTAGGATGGCAGAGAAAGGGGAGATACTGTTGATGGGGGACCTTAATATGCCAGATGTTAACTGGAGCACCTTTGCTGCAGCCACATTCAAAAGCAGGGCCATTCTTGATGCCCTTCAGGTGGCAGGCCTCAGACAGCTAGTTTTGGAACATACTCGTGAGGGAGCAATCTTAGACCTCATACTCTCAAATGGGGACAGTGAGAGGATCTCAGATCTAGAAGTAGGTAGTCATTTGGGAACAAGTGACCACCAAACAGTGTGGTTCAAGATAAACTCAGCTGCAGAGTCAAGCCATACAAAAGTGAGGGTTCTGGACTTCAGGAGGGCTGACTTTGGCAAGATGGGAGAGTGCCTTAGAAAAGCACTAGCAAACAGGCTAGAAGGAGGGGTGAAGCAACAATAGGGAAATATCAATGTAACCCCCCTGCAAATGGGGGTTCCCAAAAGTCTTCCAGGAGCTTGCTTGAATGCGCCAAGCCTGGATGGTGTTCGGCGTCTAAGCCGTTTATCTGTGAGTGCTTTTAGAGCCTCTGGTACTGTCTCTTTAAGAGCTGTCTGCCTGCAGACATAATTAATTTGGATGGGAGTCTGTGTGTTTCCCTGCTTGAGTCCCACTCGAGCTGCTGTCAAATCGCTCCGTTTCTGCCATCACTAAGTGGGCACAGTGAGCACTTTTCAAAGATATAACTGTTTGCCAGACATCATTTAGAGTAATAATGAAAATACAGTTTGTTTAACCTGCTTTTCTCTGCAATCAGAACTGTGTTTGCCTAGTCCCCCATTCTAGTTTTGAACTGCTGAACTGGACCAATCAGTGTGGGGGGACCTTTGAAATGGAGCCTGCTGCTGGCAAATCAGAACTTGGACTCTCATTGTGGAGCCAGCCACCTATGCATACTTCTCAACTGTATCACATTACGAGGAACGTTCCTCATTTTCCTTCACAAAAGCTCCCTGTTCCATATTGTGAGGACTTGTTCCACATTCAAAGTCAACATTTTAAAGCAAAAATCCATAGTAAATGATGCAAAAAAATACATTATTCAATTAATAACAGACTTTCTGAACATAAATGCAACATTTTAATAGTATTTTGAGCTTCTTAGGTAAAGATTTAATGAAGTGTTCCACATTTTCCCCATTTGTCCCACATTTTGACAAGCAATGTTCCACATTTGGGGGACAAAAGGTTGAGAGGTATGCACCTATGTACTGTATGGCCAATGCTTCTGGGAATTGTAGTTTGGACTGCGGCGCCTTTTTTCCACCAACAGGGGGAGTTTACTGTGAGTGACAGCAAAACCAGCCAACTGACTGGGAGGAACTCAAAGGAAATGCCTGGCTCTGTCTACTGGAAAGATCAGATGAGTTGTGACTGTGAAGAGGGAAAGAGCTCGGGGCTCCTGCGCTGTTGAGTTTTCACACAGGAAGCTCATGTGGGGCCCTGAAGTTCGGCCTACAACTGTTTGTGAGTGCCAGTGTGGACTGAATCAGAGTTGTAAGGAGAAAGAAGCACCAGAAGTGAGGAAACCAGGCTCACCCTATAGAAGACTGGAGAAATTGCTGAATCGCACTCGGTCTGTCAGGAACTGAATCTGCTGTGTGTTCTCCCGGGTATTGTGCAGTAATTGCGATCGGGATAGAGAAGCAGCCTGCCTGGTGTAGTACTTTCCTTTTACACATAAATGTGTGTAGTGCTTGTGGGGAATCGTGTTTCAAATCCCCTGTACAATGAATAGAGTGCATGAAGCTGGAAGTAAACCCCAGCTTAATCCAGACTACATCCATTTGCTCTAAACTGCAGTGGGGTCCAGTCACAAGGACCATGTCCACATGGTCTGTTCCTCCCGGCAATCCAGGACAATCTACCTTCCATCCGGTTCCCAGCATTGAGTTGTGAGTACAAATCAGGGTAGCTCCCTGCCATCATCTAATTGCAAGTGTTCCATCTGATTACTTTACCTTCCTTTCTTCACGAACTGAGCCTACCGGCTCCGGATTACAATTTGGGTATTGTGCATGCATTTTCCATCCTCAGGGCCCCAACCAGCTGCACCAAATAGGCTAGCCTCTTATTGCCTGGGTACCCAGTAAGAGTGACATTTGGGACTCTGAAATATGTGCACAGTACTGTGATTATTAATGTGACTGAATCAATTAACCTGATTTCCCCCTGTCCTTGTTACTATCCCCTAAATAAATCGGCTTTGGTTGCTTAGCAAAGTTATACTGCTTGAACTGTGTGTCTATGTTGAGTTACTGTACAGTGGTTATTGTATAACTGCATCTTACTTTACAGGGGGTCCCTAGAGTCAAGCTGATTGAACCAATCCTGGGGGTAAGTGTATATTGCAAGGGTACTGTGATTGATTTGTGTGGGCCACTAGTGGGAAGAAAGGGGAGGTTGCAGTGATCCAGAGGGCTGTGACCAAGTCATATCAGACTGTCTTAACCCCGACCTCTGAGTGGAGGCACCCGCCATCGGATCCAGGCCCCTCAACCAGTTAGTGGCAAATCAGGCCGGGATAGTAGCCCTTGGAATAGCGCCACCTAGGGGTTACATCAAAACTGCTATCACAGAGGCAACAAGCCTTTGTGTGAAGCAAATAAACAAATCAAAATGAAAGAAAAAGCCACTATGGTTCTCAAAAGAAGTGGTGGTGAAGGTTAGGGAGAAAAGGATAGCATTTAGGAAGTATAAGGAAACACAGAAGGAGCAGGACAGAGAACTGTACCAGTTAAGGCAGAAGGAAGCAGGGAGGGTAGTCAGAATAGCAAAGGCACAAACTGAGGAAAATATAGCCACTCAGTTAAGAAGGGGGATAAAACCTTTTATAGGTATATCAGGGAGCGTAGAAAGACAAAGGGAGGGATAGTGAGGCTGAATAGAATGGATGGTGGGTGGGTGGGCAGAGAGTGACAGTGAAAAAGCAGGGATACTGATTGAATACTTCTGTTCAGTATTCACAAAAGTGGTAGTCGGGTAGGTGCCTAATCCAATTAACAGAAGCACTCTGGGGAGGAGGGTAGATCCCAGTCCTTTCACAAAAGAAAGGGTTCTGAAAGAACTCCTGAAACTGAAGGTGGACAAAGCAATGGGGCCTGATGGAATTCACCCCAGAATTCTAAAAGAATTAAGCAGAGAACTAGTGACACCACTGACTACCCTTTATAACAAATCATGGGAGGATGGTGTGGTACCTGTGGACTGGAAGAAGGCTGATGTGATTCCCCTTCACAGAAGTGGGAGCAAGACAGAGGCAGGAAACTACAGACCTGTCAGTTTGACCTCTGTGGTAGGGAAAGTGATGGAATCACTTCTGAAGGAAAGAATTGTTGAGTACCTGGAGGCCGGTGGGGCACAGGACCCAAGGCAGCATGGGTTCACAGCGGGAAGGTCATGTCAGACGAATCTAATTGATTTCTTTGGCTGGGTGACCAAAGTAGTAGACCAGGGAGGGGCTGTGGACATGGCCTACCTAGACTTTAGCAAGGCATTTGACACAGTGTTACACAAAAGATTAATAAACAAATTAACCAGCCTGGGAGTGGGTCCCAGGGTGGTAGCCTAGGTAAAACATTGGCTGAACAACAGGACACAGAAGGTAATTGTAAATGGAGTCCACGCTTGAAGAAAGAGGGGTTACTAGTGGGCACCGCAGGGTTCAGTACTGGGTCCAGTCCTTTTAATGTCTTTATAAGTGACATTGCAGAGGACTGGAAGGAAAAGTATGCCCTTTGCAGATGACACAAAGATCTGCAGGGTTGATACACAAGGAGGCGGGAAAGGATGAGAAGGGACTTGGCAAGGTTAGAGGAATGGTCAAATGTATGGCAGCTTGGATTCAATGCAAAGAAGTGCAAAGTAATGCACCTGGGAAACAAAAACCCAGGGGAAGATTACACAATGGGGGGGGAGGTAGTAACAACAACAAAAATGGAAAGGGACCTGGGGGTAATCATAACAGAAGACCTTAAGGTTAGCAAGCAATGTGAGAAGGCGGTAGGGAGTGGCTTAGCTAGAAGGAAGCTAAATTTAAAGACTGCCTTAGAAAGATTCTGCTATTAGCTTGGCAGAAGACACCAGGAGGAAGGACTGCTGTGTGACTGGACTTCTCTACTGGGTCTATATTGCCCTCCACCCTGCCACCCAAAGCTAGTTCTACTTTTATAGGCACAGGATTTGACTGACAACAGGAACTTCCTGTTTGGGAGCAGGAAGTGAGTGATCACAGAGCCACCAAAGAACCACCATCCTAGAAGGGCAAGAGTAGCTCTCCGGCCCCCTCTAGCTGCTGGAGGTCTGCCTCTCAGCAAGTAAGGGGTCTACAGAGAAATACAGGATATTCTTGTCTCAGAACAGGACAATCAGGAGCTTAAAAGGCACACAGGCAGAAAGTAAGGAGAGAGAGAGAAAAAAAAACAAAGGAAAGAGTAAGGATTCCAAACAGTTAAGGGGCAAGAAATAAGACATGATGGGAGTGGTGCAGTGCAGTGGCTGTGGAGCAGCAGTCTTCCAGGAGACATTCTGGAGGATGCAGTGTTGTCCCATCTGCAGGCACCTCTCTGGGCTGAGGGAGGAGGTTGCTCATCTCCAGGCTGAGTTGGCCAGGATTGTGGGATCTCCTTCCATCCAGGGACCACCAGTGCCACTGCCGTTGCCTCAGAGGTTGCCAAGAAAGAGGAGCGGTTGGACCACAGTGGGCTCAGGGAGGGTAAGGGTGGTGGAACAGAGGTGCATCCCTCCAGTTGTACCTCTCCACAATTCCTATGCTATTCTGGCAAAGTGTGGTTCCCCTGTGGAGGCACCCGCAGTGGAGACCAAGGAGGATGCTGGGAACCTCCACAAAGAAGACCTACAGGAAGGTGGCAGGGGACCCCACAGGGGAAGAAAACAACTCCTGGTGGTGGACTCCACTGTTAGGAAGGTAGAACTGGGGGAGGAAGGGGAGAGGGAGGTAAGGTGCCTGACTGGAGCCATGGCTTGGAGGGACAGGGAGCGAATCCTCAGGATTGCCGGAGCAGCTGCACAGGGGAGGGAGCTGGATGTCATTGTCCACCTAGGGACAAATGACCTGGCTAAGAAAGGGATTAGAGAAGTGCAGGAAGAGTTGGTGAGATACTAACAACAACAAAAATGGAAAGGGACCTGGGGGTAGTCATATCAGATGACCTAAAGGTGGGCAAGCAATGTGAGAGGGGAGCAAGGAGGGCTGGGGGATACTGGGATGCATAGGGAGAGGCATCACCAGTAGACAACAGGAAGTTATTATCCCTCTGTACAGGCAGCTGGTCAGACCCCATCTGGAGTATTGAGTGCAGTTCTGGAGACTCAATCTCCGCAAAGACATAGACAGGACAGAAGCTGTCCAGAGGAGGGCAACTAAAATGGTGCAGGGTCTGCACTGGAAGACATATGAAGAGATACTTGAGGAGCTTAATATGTATAGCCTCGAGGAAAGGAGGGAAAGGGGGGACATGATAGAAAGTTTCAAGTACCTCAAGGGAATCAACAAAGTCCAAGAGGGTAGCATCTTTCAAAAAAAGAGGTGTGCAAGAACAAGAGGGCACAATTTGAAGATAGAGGGGGGGCGGCTCTGAGGTAATTTAAGGAAGTATTTTTTCACAGAGAGGGTTGTGGATGCATGGAACGGCCTTCCGGAGGAGGTTGTGGAGTCAAAAACAGTGGTGGAATTCAAGCATGCATGGGACAGTCATAAGGCAATTCTAGGGGTTGGGGGGTAGGAAGAAGTAGGCTGCTGGTTAACTAGGATCTGCAGCTTATCCATTAGGTAGGGAAATGGGCAGACTGGGTGGGCCAAGCGGTTCTTATCTGCCATCAAATTCTATGTTTCTATGTTTCTATGGTGTAGGAGAGGCTAGGGTGTTCCACACCATGGGATTCAATCAGTGGTTGAAAAACTGGTGCGGAGCTCAGGGATTTGGCTTCACTGGGGACTGGGGGTCCACCTGGAGTGATGCAAGCCTATACTGGCATGATGGGTTGCATCTGTCCAGGAGGGGAACCAGGATCCTAGGTGATAGGTTTAAATGCTTCATTGGCAAGCTTTTAAACTAGCCAAGGGGGGATGCACTGGAAAGGAGCAGGGAAATCCTAGCCCCCACCAAAAATCATGATAGTAAGTGCGGTAAACACCAACATAGAGGTGTCGATAGGGAGAAGGGCAGGGGTAAATGGGGAAAGTGACAAAGGCAAGAAGGACAGGGATGGGGCAAAAAGGAGTAAGGCCATCAGTAAATGGAGGGTAATGAGTATCAATGCCCGTAGTCTGGGCAACAAGCTCCCTGAGCTGGTGGCCTTGATGGAAGAGGGATGCCTGGATATCATAGCAGTCACAGAAACATGGTACACAGAGAACCATGACTGGGATGTTAACATACCAGGGTACATAACCAACAGGAGAGACAGGCAGGGGAGAAGAGGGGGAGGAGTAGCTCTCTATGTAAAGGAAGGGATAAAAGCAACTGAACAAAAGAGTAAACAGGGAGGAGAGGAGGCACTGTGGGTCACCTTGGAGACCGGAAAGGGCAACACAATCCGCATAGGGGTTGTGTACAGACCCCCATGTCAGGGGAAGGGAATAGACAAGGATATGATAGAAGGCATTCTTAGGATGGCAGAGAAAGTGGAGATACTGTTGATGGGAGACCTGAATATGCCAGATGTTAACTGGAGCACATTTGTGCAGCCACATCCAAGAGCAGGGCCATTCTCGATGCCCTACAGGTGGCAAGCCTCAGACAGCTAGTTTCGGAACCCACTCATGAGGGAGCAATCTTAGACCTCATACTCTCAAATGGGGGCAGTGAGAGGATCTCAGATCTAGAAGTGGGTTGCCATCTGGGAACAAGTGACCATCAAACAGTGTGGTTCACATTAAACTCAGCTAAAGAGTCAAGCCATACAAAAGTGAGGGTACTGGACTTCAGGAGGGCTGACTTTGGCAAGATGGGAGAGTGCCTCAGAAAAGCACTAGCAAACAGGCTAGAAGGAGGTGGAGCAACAATGGGGAATCATCAAAACTGCCATCACAGAGGCAACAAGCCTTTGTGTGAAGCAAATAAACAAACCAAAATGAAAGAAAAAGCCACTATGGTTCTCAAAAGAGGTGGCTGGGAAAGTCAGGGAGAAAAAGATAGCATTCTGGAAGTATAAGGAAACACAGAAGGAGCAGGACAGAGAGCTGTACCCAGTTAAGGCAGAAGGAAGCAGGAGGGAGGTCAGAATAGCAAAAGGCCCAAACCGAGGAAAAGATAGCCAACTCGGCTAAGAAGGGATAAAACCTTTTATAGGTACATCAGAGAGTGTAGAAAGACAAAGGGAGGGATAGTGAGGCTGAATAGAATGAATGGTGGGTGGGCAGAGGAGGACAGTGAAAAAGCAGGGATACTGAACTAACATTTCTGCTCAGTATTCACAAAAGAGGAGGGTAAGTGCCTAATCCAATTAACAGAAGCACTCTTGATAGTGGGGTCGATCCCAGTCCTTTCACAGAGGAAAGTACTACAAGAACTCCTAAAACTGAAGTTGGACAAAGCAATGGGGGCCTGGTGGGATTCATCCCAGAATTCTAAAAGAATTAAGGGGGGAACTAGTGAAACCACTGGCTACTCTTTTTAATAAATCATGGGAGGATGGTGTGGTACCCGAGGACTGGTGGAAGGCAAATGTGATTCCCCTTCACAAAAGTGGGACCAAGCCAGAGGCAGGAAACTACAGACCTGTCAGTTTGACCTCTGTGGTAGGGAAAGTGATGGAGTCACTTCTGAAGGAAAGAATTGTTGAGTACCTAGAGGCCAGTGGGTCACAGGACCCAACGCAGCATGGGTTCACAGCGGGAAAGTCATGTCAGATGAATCTAATAGATTCCTTTGACTGGGTGAAAAAAGTAGTAGACCAGGGAGGGACTGTGGACATGGCCTACCTAGACTTTAGCAAGGCATTTGACACAGTCCCACACAAAAGATTAATAGTCAAATTAACCAGCCTGGGAGTGGGTCCCAGGGTGGTAGCCTGGGTAAAACATTGGCTGGACAACAGGACACAGAAAGTAATTTTAAATGGAATCCACTCTGAAGAAAGAGGGGTTACTAGTGGGGTACCGCAGGGTTCAGTACTGGGTCCAGTCCTTTTTAATGTCTTTATAAGTGACATTGCAGAGGGACTGGAAGGAAAAGTATGCCTCTTTGCAGATGACACAAAGATCTGCAACAGGGTTGATATACAAGGAGGCGTGGAAAGGATGAGAAGGGACTTGGCAAGGTTGGAGGAATGGTCAGAAGTATGGCAGCTAGGATTCAATGCAAAGAAGTGCAAAATAATGCACCTGGGAAACAAGAACCCAGGGAAGAATACACAATGGGGGAGGTAGTAACAACAACAAAAAGGAAAGGGACCTGGGGTAATCATATCAGATGACCTTAAGGTTAGCAAGCAATGTGAGAAGGCAGTAGGGAGGCTGGGGTATACTGGGATGCATAGGAGAGGCATCACCAGCAGAAAACAGGAAGTTGTTATCCCTCTGTACAGACAGTTGGTGAGACCCCATCTGGAGTACTGCGTCCAGTTCTGGAGACCCCATCTCCGCAAGGACATAGACATGACAGAGGCAGTCCAGAGGAGGGCAACTAAAATGGTGCAGGGTCTGCAAGAGAAGCCGTACGAGGAGAGACTAAAGAAACTTAATATGTATACCCTTGAGGAAAGAAGGGAGAGGGGGGACATGATAGAAACTTTTAAGTACCTCAGTGGAATCAACAAAGTCCAAGAGGGTAGCATCTTTCAGAAAAAGAGACATGCAAGAACAAGGGGACACAATTTAAAGATGGGGGAGGTGGTTCAGGGGCAGTGAGGAAGTATTTTTCACAGAGAGGTAGTGGATGCATGGAACAGCCTTCCTGAGGAGGTTGTGGGTCTAAAACTGTGGGAGAATTCAAGAATGCATGGGACAGACATAAGGCAATTTTTGTGGGGGGTAGGAAGAAATAGGCTGTTGGTTAAATAGGATCTGCAGCTTATCCTCTAGGTAGGGAAATGGGCAGACTAGGTGGGCCAAGCGGTCCTTATCTGCTGTCAAAGTCTATGTTTCTATGTTTCTATGTTACACACACACACACACACACTCACCTAGTCAAACTAATCAGGGCAGGCAGTAGTGGTGTTGAAACACTGCACCCCCCAGCTCAAACTAATCAGGGCTGGCAGTAGTAGTGTTGGAACACAGCACCCACAATACCTAAAGTGCAGAAAAATGGAGATGTTCAAGGGGCATTCATATTTCAGAGGTTTGCACTGGGGAACGATGCAATTTTGGGCTGGCACTGAACCTCCAGAGAAGGGCAATAGCCACAGAATGGTCCTGTCTGGGGCTGTGAATCTTGGAGGGAATCACAGTATTGTCATGATCAAAATGACAGAAGTCATGGAAGTGATAGAAACCATCACAGAAAGTCATGGATCCATTGAGTTTTAACCAGATTAATAATGTTTTGCTATACGTTTATACAAGCACATCAGAAAAATTTAAATATTTGAACAATAACATTTGGGGGGGGTTGGGAGAGTAATCACTTGCGGCGCATTGAGCTGCCATCCAGGGGACGTGGATTCACGTGGAGGCCTCAGAATCTCACCCTGGGTACAAGAAGGAGTCAGCCATGCTGCTGAGGTGAGCCAAAATAATCCTAGGTCTGTCATGGCAAATGCAACGACTGATGTTTACTTCATTGAAAATGTTATAAATCATAGTGTTTCTCATGGAAAATGGCAAAAATCATGGAATTTTCCTGAAAATAGGAAAAAGCACAGATCCCTGGCTTTCATGACAACGGTACAGCTCTTGTCATGTTGTTTGTTCCGGGTCACCCTTGCATATGGACCTTAGTGGTCCATGTGATCGTACCCGGTCAACAAAACTTAAAGAACTTAAAAATAAATAAATAAATAATGAATGCAGCAAGATATGGGTCATGAGCCTCTACCCTGAGCCCCTGCCCATGGCATAGCGGACTAGTGCTACATCATATGCAGACCTCCATGGGCATTCATATTAGATGGTAATGTCTCAAATCCCATTTGGCACATCAACATCTAGCCACCCTCATTTGCATTCTTTTTTTTTTTTTTTTATTATTATTTTTCCCTCCTGTCACTGCTGGCTGGGGCCTCGTCGGTCGACCTACCTGATCCCCTCCTGTCAGAGACCTTCTCAGCTTTACCTCAGTCCACCATCACCCATGACACACTTGTGGAGCAACTCCCCGGAATCTGCCCCCCAGGGTGGGGCTACCTTCTGGTCCTTGGCGCTTCCTCCAGTGCTCCCATGGGCGGAGGTGAATGGGGAGACAAGGTCCCAGTAGGCAGGGTCCGACATTGGAGGTGGTGGCAGGCAATGTCTTCCTGCTAGCCAATGGAGGTTTCCTCTGTACGTGAGGGTGATTCACCCTCCTCGGAGCTCGGACATGCAATGACGTCCAGTGTGACCAGGCGCACTCCTGCACCCTTCCCGTGGATGTCTACAGAGGCTTCTCCCAGCACCTGTGTGATCCCCAGGCTGTCACAGTCCCAACCTCTGTTGGGAGTCACTATTGCCGGGGAGTCAATTGCCCACCCTCCCCAGGAGAGGAGAGCAGTCAATCAGATGCTCTATCCTCTCCTCCCCTGCCGACCCCCGACTGCCCGTGCTCGCTCCCGAACATGGGTCGCAAGTGTGGTGCGACGTGTGACATCTAGCGCCTCAACCCTCAGCACCACCAGGCCATCTTATGTGCATTCTTGCATAGCTGAAGGGGGAATTCCTTCTCCCTGTGACTGTGCACTCCTGTTGTGTATAGCAGCAATCTGGACTGGCTTTCTGTACCCGGATTTGTGCCACCACCAGTAGCAAATCAGAATTGAGCTCTCATTTTCCCATAAGGTGAGGGAACAGTACCTGTTGTATGCTAGTTTCCATTTATTGATTCAGTGATTGTTTTACTTTGATCGATTGATCGCTTGATTTGGTGTACTGATTTATTTGTTTATTTAAGTTTTTGTTAACTGGGGTAAATGTACTAGCACAAGAGCATAGTTTTAGTCATGACCCAGTCACATAAAATACAAAACAACATGCAAACAGACAAGTAATTTATACACCTATACAACACAGACAATAAACAATATCATTTAAAACAATTGAAAAACATAAGTAACGATAACAATAAAATAATGTTTAAGACAAAACTTAAAAAGTGCTTCAAACGGTGTGATTCTAACATTAAGAGGAAGGCTATGACAGAAATGAGAGACAGTAGATATTAAAGAAGTGTACAGCCACCTACTAGTAACTGTGTTCACTGTCAAAAATGATTTATTGTTAAATCTGTGGGTTCTGAGGAATGGATCTGTTTGTCAAAAGCTGGATAAACACCGTTGTAACAGGAAAAGAGATGTTAAACCATGAGTGATGGAATTTGGTACAAAGATGGACTGCAGGAATGAAGCATTTCAGCTCCTAGAATAGAAGGGTAAGAGGAGGTTTAATTCTGGTATGAACTACATTTAAAGATACTAATCTGCTCGTAAGTCTAAACTTGAAGCTGATGAATACCTAAAACAAATTGAGGGCATTAAACAACTCACATGAAGTTCAAGGGGCAGTGGAAACATTCCGTACAAAGAAATCAGTTTTTATCTGAAATAACTTACCTATTAGTGTAGCTGTACAAAATGTCCCTTTCACTAAAGTTCACGAAATGCAGAAGAATTTTCTGAAATTCCCCACTTTGCAAAGTTGACAAGTCACAACTTTTATTACTGCAGCTTAAAAGCTAAGGTTCATGACTTGTTGAACAACAGTTTCCAACAAATATTTACTTATTCCACCACAAGACAAGAAAAATAACCATGGTTTGTGCTATTATTCCTGTGACTCATTTATTTTCTCCTGTGACTTATGGACTAGGGGCCAGATATTCAAAATTCTGTGCTGCGCGCAAACCGTTTGCACAGGGTTAGCACCGGGTTTGCCCGGGTCCACTATATTCAAAAGGTCAAATAGCGTGGGCAAACTGCATTAGTGCCAGGCAAAAGTATAATGTATGCAAGGGGCAAACTGAGGGGACGTGTATATGAATACAGGTGCAATGCTATATTCAGTGCATTAGCGCAGCGCAAAGTGTTTTTGCGCGGCTTAGTGCGACACTTTGCGCAGTGCAAATTACCACCCAGGGAAAAGGTAGTCTTAACTCTGGGCAAACCAGCTTTGTGCAACTGTGTGGCTTTGCATGACTTTTGTGCAGCTTTGCGAGACCCTAATCAGTAAATATTAAACATAGAAAGAAACCAGACATAGAAAAAACATGCTGCACATGGAAGGCACCTCCTATGATGCCATCATCTGCTACTGGTCCCAGCCATGCCAGGCAGTAAGTGGTGACCCGGTGCCCAGTGGACACAATGGCAGTGTGTCATTACAGCACACACCTGCAGACCACCCTTCAGTGGACACCAACAGAAGCCAGCACATGCAGTACTGGGAGCATGGAAGGTGTTGAGGGGAGGGTGTACAGGTGCCAGTCTGCACCACATACTGGGTGCTGCCACAAGGCTGGGACAAGCCACACAGTGCAAATGGTCCAGTGTTGGGAATACCCCAACACCAGTGTGCTTGTCTGGTGGTATGAGCCCCCTCAGCCACATACCACACATCTGTACAGATACCACAGCACACACAGCCAGCCATGTATATGTCAGTGTGAGTATCCTATGCCAGTGGTGCAGTGTCTGTGATGTCGCACACCAACATAATAGTAATGTCCACTGTCAGTACACACCTGCAAGATGGGTCTTTCACTGTGTAAAGTGCAGCGATCACTGATGCCCTACACACCATAGGCATTGCTGTGTCCCTCACACTACTAGCCCCCTTGTTACTGTAGTGTCTGCTCTGCACTGTAGCAGGAACTACAGTTTGACTATTGCATGCAGCACCACCACCTGTGCCTGTGCTGTGTAGTCCCCTGGGGCACAATAGTCTATGCGGTTCTGTACAAATGTAGCCTGCAGCTACCACCATGCACTTCCAGGCTGACCTACAGGTGGAGCTGTGGGCAGACCCAGCCAGCCCCTGTACTTCCAGACTGACCTACAGGTGGAGCTGTGGGACCCTGCAATAGCGCTGGGCAAACTGCATGCAAATCAGGACATAACGAGATGCTAATCTGGATGTTTTCCCACAGACTGCCTAAGTAGGCTCATTTGCATGTCACTTTTGAATATACAAAATGTTTGCCCTGGGCAAACTTAATAGCACCAGGCAAATGGCTTAGCTCCGTGCAAAACCTGTGCCAAACCTGCGCAAATGTGTCTGTGCTTCGCAAACTATTCGGAAACTTCATACATTTCTGCAGAATTTCACATGCGCTGGTGCTTGCAGCTTTAATGACTCCACTATTTTGTTAGCACACACATTGGCCTCATGGCTCACCTCTACCATCCTTCATGTTACTGTGCACTGGGCAGCTGTTGTGGTTTGCAATTCCTGGTTGCTATATTCAGAGCTGTCCTATTTCCCAGGCTATTTTTGTACTGCACTCCCAGCCCAGTTTGCACGGTTTCCTTAGCATGCTATATTCAGCAGGTTTAGCACCGGGGTTATCCCTTTTGAATATAGCGGGCTATTGAGTCCGGGCCAATTTAGCATGCCGGGCAGTGCTAATTTAGCCCCGGGGCAAAGTTTTGAATATCAGGCCTCATATGTGTTGCGAAATTCCACAAAATATTACAAGTACAGGATTCTGCAATGCAAAATATGCAAATGTCTCATGAATTTTGCTTACAGAAAAAAATATTACACAACTCTACCCATTACGGTGCTTGTGTCTGAAACGCTAAACTCCTTTCAGACTTACCTACAGTACATAAAAATAAGAAGGTGAATCTGCATTGTCACAGCTACTTAGTGGTGGGGAATTGCAACAGTGGGCCAGAAAAGCCACCTTCTGTCAGTAATTCATGTTCTATGTTTATGTGCGACTGCACCCGACGAAGGGACCTGTTGGGCCCTGAAAGTTTGAGTACTCTGCCATCTTTGTACAAGACATATGCTTGTCCAATGAAAGGTATCAAACTATCCAGCGACTCCTGCTTCCCAAGGACAAGTAGGACAGCAAGCTCTTTTTACTATGTACTTTAAAACAGTTCTTGCATTTTTTTAAACTTACGTCTGCTTTGCCTTTGAGGCCTTTTTGCAAGAGCAGCACAGGAATCCCCCACCCAACATGAGAAGAGCCGATCCAGCCCAACCCAGGTAAAGGGCAGTTCCGAGTTCATATCTATAAGGAGACACACAGAGAACAAAGGTTACCACTTGCAATTACACGATGAAGATAACAAAGGCTTTCTGGTCTCAAAAAGTGTAACATGAGCTCGCAAACATAAGCAACAAGGTTCACGACATAAAGGGGGAAAAATGGGACTGTGAAGTGAAACATTTTCAGAGGGAATAATTTTGCCTGTGAGCCCAATAGAAATATACAGGTGATGAACCCACAAGAGCCTTCAAAGGAATTGCAGATCACAAGTAAAATATTAATCATATTTTTCTTAGGCCCATGCCATATTAGGTTGATGCAGATGCATGGAGTTTTATGATGAAACAGCCAAATATGCCACTGTCTCAAGGAGTTAAAGGTGACAGGAAACCATTTTTTACACCTCTAAATGCCCACCTGTTGTCCTTTTAGTGTCTGTCCAGTACAGCATTTTGATATGTTTTTGACATTTTGTTTTATTAAATTCGTAATCTAATTTTGTTGCCTTTGTAACTACCCTTAATCCCTCTGTCTCTTTAACAGTTGCTGCTGCCTCATTTCAAACTTGCTGAACATTCCATGACATCAGTAACACCATTCCATGCCATCCAGATGAATCGCATAGAATCATGTTATTGATGTCATAGAAAGTCTTAGAAATGTTGCTTCATTGGTTCAAAAATTGGTTCATGCCCCACGGGTTATTATTAAATTCCAGTAAATCCAAGTCTATGATTACTTCCCATCCCAGCAAGCCTTCCTCTTATGACTTTCACATTTTTGATCTATTAGGAAATTTAATTGAATGTGTTGATAGTTTTTGTTATTTAGGGATTTATTTAGATAAATATTTCACATTTGAAACTCACATTGTTCAGTTAAACAAAACAATTCAACAATAGACTGGGTATGTTGTATAGAATAAAATAGTTTCTGGTCCCGGAGTCCTGGATATTATTGGCAAACAGTCTGTTACTTTCAAAGTTGGACTATAACAGTATTTTTTTTTTTTCTGACTGATAAGTTGATTAATATATTAACTACACTTTATAATACCATTTGTAGGTTTGCAACATGCCTAGGAGAATCTACTCATCGTTGTCACTTATATAGGTCTTTGGGATTTCCTCCACTTAAACAACACACTGACTATAAAGCTGCAATCCGTTTTCACAAAAGAGTGCTAGATGCCTGGCAGTTGAAGTTAAACACCAACAAGTGCAAGTGTCATGCACTTAGGCAAGGGAAACCCAAAGGTGAGATATTACCTGGGAGAGGAGCAGCTGGCATGCACCAACCAGGAGTGAGACCTAGGAGTCATTATATCAGATGGCTTAAAGGTGGGGAAGCAGTGCGGAAAGGTGGCACTAAAGGCCAGTGGTATGCTGGGCTGCATAGGGAGGGGAATCACAAGTCACAAAGAGAGGTGGTGCTGCTAATTTACAGGGTGCTGGTGCGCCCCCACTTGGAGTACTTACATAGAAACATAGAATTTGACGGCAGATAAGGACCTCTTGGCCCACCCAGTCTACTCATTTCCCTACCAAATGGATAAGCTGCAGATCCTAGTTAACCAGCAGCCTACTTCTTCCTACCCCAACCCCCTAGAATTGCCTTATGACTGTCCCATGCATGCTTGAATTCCACCACTGTTTTTGACTCCACAACCTCTCGGAAGGCTGTTCCATACATCCACAACCCTCTCTGTGAAAAATACTTCCTTAAATCACCTCTGAGGCCACCCCCTTCTATCTTCAAATTGTGCCCCTTGTTCTTGCACACCTCTTTTTTGAAAGATGCTACCTTCTTGGACTTTGTTGATTCCCTTGAGGTACTTGAAACTTTCTATCATGTCCCCCTCTCCCTCCTTTCCTCAGGGCTATACATATTAAGCTCCTTAAGTCTCTCTACATATGTATTCCGGTGCAGACCCTGCACCATTTTAGTTGCCCTTCTCTGGACAGCTTCCATCCTGTCTATGTCTTTGCGGAGATTGGGTCTCCAGAACTTCACGCAGTACTCCAGATGGGGTCTGACCAGCTGTCTGTACAGAGGGATAATAACTTCCTGTTTTCTACTGGTGATGCCTCTCCCTATGCATCCCAGTACTGTATCCCCCCAGCCCTCCTTGCTGCCCTCTCACATTGCTTGCCCACCTTTAGGTCATCTGATATGACTACCCCCAGGTCCCTTTCCATTTTTGTTGTTGTTAGTATCTCACCCCCCATTGTGTACTCTTCCCCTGGGTTTTTGTTTCCCAGGTGCATTACCTTGCACTTCTTAGCACTGAATCTAAGCTGTCATACGTTTGACCATTCCTCTAACCTTACAAGTCCTTCTCATCCTTTCCACCCAACTTGTGCATCAACTCTGTTGCAGATCTTTGTGTCATCTGCAAAGAGACATACTTTCCTTCCAGTCCCTCTGCAATGTAAACATAAAGACATTGAAGAGGACAGTCTAATACTGAACCCTGCATTACCCACTAGTAACCCCTTTCTTCAGAGTGGACTCCATTTACTATTACTCTCTGTGTCCTATTCTCCAGCCAATTCTTTACCCAGGCTGTCATCTTGGGACCTCCCAGGCTGGCTAACTTGTATATTAATCTTTTGTGTGGGACTGTGTCAAATGCCTTGCTAAAGTCTAGGTAGGCCATGTCACAGCCCCTCCTGATCTACTACTTTGGTCACCCAGTCAAAGAAATCTATCAGATTTGTCTGGCATGACCTTCCACTGTGAATCCATGCTGCCTTGGGTCCTGTGCCCTCTGGCCTCTAGATACTCTGACAATTCTTTCCTTCAGAAGTGATTCCATCATTTTCCCTATCAATGAGGTTAAACTAACAGGTCTGTAGTTTCCTGCTTCTGCCTTGCTCCCACTTTTGTGAAGGGCATCACATCTGCCCTCCTCAGTCCTCGGGTACCACCCCATCCTCCCATGATTTGTTAAAGAGGGTAGTCAATGGTGTCACTAGTTCTACCCTTAGTTCTTTTAGATTCTGGGATGAATCCATCAGGCCCCATTGCTTTGTCCACCTTCAGTTTTAAGAGTTCTTTCAGAACCCTTTCTTCTGTAAATGGACTGGTATCAACTTCTGTATCCAAAGTGCTTCTACTGTTTGTTTTAGGTACCTCCCCTCTTCATTTGTAAATACTGAGCAAAATATTTGTTAGTATCTCTGCCTTTTCACAGTCACCCTCTGCCCACCTCCCTCCCCTTTATTAAGCCTCACTATCCCTCCCTTGGTCTTCCTTCTCTCCCTGATGTACCTATAAAAGGTTTTATCCCCCTTCTTAACTGAGTTGGCTATCTTTTCCTCGGTTTGGGCCTTTGCTGTTCTGACTGCCTTCCCAGCTTCCTTTTGCTTTAACTGATACAGTTCTCTGTCCTGCTCCTTCTGTGATTCCTTGTACTTCCTGAATGCTTTCTTTTTCTCTTGAACCTTCACTGCCACTTCCTTTGAGAACCATAGTGGTTTCTTACATCGTTTCGTTTTATTTGCTTCACACAAAGGCTTGTTACCTCTGTGATGGCAGTTTTTATTATTCCCCATTGTTCTTCCACCCTCTTTCCTGCCCATTTTATAGTGCATTCTTAGGCACTCACCCATTTTAAGCAAAGTCAGCCCTCCTAAAAGTCCAGTACTTTTGCCTTTGTATGCTAGACTCTGTTGCTGTGTTTATTGTGAACCATACTGTTCGATGGTTGCTAGTTCCCAGATGGCTCCACTCTCTACATCTGTGATACTCTCTCCATCTCCATTTGAGAGAACCAGGTCTAAGATTGTTCCTCTCAAGTGAGCTCCAATACTAGTTGTCTAAGGCATGCCCCTGTAGGGCATCTAGAATAACCCACTCTTTGAAGTGGCTGCTGCAACTGCACTCCAGTTAACATCTGGCATATTCAGATCACCCACATCGCAATATCTCCCCTTTTTGTGCCATTCTAATATACTTCTATCATTTCCTTGTCCATTTCCTCCCCTGAGGAAGGAGTCTGTATCTAACCCTATGCGGATTAGTGGTGCCATTGCCGGTATCCAAATTTACCCACAGTGCTTCTTCTCCTCCCTATTTACTCTTTTGTTATGTTGCTTTGATTCCTTCCCTTATGTAAAAAGCTACTCCTCCTCCTCTTTTACCCTCCCTGTCCCTCCTGTAGATAGTGTATCCTGGTATGTTTATGTGCCAGTTACTTCACACAGTTCTGGAGGCCACACCTTAGGAGGGCATTGACAGGATTGAGACAGTGCAGAGGAGAGCCACAAAAATGATTCTGGGTCTACATTAAATGTGATATAATGATAGGTTGCAGGAGCTCAACATGTTCTCCCTGGAGTAGAGGAGGGAAGGGGGGGACATGACTGAGACATTCAAGTACAGCCAGGGTATAAATAAGGTAGGGTACAGGAGCTTCTTCAGGAGAAGAAAAGCATCAGAACTAGAGGGCATGATATGAGGCGCAAGGATAGGCGATTCAGGAGCAATGTTAGGAAGTTCTTCACTGAAAGGGTGGTCGACCCATGGAATTGCCTGACCCAGGACATGGTGGAGGCCAAAATGGTAAACAGGTTCAAAAATGCCTGAGACAGGCACAAAGATACCATTTCACAGAAAGAAGGGAAGGGGGTAATTACCCATATCGGGCAGACTAGATGGATCTTGTGGTCCCCTTTTGCTGTTAATTTCTCTGTATCTCTGTTTGATGCCTAGTACAGTAATTGCGAAATTTCCAAGAAATGCTAATATGTGTTCCACTAGGTCCCAACTAAGTTAGATTTGATTTTTCTATCCCCAGGTGCATCTCATCTGTTGGTCAAAGATATTTTAAATATAATTTAATTACTTGTGACAATAACCTTTCACAGTCCGTTTTGAGTAGTGGTAACCTGAATGTATTTAAATCCAGACTGTACAATGTGGTACTGCAGGATTCCAGTTGTTCATGCTTTGTGTAATGTTTTAATTGTATTTCTCTAGTGTTTTGTGTACATTGGTCACTGTGAAAAATCGAAGTTTTGCCAATCTGCTCACCAGTTAAATAAAAATTAGTGAAATGAAATATGAAATGAAAGAGCAGTCGCTGGTGAGGAGAGTGGAACACTACTGTACGCAGATCTGAGGGCAGCCCAAAACTAAATTATTTATCACAAAAACAGTCAAAGCATATCAGAATGCATTACTGACATGAAAAGTAAGACAGAAGGACAGTTAACTATGCAAAAATGATTTCCTGTCTCCTTTACGGGTCTGTATAGAAAACTTCTTAGTACAGTCAAGCCCCCAGAATGAAGTGATGCCAGTAAAATTCAGAAGGCCCTAAAGTACAATGAGAATATTTGTCGTCTACCTTCAGTAAGGCTATGGAAGGAATAACATATGCCAGGGTGCCCAGTTTTTTTTTTTATTCTTTGTTAACTGGACTAGGCCCATGTGCTTGTTTTCAGAGGCAACCCAGGAGCACTGTGAGGCTAGGTGACTTACTCAGGATCACACAGTATGTACATGAAGATTGAGGGAATCAAACCCAGGTCTGCTGTATGTACCAAACACATTCACAGCTTGGTACTCTAACCACTAGGCTATACTACCATTCCTCAGCAGTTGTGCTGAGACATAAACAAACTTCGGGTGCGTTGTGACGTATGAGGTGCAGTCAAGTGCTCCTAACCCCCAGACATGTCCCTATATCTACCACAACAGGAAACACTAAAGCGGGTTATACCTCCTATAAAATAGCTATAAAAATGTATATATGTACAGGTATATGTATATATATATATATATATATATTTAGCTGTTTTATAAGAGAAATAACACAGCCTTTGACACAGTGGAGCATGACTATTTATATAGTAAATCTGCTATGATATCACTACATACAGGCCATTTTTATTAAAACTATATAGTTGAAAGGTAATGAGAAAAATAGTTTTATTATTTATTGTTAATCAGAAATTCATATTTAGTATTTTACTTGCCTTAAGACTAAACTACTTAGCAATTAGTAGTTGTTCTTCTTCTTGTAACCCACCGTCTCAGAGTAGTAATGTATAATTTTATTGAACGATCTTAATATATTGTTGTTAATTGCTGTCTGTTTGTAAATCAATAAAAACAAAGCACGACAAGCTCGTGGGTAAAATGCACCAGTGCGGCATACACAAGGTATAGGGGGTTAAGCAGTAACAGGCTTGGAGGCAGGAAGAGGGATTGTGGGGTGGGCACTACTTCCAAATTACTCCAAGTGGTGAAGGGTACTCATCGGTTTCCCTCAGGGATTGGTACCAGGGATACTACTTCAACTGGAAAGGGATACTCAGGGGGACCCTCAGGGATTGGTACCAGGGCCACTACTCCGAGTGGAGAGAGAGATACTCAGTGGTGTCCCTCAGGGATCGGTACTGGGGCTACAACTGCAAGTAGAGAGAGGTACTTGGGAGTGTCCCTCAGGGATTGGTGCAAGGGTCACTACTCTGAGGGGAGAAGGGCACTCAGCAGTGTCCCTTAGGGATGGGTACTGGGGCCACAACTCCAGGTGTAGAGGGGTAATCAGTGGTGTACCTCAGGGTTCGGTGAAGGGGCTACTATTCTGAGAAGAGAAGGGTATTCAGCAGTGTCCCTTAGGGATGTGTACTGGGGCCACAACTTCAGGTGGAAAGAGAGGTACTCAGCGGTGTCCCTCAGGGATCAGTACTGGGGCCACTACTCCAAGTGGAAAGCAGTATTCAGCAGTGTCCCTCAGGGATCGGTACTGGGGCCACTGCTGTTCAATAGTTTTATCAATTATATGGAAGCTGGTTTCTCCAGAAGGATGCTTTGCCTTATTGATGACACTACCTCAACTGAGGTGCTGGACTCCCCTGAGGATGCAGACAAACTTCACGAGGCTTTGAATAAGCTGAGTGATCAGTCGGCCTCCTGGAGTCTCAGATTGAATGTAACCAAATGCAAGGTGCTACCTGTTCGGAGTAAAAATAAGACAGACCTGCACACAGAGGCATGGGACTCAACTTGTTGCAGCTGACGAGGAAAAGGACCATGGGGTCACAACAGATAGGCAGGCTAATACATGACAAGCAGTGCATAGCCCCTGTTAGGGGGCCACCAGGATGCTGGGGGTATCAAACAGGGGCTCACCCAGCAGGGCAGGGGGGCCAATCCTGCCTCTTTGTAGGGACCAGGTCAGGCCCCACCTCTAGTACTTTGTGCAGTTCTGGGCTCCCCAATACAAAACAGACATTGAGACAGTTGAAGGGGCTCTATAGGTTAGGGGCCACCAAATTGATTATGGTATGAAAGGCGAAAGCTAGAGACTGGAGACCCCTAACATGTTTACCCCATGGAAAAGGAGGCTGTGGGGGGACATCAACACAGGCTTCTGTATACTCATGAATATCTACAAGACTGAATAGAAATATTTGATTTGCTGTCCTCCACTGAGCAGAGAGGGGTTCCTTACCGTGATTGTGGAGCTGCAGTAGTTGTGTGACTGGTAGCAGCACATGACACAAATATTTAAAACAAAATTAATTATCCAGAATAAGAGAATTGTAAGAGTCACGGCTTCAGTAGGTATGGATATTTAAATAAGCTATGCAGTTTCTATACTGGAACAACTTGAACCTGCAGAACTAAGCTTCAGTTTGGTTCAAAACCTTACAACCAGACCATCTTGTGTGTGGGGGGTGTTGAAATAATGATGATGCAACTCACAGTGAAAAAAATGGGAGTGACAACTATTTTTTTTCCTGAGAAGCCATTTGATTTTGATTATTTGCATTACTTCAGACAGAAATGTATGAAATGGTACACAAAGACATGTAATCTTGATAATTATAATATTTCATATCGAAAGTCAGTCAGGTGATAATACTTACTTAATTCCAGCATAGTTGGGGTTAAAGAAATCGGCAGTCACCCTTGCTGCATACCAGGAGATGGCAATCATAGAGCAGAGACCTGGGGAGAAGGAGTGCCAGTCAGGGTTGTAAATGTGCTTGTGAAAAATGAATATTACCATCTCATGTTGAGGATAACATAAACATATTTTAAAGGTACTAAATGGCCAAAGTGTCACAACATACTCTGGAGACTTTCACTAACTTTGGAACTTTTTTGATTTAAACTGCTTTTTTACTGTTTATTTGGAGAAACTGTTCCAGAGGTTGGGGAGGTGAGTAGGAAGGAGCCAGTTCCAGAGGCTGGGGAGGTGAGTAGGGAGAGGGTCTGTTCCAGAGGCTGGGGAGGTGAGTAGGAAGGAGCCAGTTCCAGAGGTTGGGGAGGTGAGTAGGAAGGAGCCAGTTCCAGAGGCTGGGGAGGTGAGTAGGGAGAGGGTCTGTTCCAGAGGTTGGGGAGGTGAGTAGGAAGGAGCCAGTTCCAGAGGCTGGGAAGGCGAGTAGGGAGAGGGTCTGTTCCAGAGGTTGGGAGGTGAGTAAGGAGGAGGCTGTTCCAGAGGCTAGGGAGGTGAGTAGGGAGGGTCTGTTCCAGAGGTTGGGGAGGAGAGTAGGGAGGGGCGGTTCCAGAGGTTGGGAGGAGAGTAGGGAGGGGCGGTTCCAGAGGTTGGGGAGGAGAGTAGGGAGGGGGCGGTTCCAGAGGTTGGGGAGGAGAGTAGGGAGGAGGGGTTCCAGAGGTTGGGAAGGTGAGTAGGGAGGGGGCGGTTCCAGAGGTTGGGAAGGCGAGTAGGGAGAGGGTCTGTTCCAGAGGTTGGGGAGTTGAGTAGAGAGAGGGTCTGTTCCAGAGGTTGGGGAGGTGAGTAGGGAGGAGGCTGTTCCAGAGGTTGGGGAGGTGAGTAGTGAGGGGGCAGTTCCAGAGGTTGGGGAGGAGAGTAGGGAGAGGGTCTGTTCCAGAGGTTGGGGAGGTGAGTGGGAGAGGGTCTGTTCCAGAGGTTGGGGAGGTGAGTAGGGAGAGGGCCTGTTCCAGAGGTTGGGGAGGTGAGTAAGGAGGAGGCTGTTCCAGAGGCTAGGGAGGTGAGTAGGGAGGGGGCAGTTCCAGAGGTTGGGTAGGTGAATAGGGAGGAGGTCTGTTCCAGAGGTTGGGGAGTTGAGTAGGGAGGAGGCTGTTCCAGAGGTTGGGGAGGTGAGTAGGGAGGAGGCTTTTCCAGAGGTTGGGGAGGTGAGTAAGGAGGAGGCTGTTCCAGAGGCTAGGGAGGTGAATAGGGAGGAGGTCTGTTCCAGAGGTTGGGGAGGTGAGTAGGGAGAGGGTCTGTTCCAGAGGTTGGGGAGGTGAGTAGGGAGAGGGTCTGTTCCAGAGGTTGGGGAGGTGAGTAGGGAGAGGGTCTGTTCCAGAGGTTGGGGAGGTGAGTAGGGAGAGGGTCTGTTCCAGAGGTTGGGGAGGTGAGTAAGGAGGAGGCTGTTCCAGAGGTTGGGGAGTGAGTAGGAAGGGGGCGGTTCCAGAGGTTGGGTAGGTGAATAGGGAGGAGGTCTGTTCCAGAGGTTGGGGAGTTGAGTAGGGAGGGGGCTGTTCCAGAGGTTGGGGAGGTGAGTAGGGAGGAGGCTGTTCCAGAGGTTGGGGAGGTGAGTAAGGAGGAGGCTGTTCCAGAGGCTAGGGAGGTGAGTAGGGAGGGGGCAGTTCCAGAGGTTGGGTAGGTGAATAGGGAGGAGGTCTGTTCCAGAGGTTGGGGAGTTGAGTAGGGAGGGGCTGTTCAGAGGTTGGGGAGGTGAGTAGGAGGGTTTTCCAGAGGTTGGGAGGTGAGTAAGGAGGAGGCTGTTCCAGAGGCTAGGGAGGTGAGTAGGAGGGGCAGTTCCAGAGGTTGGGTGGGTGAATAGGAGGAGGTCTGTTCCAGAGGTTGGGGAGGTGAATAGGGAGGGGGTCTGTTCCAGAGGCTAGGGAGGTGTGTAGGGAGAAATTCTGTTCCAGAGGTTGGGGAGGTGAGTAGAGAGAGGGTCTGTTCCAGAGGTTGGGGAGGTGAGTAGGGAGAGGGTCTGTTCCAGAGGTTGGGGAGGTGAGTAAGGAGAGGGTCTGTTCCAGAGGTTGGGGAGGTGAGTAAGGAGGAGGCTGTTCCAGAGGTTGGGGAGTGAGTAGGAAGGGGGCGGTTCCAGAGGTTGGGTAGGTGAATAGGGAGGAGGTCTGTTCCTGAGGTTGGGGAGGTGAGTAGGGAGGGGCAGTTCCAGAGGTTGGGTAGGTGAATAGGGAGGAGGTCTGTTCCAGAGGTTGTGGTGGTGAGTAGGGAGGAGGCTGTTCCAGAGGCTGGGGAGGTGAGTAGGGAGAAAATCTGTTCCAGAGGTTGGGGAGGTGAGTAGAGAGAGGGTCTGTTCCAGAGGTTGGGGAGGTGAGTAGGGAGAGGGTCTGTTCCGGAGTTTGGGGAGGTGAGTTGGGAAAGGGTCTGTTCCAAAGGCTGGGGAGATGAGTAGGGAGAGGGTCTGTTCTGGAGGTTGGGGAGGTGAGTAGGAAGGGGGCTCTTCCAGAGCTTGGGGAGGTGAGTAGGGAGGGGGCTGTTCCAGAATTTGGAAAGGTGAGTAGGGAGGCGGCTGTTCCAGAGGTTGGGGAGGTGAGTAGGGAGGAGGTCTGTTCCAAAGGCTGGGGAGATGAGTAGGGAGAGGGTCTGTTCTGGAGGTTGGGGAGGTGAGTAGGAAGGGGGCTCTTCCAGAGCTTGGGGAGGTGAGTAGGGAGGGGGCTGTTCCAGAATTTGGAAAGGTGAGTAGGGAGGTGGCTGTTCCAGAGGTTGGGGAGGTGAGTAGGGAGGAGGTCTGTTCCAGAGGTTGTGGAGGTTAGCAGGGAGGAGGCTGTTCCAGAGGCTGGGGAGGTGAGTAGGAAGGGGGCGGTTCCAGAGGTTGGGTAGGTGAATAGGGAGGAGGTCTGTTCCAGAGGTTGAGGAGGTTAGTAGGGAGGAGGCTCTTCCAGAGGTTGGGGAGGTGAGCAGGGAGGAGGCTGTTACAGAGGCTGGGGAGGTGAGTAAGGAGGGGGCTGTTCCAGAGGTTGGGTAGGTGAATAGGGAGGAGGTCTGTTCCAGAGGTTGGGGTGGTGAGTAGGGAGGAGGCTGTTCCAGAGGCTGGGGAGGTGAGCAGGGAGAAAGTCTGTTCCAGAGGTTGGGGAGGTGAATAGAGAGAGGGTCTGTTCCAGAGGTTGGGGAGGTGAGTAGGGAGAGGGTCTGTTCCGGAGTTTGGGGAGGTGAGTAGGGAAAGGGTCTGTTCCAAAGGCTGGGAAGATGAGTAGGGAGAGGGTCTGTTCTGGAGGTTGCGGAGGTGAGTAGGGAGGGGGCTCTTCCAGAATTTGGAAAGGTGAGTAGGGAGGTGGCTGTTCCAGAGGTTGGGGAGGTGAGTAGGGAGGGGGCGGTTCCAGAGGTTGGGTAGGTGAATAGGAAGGAGGCCTGTTCCAGAGGTTGTGGAGCTTAGTAGTGAGGAGGCTGTTCCAGAGGCTGGGGAGGTGAGTAGGGAGGGGGCTGTTCCAGAGGTTGGGTAGGTGAATAGGGAGGAGGCCTGTTCCAGAGGTTTGGGATGTGAGTAGGGAGGAGGCTGTTGCAGAGGTTGGGGAGGTGAGTAGGGAGAGGGTCTGTTCCGGAGTTTGGGGAGGTGAGTAGGGAAAGGGTCTGTTCAAGGCTGAGGAGATGAGTGAGAGAGGTCTGTTCCAGAGGTTGGGGAGGTTGAGTAGGGAAGGGGCTCTTCAGAGGTTGGGAGGTGAGTAGGGAGGGAGGCTGTTCCACAGGCTGGGAGGTGCATAGGGAGTGGGTCTGTTCCAGGAGTTTGGGAGGTGAGTAGGAGGGTCTGTTCTAGAGATTGGAAGGTGAGTAGGGAGGGGCTGTTCCAGAGGTTGGGGAGGTGAGTAGGGAGGGGCCTGTTCAGAGGTTGGGGAGGTGAGGTGGGAGGGGTCTGTACCTGAGATTGAGTGGTGAGTAGGGAGGACAGTGAGTAGGGGAAGAGCTGTTCCAGAGGCTGGGGAGGTATAGGAGAGGGTCTGTTCCAGAGCTTTGGGAAGTGATAGGGAGAGGTCTGTTCCTGCGGTTGGAAGGTGAGCAGGAGGAGGGGCTGTTCCAGAGGTTAGGGAGGTGAGTAGGGAGGGGTCTGTTTCAGAGGTTGGGGAGGTGAGTAGGGAGGAGGCTGTTCCAGAGGTTGGGGAGGTGAGTAGGGAGGTGGCTGTTCCAGAGTTTGAGGAGGTGAGTAGGGAAGGGCCTGTTCCAGAGTTTGGGGATGTGAGTAGGGAGGAGGATGTTCCAGAGGCTGGGGAGGTGAGTAGGGAAAGAGTCTGTTCCAATGACTGGGGAGATGATTAGGGAGAGGGTCTGTTCTGGAGGTTGGGGAGATGAGTAGGGAGGGGGCTGTTTCAGAATTTGTGAAGGTGAGTAGGGAGGGGGCGCTGTTCCAGAGGTTGGGGAGGTGAGTAGGGAGGGGGTGGTTCCAGAGGTTGGGGAGGTGAATAGGGAGGAGGTCTGTTCCAGAGGTTGGGGAGGTGAGTAGGGAGGAGGCTGTTACAGAGGCTGGGGAGGTGAGTAGGGAGGAGGCTGTTACAGAGGCTGGGGAGGTGAGTAGGGAGGGGGCTGTTCCAGAAGTTGGGGAGTTGAGTAGGGAGGCGGCTGTTCCAGGGTCTGTTCCAGAGTTTTGGGGAGGTGAGTAGGAAGAGGGTCTGTACTAGAGATTGGAAAGGTGAGTAGGGAGGGGGAAGTTCCAGAGGTTGGGGAGGTGAGTAGGGAGAAGGTCTGTTCCAGAGGCTGGGGAGGTGAGTAGGGAGGGAGTCTGTACCTGAGATTGAGTGGTGAGTAGGGAGGAGGCAGTGAGTAGGGAGGAGGCTGGGGAGGTGCATAGGGAGAGGGTCTGTTCCAGAGTTTTGGGGAAGTGAGTAGGGAGACGGTCTGTTCCAGAGGTTGGAAGGTGAGCAGGGAGGGGGCTGTTCCAGAGGTTGGGAGGTGAGTAGGAAGGGGCCTGTTCCAGAGGTTGGGGATGTGAGTAGGGAGGTGGCTGTTCCAGATGCTGGGGAGATGAGTAGGGAGGGGGCTGTTCTAGAGGTTGGGTAGGTGAATAGGGAGGAGGTCTGTTCCAGAGGTTGTGGATATGAGTAGGGAGGAGGCTGTTCCAGAAGTTGGGGAGATGAGTAGGGTGGGGGCTGTTCTAGAGGTTGGGGAGGTGAGTAGGGTGGGGCCTGTTCCAGAGTTTGGGGATGTGAGTAGGGAGGAAGCTGTTCCAGAGGCTGGGGAGATGAGTAGGGAGGGGGCTGTTCTAGAGGTTGGGGAGGTGAAGGGAGAGGGTCTGTTCTGGAGTTCGGGAGGTGAGTAGGGAGGTCTGTTCCAAGATTGGGGAGGTGAGTAGGAGGGGCTGTTCCAGAGGTTGGGGATGAGTAGGGAGGAGGCTGTTCCAGAGGCTGGGGAGGTGAGTAGGGAGGAGGCTGTTCCAGAGGCTGGGGAGGTGAGTAGGGAGTGACCTGTTCCAGAGGTTGGGGTGGTGAGTAGGGAGGAGGCTGTTCCAGAGGCTGGGGAGGTGAGTAGGGAGAGGGTCTGTTCCGGAGTTTGGGGAGGTGAGTAGGGAAAGGGTCTGTTCCAAAGGATGTGGAGATGAGTAGGGAGAGGGTCTGTTCTGGAGGTTGGGGAGGTGAGTAGGGAGGGGGCTCTTCCAGAATTTGGAAAGGTGAGTAGGGAGGTGGCTGTTCCAGAGGTTGGGGAGGTGAGTAGGAAGGGGGCGGTTCCAGAGGTTGGGTAGGTGAATAGGAAGGAGGTCTGTTCCAGAGGTTGTGGAGCTTAGTAGGGAGGAGGCTGTTCCAGAGGCTGGGGAGGTGAGTAGGGAGGGGGCTGTTCCAGAGGTTGGGTAGGTGAATAGGGAGGAGGCCTGTTCCAGAGGTTTGGGATGTGAGTAGGGAGGAGGCTGTTGCAGAGGCTGGGGAGGTGAGTAGGGAAAGGGTCTGTTCCAAAGGCTGAGGAGATGAGTAGGGAGAGGGTCTGTTCCAGAGGTTGGGGAGGTGAGTAGGGAAGGGGCTCTTCCAGAGGTTGGGGAGGTGAGTAGGGAGGAGGCTGTTCCACAGGCTGGGGAGGTGCATAGGGAGTGGGTCTGTTCCGGAGTTTTGGGGAGGTGAGTAGGGAGAGGGTCTGTTCTAGAGATTGGAAAGGTGAGTAGGGAGGGGGCTGTTCCAGAGGTTGGGGAGGTGAGAAGGGAGGGGCCTGTTCCAGAGGTTGGGGAGGTGAGTAGGGAGGGGGTCTGTACCTGAGATTGAGTGGTGAGTAGGGAGGAGGCAGTGAGTAGGGAGGACGCTGTTCCAGAGGCTGGGGAGGTGCATAGGGAGAGGGTCTGTTCCAGAGCTTTGGGGAAGTGAGTAGGGAGAGGGTCTGTTCCCGCGGTTGGAAGGTGAGCAGGGAGGGGGCTGTTCCAGAGGTTAGGGAGGTGAGTAGGGAGGGGTCTGTTTCAGAGGTTGGGGAGGTGAGTAGGGAGGAGGCTGTTCCAGACTTTGGGGAGGTGAGTAGGGAGGTGGCTGTTCCAGAGTTTGGGGAGGTGAGTAGGGAAGGGCCTGTTCCAGAGTTTGGGGATGTGAGTAGGGAGGAGGATGTTCCAGAGGCTGGGGAGGTAAGTAGGGAGAGGGTCTGTTCTGGAGGTTGGGGAGGTGAGTAGGGAGGGCTGTTTCAGAATTTGTGAAGGTGAGTAGGGAGGGGTGGTTCCAGAGGTTGGATAGGTGAGTAGGGGGGGTCTGTTCCAGAGGTTGGGGAGGTGAGTAGGGAGGAGGCTGTTAAAGAGGCTGGGGAGGTGAGTAGAGAGGGCTGTTCCAGAGTTGGGGAGTTGAGTAGGAGGCCTGTTCCAGGGTCTGTTCGGAGTTTTGGGGAGGTGAGAGAAGAGGGTCTGTACTAGAGATTGGAAAGTGAGTAGGGAGGGAAGTCTCAGAGGTTGGGGAGGTGAGTAGGGAGAAGGTCTGTTCCAGAGGCTGGGTGGAGGTGAGTAGGAGGAGTCTGTACCTGAGATTGAGTGGTGAGTAGGGAGGAGGCAGTGAGTAGGGGAGGAGGCTGGGAGTGCATAGGGAGAGGTCTGTTCAGAGTTTGGGGAAGTGAGAGGGAGACGGTCTGTTCCAGAGGTTGGAAGGTGAGCAGGAGGGCTGTTCCAGAGGTTGGGAGGTGAGTAGGAAGGGGCCTGTTCCAGAGGTTGGGGATGTGAGTAGGAAGGGGGCTGTTTCAGAATTTGTGAAGGTGAGTAGGGAGGGGGCTGTTCCAGAAGTTGGGGAGTTGAGTAGGGAGGCGGCTGTTCCAGGGTCTGTTCCGGAGTTTTGGGGAGGTGAGTAGGAAGAGGGTCTGTACTAGAGATTGGAAAGTTGAGTAGGGAGGGTGCAGTTCTAGAGGTTGGGTAGGTGAGTAGGGAGAAGGTCTGTTCCAGAGGCTGGGAGGTGAGTAGGGGAGGGAGTCTGTACCTGATATTGAGTGGTGAGTAGGGAGGAGGCAGTGAGTAGGAGGAGGCTGGGAGGTGGTAGGGAGAGGGTCTGTTCCAGAGTTTTGGGGAAGTGAGTAGGGAGACGGTCTGTTCCAGAGGTTGGAAGGTGAGCAGGGAGGGGCTGTTCCAGAGGTTGGGAGGTGAGTAGGAAGGGGCCTGTTCCAGAGGTTGGGGATGTGAGTAGGGAGGTGGCTGTTCCAGAGGCTGGGGAGATGAGTAGGGAGGGCTGTTCTAGAGGTTGGGTAGGGTGAATAGGGAGGAGGTCTGTTCCAGAGGTTGTGGATATGAGTAGGGAGGAGGCTGTTCCAGAAGTTGGGGAGATGAGTAGGGTGGGGGCTGTTCTAGAGGTTGGGGAGGTGAGTAGGGTGGGGCCTGTTCCAGAGTTTGTGGATGTGAGTAGGGAGGAAGCTGTTCCAGAGGCTGGGGAGATGAGTAGGGAGGGGGCTGTTCTAGAGGTTGGGGAGGTGAGTAGGGAGAGGGTCTGTTCTGGAGTTTGGGGAGGTGAGTAGGGAGAGGGTCTGTTCCAAAGATTGGGGAGGTGAGTAGGGAGGGGGCTGTTCCAGAGGTTGGGGAGGTAAGTAGGGAGGGGCCTGTTCCAGAGGTTGGGGAGGTAAGTAGGGAGGGGCCTGTTCCAGAGGTTGGGGATGTGAGTAGGGAGGAGGCTGTTCCAGAGGCTGGGGAGGTGAGTAGGGAGGAGGCTGTTCCAGAGGCTGGGGAGGTGAGTAGGGAGTGACCTGTTCCAGAGGTTGGGGTGGTGAGTAGGGAGGAGGCTGTTCCAGAGGCTGGGGAGGTGAGTAGGGAGAGGGTCTGTTCCGGAGTTTGGGGAGGTGAGTAGGGAAAGGGTCTGTTCCAAAGGATGTGGAGATGAGTAGGGAGAGGGTCTGTTCTGGAGGTTGGGGAGGTGAGTAGGGAGGTGGCTCTTCCAGAGCTTGGGGAGGTGAGTAGGGAGGGGGCTATTCCAGAATTTGGGAAGGTGAGTAGGGAGGTGGCTGTTCCAGAGGTTGGGGAGGTGAGTAGGAAGGGGGTGGTTCCAGAGGTTGGATAGGTGAGTAGGGAGAGGGTCTGTTCCAGAGGCTGGGGAGGTGAGTAGGGAGGAGGCTGTTCCAGAGGCTGGGGAGGTGAGTAGGGAGTGACCTGTTCCAAAGGTTGGGGAGATGAGTAGGGAGGAGGCTTTTCCAGAGGTTGGGGAGGCGAGTTCTGAGGAGGCTGTTCCAGAGATTGGGAGGTGAGTAAGGAGAGGATCTGTTCCAGAGGTTGGGGAGTTGAGTAGGGAGGGGGCTGTTCCAGAGGCTGGGGAGGTGAGTAGGGAGGAGGCTTTTCCAGAGGTTGGGGAGGCGAGTTCTGAGGAGGCTGTTCCAGAGATTGGGAGGTGAGTAGGGAGGAGGTTGTTCCAGAGATTGGGGAGGTGAGTAAGGAGAGGATCTGTTCCAGAGGCTGGGGAGGTGAGTAGGGAGGAGGCTGTTCCAGAGGCTGGGGAGGTGAGTAGGGAGGAGGCTGTTCCAGAGGTTGGGGAGGTGAGTAGGGAGGAGGCTGTTCCAGAGGCTGGGGAGGTGAGTAGGGAGAGGGTCTGTTCCGGAGTTTGGGGAGGTGAGTAGGGAAAGGGTCTGTTCCAAAGGATGTGGAGATGAGTAGGGAGAGGGTCTGTTCTGGAGGTTGGGGAGGTGAGTAGGGAGGGGGCTCTTCCAGAGCTTGGGGAGGTGAGTAGGAGGGGCTATTCCAGAATTTGGGAGGTGAGTAGGAGGTGGCTGTTCCAGAGGTTGGGGAGGTGAGTAGGGAGGGGTGGTTCAGAGGTTGGATAGGTGAGTAGGGAGAGGGTCTGTTCCAGAGGTTGGGGAGGTGAGTAGGGAGTAGGCTGTTCCAGAGGCTGGGGAGGTGAGTAGGGAGGGGGCTGTTCCAGAGGTTGGGGAGGTGAGTAGGGAGTGGCCTGTTCCAGAGATTGGGGTGGTGAGTAGGGAGTAGGCTGTTCCAGAGGCTGGGGAGGTGTGTAGGGAGAAATTCTGTTCCAGAGGTTGGGGAGGTGAGTAGGGAGGGGGTCTGTTCCAGAGGTTGGGGAGGTGAGTAGGGAGTAGGCTGTTCCAGAGGTTGGGGAGGTGAGTAGGGAGGGGCCTGTTCCAGAGGTTGGGGAGGTGAGTAGGGAGGGGGTCTGTACCTGAGATTGAGTGGTGAGTAGGGAGGCGGTGTTGAGTAGGGAGGAGGCTGTTCCAGAGTTTGGGGAGGTGAGTAGGAAGGGGGCTGTTCCAAAGGTTGGGGAGATGAGTAGGGAGGAGGCTTTTCCAGAGGTTGGGGAGGCGAGTTCTGAGGAGGCTGTTCCAGAGATTGGGAGGTGAGTAAGGAGAGGATCTGTTCCAGAGGTTGGGGAGTTGAGTAGGGAGGGGGCTGTTCCAGAGGCTGGGGAGGTGAGTAGGGAGGAGGCTTTTCCAGAGGTTGGGGAGGCGAGTTCTGAGGAGGCTGTTCCAGAGATTGGGAGGTGAGTAGGGAGGAGGTTGTTCCAGAGATTGGGGAGGTGAGTAAGGAGAGGATCTGTTCCAGAGGCTGGGGAGGTGAGTAGGGAGGAGGCTGTTCCAGAGGCTGGGGAGGTGAGTAGGGAGGAGGCTGTTCCAGAGGTTGGGGAGGTGAGTAGGGAGGAGGCTGTTCCAGAGTTTGGGGAGGTAAGTAGGGAGGGGGCTGTTCCAGAGGTTGGGGAGGTAAGGAGGAAGGAGGCTGTCCCTTTCAACCCATTCAATTTGACATACTGAAAAATTTGGCTTAATTGGTCAATCTTTGCAGTACCTTGGGTGGTATGCATTATTTCAGAGAAAAAAGGTGCAGCCTTTATTTTGTCAATAATACAGATCATTTTATCTTGTGATTTACATTACTGTGTATTATAATACTATATTATAAATACAGTTTATTATTGAACGTAAAAGATGCCTCCAAAATACAAAAGTGGTGCACAAAACCGTAAACAGAAGGAAGAATTAGGGAAAAGTACAACCAGGAGACTAACGTCACCTAAGCAGCAAAATTGAATATCATGAAACAACAGCAATTCATTTAGAATCTTGCTTAGTGTATGAGCAGTGGCGATTACATGGCACAATTGATGAAGATTTCAAAACTCAAATACAAAAGGAGAAAAACTTCTGGAGACAAGTTTTGAATCATCATTAATGTGACTCTTACATTAGCTACGTGCAATTTAGCTTTCAGGGGGCACAGAGAGGTTTTAGGGCAAAGTAATAGTGTGACTTTTCTTTCAATCATGAAACTGTTAGCTAAGTATGATCCCATGCTGAAGCAATTCATTTACATGCCCAGTGGATTGATTCACTATCTTAGTCATACTATCTAGGACAAACTCATTGAAGTTTTGTCAAAGCATATTGAGCAAGATATTATTGATGAAATAAAGGCTGAGCCTTTTCTCTGTAATAATGGATATTGCGAAGATATTGCGAAGATTGTCCAACTGAGTCAAATTTTTCTGTATGTCACAATTGAAAGGGATGAATGCGACATGGCAACTGAGGTGAAAATCAACAACTCTTTCCTTGGTTTTCAGGAAATTAGTGATCAGTCTGCTAATGGATTTGAGAAGATAATAATCAGCTGCGTTGAACAGAAAGGTTTAGATTTATCTAAATGCCACAGTCAGGGGTATGATGGGGCCTCTAATATGAGTGGTGTGTACTCCGGTGTGCAAGTAAGAATATCCCAGAAGGAACCAAATGCTGCATATGTTCACTGTGCCGCTCACAACTTAAATCTCACACTGAATGATTCTGTTAGAGGAATAACAGAAGTAAAGAATTTTTATGATGTGATCGAAAGACTATATACTTTTTTCAGCCACAGCATAAAATGCTGGGCCATGTTATCTTCATTCGTTTCCACTTCAGAGCTTTCCAGCAACGTTACTTTAAAAAAGCTTTGCCTTACTTGCTGGTTGTCCCTGTATAAATCACTCCATGCTCTGAGGTTTCAGTATTTAGATGTTATGAAGGCACTCACAAAAATAGTTCTTCAGAGCAAAAATGCCAATGAGCGTAATGAGGCTTTGACGTTAAAGAAATTATTGGAAAATTTTAGTTTGGTTTTTCTTGTCGTGCTCCAAACAAACCTTCTGGCAATGGTAAATGCTGTGTCAAAACTGGAACAATCTAAAGACACAGACCCTTAAAAAGCAGCAACCTTACTTCACAAAGCTAATGAAGATCTAGTTACAATTCAAAATGAGTTTGATGAAGCCAAAAATTCAGATATTACATTTTCTGAAAAATGGGGTGTACAAGCCAAGTTTGAAGAAAAGCGCATGAGAAAGACCAAACGCCATTTTGATGAGCTGTATGAAGAAGAAAGACTTGACAGCTCAAAACACATTTTCAAAGTGAATGTGTTTTACAGGTGTCTTGATATAATAAGTGCACTGCTTTCAAATCGATTTCAAAGCTTACAGGCAGTCGCTGATAGATTCAGCATAATCCAGCCAAGTGTGCTTATTTCTGCAAGTGATGATGATCTATACAAAGGAGCTGAAAAGCTGGCCCATTATTTCAACAAAGACATTTCTCCTGGGGTCACTTGATCGACTCATAGAGTGAAGATGAGTCTCGCTGTAGCTCCACTCCCCTAGTGATTTAATCCTTTGCAATCCTTGATAGCCACCTCCTAATCGGACTCTAAAACAAATCAGCAATGCTATTAGTTTATCATGGATGAATATTTGTCACAATTGGGTAGTAAATTACAGCGGGTCGGGAGTAAAAGCAACAAAAAGCAATTGTCTGCACCGCAGACTGAACACCCTGGGCCTATTTCACTGTCAGCAGCCAAAATGGCGGTGCTCGGTTGGAAGTTGAAAGACCAGCTTCTGGATGCTTTAACACCAAAGTTGACCCAACTAGAGACAAAACTCAATACGTGACTGCAGGAAATAGCATCTCAACTTACCATCCAAAATCGGAAGATAGTGGAGGTGGAAGAACACATCTTGCAAGTAGAAGACACCATCGGTCCACTCCTGGCTCAGATGTCTGCCATGGAAAAGGAGCTAGAAAGCCTTAAAGAAGCTTTTGATTACCAAGAGAACTACCACTGGAGGCTGAATTTACACCAGAAGGGAAAGAAGGTCCCAATGTTCTGGATTTCTGTGCAGTGGTGCTTCCTGAAATCCTGGGCCTGCAACTGAAGTGAGGTTGTCATAAGCTGGAACAGGCCCAACCCAAACCTCCAGAGGGACAACCTCCCTGACAAATCATCATTAGGCACCACAACTTCCAGGATTGCCAGCAGTTTTGGACGATTTCAGAAAATCTCCAGAGTTGGTATTTGAGGGGGCAAGGATCTATATTGCACAGGATCACTCAAGTCAGCTCCTCAGGAAAAGGCAGGCATTTAATGGTATTATTGCACAACTAAGGGAGCTGAAAATTGAATGGTTTATGACCTACCCGGTGATCCTATGCATTAAATTTGAAGGAGCTACCTATAGCTTTTGGGAAGCTGAAAAGGTTGCAGTATTCGTCCAGGAGCTGAAGACAAAAGTGGACTGAGCATTTTTGTCAGCGAGGGTGTTTCTGACTGAAGAATTATTCAGGTAGTTGTGAAACTGCACAGGGTGGCCATCTGGGGCATGTGCCTCACCTCTCCTCTCCTTGCTGCGCTACTGGAATTCTAACATTGAGACTGAAATCATAGAACGTTTGTTTGTACCTGAAGCATTTGTTTGTACCTGAAGCTCTGGTTGCTCTGTTCCCCTGTCCATCGCATCATCTGCCCTCTGGGGATTAGAAGATACATTTATTTACCTAATGGACTATGTTACTTGTGGAGGGACTTGGACCTGAGTTACCTATGAGATCTGGGAAGCTTGTGGCTGAGGAGCTGCTGTGGCATCTCTTGGCTCCAAGTTTTAGGGGGTCTGGACTCATTATTACAGGCAACAAGATGTGGTTCAGTGCCTAGACCACAAGAGTGCATTTCTGGAGTGCGGCAGGATGGGAGGTGGCAGTGGGGGACATTTCACATGTCACTAGGTGTTCGCGCTGTCCCCCGTTACATTCCGGTCTTGCCAATGGGTGATTCCATGGTCGGTGCCTCATCTTCATACAGCATTGTGTATGCAGGAGGCTGTGGACTTCAGGAACATGGACTATGAGTCAATAGCTACAGGTGGACCTGGGTGAGAATGTTTTAATGCAGGCCATCATAGTAAGGTACAGAAGCAAAGTGTTTGCTGGGGTGGCGTGTTGGGGAGGGTGGGCTACGGATGGTGCGCCTGCATAGTTGAACCTAAAGGTTTGGTTCCTTGTTTCTATGCACAAGTTAACTTACAGCTCTGTTGCTTGTTGGGATAATTCTTTAAGGTAGGACCATAATAAGATGGTTTGGCTCCAAGGGGTGGGGATAAAATGATGGGTTCCCCCGGTTTTGGCATATGCCGCCTAGGGGCCTCCCACCTACCAAGTCTGTTGCAAAGGATTGTGTTTATGTTTCAAAAGGATGCTTATATACTTAGGGGAGTGGGGTGAGGGTTGCATATCTACAATATTGGGACATTGCCTGATGTGGTTTCAGGCTGTATTTGGATGTCCAGCATGGCTCGGGGGGGATTGGGTTTTACTGCTTATATGTTGTGAGTTATATGGATGTTGCTTACATTGTTGAGAATGTTAATTCTTCTGCTGGGGCCATCTGATTTTATGTATTACATACCACATCGAGCTATGCTGGGAAAGGTCGACTATGCCAGTGGATGCATGTGATGGGGTATATGTGGGGCAATATCCATAAAGCACCATGTGGTCCAAAGGAGATCTGAATATTCTGTCATGGAACGTGCGGGGCTTCTCTTCTCCTATCAAACGTAAATGTGTTTTGAATGCTCTTCGTAAGTTTCATACCCAGGTGGCTCTCCTTCAGGAGACCCACCTAACTCCTAAAGAGCATACGAAATTGGTGCGGGGCTGGGTGGGTGCGTACTACGCCCCCTCATACTATTCTCATAAATGTGGGGTCACCATATTATTACATAGACAACTCCCATTTCAGGTTACCAGGACTGTGGCTGATCCCAAAGAGGGAAGATACGTGTTTGTAGAGGGGCTCTTGTATGGTGGAAAAATTACTTTTGGTAGTGTATATGCCCCGGCAGTACTTGATCCACTTTTCTACCAATCCCTTCTGGACCTTTTGGTCAAGGAACAGTTTGAGGGCCTTATTTTGGGAGGAGATTTTAATTGCATGCCTGTCCTGGAACTCGATCATGCTCATGGAAAGGGCAGAGGAGGGGGATGTAAGAGAAAGTGGAAGGAGGGCATGGCAGATCTAGCCTTGCTGGACACCTGGTGGTCAGCTAACCCTTCTGCGAGTGAATACACATTTTTTTCTAACCTCCACAAGTCGTGGTCTTGTATAAACCTCATTTATATATGTATGATATGGTATCCTAGGCTCTTAGACATTAAGCAGAGTTCCAGTCACATATCAGACCATGCGATAGTCCTGGCTATCCTTCAGATGGAGGCTTGGGAGTGGAGAAGCCACACAAGGAAATTCCCTACATATATGTTGAGCCACAAAGAATGTTACTCTTACCTGACAAATCAGTGGAAATTGTATGATGAACAGAGACTCAGCTCCATACAGCCAGATATATTGGGATGCGGGTAAAACTTTCTTGAGGGGTGCTATTATAAGCTACATGGCTAACCATAAGAAAGACAGACTTAGGAAACAGCTGGAATTACAGCAACAATACAGGAATTGGAGCACAAGGCTGCAAAGGAGGGGGAAGGAGAGGCCCTTAGACAGCTAACTATAGGTAGGGATACCCTCAATAATTTACTTTCTGAGGAAGCTCGTAAGCAATGGTTTTATATCAAGCATACATTTTACGAGTGGGGGAACAAGCTGGGGCCCTTACTGGTGAACCTTATCAGAAGCAGGAAGGGGTCCTCTCAGATATTAAATATTAAGGACTCCCGGGGATGTTTAATGAGTGATCTTAAAGTGATCAGAGAGCGGTTCAGGCAGTTTTATCAAAACCTTTATCAAGCAGAATGCGAGAATATTCTCCCTCAGACCTGGGGATTTCTGGATGGGGTTACCCTCACTCACATTTCAGAACAGAGGGAAGATTTGGGAAGAGAGATTTCTAGGGAAGAGATCAGGAGAGTAATCCAAGGGCTAAAAGAGGTAAAGCAAGTAGGTTGGATGGCTATCCAGCAGAATTTTACAAGGTCATGCTGGATTCGGTTGTGGAACCCCTGTGGGAAATGTTCCAGGAGGTGCAGGGAGGGGGGGTACTTTCAGAGACCTGTAGTGAGGCAGTGATCTGTGTCTTACCAAAGCCTGGGAAAGATCTGCAAGAATGTGCCTCTTATCGCCCCATCTCGCTGCTGAATTGTGATACTAAAATATACGCAAAAATACTGGCTAGTCAATTAGACTGCTTACTGCTGGAGCTGATCGACCCCGACCAAACCAGTTTCATTCAGGGTAGACAATCTTACCATAATGTGCGGAAGGTGCTGAATGTCATTTGGTGCTCTTCTCGGCATCCTGGACGTACTGCGGTGCTGTCCATGGATGCTGAGATGGCTTTTGATCATATTGAATGGGACTATTTATTTGAGGTCTTGGAATGGTTTGCACTGGGTGGACAGTTTGTGGATCTGGTGGGGTCCCCATACAGATCTCCCCAGGCTTCATTATTAGTAAATGGTTAGCTCTCTGAGCAGTTTACACTGCACAGAGGTATGAGGCAGCAGTGCCCCACCTTGCTACTGCTGGCACTAGCAATAAGAACTGCTGGAGGTTAGCATTCAAAGTGCCCTTAATATTCTGGGGAGGGTACCAGGTAAAGTGGGATCCAACATAAAGTGACTCTCTATGCAGATGATCTGATCCTATATGTGGAGGATCTGGACTCGTATATGCCACCACTGTTATCCTTGATATCCAAATGTGCTAGCTTTTCTGGCTACAAAATCAACTTAGGAAAGTCAGAGATATTATATTTGGGCAGACAGGGACAGCGGCGGTGGTTAAGGACTGGGGCCTATGCATAGTACAGTCTTCCTTTAAATACCTCGGCATAAACATAGGACGGGATATCTCCTCCTTATACCATCTTAATTATTCCCCGCTGCTCAGAACTTTACGGGAAAAGCTTCACTAGTGGAAGGCATTACCTATATCCTGGATTGGCAGGATAAAGCTTATAAAAATGAACATCCTGCCCCAAATTCTTTATTTACTACAGATGTTGCTGATGGGTTTGAATAAGCAGGACATCAGGAAACTGGAGTTGGCATTTACATATTTTATTTGGCAAGGTAAGAGGGCCAGCACCAGCCTTAGGAGGCTAAAGGCTGATTTGGGGAAGGGAGGGTTGAATTTTCCAGACCTAAATAATTATGATCTGGTGGCCCAATTTAGATTTATTCAGGACTGGGTCAAAGCCCCAAGGGAAGCAGAGTGGTTGGACTTAGAGGGATTGGGTTGCCCAGGGAGGCTTCTGATGTATCTTGCCAGAGCTGGACGCAGAGCTTACTGTGGCCTAGACAGTATTAACCCTGTGGCCTTAGCAGTTATTGACAGTTGGGGAAAGATTAAAAAACTCATGGGAGTACAGGGATGTGAGACCCTACTCCTGCTGGTAGCTAAAAACACCTTTTTTCTCCAGAGTATGGGGGACCCCACATTTACAGAATGGGAGTCTAAGGGTATCATATGCTTGGGGACCTTGGTACCAGGTGGGACTGTATGCTCATTCGAAGACTCGAGAATGGGGCTTAGGATTTCAAGCTCACACCTCTTTAGGTACTTTCAAATCAGAAAATATATACAGACTTAAATAGAGGGATGGGCCCCGGTGCTCCTACGGAACTAGTAGAGACACTTATGCATCAAGCTAGGAGGGATCCCAGAGGAATAACCTAGAAAGTGACCCAAATTCTTCATCAATCACTCCCAGATGTGACTAATAAAACACGGGGACTCTAGGAGAGAGATCTGGGAATCCCCATTTCAGAAGAAAAATTGCACCTATTATTGGGCCTTCACACAGGGTTATTAAGTTGCAACAGATACAAGGAGGCTACCTATAAATTTATTCATAGACTTTATTGCCCTCCTGAGTTGGTCCATAGATTTAGCTCATAAGTATCTCCTATATGTGGCAGGTGTGGTGGAGAGGTTGGAACTTTTATCCACTCCTTCTGGATCTGTCCTATACGTCAAGAGTTTTGGAGTAGGATAGCCCAAGAGATAGGCATAATGTCAGGAAGCTGCATGCCAGTGACTCCCCTGGTGCTTTTGTTTGGGGTTGAGAATCTGGAGGGAGAGGACTGGGTGCCCTATAAATGGTGGGTCAGGGTCCTTCTGACAATTGCACGACAGTGCATTTTGAACACGTGGGTGTCTGGACTGTGGCCAATGACTCAACAATGGCTTAGTCTTCCAATCCAGACTCTTGCATTGGAGAAATTGTCATATACAGCTAGAGATAGAAATAGAGAGGAAAAATTCCTCGAAGCAAAAAAACACAAAATTCAAAAAATTCCTCGAATACCTCTAAAGCAGTAGGTAAGGCTAGGGGGGTGTTAGGGTGTATTAGTAGGGGTATCACAAGTCGTAAGAGGGAGGTAATAATCCCTCTGTACAAGACATTGGTTAGGCCCCATCTGGAGTACTGCGTGCAGTATTGGAGGCCACACCTTCACAAGGACATTAACCAAATTGAGGCAGTCCAGAGAAGGGCAACTAAAATGGTGCAGGGACTGCATCAGAAGACATATATGACAGATTAACGGAGCTCAATATGTATACCTTGAGCAAAGGAGGGAGAGAGGTGATGCGATCGAGACATTTAAACACCTTAAGGGCATAAACAAGGTGAAAGAGTCTAACATGTTTAAATATAAGAAAAATAGCAGGACAAGAGGACACAGCATGAGATTAGAGGAGGCCGATTAAGGGGAATGTGAGGAAATTCTTTTCACAGAAAGGGGGTAGATGCATGGAATGGCTTACCACAAGAAGTGGTGGCTATGAATACAGTGCAGGGCTTCAAACAGGCATGGGATAGGCATAAGGGAGCAATACAAATGACTATGAATAGATAGGTCACTGACAGAGCAAAGGCCGATGGCACATTTATAAGGTAGAAAAAGAAATGGGCAGACTGGATGGGCCTTTCGGTCCTTATCTGCCGTCAACTTCTATGTTTCTATGTTTCTATGAAGCTTGGGAGCCTTTCTTGGGAACCCTGCACCCAGGGGAACTCCAGATTCTGAAGATGGGCCTGTTAAGGACTTTGGTCCGAGACTAGCTTATATAGTTGGTTGGGAGTGGCCTGGTGACCCTAAAGCTTTGGACCCTGTCAAGAGATAAATGTATTAGATTTCGAGCAGATAAAAGAAAGGGTGCTCCGGGAGGTGGTATTTTCACATATGCCCTCATTAAATGTATTATGGAATGTTTTTAATGCCTGTCATAACATATCAGTGAATGTTTTTGGGTATATTTTGACTAGATGTAATCATTTTGATTCTCCTTTATACCACAATATATGTAGCTGTATAGGTATGAACTATTGGACCCAATTGTACATAGTTTTGAATTTTTTTAGTATATGTAATGTGTGTCTACTGTCTTGTTTCTTTAAAAAAAAAAAAACTCAAAAATATTATACAAAAAAAAAAGACATTTTTCCTGCTTTTCCTGGCAGTTACTTTAATTCAGATCTTGTTTGAAATCTGAAATCTCGAAACAATCATTAGTTAAAGATTTGGCGAGAGTGTTAATTGTTGACAACAGTGCATTAGCATCCAGTTTTCCAAAAGTTTGTACTGTACTTCTGTTGTTTCTCACAATCCCAGTAACAGCAGCAAGTGCTGAATGCTCATTTTCAATACTTAAACCTATAAAGAACTACTTATGGAATAGCATGGGACAAGAGAGACTTTGTGGATTGGGAATCTTATCTATTGAAAACAAACGAGCCAAAAAAATTAACCCACAGCAGATCACTGTATTTTATTGTATCTCTTTATTGCTGTATTTAATTACACCTCTGTAGTGCTGTATGATTTGTCATTGCTACTACTGTACATCCCACTACCCCTTCCCCCAGAATGTACGGTGAGACGAGCATTAAGTTGCTCAGTGTATCTTTCCTGGTGAAACAATTCAATAAATAAATAAATTGATGAGTTTTCAGAACGAAAGGTGATTCAAATAGATGAGTATAAAATACTACTATTATGTGTTACAGTCCCAGATGCTACCATTTTGATAATTAACTGTTACGAAGCATTGAACACATAAATTGGCAATGGCATGTTTAATGTGTATAAAAAAAGTATGTTATATTCCTTTGATATTTGAGGAAAGGGAGGGAGAAGAGTGCATAAACAGGTACTAAAAAAACAATGTGAAGGGGTCTCAAAATTACAGCCTGCATTGGGCCCCATCTTTCTCTTCCTCTGCCACTGGTGAGAGTAAGGTGTCCCCTAGTGGCAGGGTTTATAGTGGTATGGTTGTCTTGTGAGTAAGTGCTATTCTCTACTGCTACCAGTGGGTAACAGAGTCTCTGTTTAGGTTTTGAGACTTTATTCACATTT
This sequence comes from Neoceratodus forsteri, assembly GCA_016271365.2. Classification (NCBI taxonomy): domain Eukaryota; kingdom Metazoa; phylum Chordata; order Ceratodontiformes; family Ceratodontidae; genus Neoceratodus; species Neoceratodus forsteri. The sequence goes on along the minus strand of CM028137.1, from coordinate 28,624,946 downwards.
CAATTTTCACACTGTGTTATTTTTTGCTAGTAGCGACTAATGGTATTTCTCAGCAACTGTAAATCAGTGGGCAGCAAGGATTATCCATGTCATATAATACAATGTTTGGTGATGTGTGGGGAATGTTAGGTGTGGTTCAGTATAAGAACTGGGCCCCCGGAATAAATCACACTAAAATGAGAGTCCTGGACTTTAGGACAACCGATTTAAAAAATATGGGAGAATGCCTCAGGGTCGCCCTAGCAGGGATAGGGAAACCGGTTGGAGTCATGGAACAGAGGGCAAAAATAAAGGAGGGCATTGAAAAGGCAACAAACCCCTGTGTCTGGCAGGTTAACAAGGGCAAGAGAAACAAATTCTGGACAGAGCTGATATGGCTGCGCAGAGCTTTTAGGAAAAAGGCAAACTGGTGAAGAACATGTACAGTACCACCCACAAGACAATTCATACAAACACATAATTTGTGAACAGAAAAGAACCACTGGTAATTGCCCCTAACCCCCCCGACCCCAGCCTTTGACTGTCCCAGACCCATCTGCCTGCCCACCCAGCCCTGGCCCCCACCCCAACCTGGCAGAACTCACCCAGATCTTGCAGCTGATCTCCACCCCAAGCTGCATGGTCGCTGCTCACTCCTCAAAATTGCCCCAAGCACAGCAGCTTCAGGTTTGGCTCAGGTCTCTCACCGAGTGACAGGCAGACATACCGGAAACATACCCAGCCATTGCTAGGAAGAGGGGACTTACAATACCAGAAGTCCACCTCAGTATTTGGAGCATAGAATTAGTTGAGATAATATTATTGGGGGAGCAGACACTTTTCTACAGGAGCTACAGATACTGTAGTGCGTCTCTGGAAGCAGCTGCAGTGGAGTGTAATGAATGCTCCGTGAAGATGGAGCTCACGGCAGGGAAATGTGCCATGTCCAAGATGGCCACATGTGCACAGAGACATGGCGGCCATCTTGGACATGGCTAATATTTCAGCAGTGAGCTCTGAGCACAGGTGCACATGCACAAAAGTAATGCGGAAGTACTGCATTAAAGTAGTGCACCTGTGGGGGTGGCCGAGCGCGCTGTGTAGGGGAGCTCCATCCACGGAGGGGAGGGAAAAAAGATACACCACACAACAGCAACGGAGTCAGCGCTGTGAAGACTCACTGCATCACTGTAGGAGAGGACAAGGGCGCATTCCACTCATGGTCCCTTTTCTCTCCTACAATGATTGCAAAACGTCTGCGGATTTCTGCCCATGCAGCCGTAAAAAGAGATTGCTATGGTTCTCTAAAGAAGTAGCCTAGAAATTAGATACAAAAAAGCTAGCATTTAGAAGGTACAAGACAACATAGATGGAGGAGAATAGGGAGAGATATCAGGAGAAACAAAGGGAGGCAGGGAAAGCAGTTAGGAGAGTAAAGGTGCGAACGGAGGAGAATTTTGCCAAGTCAATAAAAAAGGGGAATAAAACATTCTTTAGGTATATAAGCGAAAAGAGGAAGACCAAAGGAGGGGTAGTAAGGCTGACGGGGGAAGGAGGGGTTTGTGTGGAAGAAGACCAAAAAAAAGCAGACATATTGAACAAATACTTTTGTTCAGAATTTAAGGAGGAAGGGTTAGGTGACGGGCCACAGATAAGGGACAAGGGCATTAAAGGAAGAGAGGTGAACACTTGTCCTTTTACAAGGGAGAGAGTCCTCAAGGAACTAGCAAAACTGAAAGTGGACAAGGCAATGGGGCCTGACGAGGTACACCCTAGGATACTCAGGGAGCTCAAGGAGGTGCTAGCTGCACATCTGGCAGCCCTGTTTAACTTATCACTAGATACGGGGGAAGTTCCAGGGGACTGTAGGAGGGCAGATGTGGTCCCACTTCACAAAAGTGGTAATAGAGGGGAGGCAGGAAATTACAGACCTGTCAGCCTGACCTCATTGGTGGATAAAGTAATGGAATCACCACTAAAAGGAAAGGTTTGGGGAATACCTTGTGATCAGTGGCTTACAGGATCCAAGGCAACATGGTTTCACAGGGGGGAGAGATTGTCAGGCAAACCTGATTGAGTTCTTTGACTGGGTGACCATGGAAGTGGATCAGGCCTGAGTGGTGGATGGGGCCTACCTGGATTTCAGTAAGGCCTTTGACACCATTGCACACAGAAGACTGATGTGCAAGCTGGGCAGCCTAGAAGTGGTCCATATATCTCAATAGAAAACTGCACTCGGGCCACATAAATAAATAATTATTAGCCAAGGAAATTGAATTAAGTGGATTTTTATTCCACAACCTGGCAAACGGCCATGGTAAAGACAAGTGGTCCACAAGTAGCAAAATGAGTAAGAAGTTGGATAAGCAACAGGAGTCAGAGGTGTTGATAAATGGTGTTCACTCTGACTAACCAGGTGAACGATGGGGTGCTGCAGGGGTCAGTACCAGTCCTCGTCAATGACTTT